>JALAZF010000089.1:7440000-8680000 GCA_022829125.1 Lathyrus tuberosus | reverse complement strand
CTATTGTATTCACTCTATTTCTACAAAAAAAAAATAGCATGTTAATAATAATCAAGTTAAATTTAATAAGAAGAAAGTAAATGTTTAGGCTAAAAATTAATCTTTTCTCTGCAAAAGCTTAATCATTCCTTTCGATTAGACCAGGTGAAATATATTTCCATAATAGAAAAATGAATAATAGAATTATGATATTTCCTACTTTTGAAATCTTCCATAAGCACCCTGCAAGGGCTATGGTGCCCTATATGTTCATGAGCTCATAGGATTGTGTAAAAATCTCCCATAAATACCAAGTATAAGTGAAAAGAACTTTATCCTAAATTATTGAAATCTCCCGTAAAATACCAAATATAAGTGAAAAGAACTTTATCCTAAATTATTGAATTCCAAAGTCTTCCGAGATTGTCACTAGGGAAAAAAGGCTCATGATGAATTGAACATTGCGGGACTTTCTTTTATAGAGAAACACTTTTGTGAAAGACACACTATATATTCACTAAAAACCTTAAGGGAATAGGTGTATGGGTTCTCTCACTTATAAATGCGTAAGTCACCACATTCCTATCTAATGTGAGACTATTATTCACCCTACTCACACTTGTTATTCTTAACAATAATGATACAACCGGTAATGTTCAGACTGTACAACAATGGTGACACTCTCTGATTGAGTATTAACTCCCGAGAGATTTAATAATGAAAAGAGAATTTTATGGAGGAATAGAAATTTCTTATTATCATTCAACATAACAGATCTGTCATTTGTACAAAGTTATATACTGCAAAAGGAAACTGCATAATTATTTGCCTAAATAAAGGAAACAAAAAAAGAAATGCATAACTACTTGCATAAATAAAGGAATGTAATAATCAAAGGATTCTCATGGACAACTACTATCATATGCTTAGGTGTAACAATGATAGTCTTCCATCAAGAATGAATTCTTTGATTGATGCTTCATTTCTGTTGGGCCTTCATGATCGACCTCATTCTCATGATTGGGCCCTAGAGTTGCTTCTTCACATATTGGTGTTGCTTCTTCACATATTGGGGTTGTATGACTCCCCTCACCTTCAAAAAGCACCTTGTCATCATGGTGGAAGCTAGGATAGCAAGCAATATTAATATTAACGTCTTTCTACGATGCCTCATCTGGAGGTACACCTTTCCATTGAATCAAAACTTGTTCTCGTGGCACACCAGGTATCAAAATGGTACGACGCTCTAAAATGGCGTTGGGCTAATCAACAGGTTAACTGTTGAAACTTTCGGATGGTGAATCAGAAAGAGGGGGTTCTCAAAACCGCGAAAAGGTTTCAGGATTGAAATGTGAAATACCAGGTAAATACAACTTTCCAATGGTAGCTGCAGTTTGTAAGCAACCATGCCAATGCGATCAATAATCGAGTGTGGACCACAATACCTCTTAGACAGCTGGTGACGCTTATCTTGGAACACTAAAGATTGACGATCAATAATCATCTTCTAGAACATACGATTCTGAGCCTCCAACAAGTTCTATTTGAGGTGGCGCAACAACTCATCTCTGTTAGTAAGGGCCTCATCCAATGTTTGAATGGAAGTAGAGCCTCTTTTGTATCCTCAAGAGTTTGAAAGGGGGACATCTTCAAGCTACTGTGGTAACTAGTATTATAGTGAAGTTCAACCCATGGGAGTAACAATAACCATGAAGATGGTTGTTGTTGCGTGAACAAACAGAGGCACTTTTCAAGACCCCGATTTACTACCTCGGATTGCCCATCCGTCTGTGGATGATAAGCACTACTCATGGCTAACTTGGTGCCATTTAACTCAAATAATATACGCCAAAAAGTGCTAAGAAATACAGAATCATGATCCGAGACAATTAAGTGTGGGAAACCATGATGACGGACAACAATGGAAACAAATAATTCAGCTACCTTAGAAGCTGTAAATGCAGTAGGTAAAGCACGAAAATGGGCCGACTTAGTCAAACAATACACAAAAACAAAGATAATCGTAGAACTGTGAGAAGGATGTAAGTCAGTAATGAAATCCATGGTGATATCCTCCCAAATAGCTTCTGGAATAGGAAAAGGTAGTAATAAGCCCGTTGGAACTTGTGTAGCATACTTAATCTGCTGACATACCAAGCAAGAAGCAACAAAATTTTCCACTGACTTGCGCATACCCTGCCAATAAAGGCTACAAGAAACTCAAGCTAAAGTACATTTGACACCAACATTTCCCCCTGATGGAGTATCGTGAAACTCACTATTAATAATAGAGCGTACAGGGGATGCTAAATTTACCACATATCTCCACTTGTGCAACAATAGGCCATTTAAAACAGTAAATGGAAGCTCAAGTGTACCTTGAGAGTGTTGGGTATGAAAATCCAGTAAGAATGGACCATAAGCATTCTCTCTTTGAAGTTGCTGCACAATGCCAAATTTTGGAGTAGTCACCAATGCTAACAATGAAGGAGAAGCAGACAATGTAGCAGCAGAATCTTCATCCGTAATAGAGAATATCAGTGAGGTGAATAGAGCTCTGGTGAGATGGAACAGGTGAGTATAGTTAAGGTGTGGTAGCTGAGGTAGGGGAATTGGGATCAATTGTGCTGGAGGTTGTAGATGGTAGAGAGGTGGATTTGTGACTATCAGTGAGGGGAATAGGGCTCTGGTTAGATGGAACAGGTTAGTACAGTTGAGGTGTGGTAGCTGAGACTGGGTTTGGGAAAATGGAAGGGATAAGTGATATAAGAACATGAGACACGACTCCAAGAGAAAAGGTGGAGAGTATGGAGGTGGGTACAGGGTTGGACTGTGAAGGTAGTTTGAGATAGTTAAAGGGAAATATAGACTTATTGAACAACACATCTTTAGAGATGAATAGCCTTCTAGATGCATCAAGACATTTGTAGCCTTTATGCGATGGTGAATAGCCGAGAAAGGTACACTCAGAGGACCTGAAATGGAGTTTATGATTGTTGTAGGGTCTAAGTAATGGAAAACAGGCACAACTAAACACTTTGAGAAAAGCGTAGTTTTGCGGTGTTTTAAACAAAACATGGATAGGGATCAGATTAGTGTGTGAGGCAGGCAACCTGTTAATTAGATAAATTGCAGTATGGAATGCATGATCCCAAAAATGATAGGGAAGAGAAGCTTGAGACAACAAGGACATACCTTTTTCAACAATATCTCTATGTTTTCTTCCAACAACCTTATTCTGATGGTGAGTGTGAGGGCAAATAAATCGGTGGACAATGCCTAGATCAGCTAGGAACTGTTTGAAAGGTATAAACTCCCCCTACCCGAATCTGTTTGTACGGCATTTAGGATAGTGTTTAGTTGAAGTTCAACCAGACTCTTAAATTTCTTAAATGTAGACAATGTTTCATCCTTTGTTTTTAGAAAATATATCCATGTATGACGACTGAAGGCATCAATAAATGACACGTAGTACTTATACCCCATAAAAGACACCATTGATGCTGGACCCCACAAATCAAAATATACAAGTTGAAGAGGCTCAGTATAAACAGTTTTAGAAGGTTAGGAAGGTAGCCTGTGAGACTTTCCCATGCAACAAGCAACACAAAAGTCAATATCATTTCTTGGAATAGTAGTAAGATTACACATCTTCAAAACAAAATTTAGAGTAACAGAACTAGGACGTCCTAGTCGATTATGCCAAAGCGTGTGAGGTAATACAGTGTAATTCACTCCGGAAGGGGAAACATTATTCAGAGATGAAACATACTTGAAACTGGTATTATCTAGAGGATATATACCACTGGCAGCTACGGGACCTTGAAGGAGAGGATCATTATCAGCTTGTGATTTCACAACATAGTGAAATGGGTAAATTGGGAAATAACAATTATTATTATAAGCAAAATTGTGAACACTAATTAGGTATTTAGTTATTGAAGGAACATGTAGAATATCTTTGAGATGCAATTGAATTTTAGGATTAATAGGAGATGGAAAAGACTTAGAGCTAATGGAATGAACACACAAACCTTGGCCATTTCCTAGAAAGACGTTTTCTAGGTGAGGAGGGGGAGGCACTCCAGTATTGTTAGGTGCTGCCTGAGAACTCACATTGTTTGTAGCACCTGTATCAAAGTAGGGAATGGGCACAGAAGGATTAGTAGCATTGGTAAACATAGCTTGAGGAACTAAGGCAGGAGGACCTAATGGCACATGCATGGTCCAAGTAGCTGGTTGTTGTAGTTGAGATGTAACATTAGCAGTGTAATTTGAAGCAGTAGCAGGTCTCACATACTGCTAGGAATTGGCATAGGAATTACCATAGTTACCATAAACAGGAGAAGCGGGATACTGACTTTGTGGAGCGTATTGAGTATTGAAGCGGTGGTAACAAATGGATCCATCATGACCATACCTGTAGCAGACTTGACACTGAATATTTCCACGATCAAAGCCACGGCCATGACCACGGCCATGACTAAGACGACCGCTGCCACGTCCACCACGACCACCACAAAAATTAGGTCCAGAATTAGTATTTTCAGACTTAGAGTTGTCATTTGACTGAGTATTAGCAGTGTAGTTTGCTTGAGGAGTGACATTCTAGTTGTTTGAGGATGCTACTTGAGCTACATTTAGCGAAACAACTTCTTCAACAATTTTCTGTTTGATGACTCGTTGTTCATGCACAAGTAATAATGCTTTGATCTCATCAAGATCAAACCAATCAACCTTACTGTTAATAAGCATAACTAGAGATTCATATTTTGAAGGTAATCCTTCGAGAATAACATCTAATTGCTCTGTCGTAGTAACTGTATCACCGATTGACATTAGAGAATCAGAGATTGCCTTGATTTTGTCGAGAAATTCAGTAAAATTTTGTGTACCTTTCTTGAGTGTCCGCAACTCAGTTCTCGGCTTCTGTGCTTGTGCCGTGACTTTAGAATGAAAATTCTGGTGAATCCGATCCCAAAGCTGCCACGTGTGACGGCATCCAATGACACTAGGGAGAAGCGATGCAGAAAGTGACGATTGAAGCCACGAGAGGAGCAATTGATCTTGCACTTCCCATGCAGTTAATGCAGGATTCACATTATCAGCAAGACGATCTGCTTCGGATAAGTACTGGTCAGGAATTCGCGGAGCAACACAATATTGATGAAGACGGTGCGCTCGGAGCACCGTTTCAACATGCTGCAGCCACACTAGATAGTTCTTATCATCTGGTTTTTCTGTAAATTTGTAGTTGAAAGTAGCAAAAGGAATACTCGATGTCGTAGATGAGAGCCCCGGTGATGACGAACTTGCCATTAGAGTGTGTGGTGAATTCAATAAAATTGGAGTATTTCAAGCTTAACCTCCAACAGTGGAAGTTCAGTGAAAAATATGATAAAAAAATATTTTCTTATTCTAAATTCTGCAGCAATATATTTTATCATATACCACCTCTAGAATACCACCAACAGAAGACAAAAATGTAGAATCTATGAAGCCACGATGGTGGCAAAAAAAGCTCTGAATACCATAATAGATTCATAAATTTGTATTATGTGAATCTGTCTTTTTTATTGATTTGGAATGGAGTATGATGCTCTATTTATACAAGAAGAGTTGAACATTCAAGTTCTACATTTAGGGATGACCTTTCTTATTCTATTAAATTATGATTGACCTTACTTATTCTAAGATAGTAAGGATCTTTCATATCCTAAGATATAACTGAAAATTAAATCTAGACTATTAATGTGAAATAGGAGTAAGACTCATCATATTCTCTATTAATCCGAAACCCGATATAAAGCATCTCCGACTGAAGTGTAGCTTTTATATTCAATGCGAAATTGAAACCCCAAAAATTTACGCACATAAGCCTGTTGGTCTAGTGTCTGAATGACTTGGTGTAACAATTCTTTAATGCTCTTATGGTTGGGGCAAATAATAAAGAAACGTCCCAAAAATATTGTCGCCATTTGAGAACAGCCTCCGTAATAGCATGCAATTCTTTTATGTACACTGACGCCCCCGACATTTTTAGACCCAATATATTACTAAAAATGCAATTGGGTGTCCCTCTTGCATAAGCGCAGCCCAATGGCAAACTTTGAAGCATCTGACTTGTAACATCATTTTCTACCCCACAATTATCGCAGCGGAATAAACATAAAATCATAGAAAAATCAGAATCACCTCAAAGGGTGCACATTTCTCAATAAATTCAAATCAACAAAATTGCTCCGTAAACAACGGGTTTTCCTCAAAATAACTCAAAATGCCTTCAAAGGGCAGCAGAACCACCATAACCAAAAAAATCCCACAAAAGGGTTTATTAAAATAAACCATAGTCATCAAATAATCAATAAAATAACAGCCAAATAAAACTCAACATGGTTCGACTCAACGACCCAACCCGATGTTACACTATCAGAGCAAGACCCTCTACATCGACCAAAATGCAAATAACTTCAAAAGTCCTCAAAAGCATCCACAACTAATCCTGATCACCTGCACGTTACCCACGTGGAGGCAACATTCAAACAGGCAGGGTGAGTAATACAATTCATTATAATAAATATAAAATAAGCTATGCATAAAAATGGTGTCATCATCATATACAACATCATCAGAGTCATCACAAGGCAAACATCAGAACATGTCATCCTAAATCACAACAAATGCCACATAAATGCAATGCACAACAGGACTCATGCATGTGGTACCAATCGTCACAATCGCTGCTACGCACCAGTAGTATTTTTGTCCACCAAATCCCTACGGGTTCAACCTCAATTCTCCCCAAAACAACACCAAAACAGTCCTAAAGCATCATGGCACTCAAAGGCATAAAACCTACGGCTATTAGGTCGGTTAATTCCACTATCCTAACTCAAAATCACCTAAACCTTCACAAACTCTCAAGGTTCCCATAAACCCCGTAAATCCCTTTCTCATACAAGATCCCACATATCATCAAAGAAGGTTTTGCCTCGAAGGCTTATTTTCATCTGAATCAATTCAACCCTTAATAATCCATCATCGATCCTAAAAAATACCCCTAAATCATCAATAACTCATAAACCCTTAAAAAATCCCAAAAACCTCGAGATCCATTTTAAACACATCACTTCCTATATTGAAAACAATGAAAGGCAATACTCCCCATACCTTAGATTGTCGATCTGGAGCTTTTCTCTATTGAGCCTTTGGAAACCTTCACGAATCCTCGCCTTTTCCTTTTTCCTCAGAGCTCTGCACTTTCTCCTTATTTTCATGATCTAACAAAAATGAATCCTATTCTTTCCAATTTCCTTTTTGTTAAACCCTTGAGCTTCCAAAATGGGCTTTCCCCAATTTACCCTCACTAATCCTCCTCAAAAGTCCATCTTGCCCTTAATTCCTCTAATATTATTTTAAATTAATAATAATACTAATATATTCATATTATATACTATTATTTAATTAAAATAACCAAAACTCCACCAAAATACTGACATCGACACAAACCCCCAAAATTCACTGAAAATTCACAAATATTATATTTAAATAAATTAAATAAATATTCTAATAAATTTGGGGTGTTACAACTCTCCCCCACTTAAAGAATTTTTGCCCTCGAAAATTACCTCAAAGAAATAGAGTCGGATACGACTCCCTCATTTGAACTTCGCGTTCCCAAGTCCAACTTTCGCCAGCTGGTCCGCCCCACAACACCTTCACCAAAGTTATACCTTTACCCCGCAGTTGCTTCATCTCTCAACCGTCAATCCGCACCGGTAAAGCTTCCACTGTCAGGTTATCCCTCACTTGTACATCATCCATCTGAATCACATGCGACAGATCCGGAATGTACTTCCTCAACTGAGACACATGGAACACGTCATGCAAATTGGCAAGTGACGGCGGTAAAGCAACTCGATAGGCTACCTCTCCTATCCTCTGTGAGATTTGGTATGGACCAACAAAACGTGGAGTGAGCTTCCTAGACTTCAAAGCTCGACCCACGCCAGTCACTGGCGTCACCCTCAAAAACTCGTGATCTCCCTCTTGGAATTCAAGTGTCTTCCTTCTCTTATCATGGTAGCTCTTCTGACGACTCTGCGACGCTCTCATCCTTTTTTGGATCATCTTAATCTTCTCGGTCATCTCTTGCACAATCTCAGTTCCGAGTACAGCATTCTCGCTTGACTCATACCAACACAAAGGAGTTCTACACCTCTTCCCATACAAAGCTTCATAGGGTGTTATTCCAATACTAGCATGAAAATTGTTATTGTACGTGAACTCAATCAACGGCAAATGGCTATCCCAAGATCCTCCATGATCCAACACACAAGTCCTCAGCAAATCCTCTAACGATTGGATAGTCCTTTCTGTCTGACCGTCCGTCTGCGGATGATAGGCAGAACTCATCCTCAACTTAGTACCCAACGTATCTTGCAAACTCTTCCAGAACCTCGATGTAAATCTCGGATCTCTATCAGACACAATACTCGAAGGTATCCCATGCAACTTCACAATCTCCTCAATGTACATCTCGTTTAACTTCTGCATAGAATGATTAATCTTCATCGGCAAAAAATGAGCCGATTTAGTTAATCTATCCACAATCACCCAAATGGAATAATTTCCCTTAGCAGTCTTCGGCAATCCCACCACAAAATCCATGGAAATACTATCCTACTTCCATTCTATAATTCTCAATGGCTGCATCATACCTAAAGGCTTCTGATGCTCAATCTTCGACTTCTGACGAGTCAAACACGCATAAACAAACTCCGCAACATCCTTCTTCATACCTGGCCACCAAAACAACTTTTTCAATTCCTGGTACATCTTCGTAGCACCGGGATGAATACTCAACCTACTTCGGTGTCTTTCTTCAAGTATGCTCTACTTAATATCTGGGACATCTGGAACACACACCCTGTCTCTGAACATCATCACACCATTCTTGTCCATTCGGAATTCTCCTCCGTTACCTTGGTTGATCAAAGTCAACTGGTCAACTAACATCAAGTCAGATTGTTGTCCCAATCTGATCTCTTCCAGAATGCCACTAGTCAACTTCAACATTCCTAACTTCACACTGTCAGGAGTCTCTTCACATACTAAACTCAAATCCCCGAATTGCTCAATTAATTCCAATTCTTTCACCATAAGCATCGACATATGCAATGACTCCCTACTCAATGCATCAGCCACTACATTTGCTTTGCCCGGATGATAACTCAAAACAAAATCGAAATCCTTCAACAACTCTAACCACCTTCTCTGCCTCATATTCAATTCTTTCTGAACAAATAAGTACTTCAGACTTTTATGATCACTAAACACTTCGAACTTAGAGCCAAACAGATAATGTCTCCAAATTTTCAACACAAACACCACGGCAGCCAATTCCAAGTCATGGGTAGGATAATTCCTCTCATGAACTCGCAATTGTCTCGAAGCATAGGCAACAACTTGTCCATTCTACATCAATACTCCACCTAGACCCATCTTCGACACATCACAATACACCACAAAAGATTCGCTCGGATTAGACAAAATCAATACTGGAGCGGTCGTCAATTTCTTCTTCAATTCCACAAAACTCTCTTTGCAAGCTACATTCCACACAAAAGCTTGACCCTTTCGAGTCGACTGAGTCAAAGGTAATGCTAACTTAGAAAAGCCCTCGATAAACTTGCGGTAATAACCCACCAACCCTAGAAAACTTGGTATCTCAGTGGCAAACTTCGGAGTCTCCCACTGTAACACAACATCAATCTTGGAAGGATCTATAGCAATTCCACCACTTGAAATCACATGGCCAAGAAAACTCACTTCCTTCAACCAGAACTCACACTTTGACAGCTTCGCATACAACTTCTTTTCCTTAAATACTTGCAACACGGTTCTCAAATGCTCAGCATGCTCTTCTTAAAACTTAGAATATATCAGAATATCATCAATGAAAACCACCACGAATTGATCAAAATACTCATGAAAATATGGTTTATATACTCCATGAACACACTAGGTGCATTGGACACACCAAACGACATCAAAATGTATTCATAGTGACCATACCTCGTTTTGAAAGTTGTCTTGGGAATGTCGTCTGGTTTAACACGAATCTGATGATAACCAGACCTCAAATCAATCTTACTAAACACACAAGTAACTACTAACTGATCCATCAAGTCGTCGATTCTCGGAAGTGGATACTTATTCCTGATAGTCACTTTATTCAACTTCTGATAATCAACACACAATCTCATACTTCCATCTTTCTTCTTCACTAGCAACACAGGAGCACCCCATGGAGAAACACTCGGTCGGACAAACCTCTTCTCAAGCAATTCTTCCAGTTGTTTCTTCAATTCACTTAACTCAGATGCTGACATCCGATAAGGAGCCATCGACACTGGACTCGTACCTGGTATAAAGCCCACTGCAAGCTCTACTTCACGTTCTGGAGGCAAATCACTGATGTCATCTAGAAACACTTCTGGAAATTCACATATAACGGTTAAGTCGAAACTTGCAACTTCATGATCAATCTGCAACGATGCAAACATTGTAAACACCAAGGCTTCATCTTCCATAAGCTCGTCTACTTGCTTAGCAGACAGGAACATCAACTCTCCACTATCACCAAACTCAGGAAACTCCACAGTATTAATATAAAAATTAATATGAACATAGTTGAACACCAACCAGTTCATTCCAAGGATTACATCAATTTGGTGCAAGGGTAAACACACCAAATCCATCACAAAACTCTTCCCAAAAATCGTCAAAGGACATCTCAAACACACAAAAGTAGTAGTAACATAACCATTAGCAGGAGTCTCTATTAGCATACTACCATTCATATTAAACGACTTCAAACCCAATCTATTAGCACATTCAAGCGAGATAAAAGAATGAGTAGCACCAGTATCAATCATAGCAACCAACTCAACATCATTAATAAAACAAGTACCTAGAATCAGGTTGTCCTTCTCTGACACTTCTGCACCACTCAAAGCAAACACTCTGCCACTAGTTTGAGCAGCAGTAGCCGTCTTCTTCGGTTTATGACACTTAGTACTGATGTGACCTTCTCACCACAATTGAAATAAGTTAGACCCTCATCCTTGCAATCAGTAGCTCTATGACCCTTCTTACCACACCTGTAGCACCTCAACACACTATTAGTACAAACATCAGTATGGTGACCTTGCTCGCCACATCTATAACACTTCCTAGAAGCGGGAGCTGCTACCCCATTCGTCTTTTTCCCCTCTGAAGCCTTCTGCTTCCCTTTGTCAGCTGAAGTTGTAAAAGGTTTACTTCTATACTGCCCTTTGTTCTCACTCAACTGCTTGTAGTGAGCAGATCGAGCTCGGCTATCCTTATCATAAATTCTGCTCTTGTCCATTAACTCAGCAAACCTGTGGATCTAGTGATACCCAATACCCTGCTTAATCTCTGGTCTCAGCCCATTCTCGAACTTGAGGCACTTGGACATCTCAGCATCAGGACGGTTGTAGTGAGGACAGAACTTCACCAGCTTCTCGAACTTCGCAGCATACTCTACAATAGTCATGTCTCCTTACTTCAGCTCAAGGAATTCCACCTCCTTCTTACCACGAGCATCGTATGGATAATACTTTCCCAGAAATTCCTGCTTGAATACAGCCCAGGTTATCACAGTGCCAACATCTTCCAGCCTCTGAAGGGTGTTATCCCACCAATCCTCAGCCTCTTCTGACAACATATGAGTTCCAAACAGAACTTACTACGAATCAGTACATCCCATTCCTCGAAAAATCTTCTCGATCGCCTTCAGCCACTTGTGTTCACTTGCTGGATCGTGAGTACCCTCAAACTCCGACGGATTGTTCCTCTTGAACTCCCCCAAAGCACGAAACTCATCTGGGACTCCACCATTCGGATTGAGTTGCGCCACCACATTAGCAACTGATTCCAAAGCATCAGCAATAACATGATCATTTCTTCCAGCAATCCTGCACACCACCAACAAGGTTCAAAGAACTAAAACATCGACAGTGTACACACACTTGTCGACCGACAGGGGACTGACATCACGTAAAAACCTGGCCGGACGGACCGACCTGCTCTGATACCACTAATGTAACACCCTTTTCTACCCCACAATTATCGTAGCGGAATAAACATAAAATCATAGGAAAACCAGAATCACCTCAAAGAGTGCACATTTCTCAATAAATTCAAATCAACAAAATTGCTCCGTAAACAACGGGTTTTCCTCAAAATAACTCTTAATGCCTTCAAAGTGCAGCAGAACCACCATAACCACAAAAATCCCAAAAAAAGGGTTTATTAAAATAAACCATAGTCATCAAATAATCAATAAAATAACAGCCAGATAAAACTCAACATGGTTCGACTCAACGACCCAACCCGATGTTACACTATCAGAGCAAGACCCTCTACATCGACCAAAATGAAAATAACTTCAAAAGTCCTCAAAAGTATCCACAGCTAATCCTGATCACCTGCACGTTACCCACGTGGAGGCAACATTCAAACAGGCAGGGTGAGTAATACAATTCATTATAATCAATATAAAATACGATATGCATAAAAATGGCGTCATCATCATATACAACATCATCAGAGTCATCACAAGGCAAACATCAGAACACGTCATCCTAAATCACAACAAATACCACATAAATTCAATGCACAACAGGACTCATGCATGTGGTACCAATCGTCACAATCGATGGACACTTAGGCCATCACCCTCCAAATATCCCCGTCAATAGGATCGATTCCACACAAGAACCGGAGCACGTCATAAACCACTTCACATCCACACAATGGGATGGAAGCCACAATAGACCGAAGTCTAACCTCATCATCACTGGACCGAAGTCCTAACATCATCACCAGAATATGCTATGAATGCAAGATACACAACATCAATAATCATCATCATCAAAATATCATTATGTGCATCATAATTCATCAAAACCTCATGTTAATCATGTCATCATATATTCATAAAAACATCGCAAATCATCAACTCAATATCTTCAAGAAAATCATGGTAAATCATCAGAAATATCACAACACCAAAACCTCAGAACATCACATCATCATTAACAAAATTTTGCGAACAGCAGCAGTTCATTGCAGAGTTCGCCGTGCGAACACATTCGCTGGGATGTTTGCTTTGCGAGCTCCAGCGAATCCCCCAAATCCCACACAAAAACCAGAGAGTTCCCAGTATTCACCAACAAAATCATCGCGCATTCGCTACGCTGCTCGCTTTGCGAGCCTGGGCGAATGTTCGCCTTGCGAAGGAATGGTTCGCTTTGCGAACCTGCGATTTCTGCAATCGCTGCTACGCACCAGTAGCATTTTAGTCTACCAAATCCCTACGGGTTCAACCTCAATTCTCCCCAAAACAACACCAAAACATTCCTAAAGCATCATGGCACTCAAAGGCATAAAACCTACGACTATTAGGTCGGTTAATTCCACTATCCTAACTCAAAATCACCTAAACCTTCACAAACTCTCAAGGTTCCCATAAACCCCGTAAATCCATTTCTCATACAAGATCCCACATATCATCAAAGAAGGTTTTGCCTCGAAGGCTTATTTTCACCCGAATCAATTCAACCCTTAATAATCCATCATCGATCCTCAGAAATACCCCTAAATCATCAATAACTCATAAACCCTTAAAAAACCCCAAAAACCTCGAGATCCATTTTAAACACATCACTTCCTATATTGAAAACAATGAAAGGCAATACTCCCCATACCTTAGATTGTCGATCCGGAGCTTTTCTCTATTGAGCCTTTGGAAACCTTCACGAATCCTCGCCTTTTCCTTTTTCCTCAGAGCTCTGCACTTTCTCCTTATTTTCACGATCTATTTCCCAATTTCCTTTTTGTTAAACCTTTGGGCTTCCAAAATGGGCTTTCCCCAATTTACCCTCACTAATCCTCCTCAAAAGTCCATCTTGCCCTTAACTCCTCTAATATTATTTTAAATTAATAATAATACTAATATATTTATATTATATAATATTATTTAAATAAAATAACCAAAACTCCACCAAAATACTGACATCGACACAAACCCCCAAAATTCACCGAAAATTCACAAATATTATATTTAAATAAATTAAATGAATATTCTAATAAATTTGGGGTGTTACATATCTCAATGATAAATTCTTGAGAAAAATATGGTAAGCGGAGGACCGGAGCAGCAACCATGGTCTGTTTTAATGCAATAAAAGCAAGTGTGGTTGCGTCCGTCCAACTGAATGACTCGTCGAGCAGTAGATCTGTCAATAGGGAACCAGTGCTCGCATAACTTGCAATGAAACGTTGGTAGTAACTAGTTAAACAGAGGAAGCCTCTGAGTTGCTTCATAGTATTTGGTTGTGACTTGTTGACCATAGCTTCAATTTTACCGGGATCCGCATTGACACCTTGGGAGGATACAATGTGACCAAGATATTAAATAGATTCATGGAAAAATAAAAATTTGGAGAGCTTGACATAAAAACAATGCATTAACAAGAATTTAAGACTTGTTCCAAATGTACCGTATGGTCTTCTAAAGATGATCTATATATCAATATATCATCAAACAAAACGATTACAAACCGACGTAAGAATTGTGTAAATAGTTGGTTCATCGTTGCTTGGAATGTGGATGGGGCATTATTGAGCGCAAATAGCATCACCAAAAACTTAAAATCTCTTTCAAGAGTTTGAAAAGCGGTCTTGTACGTGTCCCGAGAATGAACACAAATGTGATGGTAATCATTGCATAGATCCATCTTAGTAAACATTGTTGCACCAATAACCTCATCCAATAACTCGTCAATGGTAGGGATCGGAAACTTGTCTTTTATCGTGGATACATTGAGTGTGTAACACCCTGTCATACCCTAAATTTTACCCTCTTAGATGTCATCAACATTTGCATGAGCATCATAGGTCAATCATCTTTGCATAGCTAACCAAACTATCAAGTTTTGTGGTTTTGTTTCTTCTATGGAATTAGGGTTTCTGTACAAGAAAGGGAAAGCTTTGATTAATTAAGAGTTGAAAGAGAGATCGACCAAAAAAGTCCCCATACACTTCAAGGGTTCTTAAGATGCCTTTTGGTTCAACACAACTCATTTCAAGGATTTCCTAAATGAATGGGAGAGGTGAAGATTTATCTGGTCAAGAAAGTCAACTATGGCTTTACAAAGTCTCAGTTTTGGATTTTTGAGATCAACCATGAACATGCCATATCCTCTCAAGTGTTGTTATGTGTTTGGATCAAGAAAGATCAAGGAAAGACATAAAATTAAAAGTTTTGGAGAATTATGGTTTTGATGAAAAAGTTTCTAAGTGTGAAAATCCCAATTTCTAGCCATATTGCAACATCCATAACTTTTTCATACTTGATCCAAATGGAGCAAACTTGATATCAAATTAAAGAGGGCATCATGTACTACAATTTTGTAGAAGGAAAGATGCTCAAAAGATTCATATATTTCAAGTTATGAAGGATTAAAGTTAAGAAAAACTAGGTTTTGGAAATTTGTACTTAGAAATTTTTCTAAGTATAGAATTTCAACATGGAGGGTGACTTTTCAAGGCTTTCTTTCACTATGATCCAAGCCTTACCTAAATTTCCTTCAAACATGAAAGTTGTAGAGCATTATCCAAGCTTTCTTTTGAGTACTAGAACTCTTCCATTCGGTGTATAGAATTCAAGCCATGAAGTCATCAAGATAGGGTTTTCATTATGTCAAATTTGGTAAGATTTTGGAAATTTCATGGACCAATCTTCCAAGAGATTTTTCATTATGATCAAGGCCTCATCTCAATTTCCTTCAAACATCAAAGTTGTAGAGGTCTTAGAGGGCCTTAGAGTTCTTAAATGTGAAACACAATATTAAAAATGGAAACTACATTGAAAACAAAGTGGAATGGTATGTTTGTTTGCACGATTTGATGAGGTATGGGGTTACAGCTCCGACGGGTTTCCTGGAGAAGACGACCGGAGCTTTGCTCTGGCGTCTAGGTTTTTGTTTACGTGGCAAGGTTTTTGACCCTTTGACATTTCCTGCATGGCTGGCCAGGTGGTGCTAACTAAGCGCCACCTCATTTAATGAAAGTGTTCCGTGGATTTTTGTTGTTTTTATTTCTGGGTTTAATAAACATGGGCCTTGTTTTTGCTATCCACACACCTCGTCTTCAGCCCATCAGCGCGCCTTTGCATGAACCCAGTCATTCTGGGTTTTCCTTTTGCACCCCTTCCTTTATATCATGTTTTGTTTTTTTTTCTATTTTTCTTTTTTGATTTCATCCCATTTTTATTTGATAAAATGTTATAAAAAATACAAAAAAATACATTTATGTTTTTTTGACATGTGGAGATAATTTTCATATTTTTTATTTTATTTTTAAATTATTTTTCCTATTTTATTTGGATGTAATCATGCAGGGTGTATTTTCTTGATGACTTTGAATTAGGGTTTGAATCTTGATGCCTTGTGTTGCTTCTCTTGAGCCATTTTTTCTAGATTATTTTGAAACTTGATTTAGGATTGTTTGAGGCTTGTTTTGGTGTGTGAATATTGCATATTTGTTTGATTTTCATGCCATTTAACTTGACCCACGATTCATGCTCGACTTATGGAACACCCTTTCTTGTTGATTGGTTTTGTGCTTTTCTTGTAGCAACTTTTTGGACACACACACTTGAGTATATAAACATGAGTTTGATCCTTGGTTTGGAATTATTTTGGTCATTTTCCTATTTTTGAATGCTATGCCAAGTTGATGATCTTTTGTCCATGATATTTGCTTACTTTGACCTAGTTTTAGGCATGTTTCTTTGGGGTGTTGGTCTTGATTGAATATGTGTTTATGTGTGGTTTGAAAAGCATGTTTAACTTCTGACTTCAGGGTTCAAAAGTGTTCTTGCTTTCCCATTTGTTTATCTATGCATGTTTTGTCTTGTTTGAGTCATTTCATGATGTTTTGGTTTGTTTCTTGCATATTGCTTTGTTCATGCCTAAACGTGGTTCTTTTTGGTGTTTCTATTGACATATTAATGTTGAATATGAGCTTTATGGGTTGTGTATGCTACTGCCCATTTGGTTTTTGAGTTGTAACTTCTATGTTGAGCCATCCTTTTCACTTGTCTTTGTATGGTAAAGTTTGTAGCAAGTATGCTTGTTGTTTTGGTGTGTGTTTGACATTGTTCTTGATCATTTTGCATGTTGAGCATGATATGATGTAGTTGCTGCCCCTATTGATTTGTTATCACATTTGAACTCTTTGGCTTTGACACCTTGATTGTTATCATCCTTATCTTAAAGCTTATAATTCCAACCCTTGTTGTTACAAGTAGTTTGTCCCCTATTCCAAAGGAAAGTTTCCATGTTGACTTGTAAGTCATTTTCTAAGATAGTTTAGACCTTACCCTATTTACTTCCATGACCTTGTTAGGATCATCTCTCTTGACCTTGTTAGAGCCATTTTCCCCTCTTTAACCTAGTTTTAGGTTAGGGTTTGTTAACCGTATGTAAGTACTATTATTATAGATACTTACCTTTCTTTCTTGGCCTTTTTAGATCCCTTTTGCTTTACAACTTAGAATTAAGTTTAGAGTTTGTTAACTCTATGTGGGTACCATTGTCATGAGTACTCACTTTCCCCTTTGACTTGGTTTAAAGTCAACTTTTGTTAACTCTATGCAAGTACTATAGTTATGAGTACTTATTTCCCTTTGGAATCTTGACCACAGTCAAGAGTTCCTCAACCCTAGTTAGGTGAACTACGAATGATCTGATTCCATCCTAGTTAGGATACGTAGGTACGAGAGGTGATGTCTTGGCGAGCATACTTTGTATATACCCTAGGTCTTCACCTTAGCACATTAACCTTAGCAAGCGAATTATAGCATAACACAAATACTAACAAGAGGTTCCTGTAGAGTACTACAGATACTTAGGATGCTAACACCTTCCCTAGGTATAACCAACCCCTGAACCTTAGATCTCTAGCTGTGTTGTTACATAGCGCACTTAGGGTTTTCTTCGATCTTTACCCTTTCCTTTGGATAAATCAAAGCTCGGTGGTGAACTTCATAATTTGTGATTCAAGTTAATTAATAGCTTGATATCCGATTCTCACCGCAATAGAAATGGCGACTTCACTGGGGATCATATCCTTCCCCTAAGAGGGTTATGCCCACATTGTTTGTATTTGTGTTTGCTATATGTTTGCTTGCTTATATATCCGTATATTTGTAAATATCTGTATATATATATATATGTATCTGCTTGGGTTTTTCTGTATGCAGGGTTGTGTCATACCCCAAATTTTGACCACCAAGATTTCCCATCATTGTGAATATTATTACCATAATATGGATGTACCATCATACCTCATCAATCCCCCTAAGATAGTTGAGCATCCACCACAATCAAGAATTAGGATTCGGGCCCTCTCAGAGTACATAGACAAAAGATTAATCAAGAAATGACATGATCTTCAACTTGTCTAACCTGTTAAACATCAATAAAGGATCAAGAGGACCCTCACATAAAAAATCAAGCACACATTTGTGGCATTCCAAGTGAAAGGAGCCTCGAAACACCCGGTATCACCAAATTAGGGTTTTGGACGATTGGGACTTCCAGAGTGAGATTTTCACAAGGGCATGAGCCAAGACTTCAAAACATGACTCAATATGCTCAAAATAACTCTTGAAAACCATTTGCAAAGTTAAATTACCCTAAGAGGATGCATTCCTCAAAAGTCGGGAATTAGGGTTTCTCCGCGACAAACCGCTTCGGGGCCAAAAGTCAAAACATGACATTTTTTGGCAAAAATGATCCTTATGACTCATATTTGCATAAAATATGATTTATAATGTCATTTGAACAAGATGTGAACAAGAAACCAAGATAACTTGTAAAAGGGGTAATCTTGAAAAATTGAAATTTTTTCTAAGTTACTAAATTTGAATGGTTTTGGTACCAACTTCCAAAGGCCATAACTTCTGATCTAGACATCCATTTTGAATGATCCAAAGCCTGATTTGCGGGTTTTCCTACATTCTACAAAAGCTTCAACTACATGAAACTATGATTCTTCATGTATTTTTAGTTATGGATGGATCAAAATGGTGAAAAATCAAGAACATAACACTTAGTGCAAAACTGTCTAAGTGTCAGCTTTGGGCATCAAAGTTCATGAGGTTTTGTCAATTGGATTCAGATAGTTTCAACACCAACTATGATCACACATGAATTGTACCATATGAGGGCTTTCTAAAAAGCACAAGAGCTTTTCATAACTCCATTTTGCATTTTTGCTCGATTTGGAAAAATTAGACAAGTACAAGCCTTGTCATCCATTTGGGCACCTCAGGGGATAACATCAAAGGGAAATGATCTGATCCACAAGCCTCCCAAGTCCAAGGATCTACATGTAGCCATAAATGCCCTAAAAGGGGTAAAAAGCTCAAAGACTCCAATTTTGTTTCAATGCATTCAATGGATTCACAAGGTGGAAAGCATCAAGACATTGCTAACTGAATTGAGTCAAGATTTAGCTCTTAAACAAAGGACTCATAGCTTGTACCCTAACCTCAAGTCAATAGTTAGAGGAGACTTGAGATTACTTTTGATCAACATTTGCCAAGGGACTGTCCAAGCCTCCATTCACTATTGAAGCCAAAACAAACTTGTTGCACTATAAATAGACACTAATTGTAATTAGTTTGAGTACACCAAAGCACCCAAATTGATGTTTTACTCAAAATCTCTCTTTCACTCCAAAAATGCCTTCATTTGCAAGTCACTATAGAATTTTGCATCAGGAAGCCATTCCATCATAACCAGTTGATCTAACACCTTCCATATATCATATATGAGCTGATCAAACACCTCTTACACCTCTGAAACATCAGGACCATCATCTTCATTTCTCACTCGGACCAGTTGCAGTCAGAGTTGAGCCAGCCTATCCAGAGAGTTTCAAAACATCCTGAAGGTTGCAACATGATCCTTGAGACTCAAGGAAGCTAACTAGGCCATTTTTCACTTCTGTAACACCTCTATCATTGAAATCGAATCCTTCTTGCAGAGGTAAGTCTTAAACTTTCAAACTCAATGAATCATGCATCATAAACATGTTTTCAAATTACCATCATGTTTCTAAATGTTTGTAGATCATTTTCCCTCAATCAATTGCTGTTTATCTTATGTTTATGTGATTTCATTGAGTTCTTGCACATTTTAGGGTTCATTTGGTTAGAGTGTAATATCTTTTGTTACACTTAGTTAAAATGATATTGAATAAAGCCATTGTATTCCTTGTTTAAAAACGCACGATTTTCATCTTTATATCATGTGAAATGGTTGAGAAATGAGAGAGATAGAATGCTTCACGTAGCTTGCCCAAGGAAGAAGATGACCATGACACCATTCTTCAGAAATCCAACTAAATTTGGTATATATTATTCAAATGGCACTATATACTTGAATTGGCATTGCTCCCTAGTGGAAACACTAGTATTTGTGTGTGTAGCGAGCGAGAGGTCTGGGGTTCGAATCCCCCTCGCCCCAGACCTTTTGGTATTTTTTTAAACTATTTTTCCAAAGGGTGTTTCACATATTATTCACTCTTTCCATCTTTTATCAGCGAATGCACTTGTCTCAGTTGGTAGAGTTTTAACAACCCCAATCCTTGTTGTACATAAACCTTTTTGGGCCTCAGTCATTGTATAAGTCCCAATACAGTCTTCAAAATAATGGTACGATCACTATTTTTCATCTGGGCCTCTCCTCGAGTATAAGCCCCAATCTTATCGTTTAAAACAACTTTCCCTTTTGATTTAGGTTCAAATTCATAGTTGTTATAAAAAATTTCTTTAATTTCTTGAACAACTAACCATACAGCTGTTACAATGGAAGCTTGCTCACCTGTAAGTTTTAAAACAACTTTATTTTACATACTTGTGTATATATATATATATATATATATATATATATTTGTTTGTATTGCTGGAAGCTTGCTCACCTGTAAGTCCTCCTACCCTCTTTTGCATACTTGTATATATTTCATCTGTATATATATATATATATATATATTATCTGCTTAGAGTTTTCTCGACAATTAGGTCTAGGATTAGATCAAACCAGTGGTCACTCTTTAAACACAGTCAAAACTAGTTCCCCGTAGGAATTTCCAGAAACAGTCTTGCCTCCTCTTGGGCTTATACAATATGGAACAGAGAAAGGCATTATTCCCGGTGAAACTTTTCTCAAGACTGTCACTACTAGAAATTTGTATAAGAAATTCATTTCCCCCATAGAGGATTAATTCCCGGTGAAACCTCTCTTGAATTTCTTCAAACCCTAGAATTATTCACTAAAGAAAAGATTATTCCAGGTGAAACTTTTCTTGAACTTTTCTTAAGTTTGGACCCACATGCTTCCTAAAAGCATCCCCAACCTCCTCTTGGGCTTTATACAAGGACCCTCAGGCTTCTTAGAAGTTCTCATGCCTCCTCTTGGGCTTAGTACAAGGACCCAAAGACCTGTTATAGGTATAGGACAGAACCTAGTCATCCTTCGTTAGAGCAGTCCTTTCATGAGTCAAAACATCAAACCAATTTAGGGTTGATTCTCATCCAATAAAAACAACAGCCTCCTCTTGGGCATCATACAAAGATAAACCTTTTCATACCAGTAGACATGGACAGTCTCACCTCTCCTGGATTTCAAAGAAACCCTCAAGTTTCCTAAAAGCACAGGAAAAAACCCTGATCATTTCATCAGTCTCCAACAGAGTTAAAACCTCCAAAGGTAAAACTCCACCTATTAAAACTTCCATCCTAAATTCCCCAATAGAATCAGAACCTCAAGGCATCTGATATTTCAACTCTTCTGCAATTCCCAGCAAGAGTTGATTCCCCAATTTGGACCTTCCTATGGATCTCAATAATCCTCAACAGTAGCTAGCCTCCTCTTAGGCTTTATATAAGGAATTCCCTATCCAGCCTCCTCTTAGGCTTTGTATAATGATCATCTCTCAGTACCTTTCAGCCTCAATCTTGGGCTTTGTACAAGACATCCACATAAATATCTCTCCAGTAGAGTCAGTCATAACTTTCAGCCTCAATCTTGGGCTTTGTAAAAGACAAATCATACTCTCTAGTAGAGTCAACCCCTTTTCAGCCTCAATCTTGGGCTTTTTACAAGACAGATAAAACCTCTCACCAGTAGAGCCAGTTTCCCAGTTAAGCCTCAATCTTGGGCTTTGTACAAGACACATACAAATATTCCCCAGTAGAGTCAATCTCTTTTAGCCTAAATCTCGGGCTTTGTACAAGACAGATAAAATATTTCCCCAGAAAAGTCAACTTTCAGCCTTCTCTTAGGCTTTGTATAATGATTTCCTCAAAAGAGTCAGTCTCTTTTTTAGCCTCAATCTTGGGCTTTATACAAGACAGATAATAATCTCCCCAGTGGAGTCAATAAACTTTTTAGCTTCAATCTTGGGCTTTGATCAACGCATACAAAAATAAACATCCCCTTTGAGGAAATAAAAAACTCTCTGTAGGAAAACATTTCTCTGTACAATCACACTTCAAAACAGACAATCAAAACAAACCTTAATCCCAGATAACTGCTGTAAGTGGTGCACTTGTTGATTCAAAAATCCAAGCTGTAGTCCATCTCTGATCCTGGTAAACTTCCTCTATCATCTAATTGCTGTAAGTGGCAAGCCTCTGGATTATTTACATCCAAGCTAATGTCCCTCTATTAGCATGAAAGATTCCTAAGGAAAAATGGTATTGCTCTACACAGAGTTAAAGTTTTCTCCTCCAGGACAAATTCCTTATAAAGGAAATTATGGCATTGATGGATTCACATATCCCAGTTAAATTAATCCTCCTTTATAATCAGTTACCCAAACAACTGTGATAAACAGAAGAGATGTCTCCCTTTAGAGATGACAAATTCTCTCTCAGTCAAAACCTTTAGCTTCAATCTTGGGCTTTGAACATGACACAAATAACCTTTAGCTTCAATCTTGGGCTTTCAATAAGACACCAAACATCTTTTTCCTCCCATAGAATAGGAGGAACTACGATTGCTCTGATTTCCCTGTTTTTTTAACGGGAATACGTAGGCATAAGATTGCGAAATCTTAGCGAGCACACCATTCAAAAACTTTAGGTCCAGTACCTTCACACCAATCAAAAACTTTACGTCTAGTACCTTCACACTAATAAAAAACCTTAGGTCCAATACCTCACCAAAAACATCGGAAAAAACCGACATCAACAAAAAACACTCTCTCTCTCTCAACATTCCCACAAAGGAGAAACTTTCCCATTTCTGACAGACAAACACCAGTAGGTAGATAGTAGAATAAAATGCCAAATAATCTATGGATAACCATATAAAGAATGGGTAATTGACAATTGCCGATTGTATAAACTGACCCCGAACTCCCCAATCTCTTAGCATCTGTTAAAGAAAACATTTGCGTGCAAGGTTAGTTTTAGATAGCTTCCCTTTCCTTTCCAGCTTCATAGGATAAATAAGAAATCAGAAAGTAGCACCCAATTCCTACCATTGCGGTGAGGAAAAACCAACAGCAGTAAGATGGTCGCGTCACCGATAAAAATCGCACGCTACAGGTTGTTACCTTGAGTGGTGAGGATAAGTCCTATACCCGGACTTAAGTGCACCTATGATAGGAAGGTGGTATATTCAAGAAGGCTTATAGGGAGTTGATTCCCGACCACGCTGACTTGAGAAACCACCGCTCAGTGGAGGCCTTCTTGGGAGTAGTTTTGTTAAACGAGTATTCGTGAAAATATTACTACTTTCGACCTAGGAGCCCGTGAGGCTGAAGACCTTTAGTCACCTTTTCACCCCACTTTGACCTTGTTAGGACGTAGTACGATGACTATAAGGGAGTAGTCCCGAAGTAGTTGATATGCGATACTACACTCAGATGAGACTCTCTTGAGAATATTATCGACTACCGAGTTATTTGGGAAATTGATAATATCCAAAATATAGGTTGCTGACTCTGGGAACTTCTTAGAACCATGTTCTGCAGATATGAGAACATTTAGTACACACCTCTTACGATGGGTAGACCATGGCTCCATGCTTGTGCCCTGTGAACCTAGGCCCTTGTCTGTTTATTTGTATATATGTGTATATGTGCACTTTGTTTGTTTGTGATTGTGTATACATGCATTCATGAGCATCATTGCATAAAAGTTTCGTGGAACTTAGAACTTTTGTTTGTAAACATCATAGGGTTATCATGGACAGCAAAAGGAAGAAAACCTTTAAGTATACTTACAAGAGTCATGACCTGGATGACCTAAGGAGGTTGGGGACCTTGGTGACAGATCCAGAAGGGTTCAAGAGCAAATATGGGAAGTTGTTGTCAATATTGAAGATGAAGATGGATAAGGGACTCCTTTCCACCCTACTTCAGTTCTACGATCCAGTCTACCATTGTTTCACTTTCCCTGACTACCAGCTCATACCTACACTGGAAGAATACTCCCATCTAGTTGGTTTACCTATTCTTGACAAGTCTTCTTTTCCTATCTTCGAGAAAGACCCTAAGGAGCAAGATATTGCTAAGGCTACGGATTTTGGATTGGTTGATATTCAAAACAATATGACTACCAAAGGGGGAGTTTTTGGGTTGACTGCAGAGTTTTTGGTTGGGAAAGCCCAGTATTACGCTCATCATTTGAGAATGGATGCATTCGAGGCTATTTTTGCCTTGCTCATCTATGGTATCTTTCTGTTCCTTAGCTTTGAAGACTTTGTTGACCTCAATGCCATCAAAATCTTTCTGAAGAAGAACCCTGTGCCTACTTTGCTAGCTGATGCCTACCATTCCGTTCATCTGAGGAATTTCCACAATGGAAGGATGATCACTTATTGTGTTCCCTTATTATACAAGTGGTTTATTTCACACTTGCCTAAGGCTAACGCTTTTTGGGATCCTAAGAAAGGTTGATGGTCACAGAAGATCATGGCTCTCACCCACTCTGACATTGATTGGTACAATCGTGTCTACGATGGGGTGATGATTATCGATAGTTGTTGAGATTTTGGTAATATGCCTCTTCTTGGAACCAAAGGAGGGATTAGCTATAACTCAGTCCTAGCTCATCGAAAGTTGGGATATCCTTTGAGGGACAAGCCCCTCTGTGTTCATGTGGAAAGTATCTTTTTCGAGGAGGATGGAGATAATAAGGAGCTAAAAGAGAAGATCTTGAATGCTTTGAGCCACTTGCATAAGAAGGGGAAGAAGGACATAGGAAAGCCTAATTGTGTTTCCTTGAAACCCTATCTCCAATGGGTTCGAAAAAGGGCTATCGAGCTGAGGATGCCCTATTCATGATAAGAGCCCATGGTTCTGAAAGAGGAACCCACCCTAATCTTCATGTCTGAAGCAGAGGAGCTGAGAATCGCTTTAAACAAAGGCCAACAAATAAGAGATGCTTGGAAGCACAAGTACCAAGTGGTTGTTGAGGAGAATGCAGAACTCCAAAGGTAGCTACAGGTGAAGAACGAAGAAGTACTCTCTTGTAAGAAGAGGAAAGCGCAAGAGGATCCATGTTCCTCTAGCCCTTAGTCAACTCCGTGGAAGCTGATTGTAGACAAGCTTATTTTTGAAAAGGCTCAAATGGAAGAAGAGATCAAGAAGCTCAACATGAGACTGCTAGGAGAATCTCATTAGGTTTTTTGTTAGCTTTTAGTCAGCTTTCTATTAAGACTCTTGTAAGAAATGCTAATGGTTGTAACCCACTTTGATGATTAATGAGAATGATTTTTTTTGTGTCTCTTGATGTTTACAAATACTCGAGTTTCACAAAGCTTTTTGCATTGCATTCTTGCATTTTTATAATATTTCAAGGAACTAAAAATTGTTTTGCAGACGCTGTAAAATGGATTTTGGAAGGAAGGGAACACAACAATACACCTTCAAGAGCCCGAAACGGGAAGGACTAAAGGAACTAGGAATTCTGATAGAGGAACCTCTGACGTTCCCAGATAAGTATGGGAGAATTCTTCCACTGTTGAGGCTCCAGATGGCTAATGGACTGCTAGCTACGCTCATCCAGCTCTACGACCCCGTGTATCATTATTTTACATTTCCAGACTACCAACTGATGCCTACTCTAGAGGAGTACTCCTCTCTTATGGGACTTCATGTCACTTCTCAGCCTCCATTTTATGGATTAGAAGACACACCAAGTGAAAAGGATATTGCAAAAGCTACGCGCCTGAGGTTGTCCGATATTCGAACTCATATGAACATCAAAGGAGGGCTCATTGAACTTCCGCCAAGTTCTTGTTTGAGAAAGCTCATTATCTCGCTGACAAGAAGAACACAGAGGTTTTGGAAGCTACCTGCGTATTATTGGTTTATGGGCTATTCTTGTTCCCTAATATTGACGACTTCGTCGATATTAATGCCATCAAGATCTTTATGCTCAAGAACCAGATCTCTACTTTGTTGGATGATACCTATCATTCTATTCACTCAAGAATTCTTCAAGGAGTGGTTCAGATAACTTGTTGCGTTGCTCTCCTCTATAGGTGGTTTATTTCGCACCTATAAAGGTCTGCAACTTTCTGGGACTTGAAGGATGGGTTCACACGGTCCAGGAAAATTATGTCACTCACTCATTCAGACATTGAGTGGTATGATCCAATATATGGGGGAGTCGTCATGATCCGTAGCTGGGGGGATTTCCCTAATGTGCCTCTTCTTGACACTAAAGGATGCATCAGCTACAATCCTGTCCTTGCCCGTCGACAGCTTGGATACCCGATGAAGGAGGAGCCTAACCCTATTATTTTGGAGAGACATTTTCTTGTGGATGGAGACAATCCTAGGCTCAAGAACAAAATCGTGTATGCCTGACGTCACGTAAATAGGAAAGGGATGACCGCGTTGGGATACCCTGATTGCACTGTTTCGAAATCTTATATGTTGTGGGCACGAGAAAGAGGACTCAAGATGAGGATACTATATCCCCGTCATGAGTCCACGTCTTTAGCTCTTAGGGATCCCATTTCGACTGTCTCGAGTGAAGAAGGGAAGCTGAAGATGGCGTTAGAGAAGCTTGTTCTTAAAAAAACAAAGATGCAAAAGCGGATTGACGAGCTTAAGAAAGAACTCCATGGAGGAGAAGGGTCTTTGTCGCAAGTATTAGACTTTTAGTTTCCTTTAGTCTGTTATTTTGTACTTGACTATGTTGTAATGGCTCTTGAGGGTGCACCGTTTGTTATGTAAAACTTTGAGTCTTTAATTAATGTAATGGACATTTTGGTTTTTTGAAGATGTACTCTCCATTATTATAGTGTTTGCAAATTTTAATTTTTAGTTCGTTGATTGTTTTTGTTTTGCATTTGCATTTGAATCCCATACATTCATGTCATTGGATGTGCATTCTTTCTATCGTGGCTCATCTCGTCGTCTTGTCTCCAGCTATTCACACTGAATCTCCAACACTAGTTCAACACCCGAGCCTAAGCTCGTTAGAGAATGGCTGAACAGAATATGGAGTTAGACAGAGTCAATGATGAACTAGAAGATCTGCGCGGAAGTGTGCTGTAGATAATGGAAGTGTTGCAGGTTATCAAAGTAAAAATGGACACTCAAGCCACCGTAGTTTCTGAGATTACCAATGCAATTGTGGAACCGCCACCAATAACTGTTAATGCTGCAAATGTACCACCTTTTGGGTTACCTGTGGGTTTTGTGCCTCCACTTGTCACAGTGGCGACTACTCAACAAGTTAATCCCTTGGGATCAGAAATTCCTCAAGTCATTCCAACTTTCGCGCCAGCTACTGTACAAGCTCAAGTACGCCCTTATTTTCATAATCCATAACTAGTGTATGACATCCCCGATATGTATGAAGAGGGAGATGAACGTCACGAAAGGTTGAAAGAGAATGTAGAGACTATAGAGAGGAAGGTAAGAGCAATGGAAGGAAACAACATCTTTGGTGCTGATGCCAAAGACATGTGTTTAGTATCTTTGTTACCTTTGTTTGGAGGGATCACCAGCCCATATACTGAAAACATGTCTTTGGCATTAGCACCAAAAACATGTCTTGGTGATCCTCCATACAGAAAAACCCTAGCAAATATAGATATATATATACAGATATTTACAAATATACGAATATACAAGCAAGCAAACATATAGCAAACACAAATACAAACAAGGTGGGCCTAACCCTCTTAGGGGAAGAATATGATCCCCAGTGAAGTTGCCATTTCTGTTGCAGTGAGAATCAGATATCAAGCTATTAATTAACTTGAATCACAAATCGTGAAGTTCACTACCGAGCTTTGATTTATCCAAAGGAAAGGTTAAAGATCGAAGAAAATCCTAAGTGCGCTATGTAACAACACAGCTAGAGATCTAAGGTTCAGGGGTTGGTTATACCTAGGGAAGGTGTTAGCATCCTAAGTATCTGTAGTACTCTACAGTAACCTCTTGTCACTATTTATGTTATGCTATAATTCGCTTGCTAAGGGTAATGTGCTAAGGTAAAGACCTAGGGTATATACAAAGTATGCTCACCAAGACATCGCATCTCGTGCCTACGTATCATAACTAGGATGGAATCAGAGCATTCATAATTCATAAATAGGGTTGAGGAACTCTTGACTGCGGTCAAGATTCCAAAGGGAAATAAGTACTCATAACTATGGTACTTGCATAGAGTTAACAAACTCTCTAAGTCTAAGTTGAAAGACTAACTAAAGTTGATTTTAAACAAAGTCAATGGGGAAAGTGAGTACTCATGACAATGGTACCCACATAGAGTTAACAAACTCTAAACTTAATTCTAAGTTGTAAAGCAAAAGAGCTCTAACAAGGCCAAGAAAGAAAGGTAAGTATCTATAACAATAGTACTTACATAGGGTTAACAAACCCTAACCTAAAACTAGCTTAAAGAGGGGAAAGTGGCTCTAACAAGGCCAAGGGAGATGATCCTAACAAGGTCATGGAAGTAATAGGGTAAGGTCTAGACTATCTTAGAAAATGACTTACAAGTCAACATGGTAACTTTCCTTTGGAATAGGGGACAAACTACTTGTAACAACAAGGGTTGGAATGATAAGCTTTAAGATAAGGATGATAACAATCATGGTGTCAAAGCCAAAGAGTTCAAATGTGATAACAAATCAAGAGGGGCAGCAACTACATCATATCATGCTCAACATGCAAAATGATCAAGAACAATGTCAAACACACACCAAAACAACAAGCATACTTGCTACAAACTTTACCACACAAAGACAAGTGAAAAGGATGGCACAACATAGAAGTTACAACTCAAAAACCAAATGGGAAGTAGCATACACATCCCATAAAGCTCATATTCAATATTAATATGTCAATAGAAACACCAAAAAGAACCACATTTAGGCATGAACAAAACTATATGCAAGAAACAAAAAAAAAACATCATGAAATAACTCAAACAAGACAAAGCATGCATAGATAAACAAATGGGAAAGCAAGAACACTTCTGAACCATGAAGTCAGAAGTTAAACATGCTTTTCAAACCACAGATAAACACATATTCAATCAAGACCAACACCCCAAAGAAACATGCCTAAAACTATGTCAAAGTAAGCATAATATCATGGACAAAAGATCATCAACTTGGAATAGCATTCAAGAATAGGAAAATGATTAAATAAATTCCAAAACAAGGCTCAAACTCATGTTTATACACTCAAGTGTGTGTGTACAAAAAGTTGCTACAAGAAAAGCACAAGAGCAAGCACAAAACCAATCAACAAGAAAGGGTGTTCCATAAGTCGAGCATGAATCGTGGGTCAATTTAAATGGAATGAAAATCAAACAAAAATGAAATATTCACACACCAAAACAAGCCTCAAACAATCCTCAACAAATTTCAAAATAAGCTAGAAAAAATGGCTCAAGAGAAGCAACACAAGGCATCAATATTCAAACCCTAATTCAAAGTCATCAAGAAAATACACCTTGCATGATTAAATAAAAAAAAAATAGGAAAAATAATTTCAAAATAAAATAAAAAAATATGAAAATTATCTCCACATGTCAAACAAACAAAAATGTATTTTTTTTTTGTATTTTTTATAACATTTTATCAAATAAAAATGGGATGAAATCAAAAAGGAAAAAAAAGAAATAAAACAAAAACATGAAATAATGGAAGGGTTGCAAAAGGAAAACCCAGAATGACTGGTTCATGCAGAGGCGTGCTGATGGACTGAAGAAGAAGTGTGTGGATAGCAAAAACAAGGCCCATGTTCATTAAACCCAAAAATAAAAACAACCAAAAGCCACACAACACTTTCATTAAATGAGATGGCGCTTAGTCAGCACCACTTGGCCAGCCACGCAGGAAATGTCAAAGGGCCAAAACCCTAGACACCGGAGCAAAGCTCCAGTCGTCTTCTCTAGGGAACCCGCTAGAGCTGTAACCCAGACCTCATAAAATCGTGCAAACAAACATACCATTCCACTCAGTTTTCAATGTAGTTTCCATTTTTAACATTGTTTTTCACATTTAAGACCTCTAAGGCCCTTAAATCAAACCACGGAAATCATACACATGTTTTGCAACTTGCATAAACAAACACAACAACAATCCAGACAGGTTCTATGTTACCTCAGGAGTTCAAACATGCAAAAATCAGACACATGACACGTATAATATGGTAGAACCGAGGTGATGAAAAGTTACCTCTAGGGAGCTTCTTGTAGCTTTGGATCTTTGCTCAAACCTTTCAAAACATTCCTTCTTTAGCTCTTAGGAAACCCAAGGATGAAGATGGAAGTAGGAAAAGATAGGAATAACTCTTGTAGAGTGTGGTTCGAAAAGAGAGAAATTGAGAAGGAATCAGGGTTTGCTAGGGTTCTGTGGCCGCTGAAGATGATGTCCTCCTCTAGGGTTTCGTCTTTAGTATTTATATGAAGTTTGGATGTAGTAAAACCTCAGCCACCGTGGTTAAAATCCTTGTAGTAACAACCTTGGTGGAATTTGAAAAAAAACAAGTGGAAATATGGTACGAATGCATGGTTGTAGTTGTTTTGTTTTGTCATTTTATGAGGACATGAGGGCTAAGGAAATTCATAGTGGATTAGTGGAGTGAGCACCCTTGTGAGGTATGTTTTAAAAATTCAATTCTTTTGGTAAAATGTGGCAAATGGTACCTGGAGGGTACAAGGTGTGGTTTGGCTAGTTTTGGCAAGGTTTGGGAGTCGAAATGAAGTAGCTTTTGCGCATGGAAAGGTACATATCAAGTTGCTGCATGAAGGAAAGGAAATGATACATGAAAACATACCAAAAATCATACATGAGCATTATCCATATAGCTCACTTTTAATGGCTCTAACTTGATGTATTTTTCTCCAATTCATGAGTTCTTTGGCTCAATGCAAAGTAGGAAGATCATGGAGCAATTTTCATGTGGAATCCATCTTGAAATAGGACTTGGATGGCTGAGAAAAATTGGATTGAAACCATGTCCACCAATATGTCACAAAAGAAACCATGTCCACTTTCCCTTGAGATGAGGTCTTGATCATAATGAAAAATCCCATGGAAGATTGGTTCTTGAAATTGCCAAAATCTTACCAAATTTGACATAATGAAAACCCTATCTTGATGACTTCATAACTTGAATTCTATACACCCAATGGAAGAGTTCTAGTACTCAAAATAAAGCTTGGAGAATTATCTACAAGATTCATGTTTGAAGGAAATTGAGGTGGGGCTTGGATCATAGTGAAAGAAAGCCTTGAAAAGTCACCCTCCATGTTGAAATTCTACACTTAGAAAACTTTCCAAGTACAAATTTCCAAAACCTAGTTTTTCTTAACTTTAAGCCTTCATAACTTAAAATCTATGAATCTTTTGAGCATCTATCCTTATTCAAACTTGTAGTACATAATGTACTCTTTAATTTGATATTAAGTTTGCTCCATTTGGATGAAGGATGAAAAAGTTATGGATGTTGCAATATGGCTAGAAATTGGGATTTTCACACTTAGAAACTTTTTCATCAAAACCCTAATTCTCCAAAACTCTTGATTTTATGTCTTTCCTTGATCTTTCTTAATCCAAAAACATAACAACACTTGAGAGGATATGGCATGTTCATGGTTGACCTCAAAAATCCAAAACTTTGACTTTGTAAAGCCACAGTTGACTTTCTTGACCAGATAAATCTTCACCTCTCCCATTCATTTAGGAAATCCTTGAAATGAGTTGTGTTAAACCAAAAGGAATCTTAGGAACCCTTGAAGTGTATTAGGACTTGTTTGGTTGATCTCTCCTTCAAATCTTGATTAATCAAAGGTTTCCCTTTCTTGTAGAGAAACCCTAATTCCATAGAAGAAACAAAACCACAAAACTTAATAGTTTGGTTAGATATGCAAAAATGATTAACCTATGATGCTCATGCAAATGATGATGCCATCTAAGGGGGTAAAATTTAGGGTATGACAGTTGCCCCTATTTAAACATCTTTACCGGATGTCATGAGCGATGACTATCCTCATAAAATCAAGGTGAAAGGTATTTAAATATATCAAACTGTAAATTTTGCCCTTAGATGCAATGCTAATGCCAAGGACAAAGAAAACTATGCAAATGTTGACATGCCATGAACTCTAGCATGATGATATGATGATATGATGATGCAAAATGCAGACCAAAACAAAGAACAAAAGGGAAAAAGGTCAACAACTAAGGGGTAACGACTCGCTGGGGAAGGCCAAGAAAACACTGGGGAACAGAAACAAACTGGGGAAATCTAAAGTGATCAAGAAACAGGTTCAAACATGACTAGATACCACTTTATAAGCAAAGATCCTCACAAGAGATAGAACCAAAATAGATGGTTTCCACATGGGGAGCGTCCAAATCAGTTAATCAACAGGTTCAGACATGACTGGGGGACATGTTAGGACAAATACGAGCAAAAAAATTCTTTATTGGGGATAAAACCAGAAGGAAGTATGATCTCCATTGGGGATCGAGCTGAACAAAAGGTTGACTTCTGACAAGAAAATCAAACCAAACAAGAAAATGATATTCTAACAAGAGATCAAAGAAACATTGGGAAACAAAAAAAAAAGACTTTCCGGAGATTTCTTAAAATGAAGAGTTCAAACGAGATCTTCAAGAAACACCAGAAAGAGCATGACTAACACAAAATTTGCACGCGCCAAATGAACTGGACTTAGACCACAAGCAAAGGTAACAACTGGCTTTTGACAGGTCGATGCCAGTAACTACTGGACTTTCAAGGGGACGTTGGTGACAATCAAACTTCCGGTACCAAACAAAAATGGATAGGAGTGCCAATAACGATTGGACTTTAGGATCTAATAACAATTGGATTCTGAAATAGTATTAGTGACAGCTGGATCTTACAAGGATACCAATAACAATTGGATTTTAGACAACGCCAATAAAAATTGGACTTATAGGTGCCAATAACAATCGGGAATTAGGTAATGACAATAACAATTGATATCAGGTACCAATAACAATTGGATTTTAGACAGCGCCAAGAACAATTGGTCTTTGAAAAGGAATTGGTGACGACCACATTAAAAATACCAATAATAATTGGATTTTGACAAATGCCAGTAACTACTGGACTTTGGGTACTAATAACGATTGGGTTTTGAAATAATGCCAGCAACTACTACACTTCGGATACCAATAACGATTGGATTTTAACGATGCCAGTAACTAATGGACTTTAGATACCAATAATAATTGGATCTTAACGATGCCAGTAACTACTAGACTTTAAAGGAGGACTGGTGACAACTGGGGTATTGTCAATTAAATCTTACTTCACTGGGAAATTCATGCAAAATGGTCTAACAATGCTTCTGCCACAATAAGACCTCTCGGGGAACATGTGATTCCACACGCCAAAGAGGCATTGTCAATTAAATCATACTTCACTGGGAAATTCATGCAAAAGGGTCTAACAGTGCTTCTGCCACAATAAGACCTCTCGGGGAACATGTGATTCCACTAAATCATTCCACACGTCAAAGCTAATTGGGTTTTCATTTTGTTTTCAAGAAAAATTGTTTTTATTTCAAAACTATTGCTTTCAAAATCATTATTAACGAATAAATGATATTTTGCATAACAAGGAAAAGTAGAGGAGTGGTAAATAACAAAAATCGAATGGTCCAAAATCTGATTTTATTCAAGAATGGTAGCTTGCAAAAAGGTAAAGCTCCATGGAACATTACAATTTGAAAATGGCAATAGGGAAAAGTTACATTGAATTCAATGACAACTACTAGCCCTAATAACTAGGAATCTCCCAAAGCCTTGCTTCTGACGAGAACGGTGAACTTGAACTTCTGCTTGAAATCTTCTGCAGTTGTGACAACCTATCTGATGCAGGTATGAAGAAAGATGTAGCTCAGTTTGTGTATGCATGTTTGACCCGTCAGAAGTCCGAAGTGGAACATCATAAACCTTCCGGTTTGATGCAACCAATGGATATACCAGAATGGAAGTGGGATAGTATCGCGGTGGACTTTGTGATTGGTTTACCGAATACGGCAAGAGGCTTTGATGCTATTTGGGTAATTATGGATAGATTGACAGAATCGGCACATTTATACCGATTAACATCAGTTTTCCTTTTTCAAAGTTTGCGGAGATTTATATCAGAGTAATAGTGAAGTTGCACGGGGTTCCGTTGAGCATAGTTTCTGATAGAGACCCGAGGTTTACTTCCAGATTTTGGAAGAGCTTGCAGGAAGCTTTGGGTTCTAGTTTGAAGTTGAGTTCTGCTTATCATCCGCAGACAGATGGACAATCTGAGAGGACTAATCAACCACTGGAAGACTTGTTGGGAGCTTATATACTTGAGCAGGGAGGTGCTTGAGATAACCATTTATCGTTGATTGAAATGGTGCCTTTTGAAGCGTTTTATGGTAGGAGGTGCATGACACCTCTATGATGTTGAGTCGGGTGAGAGCAATGTACTTGGACCTGAAATTGTGCAGCAGACTACTGAGATAATCCAGATGATTAGGGAAAAGATGAAAGCATCCTAGAGTAGATAGAAAATTTATCATGATAATAAGAGGAAAGACTTGGAATTCAGTGAAGGCGACCATGTGTTTCTAAGGGTCAATCCTGTGACCGGTGTGGGTCGTGCGCTGAAATCGAAGAAGCTGGATCCTAAGTTCAATGGGCCGTATCAGATTTTACAGAGAGTTGGAGCTGTTGCGTATAGAGTGGCGGTGTCACTCCAACTTTGAAATTTGCATGATGTGTTTCATGTGTCGCAACTTCGGAAGTACATTGTTGATCCATCTCATGTGCTTCAAAGGGATGAAGTGCAGATTCAGGATAATATTACCGTAGAGGCGATGCCGATAAGGATCAAGGATCGCAAGATTAACCAGTTAAGAGGCAAATACATTCCTTGGGGAGGAGCTGCTGGAGGAAGTGTGACCTGGGAATTGGAGAGCAATATGCGAGAGTCATATCAGGAATTGTTCTTATCAGGTACATTTTCGAGGACGAAAATATTTTAAGTGTGGGAGAGTTGTAACACCTCCATTTAAATATTTAGTCATTTTGTGATTTTCTTCGTATAATTGTTTAGCATTGGCTTAATTAAGGGTATGTGTGTAAGGGTGAGTGTGAGAGCTTAGTGTAATGAATTAAGTGGGATAAACCTTAGAATAATATTATGGTAATAACTATATAAGTGAGAATAGTTCATTATTATTATAGATATTATTATTATGACATGGAATATTCATTCCTAATAATAATTGTAATAATATTAATATGATGATAATTAAAGAAAATAACCATAATTAGAGAGAAGTGGGGAAAATAGAGGGGATTGTCAGTTACACGTGAAAAGAGAAAGAGAGAAGGAAGCAGAGTTAGGGCAAGAGTAACCAAGAGCGTTCCACCGTTGTTGAAGAGAGCAAAAACTTAGAATTAAGGTAAGGGGGAGAATGAGTTTTTAAATGGTTGTCTGAACATGATAGGGTAGCGAGGGTTCCTTTCCGTCTTAGGATTTCTGTGCAATTCTTCTGTCCTTGTTTGATTTTCGTATCTGGATGATTATGGTTGTGAATTCATGTTTGTATGCTGATATTGATGTGAAATTCATGTAAATTATATGTTGTTGTTGTGTTTACCATGAAGTCAGATTTGGGAAATTAGGGGTTTTGAGGTGTGACGAAACTCTGACGTAATTGGTGTAGATGCTATTTTGGGTCTGAAATAGAAGCTTAAAAGTGCTCAAATGGGGGATAATCGCACTGATGCAAAAAACTAGTTTTTCTACAACAGACTGGTCATACACGTATGCCAGGAGGCAATACGCGTATGGGGGACTCACCCAGGGGAATTACACATAGCATACGCGCTGTGTCCTCATGGCCATCACGAGCCTCTGCTGATACGCGTATGGGATGCGTATTGGAAGTGGGCAATACGCGTATGGGGTGGGCAGTACACATACGAGATGTTCTTGGGAGGATTTTGAAGGAGAATGACCACTGGTTGTTGCACCCCAAAATTTGCCCTCTTTACTTTATTACTAACTGGCTTAGGTTGCATTGCATTTTGCATTATCATGTGTGCATATCATTGGTTCTTAGCATGGGGTCAAGGTGCTTGAGGCAGTGCTTCAGAGGGTCAAGCAAGAGTCTTGGTATTGTCCAAGAGAGCTCAGGTGGATCATCGTCTCCTAACCAGTGCATAGATTAGGGTTTTGAGATTCTAGGGTTTATTGCTCCAATGGGCAAGCTCCTTGGGTTTTTATCATCATCAAATGGCATATATTATCTTTGTTGGAGAGGATACACATCATATTCAGAGGAATTTGGATTTGGAGACTGTGCTATTTCCTCCTAGACTGAGGGTACCACAACTAGGGTTTGCTATAAAGTCAGTTTATTTCTAATTTTTTTGGGCAAGACTTGATTCCATGGTAATCCTTGGGTCCCTAAGTACATAGGGATGGGAGGTTGTCCATCAGTTTGTTTCAGGAGAGATTCAATTGGCCAATGGATTGAAAATCAGTTGAATTGGGTAAAAGTCAACAGTGACAGAAGAAGTCAACTGTGGAATTTTGAGGTTCTCTCCAAAGTTTTCAAGGTCTCACATCCTCATATGGTCCTCAAGGGTCAAGTTTCATACATATTTATCAGGAATTAGGAGTTGGTGCAAAATTTCTAATTTTGGAAAGTGACCTATAATGAAAAGTTTCCATTTTTGGCAAGTATCTACACTTCATTCAAATTGACTTTTCATCATAAAGAAAGCTTCAAATGAATTTCTCTCCAACAGGAAAGTTGAAGATCTTTTTCTCCTCTTTCCAACAAGTACTAGTGGGTCTCCATATCATTTGATAAGCTCCAGTTATGGTCCAAAGAAGGCAAGGTGGTTTTTAGGGTTTCATTTTCACAACTTTTAGGTTTTGGGACATATGGACCTATGATTAATTCCATTGCTTCAAGACATGTTCCAACATCCAAAAACAATTCCTAAGAAGCATTTTTGGCTTTTTAATCAAGTGATTCCATGGTTTATTCTTCACTTATTTTTTATTATTCAAAAAAGCCAAGTCATTAAAAACTCATGAATCATTTGTTTTCAAGGCCCAATTTAAATATGGTGTGATTAGCAATCCAAATTAAGGTGATCCATCAAATAATTCTCAAGTATCCATGCAAAGAGAAAGGTGTAATTCACATTATGCATTTTTCCCAAATTATTCAAAAATCATTAAACAATTAATTACCCAAGCCCAATTCATATTCAGAGACAAACCCTAGTCTTTATAAACCCATCCATGCACTGGTTAAGGAGAGACACGTGATTTTGGAGAGGAATCCAAGCTTGAACCCTAAAGCTCTTTTTCATCAAAACTCACGATCCACAAGGTCTTTGCAAAATGTTCTTCCACAAACCTTCCCCTGGTGATCTCTAGAGTGGAAATAAACTACCATTTGCAAGGATTGGAGTTGCACCATCTCAGGTTGATGAATTTTTTCGTGCTCTTAAAACTCCTATTTTTTACGTGTATATTGTTGTGTGACTGTCACTGATCGTGCTGATATGATTGGTTTTTAATATGGATGCGTGCGTGGCTTGTTCTATGTGATTAAAGTTTTGTGGCCTAATGGTTTTTCATTCGTTTTTCATTATACACTAATGGTTTGCAAATTTGGATGGCATATTTGGATTCCTCATGATTTTCTGGTCAAGAAGATGTACCCCTTTGCATTTTCTGGCCACTTTTAACATTACAGGTGGCGGAGGACGGCGGCCGGAACCCTAGCTCCGGCGGCTGGGAGGGTTCCGGCGAAGGAAGGTTGAAGATGGGATCTCCACCATCCATTCTCTTGATCTAACGGCCCACACGCGGCCAGGTGTTTTAAATTCTTTTTTTTTTTTTGATTTTTGTTTTGGGTTCACGTGTATATTACCCCACCGGTGTTACCATGATCCACCAACCAGGCTTTGTTGTTTTAATTACTTTTTGATTCAGTTGACTTATGCACGACCGTTGGATGGATTGCTTGGTTGGGATTGTGCCAGCCATTAAAAAAGTCATGTGCCTGGCACATGGGGACATATGGTGTGCTGCAGGCTTTGGTGTGTGCACGTACGTGGTTGGTACGATGCTCTTTCAATCGTGGCCTTAGATCTGGATTACTTAATGATCATGTTGACTTGGTGTGTTGTGTTGGATCAATCTGAGGGGCCTAGGGAGTCAACCCGGTTGACTAGAGTGCAGTGTGTTTTTTTTGGTTTTTGTTTTTTTCTGATTAATTGGTTGGACCGGACCTTCTATATGCACCCCCCGTATTTAGCCCATGTTTCATTTCTAATGCAATAATTTACTGACGCACCCCCCTTGCATATTATTTCATTTTATTTTATTTCAATTATCATATTTCATATTTTAATTTTTAAAATACCTTTTTGAATTAAAAAATTCCCATAAAATTCATACATCATCTTTATTATTTTATAAAATTTTTACAAATTTTATTTTTTATTTTTATCTTATTCTTCATCATCTAAATTCATTATTTCATTCATTTTCTTTCTGCATCACATCTCATGCATACCTGAAATTGATTATTTTATTTCTCTGCATCCGTAAAACATTTTTAACCCGTTCTTTTTGCATATGTTCATTAACATTCTTAATTGCATTAAAACATTTTTCTTTCATTTTAAAACTTATTTCATATTGCATTTTGGTCCTTCCAATTGGCACACTGAACCCCACTTCCCACCTGAAATTTGCTTAATTTTTAGATGACTAATATCTTGATTTTTTGCAGGGATTTTTGATATTTGGTTTATCTCTGGTTGAAAAATATTGATGTTTAATTTGGGAATTTTAGGAGTTATTTTTCTAATTATTTGATTGGCTTTTACTTGAGATCTTCTCGTATGCCTATTTCTGACTACATCTGATCATCTGTTTGAAAGGCACTTGTGCCATTTGCTTTGGGGTTGTTCCTTTGATTTCTGAATTCATGTTTGGATTATTATCATTATTGTTTGCCATCGTGTGATTTTCATTCACCTCATTTCTCTTACTTGTGTCTATTCTGTGCTAATCTTTTATGCAGGGACTAAGGTAAGTTCTTTAAGGGTATGGATAGATATCCATGGCCACCCTTTCTCTTTCCTTCTCATCTTTTCCTTTCTTTAGGTTTAGGTTGTTGTCAAACCTAACTAACCATAGGTCCCCCATGCATGATAACTTTAGGATTCATAGTTCCCTTTTAGAGTTACCCTTGTGTCTTCTCTTTTCTCATCTCAAATTATTTTAAAACACTTAATAAGAATAAGGTGTATTGCGCACGAGCCTTAAGTATGGGGAATGAGAAATGAGGGGCTTCCTCTCATCTTTCTAGAGTACTTAGCGAGCGTCCTGTCTTGGGACGATGCGTTAAGTATTCGCCCCTGTGCCCTAGACTTTGGTGCAATGCAACTTAGGAACTAACTTAAGCCACTTCTATCCTAAAAAACACAAACCAACTTCAAACCCTTTTGTCCTTCGGGACCTTCAAATTAAAGGCTATTTTCAAGAAGGGCACGTTATTTTCCGTCTGAGACGTAAACAGGCATCGACCCTAACTGCCGGACGCGAACTTAACGTCGCTCATAAAAAACACAAAAAGAACTTAGTTCGAACTACGTTGACTCTGAATTCCCCATTGCACAAGGGGGTACGTAGGCCTAGGACGTTGACGTCCTACCGAGTCTGTCTTTGTCTTTCCCTCCCGTTTTAGTACAGCCCTAGATGATAGTATAGCTCACCCTTAGAATAGACAACAAGCGTGGATCCCATCGAGTACGATGGACGCGTGGGGTGCTAGCACCTTCCCCTCGCGTAACCGACTCCCGAACCCAGGTTATGGTTGCGATGACCATTCCTTTCCCTCTTCCCAAGGTTTATGCGGTGTTCCCTTTCCCTCTCTTGGGATAAATTTACACAGCTGGCGACTCTGCTGGGGAAAATGGTTGACCTATGCTGGTCCATCCCTAAGCGAGTCAATCCTAGCACTTGCTCGTCTTTGTTCTCTTTGGGTGCTTTGTTTTTGTTTTGCTTTACGTGTTGTATCTTATTTATTATTATTTTTTTTACCGCATTTTCTGCATTTCATTTTTTATTACTGTCAAGCTGCTGTGCTGTGCTGGCTGTTCTTTGTTTTGCAGGTTGGGTGGGACTGAGAGCTAAGCCCAATACCAAGGCTTTAGAATACCCTAGGACTAGAGTGGAAAGTAGTGGGACCTACGTGCCCACTTGGTACATTTGTGTGTTCGCGAAATTCACAACCAGACGAGGCTATCTTGGGATGCCTTCTAACGTGTGTGTCTTGCGCATGTTGGGGTGTTGATCTAGAGAGCTATCGACTCTGGTGACCGATCATTGAGGACCTTAGTGGAAACATCCCTCTTTAGTGGTGACAGTGGCAGACCACATCCTGTGGCAAACCCATTCGTACCCGAGGGCCCGCTTTGGAACTCGCACAGGATGGCCCCTACGTTTTGAAGAGAATCAGTGGAGGCACTCCTCGATTGACTTTAGTACTGTACCCCGAGGGATGAATGTACTATTGTTTCTCGACCTCAGTGCCAAAGCTGAGGACCTTCCGCTTTGGAGAATCAGTTGAGGCCTCCTCGATTGATGATGATGCCAAACCAGAAATGGTGAACGTATCATCATTTCTCGACCTGAGAGCCCGGGATACTGAACATCCTAGTACCCACATGTGAGAGGGAATGGGCGTTTGCAGGTTTGCAGGTAACCGAGACCTTCAACCTACCTTGTTTTCCGGATTTCACATCAATGTCTGATTATTTGAGTTCCTCAGTGGTTCAGAGTTCTGGTTTTCTGGTTTCTCGTTCAGCTAACAGCACATCACATTCAGCAGTGTGCCTTGACCCCATGTTTGCATGAGTATATCATTTTTCTTGCATTCTGACATGTTTGACATTTTTCAAGGCTTGCATCTTACTCTTGATTCCGATTTTCTGAGGTTACTCCAGCATGGATGTTCAGAGAAAGAAGACTGTTGCCTATTCGTTCCCAGAACCGACTTTGACATTAATTCACAAACTGATTAATATGGCTGGTTCCGGAGTTTGTACAGAGTTCAGTGGAAGGTATGGGAGACTTCTGAAATTTGTTTACAATATCTCCCAGTATGAGAAGGATGCCATTCACACACTTCTTCAGTTTTACGATCCGTCTCTGCGTTGCTTCACTTTCCCGGACTACATCTTGGCTCCAACGTTAGAGGAGTTCTCATTTATTTTGGGAATTCCTATCAGTCATGATATAGTTTTCTTTTCTGAAGAACACCCCGGAGTAAAAGATATGGCTGTTGCTCTTCATATTGATGAATCCGTTCTTAACAGTAATATTGCAGAAAAACAAGGAGTTAAGGGTTTCCTGCTGAAGTTCTTGTTTGATCAGGCCTGCATACATGTCAAAGAGAAGAATTGGACTGCTTACCAAGCTATCCTAGCTATGTGCATCTATGGGATTGTTTTGTTTCCGAATATTCCTGATCTGGTGGATATGCACGCCGTCAGAATCTTTATTTCGAAGAATCCTATACCTACCTTGCTAGGTGATGTGTATCACTCGGTTCAGTACAAGAATGAGAATAGGCGTGGGAAAACTGTAAGTTGCTGTGCACCGCTTTTAGCTACTTGGTTTCTGAGTCGTCTCCCTGAATCTGGCGCTTTCGTTGATACGAAAGATTCTCTGAAGTGGTCTAAGAGGGTTATGGGCTTGACTGCTGATAACATCGTTTGGATTAATCGTGACTTGCTAGGAATGGAGATTATTTGCAAATAAGGAGAATTCCCTAATGTTCCCTTGATAGGGAGGAAAGGTGGAATTAACTATAATCCCTCCCTAGCTATCAGACAGTTTGGCTATCCTTTGAAGAATCCACCCGAAGAGCGAGATGTCCGTGAGTCCTTGTTCTTCAATGGTATTGAGGATCAATGGTTGATAAGGAAAGTTGTGAATGCTTGGAAACAGGTGACTAAGAAGGGTAAGATTCCATTCGGAAAAAGTAACAATCGGGCTTTCCCTCCCTATAAAGGGTGGATTAAGAAGAGAGCAGAAGAGGAGCTTCTTCCATTCCCAGTGAAACCACCTTTGTACCCTTTGGTGATCGAGACTCCTACCACCGTTGAGTCGGAGAAGTATAACAAATTATGGGCTGAAAAGGAAAGGTTGCAGGAAGAAAATAGTGAGATAAAGAGAGAGATTTATCAGTGGAAGCATGAGCGTGGTGAAGCTGTTCATACCGCCAAGTTGAAGACAGAACTCCTTGCTAAAGCAGAAAAAGAGCTTGCTGACATGGTCGCATCCAAAGAAAGAATGAAACAAGCTTTGGATGGTATCTGTAACGTTCTCAGGTCTAAAGAGGAGGAATTAGGCAATGCTTTGTTGAAGATTCACAGGTTCAATGATCACCAAGAAACTGCCATGGCTGAGAATAAGAGAAAGGAAGACGACTATATAGCTAAGATTGATCAGTTGAAGTCGACGATCAAGAAGAAAGACGCCGAGATCTTATCAGGGATATTCAAGAGACAAGTAGTCGAGGGTCGACTCAATGAAGCCATAGCCTCCATGGAAGAACTGAAAGCCCAAGCTGAAGTGAAGAGATCTAGACATGAGGGGCCTAGCATGGAGGGTGTTTCTGGAGAAGACGCTTGGGAGTTACATTGCCGATACTTGGATGGGATCATACACAGGAGAGACCTTCTCATTCAAGGGCTAATTCAGAGGCCGAAGCATCCCGACACCAGAAAACTGTTCAAGGAGATTCAAGACTGGTGCAGAAAGCATAATGGATGGGGGGGATTGACACTTGTGGACTTTGATGATATGCCTTAAGTTTTCTGTCTTCTTTCATTGTATGTGGATCACCACCAGGCTTGTTGGTTGGGACCTATGGTTTTTATATTGAGACTTGTTATTGTGATTGTTGACATTTGGCTTTTCGCTGGTTTTCTTAATATATGAGCAGAAGTTCCATTATATCTTGTAATTAAACCGGAATCAAGGGGTGGATCGCCCTGTGAATTTTCAAACATGCCCATTTGCATTTGCATACTCATAATCATTTTGCATAATCATTTTGCATGACAGGTGTTTATCTCCGGTATTCTTATCTTATTCCAAGCATCTCAGGCCGTGCAAAAGTTGATCATGGAGCAAGTTCAAGCTGAGTTGAGGGAAATGCGAAGCCAGATGGGGCAATTTGGGGAAGACATGCTCCAGGAGCAGAGGATGCTGAGGGAGGAGATCAATCAGATGAAGACTCAGATGGGTTTAATCATGGAGATTCTGAAAACAGTGTTGAAGAAGGAAGACAGTCATGTGCCCGCTTCCACAACAGAGGTCCTTACTCTTCCCACCTCTTTGGGGCCTCGTGGATCCTCTCCACCGTCAGAACTTTTTCACCAATAATTGTTTCTTGAGGGTCTTAATCCAGAAAAGCTTAAGAAGAAGTTTGATCAGATTCCAATGCCATACGCTCAGTTGCTTCAGCACTTGCTCAAGTTTCAGCTGATTGAATTGATTGCTGCGGGACCTCCACATACCAAGTTTCGTATGGGTTCCAATGTCCATGATAGGTGTGAATTCCATTCAGGGGCACCTGGTCATAATGTTGAAGACTGTAAAATGCTCAAGTACAAAGTCCAAGAGCTCATTGATTCAGGGGCAATCAAGTTTACATCAGTTGGCACTAGTAAACAAAGTGATGTTACTCCCAGTGTTGCAAAGGGACTGAGGACTCCCTCTTTTACCAAAGGATCCACCTCGCGCCAGGGATCTCTTCCACAACCCTTGTTTGTGCCTCATCCGAATGCAGAAAGGAAAGTCCAGAGCCAGACTGGGCGCCCAAATCAGCACCGACAGCAGAATTATCAGCAACAGGGGCAACCGAGACCAAGAAGGCCCAACAGGATATTTGATCCTATTCCAATCCCTCATAGTCAGTTGTTTGCTCGTCTGCTCGAGAACTCTCTAATTCAAACGAGGAGTACCAGCCCGGGTACCGTACCCTATCCCTCCAGATTATGACATAACTACTAGGTGCGAGTTCCACTCGGGAACATTTGGGCATATGATTGATGAGTGTAAGGCATTCCAGCACAAGGTGCAAGACCTAGTAGACTCAGAGATCATTGTATTCACTGAAGATGATATGTACATCAATGGGGGCCTCCTTTCTCAAATGAGCACTCAGTCTGCAAGTACGTCTAGACAGAATTAAGCATCCTCAGCAATGGCAATCTTCAGCTTCTTTACTGCATTTTCATTTGTAGTTTTTCATTTCTTGTTAAAGCATCGTATGCATGTAAGACTTGTTTGTTTTTATGATGATATTAATGCAATGAGTATGTTTTCCTTGAAGTAATCCATTTGTGTTCACTCTTAAATGTTTATATGCACTGTAATACCAATTTTCTTTGTTTAGAACTCTTGAGGGAGGATGATGAGACGAAAACGCAGAATCTCTGGTCGTATGTTCAAGGATAGAACCCTGTTGAGGATGTACAGGCATTGTTTCAAACCCCTAAACACTGGAGAGATAAGGAGATAAACCTTCGTTAACCCCTTTGAGCCTTGAAGTAGGAATTTCTTTCGTACGAAAAAACCCACATACTTAACCCAGGGGCAGGGTAGGCGTCAGTTAGTTTGACCGAGCGTTCAAATTTCAAGGAGAGTGTGCATCTGAGGATCCATTACCTTCTATCCCACCAACAAGAGATGCGAAACCACGATGGTAATCCATCAACAACTAAGGAGTGAGGCAGTCACGACCCTTTCAAGCAAGTAAGACAACCAGTGTCACACGTTTTGTTCGAAAAATGGGAATAAAAAAAAAAGAAAAGCCCGCTAAGTCGAAACTTGAAAACAAGCGACTTAGGCAAAAGTTAGGGCATCCCGCTGGACTTCAAAATCGAAAAAACTCAAAAGAGTCAGTCCAGGCAAAAATTAGGGATCAAAAAGCAAAAGAGAAAGGCATTACAAAAGAAAATACCTGATAAGAACAAATTTGTCTGATTACAGACACAAAAGACAGAGGGGTGACTGTACTCCAAAACTTCCTTAGGTGTCAAACCATTAGTTGCATGGGTTCCTTGAAGATCGTAAACCTTTTGGGAGGTGAGCGTTTGGGTCAGATTAACTCAACATAGGACTGGAGAACATCACGAAGAGTGGGTGGGCACCGATAAATTTTGAGCCATAAATCCTTTTATCTGAAACTGTGAACCAAACCACGTTACAACCCTTAAAAGTCCTAATAGAAACAGGGTTTATTCCGAGAGCGCACTTCAACAGGATAGCGTTCCTGACTCCTATGAGTTGTGCTAATAAGATTTATTGGTATTGCATGTGCACATTGTTTTACCATTCAAAAATCAAGGTCGCATCCCAGCAAGTGGTTCGTTCACGAGGCTTGGCGACGCATTTTCAATAAGAGCCTCAAGGTTAACATAAGTGTTGCATTAGGATTATCATTCTCATAAATAACTTGTTCTGTTTGCATACATGTGCCTACACATCAATGGCAGCTTACACAGTGAACGTCAGTCAAGAAGCTTGACCCTGCCAAGTTAAGATGCTTGAAGATTCTGAAAGACAATCATATCAAAGGGCATGCTGCCAAGAGACTCAGTGTAGAGTGGGCTCTCCTCAGTAAGTCGTGTTAAGATGTAGCCAATCTGGGGCGGTCACGTCTAGAAATCTCTCCGAAAGTCAGTTATTCTGAGGCATTCATTCTAGGATCAGGGGCAAAGTTCCTTCAAGACTTGGGGTAGGCCACCTCTAGGGCGTGAGAAAATGTCTACTCTTGAGAATGGTTAATTGAAAACACCTCCTCAAGGTTCAAGATGCTAAAGCAGAGTATTGTCAAGTCATTACGATCCCCTTCAAGGTAATGTACGTCATGGATTATGAAGACTGGGGTATTTATGTCGAGATATGATGAATCTCTCTAAGAGTTTGAAGACCCCGGGGCAGTGCAAGCGCCCGATCTTCTGTAAAATCCTCTTGAGATGAAAAGTTCAAAGAACCGCTTATGACCATAAAGACAAGTCAGGTTGCAGGGCAACAGTTTATACATCCCCAGTAGTTGGCTCTCCCCAGCATTGAGATTGCTCCTTCCCCAGTAGGACAAACTTTCCTCAGCAGAGCAGACTTCTCCCAGCAGGAGACTTGGGAGGTATTTTCTCCGGATCAAGACGTTATTTCCCCACAGAATCATGGTGTTCATCTTCCCCGTCAAGTCAGGAAGCTTGCTCTCACCGACGATGTCATATTCTAATCCCCAGCAAGGTGGGAGTAAAGTCTTTCTCCCCTTCAGCAGGCTAAGTTCAGCAGTATCCCCAAGCAGGCTAGTATCATGGACTGTTTTCCCCAGCAGGTTTTGAGCCAATTGGATATTAGCAATTTTCAGTAACAGACTTCCGGTTCCGTTATTGGCGTTCATTCTCAACTCCCCCAGCAGAGGAAAAATCTCAGGTTTTGGATGTTACCTTCAGTGAAAGACAGGTGGGGTCCCCGGTAGTTCTTTTGTGATTTCATCCCCAGCAGAAGTTGTCGATCCGAAGAGTCGATCAGTATGACACTTCTCAGCAGAGTTCCTAGATTCAGAGGGCAATTTATTTTTGTCATCCCCGGCTGAATGGATCTTTTCTCTCCGACATTTATTTTGCAGGAGGGACCCTTTTTGCATGTCATAAGCATTTGCATTGGATCCTCAAGCACATGGAATTTCCATTTCGTATGGAGCATTACGCCACTATTCAAACATTTGCATTCGAAGCATAAGACAGGTTTGGTACTTTCTTTGCCAGTTCTCTTTCCCAGCAGAGATGGCATATCTCAGGAGCTTTTGGAGGGATGCGTTCCTTATACTGGTGCTCCCCGGCAGAGTCTTTTATTTAGACTTCTCCTTTCCCCGGCGAAGTCATCTTATCTGTGGATCATGCGTCCGTTAGAAGTTTGTCTGGCCTCTCTCTTTTGTGAAATTCCGTTCTTACCAGAAGTTTTGTTTCACGTTATCCCCATTGAAGTCGCCACTGGTGTTGCTAGTTTCTCTTTATCAGCAGAGATAGCAATCTTTTGGAGATTTCGTTCGTCAGTTTCCCTTTATCAGCAGGGATGGCATTTATTTTGCTAGTTTCTCTTTATCAGCAGAGATAGCAAGCTTTTGGAGATTTTCTTTTGTCAGTTTCCCTTTATCAGCAGGGATGGCATTTATTTTGCTAGTTTCTCTTTATCAGCAGAGATAGCAACCTTTTGGAGATTTTTGTTCGTCAGTTTCCCTTTATCAGCAGGGATGGCATTTATTTTGCTAGTTTCTCTTTATCAGCAGGGATAGCAATCTTTTGGAGATTTCGTTCGTCAAATTCCCTTTATCAGCAGGGATGGCATTTATTTTGCTAGTTTCCCTTTATCAGCAGGGATGGCATCAGTTTGCTAGTTTCTCTTTATCAGCAGAGATAGCGATCTTTTGGATGGTTCTTTGTCAGTTTCCCTTTATCAGCAGGGATGGCATTTATTTTGCTAGTTTCCCTTTATCAGCAGGGATGGCATCAGTTTGCTAGTTTCTCTTTATCAGCAGAGATAGCGATCTTTTGGATGGTTCTTCGTCAGTTTCCCTTTATCAGCAGGGATGGCATTTATTTTGCTAGTTTCCCTTTATCAGCAGGGATGGCATCAGTTTGCTAGTTTCTCTTTATCAGCAGAGATAGCGATCTTTTGGATAGTTCTTCGCCAGTTTCCCTTTATCAGCAGGGATGGCATCAGTTTGCTAGTTTCTCTTAATCAGCAGAGATAGCGAGCTTTTGGAGATTTTCGTTCGTCAGTTTCCCTTTATCAGCAGGGATGGCATTTATTTTGCTAGTTTCTCTTTATCAGCAGGGATAGAAATCTTTTGGAGATTTCGTTCGTCAGTTTCCCTTTATCAGCAGGGATGGCATTTATTTTGCTAGTTTCCCTTTATCAGCAGGGATGGCATCAGTTTGCTAGTTTCTCTTTATCAGCAGAGATAACGATCTTTTGGATGGTTCTTCGTCAGTTTCCCTTTATCAGCAGGGATGGCATTTGTTTTGCTAGTTTCTCCTTGTCAACAGAGATAGCGAGCTTTGAAGATACTCTTCTTCAGTTTCCCTTTATCAGCAGGGATGGCATATTTCGAGATTCCTTTGTCAACTCTCTTTATCAGCAGAGATGACTTTATACCCAGCATAGCTAGCACTCGTCTGCGTTACGACAGTACAGCGTTTATGGCTAATTCTCCAGCGGAGGATTGCAAATTTCCGGGTTCTTTGGTATTCAATCTCCGTGCATCCCAAATGTCTGAGAGTCGTCGCTATCATACCTTCGGGACCAAGTCAATTGAATAGGGGCAGCTGTTGCACCCCAAAATTTGCCCTCTTTACTTTATTACTAACTGGCTTAGGTTGCATTGCATTTTGCATTATCCTGTGTGCATATCATTGGTTCTTAGCATGGGGTCAAGGTGCCTGAGGCAGTGCTTCAGAGGGTCAAGCAAGAGTCTTGGTATTGTCCAAGAGAGCTCAGGTGGATCATCCTCTCCTAACCAGTGCATATATTAGGGTTTTGAGATTCTAGGGTTTATTGCTCCAATGGGCAAGCTCCTTGGGTTTTTATCATCATCAAATGGCATATATTATCTTTGTTGGAGAGGATACACATCATATTCAGAGGAATTTGGATTTGGAGACTGTGCTATTTCCTCCTAGACTGAGGGTACCACAACTAGGGTTTGCTATAAAGTCAGTTTATTTCTAATTTTTTTGGGCAAGACTTGATTCCATGGTACTCCTTGGGTCCCTAAGTACCTAGGGATGGGAGGTTGTCCATCATTTTGTTTCAGGAGAGATTCAATTGGCCAATGGATTGAAAATCAGTTGAATTGGGTAAAAGTCAACAGTGAGAGGAGAAGTCAACTGTGGAATTTTGAGGTTCTCTCCAAACTTTTCAAGGTCTCACATCCTCATATGGTCCTCAAGGGTCAAGTTTCATACATATTTATCAGGAATCAGGAGTTGGTGCAAAATTTCTAATTTTGGAAAGTGACCTATAATGAAAAGTTTCCATTTTTGGCAAGTATCTACACTTCATTCAACTTGACGTTTCATCATCAAGAAAGCTTCAAATGAATTTCTCTCCAACAGGAAAGTTGAAGATCTTTTTCTCCTATTTCCAACAAGTACTAGTGGGTCTCCATATCATTTGTGAAGCTCCAGTTATGGTCCAAAGAAGGCAAGGTGGTTTTTAGGGTTTCATTTTCACAACTTTTAGGTTTTGGGACATATGGACCTATGATTAATTCCATTGCTTCAAGACATGTTACAACATCCAAAAACAATTCCTAAGAAGCATTTTTGGCTTTTTAATCAAGTGATTCCATGGTTTATTCTTCACTTATTTTTTATTATTAAAAAAAGCCAAGTCATCAAAAACTCATGAATCATTTGTTTTCAAGGCCCAATTTAAATATGGTGTGATTAGCAATCCAAATGAAGGTGATCCATCAAATAATTCTCAAGTATCCATGCAAAGAGAAAGGTGTAATTCACATTATGCATTTTTCCCAAATTATTCAAAAATCATTAAACAAGTAATTACCCAAGCCCAATTCATATTCAGAGACAAACCCTAGTCTTTATAAACCCATCCATGCACTGGTTAGGGATAGACACGTGATTTTGGAGAGGAATCCAAGCTTGAACCCTAAAGCTCTTTTTCATCAAAACTCACGATCCACAAGGTCTTTGCAAAAAGTTCTTCCACAAACCTTCCACTGGTGATCTCTAGAGTGGAAATCAACTACCATTTGCAACCAAAAGCAAGGATTGGAGTTGCACCATCTCAGGTTGATGAATTTTTTCGTGCTTTTAAAACTCCTATTTTTTACGTGTATATTGTTGTGTGACTGTCACTGATCGTGCTGATATGATTGGTTTTTAATATGGATGCGTGTGTGGCTTGTTCTATGTGATTAAAGTTTTGTGCCCTAATGGTTTTTCATTCGTTTTTCATTATACACTAATGGTTTGCAAATTTGGATGGCATATTTGGATTCCTCACGATTTTCTGGTCAAGAACATGTACCCCTTTACATTTTCTGGGCACTTTTAACATTGCAGGTGGCGGAGGACGGCGGCCGGAACCCTAGCTCCGGCGGCTGGGAGGGTTCCGGCGAAGGAAGGTTGAAGATGGGATCTCCACCATCCAATCTCTTGATCTAACGGCCCACACGCGGCCAGGTGTTTTAAATTCTTTTTTTTTTTTTGTTTTGGGTTCACGTGTATATTACCCCACCGGTGTTACCATGATCCACCAACCAGGCTTTGTTGTTTTAATTACTTTTTGATTCAGTTGACTTATGCACGACCATTGGATGGATTGCTTGGTTGGGATTGTGTCAGCCATTAAAAAAGTCATGTGCCTGGCACATGGGGACATATGGTGTGCTGCAGGCTTTGGTATGTGCGCGTACGTGGTTGGTACGATGCTCTTTCAATCGTGGCCTTAGATCTGGATTACCTAATGATCATGTTGACTTGGTGTGTTGCATTGGATCAATCTGAGGGGCCTGGGGAGTCAACCCGGTTGACTAGAGTGCAGTGTGTCTTTTTTGGTTTTTGTTTTTTTCTGATTAATTGGTTGGACCGGACCTTCTATATGCACCCCCCGTCTTCAGCCCATGTTTCATTTCTAATGCAATAATTTACTGACGCACCCCCCCTTGCATATTATTTCATTTTATTTTATTTCAATTATCATATTTGATATTTTAATTTTAAAAATACCTTTTTAAATTAAAAAATTCCCATAAAATTCATACATCATCTTTATTATTTTATAAAATTTTTACAAATTTTATTTTTTATTTTTATTTTATTCTTCATCATCTAAATTCATTATTTCATTCATTTTCTTTCTGCATCACATCTCATGCATACCTGAAATTGATTATTTTATTTCTCTGCATCCGTAAAACATTTTTAATCCGTTCTTTTTGCATATGTTCATTAACATTCTTAATTGCATTAAAACATTTTTCTTTCATTTTTAAGCTTATTTCATATTGCATTTTGGTCCTTCCCTTTGCCACATTGAACCCCACTTCCCACCTGAACTTTGCTTAATTGTTTAGATGACTAATATCTTGATTTTTTGTAGGGATTTTTGATATTTGGTTTATCTCTGGTTGAATAATATTGATGTTTAATTTGGGAATTTTAGGAGTTATTTTTCTAATTATTTGATTGGATTTCACTTGAGATCTTCTCGTATGCCTATTTCTGACTACATCTGATCATCTGTTTGAAAGGAACTTGTGCCATTTGCTTTGGGGTTGTTCCTTTGATTTCTGAATTCATGTTTGGATTATTATCATTATTGTTTGCCATCGTGTGATTTTCATTCACCTCATTTCTCTTACTTGTGTCTATTCTGTGCTAATCTTTTATGCAGGGACTAAGGTAAGTTCTTAAAGGGTATGGATAGATATCCATGGCCACCCTTTCTCTTTCCTTCTCATCTTTTCCTTTCTTTAGGTTTAGGTTGTCGTCAAACCTAACTAACCGTAGGTCCCCCATGCATGATAACTTTAGGATTCATAGTCCCCCTTTAGAGTTACCCTTGTGTCTTCTCTCTTCTCATCTCAAATTTCTTTAAAACACTTAATAAGAATAAGGTGTATTGCGCACGAGCCTTAAGTATGGGGAATGAGAAATGAGGGGCTTCCTCTCATCTTTCTAGAGTACTTAGCGAGCGTCCTGTCTTGGGACGATACGTTAAGTATTCGCCCCTGTGCCCTAGACTTTGGTGCAATGCAACTTAGGAACTAACTTAAGCCACTTCTGTCCTAAAAAACACAAACCAACTTCAAACCTTTTTGTCCTTCGGGACCTTCAACTTAAAGGCTATTTTCAAGAAGGGCACGTTATTTTCCGTCTGAGACGCAAACAGGCATCGACCCTAACTGCCGGACGCGAACTTAACGTCGCTCATAAAAAACACAAAAAGAACTTGGTTCGAACTACGTTGACTCTGAATTCCCCATTGCACAAGGGGGGTACGTAGGCCTAGGACGTCGATGTCCTACCGAGTCTGTCTTTGTCTTTCCCTCCCGTTTTAGTACAGCCCTAGATGATAGTATAACTCACCCTTAGAATAGACAACAAGCGTGGATCCCATCGAGTACGATGGACGCGTGGGGTGCTAGCACCTTCCCCTCGCATAACCGACTCCCGAACCCAGGTTATGGTTTCGATGACCATTTCTTTCCCTCTTCCCAAGGTTTATGCGGTGTTCCCTTTCCCTCTCTTGGGATAAATTTACACACTGGTCATACACATATGACACGTTGCAATACGCGTATAAGGCCTGGCATAGGGGGCATAGGGGGCCCTACGTGTAGCATACGCAGGTCAATGGGCGAGGAAATAAGGCCATACGCGTATGGGCAGTGCTGTGTCGCAATCTTTCCGTTTTCGCGAATTCTCTCGATTTCACGTGCGATGCAATTCCTCTTGCGTCGTAAGACTAAAATGACATAATTGGACAGAGACGAACCAATAATGATAGTGAATAATTGGACAGAGACTAAAATGACATACCTCTTCTATATGATGTGTAATTGATGCCTATTGAGAAGATTGTTGTCATGTGGACACTCTTAGGCAAAGAGGGTAATTCCAGGGAGAATTACAGTGAGTATGTGGCTCACGTGTGATCATTGTGGGTCGTGTGTTATGCATTAATGGTATTTGCATTATGCATAATTGTGTGAAATGCATTTTCATATTGTGTCATGTGGAGATGAGCCTAGGTGGGAATCCATGAGGGGTGCCTAGTCTCGTCCGGACTCCGTGTGGGATTAGAGATGGAGATGAGCCTAGGTGGGAATCTATGAGGGGTTCCTAGTATCATCCAGGCTCCGTGTGGGAGTCGAGTAGAGATAAGTTATAGTTCAGAAGAACGTATACGTCTTATCCGAATTCCGACGGAAATCGGGTTCAATGAAGGAACCATATGGATTATGATGGTACCGCATGCATTGTGTCATATCAGTTGAGTCCGTTGAATATGTGTATGACTGAATGTGGGTTGAATATGCCGAGTATTGATGTGGCACTTGTACATGCGTGTTGATTGTATGATTGGTGTGATTTGTGTGATAACTGTAACACCCCCGTTCTATACCCCCAAATAATCACATAATCATTTAGGCACATATTAAAAATTTCCGTCAGAGTATAATTATAAACATAGTATAAAAGAGGTATGTCACATTATACATGAAATTAAAACATTCAACACCTGCTCAACAATTGATATGCAACAGTGGGGTAACTTTGCAACAGAGGAACTTAGTCCTTACACCCACATCTCAATATTTAGAATAAAAGCTGAAAATCTAAACATTGAATAACATCAAACATATATACATACATATATATATATATATATATATATATATATATATATATCATCAAGTATTATCCACCAACATAATTCATGTTTACATAAACATTCATCAACAAGATACATGTACAAATGTATCACAAAAGAATCATAATCATCCTAGCTACCCGGTGCTACATATCAGAGCCGACCGACCAAAAGAATGAAGACACGCTTCACAAAAAGACCACCAGCATACCTACTCTGCAATGCCTCATAGAGCATCATAAAACAGCAGAAGGGTAAGAAATATTATCATAATAACAATGCATATAATTATATATCTTAGCATAAAAATACACATATTCTACATTCTCACCACAATTCATCACAACTCACTCATATACATCACGATGTATATATATACAAAACCAAGCATATTCATCATGCATACTTTCACAGTTCTTATCATTCCACATAAATATACATATTCATGTTTATTCATCAATGCACAATTATAAAGATGATAAATGCAAATCATAGAGACCGACTCACGACTCTATGTAAATGCAATGCGGTACCGACTCAATCATCTCAAGTTCACTCAGGAACTTATTGGAACCATCGCTCGTTATCAATATAACTCCCCGTCGGGCCTATGATGTTCACCCATTGCTCACACCTCACATAGGCACACAATGTTTATGGATTGCTCACACCTCACATAGGCACACAATCCGATTGCTCACACCTCACCTAGACACACAATCGTTTGTAATCATCGCTCACACCTCACATAGGCACACGATGTTTATGGATTGCTCACACCTCACATAGGCACACAATCCGATTGCTCACACCTCACCTAGGCACACAATCGTTTGTAATCATCGCTCACACCTCACATAGGCACACGACGTTACAACGAATTCTCATTAGAATCACTCAACACAAGAATGTACATCATTATGCTTCACATACAAAATGACTCAAGACATTCTTGAAATGCATACATATTCACAATATATTCATGCATTCATCTCATACAATCACATACAATCTATATACATTCACATCTATGCACTATTGTATGATTCACATCTAAAACACACATTCAAAACGGTAAAAGTCGCTAAATAACACTATTCCCGACTTTCTGACTTATTTAATCGGCTAACAGCCCCAAACTCCTCACCATAAGAAACTACAGCTCAATAGCTATCCAACGCTTCGAACGGGGACCAAAACCAACTTACGGATCAAAAGTTATGGGTTTTTGAAAATAATATTTTTCTGAAAACTGACACTGTTAATCGGTTAACGCATTTTGTTAATCGATTAACCATCGCGTAACAGCAGAAAAACAAGAATTTTATGACCCAAAATCCCTCCAAACTCATTTTTACACCAATAGATACATCCATATTAGTACCCAAACCTCAAACAAAATCAACAACACATTTATGCATACAAAATCATGTTTTGATCATCATTCACAACATTTTCTACATTTAGGGTTTATACAAAAACTCATATAAATCAACAACAACAACAACAACAACAACAACACAATCATACATAATGATATACATTGATGAGATAATAAGATTTCACACCCTTACCCGGATTCCAAGCTTGCTAGATGATTGTTCTTGATGGTTTTCTAGGTTTTTCCAAGTTTTCTTCTCTTTCCTCTTCTTCCTCTTTCTTTCTCTCCTTTTTCTCTCTATTTCTCTTTTATTTCTCTTTCTCTCCCCTTTCTTCTTCTTATCTCTTTTTCCTTTCTATTTCTTTTACAACTTTCTTTTTTTCTCATTTTCTTTTCTTATTTTCTACTCAAATTCAATTAATTCATTTTCTCACATAATTCTACACTTAATCACTTTTCTACCAATTTTACTAAATTTCTCACATAATTCTATTTCCACTAAATTTCTAACTTACCATTAATTGAGAAATGTCCAAAATACCCTCCATTCTAATTTCGCCGAAAACTCTAAAAAACGGTAAAATATCATAACATGTCAACATAGCATATTAACACACCAATTTCACAAATAAAATAATTTATCACTCAATTTAAATAAAAGACTCAACAAAATGGGAATAATCGGAATCGGGGCGTTACAATTCTCCCCCACTTTAGAAATTTTTGTCCTCGAAAATAGTACCTGATTCAAACAACTCCGGATACGACTCTCGCATCCTACTCTCTAGTTCCCAAGTCATATTGCCTTCCGCAGCGCCTCCCCACGCTACTTTCACAAGCGCAATATCCTTGCCTCTTAGCTTCTTAACTTCACGGTCCAAAATCCTAATCGGTAAAGCTTCAACCGTAAGGTTATCTCTCACTTCAACCTCGTCCATAGGAATAACATGTGAATTCGAAAGATTCGGAGGCAACGCCACACGGTAAGCCACAACACCAACTCGTGCAGAAATCTGATACGGACCAATAAAACGAGAAGTCAACTTCTTCGACTTCAAAGCACGATCCACACCCGTAACCGGCGAAACTCTAAAAAACACATGGTCGCCTTCTTGAAACTCAAGATCTTTCCTTCTCTTGTCATGATAGCTCTTTTGTCTACTTTGAGAAGCTTTCATCTTCTCACGAATAAACTTCACTTTCTCCGTCGTTTGTTGTACCATCTCCGGTCCAACTATCGTCCTCTCACCGGTTTCATGCCAACACAAAGGTGTTCGACATCTCCGACCATACAAAGCCTCAAATGGTGCCATACTTATACTTGAATGAAAACTGTTATTATAGGTGAACTCAATCAACCCCAAATAACTATCCCAAGCACCACCTTGCTCGAGCACACAAGCACGCAATAAATCCTCCAACGATTGAATTGTCCTCTCGGTTTGACCATCCGTTTGCGGATGATAAGCCGAACTCAATCTTAGCTTAGAACCCAAAGCCTTTTGTAAACTCTCCCAAAACCTCGATGTGAATCTAGGATCTCTATCCGATACAATACTCTTAGGAACTCCATGTAACTTCACAACCGCAAGAACATAAATCTCGGCTAACTTCTCCAAAGGATAACTAATATCAATTGGAATGAAGTGAGCAGATTTAGTAAGCCTATCAACGATTACCCAAATAGCATTATGACCTCTTTGCGTATTCGACAATCCCGTAACAAAATCCATTGATATACTATCCCATTTCCACTCCGGAATGTCCAACGGTTGCATCAATCCACTAGGCTTTTGATGTTCCACCTTAGACTTTTGACAAGTTAAGCACGCATACACAAATTGAGCCACATCCCTCTTTAATCCGGACCACCAAAAGATTTTCTTCAAATCTTGATACATTTTATTCGCTCCCGGATGAATACTTAAGTTACTTTGGTGTCCTTCTTCCAATATCATCTTTTTCAACTCCGCATCATCGGGAATACAAATACGACCACGGAATCTCAAAACTCCAAAATTATCAACCTTGAAATCCTCATTCTCATTCATCGTCAAATCAACGAACTTCAAATCCAACTTTTGCTTTTCACATACGGTTGCAAGAAAATCATTCGTAACATGTAGCATACCAAGTCTCACACTTCTCGGCGTCATTTCACAAACCAAACTCAAGTCTCTAAAATTCTCCAAAAGTTCCCATTCTCTCATCATCAATGCGGACATATGTAACGACTTCCGACTCAAAGCATCGACCACCACGTTTGCCTTACCGGGATGGTAATTCAAACCAAAATCACAATCCTTCAAAAGCTCTAACCACCTTCTTTGTCTCATGTTCAATTCTTTTTGATCAAATAAATATTTCAAGCTCTTGTGATCACTAAAAACTTCAAATCTTGCACCATAAAGATAGTGCCTCCAAATTTTCAAAACAAACACCACGGCCGCTAACTCCAAGTCATGTGTAGGATAATTCTTTTCATGCACTCTCAATTGTCTTGAAGCATAAGCCACAACTTTTCCATCTTGCATCAAAACACCACCTAAACTAGCCAATGAAGCATCACAATACACAACAAATGGTTCCGTCGGATTTGGCAAAATCAAGATCGGAGTCGTTGTCAACCTTCTTTTTAGCTCATTGAAACTCTCTTCACAATGAATATCCCAAATGAAAGCCTTTCCTTTACAAGTCAATTGCGTTAACGGAAATGCCAACTTCGAAAATCCCTCAATAAACCTCCGATAATAACCCGCCAAGCCTAAAAAGCTTCGAATTTCCGTAACCGATCTAGGAGCCTCCCATTGCATCACCGCATCAATCTTGGATGGATCAACACTAATACCACTACCGGAAATAACATGTCCAAGAAAACTTACTTCCGATAACCAAAATTTACATTTCGACAACTTAGCATACAATTGTTTCTCTTTCAAAATTTGTAACACAATCCTCAAATGCTCTTCATGCTCCTCTTGAGACTTAGAGTAAATCAAAATATCGTCGATGAACACAACCACAAAACGATATAACTGTTTATGAAAAATACGATTCATGTATTCCATAAACACACCCGGCGCATTAGAAACCCCGAATGGCATCACGGAATATTCGTAATGGCCATACAGTGTCCTAAAGGCCGTCTTTTGAATATCCTCTTCTTTCACACGAATCTGGTGATATCCCGATCTCAAATCAATCTTGCTAAAAACACGCGCACCAACCAATTGGTCCATCAAATCATCGATCCTTGGAAGCGGATACTTGTTCTTAATTGTCACCTTGTTCAATTGTCGATAATCAATGCATAACCGCATACTCCCATCCTTCTTCTTTACCAACAATACCGGAGCATCCCAAGGATAAACACTTGGTCTTACAAATCTCTTGTCCAACAAGTCATTCAATTGCTTCTTCAATTCTACCAACTCCGATGCCGACATACGATACGGTGCCATCGAAACCGGTCTAGTACCCGGAACTAGATCAATAGAAAACTCAACTTCTCTTTCCGGCGGTACATCCGTAATATCCTCCGGAAACACTTCTGGAAAATCACACACCATTGGGAACACATCGAGCTCAACTTTACTCTCCACCGACAATGATGCAAACAAACCGAACAATTGAGCTTCGTCCGCTAAAAGTTTCTTCAACTCTTTAGTGGATAGGAAACTCTCATCTTCATCATCTTCCAAAGAAGGAAACCTCACTAACTTGTGATAGCAATCTATATGAACTCGATTAAATTGCAACCAGTTCATACCCAAGATTACGTCCAATCCCTCCAACGGCAAACACACTAAATCCATAATGAAGTCTTTACCATACATGGTCAAAGGACAACTTACACACACCAAAGACGTAGTTACCGACCCTGAAGCAGGAGTCTCAATAACCATCTCACCACCCCAAGAAGTCATAAACAGATTCAAACGCTTAGCGTACTCATGAGAAATGAATGAATGAGTCGCTCCCGTATCAATCATAGCAACTAAAGGCGTACTATTAATAAAGCATGTACCTTTAATCAAACGGTCTGCACTAGTAGTGTCCGTCCCTGCTAATGCAAACACCTTTCCGCCCGCTTGAGTTTGTTTCGGCTTAGTACACTTAGTACTAATGTGACCCACTTCTCCACAATTATAGCACTTCACCATATTCCTTCTACAATCGGTAGTAGCATGCCCAAGGCCTCCACAGTTAGAACATTTCACCATAGTCTTCCCACACTCAAATGATTTATGACCCATTTCACCACACTTATAACACTTAACGGAACCGGAACCTCCTCCTTCAGATCTCTTCTCAAAGTTTCCCCTATGCTTACCCTTATCAACGGGTGTCACATAAGGTCCACTTCTAGCTTGTTGCTTTCCCTTCCTCTCATTCAAACTTTTGTAATGTGTAGAACGAGCCTTGCTATCTTCCTCGAAGATTCTACAATATTCTGTCAAATCCGTAAACCTTCTTATCCTTTGATATCCCATAGCTTGTTTAATCTCGGGACGCAAACCATTCTCATACTTAATACACTTTGAGAATTCAGCAGTAATTGCAGCATAGTGAGGATGGAATTAAACCAACTCCACAAACTTAGCAGTATAGTCCACCACGGACATACTACCTTGTTTCAGTTCAAGGAACTCCATCTCCTTCTTCCCTTTCACACTTTCAGGGTAATACTTCCTCAAGAACTCGGTACGAAATAAATCCCAAGTTACCTCTTCATCATCCACCTCAAGAACTTGACGCATACCGACCCACCAATCGTCAGCTTCTTCCTTCAGCATGTGAGACCCAAGCCTCACCTTATTCTCCTCCGCACAGCCTATGACTCTGAAGATCCTTTCAATCTCTTTCAACCAAATTTGAGCACCATCGGGATCAAATCTTCTTTTGAAGACCGGTGGTTGATTCTTCCTGAACTCGTCATTAGCATTCACGTTCGGCGCACCTTGCACCGCCCTAGCCATTGCTTCCAAAGCAGCAGCCATCGCATTGTCGTTTCTACCAGCCATATTCTAATCATTCCCAAAAATGACAACAAGTTTAAACAACAGTTCAACCATCACAACAACAAGACAGACACAACTGACTCAACACTGGCTCTGATACCACTTAATGTAACACCCCCATTCTATACCCCAAAATAATCACATAATCATTTAGGCACATATTAAAAATTTCCGTCAGAGTATAATTATAAACATAGTATAAAAGAGGTATGTCACATTATACATGAAATTAAAACATTCAACACCTACTCAACAATTGATATGCAACAGTGGGGTAACTTTGCAACAGAGGAACTTAGTCCTTACACCCACATCTCAATATTTAGAATAAAAGCTGAAAATCTAAACATTGAATAACATCAAACATATATACATATATATATATATATATATATATATATATATATATATATATATATATATATATATATATATATATATATATCATCGAGTATTATCCACCAACATAATTCATGTTTACATAAACATTCATCAACAAGATACATGTACAAATGTATCACAAAAGAATCATAATCATCCTAGCTACCCGGTGCTACATATCAGAGCCGACCGACCAAAAGAATGAAGACACGCTTCACAAAAAGACCACCAGCATACCTACTCTGCAATGCCTCATAGAGCATCATAAAATAGCAGAAGGGTGAGAAATATTATCATAATAACAATGCATATAATTATATATCTTAGCATAAAAATACACATATTCTACATTCTCACCACAATTCATCACAACTCACTCATATACATCACGATGTATATATATACAAAACCAAGCATATTCATCATGCATACTTTCACAGTTCTTTTCATTCCACATAAATATACATATTCATGTTTATTCATCAATGCACAATTGAAAAGTTGATAAATGCAAATCATAGAGACCGACTCACGACTCTATGCAAATGCAATGCGGGTACCGACTCAATCATCTCAAGTTCACTCAGGAACTTATTGGAACCATCGCTCGTTATCAATATAACTCCCCGCCGGGCCTACGATGTTCACCCATTGCTCACACCTCACATAGGCACACAATGTTTATGGATTGCTCACACCTCACATAGGCACACAATCCGATTGCTCACACCTCACCTAGGCACACAATCGTTTGTAATCATCGCTCACACCTCACATAGGCACACGATGTTTATGGATTGCTCACACCTCACATAGGCACACAATCCGATTGCTCACACCTCACCTAGGCACACAATCGTTTGTAATCATCGCTCACACCTCACATAGGCACACGACGTTACAACGGATTCTCATTAGAATCACTCAACACAAGAATGTACATCATTATGCTTCACATACAAAATGACTCAAGACATTCTTGAAATGCATACATATTCACAATATATTCATGCAGTCATCTCATACAATCACATACAATCTATATACATTCACATCTATGCACTATTGTATGACTCACATCTAAAACACACATTAAAAACGGTAAAAGTCGCTAAATAACACTATTCCCGACTTTTCGACTTATTTAATCGGCTAACAGCCCCAAACTCCTCACCATAAGAAACTACAGCTCAATAGCTATCCAACGCTTCGAACGGGGACCAAAACCGACTTACGGATCAAAAGTTATGGGTTTTTGAAAATAATATTTTTCTGAAAAGTGACACTGTTAATCAGTTAACGCATTTGGTTAATCGATTAACCATCGCGTAACAGCAGAAAAACAAGAATTTTATGACCCAAAATCCGTCCAAACTCATTTTTACACCAATAGATACATCCATATCAGTACCCAAACCTCAAACAACATCAACAACACATTTATGCATACAAAATCATGTTTTGATCATCATTCACAACATTTTCTACATTTAGGGTTTATACAAAAACTCATAAAAATCAACAACAACAACAACACAATCTTACATAATGATATACATTGATGAGATAATAAGATTTCACACCCTTACCCGGATTCCAAGCTTGCTAGATGATTGTTCTTGATGGTTTTCTAGGTTTTTCCAAGTTTTCTTCTCTTTCCTCTTCTTCCTCTTTCTTTCTCTCCTTTTTCTCTCTATTTCTCTTTTCTTTCTCTTTCTCTCCCATTTCTTCTTCTTATCTCTTTTTCCTTTCTATTTCTTTTCCTACTTTCTTTTTTTCTCATTTTCTTTTCTTATTTTCTACTCAAATTCAATTAATTCATTTTCTCACATAATTCTACACTTAATCACTTTTCTACCAATTTTACTAAATTTCTCACATAATTCTATTTCCACTAAATTTCTAACTTACCATTAATTAAGAAATGTCCAAAATACCCTCCATTCTAATTTCGCCGAAAACTCTCAAAAACGGTAAAATATCATAACATGTCAACATAGCATATTAACACACCAATTTCACAAATAAAATAATTTATCACTCAATTTAAATAAAAGACTCAACAAAATGGGAATAATCGGAATTGGGGCGTTACAATAACTACTCCTTAGCATGTGATTTTCATCATGTATTATTGAATGTAATTCTCACCCCTTTTTGTTGTTGTGTCTGTGCTCCTTAGGGAGTACAGATGAGGAGGTGCCTGAGTAGTGCTTAGAGCACGTGTTGCTATTGATCGAGTCTTAGGAGTCGCTCTGATACGTAACACGGGAAGGATGAGGATTTCGTTATTTTCTTTATGTCATTTGTTACGTATCATGATTTGTTTAATGTTGTTAAACCACAGAATTTGTGGAGGTTGATGTAATTGGAGCCTTAGTGCCGAGCTAATTGATTATTTTGCTTTTTAATTTAACTTTTCATGAGTAATAAGATATGAAGTGATTTGATACTCCATGAGGACATTTTTGTTGATGTGGCATCCTATGTGTGTAACTCTGATTTTTCCGCGACTAATTTTGTATATTTTTAACTATCAAACAAAATGGGTAGTGTAGGGTGTTACAGAGTGCACAATAGTTGACACAAAACCTCTATGTTCCATCTTTCTTGCAGACCAACAACATCGGTGAATAGAAAGGGCTACGACTAGGTATTATAATACATTGATTAAGCATTTCACAAATAAGCTTCTCCATTTTGGACTTTTAGAATTGATGGTAGCGATACGGTCGCACATTGACCGGGTTGGTTCCTTCGACCAAGTGAATACGACGATCAATAGAGCAGTGTGGGGGAAGACTGGTTGGTGTAGAAAAAATCTTCTCAAAGTAATGTAGTAGCTCTAAAACTGGTTAGGGTATGCTTTGGGAAAAATGGGGGATTGATTTAAGTTGGGTTCCGGTTCTAGGAAAGATTGAATGATGGTGAAAATACTTGAGATTACATCGCTCTGAACCAAGGATTGCAGCTGATGAAGGGACACCGATTGGGAAGCAAAAGAGGTGTCTCCCTAAAGGTTAATTGTCTTATCTTGCCTCTTAAATTCCATCGTAAGTGCTGAGTAATCATGCGAAAATTTCCCCAAAGACTAAAGCCATGGAAATCCCAACACCATATTAGGGCCTTCCAAAGAGAATGAGATACCTTGCAGCAGTAGAGGATCAACCTTGCAACAATATTGGCAAACAAAAAAAGTACCACAATGAGTAGCAACACGAAACCTAGGGCAAAGGGATAATGTCAATCCCAATTGTTCCACCAGCGAAGACTTGATGAAATTGTGGGTGCTACCACTATCGACAAAAAGTTGAAATGTGTGTTGGTTGTATGTACCTGAAACACGCAATGATGTGAAATGGAAATATAACCGGAAATCTCATCTGATTTGTGGTCCTCAAAATCATCCTCATTGTCTTCTTTCCCTAGAAGAAGGAGTACTTTGCTACGACAATGGTGGGAGGGCCCTTACTTGTCATCACACTTGAAATAAAGACACTTAGAGTGACGGCCGCGGAGTTCAACCGGAGGAAGGTGATGGACCGGAAGGTTAGAAGTGGGTGTTGGGAGTAATGGTGGTAACGTGGTGACTTTAGTGTTTGAGGCCGTGTAATAGTTTTGGGGTTGGGGTGGTATTTAGGTTATTTTGGGTTATAGCATTGGAAGACGGGGTGTTTTGGCATAGCGTGTGAGTTGGGTTATGGTTCCAATGTTTATTGTGGGATTGGTTATATTCTAATCGGGCCACGTAAGCACGAGCCATTGCAAAAGCTTCCATCAAAGTTGGGGGTCAGTGAAAAAACTAATCAAAAGAAATTCAGAGATTCTCGTTACCTTATTCATCAAATCCTCAAACTGGGCTTGGAATTATACCACTGACTCGGTTTGAAACAACTTGGAAAGATCCCCTTCAACATCTTCATATGTGAACGGAAAAAATCAGATACAGAAAAATATTGTACTCCATGTTATTAAAAAAACCTAGGAGGAAGATCGCAATGATTCATCTAGGGTTCAACAATGAAGAAGAATTTAGGATTATGTAACTTGCATAATCTTTTAAAAGCCAATATTTATGGGGTGTTGGAAAAACCCCTTATATTTCAATAAATAGATTTAATTTGAGCTTTTTTCTTCTTTCTTTTTTGAGAAATTGATATAATATTTTCTAAATTATTCATCGTCAACATTAATGTCCTCCTTTCTACGAACTTAAGATTCCACCTTAACAGCTTAATTGGATTTAAGGTTGTTCATATCTTGTTGAATGTTCATATGGATATTATCTGGAATTTCAATCATTATTTCCTCCTCAAGATTAACTAATAGATAATACACATCATTATGCTCCACATGATCATCATTAATTACATGAGCATCGCCTCAGTATGCACAACTTCAGTGATTACTAGCTCAAGATGACAGATATCCTTAGAGTGCATAACTTCAGCGTGCACGACTTCTGCTTGTACCACCTAAAATTGCACCACCTCATTGATTATATTATCAAGATGATGATAATTCTCTTTAATATGACTAGTTATATGCATTTTCTTATTATGTTGGTTATTCACAATCTCATTATTTTCCTCTTTTGCCACATTCCTTTTGTTAGAATAATTACCTTTGTCATTATGACCTTCATCTATGATCACAATAAGTTTATTATGCTTAGATCCTTTAATATTTTAAATTTTTTTGCCTTATTTTCTTGAGGTGCTTTAGCATTTTTTTCATTCACCAATAACATAACCCACACTTTTACAAAATTTATAAAAATTTGGTAGCTTTGATACTCAATACTAACTTAGAAAGAAAAACTTGTTCTTCGAACTGCTATTTTTATCATGAAGCATACCTAATATTTCGATTCCCCCAAGATGCACGCATAGTAACCAAAATTATGATAAAAAATATAATTGTTTGTGTTATCATGCATGCAGTTGGGTGTACCAATACTTCTGGATATGGCAAATATAATTTTTGGCCGCCATTATTCATGTTCTACTACAATATACGAACCCACACTGGAGAGTTGGTTTGGTTCTACACATACAGATTGAAATCCTTGCTCCAAGTGAACAACTTGCGAAAGTCGTGGTTGATGTTCCAAAAATGAACCAATTTCACCTTCTTAAGGTCTTCCACAAATGAAAATGATAGCTCAGATAATCATTTGCCGAGTAATGTGATTCCTCACTTTCCAACAGACTTCTACTAATCCATAAGTTTATTGTGACTCTCTTCCACTTTCAACAATTCAGTTACTTCTGGCTCTATTATACGACCATGAATGTTTTTTTTTTTACATTTTTCACAACCACCAATATATTCCTCCATAAGAATGACAATCCCTATTTGATCTCTCTTGATTATGGGTTTAGGCAATTGACTTATTGGAATGGCACATACCAAATTATTTGGGTTTATGCAAAATAAGGCCTAGTCAAGTTAACAATATCATTAATATTATAAGCATGTGAATCTTTGGGTTGAGAAGAAGGATTAGATGGATCTAGACAATACCAAGGTAAGGCTCGGTGCCCCAGGGCCGTCACAAAATTTTGGAGGCCCTTTGTAGGTTTGTCATGGTTTGACTACGGAAAAATAAATATGGGCCCTATTTTGTTATATTTAAATCATAAGAAATATTGTGTGAGGCCCTTTTTAGCCACGATTTAATCCTGGAAAATTTTGGGCTCTGTGCGGTAGCCCGCCTTGTACGCCCTCAAAGACGGCCCTGCGGTGCCCCATGACATCCATGAATTGTGGCAGGGAGAGATCTTCCCAAAAAATACAGTGTACTACAAATTTGATATCTCTTTCCTTATATATTTCTCCGACGAACTGAATGATGAAAACCTATCAATATGTCTCAAGAATCTTGTGTTTCAAAATTAGCTCGATCCAATGTTTAGCAAAGTTGTAATTGCTATTTTCCTAAAAATAGTTTGAAAAAACTGGAATAGAGTTTTCCACTTCTATTTTTTCAAAACCATATTTCCTAAAACTCTTCTTTTTTTAATACGCAAATTATTATTAAGAGTAGGAGATGTACTCCTAATAATACAAAGTTAAGATGAAATTACACACAACAACTCAAAAGAGGAGCCTCAAACCAATCACCATAAGAAACTTTTACATCAACTAAAGCTACTGCTACAATCCACACCTAAGCCCTATGAATTATGTCCGACCAACACCCTAGGAAGCTGAAAACCAGTCCCTCAAACTGAATTCTATTTCGACACAGCCAAATGCTCCAAACCGTGGCCATCCATATCACCCCAACCATATGTTTCACTCTACTGCTAGTGATTTTGGAGTGGTACCAAGGGAACTCCACAAATTCAGCAAAATTCACTTGTAAATCAACTCCTAACCACTCCCAAATCTTCAACCACAATCTACTAATAATTGGGCAATAACAAAATAAATGTTGAGCATTTTCCACCACAGTAAAACAAAGGACACAAACCGTATCTCTCGTATTCGTAAGGACCCCCCCTCTTAACAAGCTGATCCTTGGTTGGCAGCCTATTAATTGTATATCTCCAACCAAAAACCAATATCTTCGAAGGAATCTTAATTCGCCACAAAAATTCAAGCGCTTTGCTTTGGCCTGCATTGATCTGAGAGGAATCCAGCAACTCCAAATACCGCTGAAAACAAGATTTTGTCGTGTACCTTTGATTGTCCTCCAGGCCCCAATGAACTTCATCGCTATCTGATATATGCGGTGCATACTCCTGCAACATATCCAATAAGTCAAACCACTGCAGCATGTCTTGATCATTCTCTATATGCACGATGGAATTTGGATTCCACTCCCACTGCCTACCGGACCAACCGCCCAATTCAGCAACTGTGGCGTGCTTGTTTACTGCAATGTTGAACAAAGTAGGAAAAATATCCTTCAGCATTTGGCCTTGCAACCATGTCGACATCCAAAACGGTAACAAACTCCCATCGCCTAACCTGCAAATTAAACTGTTAGTAAAATTTTTTGTTGTCGGAGTGGAGAGATCGTTTAACACCATGTCTCTCCACCAAATGGAATCCTTCCTACTCAACACCTCCTTGTCACCAACTAACACCTTAAGGTCCGTGTTTCCATACCGATATCTCAACAAATTATGCCATATCGCATCCGGCACCTTCAAAATTCTCCACTTCCACTTTAACATTAGCGTTTTATTAGTTACCTCTACATCACAAATCCCCAAACCACCCAGGTGCTTTGGCTTACACACCTCACTCCACTTAACCCAATGAATGGATCTTTTATCATCTATACCTCTCCACAGAAAATTGCTTTGTATCCGTCGAATCTCGCGAGTCACCGACGAGGGAGCCTTAAAAAATGACTAAGTGAAAACCGGTAACGCATTTAAAACTGAATTTATCAATGCAATTCTGCCTGCAATTGACAAATCTTTGCCTTTCCACACCGCCAGTTTGCTTTTCAAAGCATCCAACAAACCTTTCCAAACTTTCCTCCTCCTCGGGTTATCACCAATAACCACCCCCAAAAATTTGAAAGGCAAAGACTCTATACTGCAAGAAAGAAAAGTTGAATCAGCTTCAATAAACCACTCCGGAACATTAATACCGTACATCTTACTCTTGAAGAAGTTAACTTTAAGCCCCGATATAAACTCAAATCCCCTCAAAATTGCTTTAAGGCTCCACAAGTTTTCCACCGTCCCTTCTCCCATAATTATTGTATCGTCAGCATATTGTAAAATATCAAGCGAACCTCTCTCGTTAAAATTAAATCCGCGAAATTCCTTTATTTCTACCGCCTTCTCAACCAATCTAGTTAAACCTCCCATCACGATCACGAAAAGAAAGGGAGATAATGGATCGCCTTGACGTAATCCCCTCCCCACCTTGAAATCTTTGGTAGCACTACCATTCACCAATAGCGACATTGAACTAGTGAACACACAACTCTCCATCCACCTTCTCCATCGTTCCCCGAAACCCATAGTTACAAACATATATCTCAAATAGTTCCAATCAACACTATCGTACGCCTTCTCGTTGTCCACTTTCAGCATCAAACAACTCCTCTCCTTCCTTCTAGCAATATCCACCACCTCATTTACCAATAATGCGCCATCTGCAATGCTACGGCCCTCAATGAAAGTCGTCTGTTTAGCCGAAATCAACCTTCCTATAACCTGTTTCAATCTTTGCGCCAGGATTTTAGCCAGAATTTTATATAAGCTATTAACCAAACAGATTGGACGAAAGTCCCCTAAAGATTGAGGGTTATTGGTCTTCGGTATTAAGGCCAGAAAAGACGTTGTACACGCCTTTGAAAGTCTCGCATTTCTGTGGAAGCCATTAACAAATCTACAAACATCTGATTTAAGAAAATCCCATCCCTTTTGAAAAAATTCCAATGAAAATCCATCCGGTCCTGCACTATTGTTCCCATCACACGACCAAACAACCGCTTTGATTTCCTCCTCCGTAAACTCTCTCTCCAACCAATTACTATCTTCGATTGACAATCTCGAAAACCTCACTCCTTCTGGAACCGGTCTGTTAACCTTATGCTGAGAGAAAAAATTTTCAAAATGGGATTTTATCGCCTCCTTCACTCTGCTCGCCCCCTCCAAACAACCATCTGTTCCCATCAAAACCGTAACACTACTGCTCCTATTTCTATCCTTAATAAATTGATGGAAGAAATGTGTGTTTTGATCACCCTCACTAAGCCAAAGTTGTCGCGACTTCAACCTCAGCAGACTGTCTTTCAACACCAAATTATTCCAAAGTTCCCCTCTGACCTGTAATCTCTCCTTCACCAAATTGACTATGTCCCCTCCATGATTATCTACCAGAATTTTGTCTAGGTCATTAAAAACGTCTACCAGATTTTTGATATTAAGATCCAGCCGACCAAAAACTTCCAGATTCCACCACTTTAACTTTCCTTTCATCGCCTTTAGCTTCTCGCAAAGTACATAGTCTCCCCTTCCTGCAAAAACTAACTTCCCCCACTCTTCACGAATGAACTCGAAGAATTTGTCGTGTTTGAACCAACTATTTAAAAACCTAAACGATTTCGGACCCCAATCCGTATGGTTTGGTTTCAACCATATAGAAGAGTGATCTGAAATGTCTCGAATTCCTATTCTCTGATCAACCAAACGCCATAGTAAAACCATTTCATCTGATATTAAAAATCTGTCTAACCTGCTCATAGTTGTGCCACTACCATTGTACCAGGTGAATCTCCCTCCGCTGCACGGAAGATCGATAAAACCCATATCCGATATGAAGCAAGCGAAATCCTCCATATCTCTGCTATTGAAGACTCCGCTCACCCCGATTCTCTCGTCCCTATTTGCAACTGAGTTGAAGTCTCCCCCAACACACCAATGCTCCGAAACCCCCTTTGGACGCCACCTATTCATCTCCGCCCACAACTGCCTCCTTTTGCTCTGATTGCAGGGAGCATACACGTTAACAAAATTATAAGTTCCCCCCTTCTAATCCACATTGATGCCAATGAACCCCTGCCCTCTGAAGCTATAGTTCAAGCTCAGATATCCCTTCTTCCACAAAATAACCATTCCACCCGAAGAACCCGTTGAATTGAACGCCGACCATTCCACACAATAATTTCCCCACAGATCCCTAGCCATACTATCATTGAAACTTGTGATTTAGTTTCTTGAAGAAAACATAAGTCGGTCGAACCTGTTTGGATGATATGACTGATCCTCTTTCTCTTGGCTCTAATACCGCCTCCACGGATGTTCAATGATAGAATAATCATAACAACTTTCCTTTGCCCGCCTTTGAAGCTTTCACTCTGTTTCTATCCCTGCTCTCCATAATCTCTACCTCCTTAATGTTGTCCGTATCCTTCAAATTGCTCACAATCCCCAATTTGGAGATTTTCCCCCACACGATACCATTAGATGCTTTCTTACCTTTTAAGATTCTATTATTGCAGCGATCAACCATAGAATCCGTCAACGAGATATCTCTACCATTCGAAACTGAATCATTCCTCTGATAATCTGCTTTTTCGCCCAAACAAGATGTGGAAATAGAATCTGAAGTGTTTTTTCTCCTAGAGAGAAGACATGCAAAATAAGACGGATTAAAATCCACCTTTTTCTCTAGATTCCTTAGCCTCTTTTTCTTTTTCAACTTGGGCTTATTGACATTAAGCTTCGAACACTCTTCGTCAAAACAAACTGGGCCTGTCTTTTTTTCTTTTGGGCCCAATGACCCACCTTTCCTCCTTTTTACCCTATCGATAAACCCCTCATTATCATCCTCTCTTCTCTCTCTAACACCTGTCCCACCTCCACCTACCAATGAATCTAACCCTACTGCCTCCTCTGAAAAATCCTGCTGTTGATGACACGTCCCGTCACCAATATTACTCCCAAAAGTAGACTCATCCTTTAATGAAGAAACCGCATTAAAGGAATTTGTTTCCTTAACAAATGAAAAATCCTGGTCATCTGCCACCTGCTGACTTCCCCTCGATGCACCCAAATGATCAGTCATATCAACACAGTCTTCTCTTCCATCGGTATCGACGACACCCTCAGCTGCAACGTTGTCTAGGTAACTCCCTAAACCATGTCCTAGCACTTCGTCGCCTGAACTGCCTCCGTCTTCATCAGAGCTACTTCCGTCGTCGTCTTCGTCACAAGAAATGGTATCATCCACTACCTTGGATTTTTCCCTCACCATCAACTCCGTTGCGCTATAACTTTCTTCCACCAAATGTATGCGGAACACCTCGTTGTTGATCGAAACTTGCAGCACTTCGTTAATGAACAAAGGACAAGTTGTCCTTAACAAAAATCTGGCCTTATCCATTTTGACCCCCAACGATGTAGAATCATCGCTGTTAATGTAAAAGCCAACCGTTGTTGCAATGAACTTGAAGAATGATTCTCCCCAAGCGTGACACGGTATTCCAGAACAGCATATGCACGCTAATCTTTCCTTATCAACCACATTACAACTCCATCTTCTAACATCCTTAAACCACTTGTCCACCCAATCTTTGCTATCACCCAACAACGACTCCACCTCCCCTTCCACCAAATCCTCCAAAAGACACAAATTTGCTCCAAGTGGTGTGACTCTGACCGTGAATAAACCTTCAGAATGAAAAACTTCCTTCATGATGTAAGCCAAACCCGCCGTTACAACTTCCCCAACGTAAGCATTAAAAAATCTCTTTAAGTCATCCTCCTCAACTGAAAACTTCATAATATGTTGGCTCTGGTTGTCTCCTTTAACACTCCTAGTAATGTCAGCATATGATCTTCCTCCACGAGCTATAACGAACGGCTGCTTGCCTCCAGTCTGTCCCTCAATCCCTCTAACCCTCCTCTCCTCCTTCCTACGGGATGTAGGTGCAACTGCACCACCGTCCTTTGTAGTGGTCTTTCTTTCAAACCTCGGGACGTTTGCATGTAAATTCCTTCCATCTAGAAACATATTATCTAACTTAGTAGCTAGAAGCCTTTCATTTTCCACACCAAAGAACCTAGCAAAGGCATATCTTCTTCCCTTAGCGTCTCTCCTAGGTGGAATCACAATCTCATTAATATCTCCAAGGCTCTTAAACTCCATGTAAAGATCCTTGGCGGACCATTTTTCTCCAAACTCCGTGATGAAGAACGTGGACGTTTGAGACCTTTTAGTTAACTCTCCGCCCCCTGCTACCTCACCCTTGTCTCTAACACGCATGAATCTTTTCTGGTTCGTAACCTTTATCCATCCACCCCCCTTATTCGAAGTGTTATCCATCCCCCAGAGTTTCCTAAATCTCTAATTTTTATGAATTAGATTCATTTTTCATTAAAATATCAAGAAAGTTATTAGACTTTTTTTGGATGAGTAGGTTAGCTCAACTGATATTTTCTAATTGGGGTAAATGGGTGCGAGCTGTTGTCACCTTGATAGCAAAATTTATTTGTATTTTCTCATAATATGTATACTAATGTAAAAAAAGTTGTAGATAGTACGGTTATGAACGTTGGATCCGGGTATTGAACTTCTTTTTTTGTCAGATCCTTGGATAGGGAGCATACCTATTGAAGATAGGTTTATAAGGTTGTTTACGCTCACTGAATTTCTTGAGTCGTGTGTTGGTTAGGTTAGTAGGTGGATAGATGACACTTTAGTTTCAAACTTTAGGTGGAGGAGATCTTTCTTTGCGCATGAGGAACTTGTGGTTGGGGATTTTCTATCGGTTATTCAAGGACTTTGTTTCTCCCTAGATAAAGATAAGTAGGTGTGAAATCTTTTGAAGGATGGGATTTTCTCGGTGCCCTCGGCCTATCACTTTCTTTTGTCATCTTCTAACCACACGCCCTCGGATTGTATTAAGTTTTTTTCCCATATTTGGGATAGTTAGCACTACTACAAAACACGCAAACAACAACGCCCAAGTCACCACGGTTCTTCCAAAAAATGTGGTGATATCTCTAAACTCAGGGGCTAACTTTATATTATATTTTTTAATTAAAAATTTATAGGGTATAATAACGGTTTTAAGTAAAACCGATATGATAGAATCAATCTTTCATGGGTTCGAACCTCAGCTGTGGCAAACATGTTTTTCATTTAAGGTTAAGGCGCTCCTTTCTTTTTTATTTATTTTTAAATAAGGGATATCACTACGGTTATTTTGAGTAACCGTCGTGATATAGTTTGCTATTATTTTAAAATATAAAATATAATTACGGTTATAGTTTTAAACTGTAACAAAAAGTGATAGTTTTTAATATATAAACGAAATTATCCGTTGCCCAGTTCATAACTGTCGTTTCTCTCTAAAGAAAACCCTAACACAACCCTCTCCTCCCATGAATCTTAACAAATACTGTTACAAGTGAATGGAGAAAAGAAGCTTAAAGGATATCTGACGGGAGCAACGTCCGACGCAAACTCTACGGCGACAAAGATGGTATGTTCTCTTGCTCTCTTCTTTCTAGGATTATTGTTTTAGGGTTTGGTTTTAGGATGTTGTGGAAAACATTATGTTATTGATGTTTTAGGGTTAAGTTTGATTTTTGTTGTGGTTCCTTTTAGATACATAGTGATGATGGTGGTAGCAAGCGTATGGTGGTAGCAAGCGTAAACTCTGGTGAAGTTTCATATGGTTTTTGAAGAAATGAAGAAAAATATAAGAAGTATAAAGTTATTGTATAAACTTCATCCACCTTATATTTCTTCTTCATTACTTCACAAACTAGATGAACTTGATATATCTTGATTTGTTACAGTTCCACGATTATTTTCAATAAGAGGTGCATTATTGACTTAATGTATCTTGATTTGTTACAGTCCCACTTGGGGTTTTGTTGCTTAAATAATGTATGTTTTTTTATTGTGTTGCATGGATTTGTTGTATGTTGTTGTTGTTGAAAAATGTTCTCAAATCAAGAACAAAACATTTCTAAGTCACAAGATAGAGGCTTCTTGTGACTTAGCAATGTTTTGTTCTTTAAATTCTTATACAGGTTGACAAGTTTAGTTTATTATATACTATGTATATTGTTTGTTTCACTTACCTTTTAATGAAAATGCAATCATTTATATTGACATAGAAACTTATATTCTAAAAATTAAGATGTATTTGAAAACCAACCTATATCAATCAATGGTTTTCGAATCGCATCCGTCTCATTCAACACATTTTATGTTCCTTAACACATAATATATGGTTCAATGGTTTGCTTGCTTCAATTCATCGATATAATTTCAATCGCGTTGATAAGCGACAATGATGAGGTAAACTATAATAAAATATATCGATGCATTGAAGGAATCAGACAATTGAATCGTATATTATGTGTTAAAGAACATAAAATGTGCTGAATGAGACGGATTCAAATCGAAAAAAATTGATGTGTTTAAGTTGGTTTTCAAGAATAGTTTAATTTTCAGATTGTATATTTCTTTGCCAATTTGAATGGTTGTATTTCTTTAAATTGGTGTATGGTAAACCAAGCAATATACATTTGTATATAATAAACTATGGGTACTTTCCACGACGGTTGTCTACATTAACCGTCATCTAATGTAATTAATTTACTGTTGCTGGGTTTCGAACTCAGTACCTTATCTATCACAACGGTTGTTAAGCATAACCGTTGTGATATACTGTGCGCTTTCCAGAATACAACAACGGTCTCAGGGTCGTGATTATAAGTAGCGCATTTACCACAACACTCTACATAACAACGCTTTGATCTGCGTTATTATATATATTTTTCAACAGTTGTTAAAGGGGTTTTACGTAGTAGTGTAGGCTTCATCTAAGGTGTTTTCCTATAAGCTTCTCATTGATATATTCACTTCTAGAGAGAAATTATTTAAAAGAAATGTGATTATCAATCCTAGTATTACTTTGTTTCCCTTTTGTGGTGCTACCGTTGAGACGGCGTCTCATTTGTTTTTCACTCGTTACTTGATTAGTATCATTTGGTATAGATTTTCAAATGGTTAGGTTGACAGATAGTTCTTCCTAAGGACCCTAGTAGTCTTTTTGAAAGTTCTATCTCTTTAGGTGGTAGATTAAAGTCTAGAGGATTCTTTTATGATATGGTATGCAGTGGTTCGGTCTATTTGAAGGTTTAGGAATGAGGTAGTAGTTTTTGGGTCTTCAACAGACAAGAAAGGTGCGGAGGAGAAAAGTATCATTTATAAATTGATATTTTCTTAATATAATTTGTGATAAATAAAATGTATTTTTTTATTTATAAACGGATGAAATATTTTTTAGAAATACTTTATTACAAAAGAACAAATTGAGAAAGCAAAGGTTTATTCTTATGCTCTTATGCTCTTATCGTGAATCTCTTCCACCTTCAATGGTTTAACTCCTTTTGGCTATATCATATGACCATGAGTATTGTGTTTTCATTGTTCAAAACGGTTAAATTGTAATTCCTTGTGTCGAAGTATCGAAGCAAGGAAGTGTCGAAGCAAGGGTGTGTCGAAATAGTTGTTTCACACAGATTTGATTTAGATTTGATTTGATATAGTTCCAAAATAGGTATTTTGGGCTTTTATAGTTTTGGGCTTTGGCTTGGAGAACAAGTAAACCTAAATCTATAAATAGGGAGTAACCCTTATTTTTGTAAAGAATCACAACACATTGTAATTCACGGTTTGCACTTGCAAGTGAATAGAAAGAGAAAAATCCCACAGTTTGTGGGTAACAACCTTCTTCTCTAAATTCTCTTAGAATCCTAATTTCATTTCTTTCTCTATTTTCTTCTTTTCTTTGGTATTGTTGCGCTAAGAACCCTTCTTGTTTATCAAGATAGGGTCGGAATTCCCATAGGTTTTGGGTTAATTCCAACATCTGGTATCTAGACCTCCGGTTGCGATTCAAGGAAGGAAAATCGTGATGGTAATGAATCGTCCGAACGGGCACTTTCCGGCGAGTCTTCTGATTCTCAAGAAAGATAATTATGAGAATTGGTGAAAGCAGATGAAGGTAGTTTTCTGTTATCAAGATCTTTGGGATTTTGTGAAGGAATGAGTAACACTGCTTGCAGAGAACGCGACGGATCAAGAAAAGGCTGCACACAAAAAGTTGAAGAAGAAAGATTATAAAGCTCTCTTTATAATCCATCAGTGTGTCGATCCAGACAACTTTGAAAAGGTTAGTGATGTAGAGTAAGCGAAGGAAGCGTGTGAGATTCTTGAAAAGTCGTTTGGAGGCGCAGAGAAGGTGAAAGTGGTGAAGTTACAAACTTACAAGAGAACCTATGAGTTGCTTCAGATGGAAGACAATGAAAGTATAACAAATTTCTTCACCAGAGTTACAAAGCTGGTGAATCAAATCAAGGTATGTGGAGAGGTGTTGACATCAAGATCAGTTGTTGCAAAGATCTTCAGGTCATTGGCTCCAAAGTTCGACCACGTGGTAGTAGCCATAGAAGAGTCAAAAGACTTGTCAGTATTGACGAAGGAAAAGCTTCAAGGGACGCTTGAGTCTCATGAACAAAGGATGGCTGAAAGAGCTGCAGGAAAATCGAAGAGCAATATGGCTTTGCAGGCGCAGTCCAAAAAGGAAAGAAAAGGCAAAGGAAGCGGGAATGGCAACAAAGGTAGAGGAGGCTACAACAATTCGACTGGTCGAAATCAGCATGAAGGAAACTGGTCGAATTAGAGAAAACTCTGGAACCAAGGCAACCAAAGAGGTGGTGGTCGAAAACCTGACAAAAGTCACATTCAGTGTTTCAATTGTCAGAAGTATGGCCACTATTTTAGTGACTGTCCAGAAAAGAAGAAAAATCAAGAAACTGATGCAAAACTGGCGAAACATGAAGAAGAAGAAACGTTACTGATGGTTACAACAAGAGATGAAGAAAGATTCCAAGATCAGTGGTACTTGGACTCAGGATGCTCATCACACATGACTAGAAGGAAAGATTGGTTTGTTAACATGAAGCCCTCGTCGAAGAACACTGTGAAGTTTGCAAATGACAACACTCTAACAGCTGAAGGTGTTGGTGATATTCTAATTATGAGGAAAGATGGCAAAAGGTCAACAATTTCCAATGGGTTGTACATACACTACTACAAAACGCGCATACAACAACGCCAGGCTTACAACAACTTGCCTATACACCGTTGTAATAGATGCGCGTATTTTTTTTAATCTCATTAAAAGGCTTTTAATGACGGTTAATATTCCAACCGTGGTGAAATGTGAGGCCTTTCACCACGGGTATTTAAAAAACCGTCATTATAGGTAGCGCCTGGTCATGGGTTCAATTCCCAACACCAACATTTATGGTTTTTTTACATATTTTTTCAAAATGCCCACAACCTTTCACCATGGGTATTTGCAAAGCCGTCATTATAGCCTATAGTCTAGTTTTAGGTCTTGCTCTTCAAAAAATCGGTTTTAGGGAAAATTGTCTCCTTTTTGAGATCTGTTTCGTGCATCTGAAGCAGAAAAATCATGCGGTCATTAATCCCTTACTCTAGAAGAGTTATGGGACTTCACCCTCAAAACCCCAAATTCATCTTTTTTCAATTTTTAATGAATTTTTTTTTTCTGTTTTCACAGTCTAAAAAAATTCCAAAAAAAATCTCAAAATTCTTATTTTACTTAATTAGATTAAATTTCGTGTTTTTAGATTTTTCTGAATTTTTTTTAATCATGTTACTTCTTTCCTATTTTTTCAAAATGCTGACAGACCCTTAACCACGGGTATTTAAACCAACCGTCATTATAGGTAGCGTTTTTTACTTATTTTTTCAAAATGCTTACAGACCTTTTACCATGGGTAATTTAAAACAACTGTCATTATAGGTAGCGTCTTGTCATGGGTTCAAGTCCCAGCACCAACATTTTTGGTTTTTGTACTTATTTTTTCAATTATCATTACCAACATTATAGGTGGCGCACATATTGTGTTTATCCACTATCCTTAAACAAATCTTGGCCGTCCATTTAGTGATTATCAACAGCCAAGATACTACTATTAGTGATCCGCGTGAAACCTAAAACTTAGACATCTTCTACCTCCAAACATCATTTTTCATTTACGATACTCTATTTCTCCACTAAACCAAATTTCAGAACAAATTTCAGAATTCGAGTTAGCAATGTTAGTTGTTGGTGTTCTTTTTTAATTATTGTTGTTCTTTGTTGTTCTTTTTTATTATTGTTGTTCTTTTTTATTAATGTTGTTCTTGTTGTTATTATTGTTATTATTATTGTTGTTGTTCTGGTTCTTGTTCTTGTTCTTGTTCTTGTTCTTGTTCTTGTTGTTGTTGTTGTTGTTCTTGTTGTTGTTCTTCTTCTTTTTGTTATTGTTGTTATTGTTGTTGTTGTTGTTATTGATGTTGTTGTTGTTGTTGTTATTCTTATTGTTGTTCTTGATGTTCTTGTTGTTCTTGCTGTTGTTCTTGTTCTTGCTGTTGTTCTTGTTCTAATGCTGCAATTTTTTTATTTTATTAAAATATATACAACAACAGTTATTTAAAATAACCGTCATAATAGGTAGCGCGTTTTCCAATTTACAACAACGGTCCCAGGACCGTCATTGTACGTACCACATATACAACAACACTCTACATAACAACGCCTTCGTCTGCGTCATTATATGTCATTTCCAACCGTTGTTAAATGGGTTTTTCGTAGTAGTGATACCAGATATGAAGAGTAATTTGCTCAGTATAGGGCAGCTGGTCGAAAAGAACTACAAGGTAGTTATCGAAGACAAGATGATGAGAGTCCTCGACACAGGTGGTAGGTTGATCTTGAAGGCTCCAATGTCCCAGAGTAGGACCTTCAAGATTGAACTCAAGGTGATGGAGCACAAGTGCCTAGCAACTGCAGCCAGCATAGATGAGTGGTTATGGCATTTTCGACTAGGCCATCTCAACTTCAATGACATCAAAGAGCTAAAGAGAAGAAATATGGTTTCAGGATTACCATAAATCGACATTCCAAGTGAAGTCTGTGAAGAGTGTGTTCAGTCGAAACAACACAAGAATAGCTTCAGCAAGGATACAGGAAGAAAGTCGAAGGAAATTCTGGAAGTCATATACTCTGATGTATGTGGTCCAATCCAGGTGGATTCGATTGGTGGCAACAGATACTGTCATGTTCATAGATGATTACAGTCGAAAGTTGTGGACTTACCTCATCAAGAAGAAAAGTGATGTGATTGAGGTATTTGCCAGATTCAAATCTATGGTCGAAAGACAGAGTGGTCGAAAGTTGAAAATTCTGAGGACTGATGGTTGTGGAGAGTATGTTTCGAAAGAGTTTGATGCATTATGTGAAAACGAGGGGATTGTGCATGAGGTGGTGCCACCCTACACTCCACATCAAAATGGCATTGCAGAACGAAAGAACAGAACCATCATGAACATGGTGAGAAGTATGTTGAATGGAAAGCATTTATCCAAAGAATTATGGGGAGAAGCGGTTTCGACAACAACGTATATTTTTAACAGATGTCTGATGAAGAAGCTTGAAGGAATCACACCAGAAGAATGTTGGTCTGGTGTCAAGCCTAGCCTCAATCACTTGAAGGTGTTTGGATCTATTACACATAGACATGTGCCAGATCAGTTGAGAAGGAAGTATGATGATAAGTCGAATCAGATGATCTTGATAGGATATCATTCGAATGGAGGTTACAAAATGTTCAACCCAGTGAATAAGCAGGTAGTGATCAGCAGGGACGTGATCATAGATGAGCTTAAAGAATGGGACTGGAATGAGAATGCCAAGAAGAATTCAGTGAGAATCTCTTGTGAAGAACCAGTTGTAGCGAGCGATTTTGGACGCGGTTCTTAAGCGCTGGTCGCTCTCTGCGGTTTGAGCTTTAAACTACAGGTCGATTCATTTTTTATCCTATTGTGAGCTGAATAAGGAAGGGAAATAGATGTCTCCAATTAACCCTGCTTTGCATACTGAGTTTAAACAGTGGTCTGTTAGGTTACGGATGCTATCAATGTGGGGGGGCCTTTGTACTGGTTATTTGTATTTTCGCCAATACTGTTTTCTTTCTTTTTTACCTGGGCAGAAGGTTTCTGGCGGGGAATAAGGATTAGGATGTTAGGACTGGTGCTTTTGAATTACTGCTTTTGATTGACGAAGATATGGGATTTGGGTTTTTTGTTGATTGCCCTCGCTAAGATCTTTTCTTTCGATCTTATGCCTACGTATTCCCGTTTACCGAAACAGGGAAATCAGAGCGTTCGCAGTTCCTCCTATTTTATGGGAGGAAAGGGGTGTTTTGGTGTCTTGTTCAAAGCCCAAGACATGAAGCGAAAGGTGATTTGAATCTTGTTCAAAGCCCAAGATGTGAAGCTAAAAGGTCTATTTGTGTCTTGTTCAAAGCCCAAGACGTGAAGCTGAAAGACCTCGACTTTAGAGAGAATTTGTCATCTCTAAAGAGGGGGAGGAGAATTACTTTAACCGGGATACGCGGATCCGGGCAATGCCATAATTTCCGAAGAAAGGGTTTTAACCTGAAGGAGAAGACTTTAACTCAGTGTAGAGCAATGCCATCTTTCCTTAGGAATTTCTCATGCTAAAAGAGGGACAGTGGCATGGATATAGATGATCCAGAGGCTTGCCGCTTACAGCGATTAGATGAAGGGAAAGGAGTTGTTGATGTTTGTGTACTGCGAACGAGGCACAACTTTGATGCTAAAAGGTCGATTGGATCAACCAGTGGTTTTCTTATACAAAGCCTAAGAGGAGGCTAATTTCCGCTAGGAAAATCATTATACAAAGCCTAAGAGGAGGCTATTTTATGTCTCGTACAAAGCCCGAGAGAGAGGCTAAAAGTTTTTGACCCAGTGGGGCATATCGTTATACAACGCCTAAGAGGAGGCTAGCAAAGAGTTGACTCAGTTGGAGAATCTTTTATACTCAGTAATAGAGTGTTTTTTAATCTCGTACAAAGCCCGAGAGAGAGGCGAAAAGGTTGTTTTGACTCCACTGGGGAGAATTTTGGTATCTCGTACGAAGCCCGAGATGGAGGCTATTGTAACTGTTTCAGTTGAGTGACAGATCCAATATACTGATTTTAAAAGAGAAAATCAGTTCTTATATGAGCAACGCTGTACTCAGGGATTTAATTTGAGGATCAGGGATATTTCCTTCTCTTTGAGGAAACGGGAAATCCAAAGGGTATCGAGACTATCCGAGTCTGCGGGTTTCCTTCCTATTTAACGAAGGGTGCTTGAGAATGTCTTTGAGACTCAAGGAAGTTAGACTGTCCGTGTCTAGAGTTTTATCTTTTGTACTATGCTTCGAGAAACAGTAGTAGACTCTATGAAAGGACTGTTCTATGAGGATGACTAGGTTCTGTTCCTATACCTCTAGGAGGTCGTCGGGACAATTTGTACGAAGCCCAAGAGGAGGCTGGAAACTTTTAAGAAGCCGACGGGTCCTTGTACGAAGCCTAAGAGGAGGCTATCATTCCCGAAGGAAGAGATCATTATACGAAGCCTAAGAGGAGGCTGTGAATACTTCTAAGAAGTCGTAGGGTCCTTGAATAATGCCCAAGAGGAGGCTGATGCTTTTATGAAGCCCATGGGTCTATCATCTCCTTTCCATTAGGAGAGATAACTCTTTTAAAGATGAAAACCACTGGTAAACGTGCGAGGTTTACTATCCAGCGACTTTTAACTTTTAAAGAAGGTTCCTTAGTTAAGGTCCAAGATTATGACCGTAGTGGGTACCCAAACCCCGAGACATTCAAGGCAAGCTATCCACAAGGAATAGATCAAGTCAGGAAAGTTTGAGAATTGGGAAGAAACTCGAAGATGCCATTCACGGAGAATACATTCATCTTGGGGAGTAGAGCTTCTTGACGATTCCTAAGGAGGACAACCGAAGAGAAGACTGTATCTGGTGCTCCTATTGGGGATCTAGGCGTCTATTTCTACGAATAAGTGAAACGGCGTCACCTAGTTCTAGACGTAGTTGTCGGGGAAACTCGAAATATCTATACTATTATTACACAGTAGATATGAGTTTATGAAAGGAGACTTACAGTGAGCAGCCCCACAATACAGTTTATAATATGAAAGCAGTAAATGAAAGCGATAACCACTTACTCGGTTGTAGTGCTTCCATGCTGTTTGGTTAGTTGTTCAACAAAGAAAGATTGAAAACAACAGTATATTCAAAATCAAAGGAGAAAGTGCTTTGAAAAAGAAAGATTTGGGGCTTACAGCTCAAGGAGAGGCCCAGGGTTTTATCAGTGAGCGCACTGTTTGAATTTGTACAGAGGGACTTATACAAGTGACTGGGGCCCAAAAAGGTTTTCTGTACAAAGGGATGGGTCTTACACTCTCTCAAGAGGCCCAAAAAAGGTTTAAAGAAAAGAGAGGGGCTTATAACACGAGGGTAGGCCCAGATGATTTTTCGTTTAAAAATGGCGATCGCGCCGAGGTTTTCTTTTAACGTAGACGGACTTATACAATAAGTGAGGCTCAAAATGTTTTGGTTAAAAGGGGGATTGGGTCTTACACTCTAATAGAGGCCCAAAAGTTTTGAATGGGTCTTATAGCTCGAGGAGAGGCCCAGATGATTTTTATTTTTTAACGGGCGACGATCGCGCCGTTTACTTGTACAGAGGGACTTATACAATGAGTGAGGCCCAAAAAGTTTTTGTACAAGGGGGGATGGGTCTTACACTCTCTCAAGAGGCCCAAAAAGTTTTGAAGAAAAATAAATGGGTCTTACTACTCGAGGGTAGGCCCAGATGATTTTTGAAAAGGCGACGATCGCGCCGTTTGTTTTTTTTGACGGTATCGGGACTTATACAATAAGTGAGGCCCAAAGATGATTTGGTCAAAAAAAAGGATTGGGTCTTACACTCTAATAGAGGCCCAAAGTGTTTTAAAGAAAAAGAAATGGGTCTTACTACTCGAGGGTAGGCCCAGATGGTTTTTATTTTTAAACGGGCGACGATCGCGCCGTTTACTTGTACAGAGGGACTTATACAATGAGTGAGGCCCAAAAAGTTTTTGTATAAGGGGGGATGGGTCTTACACTCTCTCAAGAGGCCCAAAAAGTTTTGAAGAAAAATAAATGGGTCTTACTACTCGAGGGTAGGCCCAGATGATTTTTGAAAAGACGACGATCGCGCCGTTTGTTTTTTTTTTTATGGTATCGGGACTTATACAATAAGTGAGGCCCAAAGATGATTTGGTCAAAAAAAAGGATTGGGTCTTACACTCTAATAGAGGCCCAAAGTGTTTTGAAAATGATTTATGAGGGTTGAATTAATCCAAAACCCTAATTTGTTTTCAAAATGTATTTAATTGAATAAAAATTCAATTAAAATGATCAAAAATTGTTTAACACATGGAAAACAAATTGTGATCTTGGATTAATGCTTCAAAAATTAAGTATTGACCTACAAAATAATTAGAAAGTATTAACATTTTTGTGAATTATTAAAAAAAGAATCAACTCAAAATCATTAAAACTCAGAGAGAAATTAATTTTTGAATCAATTAAACAAAATCACAAAATTCAAATATTTGAATTTCTAAAAATGGCGCCAAGAACAAGCTGAAGAACACGCGCGTGTTCTTGGTTTCTCAGATTTGCATTTTCTATCCAATCTCCATGAATACGTAATCATATCATGTAATCCACATATCATTATGCTCGCCTCAACCTCACGATCATGTCTATGTACTTTAATTTCATTTAAATTAAACATACAACAAGAAATCACGAAGAGACCTCAAGAACCCTAATTTCTGCATGAAGGCTAGGATTTTTGATACACGATTCAAACAATGCAATTAATTGAGGGAAAACATTCCATGCATGATTATGAACATATGGCCAAATTATTGTGCGAGGAAATATGCATAGATTGAGAGATGACCAAGTATGTGCTTACCTCCAAGTCGTGACAGCAAGAGCAGGTGTGATTTTGAGTTGGAGGTGTTACAGACAAGTTGTGATGATCTGGACAGCTTCCCTACACCATATGGAGTGTGTTTGAACACTTGGATTGAATTGAAATGGACTGGATCAGTTTATGGCATCTCAGCTGCAACTTCACTTCAAACTTGTGTGGATGGCAAGTGATTTTGAGATTTTGATGTTCCAGATGTTATGTGAGTGTTTGATCAGCTCATATGTGATGTATGTGAGGTGTGTGAGTGATTGGTTTGTGCAGAATTGCTCTCAAACTCAAAACCCGATAGCTACCTTGCTAAGAAAGGCATTTTTGCCAAGAGAAAGAGATTTTGAGGAAAGCATCTGTTAGATGGCTTTGGTGTACTTAAACTGACCACAATTGAGCTCTATTTATAGTAGAGCAAGTTTGTTTTGCAAGGAATAGTGCATGGCAGCTGGTAAGTAGGTTTGGCCAATGTTGGCAAATGAAAATCCAAGTCTCCTCTAGCCATTGACTAGAGGTTAGGGCACAGAGCTTTGGTCCCCTTGGTCTTGGATAAGTCTTGACTAATTTCAGATGAGAATGGCTCAGTCCATGCCACCTTGATGGTTTCATTGAATGCCTCATTCCAAATTTGAAGTCTTGTCCCTATTTTGGCCATTCTAGGTTCAACATGCTATTTCTTGTTCCTTGGACTTTGGAGGCTTGGCTCAGTGATTGTCCCCTTTAGATTCAATCCTCTGAGGTGTCCAAGTGGATAGGAACTATTGAAATTGGATGATTTTGGCAAATCGAGCCAAAGTGCAAATTCTGCCTTGCTTTGACAGATTTCAGCAAGGCAACTTGGCAATGTTGTATCTCATGGTGTAGGTTGAATTTGGCAATGTTCTTGGCCATTTTGGAAAGCTCTTACATGATACAACAACTGTTTAAACAAGTTTGGTTTTGATCTCTTTTGATTCCAAGTGAAAAATCCCCCTACATTTGGCAAAAAGTGAGGCAGAATCTGACTTAGTGAAAATTTCACTAAGTGTTGGAAAAAGTGACATTTCCACTTTTCAGCCACTTTGATCACTCCATAACTCAAAATCCTTAATGAATTGGAATGACTTGTAGTTGAAGCTTTTATAGGTGATAATGAGGGCTACAAATCCATCTTTGGATGAGAAAAAATGGCCTTGTGGTTTAGGAGTTATGGTCCTCCAAAGTTGGTACCTTTGCCACTTTATTTTTAACTTAGACAAATTTCTAAGTTTTATGGTTACCCCTTTTACAAGTTATCTCACTTTTCTTGATTTTTCTTGATGAATGATGATTCAAATCATACATTAACATCATTTTAGGGTTAAAAATCCATTTTGGTGAAAAATCTCAAAAAGTCAAAGTTGACTTTTGTGCACAGTTGACTTTTTATTAGATGAATTCCAAACTGTGCAATTCTTCAAGAAATCATGTCCTTGACCTAAATCAAACTTGATGGACATGTTCCATGGGTGTCATAGGGTATATTCAATCATGTATTAGGGTTTGGGAGCATGTCTTGGTCAAAAGTCAAAGTTACAGTTGACTTTTCCCTTAAAACCCTAATTGTGGTGCAGATGAAAATGAGACTTGTTGCTCAAGCTTCTGGGATCAATCCATTGTTCCAAATGGATCAATATGGTGTATTAGAGACCCTCAAATCATCTCTTGAGGTCTTGGCTCATGGTTTGTCCCAAAAGTCAACTTAGGGGTGAATTAGGTCAAGAAACCCTAATTCCTGATTTTTGATGAATGCATCCCCTGAGGCAAAATTGACTTGATGCATGGGTTCATGAGGTTCCATGAAGCATATTAGGTTATGTTTTGGATCATTGCCTTGTGCCCAGATGAAAATTTCCATCTGGAGACTCTGGTCGACCAAAACCCTAATTTGGTGACACTGTCGATCTTGAGACTTGATCCACCTAGAAGGGAGCAGCCTTGTGCTTAATCCTTGAAGTGGGAGTCCTTTTTGATCCATTGTGGATGTTTGAGAGATTAGACAAGTTGAAGATCATGTCATTTCTTGATTGATCCTTTGTCTAAGCACTCAGAGAGGGCTTGAAACCCTAATTTTGATTGTATTGGATGCTCACCCATCTTTGGGGAGACTGATGAAGCATGATGGTTCATCCATATTGTGATGATGATTTTCACAATGATGGGAAATCTAAGTGGTCAAAATTTGGGGTATTACAGATGCCCCTATTTAATCTTCTTGGACCCGAAGGTGTGAATGACGAAAGGATTCGGGCATTCGGGGTGCAAGAGGATTAAATATCGGAATATCCAAAATTTTGATGGTGGTTATGAATGGTAGCTTACGCATTCATCTTCTTTAGCTAAGCGATGATGCTTAGAAAAGGTAAACTTCCCCTCGATCCTGGTTCCCTACCAAGGACTGGTCTCAGTCTCTTTTGAAATAAACTTCCCCTCGATCCTGGTTTCCTACCAAGGAACTGGTCTTAGTTTCTGATTTAAACTTCCCCTCGATCCTGGTTTCCTACCAAGAACTGGTCTTAGTTTCTGATTTAAACTTCCCCTCGATCCTGGTTTCCTACCAAGAACTGGTCTTAGTTTCTTTTGTCAATAAACTTTCTTGACAAGGGACGCTATTCATAGCGACTTTCCTCAAACTTCTCGCCGAATTTTCCTGGGGAGATGCCATTTGAGTGGAAAAAGTTTTGATGTCAGACTTGCTGGGGAACCCATTCGTCTGAATTGTAGAGGTACACAGACTTCTCTGTTTTGGAGACGCCATTTGTTTCTACTGGGGAAAGCGAGTCTCTTGAGAGACTATTTTCGTTTGGGATCCTTCATCATACTTTTCTCGGGATCTTCCGGGAGAAACGCCATATGGTGGGGTCCAATTTTGAGGTGTCGATGACCTTTTCATCAACGACTTTTCGGAGAAATACTGATGTACTGCCGAATCTCTGATCACGAGGCTTTCTCTGTGGATTTTCCTTAATCCGGGAAAGCAAGGATATCATCTTCAATGGCGAAGAGTGATGTTTATTGAGAGTTTTCTCTGGCTTTTCAGAGGTTCAAGTTATCAAAGTGGCCAAGTGCCGACTCTGATCTAAAGATACACTGGTGGCGAGATTGTGCAGACGCAACACTTCCTGACGAGGAAAGAACTGACAAACTCGATTGAGAAAACTGTTTATCACTAGGGGACAAGACCGACTCAAGTGATAGTGATGCAATATGAAATGTAAATGCAAATAAAAAATGCATGAAGTATGTATGTACATGCTGACAAAACAGACGCGAAATACAGACTAATGGATGAACACAATTGGATACTCGACCATCACGGGGCGAAGAAGTACCGTTGATTCAAAATAGCAATTCCACCTTGCTTAGGCGAGATAGTCCCGTTGAGAGCTATGTTGATCGGGCTTAGGAGATGAGAACTCGGCCGAGGATGTCAGACGAAACAAGGTCTCTGACACAGTTGATCCCTTCATTCAGGAGTACTGGCTTAGAAGGAGTACTTTGATTCTGCACTTTGAAGTTCGCTTACTTCGGGAGAAGCAATCGATGTTCTTCTGATGTTCAACAGTCAAAAGAAATTGCCATCTTTATTTTAAAAGCAGAAAAAGTTTTAACAAGTAAATTCATTTTTGTTTTATTTCAAGAATCGCTGATTAAGTTTAAACAACGTCGTTCTGTAAAGCTAAAACAAGCAAGAATTACAAACAAAAGCACAAGGGCTCAAATTTTATTGATAAGATGGAGATCAGCCAAACACGTGATTCCAAAGAGTATATACAAAGTTAGAAAACAGTAATTTACAGGGAAAAGGGCTACGTTGAAACATAACGACCACTATCCTTCTACCAACTTTGAGTTCGGGACATCCTGAGCTTCTGTCGAAGATGACCTTGACTGGAGTTTTCCTCCGATGGATGATGTAACTGCTGCTAAGGGACTTGCCTCTGTTGAACATAGTTACTTGCCATTATCCCTAATTTTTGCCTGGATTGTACTGTGAGATTTCCAATCCACCGGGATGATTTTCTTTCATGTCTCTAACTTTTGCCTGGACCGCCCTTTCGGGTTTTCAATCCACCGAGACGTTTTTTTTTTAGTTTAGGCGAAGTATTTCTTGACTACATCAACATTCGTGGGGTAGGCAAATTCCTCTCCGTCCATGGTTGCAAGTCTCAAGGCGCCGCTTGAGAAAACTTTCGTGACCACATAGGGGCCATCATAATTTGGGGTCCATTTGCCCCGAGAGTCAGTGAGAAATGATTGTATCTTCTTGAGCACGAGGTCTCCTTTCCTGAAGACACGAGGCCGAACCTTTTTGTCGAACGCCCTCTTCATTCTTTGTTGATACAACTGACCGTGGCATAGTGCCGTGATTCTCTTTTCTTCGATCAGATTGAGTTCATCGTGTCGACTTTGACACCATTCAGCTTCAGTGAGCTGAGCTTCCATCAATACCCGGATTGATGGGATCTCTACTTCTATGGGAGGCACTGCCTCCATGCCATATACTAGAGAGAAAGGGGTAGCTCCTGTTGAAGTGCGGACAGATGTGCGATAACCATGAAGAGCAAAGGGTAGCATCTCGTGCCAATCTTTATAGGTTACAACCATTTTTTGAACGATCTTCTTGATGTTCTTGTTAGCTGCTTCTACCGCTCCGTTCATCTTGGGTCGGTAGGGAGATGAGTTATGGTGTTCGATCTTGAACTCTGCGCATAACTCTTTCATCATCTTATTGTTCAAGTTAGATCCATTATCAGTAATGATCTCGCTTGGAACACCATAACGGCAGATGATATTGTTTTTGATAAATCGGACCACCACTTGTCGGGTTACATTGGCGAATGACGCTGCTTCGACCCACTTGGTGAAATAATCAATGGCTACCAGGATGAACCGATGTCCGTTTGAAGCCTTGGGCTCAATCATACTAATCATGTCGATTCCCCATATGGAAAAAGGCCACGGGGAAGAAAGAACTTTGAGATGTGATGGCGGTACATGAATTTTGTCGGAGTATATCTGACACTTGTGACACCTCCTCATGTACTTGTAGCAGTCGGATTCCATGGTCAACGAATAGTACCCGGCCCTGAGAATTTTTCTCGCCATTGTGTGTCCGTTAGCATGAGTGCTAAAGGATCCTTCATGAATTTCTTTCATGAGCATGTCTGCTTCTGGTCTGTCGATGCATCGGAGCAAGACCATGTCAAAATTTCTCTTATAAAGAGTGTCACCGCTCAGGAAGAAGTTTCCAGCCAATCTTCTGAGGGTTTTCCTGTCTTTTCTGAGTGCCCCAGATGGGTACTCTTGTTTCTGAAGGAAGCATTTGATATCGTGATACCAAGGTCTGTCGTCTATGACTGCTTCAATCGTGAAGATGTAAGCGGGCCATTCAAGGCGCATAACGTCAATCTTAGGTATGTTATTCCATCGACCTACACTAATCATGGAAGAGAGAGTGGCCAATGCATCAGCCATGTGATTCTCATCACGAGGGATGTGATGAAAGTCGACTCTGTTGAAGAAGGGTAACAACCTCCTTGCATAGTCTTTGTAAGGAATCAATCCTGATTGGTATGTGTTCCAATCTCCTTTTATATGGTTAATAACCAGGGCTGAATTGCCGTATACGTCCAAGTTTTTGATCCTTAAATCAATCGCTTCTTCGAGACCCATGATACATGCTTCGTATTCGGCCTCGTTGTTCGTACATTTGAATGTAAGTCTGGAAGTGAAAGGAATGTGGGAACCCTGAGGGGTAACAATGATTGCCCCAATTCCGTTTCCATAATGATTAACTGCTCTGTCAAAGATAAGTCCCCACTGGGAACCTGGTTCTGGCCCTTCACTGGGTAGCGGTTCATCGCAATCTTTCATCTTTAGATACATGACATCTTCGTCTGGGAAGTCAAACCCGATTGATTCTTGATCGTCAATCGGTTGATGAGCCAAATGATCGGCTAAAATACTTCCTTTAACGGCTTTCTGAGCATGGTACTCTATGTCATATTCTGATAGTAACATCTGCCAACGGGCAATCCTTCCCGTGAGAGCAGGTTTTTCAAAAACGTACTTGATTGGATCCATTTCAGAGACCAACCAAGTAGTATGACGAATCATGTACTGGCGAAGACGTTTGGCTGCCCAAGCCAAAGCGCAACAAGTTTTCTCAAGCATTGTGTACCGAGTCTCGCAGTCGGTGAATTTCTTGCTTAGATAGTAAATGGCAGACTCTTTCTGTTTAGTTTCGTCTTGTTGGCCAAGTACACATCCCATTGAGTCCTCTAGGACTATGAGGTAAATGATCAGTGGTCTCCCTTCCACTGGATGTGATAGAATCAGAGGATTCAACAGATATTCCTTGATACTTTCGAAGGCGGTTTGGCAGTCTTCTGACCAAACGCAATCCTGGTTCTTTTTCAATAGCTTGAAAATCGGCGCACAAGTCGCGGTCATAAGGAATATGAATCTGGAGATGTAGTTCAAACGTCCCAGGAATCCTCTGACTTATTTTTCAGTTTTCGGAGAAGGCATTTCTTGAATGGCCTTGACCTTGTCAGGATCAACCTCAATCCCTTTCTGGCTGACGACGAACCCTAGTAGTTTCCCTGAACGGACACCGAAGGTGCACTTGTTGGGACTCAAGCGGAGCTTGAATTTTCTTAGACGTTCGAACAATTTTGACAGATGTTCAACGTGCTCATCCTCTATTCTTGATTTTGCAATCAAATCATCGACATATACCTCGATTTCTTTGTGTATCATATCATGAAACAGAGTAGTCATGGCCCTTTGATAGGTTGCCCCGACATTCTTCAAACCAAACGGCATTACCTTGTAACAAAAGGTACCCCATGGGGTAATGAACGAAGTTTTCTCCATGTCTTTCGGCGCCATTTTGATCTGGTTATAGCCCGAGAATCCATCCATGAAGGAGAATACTTTGAACCTTGCTGTGCTGTCAACCAACATGTCAATGTGTGGTAAAGGAAAGTCATCCTTTGGACTAGCCTTGTTCAGATCTCTGTAATCAACACACATTCTGACCCTTCCGTCCTTTTTAGGAACGGGTACGATGTTGGCTAACCATTGAGGATACTCAGATGTAGCAAGGAAACTCGCGTCAATCTATTTCTGTACCTCCTCTTTGATTTTGATGGCCATGTCCGGGTGAGTCCGTCTCAACCTTTGCTTTACTGGCAGACATTCCGATCTTAGCGGTAAGTGATGTTCCACGATGCTGGTATCCAACCCTGGCATATCCTGATAGGACCAAGCGAACACATCGGGGAATTCTTTGAGAAGCTTTATCAAACCCTCTCTGGCAGTTGGACTGAGCAATGCTCCGATCCTGATTTCTTTTCTCTCTTTTTCTGAACCCAAGTTTACCGTTTCCAACGGCTCTTTGTGAGATTCAATGGACCTTTCCTCTTGTCTGAGTAGTCGGGAGATCTCTTCTGGAATTTCGTTGTCATTTTCTTCTTCAGCCTCGAATACTGGGAACTCAAAGTTGGAAGAAAGCATTGGATCGTATGTTTCAACGGGGTATAAAACAAGCAATCTGCATGACGTGATGATTCGTGTTTAGAAGAGATAGAGAAAATGTAAGTGTGTGCAGTGTATTTGTTTTACTGCTTGTTTTTATTATTGAATTGTTTTTTAGGATTACCATTTTCTGAAAAAGCAAAAAGAGAAAACAGCAATTAATGCGGAAATTACAGAACGACGTTATTTTATTAATGAACAAGTCGAATCTTGAAACTACAACCCTATAAAACAAAACTCTGTCGCTTTAGGCAAAGCGAAGAGGGAAGTTTACAGAAAACGAGCCCTATCAAAACATCCATTTCACCTGGGCAGGGTGAAAGGTTTAAAGATGGCAATTACTTTGACTGATGAACGACCTTCGGAACCTTGACGGCAACCCACTGGCGGCGAACTCCTCGGTGAAACACAAAGTCTGGCACCTTCCTTGATTTGTCTTCAGAAATGACGCTGATTTCTGGTGGAGCAGGATCATTGGAATCTGTCTCCCAGGCAGAATTGTCGTAGGAGGATTCCTCTGTTGCATTTTGCAAAGTATTTGTACTCTCAGTTGTATCTCCCCATCCAGTTGGCTGGATATCTTCGAGCCTGATACGAGAGCTTGCGGGAGCGGTGTACTTGACCATGAAGTCGAATTTTCCACTTGGTTGTCCCAGAGTGTCCCAAACTTCTTTGGAACTGGAGGAGTCACTTCTCTCGATGACGTTGACCTCGGGAAAAGCATAGTTGATGAATTCTAGTCCTGCAAACGTTGCGAATTCATCTTCATGTTGAGTAGTTTCCGAATGACCTGAATGTTGATCCCATGACATGGTGGGGACACAGGTATTCTGTTCAATGACGCTCAGCTGAGTTTCATTATTCGACTGACTTTCCGGCCCAAAGTTTCCTGGGTAAGGCTGCCACATTGGCAGACCATCCATCGGGCCATAGTAATTGCGATCAAAGTTGTCTTTCATTAGAGTGTCCTCCTCTAATGAATTTGGCAGAGCACGGCATCCTTCTGGATCATAATCTCCATAGATCATTTCGACATCTGATCTTGGTATAAATCTCGGACTTTCTGTAGGAAAGCAAAAAGGCATAGGCACCTCTTCCTGAGACATATAGCCGTCCTTGTTAAGGTAGGACTTCCATTCTTCATCTGTGTCAGAGGGATCTTCCTCATTGATAGCATGAACTGTCTGAGACACTGGGTGAAGAAAACCTCCACTGTGGAAGATGTTTTGAAGGGGATGAAGACTTTCATCGTTGGCGGCTGTCTGGGTACAGGTCGCAGAAAAACCAAGACCCTTCTTTGTTTTATTGTCAATAGGAATGACAAGCCGTCCCCATCCTGTCGTATCGGTACTCTCGACCGCTTTGATAGCATCCTTGTATGAGGAAATCGATGTTCCTCCTTCGGATTGATTGTCCTTACTCACTGATAGTGCTTGGAAATGAGTTCCAATAACCTCCTCGGGTTCCACACAAGTAGATGATGATAAGTTGCTTACAAGCAAGGCTTGTTCCCCACAAACCGTGACAAGTTGATCGTTCTTGACGAACTTTAGCTTTTGGTGGAGGGTTGAAGTAACCGCTCCAGCCTGATGTATCCAAGGTCTTCCTAATAAACAACTGTATGTTGCCCGGATGTCCATTGTAATGACCCGAAAATCTAAATTAATTATTTAATTATTCATTTAATTGATTTAGAAGGAATTAAGAGGTTTTTTGGATAATTTGAAGAATTATGGATTAAAAGAGTATTTTTAATAATTTTTATATAAGGAATAATCATTTATTTAGATTATTATTATTATTATTTAAAATAAAATGAGAAAGGGCAAGGTGGTCTTATTGGAAAGAAAGAAAGGATAGGATGGGAAGTTCATAAGTTGGGCTTTGTTAACCAAAGAAGGATAACAATCATTTTCTCATTTTGTCGTGTCTTTTGTGAAGAACGCTGAAGAAGAGAGAAGAAGGAGAGCTAGGGCTTGAAGATTTCTAGAGGAATCTTGAAGAAAGAAGGAAAAAGCTTCGGATTACTCTAAGGTATGGGGAGAGTTCATAATTTCTTATAGTTCCATAGGAATCGGAGATGAATAGATTTGGGATTGTATGAGTTGTGTTGATTTAGATGATTTTTGATGTAGAATGAGTAATTTGATGAAGATATGATGAGTTTGAATGATGTATATTACTATATATGTGTTTTGTGAGTGTTTTGATCAATTTTCGTGTAGAACACTGATTTTTGGGGTAATCAAAGTTAAAAACGCAGAAAAACACTTTTCGGCAAAATTTGGGTTTTGTCGCATCCTGACACGGGCCGTGTCACACAACACGGGCACCCGTGTCAGCCAACTGGTTGAGAAAAATAAAATTTGTGTGTTGCAGAGTTCCTGACACGGGCAGTGTCACAGGACACGGGCTGCCGTGTCAGCTTACTGGTCGTGAATGAAAAATTGATTTTTTGGGAATTACTCCCAGGGCTTCTGACACGGGCCGTGTCACAGGACACGGGTGGCCGTGTCAGGCTGCTGACTTGCTACTTTTTTTGATGTTTTGGAATCGTGTCCCAGTTCTTCTGACACGGGCAGTGTCACAGGACACGGGCGGTCGTGTCAGACTGCTGGTTGTCTTATATTTTGCTGCTTTCTTGAAGTTTCTCGATGTTTTCTCGTGTTGTTTCCGTAGAGTCGAAATGTTGATGATTTCTTGTGGATTCATTGTTGTATAGTTGTTGACAATATAAGAGAGATAAAGACATGATTATATAGTGAATTCTTGTTGAAATGATGTGATGATGAATATAATTACATGATGAATTATTGTTGGATATGATATGACGATAAACATGATTGTATGACGAATTCTTGTTGAAATATGATATGACTATAAACATGATTGTATGACGAATTCTTGTTGAAAGATGATATGATAATAAACATGATTATGTGATGAATTCTTGTTGAAATGATATGATGATAAACATGATTACATAATGAATTCCTGTTGAATATGATATGGCGATAAATATGATTATATGGTGATTTTCTCGTTGATTATATGGTGATTTTTGTTGAAATATGAAATGCATGATGCACATGTGGATTTTTGATGATTTGAGGAGTTTGGCATCATTGCATTTTCATAGCATTTTTATGGCGGGGCTTCGGCCTATTGGTAGCTTCAATCCCATCGTGCGGATTGGAGTGATATGTTGTTATGGTGTGCTCCCATTGTGGAGGGTTGATGGCCAGTGTCCATCACATGGAGAAAAGTCGGTACCGCATTGCATACGTTGCATTTTCATTGAAGTTGACATTGCATTTCTTATGGAGTAATTATGATGAGTTGTATTATGGATTCTAAGTTTATGATACTATGTTGTTGTTGTTGATGATACTATGTTGTTGTTATTGATGATACTATGTTGTTGTTGTTGATGATACTATGTTGTTGTTGTTGATGATACTAGGTGGTTGTTGTTAATGATACCATGTTGATGTTGTTGATTATACTATGGTGTTGATGTTAGATATATCATGAAGTTATTGTTGATTATATCCTGATGTTGTTAATTGATTATGCTATGACGTGGTTGTTGGCTATGCCCTGATGTTGTGTTGCCTTACTGTTCATTTTCCATGTACTTATATTACTATATCGAATTATGTTTTCTCACCCTGCCTGCTTGGAAATGTTGCCTCTTACGTGGGTAACTTGCAGATAACCAAGAGTAGATTCGTGATGCCGGAGGATGTAGCTTTGGAGTGTTTCCGCTTATCGTTGTTCTTAGTAGTGTTTAGGGGTGTCCTGCTCTGTGTCATGTAACATCGGGTTGGGAATTGTTGTGAATCTCGTTGCTTTTAGTGTATGACTGAATTTTTATAACTATGATGATGGTGATTGATTTGGATATATTTATTGTGAAGAATTTTATGAAATAGAGAATAAAAGTTGATTTCCGCGGCGAAGTTGTAAATTTTGATTTTTATGAACGAGTAACCCGTGTTACGGGACAGGATAATGATTACTAAATGATGTTTTTGAATATATGTGGCATCCTTCATGTTGTTTTACTCTGATAATATGAATTATTTCCATAACATTATTTGTGGGATAGAAGGGTGTTACATTAGTGGTATCAGAGCAGGTCGGTCTGTCCGGCCAATGTTGTCTATTGTTGTTCATTCCTCTGTACGCGACAAGTGTGTGAAACACTGTCGGTACTGGTTTGCTTTCTAGTTGATTGGTTGCAGGAGTTGGTTTGAAGCTAAGTGGGGCAGAAGCTGTGCTTCTCGGATATGCTTCAGTTGTATGATGTATGTTCTGTATGCTACTGATGGCGACAGTGCAAGTGTTGTGGAAGCTTTGTTGTTTTCCGAATTCGAAGGTAACATGGATTTAAGATTTTGGTTGTTTAACAAGTTAGAGTGTCTTGGAAAAAGGATGAATGTTATAAGATGAAATTTAGAACGTTGCTATATCCCGCGTTGTTGGTGAACTGTGAAGTTTTTGTTTAAGTAGCCTTGCGTAAGATGTCGATGTTGGATCACTGATTAAGTGACGGGTTACTGTAGACCTTGCTGTGGGATTATTGGTAAGTGATTGAAAAAGGTTGTAGAAGTCGTTGGAGTTGTTGGAATCTTTTGAACTGCGAGTTGTAGTTGGAAATGCGAAGAGTTTGGAAGTAAGAGAAAGAGGTAGAACTCATGTTCACCAATTTCAGTTTTTATTTTCGCCTTTATGGGATAGCCTTCAGTAAAAAGGGCATAACTTCTACTCGTAACTCCGATGAAAGCGATTCTGGACTTTTCGGAAAGTTTACGAAATTCCCTACAGTTTGCATATAAATTTTGTCTTCGGCATGTTTTTGAACAGAGAGAAAGACGCGTTTGAATAGTTGGGTCTGATGCTGATTTTGTTTGGTGGAAGTTTGTATACGAGATTTCTTGACCAGTCCCATTGCAAAGACGATAACTTTTTACTCGTAATTCAGATTTGAGCGATTCTTGAAGTTCCGGAATCTACATGAAATTCCCTTCATTTTGGAATGTGATTTTGTGTCCGGGAGGTCTGTATTGAAGAAGATAATCGTGTTCGAAGTTGGACAATTCTTGCTGGAAATAGTAAGATGAAGTCAAGTATGAGATGTTTAGTAATAAGAAGAAGAGTATCGGAGAAGCACATGGAAGTGCGGCGCATGATAGATTGAGAATGATTAAAGCATATAAATCTTTGAGGAATGTTAAATAGTAAAGTGGATTGTATGTTATTGGCGAGATGTGTCGGCATGAGTCGGAGAATTTTGGGGAGCTATATCACCAACTAGATGATGAGATGGTATTGTTGAGGATTTGGGTGGAATGATGATCAAGTGTGAAATTATACGGATCATCGAAGTTGTGAGATTAAAAAGGAAGATGAAGGATTGGTTAGGGTTGTCAAAAGTTTGAACTTAGATAAATGTTTGGACTGAAGTGAGCCGATTGGGATTGTACGTGATGTGGTAACGTTTTCGGTATCAGGAGAATATTCGATAATTGGGTTGTACAACAAGTGTGTATAAGAATGTATATGTTGGATTTGGTGTGTTCTTGGAGATAAGGAAATTAAGAAGAACGTTTGTAAGCCTTAGAGGAATGGTAGAGCAGTATGCTTAGATAACTTTGAGAACGAGGAAGAGGACGCTATTGTAGTTGGGTAATGATGATCTATGCCACCATTATGGTTGCCGGCTATCTATTAACAAATTGAGGAACTGATCACCCTTAATCTCTTGTTGATAGTCAACGGAATCATGCTGGATGGAGTAGATGTGCCTTGCCAACTAGAATAGTATGCGCAGTGAATTGTTTGGAGTTGAGCCAGATGCTTATGAATTATTTGAGTTGTCGATGCGGGTTCCTATATAAGGAAATGAGGCGGACTTGAGGATGTTAGTATGAGGTTGCGAGTTGATCAGTGAGTAGTTAGAAGCTCACAGTGTGTTCTGGATAACTTGGGTTTTGATTTGTGGTGGATCGAGAATTCGACTGACATGAAACTTGAAGAACTGTAGAGATAAACCAAGTAGGAAGTAAATGGTAATGTAAGACTATGATTTGAACAAGGATGCGGATTGAGAAGGGTAGTGGCTGGTATGCCTTAAAGTGTATATATGGAAATATGAATGGTGTTTTCCAAACTTGTTTGGATAAGTTATAACTGTGTCCGTTGGGGATATTCTGATGTTTTTATAAAATCAGGAGAAGAGCGCGTAGAGTATTTGAGAGTTGGGTTGCAAGTATTGAAAGGAGTGAAACTATATGCTGAGTTAGCAAGGTGTGAATTATGAATTGTAAAGATGAAGTTGAGTGGTTATGTTAATTCGGATGAGGGGTTGTGGAAGATTGTGCTAGTATGAGTAGGACTTGAGGAATTAGTTGTTTGATCGGTTTGGTTAATATGTCATATTAAGTGTAGGTTATTGAGGCTAAGTCTATGGCTATTGGGTGTTAAGCTCTGTTTGGAAGATGAATTTTCTTGTTGAGATTAATTGGACACGTGTATCCTTATGTTGTGGTGAGATTGTCATGCGTTGAGATGAATTTTGATGATGTGTTAATACAAGGTGGTGAAGTTGTAGTTTATGTCGACGATAATTGAGAATTCTTGAAAGTATCTATCCTATGCAAGATTTGGAATTTGGTTGCGGTTGTAGTTGTGTTGGATATTCGGAGGTATTGTGTACGGATCTAAGTTCGAAGTATTCAGTAATCACAAGACTATGGAATGCTTGTTTGGATGGAATTTCCGATGAGTTAAGTTGAAAGGTCTTTTCTTAGGTCTGCTTTGATGGTCGGAAGTTGATGTAAACTTCGTAGAGTAGATAGTTGTGAGTACTCAGAGTGCGCAGCAAAAGCATGGATAGCGCAGTTGGTTCTTATTGGAGTAACAATGATGTTGGTGGTTTGATTTCGTTGATGTTGTGTTATGACTTTTGTGTTCTTACCTTTGTTTGAACCTCGTTACCTATGGTGATGGTTCGAGTGCGAGTAGCTAATTCCTATGATGGGGAGTTAAGGGAGGGTTGCCTATGGCGATGGTAACAATCGTGTTGTATTCTGGTTCATAGTGAACCTGTATGTTCCTACCCTGATTATTCTCGGTGTGTTGAGTTGGTCGTCGGGTACATCGCGTGAGCATTTCATCTTGTTGTCGTTGGCATTGATAAAATGTATTGTTGTATTGCGTTATTCGTCGGAGGTGATAACGTATCTGGAGTGGTATGCATCGAGTAAATTTTCGAGGACGAAAATTCTTGAAGTAGGGGAGAGTTGTAATGACCCGAAAATCTAAATTAATTATTTAATTATTCATTTAATTGATTTAGAAGGAATTAAGAGGTTTTTGGATAATTTGGAAAATTATGGATTAAAAGAGTATTTTTAATAATTTTTATATAAGGAATAATCATTTATTTAGATTATTATTATTATTATTTAAAATAAAATGAGAAAGGGCAAGGTGGTCTTATTGGAAAGAAAGAAAGGATAGGATGGGAAGTTCATAAGTTGGGCTTTGTTAACCAAAGAAGGAGAACAATCATTTTCTCATTTTGTCGTGTCTTTTGTGAAGAACGCTGAAGAAGAGAGAAGAAGGAGAGCTAGGGCTTGAAGATTTCTAGAGGAATCTTGAAGAAAGAAGGAAAAAGCTTCGGATTACTCTAAGGTATGGGGAGAGTTCATAATTTCTTATAGTTCCATAGGAATCGGAGATGAATAGATTTGGGATTGTATGAGTTGTGTTGATTTAGATGATTTTTGATGTAGAATGAGTAATTTGATGAAGATATGATGAGTTTGAATGATGCATATTACTATATGTGTGTTTTGTGAGGATTTTGATCAATTTTCATGTAGAACACTGATTTTTGGGGTAATCAAAGTTAAAAACGCAGAAAAACACTTTTCGGCAAAATTTGGGTTTTGTCGCATCCTGACACGGGCCGTGTCACACAACACGGGCACCCGTGTCAGCCTACTGGTTGAGAAAAATAAAATTTGTGTGTTGCAGAGTTCCTGACACGGGCAATGTCACAGGACACGGGCGGCCGTGTCAGCTTGCTGGTCGTGAATGAAAAATTGATTTTTTGGGAATTACTCCCAGGGCTTCTGACACGGGCCGTGTCACAGGACACGGGTGGCCGTGTCAGGCTGCTGACTTGCTACTTTTTTTGATGTTTTGGAATCGTGTCCCAGTTCTTCTGACACGGGCAGTGTCACAGGACACGGGCGGCCGTGTCAGACTGCTGGTTGTCTTATATTTTGCTGCTTTCTTGAAGTTTCTCGATGTTTTCTCGTGTTGTTTCCGTAGAGTCGAAATGTTGATGATTTCTTGTGGATTCATTGTTGTATAGTTGTTGACAATATAAGAGAGATAAAAACATGATTATATAGTGAATTCTTGTTGAAATGATGTGATAATGAATATAATTACATGATGAATTATTGTTGGATATGATATGACGATAAACATGATTGTATGACGAATTCTTGTTGAAATATGATATGACTATAAACATGATTGTATGACGAATTCTTGTTGAAAGATGATATGATAATAAACATGATTATGTGATGAATTCTTGTTGAAATGATATGATGATAAACATGATTACATGATGAATTCCTGTTGAATATGATATGGCGATAAATATGATTATATGGTGATTTTCTCGTTGATTATATGGTGATTTTTGTTGAAATATGAAATGCATGATGCACATGTGGATTTTTGATGATTTGAGGAGTTTGGCATCATTGCATTTTCATAGCATTTTTATGGTGGGGCTTCGGCCTATTGGTAGCTTCAATCCCATCGTACGGATTGGAGTGATATGTTGTTATGGTGTGCTCCCATTGTGGAGGGTTGATGGCCAGTGTCCATCACATGGAGAAAAGTCGGTACCACATTGCATACGTTGCATTTTCATTGAAGTTGACATTGCATTTCTTATGGAGTAATTATGATGAGTTGTATTATGGATTCTAAGTTTATGATACTATGTTGTTGTTGTTGATGATACTATGTTGTTGTTATTGATGATACTATGCTGTTGTTGTTGATGATACTATGTTGTTGTTGTTGATGATACTAGGTGGTTGTTGTTAATGATATCATGTTGATGTTGTTGATTATACTATGGTGTTGATGTTAGATATATCATGAAGTTATTGTTGATTATATCCTGATGTTGTTAATTGATTATGCTATGACGTGGTTGTTGGCTATGCCCTGATGTTGTGTTGCCTTACTGTTCATTTTCCATGTACTTATATTACTATATCGAATTATGTTTTCTCACCCTGCCTGCTTGGAAATGTTGCCTCTTACGTGGGTAACTTGCAGATAACCAAGAGTAGATTCGCGATGCTGGAGGATGTAGCTTTGGAGTGTTTCCGCTTATCGTTGTTCTTAGTAGTGTTTAGGGGTGTCCTGCTCTGTGTCATGTAACATCGGGTTGGGAATTGTTGTGAATCTCGTTGCTTTTAGTGTATGACTGAATTTTTATAACTATGATGATGGTGATTGATTTGGATATATTTATTGTGAAGAATTTTATGAAATAGAGAATAAAAGTTGATTTCCGCTGCGAAGTTGTAAATTTTGATTTTTATGAACGAGTAACCCGTTTTACGGGACAAGATAATGATTACTAAATGATGTTTTTGAATACATGTGGCATCCTTCATGTTGTTTTACTCTGATAATATGAATTATTTCCATAAAATTATTTGTGGGGTAGAAGGGTGTTACATCCATGACCTGGAAAGTGATTTGGAAAGTGTGAGGACCAATAGTTATGGGAAGATCGACTTCGCCGATAACTGTTTTTCTGGATCCGTCGAATGCTTTGACGACGACCTCGCTGACTCTCATCGGAGGGCCCTTGAATGATAATTGCGTCAAAGTGGACTTTGGCATAACATTCAGGGCTGACCCTGTGTCTACCAGTACGTTGGCTAAAGCATCGCCCTGGCAGTTAATTGTAATGTTGAGCGCCATGTTATGACGGAGACCCTCTTCGGGTAATTCCTCATCACTAAATCCCAAATTATTGCAGGAAGTGATGTTAGAGACAATGCTATCGAATTGTCTGATTGTTACATCCTGTTCCACAAAGGCTTGCTCCAAGACTTTCTGTAGAGCCTCTCTGTGTGCTTCTGAACTGAGTAACAGTGATAATACTGAGATCTTTGAAGGAGTTTGTAACAGTTGATCAACAATGTTATATTCACTCCTTTGGATGAGCTTTAGCATCTCATTTTTGTCTTTTGAAAAGTCGGGATTACCAGATTGACTGACTGGCGGATCAGGAATTTCTGCCTGAAGTTCCTTTTCTTTGTTAGCTTCTCTAACCCCTCGGTTGAAGATTCTACCACTCCGTGTTACACGACTGACGTCTGCAATATTCACGACGGATGGTAATGGAATTTCCTTTCCATTTTCAATTGTTGTTGCACCGTATTTGTAAGGGATCGCCTTAGATGATTCATACGGTAGTGGTCCCGGTAGATAGATGACTATGGGAACCTTCTGATTTTTCTGACCATCATAAGTAACCTTGATCCGTTCCCGGTTAGGAACTCTAGATTCTTCAAGTAGAGGGACGATGGCAAAAACATCCCTGATCTGGTGATGACCAGAGATCATGACAACATCCTCAACCTGATCGGCAAGGTAGTTCGGCGACCAAATGATGGGTCCTGAACCTGGATATGGACGAATTTCTCCATGATCGACCTGACCCTGAAGAGCTGCTCTCACAAGGTAACACCCTTGGTTACTTTCCGAACAGACGCTACAACTGTCATAGTTGTGTGGTGGCACCTGGCCACGCCCACTTTGAATACAATGTAACCTCACTAGGTTACCTTCCATTGGTCGGACATCCTGACTTTGACGACGAGTAGGATTCCTGTTATTGATACTAATTTGCTGAGTATCTTCGTCCATATAGATTGGCATCCACCAGTGATTTAACAAGTGCTGAAGTGCCTCCTGGACAAGGGTACAACCTCGATCGTTTTCGCAACCTGCTTTACAGTTTTGATAATCATGTGATATTAAGAATCCGAGTCGGACCTGCTCAGCATGTAACTCTACCAGATTGGTATTCATCACGCGGATGTCAAAGATCTGAACCATGTTGATTTGATAGGAGTTCCTATCATGGTAGTCTTGGATCCATCCAAGATCCATCTGACACTGGAGGGCCTCTTGTATGAAAGAGCATCCCTGTTTGTTTACCGAGCAAATCAGACAGGAACTGTAATCGTGCCACGGCAGATTATGATACTGGCTTTGCCTTGAGTGCATCGCACCAAGTTGACATTCATCGCACGGATGTCGTGGTTTTGAATGACGTTGGAATTCGTGTAAACCATGTTAAATCCACGAACTCGGTGCTCCTGGATCCATCCGAGATCCATTTGTTCCTGTAGAGCTGCTTGCACTACAGAACATCCCTGGTTGTCTTTAGAGCAAATATCACACTGGTGATAATTATGAGGTGGCACATGGCCATATCCACTCTGTCTACAATGCATCTTGACCATATTGGTCCCCAATAAGAGTACATCGTGAATTTGATAGACATTGTTAGTCTCTTTCTCAATTAGATTGACTGCAGGTTTCTCGTGTTGAGGTAGCGGGTTCGTAAGAACATTAGGATTCGTATCTTTGAAAGATAAGAGCCCGTTCCTAACAAGCTTTTGCACGTCGGATTTGAAATTGAGACAAGTCTCAATGTTATGCCCTGAACCTCCTTGATGATAAGGGCATGTTTGATCCACCTTAAACCAGAAAGGCGGATTTTCCGGAACTGAAAGGGGAGACTTAGTCTGGATGTGCCCCTTGGCTAGCAGTAACGGAAACAGTTCTGCGTACGTTACAAGTATAGGATCAAATCCTGGTGGTCGTGTTGTACGGTTGTTGTTATATGGGGGACGAGCCTACTGAAGAGGCTGTTGTGTCCTTCGTTGGTCAGGTTGGCTCTGCGCAATCTGAGGTTGATACATAGGAACAGGCGCGGGGCCGATAGCAGGAGTAACAGCTGCTACTGGCTGATAACGTCGCCTTTGCTTTCCGAGAGAGATATTCCCAATATCTTGCTCTTTTTTCTTAGGGAGAGCACTACCGTAATTTTTAGTACCGCTCGTTGATCCAGTGTCTTTTACCAAACGTCCTTCTCGGACGGCTTCCTCAAGACGTACACCCATGCCGACCATTTCGGTGAAATCACTGGGCGCACTGGCAATCATTCGATCATAGTAAAATGAGCTTAAGGTCTTTAAGAAGATCTTTGTCATCTCTTTTTCCTCAAGAGGTGGACAAATTTGAGCGGCAATTTCACGCCACCTTTGAGCATACTCCTTAAAGGTTTCCTTGTCCTTTTGCGACATTGATCTGAGTTGATCTCTGTCGGGTGCCATGTCTAAATTGTATTTGTATTGTTGGACGAAGGCAGTACCAAGATCTCTGAATGTACTGATCGTAGTACGGTTTAAACCCATGTACCATTTTAAGGCGGCACCGGTTAAACTATCCTGAAAGTAATGAATCAGCAGGTCCTGATTCTCCGTCTGAGCTGACATCCGCCGAGCGTACATCACCAGATGGCTCTGAGGGCAAGAGTTACCCTTGTATTTTTCAAAGTCGGGCACTTGGAACTTGTGCGGGACTTTCACATTTGGGACCAAGCAGAGGTCTGCGGCGTCCTTTCCAAATAGATCCTGACCGCGAATAGCTTGCAGCTCTTTCTGCATTTCGAAGAACTGCTCCTGGAATTCATCCATTCTATCGAACATAGTTTCCTTCTTACCAGAAGGTGTCGGTGGAATATGTCCTTCCGGGACAGTGTGCACCACAGGGGGTGGTACCGTGACTACGGCAGTAAGTCTTGGTGTTTCCCAAAGTTTGTAACCTTCAGGAGTCTTCAGTATGCCCCTGGCATCTTCGCTTTCCCGAAGTTTGTAACCTTCAAGCCCAGCGGCTTCTGTTGCGATTCCCTGATCTTCAGTGATCGGCGGAACATATCCTTCTGGGATATAGTTAACAGGCATGCCCCAAGGACGATCTTTCGGCATCTGATACCTAGGATCATACTTTTCTATGATGGGCGTTGAGGTGATCTCTGAGATCACAGTTCTTTGTAGCTGAGTTTCTGCCATGGCTTGCATGTCGTTATGAAGCTTTCTCATATCCTCTCTTAGAGTGTCGATCTCTTCTTTCAACTCTCTGTTTTCTTCCTCAAGATCATCCATCTTTTTCTGACGATTGGCCCGAGTATTATACGAATGAGACAGTTTGACTCTAGAATCGAGACACAAACGTGAGATTCGTAGGTAAGGAGAATACGCGATGTGAGAATGATGAATGCAATGATTATATTAATTGTTTTTAGGTTTAATTAAAATAAACTTCGACAATTAGATTGCAAATATCAAACAGTGGGGAAACCCCTTTTTATTGAATTCCAAAGGATTACAGAAATGGAAATACAGTAGATTACAAAGTGTAGAAACAGAAACCTAAACTAAGGGGTCCCGAGTCCTCTTCTTTGACCGGGGCGCTTGGGCCGTTGTCGGGTTGTCATTCCTTTGCCAGGTGAAAGGAGCGAGCAAATTCCTTTGGTCATCTTGATTCTCTACAGCATGCTGCTCCAAAATTTCAATCAGAGCATCTTTCTCTTTTAGTAGTTGCTGTATTTTGATGCACTCTACGTCGAGGGTGCGGTACTTGTTCTTCCAAGATCTTCTTTCCTTTTGAACTTTGTTGAGAGTAACCTGAAGTTTTTCAGTTTCCGTCATGAAGTACATGACAATTTCCCTCGGCGGAAGAATTCCGTAACGAGGATAAGGCATCTTTAGCTTGAGAGCTCTAGTTTGTACCCAATGGAGATAAGGCTCCACCGAGACACAGTCCGGCTTTCCCAGAGACTCTCGTCCTTTCTTATGAACATGTTTCCAAGCTTGCACTATTTCCATCTTTAGTGCTCTGTCACTTTCTCCTTCTTTGAAGAAAAGACCTTCCAGATGAACACCCAGTGGGATGTGTCTCATCGGGTATCCAAATTGACGAAGAACTAACATCGGATGATAGTTGATTCCTCCTTTAGTTCCTATGAGGGGTACGCTGGGGAAGTTTCCACAACGGTCAATGACTCTGATTCCCTCATAAATCCTATTACACCAATCTATATCAGAGTTGGTGAGGGACATGATCTTCTGCGACCAACGTAAGACACTCTTGCAATCCCAAAAAGCAGCAGACTTGGGCAAGTTCGGGATAAACCATTTATAGAGCAAAGGTACACAACATGTGATCTCCCCTCCGCTGTACAAATTTCCCAAGTGTACAGAATGATACGCATCTGCGAGCAAAGTCGGCACAGGGTTTCCAATGAGAAAAACCTTAATAGCGTTGATATCGACGAAGTTATTGATGTTGGGAAACAAAAATAACCCGTAGGTGAGCAAGACAAAGATGCTTTCAAAAGCAGTCATGTTCCCTATACTAGCGAAGTATAGAGCCTTCTTGGTCAGGAACTGGGCTGGCAAACCTTGGGTGCCACCCTTAGTGGTCATGTGAGTCTTGACCTCAGACTCGTCCAAATGAATTGCTCTTGCAATGGTCTGATTCTTTGGAATTTCTTCCAGTCCAAAAAATGGAGCTCGATCTGTGATATGTAAATCAGCCAGATGGGAATACTCCTCCAGCATTGGTGATAGCTGGTAATCCGGGAATGTGAAACAATGATAAACCGGATCGTAGAATTGAATGAGCGCGTCCATGATCCCCTTAATCACATGGACTCTTAACAGTGGTAGCAAACCACCGTGCTTGGCTCTGAAAGCCTCTGGGTTAACGATCATCCTCGCTAACTTTCTCAAATCCCCTAGTTTTGGAACCTTGAAGGTATACTGGTGAGTTCTCCTTCTACCGAAATCCATTAATGCAATCTTTTTCTCTGATATTTGCAATCACAGTCTTAGTTTAATTTGAAAAACAGAGAGACTAGAATAGAAATTTTTTGAATGTTTTAATGTTTTATTAAATGAATGCATGAATGTAGCACACAAAAACATAGAAAAAACATGGGGTCAGAGGGTCGTTGTCATGAAGTCAAGGCTCTACCTATCCCCAAAGGTTTATACTAGGGTGATTTTTGTACCTGTACTCATTATCATCAGCTCCTCCCAGGAAGGCAGACAACAAGCGGATCGCCAGCGAGTTGTGTGCAATCTTAGAGTAAGTGCTATTCACCGAGAATAGATCACCAGCCTCAAATGAGGGTAGTATCGCGTAACAGCTATTTCTGATAGCTTCCGCACTACGAAAGGGTTTGGCTTTTCTAGGTGTATACTCAATCTTTCCACATACGGCATCACCCGCATTCCCATTAGCAGAAAAATAAACACGTATAGCATTTAAGAAAAGCAGTATATATATTTGTCCTAATCATCCTAGACTTATAAAGCTAAGAATCTTAAGTTCCTGACAGAAAATGGGTTCCCCGGCGGAAGCCCCAGTCTGTGGTTCCCTGCCTAAGAGATGGACCAGCATAGGTCAATCTTTCTCTTCGGTAGAGTTCCCATTTTCCGTAGAAAACGGGGATGATGCCCTAAGGCAGAAAAGGAGACTCCCCAGCAGAGTCGCCATTTTACAAGGAAAACAGACAGAAAGAAAAACAAGGGCCCCACGGTGGGCGCCACTTTTCTGTAGCGAGCGATTTTGGACGCGGTTCTTAAGCGCTGGTCGCTCTCTGCGGTTTGAGCTTTAAACTACAGGTCGATTCATTTTTTATCCTATTGTGAGTTGAATAAGGAAGGGAAATAGATGTCTCCAATTAACCCTGCTTTGCATACTGAGTTTAAACAGCGGTTTGTTAGGTTACGTATGCTATCAATGTGGGGGGGCCTTTGTACTGGTTATTTGTATTTTCGCCAATACTGTTTTCTTTCTTTTTTACCTGGGCAGAAGGTTTCTGGCGGGGAATAAGGATTAGGATGTTAGGACTGGTGCTTTTGAATTACTGCTTTTGATTGACGAAGATATGGGATTTGGGTTTTTTGTTGATTGCGCTCGCTAAGATCTTTTCTTTCGATCTTATGCCTACGTATTCCCGTTTACCGAAACAGGGAAATCAGAGCGTTCGTAGTTCCTCCTATTTTATGGGAGGAAAGGGGTGTTTTGGTGTCTTGTTCAAAGCCCAAGACATGAAGCGAAAGGTGATTTGTATCTTGTTCAAAGCCCAAGATGTGAAGCTAAAAGGTCTATTTGTGTCTTGTTCAAAGCCCAAGACGTGAAGCTGAAAGACCTCGACTTTAGAGAGAATTTGTCATCTCTAAAGAGGGGGAGGAGAATTACTTTAACTGGGATACGCGGATCCGAGTAATGCCATAATTTCCGAAGAAAGGGTTTTAACCTGAAGGAGAAGACTTTAACTCAGTGTAGAGCAATGCCATCTTTCCTTAGGAATTTCTCATGCTAAAAGAGGGACAGTGGCATGGATATAGATGATCCAGAGGCTTGCCGCTTACAGCGATTAGATGAAGGGAAAGGAGTTGTTGATGTTTGTGTACTGCGAACGAGGCACAACTTTGATGCTAAAAGGTCGATTGGATCAACCAGTGGTTTTCTTATACAAAGCCTAAGAGGAGGCTAATTTCAGCTAGGAAAATCATTATACAAAGCCTAAGAGGAGGCTATTTTATGTCTCGTACAAATCCCGAGAGAGAGGCTAAAAGTTTTTGACCTAGTGGGGCATATCGTTATACAACGCCTAAGAGGAGGCTAGCAAAGAGTTGACTCAGTTGGAGAATCTTTTATACTCAGTAATAGAGTGTTTTTGTATCTCATACAAAGCCCGGGAGAGAGGCGAAAAGGTTGTTTTGACTCCACTGGGGAGAATTTTGGTATCTCATACGAAGCCCGAGATGGAGGCTATTGTAACTGTTTCAGTTGAGTGACAGATCCAATATTCTGATTTTAAAAGAGAAAATCAGTTCTTATATGAGCAACGCTGTACTCAGGGATTTAATTTGAGGATCAGGGATATTTCCTTCTCTTTGAGGAAACGGGAAATCCAAAGGGTATCGAGACTATCCGAGCCTGCGAGTTTCCTTCCTATTTAACGAAGGGTGCTTGAGAATGTCTTTGAGACTCAAAGAAGTTAGACTGTCCGTGTCTAGAGTTTTATCTTTTGTACTATGCTTCAAGAAATAGTAGTAGACTCTATGAAAGGACTGTTCTATGAGGATGACTAGGTTCTGTTCCTATACCTCTAGGAGGTCGTCGGGACAATTTGTACGAAGTCCAAGAGGAGGCTGGAAACTTTTAAGAAGCCGACGGGTCCTTGTACGAAGCCCAAGAGGAGGCTATCATTCCCGAAGGAAAAGATCATTATACGAAGCCTAAGAGGAGGCTGTGAATACTTCTAAGAAGCCGTAGGGTCCTTGAATAATGCCCAAGAGGAGGCTGATGCTTTTAAGAAGCCCGTGGGTCTATCATCTCCTTTCCATTAGGAGAGATAACTCTTTTAAAGATGAAAACCACTGGTAAACGTGTGAGGTTTACTATCCAGTGACTTTTAACTTTTAAAGAGGGTTCCTTAGTTAAGGTCCAAGATTATGACCGTAGTGGGTACCCAAACCCCGAGACATTCAAGGCAAGCTATCCACAAGGAATAGATCAAGTCAGGAAAGTTTGAGAATTGGGAAGAAACTCAAAGATGCCCTTCACGGAGAATACATTCATCTTGGGGAGTAGAGCTTCTTGACGATTCCTAAGGAGGACAGCCGAAGAGAAGACTGTATCTGGTGCTCCTATTGGGGATCTAGGCGTCTATTTCTACGAATAAGTGAAACGGCGTCACCTAGTTCTAGACGTAGTTGCCGGGGAAACTCGAAATATCTATACTATTATTACACAGTAGATATGAGTTTATGAAAGGAGACTTACAGTGAGCAGCCCCACAATACAGTTTATAATATGAAAGCAGTAAATGAAAGCGATAACCACTTACTCGGTTGTAGTGCTTCCATGCTGTTTGGTTAGTTGTTCAACAAAGAAAGATTGAAAACAACAGTATATTCAAAATCAAAGGAGAAAGTGCTTTGAAAAAGAAAGATTTGGGGCTTACAGCTCAAGGAGAGGACCAAGGTTTTATCAGTGAGCGCACTGTTTGAATTTGTACAGAGGGACTTATACAAGTGACTGGGGCCCAAAAAGGTTTTCTGTACAAAGGGATGGGTCTTACACTCTCTCAAGAGGCCCAAAAAAGGTTTAAAGAAAAGAGAGGGGCTTATAACACGAGGGTAGGCCCAGATGATTTTTCGTTTAAAAATGGCGATCGCGCCGGGGTTTTCTTTTAACGCAGAGGGACTTATACAATAAGTGAGGCCCAAAATGTTTTGGTTAAAAGGGGGATTGGGTCTTACACTCTAATAGAGGCCCAAAAGTTTTGAATGGGTCTTATAGCTCGAGGAGAGGCCCAGATGATTTTTATTTTTTAACGGGCGACGATCGCGCCGTTTACTTTTACAGAGGAACTTATACAATGAGTGAGGCCCAAAAAGTTTTTGTACAAGGGGGGATGGGTCTTACACTCTCTCAAGAGGCCCAAAAAGTTTTGAAGAAAAATAAATGGGTCTTACTACTCGAGGGTAGGCCCAGATGATTTTTGAAAAGGCGACGATCGCGCCGTTTGTTTTTTTTTACGGTATCGGGACTTATACAATAAGTGAGGCCCAAAGATGATTTGGTCAAAAAAAAGGATTGGGTCTTACACTCTAATAGAGGCCCAAAGTGTTTTAAAGAAAAAGAAATGGGTCTTACTACTCGAGGGTAGGCCCAGATGGTTTTTATTTTTAAACGGGCGACGATCGCGCCGTTTACTTGTACAGAGGGACTTATACAATGAGTGAGGCCCAAAAAGTTTTTGTACAAGTGGGGATGGGTCTTACACTCTCTCAAGAGGCCCAAAAAGTTTTGAAGAAAAATAAATGGGTCTTACTACTCGAGGGTAGGCCCAGATGATTTTTGAAAAGGCGACGATCGCGCCGTTTGTTTTTTTTTTTACGGTATCGGGACTTATACAATAAGTGAGGCCCAAAGATGATTTGGTCAAAAAAAGAATTGGGTCTTACACTCTAATAGAGGCCCAAAGTGTTTTGAAAATGATTTATGAGGGTTGAATTAATCCAAAACCCTAATTTGTTTTCAAAATGTATTTAATTGAATAAAAATTCAATTAAAATGATCAAAAATTGTTTAACACATGGAAAACAAATTGTGATCTTGGATTAATGCTTCAAAAATTAAGTATTGGCCTACAAAATAATTAGAAAGCATTAAAAGTTGCAAAATCAATGTAGAAAAAATATTTAAAATGCCAAAAACAATCAAAATATTAATTCTTTACAAAAATATCAATTATATGAAATAAATAATATTTTTGGGATTTTTTGATAAAATAAAATATTTTAACATTTTTGTGAATTATTAAAAAAAGAATCAACTCAAAATCATTAAAACTCAGAGAGAAATTAATTTTTGAATCAATTAAACAAAATCACAAAATTCAAATATTTGAATTTCTAAAATTGGCGCCAAGAACGAGCTGAAGAACACGCGCGTGTTCTTGGTTTCTCAGATTTGCATTTTCTATCCAATCTCCATGAATACGTAATCATATCATGTAATCCACATATCATTATGCTCGCCTCAACCTCACGATCATGTCTATGTACTTTAATTTCATTTAAATTAAACATACAACAAGAAATCACGAAAAGACCTCAAGAACCCTAATTTCTGAATGAAGGCTAGGATTTTTGATACACGATTCAAACAATGCAATTAATTGAGGGAAAACATTCCATGCATGATTATGAACATATGGCCAAATTATTGTGCGAGGAAATATGCATAGATTGAGAGATGACCAAGTATGTGCTTACCTCCAAGTCGTGACAGCAAGAGCAGGTGTGATTTTGAGTTGGATGTGTTACAGATAAGTTGTGATGATCTGGACAGCTTCCCTACACCATATGGAGTGTGTTTGAACACTTGGATTGAATTGAAATGGACTGGATCAGTTTATGGCATCTCAGCTGCAACTTCACTTCAAACTTGTGTGGATGGCAAGTGATTTTGAGATTTTGATGTTCCAGATGTTATGTGAGTGTTTGATCAGCTCATATGTGATGTATGTGAGGTGTGTGAGTGATTGGTTTGTGCATAATTGCTCTCAAACTCAAAACCCGATAGCTACCTTGCTAAGAAAGGCATTTTTGCTAAGAGAAAGAGATTTTGAGGAAAGCATCTGTTAGATGGCTTTGGTGTACTTAAACTGACCACAATTGAGCTCTATTTATAGTAGAGCAAGTTTGTTTTGCAAGGAATAGTGCATGGCAGCTGGTAAGTAGGTTTGGCCAATGTTGGCAAATGAAAATCCAAGTCTCCTCTAGCCATTGACTAGAGGTTAGGGCACAGAGCTTTGGTCCCCTTGGTCTTGGATAAGTCTTGACTGATTTCAGATGAGAATGGCTCAGTCCATGCCACCTTGATGGTTTCATTGAATGCCTCATTCCAAATTTGAAGTCTTGTCCCTATTTTGGCCATTCTAGGTTCAACATGCTATTTCTTGTTCCTTGGACCTTGGAGGCTTGGCTCAGTGATTGTCCCCTTTAGATTCAATCTTCTGAGGTGTCCAAGTGGATAGGAACTATTGAAATTGGCTGTTTTGGAAAATCGAGCCAAGGTGCAAATTCTGCCTTGCTTTGACAGATTTCAGCAAGGCAACTTGGCAATGTTGTATCTCATGGTGTAGGTTGAATTTGGCAATGTTCTTGGCCATTTTGGAAAGCTCTTACATGATACAACAACTGTTTAAACAAGTTTGGTTTTGATCTCTTTTGATTCCAAGTGAAAAATCCCCCTACATTTGGCAAAAAGTGAGGCAGAATCTGACTTAGTGAAAATTTCACTAAGTGTTGGAAAAAGTGACATTTTCACTTTTCAGCCACTTTGATCACTCCATAACTCAAAATCCTTAATGAATTGGAATGACTTGTAGTTGAAGCTTTTGTAGGTGATAATGAGGGCTACAAATCCATCTTTGGATGAGAAAAAATGTCCTTGTGGTTTAGGAGTTATGGTCCTCCAAAGTTGGTACCTTTGCCACTTTATTTTTAACTTAGAAAAATTTCTAAGTTTTATGGTTACCCCTTTTACAAGTTATCTCACTTTTCTTGATTTTTCTTGATGAATGATGATTCAAATCATACATTAACATCATTTTAGGGTTAAAAATCCATTTTGGTGAAAAATCTCAAAAAGTCAAAGTTGACTTTTGTGCACAGTTGACTTTTTATCAGATGAATTCCAAACTGTGCAATTCTTCAGGAAATCATGTCCTTGACCTAAATCAAACTTGATGGACATGTTCCATGGGTGTCATAGGGTATATTCAATCATGTATTAGGGTTTGGGAGCATGTCTTGGTCAAAAGTCAAAGTTACAGTTGACTTTTCCCTTAAAACCCTAATTGTGGTGCAGATGAAAATGAGACTTGTTGCTCAAGCTTCTGGGATCAATCCATTGTTCCAAATGGATCAATATGGTGTATTAGAGACCCTCAAATCATCTCTTGAGGTCTTGGCTCATGGTTTGTCCCAAAAGTCAACTTAGGGGTGAATTAGGTCAAGAAACCCTAATTCCTGATTTTTGATGAATGCATCCCCTGAGGCAAAATTGACTTGATGCATGGGTTCATGAGGTTCCATGAAGCATATTAGGTTATGTTTTGGATCATTGCCTTGTGCCCAGATGAAAATTTCCATCTGGAGACTCTGGTCGACCAAAACCCTAATTTGGTGACACTGTCGATCTTGAGACTTGATCCACCTAGAAGGGAGCAGCCTTGTGCTTAATCCTTGAAGTGGGAGTCCTTTTTGATCCATTGTGGATGTTTGAGAGATTAGACAAGTTGAAGATCATGTCATTTCTTGATTGATCCTTTGTCTAAGCACTAAGAGAGGGCTTGAAACCCTAATTTTGATTGTATTGGATGCTCACCCATCTTTGGGGAGACTGATGAAGCATGATGGTTCATCCATATTGTGATGATGATTTTCACAATGATGGGAAATCTAAGTGGTCAAAATTTGGGGTATTACACCAGCCACTGAAGTCGAAAGAGAAGTTCGACAGGAACCAGTCATAGATGAAGCAGGCCCAAGCAGAACTCGACGAATAAGACACAGGCCTGCAAGGTTGCAAGAATGTGTAATTACATCAGATGATGTGGTTGATGAAGAGGGTGAGCTGGTACATTATGCTTTCTACGCAGATGTTGAACCAGTCAATGCAGTTGAGGCATTGAAAGATTCGAAGTGGGTGAAAGCAATGAATGAGAAGTTAGAGTCCATCGAAGTCAACAACACCTGGTCACTTGTTGAATTGCCTCAAGGCAAGAAGGCAATTGATGTGAAGTGGGTTTACAAGGTGAAGGTGAATCCTAGAGGAGAAGTAACTCGACACAAGGCGAGACTTGTGGCGAAAGGATTTCTACGGAGGGAAGGAATCGACTTCGATGAAGTGTTCGCACCTGTTGCTAGGATTAAAACAATCAGGTTGGTTGTTGGTCTAGCAAATATGAACAATTGGCACACATGTCATATGGACGTGAAGTGTGCGTTTCTTAATGCCCCCTTAGATGAAGAAGTTTATGTCGCACAACCAGCTGGGTATGTGAAACGAGGCGAAGAAGGAAAGGTGTACAGGCTGCATAAAGCCCTGTATGGACTTAAGCAAGCTCCAAGAGCTTGGAATAAGAAAATCGACAGCTTCTTAAGGGAGAAGGAATTTGTGAAGTGTACGACTGAGCATGGAGTGTATGTAAGGAGAAACAATAATGAATTGCTTATACTATGCCTCTATGTCGATGACCTGTTGATAACAAGGAGTTGCAAGAAGGAGATCGGAGATTTTAAACATGACCTAAGCCAGGAGTTTGAAATGTCAGACTTGGGAAATCTCTCATATTTCCTTGGCATCGAATTCTACAAGACTAGTAGAGGTTTGATGATGCACCAAAGAAGATATGCAGGCGAAATACTCAAGAGATTTGAGATGCAAGATTGCAACCCAACTTCGACTCCTACTGAGACCAGACTGCAATTGTCGAAGGATTTAGATGAAGATGCTGTCGATCCAACCTAATACAGAAGACTTATTGGGTCACTTAGATACCTTTGTCACACAAGGCCTTACTTAGCATACAATGTGGGTATGGTAAGTAGATTCATGCAGAAGCCAAAGGTATCACACCTAGCAGCAACAAAGAGGATACTGAGGTATCTGAAAGGAACTCTCGACTATGGCATTTTGTTTCCTGCAGCTAATTAAGGGAAAGAATGCAAGTTAGTGGGATACACCGACTCTAGCTGGTGTAGTGATGTTGAGGATAGAAAATCCACAGCTGGATATGTGTTTATGTTAGGTGGTGCACCAGTTGCTTGGAGTTCGAGAAAGGAGCCAGTAGTGGCATTGTCATCATGTGAAGCAGAATATATAACTGCTTCTCTTTGTGCATGTCAAGCAACCTGGATGGTGAACTTGGTCGAAGAGATTACAGGGAAGAATCATGGAGCAATTATCATGAAGATCGACAACATGTCAGCTATCAACCTGGCGAAGAATCCAATAGCACACGGTCGAAGCAAGCACATCGAAATGGGGTTTCATTATCTTCGAGAGCATGTAGCAGAAGGGAAGATGAACTTGGACACTGCAGAACTGAGAATCAGATTGCAGATATCATGACGAAGGGAGTGCAGGTCGAAGTTTTCAGAAGACTAAGAGCCATGATGAATGTAGACAACTTAGACACAATGAATTAGGTGGTGTGTTAAATTATAATTTCTTGTGTCGAAGTGTCAAAGCAAGGAAGTGTCGAAGCAAGGGTGTGTCGAAACAGTTGTTTCACACAGATTTGATTTAGATTTGATTTGATATAGTTCCAAAATAAGTATTTTGGGCTTTTATAGTTTTGGGGTTTGCCTTGGAAAACAAGTAAACCTAAATCTATAAATAGGGAGTAACCCTTATTTTTGTAAAGAGTCACAACACATTGTAATTCACGGTTTGCAGTTGCAAGTGAATAGAAAGAGAAAAATCCCACAGTTTGTGGGTAACAACCTTCTTCACCAAATTCTCTTAGAATCCTAATTTTCTTTCTTTCTCTATTTTCTACTTTTTTTGGGTATTGCTGCGCTAAGCACCCTTCTTGTTTATCAAGATAGGGTCGGAATTCCCATAGGTTTTGGATTCATTCCAACAAAAACTAGCTATATATCTTGCTCCTCAAAAATGACACTTGTTATTTGAACTCCCTGATTATGAGTTTAGGTAATTGGGTCATTAGAATGACACATAGCGAATTCTTTAGGACTTGGGCAAAAGAATATTTGTTGATCACGTTAACACTAGGTTAGTATTATAGGCATGCAAATATTTAGGTTGTGGAGAAGGATAAGGTGGATCTAGACAAGACCAAGATTGGGCGCATTTCCCCATGGCAGCCATGAGTGACGGTTGGAGGAGAATGTCCACAAAAACCTTCTGTAGTGAGAACATAATATCTCCCTCCCTGGACTTTTTTAATGGTCTAAATTGTGAAAGTGTATCTCTACGTCTCACGAATGTTGTGTAAATTTGCTCGATAAAACGATTAAAGAATTCATTATCGCTATTTTTATAAAACTAATCTGAGAAAAAAATCTAAAATTAGAGTTTCTCACTTTTTCTTTTTCAAAACCATCTTTCCTAAAAAAATCCTTTAATTTAATAATAAGATTCATTTTTCATTAAAAATATCAAGAATAATTAAAATACTTTTTTTTGTTAAATTACTTTTTTTTTGGTCCTTAACAATATTTGGGAATTCATTTGGGTCTCTTAACTTTAAAAATGTTCATATTAGTCTCTTAACGTTTCAAAACATTCTAAAATAATATTTTTTGTCTAATTATCGACGAATTTAACGAATGATTTTTAAAATTTTCCATCGCTAATAGGATAAAAATAACTAATATGGAACGTTTTGAAACGTTAAGGAGCAATATGAACCTTTTTAAAATAAAGGGACCAAAATGAACCCATAAATATAGTTAATGGATCAAAAATGGTATTTTGCCTTTTTTTTTTAAATAAGCAGGGTATCTAAACATATATATATATATATATATATATATATATATATATATATATATATATATATATATATATTTGTTAATTGGGATAAGTGGATGTGAGTTGTTCTGCCTTGGCAGCAACATTTATTTTTATTTTCTCATAATATAATATGTATGCTAATATAAATAAGTTTTTATTACTTATAAAAAAATTATTAAACTTTTTATGGATTATGACAATCTTAGAATTGTTCACATAATTTATTTTTCTATTTGAAAATATAAACTTTTAATTAAAATAACATTTTTTATTATTAAAATAAATAATTCTAATTACTTAGCTAGTTTAGACCATCCAAAAGAGTACAAAAAGATGAACCACTTCCATTTTAATAAAATATACAATTTTATAATAAAAAAGAAAGAGATATACAATACTTTATAATATTTTTTATATATTTAGTCAAGCTTTTTTGCATTTTAAATTTAATAAATTTAGCTATAAAATTAATATTGAATCAAAGAGATAACTCCTTCGCTGCAATTCTATACTACTTCCCTCTTATAAATACCTCTAGTGTGCATTCTCATATTATGTATATTATAATTTATACACATTCCTTTCACCTATAATACATATTTTCCCCTGGTTAGTTCGTATCCATTCATTTGTTAATTATTATTATAACACTTTCTTTCACGTTATTATTTGCTAATATTTTCTGTATTTTTAATAGTTAATGTATTTTATTGATTTTACTATTATCAATAGAGAATAACTAGTTATTTTCTCAAAGATCTATGGTGTTCACTATGTGATGAGTCCATTGTCTTTCTTGAAAATAATTCAGATATATATTATGGTATATGGTTAGTGTGTTGTAGAGACTAGTGCTTTGTCATTTATCCCTTCTATTATGAGTCCTCGACTTTTATCAAATAACAAAACATGTTACTTTATACAATTGCTTTGCATTTTGTCTATTTTGTATTTCTTAATTTCTCGTTGAACTATGAAAACAACTTATTGTTATTCTTCACCAAACGCTTTATAATGTCAAATAAGCCAAAAAATATATAGAAATGGAAATAACATTACATATTAATTTTTTAACTTTTTTCTATCGATCCTCTTTATAGATAATATATATTGTTATGGGAAAGGTTTTAATGATGAAATGTTCAGAGAATATGCCCACAGATTATTGTTAATTTTTAATGGGTCAATTAGAGTATTTCTTATATTCATTTTGAATAAGATTCTTTGGTTCGTTACTTCCTGTATAAAGACAGAAAATAAAACAATTCAATTGATATTTGACCTAACCTTTTTCTACGTATAAAAAAGTGTTTTAATCTTATTATGCAAGAGTTGTTAGTTGAACTTTATACTTTTTATACAATAATGTAATGTATGTATGAGGTCTTTTATTTTGTTTTATGTAAATGCATAAACGTGTTCGATATGAAAATGTGCTTATTTATTTATTTATTTATTTATAATGTATAGAGATTTTAATATATCATAGTAATGCATGCATTGCATAGTAATTTTGAATAACATTTTCAATATAAATGGCTAGCAATATTTTCATCCATGGTTTTATCAAATCTCTGTTGATTATCATCAAGGTTATTTATGATCAAACATATCTTTTATATACACACTATCTTTTCTTTCTCATTATCACGGCTAGTATTGTGTATCAAAGTTTTTAGTATAAATTCTTTGACATTAATTGTTTTCAAATTAATTGCAGGTTGATATTGTGGAAAGATGAAGATGGAACGTGGCATGAATAATAAAATGGTTCTTTTGTTGTGGTGGTATATAATGGTTTTTCAGCTCTGTTTCATTCTGGGTGCTTATTCTGAGAATTTTTCATTCAGGTTCTCCCTATAATTCATTTTTAAATTACTATTTACATTTACTATATTTAATATATATTAGATTATTTATTTTTTTACTCATTTTCCTTGTATTGCTTCCACTTGCAGACAAAACTTGAGTATATTCAACAACCTGGAATCATTGAGTGCTAATCCTCCAGTCACTCTTAATAATCGAAATCCTGCACAGGTTTTTGATGCCGAAATACTATATGTTATATTGCGGCCACAAATACGATTTCAAATTTTAATTTAATATTTGAAGAGATGATAATATTATTTACACAGAGATGATAATATTATGAAGAAAGAAAAAAAAAAAAAGAAAAATTGTTTTCTTGATTTTTTTTTCTTTGATTTTCAGGTGGTGATTAGCAATGGACTAATTTCCCTCACTTTGTCCAACCCTAGAGGGTATGTCAAAGGATTATCATATGCAGGAATAGACAATGTACTTGATTCAAAAAATGAAGAAAATGATAGAGGGTACTTATTTCATACTAAACTAATTAAGTTTAATAATTTAAGGAGTTTCTGCAAGCTTTTATTCAGTTATATATATGACATAACTAGGATTTAATATCATATATAACAGGTACTTGGACATTTCTTCAGGCAAATTAACTCAAAGGTATAATATTTTAATATAATTTAATGTATATTGTTATGTTATGTTAATAACAAACACAACGTTATAATTGAAAATTTCATTGCAGAGTTCATGGGACAAATTTCTCAGTCATAACACACAAGGAAAATATAGTTGAGGTTTCATTTTTAAGGACATGGAGATCTTCCATGGATTCCTCAAATGTACCTATAAACATGGACCAAAGGTGAATTCCTACTCACAATCATTTCACATAGCTCTTGAAATAAAAATTTTATTTTCCTTTTGATTATTAATATATTTCTTGTAATAATTTAATATTACAGGTATATAATGCGAAGTGGTGATTCAGGGTTTTATTCTTATGTGATATTTGAACGGCAAAAAGGATTCCCTGCCATTACAATTGATCAAATAAGGATTGTATATAAGCTAAATGAAGCCAGGTAATTAAACTATTTACAATGATTTTAAATTGCAGTCCGCAACAGTAATATTGTTTTTTTTTTTAATATTCAAATTCATTAATAAGGTCCAAAAAGAGACCACAATACAATCATAAGGTCTAGCAATACTATATAATAGACCTTACAAGCTGCTTACATGAAAAAGCAGAAAGAAAAAGCTATTTCCAAACCTAAGATCAGATCAGAAACATATCAGTGATCTCCAACCTTATTTACACCAAACTGATATCAATGAATAGATTATCTAAAAATGCTCTAGGGGTAATTTATGCCACTCATAATAACTGCTTCATTTTCACTCTTCTTATTCATCTGTTTCCATCTCCATGAATACATCTTAATCTCTTGGCAAATTAACCTTAAATCTGCCACGGCATCATTGAAGAGAATCTGATTTCTTGCCCTCCATATACACCAGCATGAAATCCGCCAAAAATATATTATAGATGTTCCTACCTCAGCAGTTTTGACCCAGCCTAGAAACATCTGAATGTAATTAATTCCTAATTCCTCCAGTCAGTTTTGCCTCCCAACCACGATTCAATTTCCCTCCAAACCAATTTGATTTTTTCACAGCCTAAAATGATATGAGTTATATCTTCTTTCTCCTTGAAACAAAACACACAAAACACACAAGATATTTGATGTGGATCATTGATTATGCCTCTAATGATCAGGTTATCCCGAATGGGCAATCTATTTAGCAAGAGTCTCCAACCAAAGATCAAGACTTTTAAGGGAGTTAATTACACTGCAATTACGGCTGTAATATGCAACTCCGGCTGCATTAGGAGTTGCATGTTATTTTCCATGAAACTCAAAATTTCAGAACATTAAAACTCAATTTAATTATGATGTAATGAAAATTTTTAACATGAAGTGATTTTCAACTGTCTATTTCAAACACAACCCAATAAAAATTTACGCACAATGTGCAATTGTTGCAAACCCCAATTTAAAATCATACTACCTACAAATATACTTACATTTTTTTTATCAAGTTACAATTTATGTTACATTTTGAAATTAAAAAGAAAAACAACATATGCATAACTAATGAAGAAGAAACTTCACATGCAGATTCAACTATATGGCCATATCAGATACTAGACAAAGAAAAATGCCATCTGAGAGAGATAGAAAAACAGGACAAAAGCTAGCATATCCTGAAGCTGTTCAGTTAAAAAATCCATCTAATCCACTATTTAAAGGAGAGGTATCTCTCTTTCTTCTATGCATTTACATGGTTTTCTTTTAGTTGTTTACATATTATGTCTACATTTCTAATATATTTTTATTTGTATTTGTGATGAACTCAGGTGGATGATAAATACCAATACTCAAGTGAAAATCAATACAACCAAGTTAATGGATGGATTACTGCAGATTCTGAAAAGCCCGTGGGCTTTTGGATCATAACACCAAGCAACGAGTTCCGCAATGGTGGGCCTGTTAAACAAGACCTCACATCTCATGTTGGCCCAACTTGCCTCTCTGTAAGTTCCACAAAAACCCACCAATCACTCAAATATGTTAGAATTTTCGAAAAATATTTATAATTTTTCCATTTGTTTATTTATATTTTTCTATGTAGATGTTTGTGAGCACCCACTATGGTGGTAATCAGGTAGAAATAGAATTCAAAGAAGGAGAGATTTATAAAAAGGTTTTTGGACCTATTTTTGTCTACTTGAATTCTGCTTCAAGTAATAATCAATTCAAATCTCTATGGTCAGATGCTAAACAAAAGGTCTATATTTTCATTATAATCATATACAATTTATTTATTTTAATTACACGATTTTAATTAACGTGTAATGACACATTATTATTTGATTAATCAGTTATTGAATGAAGTCAAGAATTGGCCTTATGATTTTCCTCAATCAAAAGATTTTATTCCACCCAACCAAAGAGGAACACTACAAGGAAATTTAAAAGTCCAAGACGGGTAAAGTGAATAATCTCGTGTTGAAATAGCACAATTCTTTTGAAAATAAATCATTCAGACTATTTACTTTTTTTTCTCAAAAGTAAATTAATCGAGCTGAATTTGTTGCATTACTATATTTATTAGGAGGAATGGATCTCAAAATGCTAACAATGCTTACGTTGGGCTAGCTCTGCCTGGGCCTGCAGGATCATGGCAGATAGAAGGCAAGGTACATTTTAAAATATCTCTGTAATTCGTCAAAATACACATTGTTTATTAGATTTACACTGACGGCGCATATATGCAACTAAATAATTTGAATAACGTTAAAAATTTACAGGGATATCAATTTTGGACTCGATCAGACCGAAATGGAAACTTTATTATAAAGAACATTGTACCTGGAGTATACAACTTGTTTGCATGGGTTCCGGGTTTCATTGGAGATTACAAATATAATGGTGATATTACAATTAAACCAGGTAAATTATAAAAGTTAATTTTAAACAATAAAAATAAATTTGAAATATAAATAAAAGTTCAAACTTTATAAATACTATAAATTTATTTCATTATACATTGATTTTTAATAATGTATATATTTGTAGGATCTACCATCAATTTGAATTCACTTGTCTATAATCCTCCAAGAAATGGCCCAACTCTATGGGAAATCGGCATTCCAGATCGATCGGCCGCTGAATTTTACGTACCAAACCCTTACTCTAATCTCATCAACAAATTATATATTAGCGACCCGATAAACAAGTAAGTCTATAATCAATCATTAGATGATTTATTCTATTTTAAATTATTTCTGTCGTTTTTATAAGCACCTTTTCGACCATGCATATGAAAAACAATGGAGATAGTATGAAACTTAAATTAAATGTCACTTTCGACTTAAGCAAAGTATTTATTCTTTGACAGGTTTAGAAATTATGGATTATGGAGTCGTTATAACGATTTATATCCAAAACGCGATCTTGTTTACAGAATTGGCGTTAGTAAATATCAAAACGATTGGTTTTTCGCTCATGTTCCAAGGTAAATTAGTTTTGTTTATTTATCGTAAGCATATTTTTTTTCTAGACTTTAATCTTTACTGATATATATGATATATACAGAATCATGCGAAATAATACTTATCAAGCAACCACATGGAACGTTATATTTGAACTTAGTAATGTATTAAATGGAAACTACACATTACAACTGGCCTTAGCAAGTGCCTCTTATGCTGAAGTACAGGTACACTAATTTATTTTTATTTTTTTAGATAATTATTTATCTTAACTAATAAGTTAATAATTAATTTTTTGGATAATGTTAATATTAAATACTATATATACTTTCATTTTTTTGGATGATGGGTTAATAGGTTTGGTTCAATAAAATGAGTGATAATCCTCCTTACTTCACAACAAAGCGAATAGGAGATGATAACGTCATACCAAGACATGGAATCCATGGATTATATTGGTTATTTAGTATACAAGTACCAAGTGTTCATTTGGTGAAAGGAGATAACACATTATATTTAAGACAATCAAGATATGGATCACTTTTTGAAGGAGTTTTATATGATTATATCCGCTTAGAAAGTCCTCCAACTACCAAGTTGAATGTGTGATTTTTTTATTAGAGGAAGATATGCTTTTAGATTCTTAAATAAGTTGCTAAAAAGCAATAGTTTAAGAAAATAATAAACCTAGTTTGTATTGTGCTTATGTTTAGTTATGTTGTTATCAATAATAGGTTCAATTTTTAATGCAATAAAGAAAGGATGAAAGAGATTTAAAAGACATAAGTAGTTCTTTTATTATATCAGAGATCTTTATTTATCTAGTAGTTTAGACAAATAGTTGGATGTCGCAAATTCGAATCAGTACCATGCAATCAGATATCATTGCATATCTACCAATTGATTTGGTTACAAAATGTGATTAAATAGCTAGAAAATACAAACAAAAAAAGAAAAACAATAGGAGAGAAATAATCTTTGGTTTTCAAGAGCTAGCCTTCAAAGTGTTTCCAATATCAATAACAAATCGATATTTCACATTAGCTTTGAGTAGTCTCTCCATTGCTGTGTTAACATAATCTACTGGAATAATCTCAATATCAGGTTTCACATTATGTTTAGCAGCAAAATCAATCATTTCTTGTGTCTCTTTTATCCCTCCAATCATACTCCCACCAATTATCTTCCTCCCTGTCAAAAAAATGTGAAATATAAGTTACAAATCTTTATAATTAATCATATTCTAAAATGAAATAATCTATATATTAAATTATTTGCTGTATTGTATGACTTTTACCTGCAATTAAAGAAAATGCAGGAAGCTCTAATGGCTTATCTGGAGCTCCAACCATAACAAGTTTACCATGGTTTTTCAATAAACCAAGCAAGGGAGTTAGTGGATGCAGTGCTGAAACAGTGTCAATGATACCATCAAACGTTCCCATTACAGCCTATAACATATTGAACGACATTAGCATTAGCAGTGTCATACAAGTATCAGACACTGAAGCATATCTGACACTACAACACATCTATTCTTAGAAGTTTCTGTATTTCGTAGGTAAAAATTGAATTATTACACACCTATTCTTAGAAGTGTTTGTGTTTCGTAGGTAAAAATTGAATTATTATTTATACGCACCTGCATTTGATCTTGTTCGCGACTAACCACGAACGAGTCAGCTTTCAAATGTTCAATTGCTTCCTTCTTTTTATTAGGAGAAGTGCTTATCACTGTTACATTAGCACCAAAAGCTTTGGCGAATTTCACAGCCATATGACCTAATCCACCAAGACCAACGACACCCAAGTTTAAACCGGCCTTGTTGAGTTCAAAATACTTCAAAGGACTAAACACTGTGATCCCAGCGCAAAGGAGAGGAGCAGCGGCTTCAAGTGGCAAGGCATCAGGAATACGGATCACAAATTGTTCATCGGAAACCATGGTGTCAGAGTAGCCTCCATATGTGATTGTTCCATCAACATTCTTCGCACTATATGTGAGAATCATCTTTGAGCAGTAATTCTCAAGATTATCAGCACAACTTTGACATGAGTGGCAAGATCCAACCATGCACCCTACACCTACTCTGTCTCCAACTTTGAAGTTTTTTACCTTGCTTCCTACCTCTGTTACTTCACCAGCAACTTCATGGCCTGGAACTATTGGATAAATAGAATTGCCCCACTCATTCTTCACCATGTGGAGATCCGAATGACATATACCACAATACAATACTTTGAATGCCACGTCTTTTTCTCCGGTTTCCCTGAAAAAGAAATAAACAATTATATTTTGTAGGGAAATCAGCATGTGAATCTAACCCATATATAAGAAGACAAAATAACAAGGTTAGAACCAACCAACACAAACACAAAGTAAATGCATGAATGTTAGTCCATGTATTGACATCGATCCTAACACATCATATTGGTAATAATTTAATAAAATGAATAAATTAAACGCTATCACAAATGTCGATGTAGATTTTAAACACGGACAGAGACGAAAATTTTTTGAGAGGTGTAAATGTCATAAAGATGTTAAAAGAATAACTTTAGTTACCTTCTAGAGAACTTGAAAGGAGAGAGGACTCCAGATGAGTCCCTGGCTGCCCATCCGAAAGCCTTTTTGGGATGCTCTGCCTCAGGTTGTGAAGCCATATTAATTTCGATTGCAGAGAAGCAGAAAGGATGTTGTTTTTTCTATGTGAAAAACAATAACAAGGGAAAGGACTTTTTTTTTTTTAAATATAAAAGGATCTTGTTGTGTTAGGGGAAGAGCCAAAATCCACAAGTTATAATTAGAGTTTATGTGGTAATGTTTTAGCCATATGTTCTACTTGGATGGTAGAGTGGGTGACTTTTTCAATGGTTGGGCGAAGTGCATGTGTGTCCATGACACCCTCCTCCTTAGATCATGGTTTTTTTTTTTTTGTTTAGAAACGATGTAATTTTTATTAACTTAATAGTCAGTTCACATTGGTTCGTGTGTCTATATATATATATATATATATATATATATATATATATATATATATATATATATATATTGTGTGTGTGTGAAAATATGAAAAAGAAAAAAATTGGAAATTATCTACATAAAAAAGTCTCGTTAGCATTAACTAGCATTAAGGTGATGATTTCAATAGGAGGTTTTTGTAATAGAATTAGTTTGATCGAGCCCAATATTATATATTGTGATATAAAGAATCATGTTGGCAAAACACACATATGAGGCAGGAATATATTTGTTGAAATATTAGATTAGATTAGATTTGATTAGATTTAATATTTAAATATAATCCAAGTTGTGTTAGCCCAAGCCCAATTAGGGTTGTATATAAATAGATCTAGCTTGTATCATTATTTACACACAATTAAATAATACAAATCCTTATTTCCTTATTCTCTCTTTCTCTCCTCACTAAAAGTGCCTCACGCACTAACAAATTGGTATCCAGAGCTTCCGGTTTTGTTCTTGATCAAGTTTTCAAGAATTTCACGTCAGAGATCGTGTTTCTAGGGCAAGTTAATCAACCGCGGCGAAGATGACTGGTGATAAGAGCATTCCGAGTTCTCTTCCAATGCTTGACGGCAAGAATTGGATCCGATGGAAAAAACAGATGCAATCCTTATTTGGCTTCCATGAAACCCTAGAAGTGGTTAACGATGGCGTTCCTGTTTTGGCTGCAAATGCAACCGAAGAACAGAAAAAAGCTCACAACGAAGTCAAGAAGAGAGATTGCAAGGCTGCTTATTGCATTCAGACGGCGGTTGATGCTGCTAACTTCGACAGAATCTCTCATGCTGAAACGGCGAAAGAGGCATGGGATATTCTGGTGAAGTATTATGAAGGAGGTGAGAAAGTCAAGGTTGTTAAGTTACAAACCTTGCGTCGACAATATGAGCTGTTGTCGATGGGAGAAGACGAAAAAGTTGCAGAATATGTGTCGAAGGTTCAGAAACTCGTTCATCTCATGAAGGGTTGTGGTGAAACCATAACTGATAAGATGATAGTTGAGAAGGTAATGAGAACGTTGACCTCTCACTTTGATCACGTTATCGTAGCTATTCAAGAATCCAATAATCTTGAAACCCTAAAAGTGGAAGATTTGGTTGGTTCGTTGGAGGCGCATGAGATGAGAATTGTCGAAAGAAAGGGAGTTCAGGATTCGATACAAGCACTGCAGGCTCAGTCATGGAAAAGGAATGGTGGTTCAAACAAATCCAAAGGCAAATTCGACAAGACTCAAGGAAAGAAGTCTTGGTCGAACCCTCACAAGAATCAGGTCGAAGATAGAGATTCTGAATCCTCGAAAAGAGGAGGAGGAAACTATCGAAAGGACAAAGAAGATAAGAAAGGTATAGTGTGTTATAATTGTGAAAAGAGGGGTCATTTGGCCAAACATTGTTGGTACAGGAAAGACAATGGATCGGAAAAAGGCAAGGACGAAGGAGCGAAACTTGCACGCCAAGATTCAGATGATTCTGAAGGTGGTATGGTGGTTATGGATGCAGTAGCAGATAACCATGTCGAATCTAAGATCTGGTTTCTCGACTCAGGCTGCTCAAATCACATGACTGGTCGAAAGGAGTGGTTGATAGATTTTGAGAAGTCGAAGAAGAGCAAGATAAAACTTGCTGATAACAGTTCGTTGCAAGCAGAAGGTACTGGCAACATAGTTTTTCAACTGAGTAATGGAGTGAAAGCTATGATTAGAGATGTGTTCTATGTACCTAGAATGAAGTGCAACCTGCTAAGTGTTGGACAACTGGTCGAAAAAGGCTTCTCAGTTGTCATGAAAGATGGAGTATTGAAATTGTTCGACACCCAGAACAATTTGGTCTTGGAATCTCCGTTGTCGAAGAACAGGACGTTTAAGACAATGATCAGTTCGACTGAAGTACAATGTCTAAAAACTGTTGTCGACCACAAGGATAGTTGGTTGTGGCATTTGAGGTTTGGGCATTTGAACTTTCGATCACTCAACCAGCTGATTACTCAAGATATGGTATCTGGTATTCCAAGTCTTGAGATGCCTGACAAACTCTGTGAAGGATGTTTAGTCGGAAAGCAAGCCAAAAATTCTTTCGTTTCGACAGTTCCAATGAGATCATCCTGCATACTCGAAGTTGTACATTTAGATGTATGTGGTCCGTTCGAAGAACAAACCATTGGTGGAAACAAATATTTTGTTTCGTTTGTCGATGAGTTTAGTCGAAAGTTATGGATCTATGTGATCAAGAGAAAGGACGAAGCATTTGAAATCTTTAAGAGATTCAAGATGCTTGTCGAAAACCAGAGTGAGAAGAGGATCAAAGTTTTGCGAACAGATGGAGGTGGCGAATACACTTCGAAGATGTTTGAAAAATTCTATGCAGAAAATGGTGTTGATCATGAGGTAACTGCTCCTTATACTCCTCAACATAATGGAATTGCAGAAAGAAGAAACAGAACCATATTGGATATGGCGAGATGTATGCTTAAGCAGAAGAATTTGCCAAAATCTTTATGGGGTGAAGCTGTTTCGACAGCTGTTTATATTCTGAACATGTGCCCTACTAAGCAATTGAAGAACAAGGTTCCTGAAGAAGTATGGAGTGGCAAACGACCATCAGTGAGTCATCTGAAGGTGTTTGGCTCTATGTGTTACAAGCATGTTCCTGATGCAAGAAGAAGGAAGCTTGATGACAAGAGTGAACCTATGATTCTGGTAGGATATCATAAGACTGGTGCATACAGGCTATTCAATCCAATTAATGAGAAGATTGTGTTAAGTCGAGATATTGTGATTGATGAAAATTCTGCCTGGGATTGGAATTCTAGTAATTCAATTAACATGCCACTGATGAGCTATGACTTCGACGAAGAAAATGAAGTTGAAGTCGAAGTTGAAGAAATTGCTGAGAATCAAGTCGAAGTCGAAGTAGAAGCAGTTGCTGACATTCCCGATACAGAGGATGTGGCTGAAACAAGCCAACGACCTCGACGAAATAGAGTTCCTCCAACAAGACTTCATGATTATGAAGTGGCTGGTGATGATGAAGTCACACCAGATGGCGAATTAGTTCACTTTGCTTTACTTGCAGGTGCTGAACCAATCAACCATAACGAAGCTTTAAAGATTCAACAGTGGAAGTTAGCTATGGTCGAAGAGTTACAGGCAATCGAAAGAAACAACACATGGGAGTTAGTCGAATTGCCAGCACATACAAAAGCTATCGAAGTAAAGTGGGTGTTTAAGTTGAAACACAATGCTGATGGGTCGATAGCTAGACATAAAGCAAGATTAGTAGCTCGAGGGTTTCTTCAAAGAGAAGGACTTGACTACTCTGAAGTATTTGCTCCAGTAGCAAGACTGGAGACAGTTTGACTAGTGGTAGCATTGGCATGTAACCAAGGTTGGTCGACATTTCACCTAGATGTGAAGTCAGCTTTTTTGAATGGTCCGTTAGACGAAGAGGTCTATGTCACACAACCTCCTGGGTTTGTGATTCAGAAGGAAGCGAGTAAAGTATATAAGTTGCACAAAGCACTCTGTGGCCTCAAGCAGGCACCTAGGGCATGGAACAAGAAGATCGACTCATACTTAGTCGAATTGGGATTTGTAAAATGCAAGTCTGAGTATGGTGTCTATGTTCAGGTTGTAGCACAAGATATAACAATCATCTGCTTATATGTCGATGACTTGTTAGTAACTGGAAATAGCCTGAAGAACTTGTCAAAGTTCAAAGAGCTGATGAAGAAGAAATTTGAAATGTCAGATCTGGGAAAATTGTCTTATTTCCTAGGCATGGAATTTCATATGTCGAAGCAAGGTATGGTGCTACATCAAAGGAAGTATGTCAAAGAGATACTCAAGAGATTCAGAATGGATGATTCGAATCCTACATCCTCACCTGTCGAACCAAACTTGGAGTTGGAGAAGCATGGAGAGGAAGACAAAGTTGATGTAACTTTGTTCAAACAAATAGTTGGATCTCTGAGATATGTGTGCAATAGTAGACCTGATATAGGTTTCGCAGTCGGATTAGTGAGCAGATTCATGAGCGAACCAAGAGTGTCACACATGAAAGCTGCAAGAAGAATTCTAAGATACTTAAAAGGAACGACAGATTGTGGAATTATATTTCGACGAGAATTTGAAAGCAAAGGAGCAATAGTTAATTGTTTTTCAGATGCTGATTGGTGTGGAGATAAGGAAGATCGAAGAAGTACAACTGGCTATTTGTTTCAAGTATTTGGTGCCCCAATCTCATGGTGTTCGAAGAAGCAACCTGTGGTGGCATTGTCATCGTGTGAAGCTGAATATATAGCAGGATCCTATGCTGCATGTCAAGCAATTTGGATCAGATCAGTACTTGAAGAAATGGAGGTCGAAGTGAAGAAACCTCTTGTGTTGCAAATCGACAACAAGTCAGCTATAAATCTGGCGAAGAATCCAGTTCTACATGGAAGGAGTAAGCATATCGAAGCCAGATTTCACTTCTTAAGGGAAAAGGTAAATCGAGGTGAACTTGAAGTTAGGCACTGCTCAAGTGAAGCACAGTTGGCCGACATTTTCACCAAAGGATTGAAGATCGACAGATTCCTGAATTTGAGAAAGAAATTAGGAATAGTTCAGATCGACTAGCGTAGGTTCGACAACTTGGATTATGGGGGTGTGTTGAAATATTTGATTTGATTTGATTTGATTTGATTAGATTTAATATTTAAATATAATCCAAGTTGTGTTAGGCCAAGCCCAATTAGGGTTGTATATAAATAGACCTAGCTTGTATCATTATTTACACACAATTAAATAATACAAATCCTTATTTCCTTATTCTCTCTTTCTCTCCTCACTAAAAGTGCCTCACGCACTAACAATATTTACTTATGATGTTTCAAGATTAGGTCGAGAATCAACCTCCTATGATATCAAATGTAACAACCTATATAATATATATCTAAAATAATATCATACACGTGTTATTATTGGTATTGACACAATCATAATTGTCTATTGGCATCATTTACATACTTGACCAATTAAACAAAAAATACAACATATGGTATAAGATATGGAAAGTGCCAAAAATAAAATCTAAGATCTAAGTACAATATCCTTTATTGTACAAGATACACAACGGAATATCACAATAAACTGCATCCCTTGAAACATCTATGCATAGTTCCTCTTGTATAATGTAATCTGCAAAAAAACCTAAAAAGCAACAACAATATTGGGGTGAGATAATAATCTCAGTGGGTTCTCTATCTAATGGGTCTAATCTGCTCTACAAGGTTCTAATCAAATCCTAACTCAAGTCAAAAGGGGGAAAAGACTTTAGTACACAAAACTCACAATGTATGAAAACATGTCTCTTTAGTTCATCTAAATCAAACAATCACTAATTAGAAACCAAATCAAGGTATCTTTCCCTGGCAAGCCCTACGTTTAGGGTTATCGACTCGGGCCACGGATCCTTGTATCATAAGTATCTTTCCCCGACAAGCCCTGTGCCTAGGGTTATCGACACGGCTCACGGATACTTATATCATAGGTATCTTTCTTTGGCAAGCCCTATGCCTAGAGTTATTGACACGAGTCACAGATACACATCTTATACTTTGACATACGCGTGGACTTCATATTCTAAGGGATAACATCCACCTTAAGAATCGTCGCTTCCTATTGGACTCCAAACCCATTTTAAACCTTTTACCCGTATGGGCCTCTAACCCACTTTGGGATCCACCGCCTTTGGGATTCAAACCCAGGTCATTCAAGTATGAGTGTGTACATCATAATTCTTACCCTATATAAGCATCGCAAGTTGGGATGACACAATTAAGGGGTTGTTTTCGACTATGTGATTAAATAGAAGCACAGCGTGATTGTGTTCTACAAACAGATTCACCTTAACAACACCATAAAATAACATGTTCCATACAAAGCATATAGTTCATGACTAAACTATGGTTCTAGCGACTACTTGTCCACGACACACACCAAGATAATCCTTTGTGTCCTAACATCTCCATCTAAGTCATTTTCATAACCTAACTATCTTTCTAGTTCATTTACCTAGTTATAATCATAGATTTCCTCCCTCATCTTCATAAGGTTTTAATCATGTTATTACCCAAGCCACACAACACCAATTCAGAATATAAAGCATGCATCATAATATAAAACATAACACACATAAGGCACCCATGGTGACATAACACATTACAAAACCATAGGCAAGGTTATGACACAAACTGCCTCCTTCTAACTTATTCCACTTCCAAGTCTCATAGCATCATTCGTCTGATCATCCCATGGTGGTTGTTCACTGGACTTAAAGGGAATGATTCATTGGAATAAGTTATAGAGACATCTCTCTATACCATAGTGCTCTACGCTAGCTTCCTAACACTTCCTTCCTCATATCAATTAAGGCTACCATTATCGTTTTATGGTGGAAATAAGGAAAACAAAGTATTTTCATTCACTTCAAATTTCATCATACCATACATGATAGTTTATATATATTATCCTATTAATTATTGGCATAAAACCATATTTTTACTTCACTATCAAATAGAGCATTGAAATGTCTTTTTAACGCTTTCGATCGTGCCTCATTCCGAGTTACGATTCCCGAGTTATGGTGGAAACAAAAAGAAAAGTATTTTTCTCAGTGCAGGCAAGTTCGCTTAGCAAGCTAGACTTCGCTGAGTGAACTCCTAGCGAACCAAGTCAGTAGAAAAATTCCCCTGACTTTACTTAGCAAATGGTATCGAGCTGTAGCAAACTAGAACAATATCTAAATGCATTTGGGTGAGAAAAACATCAAAAATCATCATCTTGATGCATCCTGACCCGAGTCAACATGAAATCAAAGATAACAACAACAACAATAATAGGAACAAGAACAACAACAATTTCATCAACATAAGAACACAACAACCATGGAAAATTTTCATGAATAAGGAATAATGAAAGTTGACATGTCATGAATCACCAACATCTATTTAATGTTTCCTCAAAACCCTAACTCCTAATAACCATAGAGTTTCTAACTAGAACTCACCTTGTTCAAGAAGAAGATGATGAAGAAAATGAGATGAAATTGATGATGAGAATGATGAAGATGGTGAATCTATGATTTTTTCCTTCTTCTCCCTTCCTTCTTCTTATTATCTTCTTTCCTCTTTCTTTTTCTCTTTCTCTTCTCTTCTTCTTTTCCTCTTCTTCACGTTTTTCTTTCTCTGTTCTTATCCTTTTTTTCCTTCTTATCTCTTCTATCTACTTTCTTTTTTTCTACCACCACATACATATATAATAAAATATTATATGATGTGGTTAGGATTAAAAGCTAGTAAGGAAATATCCCAAGGGTAGATATTTCTTATTACTATATCAATTGACCAAATATTAGTGTTACCATAATGCTCCTTCGGGTATTAATTAATAAGGGTCAGTATCTTTTAATAAAGATTGAACTCTTCAGAGTTTATTGGTTACTCTATTGGTCCCAATTGATAATGTAACACCCCATTTTCTACCCGACGAATATTAATAAAATCAGAGTTACTAAATTTCAACATACGAATAGGATGCTACATTCACAACTTTCAGCAACAACATTTAATCGTATTTTAACATAGATACATAACACTAAAAGCTTGGGTGAAACAATAACAACATAATTTAGTCTTTGTAAACCAAAACAACTTTTATAGTTAAGCAGTGGAGTCACAAACTTCAACTTAAATGACATAACAACTTTATCCTACTTAAAACATCGTCAAAATAATAATCTTTAAAGGAAACAACTTAAAAATTCAGCAACAATACGAAAAGCAACAATAAAACAAACAAGCGCTCATCCCCCCGAGTGTTATGTATCAGAGCGACGACACTGACTCGAACTAACGAAGGTAGACAGCCTTCACTCCTGATTACCTGCAGGATGGCGTATAAACCATCACCATACACAGAAGGGGTGAGATATCGAACAATATAATCGAATATATGATAAATAACATATTAGATTAGACTATAAACAATCACCACTCCACAACTCACAATCAACATCAATCAACATAATAAACAACATAACAACATAATTATGCAACTTTGAAATGCGACTCATAATATGCATGTGGTACCATTGGAGCAGAACTCCCAACATAGAAATTTGCCAATTAATATTGACGTCAACAAGGAATAAGCCTTCAACTTAATATTTTTGCCAATCCAGGCCAACTTACCGAGCAACAGCTCCAACTTGATATGCTATGCAATGCGACTCAACTCAAACATCAAAATAATCAACGATAATTAGAAAAATCTGTACCACAACAATTCAACATTGGCCATAGGCCTACAACTTATTCTTGCCAATAACAAGAGGCAAGGCAACGTGTTTCACACCTGCAACTTTATAATTAACTAATCAACAATGTTACAGCAACTATAAAAACATTATGCACCAACTAAAATATACTACCAGCAATCATGTCATTGTTCGGTATTTTTCGACTGAAATTCGGTTAATTAATTCCATTATCAATTCTCTATCCAGTACTCCTGATTTATATATCAACCTCTCAACTAAAGTTAAAATGGAACAGACCAAGTGGAACCATAGCAGACAGAAGAAATAGAAACGGAACAGAAACAAATTACACAGCAGGCCCGTGTGACGCTCGTCACAGCTTCCTGGCCCTCGTCAAAATGTGTGACGGTCGTAACACAATGGGTGACGGTCTTCACTCACACACGACCAGCGTGACGCTCGTCACGCCCTCCATCACGGTCGTCACATTCCCCAATTCCCAATTTCCTTCGTCTCAGTGCATTTCGTTCCAGACAATTCCACAAATTCACTCATTACAGTGCAACAGAAACACAACAAAATTATACCTTAATGCAACATAGACTAATTTCCTACAACCAATTCATCAACAACAAACACAATTCAATATCCACGACAACCATTACAACACAGACAGAGGTAATTCTACAAACCCAACCCCAAATATCATTCATCAAATACCCCATTATAGAGTCAGAACCCCACCCTTACCTTGGATTGAAGGTCGCTCTCTAAATTCTCGATAGGATTTCGTTTGCCTCTAGCCTGCAACTCCCACGTTCCTCTTTTCTTCACAGAACCCTCGTTTCCTCTTTGTATTTCTAACTGCCACTATTTCTTTTCAATCCCTCTTCTGATAACTAATAACCATTATAAAATAATATTATAATCTTATTGGGCTTAAGTTCTTACACCCCCTTTTCTACTACTTCCAACCAATTAAATAGGCCCAATTAATATAATCTAGTATTATTCTAATTTCTACCACTTAATTCAACTAAACAATTCCATAACAATCAACACAACTTAAATCGATATCACACAACTTCAACAATTCAAATGGAAAATATTCAAAACTATTTAATTAAATAAATAATTAAATAATCGGACGTTACAGATAACACTTAGAGCACATATGAGCTCTAATTATTCCAACTGACAAAAGATAGAGTTCATAGGAACTCAATTGGTCTCAACTGACAACTAATTGAGCATTTAAGATTATATGGGATATTACATTCTCCCCCTTCTTAAATTGAAATTCGCCCCCGAATTTCCTCCATTTAACAAAAAAAACCACTTCATGCATCACCGTCTTAGGTCAACACTTGACTTTCCTCTGATTTGAAACCTCTGAAATATTCATTCTTCTAACTTATCTTCCTTGGAAAACTTCTTGGTCATAGCCATATTCTCATTCCAATATTGAATTAACTTTTAACTTTGCTCCCACTTAATTCATCTGATATACCACTCTGAATCACTTGGTCACTTTCCTTCAGGAATCTACAACTCCCTTTTTGTGCCAATTCACACAAAACATAACCACAACATCTTATCTTGATTTGGATGATCAATCCTCTTCAAATCTTCATGAGATAATTTATTGATTCCTTGACTACACGCAATACTGACGACACTTTTCTCATAATTCCTTCAGCAATTAAGACAAACTATATAATCCATCAATTGATATCCTTATCAATTCCACTTGATCTGGTACTATATATTGCAAGCTTTTACACCAACAACTTCACTTCTCACGTACTACTCCAATAAGATAACACCCTTAGCACGAGATTGTCTTACTTCTATTCTTATGAGTAACTATCTCTCTGATCCCTATAAACTTGATTGAGCTCTTTCATCCATCACCTTCCACTGTCCTACTTTGATTCTAATGGTGGAACATCTGGGATTCCTAGGCACTACTGGGTGGCTAACAGTTTGCATAGAAGATCACTCATATCCTCTAGAGTGCCCACCACCCAAAATAGTACTAGAACCTTACTGACATCCATTAGTAGAATAACTTTCTTGTTGACACACAAATGTTTATAATAGGGGCAACACTCTCTAGAAGATAAGTATGTAGGAGTCACACGACTACAACCATAAAAGTGTACAACCTTTAGACTCATCCTGGGCTCGAAGCAACTAACCTAATTTAGTTTGACCATATCTCGTTCTGGTTACTACATTCCATGTCAAATCCTCTTGTAGGGTAATGATTCATTCAAGGTTTCTGCCGACACATGATCTCGAACAATAACAAAATAACACAATCAAGGAACTTCAAATCATCAAGGAGATATCACTTCCAAAGAACTTAAGCAATGTAGAACGCAAATGTGAGTGTCCATACTACTCACAGAGTCACACATAACATTTCACACACATCTGGAGATAACATTGCACTTCCTATCTAAATTCATTCATCTCAATCGTCTTGTTCCATCTTCTATAATCTTAGCTTATGCTCTTACTAATATACAGTCTGAGTTACATGTTTAACTTCAGGAATATCTGATTCCTGTTCCTTCTTTGAAGTATAACTCACGAATCCTTTCAATAAGGTAGAGTGTCGTTGTTTACAACAAGTACTGCTTTCCTGGGGGTCTACATCTGAAGCCATAAATCCAAGAAATCATCCAATTTCATACAATGATTAACCACTTCTACCTTAATAACACATATGCAAAATATTGAACTGGTATCCGCAAGATCACCACTTAGTAAGTCTCTTCCAACTTCACTCATTATGGCTCTCATTAGTCATAATAGTGATACACCCAAGACTTATTCGCACTGAGTATGGTTCACTAGGTTGTTTCCCTAAACGTCAACCTCCTTTGACATCTATACAGTTGGCCAACTATGCAATACCCCTTCAGAAATTCAAATTTCAAAACTATCAATCTGGCTTGCATTAACTTGCATCTCCATCCTCAACTCGCACATCCACAACGGTACACCAATGAGATTTAGGATACCCTCAGTTCCAACAAGGTGTGAACATCATACTCTGTAATCGTCCAAACTAAACAGTGTAACGCCCGGTTATTTAATTAAATATCTTTGTATTATTTTTTATTTGTTGTTGGTTGTCGAAAATGCCGTGTTGAGTCGCTATGTCGGTTTTGGTTAAATTAATTAATTCAAGATGTGTTGGCTTTAGTTGAATTAATTTAATTAAGTTGATTTAAGTTGTACAAATAATATAATGTTGGTAGATTAGAATTATAAAATCATTAGTGGGCTTGCTTGTGGTTAGAAGTAGTAAATAGTGGGGGTGCAAGAATTAGGCCCAAGGGGAATTATTAAAATTAATAGAATTATAAGATTATTGAGAAAAATAAGAAAAATTAGGTTATCAGTAAAATAGAAAAGAGGCTTTTGGGAGAAGTACGAGAAGTTGCAGAGAAAATTAGTAGTAGCAGTTACAAAGAAGAAGAAGAGGAGCAAGGGTTTGGAAACAAACACGGAGAGGCGGCTGCGAGAACGGGAACCCAATTGGAGATTTAGAGCGACCTTCAATCCAAGGTAAGGGTGGGGTTCTGACTCTATAATGAGGTATTTGATGAATGATATGTGGGTTTGGGTTTGTAGAACTATTGCCTTTGTATGTGTTGTAATGGTTGTCGTGGATGTTGAAATACGTTGGTGGTTGATGAATCGGTTGTGGAAAAATTAGTCTATGATGCTTCAAGGTATGATTTTATTTGTTTATGTGTTGTACTGTGTTGGATGATTGGTCTAAAACGGTAAATGGGGAACGGGAATAGGAACCACCTTAGGAAGGGTGACGAGTGCCACCCGTTTTGTTTTTGAGAAGGTGGCGGCGGCCACTACGGCATGTGGCTTGCGCCACTATGAGAAGTTGAGGTGGCTGGAGCCACTAGGCATGTGGCTTGCGCCATTATGAAGGGATAACGTGGCAGGAGCCACTAAGTGAGGTGGCTTGCACGACTAGGGATGTTTTAGGATGCCAGAGCCACCAATTTATGTTGGTTGCACCACTAGTGGTGTTAGGTGGGGACCATGATGTGCTGCAGTCAATAGACCCTGCAATTACACAGTCATACATTCCTAACCATTTGATCATGATCTAGTGGCTTTGATTTAAATAGGAATTATAAAATAAAACATAAATGGATTTTATGAACTGTGTGATTAAGATCAAACTGCTATGGATTCTTTTGACTATGTGATTGTGGGAAAATATTGACTGCAGGGGATTAATTTCCATTTAGGTGGCCAGTGCCACCAGTTTATGTGGCATGCTCCACTTTAGGCATTTTCGTGGCCAGGACCTTATTTATATGTTTTCCTGATTGGTTTTCTTCCATGAGAATAAATCAATAACCCAGTTTTACATGGAGTTTGAATCATTGGAAAATACGTAGATAAATTCTGTGAATTGTTGATGATTGTCTGTCATAATATTAGTAGCAGTTATAACTTATTAGAAGGATAATTAAAGCAGCATAGTGGTCAATCATAGCAGAACTTGTTGTAGAATAACAGTACCAGAATAGTCATAATAATATTAAAGCAGAACACAAACATTAGTAATTTTAGTCTGAAAATAATTAACCGATCTTGGAAGTCTTGTCCGAATAAATTCGAGAAGAGTTTGTGATATAAGATGGTTGGTACAGAGTAGGATATAAGTTGTCGTGATATCGTCGTGTTTAAGTTGTGAAGTTGCTGGTATGAATTTGTTGTTGCTGTTAAGTTGTAGGCCTATGGCCAATGTTGAGTTGTTGTTATTGTTAAGTTGTAGTCCTATGGCCAATGTTGAATTATTGTCGTGTGGTTACATAACTATTATTGTTGTTATTATGATATTCATGTTGAGTTGCATACATCGCATATCAAGTTGGAGCTGATGCTCCGTAAGTTGTCTTGGATTGGTAAAATTTAAGTTGAAGGCATATGCCTTGTTGACGTCAATATTAATTGGCAAGTTTCTAAGTTGGGAGTTTTGCTCCAATGGTACCACATGCATGTGCATAGTTTAAGTCGCATTTCATGTTGCATAATTGTTGTTGTGTTGTTGGTTGATGTTGATAAATATGTTGTGAAGCGGTGATTTTTACATAATCTGAACTAATATATTATTTATCATATATCCAATTATATTGTTTGATATCTCACCCCTTCTGTGTATGGTGATGGTTTATACGCCATCCTGCAGGGTAATCTGGAGTGAAGGCTGTCTACCTTCATTAGTTCGAGTCGGTGTCGTCGCCCTGATACGTAACACTCGGGGGGATGAACGCTTGTTTCTTTATTGCTGATTTTATTATTGTTGCTGAATTTTAAGTTGTTTTCGTTAAAGACTTGTTGTTTTGAAGTTGTTTTAAGTTGAATAAAATTGTTATGTCCGTTAAGTTGAAGTTTGTGAATCCGCTGCTTAATTATAAAAGTTGCTTTGTTTCAAAGACTAAAATGTTGTGTTTCGTATTCAGGTTATATTTGATTATAAGCCATTGTTATGAGTTGTATGTGTAGCATCCCATGTGTATGTTGGAATTTTGAGACTCTGATTTTATATTATTCGATGGGTAGAAATGGGGTGTTTGTGACGCCCCCAATCTATACCCCCAATTAACACGCAATTAAAGCGGTAAAAGAAAATTCGAAAATTGATCAGAGTATAATTGAATTATCATGGCATAGAAAGGGAGAATCACATCAAAGTAACCAAACAACTAACATGCAACACCTGCTCATTTAGATATGCAACGTGGGGTAACAATCATACAGAGGAAACTTCGTTCCTTACACCCACTTTTCAGAAATTAGAATTAAAGCGGAAAGATCTAAAATCTGAATAACACATATACATATATACATATAAACTTGCCCGTCATACATCAAGTTATACATGTACAGCCAAAATATATCATCAGATAAACAAAACAATCACACACGGCCACCCTATGCTACCCGGAGTCACATATCAGAGCCGACCGACCAAAATAATGAAGACGCAACGCTTCACAAAAGAATACCTCCAGCAACTCTAATCTGCAACGCCTCATAGAGCGTTATAAAACAGCAGAAGGGTGAGAAAAACAACCATAATATAATTGCATAAGATTATATATTAACACAAAAATTGCACAATAACGTATTCTCACCACCAAAACACACAGATCAATTATAACAACACACAGTACAATTCACAAGTGTCAAATACCACTACCCATCAATCATTCACAATACAATCACACATATTCCATCTCATTAAATCGCATTCACAAATTCATGCACAAATGACTCATGATTTATGCAATGCACATAGACAAACACAACGACTCTATGCACATGCCATGCGGTACCAACTTCCAATGTCTCTTGTCTCATCATCAGTTCACTCAGGAACTATTGGAACCATCGCTCGTTACTGAGAATCTCAAGTAACTCCCCGTCGGGCCTACGATGTTCACCCGTCGCTTTAAGTCCTCAGGCAACGCCTCATTTTTTCGAGGCACACGACATTAAGGATTGCTTTAAGTCTCCAAAGGAGCCCACAATCGTCTATACATATCGCTTTAAGTCCTCAGGCAACGCCTCGTATTTTTGAGGCACACGATGGTATAGTGGATTCCCTCAAGACTCAAATCGTCACTCAGGACGTTTCAACAATGCACAATATGATGCTTGGCATACAACGACTCATGACTTTCACATTGCATGCTCACACACATCAACAATCATGCATATATCATCAAATATCACACATAGCATTTTCTTGCCTTTCGGCCACAAATCATCATCACAACATCTCATCAAAAACAACTATTCACGATTAATCGGTAAAGTCGGCCAAAAGTCGGCTAAAAATAATATATTTCTTCACCAAATCATAGAACGTATTTTTAGCTTCACATCCATATAAAGAACACTTAAATCGGATAAACAACGAAGAAGATATGAATATTTCAAAATAACGTAAAAACATAAACCGTACGCCCGACACTACGAAACGGTTCGAAAAAACTGTACCGATTGGACTAGGTTCAGACCTCAAAACTATTTTTCCTAGAAAGAACATCTCGTTAGCTTCCCAACGCTTCGAACGGGGACCAAAACCGACTTACGGTTCAAGAGATATGAATTTCCGAAGTTTCCCGACAAACCAGAATTTTATGGTTCAGCACAGTATGTATCGATACATAGGCTTTATGTATCGATACAAAAAGACCTCATGTATCGATACATAGCACGCATGTGTCGACACATGCTGTAGTGAAAATGCTGTTTTTCCCAATTTTTACAGTATGTATCGATGCATAGGGGTTATGTATCGATACATAAACCATTTCGTATCGATACATAGCTGTTATGCATCGATTCATGCTCTGTTTTTCCTTAAAAACCAGAATTTCTCAAAATACACCATTGTTGTCCCTTTTCCAAAATGCCCGGAAACTCGACTAAATCGAACATTTTCACCGAAACAAACATATACGCCCAACCACCAAATACATAAGAACAATTTAGAACACATAAACGAAATTTCTACGACGTTCGATTTTTCGATTAAATTTCAACCTTTCAAAAACCAGATTTTTCAAACCTCACCGAATCGAATAAAAAGCACGTTATACGACGACCTAACATTGCTCGATACAACTACGTAATTTATTTCGAATTCTAACCGTGAAAACATCGGTTTCTATCGATTTCCTACAATTCGACCTAAACGGACAAAACAACGGAAACATAACGAAAACTAACCAAAACATAACCGAACTTCATGAAACTTTAAACAGCAGCTCACATACATATAACCAACCAACACATGTATTTATACGACTTTTCGACCGTAAAAACATTGGTTTCTATCGATTTTGTCAAATACGGCATAAACGGAAACACATGGAAAAACCAACCAAAACATCCACACAAAACATACATAATCATACACAATCATAGTATAATCGAGTTTCGCACCCTTACCCGATAAATTCGCGTTCAAGAAAGTCGGGAGATTGATTTCTTCCTTCACAAGTTTTTTTTCTCTCTTTTCTTCTTTCTCTTCTCTTTTCTTCTTCTCTATTTTTCTGGTTTTTCTTTCTTTTTCTTTCTATACTTTCTATTTATTCTAACTTAATCAAAATACACCCAAATGCCCAAAATACCCCTACACTCAAATTTCTCGAAAACGATCCCAAAACGCGATAAAATATATTCCCGCCGAAAAATAACATATTTTCACATAAAAGTCGAAAATACAATAAAATAATAATAAAATAATCAAAACGATTCAATAAACAAAATTGGCAAAACGGGGCGTTACAATTCTCTCCCACTTAGAAATTTTCGTCCTCGAAAATCTTACCTGATACAAACAACTCCGGATACGACTCCCGCATCCTACTCTCCAATTCCCACGTCAAGTTACCCTCAGCAGCGCCTCCCCACGCCACTTTCACAAGTGCAATCTCTTTACCCCTCCACCACTTCACCTCGCGATCCAAAATACTAACTGGTAATGCCTCGATCGTAAGGTTATCCCTTACTTCCACCTCGTCCATCGGAATCATATGTGAAGGGTCCGGAACATACTTCCGAAGCTGTGAAACATGAAAAACGTCATGCAAATTCGACAGATTCGGCGGTAACGCCACACGATACGCTACAGCACCCACTCTCGCAGATATCTGGTAAGGACCAATAAATCGAGAAGTAAGCTTCTTAGATTTCAAAGCACGACCAACACCCGTTACCGGCGTAACCCTCAGAAATACGTGATCACCCTCTTGAAACTCAAGATCCTTTCGTCTCTGATCATGATAACTCTTTTGTCTACTCTGAGAAGTTTTCATTTTCTCACGAATAAACTTTACCTTTTCCGTCGTTTGTTGTACCAAATCCGGTCCAACCACCGAACTCTCACCAGTTTCGTGCCAACACAACGGCGTTCGACATCTTCGCCCATATAAAGCCTCAAAAGGTGCCATTCCGATACTAGAATGGAAACTATTATTATACGTGAACTCAACCAAAGCAAGATAACTGTCCCACGCACCACCTTGTTCCAAAACACACGACCTCAACAAATCCTCCAACGACTGAATAGTTCTTTCGGTCTGACCATCTGTCTGCGGATGATAAGCCGAACTCAACCTCAATCTAGAACCCAAAGCCTTCTGTAAACTTTCCCAAAATCTCGATGTAAACCTAGGATCTCGATCAGAAACAATACTCAAAGGAACCCCATGCAATTTCACCACCACACAGATATAGATCTCAGCTAACCGTTCCAAAGAAAAACTAATGTCAATCGGAATAAAATGCGCCGATTTAGTCAGCCTGTCCACAATCACCCAAATAGCATTATGCCCTCGCTGAGTGTTCGGTAATCCCGTCACAAAATCCATCGAAATGCTATCCCATTTCCACTCAGGAATATCCAACGGTTGCAACAAACCACTAGGTCTCAAATGTTCCACTTTCGATTTCTGACAAGTCAAACAAGCATACACAAACTGAGTCACATCTCTTTTTAAACCAGACCACCAGAAAATCTTCTTCAAATCTTGGTACATCTTATTCGCTCCCGGATGAATACTTAAATTACTTCGGTGTCCTTCCTCCAAAATCATTCTTTTCAACTCCGCATCATCAGGAATACAAATACGACCACGAAATCTCAAAACACCAAAATTATCCACCTTGAAATCCACATTCTCATTCATCATCAACTCAACGAATTTCAAATCCAGCTTTTGTTTCTCACTAACCGACAGCAAAAATTCATTAGTAACTTTCAACATTCCAAGCCTTACACTACCCGATGTCACTTCACAAACCAAACTCAAATCTCTAAACGATTCCAAAAGTTCCAACTCTTTCACCATCAATGCGGACATATGCAACGATTTCCGGCTCAATGCATCGACTACCACATTAGCTTTACCAGGATGGTAATTCAAGCCAAAGTCGTAATCTTTCAAGAATTCCATCCATCTCCGTTGTCTCATGTTCAACTCTTTCTGATCAAATAAATATTTCAAGCTTTTATGATCACTAAAGACCTCGAACCTCGCACCATAGAGATAGTGCCTCCAAATCTTCAACACAAAAACTACAGCCGCTAATTCAAGATCATGAGTAGGATAATTTTTCTCATGAACTCTTAATTGCCTCGAAGCGTAAGCTACAACCTTACCTTCCTGCATCAGCACACCACCCAAACCAATTAAAGAAGCATCACAATACACAACAAATGGTTCATTAGGATTCGGTAAAATAAGAATCGGAGCTGTCGTCAATCTTCTCTTCAGCTCACAAAAACTCTCTTCACATTGAATATCCCAAATGAACGCTTTGCCCTTACAAGTCAACTGCGTCAAAGGAAGAGCCAGCTTAGAAAAACCTTCAATGAACCTCCGGTAATAACCAGCCAAACCTAGAAAACTTTGAATTTCAGTAACGGATCTAGGAGCCTCCCATTGTAGAACTGCTTCTACTTTAGATGGATCCACAGCAATACCATTACCAGAAATTACGTGCCCAAGAAAACTCACCTCAGACAACCAGAATTCACACTTGGACAATTTGGCAAAAAGCTTCCTTTCCTTCAAAACCTGCAAAACAATACGCAAATGCTCTGCATGTTCCTCACGAGACTTAGAATAGATTAAAATGTCATCAATAAACACCACCACAAAACGATCCAAATGCTCGTGAAAAATCCGATTCATGTATTCCATAAACACACCAGGCGCATTAGAAACCCCGAACGGCATCACCGAATATTCATAATGACCGTAACGTGTTCTAAAGGCCGTCTTCTGAATATCCTCTTCTTTCACCCTTATCTGATGATACCCCGATCTCAAATCAATCTTACTAAATACACAAGCACCAACCAACTGATCCATCAGATCATCAATCCTTGGAAGCGGATACTTATTCTTAATCGTCACTTTGTTCAACTGGCGATAATCAATACATAACCTCATACTCCCATCTTTCTTTTTCACTAACAAAACAGGAGCACCCCAAGGAGAAACACTTGGCCTCACGAACCTCTTTTCCAACAACTCATTCAACTGCTTTTTCAACTCCACCAATTCAGATGCCGACATTCTATAAGGTGCCATAGAAACAGGTCTAGTACCAGGAACTAAATCTATCGAAAATTCCACCTCTCTCACTGGCGGTACATCTGAAATATCCTCAGGAAACACCTCAGGAAATTCGCACACAACAGGAAACACATCAAGTGAAACTTGACTATCCACCGATAACAATGCAAACACACCAAACAACTGAGCTTCATCCGCTAAAAGTTTCTTCAACTCTTTAGTAGACAAGAAACTCGAGTCTTCATCTTCCTCAAGAGAAGGAAACCTTACAAGCTTATGATAACAATCAATGTGCACCCGATTAAATTGCAACCAGTTCATTTCCAACACCACATCTAATCCTTCTAACGGTAAACACACTAAATCCATCACAAAGTCTTTGCCATAAATGGCCAAAGGACAACTTAGACACACCAAAGAAGTAGTTACTGACCCCATCGCTGGAGTATCGATAACCATCTCAAAATCCATTACGGACAACACAAGATTCAAACTCTTCGCGCACTCAGACGAAACAAACGAATGAGTCGCTCCAGTATCAATAATAGCAATTAAAGGCATATTATTAATAAAGCAAGTACCTCTTATTAGACGATCTGCCTTTGAAGTCTGAGTCCCTGCCAACGAAAACACTTTCCCACTAGTCTGAGCCTTCTTCGGATTAGGACACTTCGAACTAATGTGACCAGGTTCTCCACAATTGTAACACTTCACGACATTCTTCCTTTTACAATCAGCTAAGACATGCCCAATACCACCACAATTAGAACACTTAATCACATTCCTCCTACACTCATGCTGGCGATGACCCAACTCACCACATTTAAAACACCTAGGAGAATTAGACATTCCTCCTCCACCTGACCTACGATCAAAAGAACCCCTTTGTTTACCTTTATCAGCCGGTGACACATACGGACCACCACGGAACTGTTGCTTCCCTTTCCGGTCACTTACACTTTTATAATGAGCAGAACGGGCCTTACTGTCCTCATCATAAATCCTACAGCATTCCACCAAATCAGCAAACCTGCGAATCCTCTGATAACCAATCGCCTGCTTTATCTCAGGACGCAACCCACTTTCATACTTTACACACTTAGAAAATTCAGCAGTCGCTTCCACATAGTGAGGATAAAACTGCACAAGTTCCACAAACTTAGCAGTATACTCAACAACAGATAAATTACCTTGTTTTAGTTCCAAAAACTCAATCTCCTTCTTTCCTCGGACATCTTCCGGAAAATACTTCCTTAGGAACTCTCGACTAAACACCTCCCAAGTAATATCTTCTTCCTCCTCCTCAGCTTCCAACACTTGACGAGTACTGATCCACCAATCGTCAGCCTCTTCATGTAACATATGAGTGCCCAGCCTCACCTTATCCTCCTCGTCACAATCCATTACCCTGAAAATCCTCTCAATCTCTTTCAACCACAACTGTGCACCATCCGGATCATGTTTCCCTTTAAAGACCGGTGGCTTATTCTTTCTAAACTCGTCATTTCCTGCCGCATTCGGTGCACCCTGCACAGCTCGTGCCATTGCCTCCATCGCAGCAGCCAGAGCAGCATCATTACGACCAGCCATATTCTGTTTGTCCAAATACAGAAACTATGGTTAAACAACCACTTGCTCAACACAACTCGCCCAATATGCCAGACTCAACAGACCCAACTGACACAACAAACACAACTGACACGGACTGGCTCTGATACCACTTAATGTGACGCCCCCAATCTATACCCCCAATTAACACGCAATTAAAGCGGTAAAAGAAAATTCGAAAATTGATCAGAGTATAATTGAATTATCATGGCATAGAAAGGGAGAATCACATCAAAGTAACCAAACAACTAACATGCAACACCTGCTCATTTAGATATGCAACGTGGGGTAACAATCATACAGAGGAAACTTCGTTCCTTACACCCACTTTTCAGAAATTAGAATTAAAGCGGAAAGATCTAAAATCTGAATAACACATATACATATATACATATAAACTTGCCCGTCATACATCAAGTTATACATGTACAGCCAAAATATATCATCAGATAAACAAAACAATCACACACGGCCACCCTATGCTACCCGGAGTCACATATCAGAGCCGACCGACCAAAATAATGAAGACGCAACGCTTCACAAAAGAATACCTCCAGCAACTCTAATCTGCAACGCCTCATAGAGCGTTATAAAACAGCAGAAGGGTGAGAAAAACAACCATAATATAATTGCATAAGATTATATATTAACACAAAAATTGCACAATAACGTATTCTCACCACCAAAACACACAGATCAATTATAACAACACACAGTACAATTCACAAGTGTCAAATACCACTACCCATCAATCATTCACAATACAATCACACATATTCCATCTCATTAAATCGCATTCACAAATTCATGCACAAATGACTCATGATTTATGCAATGCACATAGACAAACACAACGACTCTATGCACATGCCATGCGGTACCAACTTCCAATGTCTCTTGTCTCATCATCAGTTCACTCAGGAACTATTGGAACCATCGCTCGTTACTGAGAATCTCAAGTAACTCCCCGTCGGGCCTACGATGTTCACCCGTCGCTTTAAGTCCTCAGGCAACGCCTCATTTTTTCGAGGCACACGACGTTAAGGATTGCTTTAAGTCTCCAAAGGAGCCCACAATCGTCTATACATATCGCTTTAAGTCCTCAGGCAACGCCTCGTATTTTTGAGGCACACGATGGTATAGTGGATTCCCTCAAGAATCAAATCGTCACTCAGGACGTTTCAACAATGCACAATATGATGCTTGGCATACAACGACTCATGACTTTCACATTGCATGCTCACACACATCAACAATCATGCATATATCATCAAATATCACACATAGCATTTTCTTGCCTTTCGGCCACAAATCATCATCACAACATCTCATCAAAAACAACTATTCACGATTAATCGGTAAAGTCGGCCAAAAGTCGGCTAAAAATAATATATTTCTTCACCAAATCATAGAACGTATTTTTAGCTTCACATCCATATAAAGAACACTTAAATCGGATAAACAACGAAGAAGATATGAATATTTCAAAATAACGTAAAAACATAAACCGTACGCCCGACACTACGAAACGGTTCGAAAAAACTGTACCGATTGGACTAGGTTCAGACCTCAAAACTATTTTTCCTAGAAAGAACATCTCGTTAGCTTCCCAACGCTTCGAACGGGGACCAAAACCGACTTACGGTTCAAGAGATATGAATTTCCGAAGTTTCCCGACAAACCAGAATTTTATGGTTCAGCACAGTATGTATCGATACATAGGCTTTATGTATCGATACAAAAAGACCTCATGTATCGATACATAGCACGCATGTGTCGACACATGCTGTAGTGAAAATGCTGTTTTTCCCAATTTTCACAGTATGTATCGATGCATAGGGGTTATGTATCGATACATAAACCATTTCGTATCGATACATAGCTGTTATGCATCGATTCATGCTCTGTTTTTCCTTAAAAACCAGAATTTCTCAAAATACACCATTGCTGTCCCTTTTCCAAAATGCCTGGAAACTCGACTAAATCGAACATTTTCACCGAAACAAACATATACGCCCAACCACCAAATACATAAGAACAATTTAGAACACATAAACGAAATTTCTACGACGTTCGATTTTTCGATTAAATTTCAACCTTTCAAAAACCAGATTTTTCAAACCTCACCGAATCGAATAAAAAGCACGCTATACGACGACCTAACATTGCTCGATACAACTACGTAATTTATTTCGAATTCTAACCGTGAAAACATCGGTTTCTATCGATTTCCTACAATTCGACCTAAACGGACAAAACAACGGAAACATAACGAAAACTAACCAAAACATAACCGAACTTCATGAAACTTTAAACAGCAGCTCACATACATATAACCAACCAACACATGTATTTATACGACTTTTCGACCGTAAAAACATTGGTTTCTATCGATTTTGTCAAATACGGCATAAACGGAAACACATGGAAAAACCAACCAAAACATCCACACAAAACATACATAATCATACACAATCATAGTATAATCGAGTTTCGCACCCTTACCCGATAAATTCGCGTTCAAGAAAGTCGGGAGATTGATTTCTTCCTTCACAAGTTTTTTTCTATCTTTTCTTCTTTCTCTTCTCTTTTCTTCTTCTCTATTTTTCTGGTTTTTCTTTCTTTTTCTTTCTATACTTTCTATTTATTCTAACTTAATCAAAATACACCCAAATGCCCAAAATACCCCTACACTCAAATTTCTCGCAAACGATCCCAAAACGCGATAAAATATATTCCCGCAGAAAAATAACATATTTTCACATAAAAGTCAAAAATACAATAAAATAATAATAAAAGAATCAAAACGACTCAATAAACAAAATTGGCAAAACGGGGCGTTACAGTGTTACATAAGTGGTATTAGAGCAGGTCAGTCCGTCTGGCCAACCTTTGATTATGTTGTAGTGATAAGTTGAGGTGGCTGGAAGGAACGATGCTGCAATTTCTGCTGCGATGCAAGCAATGGCTCAGGCTTTGCAGAATCAGCTGAACGCTGACAAGAATGTTGGATCTCGTAGTTTGGCAACTTTTCAGAGGGATAATCCGCCTACCTTCAAGGGCAAGTATGATCCTGATGGAGCGTTGGATTGGTTGAATGAGATGGAGAGAATCTTCCGTGTGATGGACTGTACTCCAGCGCAGAAGGTTCGATATGGGACTCACACGCTAGCAGTCGAGGCTAATGACTGGTGGCTAGAGACTCGTCAGAGGTTGGAAACTCAAGGTGAAGGTATCATTTGGGATGTGTTCCAAAGAGAGTTCCTGAGGAAGTATTATCCAGAGGATGTTCGTGGTAAGAAGCAAATCGAGGTTCTTGAGCTGAAGCAAGGAAACATGTCGGTTACTGATTATGCTGCAAAGTTTGTTGAATTGGCTAAGTTTTATCCACACTATAACGATGATAATGCTGAGTTTTCAAAATGCATCAAGTTTGAGAGTGGGTTGCGCCCAGAGATCAAGAAGGCAGTTGGATATCAGAAGATTCGTGTTTTTGCTGATTTGATTGATAGTTGCAGAATTTTTGAAGAGGATAACAATGCTCATTATAAGATCATTAATGAGAGGAAGAGCAAGCACCAACAGAATCGTGGCAAGCCTTATAATGCTCCAGCTGGAAAAGGTAAACAGAAAGTGGATGATGGCAAGAGGACTAGTGGGGGAGATTCTCCCGCTAGCATAACTTGTTTTAAATGTGGGAAACCTGGTCATAAGAGTAATGTGTGTACTACTGAGGTGAAGAGGTATTTCCGTTGTGGTAAGATTGGGCATGCCATATCTGAGTGCAAGCATAAAGAGATGATTTGTTTCAACTGTGGTGAAGAAGGACACATTGGTAGTCAGTGTCAGAAACCAAAGAAGGCGCAAACCGGTGGGAAAGTGTTCGCTTTGGCTGGGACTCAGACAACTACGGAGGACAGACTCATCAGCGGTACATGTTTCATTAATAGTACTCCTTTAATCACTATGATTGATATTGGTGCTACTCATTATTTTATTGCTGCTGAATATGTTGAAAGATTGGGTCTTATGTTGTCTTCTATGAATGGAGAAATGGTCGTCGAAATTCCAGCTAAGGGATCAGTGACTACTTCTCTTGTGTTTTTGAAGTGTCCCCTGTCGATCTTTGACAGAGACTTTGCTGTTGATTTAGTATGTTTACCGTTAAGCGGGATGGATGTAATCTTGGGTATGAACTGGTTAGAGTATAACTATGTTCATATTAATTGTTATAACAAGACTTTGAGGTTTTCTACTCCTGAAGAGGAAGCTGGTTTGTTGTCTGCTAGACAGTTACAACGGTTGATGCAAGAAGAAGCTCAGGTGTTCTTGTTGATGGCAACGTTATCTATTGAGAACCAAGCTAAAATTGAGGAGTTGCAAGTGGTGCGTGAATTTCCTGAAGTTTTCCCTGATGAAATTCCTGATGCACCGCCAGAAAGAGAAGTAGAATTTACGATTGACCTTGTACCTGGTACCAGACCTGTTTCTATGACACCGTACAGGATGTCTGCATCTGAGTTGTCAGAATTAAAGAAGCAATTGGAGGACTTACTTGAAAAGAAGTTTGTAATACCAAGTGTATCGTCGTGGGGAGCTCCAGTGCTGCTAGTAAAGAAGAAAGACGGAAGTATGAGGTTATGTGTTGATTATAGACAATTGAATAAAGTAACAATTAAGAACAAGTATCCGCTTCCGAGAATAGACGATTTGATGGATCAATTAGTAGGTGCTAGTGTGTTTAACAAGATTGATTTGAGGTCAGGCTATCATCAGATTAAAGTAAGAGATGAAAATATTCATAAGACAACCTTCAGAATACGATATGGACATTATGAGTATTCGGTGATGCCTTTCGGTGTTACTAATACGCCAGGAGTATTCATGGAGTACATGAACCGTATCTTTCATACTTATCTAGATCGGTTTGTGGTGGTATTCATTGATGACATATTGATTTACTCTAAATCGGAAGGAGAGCATGCAGAACACTTAAGACTAGTATTGCAAGTTTTGAAAGAGAAGAAGTTATATGAAAAGCTGTCCAAATCTGAATTTTGGTTAAAGGAAGTTAGTTTTCTTGGGCATGTCATTTTGGGTAATGGCATTGCTGTGGATCCATCTAAAGTAGATGCTGTGTTGCAATGGGAAACTCCAAAGTCAGCTACCGAGATTAGAAGCTTTTTGGGACTAGCCGGTTATTACCGAAGGTTTATCGAAGGATTTTCTAAGTTAGCACTTCCGTTGACTAAGTTGACTTGTAAAGGTAAAGCTTTTGTGTGGGACATTCAATGTGAAGATAGTTTCATAGAATTGAAGAAGAGATTGACATCGGCTCCGATTTTGACATTACCTAATCCAGGAGAACCTTTTGTGGTATATTGTGATGCTTCTAAGATGGGTTTAGGAGGTGTACTTATGCAGAATGATAAGGTAGTTGTTTATGCGTCGAGACAGTTGAGAACTCATGAAAAGAACTATCGTACGCATGATTTAGAACTTGTTGCAGTTATTTTTGTGCCGAAGATTTGGAGGCATTATCTTTATGGTTCTAGATTTGAAGTGTTTAGTGACCATAAGAGCTTAAAGTATTTATTTGATCAGAAGGAATTGAATATGAGACAACGAAGATGGTTAGAATTATTAAAAGACTATGATTTCGGTTTCAATTATCATCCAGGAAAAGCTAATGTTGTGGCTGACGCCCTAAGTCGTAAAACTTTGCATATGTCGGCGATGATGGTTAAAGAATTAGAATTAATTGAGAAATTCAGAGATATGAGCTTAGTTTGCGAAGTGACACTGCAAAGTGTGATGTTGGGGATGCTGAAGATTAACAATGATTTTCTAGATAGTATCAAGGAAGCTCAGAAGTTAGACGTGAAACTAGTAGATTCGATGGTTGGAATCGATTAATCTGAGAATGATGATTTCAAGTTAGATGCGCAAGGTGTGTTAAGATTCCGAAATCGAATTTGTATTCCTGATGATGCAGAGATGAAGAAAGTAATTCTCGAGGAAAGTCATAGGAGCAATTTGAGTATTCATCCGGGAGCTACAAAGATGTATCAGGACTTGAAGAAATTGTTTTGGTGGCCTGGAATAAACCGTGATGTAGCTCGTTTTGTGTATGAATGTTTAACTTGTCAGAAGTCGAAAGTTGAACATCAGAAGCCTGCAGGGTTGATGCAACCGTTAGAAGTTCCAGAATGGAAATGGGATAGAATTTCAATGGATTTTGTGACGGGATTACCTAATACTTCAAGAGGACACGATTTGATTTAGGTGATTGTTGATAGGCTTACGAAGTCGGCTCATTTTATTCCTATTAACATCAGTTTTCCAGTATCGAAGTTGGCGGAGATTTATACTAGCGTAATTGTAAAGTTGCATGGTGTTCCTCTATGTATTGTGTCGGATAGAGATCTGAGGTTTACTTCTGATTTTTGGAAGAGTTTGCAAGAGGCGTTGGGTTCTAAGTTGAGGTTGAGTTCAGTGTATCACCCTCAGACGGATGGTCAAACTGAGAGGACCATTCAGTCATTGGAGGATTTGTTGACAGCTTGTGTTCTTGAGCAGGGAGGTTCGTGGGATACTTATCTTCCATTGATAGAGTTCACTTATAATAACAGTTATCATTCTAGTATTGGAATGGCACCTTTTGAACCGTTATATGGTCGGAGATGTAGGACTCCTTTATGTTGGCATGAATCTGGAGAAAGTGTAGTGCTTGGACCTGAAATCATTCGAGAGACTACTGAGAAGGTGAAGTTGATCCGAGAACAGATGAAATCTTCCCAAAGTAGGCAGAAGAGTTATCATTACAAGCGAAGGAAAGACTTAGAATTTCAAGCAGGTGACCATGTGTTTTTAAGAGTTACGCCGGTGACAGGTGTTGGGCGTGCATTGAAGTCTAAGAAGCTCACTCCTCGTTTTATTGGTCCGTATTAGATTTTGGACAGAGTTGGAAATGTTGCTTATAGAGTGGCTTTACCGCCTAATCTGTCAAATCTACATGATGTGTTTCATGTTTCACAACTCCGGAAGTATGTTCCAGATCCATCCCATGTAATCCATATGGATGATGTGCAAGTACGGGATAATCTTACTATGGAAACGATGCCTGTACGGATCACAGATCAGGAAATGAAGACTCTTAGAGGCAAGGAGATTGCGTTGGTAAAAGTAGTCTGGTTAGGAGCTGCCGGAGAAAGTATGACGCGGGAGTTGGAAAGCAAGATGCGGGAATCCTATCCCGAGCTATTTGAACAAGGTAAATTTTCGAGGACGAAAACATTCTAAGTGGGGGAGAGTTGTAACGCCCGATTATTTAATTAAATATCTTCGTATTATTTGTTTGATTTGTTGTTGGTTGTCGAAAATGCTGTGTTGAGTCGCTATGTCGGTTTTGGTTAAATTAATTAATTCAAGATGTGTTGGCTTTAGTTGAATTAATTTAATTAAGTTGATTTAAGTTGTAGAAATAATATAATGTTGGTAGATTAGAATTATAAAATCATTAGTAGGCTTGCTTGTGGTTAGAAGTAGTAAATAGTGGGGTGCAAGAATTAGGCCCAAGGGGAATTATTAAAATTAATAGAATTATAAGATTATTGAGAAAAATAAGAAAAATTAGGTTATCAGTAAAATAGAAAAGAGGCTTTTGGGAGAAGTACGGGAAGTTGCAGAGAAAATTAGTAGTAGCAGTTACGAAGAAGAAGAAGAGGAGCAAGGGTTTGGAAACAAACACGGAGAGGCGACTGTGAGAACGGGAACCCAATCGGAGATTTAGAGCGACCTTCAATCCAAGGTAAGGGTGGGGTTCTGACTCTATAATGGGGTATTTGATGAATGATATGTGGGTTTGGGTTTGTAGAATTATTGCCTCTGTGTGTTGTAATGGTTGTCGTGGATGTTGAAATACGTTGGTGGTTGATGAATCGGTTGTGGAAAAAATAGTCTATCTTGCTTCAGGGTATGATTTTATTTGTTTCTGTGTTGTACTGTGTTGGATGATAGGTCTGAAGCAGTAAATGGGGAACGGGAATAGGAACCACCATAGGAAGGGTGACGAGTGCCACCCGTTTTGTTTTTGAGAAGGTGGCGGCGGCCACTAAGGCATGTGGCTTGCGCCACTATGAGAAGTTGAGGTGGCTGGAGCCACTAGGCATGTGGCTTGCGCCACTATGAAGGGATAACGTGGCAGGAGCCACTAAGTGAGGTGGCTTGCGCGACTAGGGATGTTTTAGGTTGCTAGAGCCACCAATTTATGTTGGTTGCACCACTAGTGGTGTTAGGTGGGGACCATGATGTGCTGCAGTCAATAGACCCTGCAATTACACAGTCATACATTCCTAACCATTTGATCATGATCTAGTGGCTTTGATTTAAATAGGAATTATAAAATAAAACATAAATGGATTTTATGAACTGTGTGATTAAGATCAAACTGCTATGGATTCTTTTGACTATGTGATTGTGGGAAAATATTGACTGCAGGGGATTAATTTCCATTTAGGTGGTCAGTGCCACCAGTTTATGTGGCATGCTCCACTTTAGGCATTTTCGTGGCCAGGACCTTATTTATATGTTTTCCTGATTGGTTTTCTTCCATGAGAATAAATCCGTAACCCAGTTTTACATGGAGTTTGAATCATTGGAAAATACCTAGATAAATTCTGTGAATTGTTAATGATTGTCTGTCGTAATATTAGTAGCAGTGATAACTTATTAGAAGGATAATTAAAGCAGCATAGTGGTCAATCATAGCAGAACTTGTTGTAGAATAACAGTACCAGAATTGTCATAATAATATTAAAGCAGAACACAAACATTAGTAATTTTAATCCAAAAATAATTAACCGGTCTTGGAAGTCTTGTCCGAATAAATTCGAGAAGCGTTTGAGATATAAGATAGTTGGTACAGAGTAGGATATAAGTTGTCGTGATATCGTCGTGTTTAAGTTGTGAAGTTGCTGGTATGAATTTGTTGTTGCTGTTAAGTTGTAGGCCTATGGCCAATGTTGAGTTGTTGTTGTTGTTAAGTTGTAGTCCTATGGCCAATGTTGAATTATTGTCGTGTGGTTACATAACTATTATTGTTGTTATTATGATATTCATGTTGAGTTGCATACATCGCATATCAAGTTGGAGCTGATGCTCCGTAAGTTGTCTTGGATTGGCAAAATTTAAGTTGAAGGCATATGCCTTGTTGACGTCAATATTAATTGGCAAGTTTCTAAGTTGGGAGTTTTGCTCCAATGGTACCACATGCATGTGGATAGTTTAAGTCGCATTTCATGTTGCATAATTGTTGTTGTGTTGTTGGTTGATGTTGATAAATATGTTGTGAAGCGGTGATTTTTACATAATCTGAACTAATATATTATTTATCATATATCCAATTATATTATTTGATATCTCACCCCTTCTGTGTATGGTGATGGTTTATACGCCATCCTGCAGGGTAATCTGGAGTGAAGGCTGTCTACCTTCATTAGTTCGAGTCGGTGTCGTCGCTCTGATACGTAACACTCGGGGGGGGGGGGGGGGGGGATGAACGCTTGTTTCTTTATTGCTGATTTTATTATTGTTGCTGAATTTTAAGTTGTTTTCGTTAAAGACTTGTTGTTTTGAAGTTGTTTTAAGTTGAATAAAATTGTTATGTCCGTTAAGTTGAAGTTTGTGAATCCGCTGCTTAATTATAAAAGTTGCTTTGTTTCAAAGACTAAAATGTTGTGTTTCGTATTCAGGTTATATTTGATTATAAGCCATTGTTATGAGTTGTATGTGTAGCATCCCATGTGTATGTTGGAATTTTGAGACTCTGATTTTATATTATTCGATGGGTAGAAATGGGGTGTTACATAAGTGGTATCAGAGCAGGTCGGTCCGTCTGGCCAACCTTTGATTATGTTGTAGTGATAAGTTGAGGTGGCTGGAAGGAACGATGCTGCAATTTCTACTGCGATGCAAGCAATGGCTCAGGCTTTGCAGAATCAGCTGAACGCTGACAAGAATGTTGGATCTCGTAGTTTGGCAACTTTTCAGAGGGATAATCCGCCTACCTTCATGGGCAAGTATGATCCTGATGGAGCGTTGGATTGGTTGAATGAGATGGAGAGAATCTTCCATGTGATGGACTGTACTCCAGCACAGAAGGTTCGATATGGGACTCACACGCTAGCAGTCGAGGCTAATGACTGGTGGCTAGAGACTCGTCAGAGGTTGGAAACTCAAGGTGAAGGTATCATTTGGGATGTGTTCCAAAGAGAGTTCCTGAGGAAGTATTATCCAGAGGATGTTCGTGGTAAGAAGCAAATCGAGGTTCTTGAGCTGAAGCAAGGAAACATGTCGGTTACTGATTATGCTGCAAAGTTTGTTGAATTGGCTAAGTTTTATCCACACTATAACGATGATAATGCTGAGTTTTCAAAATGCATCAAGTTTGAGAGTGGGTTGCGCCCAGAGATCAAGAAGGCAGTTGGATATCAGAAGATTCGTGTTTTTGCTGATTTGATTGATAGTTGCAGAATTTTTGAAGAGGATAACAATGCTCATTATAAGATCATTAATGAGAGGAAGAGCAAGCACCAACAGAATCGTGGCAAGCCTTATAATGCTCCAGCTGGAAAAGGTAAACAGAAAGTGGATGATGGCAAGAGGACTAGTGGGGGAGATTCTCCCGCTGGCATAACTTGTTTCAAATGTGGGAAACCTGGTCATAAGAGTAATGTGTGTACTACTGAGGTGAAGAGGTATTTCCGTTGTGGTAAGATTGGGCATGTCATATCTGAGTGCAAGCATAAAGAGATGATTTGTTTCAACTGTGGTGAAGAAGGACACATTGGTAGTCAGTGTCAGAAACCAAAGAAGGCGCAAACCGGTGGGAAAGTGTTCGCTTTGGCTGGGACTCAGACAACTACGGAGGACAGACTCATCAGAGGTACATGTTTCATTAATAGTACTCCTTTAATCACTATGATTGATACTGGTGCTACTCATTATTTTATTGCTGCTGAATATGTTGAAAGATTGGGTCTTATGTTGTCTTCTATGAATGGAGAAATGGTCGTCAAAATTCCAGCTAAGGGATCAGTGACTACTTCTCTTGTGTTTTTGAAGTGTCCCCTGTCGATCTTTGACAGAGACTTTGCTGTTGATTTAGTATGTTTACCGTTAAGCGGGATGGATGTAATCTTGGGTATGAACTGGTTAGAATATAACTATGTTCATATTAATTGTTATAACAAGACTTTGAGGTTTTCTACTCCTGAAGAGGAAGCTGGTTTGTTGTCTGCTAGACAGTTGCAATGGTTGATGCAAGAAGAAGCTCAGGTGTTCTTGTTGATGGCAACGTTATCTATTGAGAACCAAGCTAAAATTGTGGAGTTGCAAGTGGTGCGTGAATTTCCTGAAGTTTTCCCTGATGAAATTCCTGATGCACCGCCAGAAAGAGAAGTAGAATTTACGATTGACCTTGTACCTGGTACCAGACCTGTTTCTATGACACCGTACAGGATGTCTGCATCTGAGTTGTCAGAATTAAAGAAGCAATTGGAGGACTTACTTGAAAAGAAGTTTGTAATACCAAGTGTATCGTCGTGGGGAGCTCCAGTGCTGCTAGTAAAGAAGAAAGACGGAAGTATGAGGTTATGTGTTGATTATAGACAATTGAATAAAGTAACAATTAAGAACAAGTATCCGCTTCCGAGAATAGACGATTTGATGGATCAATTAGTAGGTGCTAGTGTGTTTAACAAGATTGATTTGAGGTCAGGCTATCATCAGATTAAAGTAAGAGATGAAAATATTCATAAGACAACCTTCAGAATACGATATGGACATTATGAGTATTCGGTGATGCCTTTCGGTGTTACTAATACGGCAGGAGTATTCATGGAGTACATGAACCGTATCTTTCATACTTATCTAGATCGGTTTGTGGTGGTATTCATTGATGACATATTGATTTACTCTAAATCGGAAGGAGAGCATGCAGAACACTTAAGACTAGTATTGCAAGTTTTGAAAGAGAAGAAGTTATATGAAAAGCTGTCCAAATCTGAATTTTGGTTAAAGGAAGTTAGTTTTCTTGGGCATGTCATTTTGGGTAATGGCATTGCTGTGGATCCATCTAAAGTAGATGTTGTGTTGCAATGGGAAACTCCAAAGTCAGCTACCGAGATTAGAAGCTTTTTGGGACTAGCCGGTTATTACCGAAAGTTTATCGAAGGATTTTCTAAGTTAGCACTTCCGTTGACTAAGTTGACTTGTAAAGGTAAAGCTTTTGTGTGGGACATTCAATGTGAAGATAGTTTCATAGAATTGAAGAAGAGATTGACATCGGCTCCGGTTTTGACATTACCTAATCCAGGAGAACCTTTTGTGGTATATTGTGATGCTTCTAAGATGGGTTTAGGAGGTGTACTTATGCAGAATGATAAGGTAGTTGTTTATGCGTCGAGACAGTTGAGAACTCATGAAAAGAACTATCGTACGCATGATTTAGAACTTGTTGCAGTTGTTTTTGTGCCGAAGATTTGGAGGCATTATCTTTATGATTCTAGATTTGAAGTGTTTAGTGACCATAAGAGCTTAAAGTATTTATTTGATCAGAAGGAATTGAATATGAGACAACGAAGATGGTTAGAATTATTAAAAGACTATGATTTCGGTTTCAATTATCATCCAGGAAAAGCTAATGTTGTGGCTGACGCCCTAAGTCGTAAAACTTTGCATATGTCGGCGATGATGGTTAAAGAATTAGAATTAATTGAGAAATTCAGAGATATGAGCTTAGTTTGCGAAGTGACACTGCAAAGTGTGATGTTGGGGATGCTGAAGATTAACAATGATTTTCTAGATAGTATCAAGGAAGCTCAGAAGTTAGACGTGAAACTAGTAGATTCGATGGTTGGAATCGATTAATCTGAGAATGATGATTTCAAGTTAGATGCGCAAGGTGTGTTAAGATTCCGAAATCGAATTTGTATTCCTGATGATGCAGAGATGAAGAAAGTAATTCTCAAGGAAAGTCATAGGAGCAATTTGAGTATTCATCCGGGAGCTACAAAGATGTATCAGGACTTGAAGAAATTGTTTTGGTGGCCTGGAATAAACTGTGATGTAGCTCGTTTTGTGTATGAATGTTTAACTTGTCAGAAGTCGAAAGTTGAACATCAGAAGCCTGCAGGGTTGATGCAACCGTTAGAAGTTCCAGAATGGAAATGGGATAGCATTTCAATGGATTTTGTGACGGGATTACCTAATACTTCAAGAGGACACGATTTGATTTGGGTGATTGTTGATAGGCTTACGAAGTCGGCTCATTTTATTCCTATTAACATCAGTTTTCCAGTATCGAAGTTGGCGGAGATTTATACTAGCGTAATTGTAAAGTTGCATGGTGTTCCTCTGTGTATTGTGTCGGATAGAGATCTGAGGTTTACTTCTGATTTTTGGAAGAGTTTGCAAGAGGCGTTGGGTTCTAAGTTGAGGTTGAGTTCAGTGTATCACCCTCAGATGGATGGTCAAACTGAGAGGACCATTCAGTCGTTGGAGGATTTGTTGACAGCTTGTGTTCTTGAGCAGGGAGGTTCGTGGGATACTTATCTTCCATTGATAGAGTTCACTTATAATAACAGTTATCATTCTAGTATTGGAATGGCACCTTTTGAACCGTTATATGGTCGGAGATGTAGGACTCCTTTATGTTGGCATGAATCTGGAGAAAGTGTAGTGCTTGGACCTGAAATCATTCGAGAGACTACTGAGAAGGTGAAGTTGATCCGAGAACAGATGAAATCTTCCCAAAGTAGGCAGAAGAGTTATCATTACAAGCGAAGGAAAGACTTAGAATTTCAAGCAGGTGACCATGTGTTTTTAAGAGTTACGCCGGTGACAGGTGTTGGGCGTGCATTGAAGTCTAAGAAGCTCACTCCTCGTTTTATTGGTCCGTATTAGATTTTGGACAGAGTTGGAAATGTTGCTTATAGAGTGGCTTTACCGCCTAATCTGTCAAATCTACATGATGTGTTTCATGTTTCACAACTCCGGAAGTATGTTCCAGATCCATCCCATGTAATCCATATGGATGATGTGCAAGTACGGGATAATCTTACTATGGAAACGATGCCTGTACGGATCGCAGATCAGGAAATGAAGACTCTTAGAGGCAAGGAGATTGCGTTGGTAAAAGTAGTCTGGTTAGGAGCTGCCGGAGAAAGTATGACGCGGGAGTTGGAAAGCAAGATGCGGGAATCCTATCCCGAGCTATTTGAACAAGGTAAATTTTCGAGGACGAAAACATTCTAAGTGGGGGAGAGTTGTAACGCCCGATTATTTAATTAAATATCTTCGTATTATTTGTTTGATTTGTTGTTGGTTGTCGAAAATGCTGTGTTGAGTCGCTATGTCAGTTTTGGTTAAATTAATTAATTCAAGATGTGTTGGCTTTAGTTGAATTAATTTAATTAAGTTGATTTAAGTTGTAGAAATAATATAATGTTGGTAGATTAGAATTATAAAATCATTAGTAGGCTTGCTTGTGGTTAGAAGTAGTAAATAGTGGGGTGCAAGAATTAGGCCCAAGGGGAATTATTAAAATTAATAGAATTATAAGATTATTGAGAAAAATAAGAAAAATTAGGTTATCAGTAAAATAGAAAAGAGGCTTTTGGGAGAAGTACGGGAAGTTGCAGAGAAAATTAGTAGTAGCAGTTACGAAGAAGAAGAAGAGGAGCAAGGGTTTGGAAACAAACACGGAGAGGCGACTGTGAGAACGGGAACCCAATCGGAGATTTAGAGCGACCTTCAATCCAAGGTAAGGGTGGGGTTCTGACTCTATAATGGGGTATTTGATGAATGATATGTGGGTTTGGGTTTGTAGAATTATTGCCTCTGTGTGTTGTAATGGTTGTCGTGGATGTTGAAATACGTTGGTGGTTGATGAATCGGTTGTGGAAAAAATATTCTATCTTGCTTCAGGGTATGATTTTATTTGTTTCTGTGTTGTACTGTGTTGGATGATAGGTCTGAAACGGTAAATGGGGAACGGGAATAGGAACCACCTTAGGAAGGGTGACGAGTGCCACCCGTTTTGTTTTTGAGAAGGTGGCGGCGGCCACTAAGGCATGTGGCTTGCGCCACTATGAGAAGTTGAGGTGGCTGGAGCCACTAGGCATGTGGCTTGCGCTACTATGAAGGGATAACGTGGCAGGAGCCACTAAGTGAGGTGGCTTGCGCGACTAGGGATGTTTTAGGTTGCCAGAGCCACCAATTTATGTTGGTTGCACCACTAGTGGTGTTAGGTGGGGACCATGATGTGCTGCAGTCAATAGACCCTGCAATTACACAGTCATACATTCCTAACCATTTGATCATGATCTAGTGGCTTTGATTTAAATAGGAATTATAAAATAAAATATAAATGGATTTTATGAACTGTGTGATTAAGATCAAACTGCTATGGATTCTTTTGACTATGTGATTGTGGGAAAATATTGACTGCAGGGGATTAATTTCCATTTAGGTGGTCAGTGCCACCAGTTTATGTGGCATGCTCCACTTTAGGCATTTTCGTGGCCAGGACCTTATTTATATGTTTTCCTGATTGGTTTTCTTCCATGAGAATAAATCCGTAACCCAGTTTTACATGGAGTTTGAATCATTGGAAAATACCTAGATAAATTCTGTGAATTGTTGATGATTGTCTGTCGTAATATTAGTAGCAGTGATAACTTATTAGAAGGATAATTAAAGCAGCATAGTGGCCAATCATAGCAGAACTTGTTGTAGAATAACAGTACCAGAATAGTCATAATAATATTAAAGCAGAACAAAAACATTAGTAATTTTAGTCCGAAAATAATTAACCGGTCTTGGAAGTCTTGTCCGAATAAATTCGAGAAGCGTTTGTGATATAAGATGGTTGGTACAGAGTAGGATATAAGTTGTCGTGATATCGTCGTGTTTAAGTTGTGAAGTTGCTGGTATGAATTTGTTGTTGCTGTTAAGTTGTAGGCCTATGGCCAATGTTGAGTTGTTGTTGCTGTTAAGTTGTAGGCCTATGGCCAATGTTGATTTGTTGTCGTGTGGTTACATAACTATTATTGTTGTTATTATGATATTCATGTTGAGTTGCATACATCGCATATCAAGTTGGAGCTGATGCTCCGTAAGTTGGCCTGGATTGGCAAAATTTAAAGTGAAGGCTTATGCCTTATTGACGTCAATATTAATTGGCAAGTTTCTAATTTGGGAGTTTTGCTCCAATGGTACCACATGCATGTGCATAGTTTAAGTCGCATTTCATGTTGCATAATTGTTGTTGTGTTGTTGGTTGATGTTGATAAATATGTTGTGAAGCGGTGATTTTTACATAATCTTAACTAATATATTATTTATCATATATCCGATTATATTGTTTGATATATCACCCCTTCTGTGTATGGTGATGGTTTATACGCCATCCTGCAGGTAATCGAGAGTGAAGGCTGTCTACCTTCATTAGTTCGAGTCGGTGTCGTCGCTCTGATACGTAACACTCGGGGGGGGGGGGGGGGGGGATGAACGCTTGTTTCTTTATTGCTGATTTTATTATTGTTGCTGAATTTTAAGTTGTTTTCGTTAAAGACTTGTTGTTTTGAAGTTGTTTTAAGTTGAATAAAATTGTTATGTCCGTTAAGTTGAAGTTTGTGAATCCGCTGCTTAATTATAAAAGTTGCTTTGTTTCAAAACTATCAATCTGGCTTGCATTAACTTGCATCTCCATCCTCAACTCGCACATCCATAACGGTACACCAATGAGATTTAGGATACCCTCAGTTCCAACAAGGTGTGAACATCATACTCTGTAATCGTCCAAACTAAATAGTACTTAGGAAGATAAATAACAAGAGGACTTCCTATAAGTCCCTCCTACTCTTGAAATTCATACAAGATGCACTTAAGATAAACCTTAACATTACCACACCCTTATTCACTTGGATTTCCTTCTGAACTTAACATTCATTATATGCTTCATCGCATAAAGGTTACATATCTAGATGACTTACAACTGATAACTCTTGCCAACTACATATGTGTCCACACAATGTATTTCATTTCACGTTCCAGACTTAGTCCATGTACTCAAGCTTGGCTTATCTTCCATTGCTTACCCAAGACTCAGACTTCTCAGGACACAAGACTTACTGCTTGAAATTAAGAGTGTTACACTCCTCCACTTAGCCCAACACAAGATAACCAATTACACATACATGTAACCATAATGCTACTATCACATGATTCTCTTAAGACCAAGGTATAACTTCTTTCACTCCACTTCACACTTTAAAAGTCTTCATATGTGAACAATAATTAATGACGCTCCCTTATCTTAGTCTTAACAAAATCTTAATAACTTCATCGTGCCTTCGTCTAAAATACATCTCGTTACCACTTTCATATTATAATGTTTACACCGCTCTCCACTCGGTGTTCGCTTCTCTCCCTATGTTATTTCTCTTATTTCCAATTATAAAACCATCTTACTAGAGTTTCCTGGAATCCAGCTTACTTGCTTTTTCTCTCAACACAAACCTCCTTCAACCAATCCCATTAGATCTTCCATTGATCTGTGATGTTTTTCTTCTCTTCGTCATAAATATCTTTCAGTTGATCCATTGGTAACTCGACATTCAATAATGTTCTCTTACTAATACTAAACCTCTGATGAACTATCCTGAACCTGATCTCTCTTCTAAGACTGGATATACAGGGTTTATCTCCTAATCTTTGCTTAGTGCATACATATTCCACTTAGAATAGAAAGCCATGTGCTCGAGTCTCTCCTTAGACTTCACCACAACCTTATATTCCCAACAAAAGTTGAACGTCCGTTTGTCTCAAACTCTCAACCACTAGGAAAGCACCATTCTGAATATACTCCCTAAAATACTCACGTTCTTCCAATATGCCCTAATGACCTTAGAACCTAAAACACTTATATACTACCTCACTTCCAGACCTTATAGCATATGAGCGACAAAAACCATCCTCCGTCCTTCACTGTATGGTATTAATTACAAAACTTACTCTATACCACTGAGTCAATCTTGTTCTACTAAAAGATTCACATATTTATCAAAACTCTGACAATTCACCCGATAGAGAACCTCAACTTCCCGACTCCATCAGCTATATATCAGCTTCATAGGATTGCTTAGACCATAAACTATAGTTCAATTCCATATTACCCGAATCACAGCTTCTACTGAAACTTAAATTGAGCTAACGAGTTCTCCTTACTTTCTAACTCTTGGCTTGAGTCTACCCTCAAAGCACAAGTTCCACCAACACTTCAAAGTCCTCGTGGTCGCACAATCATGATCCTGCATACCATGCATATAGAATTAGTTTAATCATGCCCAATACTACATATTGTGATATTAAGAATCATGTTGGAAAAAAACACATATGAGGCATGAATAGATTTACTTATGATGTTTCAAGGCTAGGTTAAGAATCGACATGCTCTGATACCAATTGTAACAACCTGTAGAATATATATCTAGAATAATACCATACAAGTGTTATTATTTAGTATTGATATAATCATAAGTGCCTATTGGCATCATTTACAAACTTGACCAAATAAAAAGAATACAACATATGATACAAGATATAGAAAGATCCAAAAATAAAAATCTAAGATCTAAGTACAATAACCGTAGTTGTACAAGATACACAGCGGAAGATAACAATAAATTACATCCCTTGAAACATATATGCACAGTTCTTCTTGTATAATGTAACCTGCAATAAAACCTAAAAAGAAACAACAATATTGGGGTAAGATAATAATCTCAGTGAGTTCCCTATCTAATGGGTCCAATTGGATTTACAAGGTTCTAATCAAATCCTAACTCAAGTCAAAAGGGGGGAAAGACTTGAGTATTCAAAACTCGCAATGTATGGAAACATGTCTCTTGAGTTCAACTAACTCAAACAATCACTAATTGGAAACCAAATCAAGGTATCTTTCCCAGCAAGCCCTACGTCTAAGGTTATCGACTCGGGTAATGGATCCTTGTATCATAAGTATCTATCCCTAACAAGCCTTGTGCCTAGGGTTATCGACACGGGTCACAGATACTTATATCATAGGTTACTTTCCCTGGCAAGCCATATGTCTTGGTTTATCGGCACGAGTCACGAATACTTATCTCATACTTTCACATGCGCATGAATTTTCAATTCTAAGGGATAACATCCACCTTAAGAATCGTTGCTTCCTATAGGACTCCAAACCCTTTTCAAGCCTTTTACCCGCATGGGCTTCTAACCAACTTTGGGATCCATTAACTTTGGGATTTGTAGCGAGCAATTTTGGACGTGGTTCTGAAGCTGATGAAGGAAGGGAAATAGATGTCTCTAACTAACCCTGCTTGCATACTGAGTTTAAACAGCGGTCTGTTAGGTTACGAATGCTATGTGGAAGTGGGGCCTCTTTCAGCTTATTTTGGTAAGACTGAAATGAAGGGACTATGCTATTGGTAGGATGTTAGGACTGATGCTTTTTGATTGATGTATGAAGGTATGGGATTTTGGGTTTTTGATTAGTGTGCTCGCTAAGATTTCTCTTTCAATCTTATGCCTACGTATTCCCGTTTACCGAAAAAGGGAAATCAGAGCGATCGTAGTTCCTCCTATTCTATGGGAGGAAATGGTGTTTTGGTGTCTTGTTCGAAGCCCAAGACATGAAGCTAAAGGTGGTTTGTATCTTGTTCAAAGCCCAAGATATGAAGCTGAAGGGTCTATTTGTATCTTGTTCGAAGCCCAAGATTTGAAGCTAAAAGGGTTTTGCCTTTAGAGAGAATTTGTCATCTCTAAAGAGGGTATGTTTGTCACAATTGTTGGGTGACTGATTATAAAGGAGAATTACTTTAACTAGGATATGTGAATCCAGCAATGCCATAATTTCCTTTATAGGGGATTTTTAACCTAAAGGAGAAAACTTTAACTAAGTTTAGAGCAATGCCATCTTTCCTTAGGAATTTCTCATGCTAAAAGAAGGACAGTGGCGTGGATGTAAATAACCCAGAGGCTTGCCGCTTACAGCAAATAGATGAAGGGGAAAAGAGTTGTTAATGTTTGTATATTGTGAACGAGGCACAACTTTGATGCTAAAAGGTTGATTGACTCAACCGGGGTTTTCTTATACAAAGCCTAAGAGGAGGCTGTCGGCCCAACAAGAGGGTGTTTTTATGTGTCTCGTACGAAGCCCGAGAAAGAGGCTAAAAGGGTTGACTCAACAAGAGAGTGCTTTTGTATGTATCTTGTACGAAGCCCAAGGCGGAGGCTAAAGGTTGTTTGACTCAACAAGAGAGTCTTTTATACTCAACAAGAGTGTGTTTTGGTATCTCGTACGAAGCCCGAGATGGAGGCTGAAGGTGTTTGACTCAACAAGAGAGTCTTTTATACTCAACAAGAGAGTGTTTTGTATCTCGTACAAAGCCTGAGATGAAGGCTAAAAAAATGTTTGACTCAACAAGAGAGTCTTTTATACTCAACAAGAGAGTGATTTTGTATCTCGTACGAAGCCCGAGATAGAGGCTAAAAAATGTTTGACTCAACAAGAGAGTCTTTTATACTCAACAAGAGAGTGATTTTGTATCTCGTACGAAGCCCGAGATGGAGGCTAAAAAATGTTTGCTCCGCTGGGGAGAATCATTTGTACAAAGCCAAAGAGAAGGCTAGGGTAATTGTTTTAGTTGAGTGACAGGTCCAGCATGTTGGTTAAAAGAGAAAATCAGTTCTTATATGGGTAATGTTGTACTCATGGATATGATCTGAGGATCGAGATTATTTCCTGTTCTCTAAGGAAACGGGGAATCCAAAGGAGCTTTAGACTGTCCGAGTCTACGGGTTTTATCTTCTGTACTATGCTTAAGAAACAGTAGTAGTAAGATCTAGACTCTTTGAAAGACTGTTCTATTAAGATGACTAATTTCTATTCCTATACCTCTAGGAGGTCGTCGGGACAATATGTACGAAGCCCAAGAGGAGGCGAGAAAAATTTTAAGAAGCCGAGGGACAATTTGTACGAAGCCCAAGAGGAGGCTATCTTCCCGGAGGAAGAATCATTATACGAAGCCTAAGAGGAGGCTGTGAAAACTTCTAATAAGCCGACGGATCCTTGTACAACGCCCAAGAGGAGGCGGGAATGCTTTTAGGAAGCCTGTGGGTCCTTGCACTAAGCCCAAGAGGAGGCTGATGAACAGTTCCATAAGGGGTTTCACTTGGAACATTGGCCTTTTGTATATGAACTATTCAAGGGGGAGATTTCTTAAATCTAGTTATCTAAAATTGTTGTGAAAGAAAATTCTCATGGTTTAGGTTATGTTGAAATATCCAGTATAACGTCGGATGTAGAGAGACGAGGTTTTGTCTACTTCTAGACGTAGTTTCCGGGGAAACTCTAAATATCTATACTATTATTACACAGTCGATATGAGTTTATGAAAGAAGACTTACAGTGAAACAACCCCACAGTACAGTTATATACATATGAAAGCGGGTAAACACTTACTCGGTTGTAGAGCTTCCATGCTGTTTGGTTAGTTTGTTCAACAAAGAAAGCTTTGATAACAATATTATATTCAAAATCAAAGGAGAAAGTGCTTCTAAAGATTGTTGGGGCTTACAGCTCAAGGAGAGGCCCAGGGTTTTATCAGTGATTACACTAGCGTTTGAACTTGTACAGGGACTTATACAAGTGACTGAGGCCCAAAAAAGGTTTTCTATACAAAGGGGGTGGGTATTACACTCTCTCAAAAGGCCCCAAAAATGGTTGGAAGTGAGCATAGATTGGTCTTATAGCTCAAGGAGAAGCCCAGTGGTTAATTTTAAAAAAAAGGCGACGATCGCCGAGGTTTGGAAAACACCGTGGGTCTTATACAAGGACTGAGGCCCAAAAAGGGTTTTTTGGTTTCAAAATGGGATTGGGTCTTACACTCTATTAGAGGCCCAAAAATGATTTTGAATGGGTCTTATAGCTCGAGGAGAGGCCCAGATGGTTTGTTTTAAACGGGCGGTGATCGCGCCGAACTTTTGAAATACAACGGGACTTATACAATAAGTGAGGCCCAAAATAGGTTTGTATTTACAAAGGATTGGGTCTTACACTCTATTAGAGGCCCAAAGAGTTTAAAAATGATTTGTTTGAGTGAAAATCAAGGAAACCCTAAATTTGTTTTCTTTTAAAAGGAAATATTTAAAGAAAATCAAATAAAATGATAAAAATACCAAATAAGTTTGAATAAACCACTTGTGATTTTTGTTGAAGGTTTGAAAAATGAGGTTTTCATCACAAGATGAATTAAAACATACTTGGTTTTGATTTTCCAAAATGGATATTTATTTTTAAAAGAGTTTAAAAACAAATAAAAGACATTTATTCACAAAAATGCTAATTATATTAAATAAATAATATAAATCTAATTTAATTCAGGAATAAAATATTTCAACATTTTTGTGTTTTTTTGCAAAAAGAACCAATAAAAAATAATTAAAATTGAGGGAGTTATTAATTTTCCAATTAATTAACAAAACATGAAAGTATTGGAAAAAATAGCAAAATGTGAGAAAGCACAAAATGGCATGGGTGGGGTTTGAACCCACGACTTCAAGGTTATAGTGCGCGCGCCTTACCACTGGGGTGGTGATACATCCGTTGATTAAAACAAACCAACAAATATACAAGGCTTGCCTTGTTTTCTAGGCCTGGCCGAGGCAAGGCAAGGCGAGTTTTGGCAAGAAACGGGAATGTCCATAAATTTCTCATTTCTTCATGGTTGGGGACAAAATTTATATGCATATGGCCTAGAATTTCACAAGGAATCCAATGGTGGTGGTATTTTTTTCAGATCATGCTCCCTCCTCAAAATCTGATGGTGGTTTTGAAATAGGCCTATAATTGCATTTTCTATGCTACACTTTGGTACAAGCATGAATTACATGATGAATTGGTCCAAACACAACATATATAACATGTATGAGATGTGCATGATCAGTGGACTTCAAAGCAATGCATATTTTGGAAAGTTCAAGTCATGATGCTTACCTCTCTTTTGAGCTTTTGGAGTTTTTGTGCAATCTGCCAAGTTTCTTATTCCAGAAATGGTTTGATGCCTTGGACACTCTCAAATGATCCCTTAGAAGCTTTTAGGATGAATGGAATCAGCTGGAACCTGCAAAAACACAAACTGGCCCTTTCTTGCAAAAGGGGTTAAAATGGCCAAAATAGCAACTCTCTCAAATGGTGTTCCAAATGGGGGGAACCATTTGGGATAGTTCAAGGATGATATTTGGAGTGTGTTTGAGGTTTTATCTGGTTTGGAAAGTGACCGAATCAAGGCATGGCTTGAAAAATGCACAAAAGTACTATTTTGAGGTAATGAGAGGTGACTTTGTGATTTAAGGATTACAGGTCACTTGTGAGAGTTTGGATAGCTTAGATATGATATATTGGAGGTGTTAGGATCATAAGCTGTGATGGAAATGCTCTCTAACTCAAAAACTCAGAGTTACCTTGCTAAAGAAGGCATTTTGGCCTAAAGAGAGGGATTTTGAGGAAAGCATTTGTTTGATGGCTTTGGTGTACTCAAACTGAGCACAAATGAGCTCTATTTATAGTAGAGTAAGTTTGTTTTTGGATCAATAGTGAATGGCAACAACATCAGAGGTTTGGCCAATGTTGATCAATGGGAAGCTAAGTCTCCTCTACCCATTGACTAGAGGTTAGAGCACAGGCCTTTGGTTCCCTAGTTGTTGGATCATTCTTGACTGAATTCAGTTGCAAATGTGTCAGTCCATGCCACCTCTAAGCATCCATTAAATGCTCCAATCCAAAATTGGAGTCTTGTCCCCCTTTTAGGGATTTCTAGGTTTGTCATGCTACTTCTTGTTCCAAAGACTTTGGAGGCTTGGATCAGTGTTTGTTCCCTTTATATTTGATCCTCAGATGTGTCCAAAGTGATGACAAGGCTTGGAATTATCTGATTTTGCCAAATCGAGCAAAAGTGCAAAATTCTGCCTAGCCTTGGCAGTTTTCAGCAAGGCATATTGCCATTGTCATATTTCATGACTCAAGTTGAGTTTGGTGATGTTCTTGACCATTTTGGAAAGCCCTCATATGATACAACAACTGTTTGATCATAATTGGTTTTGATACTTTTTGGATCCAAGTGAAAAATGCACCTACATTTGGAAAAAAGTAAGGCAGATTCTGACTTAGTGAAAATTTCACTAAGTGTTAGAAAAAGTGACATTTCATGTTTTCAGCCATTTTGATCATTCCATAACTCAAAATCCATGATGAATTGGAATGAGGTGTAGTTGAAGCTTTTGTAGAGGGCCTTGAGGGCTACAAATCCTGCTTTGGATGGGAAAAATGGCCTTGTGGTTTAGGAGTTATGATCCTCCAAAGTTGGTACCCTAGCCACTTTGTTCCATAACTTAGAAAATTTCTAAGTTTTTTATGGTTACCCCTTTTACAAGTTATCCACTTTTCTTGATTTTTCTTGATGAATGATGATTCCAATCACACATTAACATCATTTTAGGGTTAAAAAACCATAATTGTGAAAAATATCAAAAGTCAAAGTTAACTTTTGTGCACAGTTGACTTTTTATCAGATGAATTCCAAACTGTGCGATCCTCTATGAAATCGAGTCCTTGACCTAAATCAAACTTGATGGATTGATTTCACAGGTGTCATAGGGTGTATTGAATCAGGTCTTAGGGTTTGGGAGCATGTCCTGGTCAAAAGTCAAAGCTACAGTTGACTTTTCCCGCGAAACCCTAACTGTGGTTCAGATGAAATTGAAACTTGTTGCTCAAGCTTCTTGGATCAATCCATTGTTGCAAATGGATCAATGTGGTGTATTAGATACCCTCAAATCCTCTCTTGAGGTCTTGGCCCATGTTTTGTCCCAAAAGTCAACTTAGGGGTGAATTAGGTCAAGAAACCCTAATTCCTGATTTTTGATGAATGCATCCCCTGAGGTCAAAATTGACTTGTGATTGGGTCCATGAGGTTCCATGGAGCATATTAGGATATACTTTGAAGCATTGGCTCATGCCCAGAGGAAAAATTCCATCTGGAAGCCCTGGTCGACCAAACCCTAATTTGGTGACACTGGCGATCTTGAGGCTTAATCCACTTAGAAGGGAGCAGCTTTGTGCTAATCCTTGAAGTGGGAGTCCTTTTGATCCATTGTAGAGGTATGTAATTTCTTGATTGATCCATTGTATAAGGCTCAAAGAGGGCCTGAAACCCTAATTTTTGTTTGCAGTGTGTGCTCACCCATCTTTGGGGAGACTAATGAGGCATGATGGTACATCCATATTGTGATGATGATTTACACAATGATGGGGAATCTTAGTGGTCAAAATTTGGGGAATGACAGGATTCAAACCAAGTTCATTCAAGTATGAGTGTGTACATCCCAACTCTTACTCTATATAAGCATCACAACTTGTGACGACACAATCAAGGGGTTGTTTCCGACTACGTGATTAAATAGAAACACAAAGTGATTTTATTCAACAATCACAAGGCAAACAAATTCACTTTAACAACACCATAACACAAAATGATCGATACAAAGAATACAGTTCATGAATAAACTATGGTTCTAGCAACTACATGTCCATGACACACACCATGGTATCCTTCGTGTCCAAGCATTGTCATCTAAGTCATTTTCATAATCTAAGTTATCTTTCTAGTTCACTTACCTAGTTATAATCCTAGGTTTCCTCACTCATCTTCATAAGGTTTTAATCATGCATCATGATATAAAACATAACCTACATAAGGCACCCATGGTGACACAACACACTAAAAAACCATCGGCAAGGTTATCACACAACCAACCTCCTTCTAATGTATTCCACTTCCAAGTCTCATAGCAACATTCGTCCAATCAACCCATGGTGAGGGTTCACTAGACTTAAAGGGAATAATTCATTGGAATAAGTAATAGAGACATCTCTCTATATCATAGTGCTCTACGTTAACTTCCTAACGCTTCCGTCCCTGTATCAATTGAGGCTACCATTCATGTTTTATGGTGGAAACATGGAAAAACAAAGTATTTTCATTCACTTCCAATTTCATCATACCATACATGATAGTTTATCGATACTATCCTATTAATCATTGGCATAAAACCACGTTTCTACTTCACTATCAAATAAAGCATTGAAAGATCTTTCCAACGCTTTCGACCGTGCCTCATTGCGAGTTACGGTTCTCGAGTTATGGTGGAAACAAGAAGCAAAGTATTTTTCTCAGTGCAGGCAAGTTCGTTTAGCGAGATAGACTTTGCTGAGCGAACTCCTAGCAAACCAAGTCAGCAGAAAAAATTCCCTGACTTCGTTTAGAGAACGGTAGCAAGCGGTAGTGAACCCGAACAGCATTTGGACGCATTTGGGGGGAGAAAAACATAAAAAATCATCATCTTGATGCATCCTGACCCGAGACAACATGAAATCAAAGATAACAACGATAACAATAATAGGAACAAGAACAACAATTTCATCAACATAAGAACACAGCAACCATTGAAATTTCTCATGAATATGGAATAATTCAAGTGAACATGTCATGAGTCACCAATATCTATTCTATGTTTCCTCAAAACCCTAACTCCTAATAAGCATAGAGTTTCTAACTAGAACTTACCTTGTTCAAGAAGAAGATGATGAAGAAATTGAATTTTCCCTTCTTCTTCCTTCCTTCTTCTTTTTCTCTTCTTTCCTCTTTCTTTTTCTCTTTCTCTTCTTTTCTTCTTCTCTTCTTCTTCATGTTTTTCTTTCTCTGTTCTTATCCGTTTTCTTTCCTTCTTATCTCTTCTATCTACTTTCTTCTTTTCCACCACCAAATACATATAGAATAATATATTATATGATGTGGTTAGGATTAAAAGATATTAAAGAAATATCTCAAGGGCAGATATTTCTTACTATTAGACCAATTGATCAAATATTAGTGTTACCAAAATGCTCCTTCGGGTATTAATTAATAAGGGTCCGTCTCTTTTAATAAAGTTTGATCTCTTCAGAGTTCACTGGTTACTCTATTGGTCCCGACTAACAATACTTAGAGGACATAGGAGCTCAAATTAATCCAACCGACAAAAGATAGAGTACATAAGAACTCAGTTGGTCTCAACTGAAAACCAATTGAGCATTTAAGGGTATATGGGATATTACATTCAAAGTATAGGAAGATATCACTTCATTCGTAAGACATAGTTTATTCCTAGCACGCCACAACCACTAGCAAGCTGCCAAAAATATAGAGCCACCATCGATGTCATGTCTAATCCAATCATATTATCCCCTTAAAAGAATAACGGGGCCAAGAAGTCAATCGATTTCCAAAAGCGATATATTATGTTAAAATAAAATTAGTTATACAAAATTATTAGTTAGGAAAGAATTCAAGTAACTTATTAATGTTAGTTGTTGTTATATCAAGTAAAATGTTTAATATTGTTTGTATTGTTGTTGTTGTTGAGATTTAAGATTTATGATTCTATTGGTTTTGTTAATTTGTTGTTGTTGTTGTTGCTGTTGTTTTTTAGAGTTAATGTTTAAGGATTCTATTGATTTTGTTTTTGTTGTTGTTGTTGTTGTTGTTGTTGTTGATGAGGAGGAATATTTAGAGTTCGTCTACAAATTTGATGCTTTGCAAATTAAAACGAAAAAAACACGTTAAAACTAAAATTTTGTAAGTAGAACTTACCCCTTTGGTATCATTGAAAATTGAGGTAAAAAGTATCGCGGTTTTGAAAATTCAAAAAATGCTATTGTTGTGGATCTAACCCATGACCGGTACAATTTTTCCCCTCAGTGGACCTATACCTAAGAGGAAAATTGGTGAGTTTTTCAGGTCTCTTTTTGTTACCTCGTCTATAAAACTAAGGTTAAATCCCTTTTTCGAACGAGGTAAAAGGGATTTTTTGTAGTAGTGATCCAAGCACTGAATGAATGTGGCGTGCCAATTACAAACTCAAAAGAAAGATGCCTCAGACTTTGGTTGCAAGGAGACCAGTCGACTATAGTCCCAGATTCTCGACTGACATTGTTGTACCAAAGGAAATACTAGAAGGGGAGGGTTATCCAACCTCCACCCAGATAAGGCGGCGAGGCAAGATTCCCAAGGAACATTGTCGGCATTTTACTCTCACACTAGATCAAAGAGAAACAGAACACCAAACCTCGTCATCCACGTGCATACCGTCGGCAGACTGTAGGCTACATAAGGTAATTCTCCACTCCGAAATAAGAAGGGAGTCGGGGAGTTTCAGCCACAGTGGTCAAAAAGTACCTCGTCAGAGCATTAAAAAAAGGCAACTCCGGGATCCTAAGACATCAATGGTCATCCTCAAGCTATAATCTCGGAGAAGCCGACCATCCAACTATGCGTTTGCAGACATATACAAACTGGGGAACCTTGGAACTCCATCCAACGAAAGAAGACACCTTAAAGAAGGAAAATGAACCCATCTTGGAGCCCCAAGGAAGGACCATAACCAAAGACTCAAGGCGGAGTCCGACCACAATGGAGTCGCCATTGAAGGTTTATCTTTCTAGACATTTCATTGTTTATTTGTGACGAATTCTATTAATTATTAATATGAAAATACAAAAACACGCAGAAGTGCGCGCGTGCACACCCACACACACAATCACACACACACACACACACACACACACACACACACACACATATATATATATATATATATATCCTCTTTCTTTCTCAGTTGCTTGCTTCTTTGTCTTTCTTTCTGCTAGAGCACTCAAGACATGGGTAAATAAGATGAAATGCTTTGAAATGCTTGAATGCATATTTGATACACACTTAATGCATTTCTGCAATTCTAACACGATTTAAATGCATTCCATGCATAATTGCATATCTGATACAGAATTAACATATTTCTACGATTTTGATACGTCTTAAACACATACCTCGTTTGACTTCTCATCTGAGGCATACTAAACGCATTTTTGCGTAGCTGATACACCCACCCTTTCAGATTTAGCCAATCCAAGGGCTTGGGTGGTGGGGCCTAGAGACGTCCACCTTGATCTTAGCCATGCCTCGAGGGCATGGACAAGGATCCTACCCTTGGTCGGGGAACGGTCCTCTATGATGCGGAGCATAGTACAAAGATACAAACACATTACACTGATTCCATCGATCCCAAGCCTCGTCCTAGAGTGTCATACCCCAATTTTGTCCACCCTTCATATGCTTTCGAGTGGCTTTTATTTTGAATAAATGAGATAACACAGTTGGTAAGAAGGCATATGTAAGAGGTTTAATCATAAGGTCGCGGGTTCAAGTCCCATTGCATTACTATTTGTTTTTATTTTTCTTTTTGTGTGTTTTCATTAAAAAAAAAAGGGTAAAAAAATCATTTTTTCTATTATTTAATTATTATCTTTGTTTTTTTATTAAGGAGTATTTTAAAAATTAATTTTTTATTTTTAAATCTTTATTTTATGCATTAAACAAATAAAATACCCAAAAAAAAGAAAACAAAATCTCAAGACCAATTCAATATTCATTCCAAAACAAATCTTAAACATATTCCAGACATATTTGATTGAAAGAAGAAAGTTTTCAAAATCACAAAACATGTTCCAAACATGATCCAGACAAATCTGAATACCTTCCAAATCAGCATTTAAATGTCAAGATTCAAAATGTCTATAAAAAAGGGCAAGAGACCAACACTCGAAGAGGAGGAGAAAGAGACCAGCACTAGTAGCACATGAAAGAAAAGAGAGAACCGAAATACAGGAGCATCGGTATTTTTATTATTTTGGATTTATTGTTGTTCTTCATTCTTCATGTACGTTATATGTATCATTATACCGTTTTTTCTTGTTTGGTTTTCTTACGTATAGTTTCGATTGTTGATTTATATTGTCAATTTATCGTATGTGTTTCTTATATATCGTATGTGTTTCTTATATACATGTTTAGTTTACACTCTATATATTTGTTTGTGATTCTTATATATTTATGCATATGTCGGGATTACATAGTACGTACAATATATATTGGTTTGTGTTTCCTATGTATATAAATATGATCACTGTTTAATTTTTTTTATTTTTTATTTTTTTATTTTCTTATTTTTTATATATTTACCCTTGTTTAAATTTTAGGACATATATATACATTTTTTTAACTTTAACGTTTTTTTTTTCTATTTTTTAACATATAATTATACTTTTTTTTTTGTTTTGTTCTAATATATATGTACTTCTTTTTTTAAGTTAATATATATCTCTCTTTTACTAATTATAACATATATTTATATTTGTTTAGTTATGACATAATCATTTTTATAAATTACGATACGTACTTTGAGTTATATATATATAGTTTTTGTGTGTTAATATTATTTACACATTTCGTTTTATTTTTAACTTTATGACGATTTTATTTTATTTTTAGTTTTATGTCAATTTCGTAGCAATATACCTTTTTTGTGTATAGCATGTGCATATTGTGTTTTGATTTCTATTTTTCAAATTAATTTGAGTTGATGTAAAAATTTGTGACACTACCGTAATAATAATAATAATATCTTTGAGTGTTGTTTGGCTTATTATTACATTTCGATTTCGGAGTTAAAATCTAATGTAACACTCGAGAACCGGTTGAGTGTGTATATTTATTTGATCGGCTTCTCATAAAATGATTTATACATGAATCCACTCTAAGTTAGCTTCAGAGCTTAATTCAGTTGCTCTTCAATTTCGGTTGTTTCCGGTCCCGCATTTACTTGTTTAATTGTTTAGTATTTTAGTCATTTTCTTACTTCGCGTTGACAAAATATATCCTTCACCCTCGTGCGTAATTGTTATTTGTTTTTGCCGCCTTTATTTTGATAGATAGATAATTATTAAAAACAAAAAGCAATATAAAACCAATCTTTCAAAAAATCAAAGAATTTGGTCAACACCAAGTTCCCTTTTCAAAAACATTGGTCGACACCAATTGATCAATCAACCCAAGCATTATTGATCCATATATCAAGCCATACCCCATTTTTGTAAGTCGACTGCTTTATGCGTCGCCATCAACCTTTCCCTTTTCCTTTTCAAACCTTTTCAAACTCATCTTGTGTTAAAACCCTTGATTCAGCATCAATTGGCATTTTCTTGATTAAACTTCAAAAAACACAATAAAAGAAGATCAGGATTGTGTGCCACGAGCATTAAGTAGTGGTGAAGGGGTGAGAATGGATTTCCATACATTCACTATGATTATTTCAACACAAGGTGTTCGTCTTGGTTGATTGGAATAATCACCTCTACCCATAGTCTTTAGCGCGATCCAAATCAGAAACAAATCTTCTGAAAACCTAAAAAACACTTTAACACGTCAAACTTGTCTTTTCTCGCCCCCGTGCGATTGAAACTTCTCAAGACACTAAGTCATCGCCCACATACGATCCACAACTCAAACAACTATTTCAAAAGACCATTGCTTAGTCCCTTCTTCTGTGCATATAAACTAGTGCTTCAGCCTCCCCTAGTGAGCAGACAAGCCAATGTTTAGGAGTTAGAATGTGACCTAAACACTCGTTCATAAAAAACAAACAACCCTTTTTGAGCCGAACTACGATTGCTCTAACTTTCCCATTGCATGAGGGAATACGTAGGCACAAGGGCCCTAATCCTTGGCGAGCACTCTAATAATAAAACCAACCAATTTCCCTTAGCAAGCTTTAAAATATCAAATACCTTTCATTCCTAGACAATTTAGATGTTTCTCATCGAGTACGATGGATGTATGAAGTGCTACTACCTTCTCCTTACATAACCGACTTCTGAACCCAACATGGTTGCGATGACTATACCCTATCCTTTTTCCCTGTGGGTTGTCTCGATATTTTCCCTTTCCCTTCTTAGGAATAAATAAAGTTCGGTGGCCACTCTCATAAGTCCATCCGCGATCGTGCAAACCCTAGTTTTGCGCATCACGGAGATCTTATTTTTCGAGGTGCGACAGATGGCGACTCTGCTAGGGACTGGTTCACCCCTAAAGCAACTCAAGCCTAGTCTAGGTTTTCTTCGTATGTTTGAGTGTTTGTTTATCTTTCTTGCTTGCTTATATTTCTTTTAATCGCTTTCCATATTATATATTTGTGGTTTCTTGGCACTATGGATGGAAACTTTGATTACAAACCTTGTGGGAAAAGCTTTCTACCCGAGCCTAGAGTATAAAAACATAAGATATGAGAGGTTGAGTCGTATGGGGCACCGAGGAATTTATCCTCGTGTAGTTCGATACGAGAACCTAACTTAGAGTAGATTCTAATGAGAATGTTGGCGACCGTCAAACCTGTGGCATGGACGACCAACATTTTCATCGGGATCCATGACTCTAAGGACCTTTTAGAACCTTAAACCATTTGGCCAAAAACTAGGATTGATGGTCACGTAGTATGGGATATCGAGGTTTACCCCTCACGTAGTTCGAGACAAAGATCTCAATCAGAGGAGACTTTCTTGGCAGAGTCGTTTGCCTGGCAATCACTGACATATGCAATGAACAGTCAAGAAAGTCCACAACTCTGAGACCTCTATTTAGAACCCGATGTTGATGGTCGCGTAGTATGGGACACCGAGGTACACTCCTCGTGTAGTTTGATATGAAGACCTCAACCAAAAGAGATTCACATAATGGACTCGTCAACTCTTATGCTCATGGCGTGTCTGATGAACAGTCGTATGGATCTGTGACTTTGGGGTTCCGTTAAACTCTAGATCCTACATAGTGAGAACCCTGTGTTCAAGCAATCAGCCTTTATCCTCCATCTATACCTTGGATCATGTATCTTGAATAACCTAAAATATACATTGAATTCATTTGCATATATTTTCATTTTCATATCATTTGGATTGCATATCATTCTCCCAACCGAAACTCATTCCATCCTCCGCTCATTGCCAGCCAGTTGATTTCCCGATACTCATACTGAATCTGTGGTAGCTGAAAAGCATTTGAAGCAAGTCCAATCAAAGATAACAGGAGTATAGACAACTAAACCAAGTTGGAAGTTGTGGTAGCCATGTCAGAAAAGAACTTTTAGCATGTTAAGGTGAAGAATCTTGATCTCCTATTAGGTTTCACTGAGTCGACCAATCCACTATACGATCTTCTGGCTGATGATGATCTTCCACCAGTGAACATTCCTACCCAGCCTCAAATGGTGCCATTGACTGACTATATGAAGGAAAGTTTTTATGCCCTTGAGAAGGAAGTCGGAGCTCTGAAAGTGCATGATGCGCCTGTGCTTGATGCTGCTGATATGTGCCTAGTACCAGACTTGGTGATTCCTCCTAAATTCAAAGTACCCAACTTCGAGAAGTACATTGGTCTCAGTTTCCCAAAGCGTCATTTGGTGATGTTCTTCTGAAAGATGACCTCCTATATGCACAATGATAAGTTGATGATTCACTATTTTCAAGACAGTTTGAGTGGAGCATCCTTGAATTGGTACATGGACTTAGAAAGAAGCTGTATCCAGTCATGGAGAGACTTAACCAATGCCTTTTTGAAGAAGTACAAGTTTAACTTGGATATGACTCTAGACCGTATGCAATTTCAAAATCTATCTCAGAAGAGCGGTGAATCCTTCAGAGGATATGCGCAACGATGGAGAGAATTGGCAGCCCAAGTGCAACCGCCACTCTTATAAAAGGAATTGGTTGATCTGCTCATGAGAACCATGCAAAGCCCATACTTCGAAAGGTTGCCAAGCAGTGCGGTATCAGACTTTGCTCATCTAGTGAAAATTGGAGAACGCATCAAGGGTGGTTTAAAAAATGGAAGAACCCAGGCGCTTCAAGCAGTCGAGCTAGTGAAATTGAGTCTCTCAGCAATTCCCATGAGGGAGATAAGGATGAAATTAATGTAGTTGTGGAAAATGTAGAGCATTCTCATGGTGAAACAGCAAGACCTTATGGTCCATCATCTTCTCAGCCGTCATGATTCCCAGCTCCACGCCATCCTTATGGACAACCAGCAATGCCTAGAGCTCCGTACTAGAAACCTCATATTTCTCCTCATGCAAATCAACGAGCTCATGGTCGAGGATATCATAATTAGCATAGGCCTCGCAATAATCTGGAAAGAAGGAACGCTACTCTTCATCCGGTTCCTATGTCATACACTCAGCTTCTGCCATATCTGGTATGAAATTCTCTGATGGAGCCTAAGTCCCTAAAGCCTTTGCCTGAGCCATACCCTCCTGGGTACGATCCTAATGTGTGATGTGGTTATCATACTGGATCAATGGGGCACTCAACTGAAGACTGCAAAGCTTTCAAAGCCAAAGTACAACAATTGATCTACAAGAAAAACATATCCTTTCCAGAAGGAACCATGGTTGTGCACATCAAATTCTCGCCTGAATGAGTTTCAAGACTTCAAGAGGCATCTCCTAAAGCCAGTGGTTCAGACAGGAAGACTTTATCCTTGGAATTGGCAATCATTGGATCACTTTTATCATTTGTATTTGTAGTTTATTTCTTGTTAAATGTTACTTGTTCTTAAACATTGTTGTTTTGAATGGTAATATATTAATGATGTGATCATGCATTTTATTTAATTAATCATGTCGCATTCGCTCATTTTTCTTCACTTATATAATAAAAAACAAAAAATACATCCACACTTTCTTTATCAAACTGTTGTTTTAGAAAAGATTGGTCGTATGCTTTCAGATAAAATCTCGTTGATGATGTACAAGCATTGTTTCAAATTCCCAAACACTGGAGAGATAAGGAGTTAATCCCTAGTTAACCATTTCGAGCCTAGAAGTAGGAGTTTCCTTCATATTTCTAAACCCTTACGCTTAACCTGGGGCATAGGCAGTGTTCATTTAATCTGACTACACATTTGATTTCAAGATGATACATCATGTTTGTGGACCAGCCAAATGATATTCTTTGCACACATCCTGACATGTCGAAGGAACCATGCAAAATCCAAAAATTATGACGGTTGTTCTTCAATGACCAATGACTTGGCAGTCACAAGCCTTTCCAAAAAAGAAAGAAAAATCCCTCTAAGTCGAACACCCAAAGAGGTGACTTAGGCAAAAATCAGGAAAATCCCGATGGACTGGAAAAACAAAATCAGTCCAAGAAAAAGTTAGGGATCAAAAGAAAATCAAAAGAGGTCCTCAAATCCTCAACATAGCAAACACTACAAGAAAAAAAGGAGATTTACGACACTTAAGTTGCGACAGTTATCACAAAACCGTCCTTATTCCTGGATTGCGACAGTTGTCACGACAGTTAGGGTCAACTGTCGCAGTTTTTTTGCGACAGTTATCATAAAACCGTCCTTATTCTTGGACTGCGACGGTTGTCACGACAATTACGAACTGGACTGCGACGGTTGTCACAACAGTTATTACAAAACCGTTCTTATTATGTTTTTTACTTAACTTATTATCTTAAAAAATAATTTTTTTGATTGAACGCTAAATGAAAAGGAAAAATTTTTTACTTAACTTTTTATTTAACAAATTAATCTTTATTATTATATTATATTAATTATTTCTTTATAGTTAATATATACTAAGATAAACTCGTTTTCTCTCTCTCTCAGTTTTGAAACACATGTACTTTCTCTCTCTCTTCAAGTGTTCAGAAACTCAGTATTATACTCTACTCACGCCACAAAAGCTCGGTCTAACAGAAAACTCAGAAGGAAACTCAAAGGGCCTGTTTGATTGGCTTTTTAAAAACAATTTTCTCTTTTTCATAATTTAAAAACAAAAAAAATTGTTTGGCTTGTATTTTTTAAAAATGGTTTTTAAAAACGGTTTCAAATTTTGTTGTTTTTAAAACTAAAAAAACAAAACAGCTACAATCTGTTTTGCTTTTCACTATTGAGTATTTGATCCATTTCTAAAACTCAAAAACACGGAAAAAAAACTATCCATTTTTATTTATGGCATTATTGTAAATATTGGTTTAGTTTTATTTTTTTATTCTAACAAAATAAATATGTTGATACTTTGAAGACAAGTGGTGATTTATTAGGAGTATCTCTTCTAGTTTATATTTTAACTTATAATAGATTTTACGAAATTGTTCCAGTTTTTCTTTTATATTATAATTAAATTAATTTTTTTTTAAATAAATACACCCTAAAAAAAATAAAGTGAGGGAAATTAATAAAATAAAAAAAAATAGAAGATGCACTCGAGATTTGTTCAAATTAATCCTAAGCACTAAATTGAAGATGCAGTCAAAATATATTTTTTAAAATTAAATCATTCTATTATATAGTATGAATATTAATTGAATAATATTAACTTTTTTATAACTTGATATTCGATATATATATATATATATATATATATATATATAGAGAGAGAGAGAGAGAGAGAGAGAGAGAGAGATCTCCTTAAAAAAGATAGGCTAAATGACTTAAATAATATATATTAAAAAAATTTAAAAATTTTAGTGCCAAACATTTTTTTTTCAATTCTTTTAAAAATAGTTTTTTAAAATTTAAGTGCCAAACAAATTTTCTCATTTCTTCATCTTTAAAACCATTTTAAAAATTTAAGTGCCAAACATATTTTTTTTCACTTCTCTTTTTTAAAAACAGGTTTTCAAAACAATTTTTAAAACAAATTTTTAAAACTAAAAATCAAAAGTAAAACAAAATCTCTCTCTCTCTCTTTTATTTTCCTCTATGGCTTCCACCGAGGAAACCCTATGCAAATCTCTACCGACAAACTCTCCGCCGAAATCCAAGGCAACACCGTCTGTTTACTCTAGGCTTCATTGGCACCTAAATATGACGTCAAAGCTTCCATTCAAGCCCTAAACGCTCTCAAACTTGAGAAATCGTCGATCGAGGAATCACTTCAATCGTTACTCTCTGGCTCCAATTCTTGTGAAGGGTTGAAAGGCGGTTGTTTTATACTCGGCCGTTTAAGATTTTTCGCGGTGTTGCTGGTCTATATGATTATGGTCCTCCATGTTGTGCCGTTAAATCCAATGTTCTATCCTTCTGGCATCAGGTGAATTGTTAACTAATTATGGATTTATCAAATTAATTTCTATACAATGAAGAATTAAATGTGATTAGGAGCTGAATTTTGTTAGATTATGAGCTAGGTTTCATTAGATTAGGAGCTGAGTTTTGCTAGATTAGGAGCTGTTTGGATTGAATTATTTGAGCTTATTGTCTCTCATAATCAGTGAGAGGGGGGAGAATGTTTGAAAAACCCTATAATAGAAACAATTTAGAATATGTTTGCATTGACTTATTTTAAGCTTATCTAGTGGCATAAGCACTTATTAACTGTTAGAGGTAACATAGGAAAACAACTTAGACATGTTCATTATTTCTTTTCATTTTATTTTCACTCTCAGTAGCGCACATTGTAAGATTTCTGATGATCTCTTTAGCTTAACTATCGAGATTGAGATATTGGCGGGATCGGTGCCTTGGACTGACACGTGTATAGGGGAGATCTTGCAATCATCGAATTTGAAGACCTTTGCTTTGACAGAACTTCAGGTTGCCACGAGAAATTTCCGTGTAGACGGTGTGTTAGGAAATGGAGATTTTGGATTAGTTTTTCAGGTGTTTAAATATACACTTGAGAGTCATACTTAATGACATTCAAAATTGTACTCATGAATTATATTTAGTGAATTGTTAATGAGTTGTGATTAGAGGTGGTAAATCATATCAAGTCTGCTCATTTAACCCTTCATTTTGGCGGCCAAGTCAAAGTTTCTAACATTTTGACAGCCTGCTTGGCCAAAATCTCATTTTTGGCATATTTTGGAAGGGTGAGCCTAACGAAGTAGACATGTCCATATGTCACCCTTAATTGTGATGCATTGAAGTATTCATTAACGATTCACTTAACACTTAACGTAGTTTCTCTTACATCAAAATTATGTTGACTAAATTTAATGTCAAATATAATTTCTATTAATAATTTTAATTATTATTACATGTTTGAGAGTATTTTTACACGTTTTCTCTTGTCTCTTACTTTTCTAAACTAATTTTATTAGTTAATGGGAAAGTAAGAGGTTTTTGTTTTAAATTACATTAATCATTGTTATCCATTTCTATTTTAGGCAGATTTCAATTATCTAGGCCAATTTTCACATCCTCATCTAGTGAAACTAATTGGATACTGTTTTGAAGACGAAAACAATCTTCTGATCTAAGAATTTATGTCGCGTGGCAGCTCGGAGAATCACTTGTTTCTTAGTGAGTTCTACAATTTTCATCCTTTCACATTATTGTACTTGACAAGGCATGCCTAACATTATCAATAATTTTGTAACAGGAGGCTCATATTTTCAACCTCTTTCTTGGTGCCTACGTTTGAAGGTTGCATTTGGTGTTGCGAAAGGCCTTTCATTTCTACATAGTGTTGAGAAAAGAGTGATATATCAAAATTTCAAGACTTGAAATGTCTTGCTAGATTCAGTATGTGTCTATTTGTACACACACATCACAACTCACACACTAATATATAATGTTTAATTGACTATCATATCTAAAAATTTCCTTGTTGATTTGATCACAGAATTATAATGCAAAGCTTTCTAATTTTGGGCTGGCAAAGGTCGGATCCGCGATTGATAAAGGTCATGTCTCCACCAATCATCAAATTATTTCTTATTTGTAGTCAGGTTTATACATTCTTTACTGACTAGCAATGTTTGTAAATGACAAATTTCACCACCAATCATCAAATTATTTCTTATTTGTAGTCTGACTTTGATCACTACTAATCACTGCAGTCGCATTAATTTTGTTAAAACTTCAAAAACTCTAGAGTCTCAACGTAGATTGTGGTCATGTAGCATGATTCTATGGGAAGAATATAAATTTGGTCTTGTTTTCATCTCCTTGAAAGTTTCTCTTGATCTTAACTACTTTGTGGTTCAGATTTTGTACTAGATTTAATTAAATTCAATGACATTTGAAGATGTATCCCACCACATAACACTTTTCATTTCTATTCTTGGAGGCAAACAATCTATAACAATGCATAATTTGTGCCTTTTTTGTTCTTATAAATGGTGTCGTTTTCTTGCTTTCTATATCTTCAAGTTTTTGGATCAAAACACTAATTATATTTGTAATCAACTCACTTTGATTTGACAGGGCAGCTGTTATGGATTGGAGCTATGTTGGTGAATGATTATCTGTAAAAAAATCTTGAGATATTTCATGGTTTCACTGTTATTGAATTAGGTTCTGGTATTGGTATGTTCACATTTTATTCTTCTCTTTTGTATGAATGATTATTTAAATTTGGACATTTTTTTTCATTCACATTCTAGTTAAAAGCGCACAACGTGTCATACGTTTTCACTCAATGTGAAAACCTATTTTTTTCCTGTCTGCTTATAAATTGTTAATATAGATCCGCAGCCTCTTCAGTGAAAGATTCGCAAAACCTTCGGAAGCAGTGAGAGCAAAGTCCTTGATGTACAATTTGGAATCTCTTTTACTCAATTAAAAATGGTTAGTTTTGGATGTTTTTTATTTATAAAAAACTGAATATCAATTGGCCATTATTAATAACAGATATTTGATTTAGCGTGACATTCTTCATCTCAGTGCATGCTTTTCACTCCAAACATATATACTTTTTATTTTACACTCATTTACATTTTTATGAACACGAAAAGGTTGCTGCATATTCAGACTGCCATGTGAGTTTTCGAGCTTTTGGATTCCTTGGAACTGACAAATTGTCAGCTTCAGGTAAACCTAGATTTTTCTACCTTCTCTGTGTTAAGAAGTGCGATACTTAAGATTCTTCTTATAATAAATTAACATTTTTTTACTTCGTTTGTTTCAATTTCTGGCTATGACATACATATAGATGGTGGCGAAGCTTTGCAGGCCGCTGGTATAGTAAGCCGGTCAGTTCTTATAACTAGTCATGCTTTGAGTATGCCAGAAGTCGTTGCAAAAGATCCAAAGTGGAGAGCTCTTCTTGAACATGGTGTCACGCATGCATTAATTGTTGGAATAGGAATTCAAATTCTTCAACAGGTACAATTAGTTTGCACTGTTTTAGTATTGCATTACATCACCTGAGTATACTATATCATTCTTTAATTGAAATTCCATCAAAAAATTGATTCTGAAAATCAATAATACACATTGCACTATTGCAGACTGCTGGCATAATTGGATTTATATACTATGCTCCTCAGATTCTGGAGCAGGCAGGAGTAGGAGCTCTTCCATCAAATTTAGGCATAAGTTCAATATCCGCTTCGTTTCTTGTAAATATCATTACTTCATTTTGTCTTGAAGGAGAAAACTTTAACTCAGTGTGGAGTAATGCCATTTTTCCTTAGGAGTCTTTCATGCTAAGAGAGGGACAGTGGCATGGATGTAAATAATCTAGAGGCTTGCCACTTACAGCAATTAGATGAAAGAGGAAGTTTACTGGATAAGAGATGGACGACAGCTTGGATATTTGAATCAACAAGTGTGCCACTTACAGCAGTTATTTGGGATTAGGGTTTGTTTTGAATGTCTGTTTTGATATGTGATATACAGAGAAGTATCTTCCTACAGAGAGATTTTGATTTCCTCTGAGGGGGATGTTGATTTTTATGTGCCTTGATCAAAGCCCAAGGTTGAAGCTAAGAGATTGATTGAATCCACTGGGGAAGTCCTTTTATAAAGCCTAAGAGGAGGCTGGAGAAGGCTGACTCAACAAGAGAGTATTTATTTGTCTTGTACAAAGCCCATGATTGAGGCTAAAAAAAAAGACTGAATCTTTGGGGGACATCTTTATACTAATCCTAAGAGGAGGCTAAAAGTTGACTTTTCTGGGGGAATATTTTGTCTGTCTTGTACAAAGCCCAAGATTGAGGCTGAAAAAAGATTGACTCTACTAGAGAGATTTATACGGTGTCTTGTACAAAGCCCAAGATTGAGCCTGAAAGATATATGACTGACTTAGCTGAAGATATTTATGGGTGTCTTGTACAAAGCCTAAGATTGAGGCTGAAAAGGAGATTGACTCCGCTTAGGGATATTAATTCTCAAAGCCTAAAAGAAGGCTGGGAGGAATTGACTCCGCTGAGGAAGATATATATCCAGAGCTAGAGAGAAGGTTCTGAAGATTTTGACTTTGTAGGAGAAAGTTTATATATGTCTTGTACAAAGCCCAAGAGTGAGGCTAAAAGAATGGCCGACTCAACAAGAGAGTGCTTTTGTACCGTATGTCTCAACAAGAGAGTATGGAAAGGTGATTAACTCAATAAGAGAGTACTTTGAAAGGTGATTGACTCAACAAGAGAGTCCTTTGAAAGCTAACTCAGCTGGGGAAAATCATTATACAAAGCCTAAGAGGAGGCTGAAAAAGGTTGACTCAACAAGAGAGTGCGTTAAGGTGATTGACTCAACAAGAGAGTGCTTTGTTTGTCTTGTACAAAGCCCAAGATTGAGGCTAGAAAGAGTTAACTCAACAAGAGAGTGTCTTAAGAAAGAAGATGGACTCAACAAAAGGGTGTTGTTGGGGCTAATTCTGCTGAGGAAAAATCATTATACAAAGCCTAAGAGGAGGATGACTTCTGCTGAGGATTATTGAGATCCAGAGGCATGTCCAAGTTGGGGAATTAACTCTTGCTGAGGGTTACAGAAGAGTTGAGGTATCAGATGCCTTGAGGTTCTGATGATAAGCTAACCCTAGTTGGGGAAATTTAGGGTGAAAGACTGAGTTTTAGATCCCGTGAGGGTTTTAACTCTACTGGAGATTGATTAGTTGACCAGGGTTTTTCCTGTGTTTGTAGGGAACTTGAGAATGTCTTTGAGATCCAAGAGGGGATTAGACTGTCCAAGTATACTGGTATGGAAGAGTTTATCTTTGTATGATGCCCAAGAGGAAGCAGGTGTTTTAAGGGATGAGAATCAACCCTAAATTAGTCAAGGTTTTGACTCTTTTAGAAAGACTACTCTAGCAAAGGATGACTAAGTTTTGTCTTATACCTTTAAGAGGTCTTCAGGGTCCTTGTATTAAGCCCAAGAGAAGGCATGAGAACTTCTAAGAAGCCGGAGGGTCCTTGTACAAAGCCCAAGATGAGGCTGGGATGCTTTTAGGAAGCCCGTGGGTCCAAACTTAAGAAGAGTTCAAGAAAAGTTTCACCGGGAATAATCTCTTCTTTAGTGAACAGTTCTAGGGTTTGAAGAAATTCAAGAGAGGTTTCATTGGGAATTAATCCTCTCTAGGGGAAATGAATTTCTTTGACAATTTTCTAATAGGGACAGTCTGAGAAAAGTTTCATCGGGAATAATGCTTTTCTCTTTGTTCCATATTGTTTAAGCCAAAGAGAAGGCAAGACTGTATCTGGAAATTCCTATGGGGAACTAGTTTTGACTGTATTTAAGAGTGACCAACTGGCTTTACCTAATTCTAGACTTAGTTGTCGGGGAAAACTCTATGCAGGTATACAAGTATATATACAGTGGATATATGACAAGTATTTAAAAGGATATGAAAGAAGGAATTACAGGTGAGCAAGCTTCCAGCAATACAGACAAATATATATATGAAAGCATGTAAAGAAAGCTGATAAACACTTACAGGCAAGCAAGCTTCCATTGTAACAGATTCAAGAAATTAAAGAAAGTTTTGATAACTACTATGAATTTGAACCTAAATCAAATGGGAAGTTGTTTTTGAAAAGGTTGTTGGGGCTTATACTCGAGGAGAGGCCCAGATGAAAAACAGTAATCGTACCATTGTTTTGAAAATCGCATCGGGACTTATTCCATGACCGAGGCCCAAATTATTGTATTTACAAAGAGGGTTGGGTCTTACAACTCAAGGAGAGGCCCAAAGTTTATTTTTGTAAAAGAGACGGGGCTTACAACTCAAGGAGAGGCCCAAATTATTTTGTTTAAAAGGCGACGACCGCGCCGAGGTTTTAAAATCGCAGTGGGACTTATACAATGACTGAGGCCCAAAAAGGTTTATATTTACAATGGGGTGGGACTTACACTCTATCAAGAGGCCCAAAGATGTTTGAAAAGATTTGTTAGGGTGATAATGATCAAAACCCTAATTTTTTGATTAAAAATGTATTTTAATTCAAATAAAATAATAAAACATGTGAAAAAAGGTTATGATCTTGGATTTATATTTGGAAAATTATGTTTCATTCATGGGATGATTTAAAAATCATTTGAATTTTGCAAAACCAAGAGAAAGAAATATTTTTAATGTCTTAAAAACAAATAAAAATATAATTCTTTATAAAAATATCAAATATAGGAAATAAATAATATTTTTGTGAAATTTTCATGGAATTAAATATTTTAATATTTTTGTGAATTTTCAAAAAAAGAATCAATCAAAATAATTAAAATTGAGAGAGAAATTAATTTTTGAATTAATTAACAAAAACCATAAAAATATTAAAAATAGCAAAAATGTGGAAAGGTAGCAAAAAAGGTATGGGTGGGGTTTGAACCCACGACCTCATACACAAACACACATGCGCGCTACCACTGGGATGGTGATACATCCGTGTATCAAAACCACCCCATGTGCATATATGGGGTGCCTTGTTTTCAGGCCTGGCCAAGGCAAGGCAAGGCAAGTTTTGGCAATTTACGTAAAGCCTCTAAATTTCTCATTTCTCCATGGATTTAGACAAATTTTAGGTGCATTTGGCCTAGAATTTCATGAGGAATCCAATGGTGCTTTTGGAATTTTCAGAAAGTGTCCCTATTTTAAAACCCGATAGTGGTTTCAAAATAGGCCTAGATTTGCATGTTCTATGCTATCTCACTACTCAGTCAACAATAGCAGGGCAAATTGGTTCAAACACAACATATACAACATGTATGAGATGTTTATGATCAATGGACATCAAAGGAATGCATAATTCAAAGAGTTCAAGTTGTGATGCACTTACCTCTTGGTGCTAAATGTCAAGATCCTTATGCCAGAAGTAATCCAATGCTTTGGACACTCTTGACTGATCCCTTAGAAGCTTTTAGGATGATCAAAACCAGCTGGAATCCTCAGGAATAAGTTTTAGCTCTTTCTTGCAAAAGGGGCAAAAGTGACCAATATGGCAACTCTCTCAAATGGTCTTCCGGATGAGGGAAACTAATTAGGACAGTTTGAGGATGATATTTGGAGTGTGTTTGAGGCCTTGTTTGGTTTTGGAAGTGACTGAATCAAGGCATGGCTTGAAAAATGCAGAAAAGTCTAATTTTGAGGTTTTGGAAGTGGATTTTCTGATTTTGGTGTTTCAGGTCACAAGTGAGTGTTTGAACAGCTTAGATATAACATATTGGATGTGTTTGGATCATGAGCTGTGGTCGAATTGCCCTCTAACTTAAAAACTCAGAGATGACTTGCAAAAGAAGGCATTTTGGCCTAAAGAGAGAGATTTTGAGGAAAGCATCAGTTGTAGTGCTTTGGTGTACTCAAACTAATCACAAATGAGCTCTATTTATAGTAGAGCAAGTTTTTTTTTGCAAGCAATAGTGAATGGCAGCTGGTACAGGCCTTTGGCCAATGTTGATCCAAGAGAATCTTTAGTCTCCTATAGCCATTGACTTGAGGTGAGGACACATGCCTATGGTTCTTTGATTCAGTGCTGATTCTTGACTCATTCAGTTAGGAATGTGTCAGTACATGCCACCTTGGTGCATCCATTAAATGCTTGGAAACAAAATTGGAGTCTTGGCACCTTTTAAGCCTTTTTAGGTTTGTTATGGCTATGTGTAGATTTTTGGACTTTGAAGGCTTGGGGATCAGATCATTCTCCTTTTGTTATATCCTCTGATGTGTCCAAGTGGATGACAAGGCTTGGAGTTGTCCAATTTTGCCAAATCGAGCAAATGCACAAAATCTGCCTTGTACAAGGCAGTTGGAAATAGTGATTTTCAAGGGATCATATCTCCCTGCTCAGGTTGAGTTATGGGAGGCTCTTGTGCTTTTTAGAAATCCCTCATATGATACAAGACATGTGTAATCATAGTTTGTTTTAAAACTATTTGGATCCAACTGAAAAAACCTCATGAACATTAATGTTCAAGCATGGTAACTTAGGAAATTTTCACTAAGTGTTGAAAAAATGTCATTTTCATGTTTTTGTGATTTTGATCAATCCATAACTCAAAATCCATGAAGAATTGGAGTCTGAGGTAGTTGAAGCTTTTGTAGAGTGTAGCAAGACCTACAGATCCAGCTTTGGATCACCCAAAATGGTTGCTTGGATCAGATTATGGTCCTTGGAAGTTGGTACCAAAACCAGTTTTATTCCATAACTTAGAAAAATTTTGGTTTCTTACGGTTGCCCCTTTTGCAAGAAACCTCACTTTTCTTGATTTTTCTTAATGAATGATGATCAATACCATACATTAACATTATTTTTGACATAGGGGAACCATATTTGTGAAAAATTCCAAAAAGTCAAACTTGATTTTATGCCAGTTGACTTTTTATCGGATGAAATCCAAACTGTGCGATCCTTTGTGAAATCAAGTCTTTGACCTAAATCAAACCTAATGGATGGATTCCATAGGTGTTATAGGGTGTATTGAATCATGTCCCAAGGTTTGGGAGCATGTCTTGGTCAAAAGTCAAAGATACAGTTGACTTTTTCTTCAAAACCCTAATTGTGGTCATGGTGAAATTGAAACTTGTGAACCAAGCTTATTGGATCAATCCATTGTTGCAAATGGATCAATTTAGTGTATTGGAGGCCCTCAAATCATGTCTTGAGGTCTTGGCTCATGCTTTGTCCCAAAAGTCAACTTAGGGGTGAATTAGGTCAAGAAACCCTAATTCCTGATTTTTGGTAAATGCATCCCCTGAGGTTAAATTGACTTGATGATTGGGTCCATGAGGTCCCTTGGAGTATTTTGGATCATGTTTTGAAGTATTGGCTCATGCCTAGAGGAAAATTCCATCTGGAGGCCTTGGTCGACCAAAACCCTAATTTGGTGACACTGGCGATCTTGAGGCTTAATCCACTTGGAATGTTGCAACCTTGTGCTTGATTCTTGATGTGGGAGTCCTCTTGATCCTTTATAGATGTTTAAGAGGTTAGAAAAGTTGAAGATTATGTCATTCCTTGATTGATCCTTTGTCTAAGTGCTCTGAGAGGGCTCAAAAACCCTAGTTCTTGATTGTGGTGAATGCTCAATCATCTTCGAGGAGATTGATGAGGCATGAAAGTACATCCATATTATGATGATGATTTGCACAATGATGGGAAATCTTGGTGGTCAAAATTTGGGGTATGACATATGCCCCTATTTAATTTTCTTGGACCCGAAGGTGTGAATGGCAAAGGTATCGGGGCATTCGGGGTGCAAGAGGATTAAATATCAGAATACCCGAAATTTTGACGGTGGTTATGAATGGCTTTTTGCTTATTCCTCTTCTTTTACTAAGCAATGATACTTAGAAAAGGGTAAAAAATTCCCCTCGATCCTGGTCTTTAGCTATGGAACTGGTCTTAGTTTCTTTTGTCAATAAACTTCCCCTAGATTCTTCAGCCACGGAACTGGTCTCAGTTTCTGATATAAACTTCCCCTCAATCCTGGTCTTCAACCGCGGAACTGGTCTCAATTTTGGATATAAACTTCCCCTCTATCCGGGTCTTCAACCACGGAACTGGTCTCAGTTTCTTTTGTCAATAAACTTCCCCTCGATCTTAGTCTTCAGCCAAGGAACTTGTCTAAGTTTTTTTTGTCAAGTTCCTTCCTTGACAAGGGACGCTGTGTGTAGTAGTTTTCACAAAACTTCTCGCCGAATTTTCCTGGGGAGATGCCATTTGATGGGAAAAATTTTTGATGTCAGACTTGCTGGGGAAACCCATTCGTCTGAGTTGTAGAGGTGTTCAAACTTTTCTATTGGTGACGCCATTTGTTGACTCTACTGGGGAAAACGAGTCTCTTGAGAGGTTGTTTCCTGCTTGGGGACATTACATCATACTTTTCTTCGAGATCTTCTCGGAGAAATGCCATGTGATGTAATCCAATTTTGAGGTGTTGATGACTTTATTAACATTGACTTTCTGGAGAGAAAAACCAATGTGTTGCTGAGAGTCTTTAGTTGCGAGGCTTTCTTTAGGAATATTCCTTAATCCGGGAAAGCATAAATATCATCTTCAATGGTGAAGAGTGACGTTTGTCGAATGTCTTCTTTCCTTTCAGAGGTTCAAGTTATCAAAGTGGTCGAGTACCGTCTCCAATCCAGAAATAAACTGGGGAGAAACTTCTCAGACGCTGCATTTCCTAACAAGTAAAGGATTGGCAACTCGATTGATTAAGAGGACTTTACCACTTGAGGGTAGGACTGACCAGAGTGATAGTGATGTAATATGAATATGAGTATCAATCAATAATGCATGATGTATGTATGTTTATGCTGAAAAAACTGACGTGACATACAGACTAATAGATGAACAAAACTGGATACTCGGCCACGGTGGGGGATGAAAAGTATCACTGGTTTAAAATAGCAATCCTGCCCTGCTTGGGAGAGGTAGACCCTTTGGGGAGGAAGAATTGTCAATCGGTCTTAGGAGGTACGAACTCAGCCGGGGATGTCAGATGAAACATGGCCTCTGATACAGTTGATTCTTCATTCAGGCGTACTGGTTTAGAAGGAGTACTTTGATTCTGCACTTTGAGGTTCAACCACCTTCGGAGAAGCGATCGATGTGCTTTTTTGAAGTTCATAGTCAAAAGGAATTACCATCTTTATTTTAATAGCAGAAATTTTTTTACAAGTAAATTCATTTTTGTTTTATTTCAAGAATCGTTGATCATGTTAAAATGTCATTATGTAAAGCTAAAACAAATAAGAATTACAAACAAAATCACTAGGGCTCAAATTTTATTGATAGGATGGAAATCAGCCAAGCGCGTGATCCCATAGAGTATTTACAAAATTTAAAAAATCATAATTTAAGGGAAAAGGGCTACATTGAAACATAACGACCGTTATCCTTCTACCAACTTTGAATTCTGGACATCCTGAGCTTCTGTTGAAGATGACCTTGACTGGAAATTTTTCTCTGATGGATGACATTACTGCTGGGGATTTAACCTCATCGGACGTAGTTACTTGCCATGAATCCCTAATTTTTGTCTGGATTGTACTTTGAGATTTCCAATCCATCAGGATGATTTTTGTTTATGTCTCTAATTTTTTCCTGGACCGCCCTTTCGGGTTTTCAATCCACTGAGACGTTTTTTTAGGCAAAGTATTTCTTGACTACGTCAACATTCGTGGGGTAGGTAAATTCCTCTCCATCCTTGGTTGCGAGTCTCAAGGCGCCGCCTGAGAAGTCTTTCCTGACCACATATGGGCCATCGTAATTCGGAGTCCATTTGCCCCGGGAATCAGTGAGAAATGATTGTATCTTCTTGAGCATGAGGTCTCCTTTTCTGAAGACACGGGTTCGGACCTTTTTGTCAAACGCCTTCTTCATTCTTTGCTGATACAACTGACCGTGGCATAGAGCCGTTATTCGTTTTTCTTCGATTAGGTTCAGTTCATCGTGTCGACTTTGACACCATTCTCCTTCTGTTAGCTTAGCTTCCATCAATACCCAGATTGATGGGATCTCTACCTCTATGGGAAGTATTGCCTCCATGCCTTATACTAGAGAGAAAGGGGTTGCCCCTGTTGAAATGCGGAAAGACGTGCGATAATCGTGAAGAGCATAGGGTAGCATCTCGTGCCAGTCTTTGTAGGTTACAACCATCTTTTGAACAATCTTTTTGATGTTCTTGTTAGCTGCTTCTACCGCTCCGTTCATCTTAGGCCGGTAGGGAGATGAGTTATGGTGTTCGATCTTGAACTCAACGCATAAATCTTTCATCATCTTGTTGTTCAAGTTAGATCCATTATCAGTAAGATCTGGCTGGGAACACCATAACGGCAAATGAGATTGTTTTTTATAAAGCGGACCACGACTTGTCTGGTTACATTGGTGTATGATGCCGCTTCGACCCACTTGGTGAAGTAGTCAATGGCTACCAGGATGAACCGATGTCCGTTTGAAGTCTTGGGTTCGATCATGCCAATCATGTCGATTCCCCATATGGAAAAAGGCCATGGGGAAGAGAGAACTTTGAGATGCGTTGGCGGTACATGGATTTTGTCTGAGTATATCTGACACTCGTGACACTTCCTCATGTACTTGTAGCAGTTGGATTCCATGGTCAACCAATAGTATCCTGCTCTTAGAATTTTTCTCGCCATTGTGTGTCCGTTGGCATGAGTGCCAAAGGATCCTTCGTGAATTTCTTTTATCAGTATGTTTGCTTCTGGTCTTTCTACACATCGGAGCAAGACCATGTCAAAGTTTCTGTTATAGAGTGTATCACCGCTCAGAAAGAAGCTGTCTGCCAATCTTCTGAGAGTCTTCCTGTCTTTTCTGGATGCCCCAGGTGGGTACTCTTGTGTCCAAAGGAAGCATTTGATATCGTGATACCAAGGTTTGTCGTCTATGACTGCTTCAATTGTGAAGATGTAAGCGGCCTGTTCTAGGCACATTATGTCAATCTTAGGTACGTCGTTCCATTGACCTACACTAATCATGGAAGAGAGAGTGGCTAATGCATCAGCCATGTGATTCTCTTCACGAGGGATGTGATGAAACTCGATTCTATTGAAGAATGGTAACAACCTTCTTGCATAGTCTTTGTAAGGAATCAGTCCTGATTGGTATATGTTCCAATCTCTTTTGATCTGATTGATAACCAGGGCTGAGTCTCCATACACATCCAAGTTCTTAATTCTCAAGTCAATTGCTTCTTCTAGACACATGATACAAGCTTCGTATTCGGCCTCATTGTTTGTGCACTTGAATGTCAATCTGGAAGTGAAAGGAATGTGGGTACCCTGAGGTGTTACAATGATTGCCCCAATTCCGTTTCCATAAATGTTGACAGCTCCGTCAAAGATTAGGCCCCATTGGGAACCTGGTTCTGGCCCTTCACTGGGTAGTGGTTCATCGCAATATTTCATTTTCAAGTACATGACATCTCCGTCTGGGAAGTCAAACCCAAATGATTCTTGATCGTCAATCGTTTGATGAGCCAAATGATCGGCTAAAATACTTCCTTTGACGACTTTTTGAGTGTGGTACTCAAGGTCGTATTTCGATAACAACATCTGCCAACGGGCGATCCTTCCCGTGAGAGAAGGTTTTTCAAAGACGTACTTGATCGGATCCATTTCGGAGATCAACCAAGCAGTTTGACAAATCATATATTGGCAAAGACGTTTGGCTGCCCAAGCCAGAGCACAACAAGTTTTCTCAAGCATAGTGTACCGAGTTTTACAATCGGTAAATTTCTTGCTCAAATAGTAGATGGCAGACTCTTTTGTTTCGTCCTGTTGACCAAGCACATAACCCATTGAGTCCTCCAAGACTGTTAAATAGATGATCAGTGGCCTTCCCTCCACTGGAGATGACAGGATAGGTGGATTCAACAGATACTCTTTGATACTGTCGAAGGCGGTTTGGAAGTCTTCTGTCCATACGCAGTCCTGATTCTTTTTGAGTAATTTGAAAATCTGCACGCATGTCGCAGTCATGAGGAATATAAATCTGGAAATGTAATTCAAACGCCCCAGGAATCCTCTGACTTGTTTTTCAGTCTTTGGAGAAGGCATTTCTTGGATGGCCTTGACCTTGTCAGGATCAACTTCAATTCCTTTTTGGCTGACGATGAACCCTAGCAGTTTTCCTGAGCGGACACCGAACGTGCACTTGTTAGGATTCAAGCGGAGTTTGTACTTCCTCAGACGCTCGAATAAATTTGACAGGTGGGTCATATGATGTTCTTCTGTTTTAGATTTGGCAATTATATCATCGACATACACTTCGATTTCTTTGTGCATCGTGTCATGAAACAGAGTAGTCATGGCCCTTTGATAGTTTGCCCCAGCGTTCTTCAAACCGAACGACATTACCTTGTAACAAAAGGTGCCCCATGGGGTGATGAACGAAGTTTTCTCCATGTCTTCCGGTGCCATTTTAATTTGATTATAGCCCGAGAATCCATCCATGAAGGAGAAAACTTTGAACTTTGCTGTACTGTCTACCAGAATGTCTATATGCGGTAAGGGAAAGTCATCCTTTGGACTGGCTTTGTTCAGATCCCTGTAATCTACACACATTCTGACTTTTACGTCCTTTTTCAGAACCGGTACTATGTTGGCTAACCATTGAGGATATTCTGAGGTGGCGAGGAAACCCGCGTCAATCTGTTTCTGCACTTCCTCTTTGATTTTGATGGCCATGTCTGGATGAGTCCGTCTCAGTCTTTGTTTTACCGATGGATATTCTGATTTCAACGGTAAATAATGTTCCACAATGCTGGTATCTAACTCTGGCATGTCCTGATAGGACCAAGCAAATACATTGGGAAAGTCTTTGAGAAGTCTTATCAAACTTTCTTTGACAATAAAACTGAGCCATGCCCTAATCTTGACTTCTTTCCTCTCTTCTTCTGTACCCATGTTGACCATTTCCAACGGCTCTTTGTGAGGTTCAATGGACCTTTCCTCTTGTCTGAGTAATCGGGAGATCTCTTCCGAAATTTCTTCGTCCTCTTCTTCTTCAGCCTCAAATACCGGGAATTCAAAGTTGGGATAAGGCATTGGATCGTATGTTTCAATGGGGTTTAAAACAAGCAATCTGCATGACGTGATGATTTATTTTTAGAAGAGATATAGAGGATTCAAGAGTGTGTGCAGTGTATTTTCCGAAAAATGGTTGTTTTTATTTTGAGTTATTTTTAGGATTACCATTTTCTGAAAAAGCGAAAAGTGAAAACAGCAATAAAATGCAGAAATTACAGAATGACGTTATTTATTTATGATTTTGTCGATTCTTGAAACTACGGCCCTATAAAACAAAACTCTGTCGCTTTGGGCGAAGTGAAGAGAGACATTTACAGAAAGTGAGCCCTATAAAAACATCCGTTTCACCTGGGCAGGGTGAAAGGTTAAAATAAAGATGGAAATTACTTAGACTTATGGACGAATTTTGGGACATTGACAGCAACCCATTGGTGGCGAACTCCTCAGTGAATCACAAAGTCTGGTACCTTCTTTCTTGGTTTGTCCTTAGAAATGACGCTGATTTCTGGCGGAGCAGGATCGTTGGAGTCTTCCTCCCAGGTAGAGTTGTCATAGACTAACTCTTCTGTTGTATCTTGCACAGTGTTTTTACTCTCAGGAAGATCTCCCCATCCAGTTGGCTGGATGTCTTCGAGCCTGATACGAGAGCTTTCAAGAGCGGTGTACTTGACCAAGAAGTCGTACTTGCTACTCAACTGTCCTAAAGTGTCCCATACTTCGTTGGAACTAGAGGAGTCATCCTTCTCGATGACGTTGATCTCGGGAAAAGCATAGTTAATGAACTCTTATCCTGCAATCTTTGCAGATTCATCGTTGTGCTGGATATCTTCGGAATGCCCTGAGTAATAATCGCATGATTTGGTGGGGACACAGGTATTCTTTTCAATGACGCTCAGTTTATAAGCGTCGTTTGGCTGACTCTTTTGCCCCAAGTCTTCTGGGTATGACTGCCAGATAGGCAAGTCATCCATTGGGTCATAATAGTCATAGTCAAAGTTGTCTTTCATCAAAGTGTCCTCCTTTAATGATTTTGGCGGAGCACGACATCCTTCCGGATCACAATCTCCGTATATCATCTTGACATCTGATCTTGGTATATATCTCAGATTTTGCGTGGGATAGCAAAATGGCGTACACGTTTCTTCCTGAGACATATAACCTTCCTCTTTGAGATATGACTTCCATTCTTCATCTGTATTGGAGGAGTCACCCTCATTGATGGTATGTACTTCTTGAGACACCGGGTGAAGAAAGCCTCCTCTGTGGAAGAAGTCTTGAATGGGATGAAAACTTTCGTCATTAGTAGCAGCCTGGGTACAGGTTGAGGAAATACCAAGACCTTTCTTTGTCTTGTTATCTGTAGGAATGACAAGCTGTCCCCATCCTTTTGCGTTGTTACTCTCGATCACTTTGAGAGCGTCTTTGTATGAGGAAATCGATGTTTCTTTTTCTGATTGATTCTCATTGCTCACCGAGAGTGCTTGGAATTGAGTCCCAATAACCTCTTCTGGTTCTACACAGGATGATGATGATAAGTTGCTTACGATAAAGGCCTGCTCTCCACAGACTGTGACTAGCTTGTCATTCTTGACGAACTTCAGCTTCTGGTGAAGTGTCGAAGTGACTGCCCCAGCCTCGTGTATCCAAGGTCTTCCTAAGAAACAGTTGTATGCTTCCCGGATGTCCATGACCTGGAAAGTGACTTGGAAAGTGTGAGGACCGATAGTAATGGGAAGGTCGACTTCACCGATAACTATTTTTCTGGATCCGTCAAAGGCTTTGACGATGACCTCACTGCCTCTCATCGGAGATCCTTGAAGTGATAGTCGCATCAGAGTATATTTTGGCATAACATTTATAGCTGATCCGGTATCTACCAGTATGCTGGCTAAAGCATCGTCCTGGCAGTTGACTGTAATGTTAAGCGCCTTGTTGTGATTTTTGCCTTCTTCTGGCAGTTCTTCATCACTGAATCCTAGATTGTTGCAGGAAGTGATGTTGGAGATGATGTTGTCGAATTATCTTATCGTCACATCTTGTTCCATAAAGGCTTGCTCTAGGACTTTCTATAGAGCTTCCCTGTGAGCTTCAGAACTGAGCAAGAGAGATAACACAGAGATTCTCGAAGGAGTTTGCAACAGTTGGTCTACAATGCTGTACTCGCTTTTATGGATAGGCTTCAGCATCTCATCGTTGTTCTTTGAAAGGTCGGGATTACTGGATTGACCGACTGGTTGATTGGGAACTTCAATTTGAGGTTCCTTTTCCTTATTAGGTTCTCCAACTCCTCGGTTGAAGATCCGACCGCTCCGTGTCACTTGACTGATATCGACAATGTTCACGACGGAGGGTAATGGAGTTTCCTTTCCATTTTCAATTGTTGTTGCACCGTACTTGTAAGGGATAGCTTTATCGAATTTGTACGATATTGGTCCTGGCAGATAAATAACCACAGGAGCCCTTTGATTTTTCTGACCATCGTAGTCGGCCTCAATTGGTTCGAGGTTGAGAATCTTTCTACTATCAAGAGGAACTCTTGATTCATGTAGTAGAGGAATTATGGCACATACATCTTTGGTCATTTCATGTTTAGAGATTAAGACAACGTCTTTGCTTTAATCAGGAAGATAGTCTTGCATTACGTTGATCGAACCAGAACTTGAACATGGTCGATCTCTTTTCGGTCCAACTGATTTTGAAGAGCCGCTCGCACATGGTAGCATCCTTGGTTGTTCTCTGAGCAAACTTTACAGCGCTCATAATTGTGTGGTGGCACCAGACCACGTCCGCTTTGTATGCAGTGTAACTTTACTAGATCTGTTTTCATCGGGCGAACATCCTGACTTTGATACCTATCAGGATTCTCATTAGTCATGATGACTTGTTGTGTGTCTTCTCTAGGTAGATCGAAAGCCACCAGTGGTTCAACAAGTGTTGAAGTGTTCTTTGGACAAGTGCACATCCTTAGTCATCTTCACGACACACTTTACAGTTCTGATAATCATGCGAAGCCAGAAAACCGAGCCTGACTAGCTTAGTGTGTAATTCTACCAGACTGGTATTCATCAAGCGAATATCAAAGATTTGAATCATATTGACTTGATGGCTACTTCTATCATGGTAATCCTGGATCCATCTGACGCTGGAGGGCCTCTTGTACAAAAGAGCATCCCTGATTATTTATTGAGCATATCAGACAGGAATTGTAATCATGCCGTGTCAGATCATGATGTTGGCTTTGCCTTGAGTGCATTGCCACCAAGTTGACATTCATTTCCAGAATATTGTGCTTCTGGACAAAGTTGGGATTTGCGTGAGCCATATTGACCTTACGGATTCGGTGATCTTTGATCCATCTAAGATCCATCTATTCTTGTAGAGCTGATTGCACTACGGAACATCCTTGATTATTCTTTGAGCAGATATCACACTGGTGATAATCATGAGATGGTACATGACCGTATCCGCTCTGTCTGCAATGCATCTTGACCAGATTCGTTCCTAATAGGAGTACATCGTGAAATTGATAGCTGTGGTTTGATTCTTCCTCTATCAAATTTACTGCAATTTTCTCATGTTGAGGCAACAGGTTCGTCTGAACATTTGGATTAGTATATTTGAAAGATAAGAACCTATTCCTGACAAGTTTTTGCACATCAGATTTGAAGCTGAGACAGTTTTCAATGTTGTGTCCCGGTCCTCCTTGATGTTAAGGGCAAATTTGATCCGCTTTGAACCAAAAAGGTGGATTTTCCGATACTGTAAGAGGAGACCTGGTATGGACGTTCCCCTTGACCAGTAGTAGTGGGAACAATTCTGCGTACAACATCGGTATAGGGTAAAACCCTGGTGGTCGTGTCGTATGGTTGTTGTTGTTGTACTGCAAATGAACTTTCTGAAGAGGTTGTTGTGTCCTTTGCTGATACTGTTGTTTACTTGGTTGGCTCTGAGCAACCGAGGTTGATAAGTCGGAGCCGACATTGGGTTGATAGCAGAAGTTACTGCTGCTACTGGTTGATACCTTTGCCTTTGCTTTCCGAGAGAGATATTACCGATATCTTGTTCTTTTTTCTTAGGGAAAGCACTACCGTATCTTTTGGTACTGCTTGATGGTCCTGCATCTTTGACTAAACGTCATTCTCGGACTTCCTCTTCAAGGCGTACTCCCATGTTCACGATCTCAGTAAAGTCGCTGGGCACACTGGCGACCATTCGGTCATAATAAAATGAACTCAAGGTTTTCAAAAAGATTTTTGTCATCTCTTTTTACTCAAGAGGGAGACAAATCTGGGCGGAAATTTCATGCCATATCTGAGCATGTTCCTTAAAAGTTTCCTTGTTCTTTTGTGACATGGCTCTGAGTTAATCTCTATCTGGTGCCATGTCCAGGTTATACTTATATTGCTAAACGAAGGCAGTGCCAAGATCTCTGAAAGTGACGATCTTGGTGTGGTTTAAACCCATGTACCATTTGAGTGCGGCACCGGTTAAACTATCTTGGAAATAATGGATCAGTAACTGTTGATTCTCTGTCTGAGTTGACATCTTTCGAGCGTACATCACCAAATGACTTTGAGGGCAAGAGTTGCCATTGTATTTTTAAAAGTCAGGCACTTGAATTTGTGCGGGATTTTCACATTGTAGACAAAAAAAAGGTCTGCGACATCCTTTCTGAATAGATCCTGGCCGCGAATGGCATGCAGTTCCTTCTCAAACTACAGCCCTATAAAACAAAACTCTGTCGCTTTGGGTGAAGCGAAGAGAGACATTTACATAAAGTGAGCCCTATAAAAACATCCGTTTCACCTGGGCAGGGTGAAAGGTTAAAACAAAGATGGCAATTACTTAGACTTATGGACGACTTTCAGGACATCGACAACAACCTATTGGCGGCGAACTCCTCGGTGAATCACAAAGTCTGGTACCTTCTTTCTTGGTTTGTCCTCAGAAATGACGCTGCTTTGTGGTGGAGCAGGATCGTTGGAGTCTTCCTCCCAGACAGAGTTGTCGTAGAAGAACTCTTCTGTTGTATCTTGCACAGTGTTTTTACTCTCAGGTGGATCTCCCCATCCAGTTGGCTTGATGTCTTCGAGCCTGATACGAGAGCTTTCAAGAGCAATGTACTTGACCAAGAAGTCGTACTTGCCACTCGGATGTCCTAAAGTGTCCCATACTTCGGTGGAACTGGAGGAGTCATCCTTCTCGATGACGTTGATCTCGAGAAAAGCATAGTTGATGAACTCGTGTCCTGCAATCATTGCAGATTCATCGTTGTGCTGGATATCTTCGGAATGCCCTGAGTAATAATCTCATGATTTGGTGGGGACACAGGTATTATTTTTAATGATGCTCGGTTGATAAGCGTCGTTTGGCTGAATCTTTTGTCCCAAGTCTTCTAGGTACGGCTGCCAGATAGGCAAGCCATCCATTGGGTCATAATAGTCATAGTCGAAGTTTTCTTTCATCAGAGTGTCCTCCTTTAATGATTTTGGCGGAGCACGACATCCTTCCGGATCACAATCTCCGTATATCATCTTGACATCTGGTCTTAGTATATATCTCGGAATTTGCGTGGGATAGCAAAATGGCGTACACGTTTCTTCTTGAGACATATAACCTTCCTCGTTGAGATAGGGCTTCCATTCTTCATCTGTATCGGAGGAGTCGCCCTCATTGATGGTATTTACTTCTTGAGACACCGGGTGAAGGAAGCCTCCTCTGTGGAAGAAGTCTTGAATGGGGTGAAAACTTTCGTCAATAGTAGCAGTCTGGGTACAGGTTGAGGAAAAACCAAGACCTTTCTTTGTCTTGTTATCCGTAGGAATGATAAGCTGTCCCCATCCTTTTGCGTTGTTACTCTCGATCACTTTGAGAGCGTCTTTATATGAGGAAATCGATGTTCCTTTTTCTTATTGATTCTCATTGCTCACCGAGAGTGCTTGGAATTGAGTCCCAATAACCTCTTATGGTTCTACTACTACTACAAAACGACCAAACAACAACGCCACGTTTACAACGACATCCTATACACCATTCTTATAGCGCGTACTAGATGCACGCGCATTATTTTAATTAGAAATCTCAAGGGTATAATAACGGTTTTTATGAAAACCGTGGTGATACAATCTAGCTATTATGGGTTCGAACCTCATCGCCCTCAAATAGTTTATCCCTTTGATGTAAATGCTCCCTTTTTAAGTTTTATTAATATTTAACTAAAAAATAATAAGGATATCACGACGGATATTTCTCAAAACCGTTGTTACAAATTGAAGCTTCTTTTATGTATTTTAAACACCAAGTATATATATATATATATATATATATCAATTTATCCATTGAAACAACCCTAACACCAACGCCGTCACCATTGTCGGGAATAAGACAACAACAACAACAAAGTGTTCTACTTTAAGGTGTTGCAATGTCACATTTGAAGACAAAATCATCCAAAGGTGTTTCTACGTCTTGTTCCAGTGTAAAATCTCGATCTGCAAATTTTTGTGGTTGTGATGGTCGTATGGTTTCGTATCAATGCAAGAAGGGACAAAATAAAGGAAGGCTTTTTTGGAGATGTCCATTTTGTAGGAGCGATGAAACATGTAATTTGTTCATATTGGATGAAGACGTGGGAGAAAGAGATGGAAATTACAATGAGAGCATTATGAAGTCAGAGTTGGAAGATGTGGGCTATCTGAAGGTTATGTATGAGGATTTAAAGAAAAAGAACAAGAATTTGAAGAACAAACTGAAATCAAAGATATTTTCTGGAAATATCAAGATGTTTTGTTTTTTTGTCTCCTTTATGTTTAATATTTACTTTGTTATGAAATGTAATAGTTGAATTAGGGTTCGAATTACATTGTTGATGTTTAAACTGCAGATGCATTGTGAATTACATTGTTGATGTTTAAACTGCAGATGCATTAAGTTAGAAGTTAAGGCGCACCTTTTCTTTTTTATTTATTTTAAAATTCATAAATAAAAGGGTTATCACTACGGTTCTTCTGGTCAACCGTAGTGATATATTTATAATAAATAAATACCTATGTATACGGTTTTTATTTATTTTAAAATTCACAGATAAAAGGGTTATCACTACGGTTATTCTAGTAAACCGTAGTGATATATTTATAATAAATAAATACATATCTATACGGTTGTTATTGTTAACCGTTGTGAAATAGTTTACCCATATATAAGCGAAATAACTTTCACGTAATTGACAGTAACGCCGTTGCCTTCAAAGTGAAACCCTAGAACCCATTTTTTCTCTTCGTTTTCACCATTAGCCATGAATCTTGTGCTTCATACATTAAGGTATTCTTCTTCTTCCATCTATTGTTAGATATTTCCCATTATCTCGTTTGTTGCATGTTGTTTTTGTTGATTGTTCTCATTTTTTCAGATTCGTTTTCACTACCTTAACAAAGACCATACTTTGGAAACTTCATAATGTTTGTGTTGCTATGGAAAAATGTATAAGAAGCATGAAGCTATGATGGAAACTTCATCCACCTTGTAACTTTTTTCATAGCATCACGAACAAGATGTTAGTAAATGAAGAAACAACAGTGTAAGCAAACTTTATCTAGTTTTAGAAGCAATGAAAAGACGTATAAGAAGTATGAAGCTTTTGTGTAAGCTTCTTCCTCCTTATATTTCTTTTTCATGGCTTCCCAAACTAGTTCAACATCATAATTGATTCCTGTTCCGCGATTAGTTTCATTAAAAGGTGCGTTATTCCTGTTCCTCTCTTTACTCATCACTGGATTATGGTTTTAGGGTTTGTTTTCAACTGAGGATGCTCATTTTTGAAGTTTGCTTTGTTTCCTTTCAGGTTAAGGGGATGATACAGGGTGATGATGCTGGTGGAAGCAAGCGTATTATATCAGTTTATAATTTCTGGATCTGGTATAGAATGTTGTTTGAGTTTATCATATTCTATTTACATTGTTTGTTTAACTAGCCCTCACTTAAAGTTTGCTGGTGGTAGCAAGCGTATTATATGAGTTTATAATATCTAGAACTGGTATAGAATTTTGTTTGAGTTTATTATATTCTATGTAGATTGTTTGTTTCACTAACCCTCACTTAAAATACATTTAGTTAATTTGACATAGATACTTATAATCTGCAAATTAAGTTGTATTTGAAAACCAACTTAAACAAACCAATGTTGTTTTCTAATTGCATGCCTCTCATCATTTATCTCACGTTCTTTTATATATAGAATATGGTATAATGATCTGGCTCCTTAGATGCATCGCCATCTTCCAATATAGTTAAATCAAAGATGAGGCATATTATCCAATGTCTTGTTATGGAAATTTAACTATAATCGAAGATAACGATATATCGAAGGAGTCAGATCAATAAACCACAGTATATGTAAAAGAGCGTGAAATGCACGATGAGACGAATGCAATCAGAAAACAACATTGGTTTGTTTAAGTTGGTTTTCAAGAACAGTTTAATTTGCAGATTATAGACATCTTCATCAAATTTAATCCATGTATATTTATTTAGTGAGGTGTTTGGAAAACAAGCAATCTACATTTAATATAATAAACTTAGGGTACTTACAACAACGGTTATATATTGTAACCGATATCATAAGTAATTTATGTTTTATATAAATTCGCTACTGATGGGTTTCGAACCCAGAACCTAACTGTATGTATCGCAACAGTTTATTATTATAACCGTTGTGATATATGGCGCGCGTCCTGCCTTTCAACAACGGTTTCCAGACTGTTGTAGAAACAGCGAACTTACAACAACAATCTACATAACAACGCCTTCGCCCGCGTCATTATATGTCATTCACAACCGTTGTTAAATGGGTTTTTCGTAGTAGTGTACACAGGATGATGATGATAAGTTGCTTACGATTAAGGCCTGCTCTCCACAGACTGTGACTAGCTTGTCATTCTTGACGAACTTCAGCTTCTGGTGAAGTGTCGAAGTAACTGCCCCAGCCTCGTGTATCCAAAGTCTTCCTAATAAACAGTTGTATGCTGCCCGGATGTCCATGACCTGGAAAGTGACTTGGAAAGTGTGAGGACTGATTGTTATGGGAAGGTCGACTTCACCAATAACTATTTTTCTAGATCCCTCAAAAGCTTTGACAATGACCTCAATGCCTCTCATCGAAGATCCTTGAAGTGATAGTCGCATCAGAGTAGATTTTGGCATAACATTTAGAGCTGATCCGGTATCTATCAGTATGCTGGCTAAAGCATCGTCCTGGCAATTTACTGTAATGTTACGTGCCATGTTGTGATTTTTGCCTTCTTCTGGCAGTTCTTCATCACTGAATCCTAGATTGTTGCAGGAAGTGATGTTGGAGACGATGCTGTCAAATTGTCTTATCGTCACATCTTGTTCCACATAGGCTTGCTCTAGGACTTTCTATAGAGCTTCCCTGTGAGCTTCGGAACTGAGCAAGAGAGATAGCACATAGATTCTTGAAGGAGTTTGCAACAGTTGGTCTACAATGTTGTACTCGCTTTTCTAGATGAGCTTCAGCATCTCATCGTTGTTCTTTGAAAGGTCAGAATTACTAGATTGACCGACTGGTTGATTGGGAACTTCTGTTTGAAGTTCCTTTTCCTTATTAGGTTCTCCAACTCCTCGGTTGAAGATCCGATCGCTCCGTGTCACTCGACTGATATCGGCAATGTTCACGACAGAGGGTAATGGAGTTTCCTTTCCATTTTCAATTATTGTTGCACCGTACTTATAAGGGATAGCTTTATCAGAATTTGTACGGTATTGGTTCAGGCAGATAAATAAGCACATGAGCCCTTTGATTTTTCTGACCATCGTAGCCGGCCTAAATTGGTTCGAGGTTGAGAATCTTTCTACTATCAAGAGGAACTCTTGATTCATGTAGTAGAGGAATTATGGTACATACGTCTTTGGTCATTTTATGTTTAGAGATTAAGGCAACGTCTTTGCTTTGATCAGGAAGATAGTCTTGCATTACGTTGATCGAACCAGAACTTGAACATGGTCGATCTCTTTTCGGTCCAACTGATTTTGAAGAGCCGCTCGCACATGGTAGCATCCTTGGTTGTTCTCTGAGCAAACTTTACAGCGCTCATAATTGTGTGGTGGCAACCGACGACGTCCGATTTGTATGCAGTGTAACTTTACTAGATTTGTTTCCATCGAGTGAACATCCTGACTTTGATACCTATCAAGATTCTCATCAGTCATGATGACTTGTTTTGTGTCTTCATCTTGGTAGATCGGAAGCCACCAGTGGTTCAACAAGTGTTGAAGTGTTCTTTGGACAAGTGCACATCCTTGGTCGTCTTCACGACACACTTTACAGTTCTAATAATCATGAGAACCCAGAAAACCGAGCCTGGCTTGCCTAGCATGGAATTCTACCAGACTAGTATTCATCAAGCGAATATCAAAGATTTGAATCATATTGACTTGATGGCTACTTCTATCATGGTAATTCTGGATCCATCCGAGATCCATCTGACGCTGGAGGGCCTCTTGTACAAAAGAGCATCCCTGATTATTTATTGAGCATATCGGACATGAATTGTAATCATGCCGTGGCAGATCATGATGTTGGCTTTGCCTTGAGTGCATTGCCACCAAGTTGACATTCATTGCCAGAATGTTGTGGTTCTGGGCAATGTTGGGATTTACGTGAGCCATATTGACCTCACGGATTTGGTGATCTTGGATCCATCAGAGATCCATCTATTCTGGTAGAGATGATTGCACTATAGAACATCCTTGATTATTCTTTTAGCAAATATCACAGTGGTGATAATCATGAGATGGTACATGTGTAGCGCGCGATTTTTTTCGGTGATGTGACCACCTTATCGCGGAATTTGGGTTTTCTCCTCAATGAAGAAGAGGAGGTGCTACTTTCTGATTTCTTATTTATCCCATGAAGCTGGAAGGGAAAGAGAAGCTATCTCAAACTAACCTTGCACGCGAATGTTTAACTGAACAAACGCATAAAGAGATTCGGGGAGTTCGGGGTCAGGTTATATAATGGGGAGTTGTCAATTACCCATCCTATATGTGGTTATCCACAGGTTGTTAGCTTTAGGCTTCGCTTTGTACTTAATAGTGTTTATCCGTTAATGGACCTAAGTTTTGATTGGTATGAAGGCACTGGACCTAGAGTTTTTGTTTGGTATGCTCGCTAAGATTTCACAATCTTATGCCTACGTATTCCCGTTTAAACGAAACAGGGAAATCAGAGCAATTGTAGTTCCTCCTATTCTAAGGGAGGAAAAAAGATATTTTGGTGTATTGTTCAAAGCCCAAGATTGAAGCTAAAAATTTGTGTATTTGTGTCATGTTCAAAGCCCAAGATTGAAGCTAAAAGGTTTGACTGAGAGAGAATTTGTCATCTCTAAAGGGAGACATCTCGTCTGTTTACCACAACTGTTGGGTGACTGTTTATAAAGGAGGATTACTTTAATCGGGATATGTGAATCCAATAATGCCATAATTTCCTTTATAGGGGTGTTATCCTGAAGGAGAAACTTTAACTCAGTGCAGAGCAATGCTATTTTTCTTTAGGAATTTCTCATACTAGGAGAGGGACAGTGGCGTGGATGTAAATAATCCAGAGGCTTGCCGCTTACAGCAATTAGATGAAAGAAAGGGTTTACTAGGATAAAAGATGGATGGCAGCTTGGATATTTTAATTAACAAGTGTGCCACTTACAGCAGTTATCTGGGATTAGGGTTTGTTTTGAGTTTCTGTTTTGATGAGTGATAAACAGAGAAATGACTTCCTACAGAGATATTTTGATTTCCTCTGAGGGGAAGTTGATCTTTGTGTACCTTGATCAAAGCCCAAGGTTGATGCTAAAAGGTTGATTGACTCCACTAGGGAAGTCCTTATACAAAGCCTAAGAGGAGGCTAGAACAGGCCGACTCAACAAGAGAGTGTTTATATATGTCTTGTACAAAGCCCAAGATTGAGGCGAAAAAGAGACTGACTCTTTGGGGGACATCATTATACAAAGCCTAAGAGGAGGCTAAAAAGTTTGACTTTTCTGGGGAAAATGTTTGGTCTGTCTTGTACAAAGTCCAAGATTGAGGCTAAAAGGGATTTTGACTCCGTTAGGGAGAATTTGGATGTGTCTTGTACAAAGCCCAAGATTGAGGCTGAAAAGAAACTGAATTTGTGGGAAATAAATCTTTATCTGTCTTGTACAAAGCCCAAGATTGAGGCTAAAAAGAGTTTAACTCTGCTGGAGACTATTTTCTCTCATAGCCTAAAAGAAGGCTGGGAGGAACTGACTCTGTGGGGAAGAAATTTGTCCCAAGCTTAAGAGAAGGTTATGAAGATTTATATCTTGTACAAAGCCCAAGGTTGAGGGTAAAAATGGTTTGACTCAATAAGAGAGTGCTTTTATCTGTCCTGTACGAGGCCCAGGATTGTGGCTGAACAAGCTGGAGAAATCATTATACAAAGCCTCAGAGGAGGCTGACTTTTGCTAGGGGAAATCTTTATACCAAGCCTAAAAGGAGGATGGAAAAGATTAACTCAACAAGAGAATGTTTTTATCTGTCCCGTACAAAGCCTAGGATTGAGGCTAAAAGGGTTGACTCAACAAGGGAGTCCAAAAAGGCGATTGACTCAACAAGAGAGTCTGAAAGTTGATTGACTCAACAAGAGAGTCTGAAAAGGTGATTGACTCAACAAGAGAGTCTGAAAGTTGATTGAATCAACAAGAGAGTCTGAAAAGGTGAGCTCCGTTGGGGAGAATAATTTGTACAAAGCCCAAGAGGAGGCTAGCCATGCTGAGGAAAGATCATTATACAAAGCCTAAGAGGAGGCTAGCTTTTGCTAGGGATTATTAGGATCCTGAGGCAGGTCTAAACGGGGAATCAACTCTTACTGAGGATTACAGAAGAGTTGAGGTATCAGATACCTTGAGGTTATGATTTAGGGTAGTATTATATCGATGATAAACTGACCCTGGCAGGGGATTTTTAGGAGAGAGACTAGGTTTTAGAACCCATGGGTTTTAAATCTACGGGAAATTGATCCAGAATGGCCGGGGTTTCTCTTATGTTTGTAGGGAACTTGCGAATGTCTTTGAGACTTAAGAGGAGATTTAGACTGTCCAAGTTTATTGGTATGGAAGAGTTTATCTTTGTATGATGCCCAAGAGGAGGCAAATGTTTTAAGAGATGAGAATCAACCCTAAATTGGTCTGAGGTTTTGACTCAAGAAAGACTGCTCTAGCAAAGGATGACTAAGTTCTGTCTTATACCTTTAAGAGGTCTTCAGGGTCCTTGTATTAAGCCCGAGAGAAGGCATGAGAACTTCTAAGAAGTCGAAGGGTCCTTGTACAAAGCCCAAGAGGAGGCGGGGATGCTTTTAGGAAGCCCGTGGGTCCCAAACTTAAGAAGAGCTCAAGAAAAGTTTCACTGGAAATAATCTTTTTTTTAATGAACAGTTCTAAGGTTTGAAGAAATTCAAGAGAGGTTTCATTGAGAATTAATCCTCTCTGGGGAAACTGAATTTCTTTGACAAGTTCTAATAGTGACAGCTTGAGAAAAGGTTCACCTAGAATACTACCTTTCTCTTTGTTCCATATTGTTTAAGCCTAAGAGAAGGCAAGACTATATCTGGAAATCCTATGGGGATCTAGTCTTGACTGTATTAAAGAGTGACCAACTGGCTTTACCTGGGTCTAGACCTAGTTGTCGGGGAAAACTCTAAATAGATATACTAGTATATATATAGTTGATATATGACAAGTATTTAAAAGGATATGAAAGAAAGACTTACAGGGGAGCAGCTTCCCACAATATAGTTATATATATATATATATACATGAAAGCAAGTAAATGAGAGCTGATAAAAACTTACAAGTGATCAAGCTTCCATGCTGTATTGTTAGTGGTTCAAAGAAATTAAAGAAAGTTTTGATAACAACTGTACATTTGAACCTAAATCAAAAGAGAAGTTGTTTTTGAAAAGATTGTTGGGGCTTATACTCAAGGAGAGGCCCAGATGAAAAACAGTAATCTTACTGTTGTTTGTAAACTGTAATGGGTCTGATACAATGACTGAGGCCCAAACAGGTTTTTCTATACAAAGGGGTTGGGTCTTACAACTCAAGGAGAGGCCCAAAGATGTTTTGAAAAAGAAAGATGAGACTTACAACATGAGGGTAGGCCCAGATGATTTTATTTTAAAAGGCAACGACCGTGTCGTGGTTTTTTGAAAATACAGTGGGACTTTATACAATGTCTGAGGCCCAAAATGGTTTGTATTTACAAAGGATTAGGTCTTACACTCTATTAGAGGCCCAAAGATTTATTTTTGTACAAGTGATGGGGCTTACAGCTCAGGGAGAGGCCCAGGTGATTTGGTTTTGAGTTGGCGATTGTGCCGAGATTTTTGAAAACACATTGGGACTTATACAATGTCTGAGGCCCAAAATGGTTTTGGTTAAGAAAGGGATTGGGTCTTACACTCTATTAGAGGCCCAAAAGTGTTTGAAAATTTAAAATTGAGAGAAAACCCTAGTTTTAAATAAAAATGTTATTTTTCAAAGGTAATTTAAATAATAAATGACAAAATATCAATTATATTTAAAAACAAGTTATACACTTTGGAAAATATCTTGAAAAATCATGTTTAATCATATGAAAGTCTAAAATTCAATTGATTTTGAAAGATCAAAGTGGGAATTTCATTTTAAAATGTTTAAAAACAAATAAAATGAAATTAATTACAAATACAATAAATAATATAACAAAAATAAAATAAATAAAATATTTACAAATAAAATAAATAATATAACAAAAACAAATAAAATAAATAATATAAATTGGATTTTTTTTGTAAAATAAAATATTTAAACATTTTAGTGAATTTTGAGAAAAAGAATCAATTCAAAAACATAAATAATCAGAGAGAAATTAATTTTTGAATCAATTAACAAAAATATCAAAATATTCAAATATTTGAAAATTTGAAAAAGGGCGCCAACAACACTAAGTTCTTGCCCGCGTGCCCTGTTTCTGCAGATTTGCGTTTTCTCACTTTTCTCCATGATTTCTCAATGGTTTTGCACGATTCAAGTACCACTCTTGTTCGTTTTTGAACAAGGATCACAACCATATAGATTAATTACATTTATATTAAGTATTGAGTGAGAAATCAGAAGAAAACCTCAAGAACCCTATGTTCAGCATGAACACAATGAAATTCCATACACGATTGATTCATGGTAATTGATTGAGGTTTATCACTTCATACATGATTATGAACATGTGGCAAAGATTATTGTGCAGTAAAATATGCATGCATCATGGAGTTTGAAGAGTTCATGCCTACCTCTTGCAGCTAGTGATCGAGTTTGGTGATGGAGGTGTTACAGCTAGGTTCTAATTGTAACGCCCCGTTTTGTCCGATTTATTTAATCGAGTCGATTTAATTATTTTTGTTTTTATATTATTTTATTATTGACTTTTATTTGACAATATATTATTTTTCATCGTTGTTTATGTTTTATCGCGTTTTGAGAGCGTTTGCGAGATATTTGAGTGTAGGGGTATTTTGGTCTTTTTGGGTGGCTAGATATTTTGATTTTGTATAAAAATAGAAAATGTAGTAAGAAAGAGAGAAAAGAAAGAAAAAACAGAAAAATAGAGAGAAAGAAGAGAAGAGAAAGAGAAGAAGAAAAAGAGGAAAAACTTGGGGATTTAGGAACCGATTCAACCGACTTTTCAAACGCGAATTTATCGGGTAAGGGTGTGAAATTCAATTATCTTATACATGCGTATGATTATGTATGTTTTGTGTGGATGTTTTGGTTGGTTTTTCCATATGTTTCCGTTTATGCCGTATTTGACGAAATCGATAGAAACCAATGTTTTTACGGTCGAAAAGTCGTATGAATACATGTGTTGGTTGGTTATATGTATGTGAGCTGCTGTTTGAAGTTTCATTAAGTTTGGTTATGTTTCGGTTAGTTTTCGGTATGGTTCCGTTGTTGTTTCCGTTTAGGTCGAATTATAGGAAATTGATAGAAAACGATGTTTTCACGGTTAGAATTCGAAATAAATTACGTAGTTGTATCGAGGAAGGTTAGGTCGTCGTATGTCGTGCTTTTTATTCGATTTGGTGAAGTTTAAAAATTCTGGTTTTTGAAAGGTTGAAATTTAATCGAAAAATCGAACGTCGTAGAAATTTCGTTTAAGTGTTCTAAATTGTTCTTATGTATTTGGTGTTTGTGAGTATATGTTTGTTTCGGTGAAAATGTTCGATTTAGTCGAGTTTTTGGGTGTTTCGGAAAAGGACAGCATAGGTGTAATGGAGAAAATCTGGTTTTTTGTGAAAAACAGGGTTAGGGATCGATACATAATCCCAGGGATCGATCCCTACTGTGAAAATTGGGAAAAATGGAATTTTTACTACAGCAGGGATCGATACATGCGAGTTAGGGATCGATACCTACTGTGCTGAAACAGAAATTCTGGTTTGTCGGGGAAACTTCGGAAATTCATATCTCTTGAACTGTAAGTCGGTTTTGACCCCCGTTCAAAGCGTTGGGAAGCTAATGAGATGTTATTTCTAGGAAAAATGGTTTTGAGGTCTGAACATGGTCCAATTAGAACAGTATTTTCAAACCGTATCGTAGTGTCGATCCTCCGGTTTATGTTTTTGCGTTATGTTGAAATATCCATATCTTTTGTGTTGTTTATCCGATTGAGGTGTTCTTTATATGGATGTGAAGCTAAAAATATGTTCTATGATTTGGAGAAGAAAAATATTATTTTTAGCCGACTTTTAACCGACTTTTCCGGTAAACCGTAAATCGAATTGTTTGGCTATTTGTGAAAGCGTTCGGTTGCCGTTTGGCACAATTGATGTGAATGTATGTGGATTGTGTGTGATGTGTGCATAATTGATGGGTATTACGCTATGTGCTATTGTGTGATGAAAATGGGCTTTTAGATTGTTGGTCGATTTAATTATGTCTGAAATTGGGAATAGTGTCGATTCTCGACTTTTGTCGTTTTAAATGGTGCGTAATTGACGTGTATTATGTGATATGTTTGTGATTTGGATGTGTATGCCTCATGTGCTGCTGTGATGATGATTTGTGGCCGACAGGCAAGAAAATGCTAAGTGTTGCATTTGTTTCGATATGCATGATTATTGATGTGTGTGAGCATGCAATGTGAATGTCATGAGTCATTGTATGCCAAGCATCATCGTGCATTGTTGAAACGTCCTGAGTGGCGACTTGATCATCGTGGTCCTCGAAAATACGAGGCGTTGCCTGAGGACTTGAAGCGATGAATTTGCTATACCATCGTGTGCCTCAAAAATACGAGGCGTTGCCTGAGGACTGACAGCGATATGTATAGACGATTGTGGGCTCCTTTGGAGACTTAAAGCAATCCTTAACGTCGTGGGCCTCGAAAATACGAGGTGATGCCTGAGGACTTAAAGCGACGGGTGAACATCGTAGGCCCGACGGGGAGTTACTTGAGATTCTCAGTAACGAGCGATGGTTCCAATAGTTCCTGAGTGGACTAATAATGAGACATGAGAAATATTGGAAGTCGGTACCGCATGGCATGTGCATAGAGTCGTTGTGTCGATCTATGTGCATTTGCATGAATCATGAATTAATTGTGCATGGCAAAGTGATTGTGATTGACGAGATGAAATATGTGCAATTGTATTGAATGGTATATGTTTGATTGACATATGTGATTGTGAATTGTTGTGCATTTGTGTTATATGCATTGGGTTATGAATGCTATGTTTTGGTGTATAAACATATGCTTGATGTGTGAATATGTGATTATGTGAATATAATCTGTATATGCCTTATGTGTTGGCAGGTGATAATTGTGGTGAGATAATTGAACATGTGTATTTTTATGTTGATATATATAATTATATTCATTTATATTATGGTTGTCTTTCTCACCCTTCTGCTCGTTTTATAATGCTCTATGAGGCATTGCAGATTAGTGGTGCTGGAGGTCTTTCGTGAAGCTTTGTGTCTTCACCCTTTTTGTCGGTCGGCTCTGATATGTGACACCGGGTAGTTAGGGAGGCCGTTGGCTATTATTATGTATTATGTATATATTATCTTTTGGCTTGTACATATGATACTTGATGTATGACAAACTGTTTATATGTATATATGTGCACATGTTATTCAGATTTTAGATTTTCCGCTTTAATTCTAATTTCTGAAATGTGGGTGTAAGGAACGGAGTTTCCTCTGTATGTATGCTACCCCACGTTGCATATCTAAATGAGCAGGTGTTGCATGATATGAATTGTTTGGTTTCAATTTGATGTGATTCTCCCTCTCTATGCCATGTTTTTAATTATACTCTGATAAAATTTTCGAACTTTCTTTTTACCGCTTTAAATGCATGTTTATTTGGGGGTATAGATCGGGGGCGTCACATTAAGTGGTATCAGAGCCAGTCTGTGTCAGTTGTGTCTGTTGTGTCTGTCGTTTTAGGCGAGTTGCTGTTGTGCAGCAGTCGTGTGCTGGTGGGTTGTTGGTTAACCATAGTTTCTGTATTTGGATGAACAGAATATGGCCCGAGCTGTGCAGGATGTAGTGGATGTTATGGGTAATGATGAGTTCGGAAGGAATAAGCTGCCTATCTTCAAGGGAAGGTATGATCCAGATGGTGCTCAATTTTGGTTTGAAGAGGTTGAAAGAATCTTTCGTCTGATGGATTGTGCTGAAGAGCATAAGGTGAGATTGGGTACTTGCATGCTGGTGGAAGAAGCAGCTGATTGGTGGGTTAGTTTGCGCCGAGTGTTGGAAGAGGATAAGGAAGAGGTTACTTGGAATTTATTTGGCCGAGAGTTTCGGAGGGTGTATTATCCTGAGGGAGTGAAGGAAAAGAAAGAGATTGAGTTTTTGGAATTAAAACAAGGCAATATGTCCGTTGTTGAGTATACGACTAAGTTTGTGGAACTGGTGCAGTTTTATCCTCATTATTCGGCGGCAACTGCTGAATTTTCTAAGTGTGTGAAATATGAGAACGGATTGCGTCCGGAGATTAAACGGGAAATCGGTTATCAGAGGATTAGAAGGTTTTCTGAATTGGTGGACAATTGTAGAATGTATGAAGAGGATCGTAAGGCGCGTGCCACTCGCGATATGAGTGTGAATGATAGAAAAGGGAAACAACAGTCTTGTAGTGGGCCTTATGTGACGAGGGGTAATTTTGAGAGAAAGGCAAGTGAGGAAGGAATGTCTGGTCCTCCGAAGTGTTACATTAAGTGTTACAAGTGTGGAGAAGTAGGACATCTTCAGATGGATTGTAGAAGGGATAAACTGAAATGTTCCAATTGTGGAAGTTCGGGACATGTCGCAGAGAATTGTAGGAGGATTAAGGTGCGATGTTTCAACTGCGGTGAAACAGGTCATATTAGCACGGGATGTACGAAACTGAAGAAAGCTCAGACTGGTAGCAAGGCTGTTGCAATGGCAGGAGAGGAGACTACTAGTGCGGATCGTTTGACTCAAGGTACTTGTTTATTAATAGTATGCCTTTAATTGCTATTGTGGATATTGGGACGACTCATTCGTTTATTTCGTGTGAGTGCCTGAAGTGTTTGAATTTGTTGTTGTCTTCTTGGGGTAGTAAGATGGTTATTGATACTCCAGCAATGGGGTCAGTAATTACTTTTTTTGGTTTGTTTAAATTGTTCTTTGACCATTTGTGGTAAAGGCTTGGGATGGTTTTAGTGTGTTTATAATTAGAGAGATTAGAATGAGATAAGTGGGGGAGAAGCTGGTACTTCTCCATGTGGCTTCAGGTGTAAAGCGCTGGCTCAGTGGGTTGTGAATTACAGGATTATAAGTGTGATTTCTGGATCAAGAAAGGATGCAGAAGTAAGGTTTAGGTTAACTAAGGAATTGTGCCTTAGGTGGTTTTGTGTTTAGGATGTAAGGAATGCTATTATGGTTTGGTGGAGACGGTTTATGCTTCATCATGATTGTCGACTGTCTATTGACAAATTGAGGAACTGATCGCCCTTAATCTCTTGTTGATAGCAGACGGGCATTATGTTGGATGCATGGACGTGTCTTTCCGGCTTTGATAGTGGTGTGGATTGGATTACTTGAAATTTAAGGAAATGTTGCGGATTGTTTTGTCAAGTTGAAGAAGATTTTATATCTGACGGTAATGCGGAATTAAGGTTCTAGTAGGTGGTTAACTTGAGAAGTCGTTGAGAGTCCTTTTGGTTGATTGTTGTAATAGGTTGGAATTTGGAGTATCAAGAGAAGGAATTGTGTATGGATTACGGACAGTGGTATAAGATGACGATTGAGGATAAGTATTCATTTTCGGGATTAGGTAACTATGATGGTTTGGTTGAGTTGATTAGAATTACAATTGTTGGGATGTTTGATAAGAGTAGTGATTTGCTTGAGTTGAGGCTTTGATCGACTTGTGTGACGGGTTATATTTGTTGTCGTCGGAAGTAGATGCGGTGTTACTATGAGAGGCTCCGAAGTTGGTTAAGGTGATTGGAAACTTTTTGGATTTTGTTGGTTATTATCGAAGGATATGGAAGGCTTTTCCCAAGATTAGCGTTTTGTGACTTCAGTTGACTTACAAAGGTGAAGTCGATTGTTTGGGATGTATCTTTGATGAGGATAGTTGGTGGGTTGATATGAGAGGGTAAAGTTGTGGCTTATGTTTTGCGACATTCGAGGATTCATGAAAGGATCAGTATTATGGTGGGAATTGGAATGGTTTGCAGTTGTAATTGCGTTGGAATATTGGGAGTATTATCTTTATGATTCTAGATTTGAAGTGTTTGGTAATTACAAGAATATTGAGTACTGGTTTGGTCTGAAGGAATAGAGACAACGAGATTGGTTAGAAGTTGAGTAGAGTTATTGTTGTGTCTAAGGAGGTAAGTTGAAAGTTTCTATGTATGGCTGTTTTGGGTGGTCCGAGGATTAGAATTGTTTGAACAGTTCAGAGGCTTGTGTCTGGTGTGCGAGATAACACGAAAGAATGTGAGGCTAGAATATTAAAGGTGAACAGTGGTTTTTGGAAGGTTCGTGAAAGAATTAGATTTTGGGAGAGAGATTGGTAGTTTTGATGGTTACGAGTCATCAGAGTGCGCAGCGGAGATGTGATGTAGCACATTTCGTATATGTGTGTGCGACTTGTAAGAGTTTTTAGGTTGAACATTGGAAATCTATAGGAATGATGAGACCATTGAATGTTTCAGAGTGGATGTGTTAGGAGAAAGGTTCTAATAGTATCCATGTGCTGCTAGTTGAGGGATGTTTTGGTTATATGTTCGATTGGAGAATCGTAGCAGGGTTGTGGTAAGGTTGTGTAACAATGATGTTGGTGTTCTGGTTTTGTTGATGCTGCGGTGTCGGGGAACTTTATGTTCTTGTTTGGGTTGTTGTCTCGTTTCCATTGTGTTGGTTCGAGTGCGAAGAGCTAATTCCTGTGTGGGAATTAGGGGAGTGTTACCTAGGGTAGGGCAACGATCTTGTTGTGTTTCGGTTCTAGAGTGAACCTGTGTGTTGGTATCGTGGTTTTCCTTGAGTTGTGAGTTGGTTGTCAAGTGCATTGTATGGGCTTTGCATCTTGTCGTTGTTGTTGTCGTCGTTGTCGTGTCGTTGTTGTATCTGCTGTTAGCAAGGTGGTTTGTCAGTTGTGTTATTCGGGGTGTGCCTTTTTGTTGGCATGTTGGTTTGTTAGTCGGATGCGAGAGTCGTATCCAGAGTTGTTTGTCTCGGTTATATTTTCGAGGACGAAAATTTCCAAGTGGGGGAGAATTGTAACGCCCCGTTTTGTCCGATTTATTTAATCGAGTCGATTTAATTATTTTTGTTTTTATATTATTTTATTATTGACTTTTATTTGACAATATATTATTTTTCATCGTTGTTTATGTTTTATCGCGTTTTGAGAGCGTTTGCGAGATATTTGAGTGTAGGGGTATTTTGGTCTTTTTGGGTGGCTAGATATTTTGATTTTGTATAAAAATAGAAAATGTAGTAAGAAAGAGAGAAAAGAAAGAAAAAACAGAAAAATAGAGAGAAAGAAGAGAAGAGAAAGAGAAGAAGAAAAAGAGGAAAAACTTGGGGATTTAGGAACCGATTCAACCGACTTTTCAAACGCGAATTTATCGGGTAAGGGTGTGAAATTCAATTATCTTATACATGCGTATGATTATGTATGTTTTGTGTGGATGTTTTGGTTGGTTTTTCCATATGTTTCCGTTTATGCCGTATTTGACGAAATCGATAGAAACCAATGTTTTTACGGTCGAAAAGTCGTATGAATACATGTGTTGGTTGGTTATATGTATGTGAGCTGCTGTTTGAAGTTTCATTAAGTTTGGTTATGTTTCGGTTAGTTTTCGGTATGGTTCCGTTGTTGTTTCCGTTTAGGTCGAATTATAGGAAATTGATAGAAAACGATGTTTTCACGGTTAGAATTCGAAATAAATTACGTAGTTGTATCGAGGAAGGTTAGGTCGTCGTATGTCGTGCTTTTTATTCGATTTGGTGAAGTTTAAAAATTCTGGTTTTTGAAAGGTTGAAATTTAATCGAAAAATCGAACGTCGTAGAAATTTCGTTTAAGTGTTCTAAATTGTTCTTATGTATTTGGTGTTTGTGAGTATATGTTTGTTTCGGTGAAAATGTTCGATTTAGTCGAGTTTTTGGGTGTTTCGGAAAAGGACAGCATAGGTGTAATGGAGAAAATCTGGTTTTTTGTGAAAAACAGGGTTAGGGATCGATACATAATCCCAGGGATCGATCCCTACTGTGAAAATTGGGAAAAATGGAATTTTTACTACAGCAGGGATCGATACATGCGAGTTAGGGATCGATACCTACTGTGCTGAAACAGAAATTCTGGTTTGTCGGGGAAACTTCGGAAATTCATATCTCTTGAACCGTAAGTCGGTTTTGACCCCCGTTCGAAGCGTTGGGAAGCTAATGAGATGTTCTTTCTAGGAAAAATGGTTTTGAGGTCTGAACATGGTCCAATTAGAACAGTATTTTCAAACCGTATCGTAGTGTCGATCCTCCGGTTTATGTTTTTGCGTTATGTTGAAATATCCATATCTTTTGTGTTGTTTATCCGATTGAGGTGTTCTTTATATGGATGTGAAGCTAAAAATATGTTCTATGATTTGGAGAAGAAAAATATTATTTTTAGCCGACTTTTAACCGACTTTTCCGGTAAACCGTAAATCGAATTGTTTGGCTATTTGTGAAAGCGTTCGGTTGCCGTTTGGCACAATTGATGTGAATGTATGTGGATTGTGTGTGATGTGTGCATAATTGATGGGTATTACGCTATGTGCTATTGTGTGATGAAAATGGGCTTTTAGATTGTTGGCCGATTTAATTATGTCTGAAATTGGGAATAGTGTCGATTCTCGACTTTTGTCGTTTTAAATGGTGCGTAATTGACGTGTATTATGTGATATGTTTGTGATTTGGATGTGTATGCCTCATGTGCTGCTGTGATGATGATTTGTGGCCGACAGGCAAGAAAATGCTAAGTGTTGCATTTGTTTCGATATGCATGATTATTGATGTGTGTGAGCATGCAATGTGAATGTCATGAGTCATTGTATGCCAAGCATCATCGTGCATTGTTGAAACGTCCTGAGTGGCGACTTGATCATCGTGGTCCTCGAAAATACGAGGCGTTGCCTGAGGACTTGAAGCGATGAATTTGCTATACCATCGTGTGCCTCAAAAATACGAGGCGTTGCCTGAGGACTGACATCGATATGTATAGACGATTGTGGGCTCCTTTGGAGACTTAAAGCAATCCTTAACGTCGTGGGCCTCGAAAATACGAGGTGATGCCTGAGGACTTAAAGCGACGGGTGAACATCGTAGGCCCGACGGGGAGTTACTTGAGATTCTCAGTAACGAGCGATGGTTCCAATAGTTCCTGAGTGGACTAATAATGAGACATGAGAAATATTGGAAGTCGGTACCGCATGGCATGTGCATAGAGTCGTTGTGTCGATCTATGTGCATTTGCATGAATCATGAATTAATTGTGCATGGCAAAGTGATTGTGATTGACGAGATGAAATATGTGCAATTGTATTGAATGGTATATGTTTGATTGACATATGTGATTGGGAATTGTTGTGCATTTGTGTTATATGCATTGGGTTATGAATGCTATGTTTTGGTGTATAAACATATGCTTGATGCGTGAATATGTGATTATGTGAATATAATCTGTATATGCCTTATGTGTTGGCAGGTGATAATTGTGGTGAGATAATTGAACATGTGTATTTTTATGTTGATATATATAATTATATTCATTTATATTATGGTTGTCTTTCTCACCCTTCTTCTCGTTTTATAATGCTCTATGAGGCATTGCAGATTAGTGGTGCTGGAGGTCTTTCGTGAAGCTTTGTGTCTTCACCCTTTTTGTCGGTCGGCTCTGATATGTGACACCGGGTAGTTAGGGAGGCCGTTGGCTATTATTATGTATTATGTATATATTATCTTTTGGCTTGTACATATGATACTTGATGTATGACAAACTGTTTATATGTATATATGTGCACATGTTATTCAGATTTTAGATTTTCCGCTTTAATTCTAATTTCTGAAATGTGGGTGTAAGGAACGGAGTTTCCTCTGTATGTATGCTACCCCACGTTGCATATCTAAATGAGCAGGTGTTGCATGATATGAATTGTTTGGTTTCAATTTGATGTGATTCTCCCTCTCTATGCCATGTTTTTAATTATACTCTGATAAAATTTTCGAACTTTCTTTTTACCGCTTTAAATGCATGTTTATTTGGGGGTATAGATCGGGGGCGTCACACTAATGATCTAGATAGCTTCCTTAGGTGACAAGGAGTGTGTTTGAATGCTTGGAGTGGATTGAATTGAGCTGGAACTGGTTGTGGTACCTCAATTGCAAATCTGTCAAGAACTTGAGCAATTGGCTGGTGATTTTGAGAATCTAATGTTCCAGATGTGATTTTGTGTTATGGGTCACTCACATATGATGTTTATGAGGTGTGTGTGTGATTGGTTTGGTTGGAATTGCTCTCAAACTCAAAACCCGATAGTGACTTGAGTTAGAAGGCAAAATTGGAGTGAAATGAGGATTTTGAAGAAAGCATCAGTTTGGGTGCTTTGGTGTACTCAAACTGATCACAAATGAGGTCTATTTATAGTGTGTCAAGTTTGTTTTGCAAGCAACAGTGTGTGGCAACTGCAGCAGGCTGTTGGCCATTGTGGATCAAATGGAATCTCAAGTCTCCTCTAGCCATTGACTTGAGATTAGAGCACATGCCTATGGTTCTCTGTTGTCTGACCTTATCTTGACTCAATTAGTTGATCATGGACTGATACATGCCAGCTTATGCATCCATTGAATTCCTGAAAGCAAAATTGGAGTCTTGAGGCCTCTTTAGCTTTTAGGGGTGCCACACCTATATGTAGCTCCAAAGACTTGGGAGGCTTATGGATCAGTGCTTGTTCCTCCTTGGTCACCCCCTGAGGTGTGCAGATGGATAACCATGTTTGTTTTTGCACAATTTGATCAATTCGAGCCCTGATGTACAAATCTGCCTTGCAAAACAGTTTGCAGCAAGGCATGTTGCAGCTGTCATAACCTCTAGCTCAGGTGGAGTTTGATGGAGTTCTTGGACATTTTGGAAAGCTGATATATCCTATTTCAACATGATGTCCAACATTGGTTTTGAATCAACTTGAATTTAAATGAAAAATGCCTCTACATTTTGGAAAAAATAAGGCAGATTCCGACTTAGTGAAAATTTCACTAAGTGTTGGAAAAATGTCATTTTCATGTTTTTAGCCACTTTGATCACTCCATAACTAAAAATCCCTGAAGAATTGGAATGAGATGTAGTTAACACTTTTGAAGTATGTAATAAGAGCTATAAATCCAGCTTTGGACCATCCAAAATGGTTGCTTGGAACTCAAGTTATGGTCCTTGGAAGTTGGTACCCTAGCCACTTTGTTCCATAACTTAGAAAAATTCTAAGTTTTTCATGGTTACCCCTTTTACAAGTTAACTCACTTTCTTTGATTTTTCTTGATGAATGATGATTCAAATCACATATTAGCATTGTTTTAGGGTTAAGGAACCTTGGTTGACCAAAAATCCAAAAAGTCAAACTTGGATATTTGTATAGTTGACTTTTTCATCAGATGAAATTTTGACTTTGTGATCCCTTTGTGAAATCAATATTTGGGATCAATTAAACTTCATGGGTGGCCTCCAAGGGTATTTAGGAATGTCTTGTACCCCTCCCCAAGGTTTGAGATCAAGGGTAGGGCAACAGTAAAGGATAAGGTTGACTTTTTCCATCAGAAACTCTAATTTGTGATCAAATGGTTTTGAGTTCTTGTGGCTTATGACTTGAGCTCTTTGAGTCAATAAAATCTTGTAAATATGTCAATATGATGTATTTGAGGTCTTTGAAGTTCATTTTGGAGCCTCAAGCCATACCTCACTTCACAAGTTAACTCAAGGGTTGAATTAGGTCAAAACCCTAATTCCTGATTTTTTTTATAGATGGGCCTTCAAGGTGATGTTGCCATTGTGGATGGGCTCTTGAGATTCCTTTGAGCTTATTGGACCATAAATTGAGGAATTGGCTCATGCCCAGATGGAAATTTTCATCTAGAGGCCTCATTCGACCAAAAACCTAATTTGGTGTCACTGGCGATCTTGAGGCTTGACCCACTTGGTATATTGTAACCTGGTGCTTAATTCTTGATGTGGGAGACCTCTTGATCCTTCATGGATGTTTGAGAGGCTATACAAGTTGAAGATCATGTTATTTCTTGAATGATCTTTTGTCTAAATGCTCTGAGAGGGGTTAAAACCCTAATCTTTGATTGTGAAGAATGCCTAACAATCCCTGAGGAGAATGAAGAGGCATGAAAGTACATCCATATTGTGGTAATGAGCTTCACAATGATGGGAAATCTTGGTGGTCAAAATTTGGGGTATGACAGATGCCCCTATTTAATCTTCTTGGACGCGAAGGTGTGAATGGCGAAGGTATTCGGGCATTCGAAGGTGCAAGAGGATTAAATATCGGAATACCCGAAATTTTGATGGTGGTTATGAATGGCTGCTTGCCCTTCCATCTTCTTTTGCTAAACAATGATGTTTAGAAAAGGTAAAAACTTCCCCTCGACCCTGGTTTTTAGCTAAGGAACTGTTCTCAGTTTCTTTTGTCAATAAACTTCCCCTCGATCCTGGTCTTCAGCCAAGGAACTGGCCTCAGTTTCTTTTATCAATAAACTTCCCCTCGATCCTAGTCTTCAGCCAAGGAACTGGTCTCAGTTTCCATTGTCAATAAACTTCCCCTTGATCCTGGTCTTCAGCCAAGGAACTGGTCTCAGTTTCTTTTGTCAATAAACTTTTTTGACAAGGGACGCTATTTGTAGCGGTTTTTCCTCAAACTTCTCGCCGAATTTTCCTGAGAGATGCCATTTGACGGGAAAAAGTTTTGATGTCAGACTTGCTGGGGAACCCATTCGTCTGAGTTGTAGAGGTGTTCAAACTTCTCTGTTGGAGACGCCATTTGTTGACTCTACTGGGGAAAACGAGTCTCTTGAGAGACTGTTTCCTGCTTGGGGATATTACATCATACTTTTCCTCGAGATCTTCTCGGATAAATGCCATATGATGCAATCTAATTTTGAGGTGCTGATGACTTCATTAACATTGACTCTCTTGGGAAGGAAAATCAATGTGTTGCTGAGGGTCTTTAGTTGTGAAGCTTTCTCTGGGGATTTTCCTTAATCCGGGAAAGCGAAGATATCATCTTCAATGGAGAAGAGTGGCGTTCGTCGACTGTCTTCTTGTCTTTCAGAGGTTCAAGTTATCAAAGTGGTCGACGACCGACTCTAATCCAGAAATAAACTGGGGGGAGAGATTGTTCCGACCAAACATTTCCTGACAAGGAAAGAACTTACAACTCGATTGAGAGGACTTTTATCACTAGGGGATAAGACTGACCAGAGTGATAGTGATGCAATATGATTACGAATGAAAATTAATAATGCATGATGTATGTATGTTTATGATGACAAAACTGACACGACATACAGACTAGTAGATTAACACGACTGGATACTTGGCCACTACAGGGGATAAAAGTATCACTGGTTCCAGATAGCAATTCTGCCTTGCTTAGGAAAAGTAGTTCCTGTGGGGAACAACGTTGGTCGGGCTTAGGAGGTAAGAACTCTGCCGGGGGTGCCAGGTAAAACATGGTATCTAACACGGTTGATCCTTCATTCAGGTGTACTGGTTTAGAAGGAGTACTTTGATTCTGCACTTTGAGGTTCAATCACCTTCGGAGAAACAGTCGATGTTCTTTCGATGTTCAACAGTCAAAAGAATTGCCATCTTTATTTTAAAAGCAGAAAAATTTTGACAAGTAAATTCATTTTTTTTTATTTCAAGAATCGTTGATCATGTTAAAAATGTCATTCTGTAAAGCAAAAACAAATAAGAATTGCAAACAAAAGCACTAGGGCTCAAACTTTATTGATAGGATGGAAATCAGCCAAGCGCGTGATTCTGTAGAGTATTTACAAAGTCTAGAAAATGGTAATTTAAGGGAAAAGGGCTACATTGAAACATAACTACCGTTATCCTTCTACCAACTTTGAATTCTGGACATCCTGAGCTTCTGTCGAAGATGACCTTGACTGGAGTTTTCCTGATGGATGGCATTACTGCTGAGGAGTTGAACTGATCAGACGTAGTTACTTGCCATTAATCCCTAATTTTTGCTTGGATTGTACTTTGAGATTTCCAATCCATCGGGGTGATTTTTGTTTATGTCTCTAATTTTTGCCTGGACCGCCCTTCCGGGTGTTCTTGACTAATTTTTTTGTTTAGGCAAAGTATTTCTTGACTACGTCAACATTCGTGGGGTAGGCGAATTCCTCTCAATCCATGGTTGCAAGTCTCAAGGCACCGCCTGAGAAGGCTTTCTTGACCACATAGGGGCCATCATAATTCGGAGTCCATTTGCCCCGGGAATCAGTGAGAAATGATTGTATCTTCTTGAGAACAAGGTCTCCTTTTCTGAAGACGCGAGGTCGGACCTTTTTGTCAAACACCTTCTTCATTCTTTGCTGATACAATTGACCATGACACAAAGTCGTTATTCGCTTTTCTTCGATTAGGTTCAGTTCATCATGTCGATTTTGACACCATTTAGCTTCTGTTAACTTAGCTTCCATCAATACCCAGATTGATGGGATCTCTACCTCTATGGGAAGCACTGCCTCCATGCTATATACTAGAGAGAAAGGGGTTACCCCCGTTGAAGTGCAGACAGATGTCTGATAACCGTGAAGAGCAAAGGGTAGCATCTCGTGCCAGTCTTTATAGGTTACAACCATCTTTTGAACAATCTTCTTGATGTTCTTGTTAGCCGCTTCTACCGTGCCGTTCATCTTAGGCCGGACACACAACTCTTTCATCATCTTGTTGTTCAAGTTAGATCCATTATCCGTAACGATCTGGCTTGGAACACCATAACGGCAGATGAGATTGTTTTTTATAAAGCGGACCACGACTTGTTAGGTTACATTGGCGTATGATGCTGCTTTGACCCATTTGGTGAAATAATCAATGACTACTAGGAATAACCGATGTTCGTTTGAAGCTTTAGGTTCAATCAGGCCAATCATGTCGATTACCCATATGGAAAAAGGCCATGGGGAAGAAAGAACTTTGAGATGTGTTTGCGGTACATGGATTTTTGCTGAGTATATCTGACACTTGTGACATCTCCTCATGTACTTGTAGCAATCGGATTCCATGTTCAACCAATAGTACCCTGCTCTCAGAATTTTTCTCGCCATTGTGTGTCCGTTGGCATGAGTGCCAAAGGAGCCTTCGTGAATTTCTTTTATCAGCATGTTTGCTTCTGGTCTGTCTACACATCAGAGCAAGGCCATGTCAAAATTTCTCTTATAGAGTGTATCACCGCTCAGGAAGAAACTGCCTGCCAATCTTCTGAGGGTCTTTCTGTCTTTTCTGGATGCCCCAAATGGGTACTCTAGTTTTTGAAGGAAGCATTTGATGTCGTGATACCAAGGTTTGTCGTCAATGATTGCTTCGATCGCGAAGATGTAAGCGGGCCTTTCAAGGCGCATTATGTCGATCTTAGGTATGTCGTTCCATTGACCTACACTAATCATGGAAGAGAGAGTGGCTAATGCATCAGCCATGTGATTTTCTTCACGAGGGATGTGATGAAACTCGATTTTGTTGAAGAATGGTAACAACCTCCTCGCGTAGTCTTTGTAAGGAATCAATCCTGATTGGTATGTATTCCAATCTCTTTTGATTTGATTGATAACCAGGGCTGAGTCTCCATACACATCCAATTTCTTGATCCTTAAGTCGATCGCTTCTTCGAGACCCATGATACAAGCTTCGTATTTGGCCTCGTTCTTGGTACACTTGAATGTCAGTCGGGCGGTGAAAGGAATGTGGGTACCCTGAGGTGTTATGATGATTTCCCCAATTCCGTTTCCATAATGGTTGAGAGCTCCATCAAATATTAGTCCCCATTGGGAACCCAATTCCGGCCATTCACTAGGTAGCGGTGCATCGCAATCTTTCATTTTCAAATACATGACATCTTCATCTGGGAAGTCAAATCCGACTGATCATTGATCGTCAATTGGTTGATGAGCCAAATGATCGGCTAAAATAATTCCTTTGACGACTTTCTGAGCTTGGTATTCAATGTCGTATCCTAATAACAACATCTGCCAACGGGCGATCCTTCCCGTGAGAGCAGGCTTTTCAAAGACGTACTTGATCGGATCCATTTCGGAGATTAACCAAGTAGTGTGACAAATCATACACTGCCGAAGACATTTGGCTACCCAAGCCAGAGCATAGAAAGTTTTCTCAAGCATAGTGTACCGAGTCTCGCAATCAGTGAATTTCTTGCTCAAATAATAGATGGCAGATTCTTTCCTTTTGGTTTCGTCTTGTTGGCCAAGTACACAATCCATTGAATGTTCCAAGACTGTTAGGTAGATAATCAACGGTCTTCCCTCTACTGGAGGTGTAGAATCAGTGGATTCAACAGGTATTTCTTGATATTGTCGAAGGCGGTTTGGTAGTCTTCTATCCAAAAGCAGTCCTAATTCTTTTTGAGTAATTTGAAGATCGGCGCACATGTCGCGGTCACGAGGAATATAAATCTGGAAATGTAATTCAAACGTCCCAGGAATCCCCTGACTTGTTTTTCAGTCTTTGGAGAAGGCATTTCTTGAATGGCCTTGACTTTGTCTGGATCAACCTCAATTCCTTTTTGGCTGACGACGAATCCTATTAGTTTCCCTGAGCGGACACCGAATGTGCACTTATTAGGATTCAAGCGGAGTTTGTACTTTCTCATACGCTCGAATAGCTTTGAGAGGTGCGTCACATGCTCCTCTTCTGTCTTAGATTTGGCAATTATATCATCGACATACACTTTTATTTCTTTGTGTATCATGTCATGAAACAGAGTAGTCATGGCCCGTTGAAAGGTTGCCCCGACGTTCTTCAAACCGAACGACATTACCTTGTAAAAAAAGGTGCCCCATGGGGTGATAAAGGAAGTTTTATCCATGTCTTCCGGCACCATTTTGATTTGATTATAGCCCGATAATCCATCCATGAAGGAGAAGACTTTGAACTTCGTGGTACTGTCTACCAGCATGTCAATGTGCGGTATGGGAAAGTCATCCTTTGGACTGGCTTTGTTCAGATCCCTGTAGTCTACACGCATTCTGACCTTTCCATCCTTTTTCGGAACTGGTACTATGTTGGCTAACCATTGAGGATATTCTGATGTGGCGAGGAAACCCGCGTCAATCTGTTTCTGTACTTCCTCTTTGATTTTGACGTCCATGTCCGAGTGAGTCCGTCTTAGTCTTTGTTTTACTGGAGGATATTATGATCTTAAAGATAGATGATGTTCCACGATGCTGGTATCCAACCCTGGCATATCCTAATAGGACCAAGGGAATACATCGGGAAATTCTTTGAGAAGCTTTATCAAACTTTTTTTGACAGTCAGACTGAGCAGTGCCCCAATCTTGACTTCTTTTCTCTCTTCTTCTGAACGTAAGTTAATCGTCTCTCATGGCTCTTTGTGAGGTTCAATGGCCCTTCCCCCTTGTCTGAGTAATCGGGAGATCTCTTCTGGAATTTCTTCGTCATTTTCTTCTTCAGCCTCAAATACTGGGAATTCAAAGTTGGGAGAAGACGTTGGATCGTATGTTTCAATGGGGTTTAAAATGAACGACGTGATGATTGTTTTTAGAAGAGATAAAGAGAATGCAAGAGTGTGTGCAGTGTATTTTCTGAAAATTGCTTGTCTTTATTATTTGAGTTGTTTTTAGGATTACCATTTTCTGAAAAAGCGAAAAGAGAAAACAACAATAAAATGCGGGAATTACAGAACGACGTTATTTTATTTATGATTTTGTCGATTCTTGAAACTACATCCCTATAAAACAAAACTCTGTCGCTTTGGGCAAAGCAAAGAGATATTTACAGAAAATGAGCCCTATCAAAACATTCGTTTCACCTGGGCAGGGTGAAAGGTTAAAACAAAGACGACAATTACTTAGACTTATGGACGATTTTCGGGACATCGACAAAGTCTGGTACCTTTCTTCTTGGTTTGTCTTCAGAAATGACACTGATTTCTGGTGGATCAGGATCGTTGGAGTCTGTTTCCTAGACAGAGTTGTCGTAGACAAACTCTTCTGTTGTATCTTGCACAGTGTTTGCACTCTCAGGTGGATTTCCCCATCCAGTTGGCTGGATGTCTTCGAGCCTGATAAGAGAGCTTTCAGGAGCGGTGTACTTGACCAAGAAGTCGTACTTGCCACTCGGTTGTCCTAAAGTGTCCCATACTTTTGTGGAACTGGAGGAGTCATCCCTTTCGATGACATTGACCTCGGGAAAAGCATAGTTAAGGAACTCTTGTCCTGTAACCTTTGCAAATTCATCGTCGTGTGGGATATATCTAGAATGCCCTGAGTAATGATCCCACGATTCGGTGGGGACACAGGTATTCTTTTCAATGATGCTCAACTAAGAAGCATCGTTGGGCTGACTCTTTTGCCCCAAGTCTCCTGGGTACGGCTGCCAGATAGGCAGGCTATCCATTGGGCCATAATAGTCATGGTCAAAGTTGTCTTTCATCAGAGTGTCCTCCTCTAATGAGTTTGGTGGAGCACGACACCTTCTTGATCATAATCTCTGTATATCATTTTGACGTCTGATCTTGATATATATCTCAGACTTTGCATGGGATAGCAAAATCCCTGAGACATATAACCGTCCTCGTTAAGATAGGACTTTCACTCTTCATTTGTATCGGAGGAGTCTCCCTCGTTTATGGTATGAACTTCTTGAGATATTGGGTGAAGGAAACCTCCACTGTGGAAGAAGTTCTGAATGGGATGAAGACTTTCATCTTTATTAGCAGTCTGGGTACAGGTTGAGGAAAAGCCAAGACCTTTCTTCGTCTTGTTGTCAGTAGGAATGACAAGTTATCCCCATCCTTTTGCATTGTTACTTTTGATTACTTCGAGAGCATCTTTGTACGAGGAAATCGATGTTCCTCTTTCTGATTGGTTATCTTTGCTCACCGAAAGTGCTTGGAACTGAGTTCCAACAGCCTCCACTGGTTCTACACAAGTGGACGATGATAAGTTGCTCACGATCAAGGCTTGCTCTCCATAGAATGTGACTAGTTGGTCATTCTTGACGAACTTCAGCTTCTGGTGAAGTTTCGAAGTGACTGCCCCAGCCTCGTGTATCTAAGGTTTTCCTAACAAATAGTTGTATGCTGCCCGAATGTCCATGACCTGGAAAGTGACTTGAAAGTGTGAGGACCGATAGTTATGGAAAGGTCGACTTCGCCGATAACTATTTTTCAGGATCCGTCAAATGCTTTGACGATGACCTCACTGCCTCTCATCGGAGATCCTTGAAATGATAGTCGCATCAGAGTAGACTTGGGCACAACATTCGGAGCTGATCCAGTGTCTACCAGTACGCTGGCTAATGCATGGTCCTGGCAGTTGACTGTAATGTTAAGCGCCATGTTGTGTTTTTTGCCTTCTTCTGGCAGTTCTTCATCACTAAACCCCAAGTTGTTGCAGGAAGTGATGTTGGAGATGATGCTCTCAAATTGTCTTATTGTTACATCTTGTTCCACAAAGGCTTGCTCTAAAACTTTCTGTAGAGCCTCCATGTGAGCTTCAGAACTGAGTAAAAGAGATAGCACAGAGATTTTTGAAGGAGTTTGTAACAGTTGGTCAACAATGTTGTACTCACTCTTCTGGATGAGCTTCAGCATCTCATCGTTGTTCTTTGAAAGGTCGGGATTACTAGATTGACTGACTGGTTGATTAGGAACTTCTGTTTGAGTTCCCTTTTATTTGTTGGGTTCTCCAACTCCTCAGTTGAAGATTCGACCCCTCTGTGTCACTCGACTGATGTCTGCAATATTCACGATGGAGGGTAATGGAGTTTCCTTTCCATTCTCATTTGTCGTTGCACCATATTTATAAGGGATAACTTTATTGGATTTGTACGGTACAGGTCCCGACAGATAGATAACTACAGGAGCCTTTTGATTTTTCTGACCATCATAGCCGGCCTCAATGGGTTCAAGGTTGAGAATCTTTCCTTTATCAAGGGGAACTCTTGATTCATGGATTAAAGGGATTATGGCGCATACATCTTTGGCCACTTCTCGTTTAGGGATTAAGACAACGTATTTTCCTCATTTGGGAGGATAGTCTGACATTATGTTGATCAAACCAGAGCTTGAGCACGGTCAAACCTCTTTGTGGTCCACCTGACTCTGAAGGGATGCTCGCACAAGGTAGCATCCTTGGTTATTCTCTTAGCAAACTCTACAGCGCTCATAGTTGTGTGGTGGCACCCGGCCACGTCTGCTTTGTATGCAGTGTAACCTTACTAGATCTGTTTCCATTGATCGAACATCCCGACTTTGATGCCTAGTAGGGTTCCCATTAATCATACTGACTTGTTGTGTGTCTTTATCTAGATAGATCGGAAGCCACCAGTGGTTCAATAAGTGTTGCAGTGTTCTTTAAACAAGTGCACATCCTTGGTCACTCTCACAACATACCTTACAGTTTTGATAATCGTGCAAAGTCAGAATACCAAGCCAGACTTGCTTAGCGTGTAATTCCACCAAGCTTGTATTCATCAAGCGAATATCAAAGATTTGAATCATATTGACTTGGTAATGACTTCTATCACGGTAATCCTGAATCCATCCTAGATCCATCAGACGCTGGAGGACCTCTTGTACAAAAGAGCATCCCTGATTGTTTACCGAGCAGATCAGACAGGAATCGTAATCGTGCCATGGAAGATCATGATGCTGGCTTTGCCTTGAGTGCATTGCCACCAAGTTGACATTCATTGCACGGATGTCGTGGTTTTGAATGATGTTGGAGTTTGCATAAGTCATGTTGACTTCACGAATTCGGTGATCTCGGATCCACCCGAGATCCATCTGTTCTTGTATAGCTGATTGCACCACAGAACATCCTTGATTGTTTTTAGAGCAGATATTACACTGGTGATAATTGTGAAATGGTACATGTCATTATCCGCTCTGTCTGCCATGCATCTTGACCAGGTTGGTTCCTAATAAGAGTACATCGTGAATTTGATAGATGTGGTTAGAATCTTCTTCTTTCAAATTTACTGTAGCTTTCTCGTGTTGTGAGAACGGGTTTGTCTGGACATTTGGATTTGTATCCTTGAAGGATAGGATCCCGTTCCTGACAAGCTTCTGCACATCGGATTTAAAGCTGAGACAGTTTTCTATGTTATGCCCTGGTCCTCCTTGATGGTAAGGGCAAGTTTGATCCTCTTTGAACCAAAAAGGTAGATTTTCCGCTACTGTAAGAGGAGACCTGGTTTGGACGTGCCCCTTGACCAGTAGTAGTGGAAACAGTTCTGCGTACAACATTGGTATTGGGTCGAACCCTGGTGGTCGCATTGTACGATTGTTGTTGTAATGAGGACGAGCCTGCTGAAGAGGCTGCTGTGTTCTTTGCTGATATTGTTGTTGATTCGGTTGGCTCTGAGCAACCTGAGGTTGATACGTTGGAACGGGCGCATGGTTAGTAGCAGGAGTTACAACTGCTACCGGTTGGTATCTTCACCTTTGCTTTCCGAGAGAGATATTACCAATATCTTGCTCTTTTTTCTTAGGAAAAGCACTACCGTATCTTTTGGTACTGCTTGATGGTCCTGTATCTTTGACCAGACGTCCTTCTCGGACTGCTTCTTTAAGACGTACTCCCATATTCACCATTTCAGTAAAGTCTCTGGGCGCACTGGCGACCATTCGGTCGTAGTAAAACGAGCTTAAAGTTTTCAAGAAGATCTTTGTCATCTCTTTTTCCTCAAGAGGTGGACAAATCTGGGCGGCAATTTCACGCCATCTCTGAGCATATTCCTTAAAAGTTTCCTTGTCCTTTTGCGACATGGCTCTGAGTTGATCTCTATCTGGTGCCATGTCTAGGTTATACTTATATTGCTGAACGAAGGCAGCGCCAAGATCTCTGAAACTGACAATCTTGGTGCGGTTTAAACCCATGTACCATTTGGTGCGCTTAAAGGATGGGGCTTACAACTCAGGGAGAGGCCCAGGTGATTTGGTTTTGAACTGGCGATTTCGCCGAGATTTTTGAAAACACAGTGGGACTTATGCAATGTCTGAGGCCCAAAATGGTTTTGGTTAAGAAAGGGATTGGGTCTTACACTCTATTAGTGGCCCAAAAGTGTTTGAAAATTTAAAATTGAGAGAAAACCCTAGTTATAAATAAAAATGTTGTTTTTCAAAGGTAATTTAAATAATAAATGACAAAATATCAATTATATTTAAAAACAAGTAATACACTTTGGAAAATATCTTGAAAAATCATGTTTAATTATATGAAAGTCTAAAATTCAATTGATTTTGAAAGATCAAAGTGGGAATTTCATTTAAAAATGTTTAAAAACAAATAAAATGAAATTAATTACAAAAATTCTAACTATATTAAATAAATAATATAAATTGGATTTTTTTGTAAAATAAAATGTTTAAACATTTTAGTGAATTTTGAGAAAAAGAATCAATTCAAAAACATAAATAATCAGAGAGAAATTAATTTTTGAATCAATTAACAAAAATATCAAAATATTCAAATATTTGAAAATTTGAAAACGGGCGCCAAGAACACTAAGTTCTAGCCCGCGTGCCCTGTTTCTGCAGATTTGTGTTTTCTCACTTTTCTCCATGATTTCTCAATGGTTTTGCACGATTCAAGTACCAATCTTGTTCGTTTTTTAGCAAGGATCACAACCATATAGATTAATTGCATTTATATTAAGTATTGAGTGAGAAATTAGAAGAAAACCTCAAGAACCCTAATTTTAGCATGAACACAATGAAATTCCATACACGATTGATTCATGGCAATTGATTAAGGGTTATCACTCCATACATGATTATGAACATGTGGTAAAATTATTGTGTAGTAAAATATGCATGCATCATGGAGTTTCAAGAGTTCATGCCTACCTCTTGCAGCTGGTGATTGAGTTTGTGATGGAGGTATTATAGCTAGGTTCCAATGATCTGGATAGCTTCCTTAGGTGCCAAGGAGTGTGTTTGAATGCTTGGAGTAGATTGAATTGAGCTGGAACTGGTTGTGGTACCTCAACTATAAATTTGTCAAGAACTTGAGCAATTGGCTGGTGATTTTGAGAATCTGATGTTCCAGATGTGATTTTGTGTTATGGATCACTCACATATGATGTTTATGAGGTGTGTGTGTGATTGGTTTGGTTGGAATTGCTCTCAAACTCAAAACCCGATAGTGACTTGAGTTAGAAGGTAAAAATTGGAGTGAAATGGAGATTTTGAGGAAAACATCAGTTTGGGTGCTTTGGTGTACTCAAACTAATCACAAATGAGGTCTATTTATAGTGTGTCAAATTTTTTTTGCAAGCAACAGTGTGTGGTAACTGCAGCAGGCTGTTGGCCAATGTGGATCAAATGGAATCTCAAGTCTCCTCTAGCCATTGACTTGAGATTAGAGCACAGGCCTATGGTTCTCTGTTGTCTGAGCTTATCTTGACTCAATTGGTTGATCATGGACTGATACATGCCAGCTCTATGCATCCATTGAATGCCTTAAAACAAAATTGGAGTCTTGAGGCATCTTTAGCTTTTAGGGGTGCCACACCAATATGTAGCTCCAAAGACTTGGGAGGCTTATGGATCAGTGCTTGTTCCTCCTTAGTCTCCCCCTGAGGTGTACAGATGGATAAACATGTTTGTTTTTGCACAATTTGATCAATTCGAGCCCTAATGTACAAATCTGCCTTGCAAAACAGTTTGCAGCAAGGCATGTTGCAGCTGTCATAACCTCTAGATCAGGTGGAGTTTGATGGAGTTCTTGGACATTTTGGAAAGCTGGTATATCCTATTTCAACATGATGTCCAACATTGGTTTTGAATCAACTTGAATTTCAATGAAAAATGCCTCTACATTTTGGAAAAAATAAGGCAGATTTTGACTTGGTGAAAATTTCACTAAGTGTTGGAAAAATGTCATTTTCATGTTTTTAGACACTTTGATCACTCCCTAACTAAAAATCCATGAAGAATTGGAATGAGATGTAGTTAAAACTTTTGAAGTATGTAATGAGAGCTACATGGATCTCAAGTTGTGGCCCTTGGAAGTTGGTACCCTAGCCACTTTGTTCCATAACTTAGAAAAATTCTAAGTTTTTCATGGTTACCCCTTTTACAAGTTAACTCACTTTCTTTGATTTTTCTTGATGAATGATGATTCAAATCACATATTAGCATTGTTTTAGTGTTAAGGAACCTTTGTTGACCAAAAATCCAAAAAGTCAAACTTGGATTTTTGTACAGTTGACTTTTTCATCAGATGAAATTTTGACTTTGTGACCCCTTTGTGAAATCAATCCTTGGGCTCAATTAAACTTCAAGGGTGGCCTCCAAGGGTATTTAGGAATGTCTTGGACCCCTCCCCAAGGTTTGAGATCATGGGTAGGTCAACAATCAAGGATAGGGTTGACTTTTTCCATCAAAAACCCTAATTTGTGATCAGATGGTTTTGAGTTCTTGTGGCTTATGACTTGAGCTCTTTGAGTCAATCAAATCTTGTAAATATGCCAATATGATGTATTTGAGGTCTTTGAAATTCATTTTGGAGCCTTAATCCATGCCTCACTTCACAAGTTAAACCAAGGGTTGAATTAGGTCAAAACCCTAATTCCTGATTTTTTTTATATATGGACCTTCAAGGTGATTTTTCCATTTTGGATGGGCTCTTGAGATTCCTTTGAGCTTATTGGACCATACATTGAGGAATTGGCTCATGCCCAGATGGAAATTTTCATCTGGAGGCCTCAGTCAACCAAAACCCTAATTTGGTGACACTGGCGATCTTGAGACTTGATCCACTAGGTTTATTGCAACCTGGTGCTTAATTCTTGATGTGGGAGACCTCTTGATCCTTCATGGATGTTTGAGAGGCTAGACAAGTTGAAGATCATGTTATTTCTTGATTGATCTTTTGTCTAAATGCTCTGAGAGGGGTTAAAACCCTAATCTTTGATTGTGAAGAATGCCTAACAATCCCTGAGGAGATTGATGAGGCATGAAAGTACATCCATATTGTGGTAATGAGCTTCAAAATGATGGGAAATCTTGGTGGTCAAAATTTGGGGTACGACAACATGACCGTATCCGCTTTGTCTGCAATGCATCTTGACCAGATTGGTTCCTAATAGGAGTACATCGTGAATTTGATAGCTATGGTTAGATTCTTCCTCTATCAAATTTACTGCAGTTTTCTCATGTTGAGGCAACGGGTTCGTCTGAATATTTGGATTAGTATCCTTGAAAGATAAGAACCCATTCCTGATAAGTTTATGCACATCAGATTTGAAGCTGAGACAGTTTTCAATGTTGTGCCCAAGTCCTCCTTGATGGTAAGGGCAAGTTTGATCCATTTGAACCAAAAAGGCAGATTTTCTGGTACTGTAAGAGGAGACCTGGTCTGGACGTGCCCCTTAACCAGTAGTACTGGGAACAGTTCTGCGTGCAACATTGGTATAGGGTCAAACCCTAGTGGTCGTGTCGTACGGTTGTTGTTGTTGTACTGTGAACGAGCTTGCTGAAGAGGCTATTGTATCCTTCGCTGATACTGTTTTTGACTTGGTTGCCTCTGAGCAACCTGAGGTTGATAAGTCGGAGCCGGCATTGGGTTGATAGCATGAGTTACTGCTGCTACTGGTTGATACCTTCGCCTTTGCTTTCCGAAAGAGATATTACCAATATCTTGTTCTTTTTTCTTAGGGAAAACACTACCGTATCTTTTGGTACTGCTTGATGGTCCTGCATCTTTGACTAAACGTCCTTCTCGGATGGCCTCTTCAAGGCGTACTCCCATGTTTACCATCTCAGTAAAGTCGCTGGGCGCACTAGCGACCATTCGGTCGTAATAAAATAAACTCAAGGTTTTCAAAAATATTTTTGTCATCTCTTATTCCTCAAGAGGGGGACAAATCTGGGCGGAAATTTCACGCCATCTCTGAGCATATTCCTTAAAAGTTTCCTTGTCCTTTTACGACATGGCTCTGAGTTGATCTCTATCTGGTGCCATGTCCAGGTTATACTTATATTGCTGAACGAAGGCAGTGCCAAGATCTCTGAAAGTGTCGATCTTGGTGCAGTTTAAACCCATGTACCATTTGAGTACGGCACCGGTTAAACTATCTTTGAAATAATGGATCAGTAGCTGTTGATTCTCTGTCTGAGTTAACATCTTTCGAGCGTACATCACCAAATGACTTTGAGGGCAAGATTTTCCCTTGTATTTTTCAAAGTCAGGCACCTTGAATTTGTGCGGGATTTTCACATTGGGGACCAAACAAAGGTCTGCGGCGTCCTTTCCGAATAGATCCATGCCGCGAATGGCATGCAGTTCCTTCTGCATCTCCAAGAAATGTTCCTGGAACTCATTCATTATGTCGTACATATCTTCATTTCCACCAGAGATTATTTGTGGAATCTGTCCTTCCGGAACAGTGTGTACAATTGGTTGTGGTATAGTCATTACGGCGGTGACTCTTGGTGCTTCATTATCTCGAATTTTGTAACCTTCAGGAGTTGCAGTCATAACTCTTGCATCTTCTCTTTCCCGAAGTTTGTAACCTTCAGGCCCAACGGTTCTTGTTGCAGTTTTCGGGTCTTCCGTGACTGGCGAAATGTATCCTTCAGGGATAAAGTTGATAGGCATGCCCCAGGGATGATCTTTAGGCATGTTGTACCGAGGATCATACGTCTCCACTATGGGAGTAGATGTGATCTCCGAGATCACAGTCCTTTGTTGTTGCCTCTGAGCTGCTGCCAGAGATTGCATGTCACTGTGAAGTTTTCTCAAATCTTCCTTCAGAGCGTCGATTCCTTCTCTCAGCTCTCTGTTCTCTTCCTCGAGATCGTCCATTTAATTCTGTCGATTGGCCCGAGTATTGTATGAGTGAGACAGTTTGACTCTAGAATCGTGATACATACGTGAGATTCGAAGGTAAGAAGAATGCGTTATGTGAGAATGATGAATGATATGCAATGATATTTATTTTTAGTTTTTTGTTTTAATCAAAAAGAAACTTCAACAAATAGATTGCAAATATCATACAGTGGGGAGACCCCGTTTTATTGAATTTGAAAGATTGCAGAAATGGAAATACAGTATTTTACAAAGTGCTCTAAAAGGAAAAGTCTAAGCTTATGGATCCTGAGTCCTCTCTGAGGAGGGCTCAGGTGCTGGTTCTGGTATTTTCCTTTTCTTTGACCGGGGCTCTTGAGCCGTTGTCGTGTTGTCGGTCCTTTGCCAAGTGAAAGGAGCGAGCAAATTTCTTCTGTCTTCTTGATTTTCTACAACATGTTGCTCTAATATCTTAATCAGAGCATCCTTTTCTTTTAACAGTTGCTGAATTTTGGTACACTCCACATTGAGAATACGGTACTTGTTCTTCCAAGATTTCTTTTCCCGTCGAACTTTGTTGAGAGTGACCTAGAGTTTTTCCGCATTAGACATAAAGTAAAGGATAGATTCCTTTAGCGTAAGAACTTCTTGACGAGGGTAAGGCATCATCAGCTTGAGGGCTCTAGTTTGTACCCAGTGGAGATAAGGTTCCACAGAGACACTGTCTGGTTTTCCTAGAGACTCTCTTCCTTTCCTGTGAACATGTTTCCAGACATGAACTATTTCTATCTTTATTGCCCTATCATTTTCTCCTTCCTTGAAGAAAAGACCTTCTAGATGAACATTACGCGGGATATGCCTCATCGGGTATCTGAGTTGATGGCGAACTAAAATCGGATGATAGTTGATTCCTCCTTTAGTTCCTATGAGGGGTACATTAGGGAAATTTCCATATTTGTCAATGATCCTTATCCCGTCATAGATCTGATTGTACCAATCTATGTCAGAGTTGGTAAGAGACATGATTCTCTGTGACCAACGTAGAGTACTCTTATGATCCCAAAAAGTAACAGACTTGGGTAAATGGGAAGTGAACCATTTGTATAGCAGGGGTACACAACATGTGATCATTCCTCCGCTGTACAAAATCCTTAAGTGTATAGAATGATAAGCATCTGCGAGCAAGGTTGGTACAGTGTTTCCAATCAGAAATATCTTAATGGAATTGGTATCGACGAAGTCATCGATGTTGGGAAAGAGGAACAACCCGTGTGTGAGTAGAACAAAGATATCTTCAAAAGCAGTTATGTTTCCTATACTGGAAAAGTATAGGGCTTTCTCTACCAAAAACTTGGCCGGTAAACCTTGGATTCCTTACTTAGTGGTCATGTGAGTCCTGACTTCTGACTCGTCCAAATAGATTTCTCTTGCAATGGTTTGATCCTTTGGAATTTCTTCAAGTCCAGAAAAGGGAGCTTGGTCAGTGATGGGTAAATCAGTTAGGTGAGAGTACTCTTCCAACGTTGGTGCCAGTTGATAATCCGAGAATGTGAAACAGTGATAAACCGGATCGTAAAACTAAATCAGCATAGAAAGGATTCCTTCAATCACATGGACCCTTAATAGAGACAGCAGTCCTCCGTACTTAGCTCTGAAAGCATCAGGGTTGGTGATCATCCTTGCCAACCCCCTTAAATCCTCTAGTTTTGGAGCCCTGAACGTGTACTTGTGCATCTTCCTTCTACCGAAATCCATAACGCAATCCTTCTCTCTGATATTTGTAATCAAAGTTTTAGTTTAATTTGAAAAAAAGAGAGAAGAGAAAAGAAGATTTTTTCTTCGTTAAGAGTTTTTTAGATGAATGCATGGCACACAAAAACATTGAAAAAACATGGGTTCAAGGGTTCAACGTCACGAGCATGGAGTCATGGCTCTACCCATCCCCAAAGGTTGTATTCTGGTGAATTTTTCTACCTGTAGAACGGGTTAAAAGTTCCCAAAATCATTGACCCCCTAGGGATAACAACAGCAAGCTGGTTCACCCGAGCGAGCTGTAGCATCCTAGGGTAATCTCAATTGAGTGTAGTATCGCGTGTCAACTATTTCCGATAGCTACCGCACTACCAAATGGCCACATGGTTACTGTCTACTAAATCCACGGTTTCACGGACACCGCATTGGGACAATCTGCCTTCACAACGGAGTAGTTAAGCATTGAATCCGCAAAGGGTATCTCCACTGATTTGATGGTCTACCGGGATAGCTTATTCGGGATTCACTCCCTGTAAGACTACCCATCTATGCCATCGCTTATCTTAGGGTTCTCTCATACCTTCCACATGCGACATCACTCGCATTCTCATTAGCAGAAAAATAAACACAAATATCAAGTAGGAAAAGTAGTATATATATATAGGCTTAAATAGTATTTTCGTCCCTGTAAGTTGGCGAGTTTTTGGTTTTCGTCCCTGTATCTTTTTTTTTTTCGGTTTTAGTCCCTGTATCTTAATTTGGTGTTTAGTCCCTACAGAGGTTTCCTGCAGATTTTCCTACGGATTTTGATTTTTAGGAAAATCCGTAGGAAACCTTCGGATTTTCCTGCGAATTTTGGCTTTAGGGACTAAACACCAACAAAAAATAAGATATAGGGACTAAAACCGAAAAAAAAAAATACAGGGACGAAAACCAAAAACACGCCAACTTACAGGGACGAAAACATTATTTAAGCCATATATATATGTGATTCCTAAAACTAACATCCTAGACCTCTTAGGAATTCTAGTCTTAATCTTAAACAAACAAAATGACTCCCCAATAGAGTCGCCATTTAACTGTAGCGTGCGATTTTTGTCGGTGACACGACCACTTTATCGCCATGGGTTTCTCCTCACCGCAATGGTAGGAGTGGGGTGCTACTTTCTTATTTCTTATTTATCCCGTGAAGCTGGAAAGGAAAGGGAAGCTATCTAAAACTAACCTTGCACGCGAGTGTTTAACTAAACAAACGCTTAAAGAGATTCGGGGAGTTCGGGGTCATGTTATACAATAGGGAGTTGTCAATTACACATCCTATATGTGGTTATCCACAGGTTGTTAGCAATAGGTTCTACATTTATACTTGATGATCTTTATCTGTTGATGGGTTGGGAAAATTTCTTCTTTGGGAGATATGAGAGAGAGAGTTTTTGATGATTTTGGTGAGGTACTGTGTAACACCCCCAGTCTATACCCCCAATTAAATAAAGCAGTAAAAGAAAATTCAAAATTTCATCAGAGTATATCTAAATTATCATGGCACAGACTGGGAGGATCACATTATATTGAAACAAATCATACAACACCTGCTCATAAAGATATGCAACAGTGGGGTAGCAATCAACAGAGGAACTCAGTTCCTTACACCCACATTTCAGATTTTAGAATAAAAGCGGAAAATCTAAAACTGAATATCATATTTATATATATCACATGAAAAGTTTGTCATACACCAAGTTATACATGCACAAGCCAAAAGATATATATATATATATATATATATATATATATATATATATATATATATATATATATATATATATATATATATATATATATATATACATATACAAATAATCACTAACGGCCTCCCTAACTACCCGGTGTCACATATCAGAGCCGACTGACAAAAGAATGAAGTCCTAAGCTTCAAAAAAGACCTCCAGCAACTCTAATCTGCAATGCCTCATAGAGCATTATAAAACAACAGAAGGGTGAGAAAAACAATCATAATATCATTGCATACAATTATATATTAACACAGAAATGCACATATAGATTTCTCACAACAACACACAACAGAATCCAAATACCACACAACATCATACACATTTCATTTATCTAACACCAATGCACATTAATCGTACATAATGCAATTATCACCAAGAATATCAATTCATCAATTCCACACACGATTAACCCATTCACAATCCTCACACATAATCAATCATATTTATGATTTATGCAAATGCATAGAGACCGACACCACGACTCTATGCACATGCCATGCGGTACCGACTTCTAATATTTCTCATCACCAGTTCACTCAGGAACTATTGGAACCATCGCTCGTTACTTAGTGTAACTCCCCGTCGGGCATACGATGTTCCCCGTCACTTTCGGTCGTCTTTGTATAAGGCTCACGACGTTTATGGATCGCTTTCAATCCTCTTTGTATAAGGCTCACGATCCGATCGCTCACACCCCACATGGGCACACGATCGTCTATAACCATCGCTTTCGGTCCTCTTATTTTTAAGGCGATTCATACCTCTTATTTTTAAGGCTCACGATGTTATAGCAGATTCCCTCTGGAATCAAACCATCACTCAGGACGTCACAACAATGCATATCATGATGCTTGACATATAATGACTCATGACATTTAATATGCACACATAAATGCATTCATCTACATCAAAAAAATCACACTTTGCACTTATGCCCAAAACAATGCATTTAATTACCATACGGCCACAAATCATCACGACACCATTTAAACACATGCATTTACATCATTCAACAACACCTTGCATATTACCCATAAATTACGCATAATTATAACGACAAAAGTCGACAAACCGACACTATTCCAAATTCCCGACATAATTAAATCGGATAACAATTTCCAAATCATCATAATAAGAAAGTACAGCTCAATAGCTTTCCAACGATACCAAGAATGTAAAAATCGGACAAACGGAACCCAAGTTACGAAAGAAAAACGAAAACGATATTTTGAAAAGTCCCATTTTACCATTCTCCTGGCTATACGCGTATTGCCCTGAGCCATACGCGTATTGTCCAAATTCCTCGCCATGCCATACGCGTATTGCCCAAGGTCATACGCGTATGGGCTGAGACCATTTTTTCCCAAAATTCACGTTAAAATTTCAATACGCGTAGTGCCAAGACCGTACGCGTATTGCTCTAAAATGTTACGCGTATCATACGCAAATGGGCAGATGGCCGAGAAAATTGATGATCCATACGCGTATTGGCCCATGCCTCGCCCACGTTACGCGTAATGCCAAGGTCCATACGCGTATGAACATGCCCCATACGCGTATGACCTGGAAAAACCAGAAAAATTCTGCAGAACAAAGTTCTGCGTTTTCTCAACCAAAATCCTCCAATTTCTCACCTACACCCAGAAAATTACCAATACAATGTCTAACAACATGTATCTATCATGTAACAACAATAATGAGCTCTAAAACATGATTTTCAACACATTTAATCGATTTCTAATCAATTTTTCATAATATGGGTTTTACTAAATTTTTCCAATTCAATCCAATACCAACCACAAATACACATACATAATCATATACAAGCATACAATAACTGAGTTTCGCACCCTTACCCGATTAAATCGATTCTAGAAGTTGATTTCTTGAATTTCCAAGTTTTTCTTACTATTTCTTCTCTTCTCCTCTTTTCTTCCCTTTTTCCTTCTTCTCTTTTTCTTTCTCTCTATTTTTCTCTCTTTCTATTTTCTATTCTTTCTACTTAATGAAAATGTTATGAAATGACCAAAATACCCCCACACTCAAATATCTCGCAAACGTTCCCAAAACCCGATAAAATATCACAATATTGAAAAATAACATATCTTCAAATAAAAGTCAAAAATAAAATAATATAATAATAAAATAATCAAACGACTCGATTAAATAAAACTCACAAAAACTGGGGCGTTACAACTCTCCCCCACTTAGAAATTTTCGTCCTCGAAAATATACCTGAGACGAACAACTCTGGATACGACTCCCGCATCCGACTCTCCAACTCCCAAGTCAAATTGCCCTCAGCAACGCCTCCCCACGCCACTTTCACAAGTGCAATATCCTTTCCCCTCAACCGCTTCACCTCGCGATCCAAAATCATAACTGGTAACGCCTCAACCGTAAGGTTCTCCCTCACTTCTACCTCATCCATCGGAATCACATGCGACGGATCCGGAACATACTTCTGAAGCTGTGAAACATGGAACACATCGTGCAAATTCGACAGATTCGGCGGCAACGCCACCCTATAAGCCACAGCACCCACTCTCGCGGATATCTGGTAAGGACCAATAAACCGAGAAGTAAGTTTCTTCGATTTCAATGCACGACCCACACCCGTTACCGGTGTAACCCTTAGAAATACATGATCGCCCTCTTGGAACTCAAGATCTTTCCACCTCCGATCATGATAACTCTTTTACCTACTCTGAGAAGTCTTCATTTTCTCTCGAATAAGCTTCACTTTTTCTGTAGTCTGTTGCACCAACTCTGGTCCAACCACCGTACTCTCACCAGATTCGTGCCAAAACAACGGTGTTCGACACCTTCGTCCATACAATTCCTCAAACGGTGCCATTCCGATACTCGAATGGAAACTGTTATTATACGTGAATTCAATCAATGCAAGATAACTATCCCACGCACCACCTTGTTCCAAAACACAAGCCCTCAAAAAATCCTCCAAAGACTGAATCGTCCTCTCCGTCTGACCATCTGTTTGCGGATGATAAGCCGAACTCAATCTCAATTTAGAACCCAAAGCCTTCTGCAAACTTTCCCAAAATCTCGAGGTAAACCTTGGATCTCGATCCGAAACGATACTCAATGGAACCCCATGCAACTTCACAATCACACTGATGTAAATCTCAGCTAACCTCTCCAAAGAAAAATTGATGTCAATCGGAATAAAATGAGCCGATTTAGTCATTCTATCCACAATCACCCAAATAGCATTATGCCCTCGCTGAGTATTCGGCAACCCTGTTACAAAATCCATGAAATGCTATCCCACTTCCACTCAGGAATATCCAACGGTTGCAACAAACCACTAGGCCTCAGATGTTCCACCTTCGATTTCTGGCAAGTCAAACATGCATAAACAAACTGAGCCACATCTCTTTTTAATCCAGACCACCAGAAAATCTTCTTCAAATCCTGATACATCTTATTCGCTCCCGGATGTATACTCAAATTACTCCGGTGTCCTTCTTCCAAAATCATCCTTTTCAACTCCGCATCATCCGGAATACAAATTCTACCTCGGAATCTCAAAACACCATTAACATCCACTTGAAAATCACTATTCGTATCTTTACCTCTAACCAACATCAAATCCACAAATTTCCCATCCAGCTTTTGTTTCTCATCAACCGTCATCAGAAAATCACTAGTAATCGTTAGCATACCAAGCCTCACGCTATCCGACGCCACTTCACAAACCAAACTCAAATCTCTAAAAGATTCCAAAAGTTCCCACTCTTTAACCATTAAAGCGGACATATGTAATGATTTCCGGCTCAACGCATCGGCTACCACATTAGCTTTACCAGGATGGTAATTCAAGCCAAAGTCGTAGTCCTTCAAGAATTCCAACCATCTACGTTGCCTCATATTTAACTCTTTCCGATCAAACAAATATTTTAAACTTTTATGATCACTAAAGACTTCAAACCTTGCACCGTAGAGATAATGCCTCCAAATCTTCAACACAAAAACCACAGCCGCTAATTCAAGATCATGAGTAGGATAATTCTTCTCATGCACTCTCAATTGCCTCGAAGCATATGCCACCACCTTACCTTCTTGCATCAGAACACCACCTAGACCAATCAAAGAAGCATCACAATAAACCACGAATGGTTCATTAGGATTCGGCAAAATCAAAATCGGAGCTGTCGTTAATCTTCTCTTCAGCTCATTAAAAATTTCCTCGCACCGAATATCCCAAATGAACGCTTGTCCCTTACAAGTCAACTGGGTCAAAGGAAGTGCTAGCTTAGAAAAACCTTCAATGAACCTTTGATAATAACCAGCCAAACCCAAAAAGCTTCGAATTTCAGTAACAGATCTAGGAGCCTCCCATTGTAGAACTGCTTCTACTTTAGATGGATCCACAGAAATACCATTACCTGAAATTACGTGTCCAAGAAGACTCACCTCCGACAACCAGAATTCACACTTGGACAATTTGGCAAAAAGCTTCCTTTCTTTCAAAACCTGCAAAACAATACGTAAATGCTCTGCGTGCTCCTCTCGAGACTTAGAATAAATCAAAATGTCATCAATAAACACAACAACAAATCGATCTAAATGCTAGTGAAAAATACGATTCATGTATTCCATAAACACACCTGGCGCATTAGAAACCCCGAACGGCATCACAGAATATTCATAATGACCGTAACGTGTCCTAAAAGCCGTCTTCTGGATATCTTCCTCTTTCACCCTTATCTGATGATACCCCGACCTCAAGTCAATCTTACTGAACACACAAGCACCCACCAACGGATCCATCAGAACATCAATCCTTGGAAGAGGATACTTATTCTTAATCGTCACCTTATTCAACTGGCGATAATCAATACACAACCGCATACTTCCATCCTTCTTTTTCACCAATAAAACTGGAGCACCCCAAGGAGAAACACTAGGTCTTACAAACCTCTTTTCCAACAACTTTTTCAACTGCTTCTTTAACTCAACCAACTCAGATGCCGACATACGATAAGGTGCCATAGAAACAGGTCTAGTACCAGGAACTAGATCTATAGAAAACTCCACCTCTCTCTCTGGCAGCAAGTCTGAAATATTCTCAGGAAACACTTCTGGAAATTCACACACAACAGGAAACACATCAAGTGAAACTTGACTATCCACAGTCAAAGACGCAAACAACCCAAACAACTGAGCTTCATCCGCCAAAAGTCTCTTCAACTCTTTGGTAGATAAGAAACTCGAGTCTTCGTCTTCCTCCAGAGAAGGAAACCTTACCAGCTTATGATAACAATCAATATGAACCCTGTTTAATTGCAACCAATTCATTCCCAAAACCACATATAAACCCTCCAACGGCAAACACACCAAATCCATCTCAAAGTCTTTACCATAAATGGTCAAAGGAAAACTTAGACAAACCAAGGAAGTAGTTACTGACCTCATTGCTGGAGTATCAATAACCATCTCACCATCTATCAAAGACAATACAAGATTCAAACGCTTCGCGCACTCAGACGAAATAAACGAATGAGTCGCTCCAGTATCAATAATAGCAACTAAAGGAGTGCTATTAATAAAACAAGTACCTCTGATCAGACGATCTGCACTTGAAGTCTGCGTACCCGCCAAAGAAAATACCTTCCCACTAGCTGGAGCTTGCTTCAGTTTCTGACACTTCGTACTAATATGACCAGGTTCACCACAGTTGAAACACTTAACCACATTCTTCCTGGCACACTCAGCTGCAACTTGTCCTACACCTCCACAATTAGAACACTTCCTCAAATCTTTCTTACATTCGGACTGACGATGTCCTACATCACCACATCTATAACATCTCAGAGGACCAGACATTCCTCCTCCACCTGACCTTTTCTCAAAATTACCCCTTTGTTTACCCTTATCAGCTGGTGTCACATAGGGACCACCACAGAACTGTTGCTTCCCTTTCCGCTCGCTCACACTCTTATAGTGAGTAGAATGAGCCTTACTATCCTCTTCATAAATCCTACAACAATCCACCAAATCTGAAAACCTCAGAATCCTCTGATAACCAATTGCCTGCTTTATCTCAGGACGCAATCCGTTCTCAAACTTAACACACTTAGAAAATTCTGCAGTCGCTTCAGTATAATGAGGATAAAACTGCACAAGTTCCACAAACTTAGCAGTATAATCAACAACAGACATATTACCTTGTTTCAGTTCCAAGAACTCGATTTCCTTCTTTCCTTTTACATCTTCAGGAAAATACCTCCTCAAGAACTCCCGGCTAAAAACTTCCCAAGTAATTTCTTCCTCCTCTGCAACTTCCAACACATGACATGTACCTACCCACCAATCATCAGCTTCTTCTAGTAACATGTGAGTACCCAGTCTCACCTTTTGATCCTCATCACAATCCATCACTCAGAAAATCCTTTCAATCTCTTTCAACCAAATCTGTGCACCATCAGGATCATATCTTCCCTTGAAGACAGGCGGTTTGTTCTTCCTGAACTCATCATTACCTGTAGCATTAGGTGCACCCTGCACAGCACGAGCCATAGCTTGCATAGCAGCAGCCAAAGCAGCATCATTCCTACCAGCCATATTCTGTTCATTTCCAATAACAGAAACTATGGTTAAACAAACAACTCACTCCAACGCCAAAACCGACAAGGACAGACACAAACTGACATGGACTAACACGGACTAGCTCTGATACCACTTAATGTAACACCCCCAGTCTATACCCCCAATTAAATAAAGCAGTAAAAGAAAATTCAAAATTTCATCAGAGTATATCTAAATTATCATGGCATAGACTGGGAGGATCACATTATATTGAAACAAATCATACAACACCTGCTCATAAAGATATGCAACAGTGGGGTAGCAATCAACAGAGGAACTCAGTTCCTTACACCCACATTTCAGATTTTAGAATAAAAGCGGAAAATCTAAAACTGAATATCATATTTATATATATCAAATGAAAAGTTTGTCATAAACCAAGTTATACATGCACAAGCCAAAAGATATATATATATATATATATATATATATATATATATAATCACAAACGGCCTCCCTAACTACCCGGTGTCACATATCAGAGCCGACCGACAAAAGAATGAAGTCCTAAGCTTCACAAAAAGACCTCCAGCAACTCTAATCTGTAATGCCTCATAGAGCATTATAAAACAGCAGAAGGGTGAGAAAAACAATCATAATATCATTGCATACAATTATATATTAACACAGAAATGTACATATAGATTTCTCACCACAACACACAACAGAATCCAAATACCACACAACATCATACACATTTCATTTATCTAACACCAATGCACATTAATCATACATAATGCAATTATCACCAAGAATATCAATTCATCAATTCCACACATGATTAACCCATTCACAATCCTCACACATAATCAATCATATTTATGATTTATGCAAATGCACAGAGACCGACACCACGACTCTATGCACATGCCATCCGGTACCGACTTCTAATATTTCTCATCACCAGTTCACTCAGGAACTATTGGAACCATCACTCGTTACTTAGTGTAACTCCCCGTCGGGTATACCATGTTCCCCGTCGCTTTCGGTCCTCTTTGTATAAGGCTCACGACGTTTATGGATTGCTTTCGGTCCTCTTTGTATAAGGATCACGATCCAATCGCTCACACCCCACATGGGCACACGATCGTCTATAACCATCGCTTTTGGTCCTCTTATTTTTAAGGCGATTCATACCTCTTATTTTTAAGGCTCAATATGTTATAGCAGATTCCCTCTGGAATCAAACCGTCACTCAGGACGTCACAACAATGCATATCATGATGCTTGACATACAATGACTCATGACATTTAATATGCACACATAAATGCATTCATCTACATCAACAAAATCACACTTTGCACTTATGCCCAAAACAATGCATTTAATTACCATACGGCCACAAATCATCACGACACCATTTAAACACATGCATTTACATCATTCAACAACACCTTGCATATTACCCGTCAATTACGCACAATTATAACGACAAAAGTAGACAAACTGACACTATTCCAAATTCCCGACATAATTAAATCGGATGACAATTTCCAAATCATCATAATAAGAAAGTACAGCTCAATAGCTTTCCAACGATACCAAAAATGTAAAAATTGGACAAACGGAACCCAAGTTACGAAAGAAAAACGAAAACGATATTTTGAAAAGTCCCATTTTACCATTCTCCTGGCTATACGCGTATTGCCCTGAGCCATACGCGTATTGCCCAAATTCCTCGCCATGCCATACGCGTATTGCCCAAGGTCATACGCGTATGGGCAGAGACCATTTTTTCCCAAAATTCACGTTAAAATTTCAATACGCGTAGTGCCAAGACCGTACGCGTATTGCCCTAAAATGTTACGCGTATCATACGCAAATGGGCAGATGGCCGAGAAAATTTATGATCCATACGCGTATTGGCCCATGCCTCGCCCACGTTACGCGTAATGCCAAGGTCCATACGCGTATGAACATGCCCCATACGCGTATGACCTGGAAAAACAAGAAAAATTCTGCAGAACAAAGTTCTGCGTTTTCTCAACCAAAATCCTCCAATTTCTCACCTACACCCAGAAAATTACCAATACAGTGTCTAACAACATGTATCTATCATGTAACAATAATAATGAGCTCTAAAACATGATTTTCAACACATTTAATCGATTTCTAATCAATTTTTCATAATATGGGTTTTACTAAATTTTTCCAATTTAATCCAATACCAACCACAAATACACATACATAATCATATACAAGCATACAATAACTGAGTTTCGCACCCTTATCCGATTAAATCGATTCTAGAAGTTGATTTCTTGAATTTCCATGTTTTTCTTACTATTTCTTCTCTTCTCCTCTTTTCCTCCCCTTTTCCTTCTTCTCTTTTTCTTTCTCTCTATTTTTCTCTCTTTCTATTTTCTATTCTTTCTACTTAATGAAAATATTATGAAATGACCAAAATACCCCCACACTCAAATATCTCGCAAACGTTCCCAAAACCCGATAAAATATCACAACATTGAAAAATAACATATCTTCAAATAAAAGTCGAAAATAAAATATTATAATAATAAAATAATCAAACGACTCGATTAAATAAAATCACACAAAACTGAGGCGTTACATACTGGACCTCAGTTTTGATTGGTGTGAAGGTACTGGACCTAGAGTGTTTGATTAGTATTCGAAGGTACTGGACCTAGAGCTTTTGATTGGTATGCTCGCTAAGATTTCGTAATTTTATGCCTACGTATTCCCGTTTAAAGAAATAGGGAAATCAGAGCAATCGTAGTTCCTCCTATTCTATGGGAGGAAAAGATGATGTTTTGGTGTCTTGTTCAAAGCCCAACATTGAAGCTAAAAGGTTCATGTGTGTCTTGTTCAAAGCCCAAGATTGAAGCTAAAAGGTTTGTTTGTGTCTTGTTCAAAGCCCAAGATTGAAGCTAAAAGGTTTGACTGAGAGAGAACTTGTCATCTCTAAAGGGAGACATCTCGTCTGTTTATCACAACTGTTGGGTGACTATTTGTAAAGGAGGGTTACTTTAACTGGGATATGAGAATCCAGCAATGCCATAATTTCGTTTATAGGGGATTTGTCTTGAAGGAGAAAACTTTAACTCAGTGTAGAGTAATTCCATTTTTCCTTAGGAGTCTTTCATGCTAAGAGAGGGACATTGTCGTGGATGTAAATAATACAGAGGCTTGCCGCTTACAGCAATTAGATGAAAGAGGAAGTTTAACAGGATAAGATATGGATGACAGCTTGGATATTTGAATCAATAAGTGTGCCACTTACAACAGTTATCTGGGATTAGGGTTTGTTTTGAATGTCTGTTTTGATATGTGATATACAGAGAAGTATCTTCCTATAGAGAGATTTTGATTTCCTCTGAGGGGGATGTTGATTTTTGTGTGCCTTGATCAAAGCCCAAGGTTGAAGCTAAGAGATTGATTGAATCCACTTGGGAAGTCCTTTTATAAAGCCTAAGAGGAGGCTGGAGAAGGCTGACTCAACAAAAGAGTATTTATTTGTCTTGTACAAAGCCCAAGATTGAGGCTAAAAAAAGAGACTGACTCTTTGGGGGACATCTTTATACAAAGCCTAAGAGGAGACTAAAAGTTGACTTTTCCGGGGGAATATTTTGTCTGTCTTGTACAAAGCCCAAGATTGAGGCTAAAAGAAGATTGACTCTGCTGGAGAGATTTATACGGTGTCTTATACAAAGCCCAAGATTGAGGCTGAAAAGGGACTGACTCTATTGGAGAGTATGACTTGCCCTGTATAAAGCCCAAGATTGAGGCTGAAAAGAGATTGACTCTGTTGAGGATATTTTAGGTGTCTTGTACAAAGCCCAAGATTGAGGCTGAAAGATATTTGACTGACTCAGCTGAAGATATTTATGGGTGTCTTGTACAAAGCCCAAGATTGAGGCTGAAAAGAAGATTGACTCCGCTTAGGGATATTAATTCTCAAAGCCTAAAAGAAGGATGGGAGGAATTGACTCCGCTGAGGAAGATATTTATCCAGAGCTTGAGAGAAGGTTCTGAAGATTTTGACTTTGTTAAAGAAAGTTTATATATGTCTTGTACAAAGCCTAAGAGTGAGGCTAAAAGAATGGCCGACTCAATAAGAGAGTGCTTTTGTACCATTTGTCTCAACAAGAGAGTATGGAAATGTGATTAACTCAACAAGAGAGTACTTTGAAAGGTGATTGACTCAACAAGAGAGTCCTTTGAAAGCTAACTCAGCTGGGGAAAATCATTATACAAAGCCTAAGAGGAGGCTGAAAAAGGTTGACTCAACAAGAGAGTGCCTTAAGGTAATTGACTCAACAAGAGAGTGCTTCGTTTGTCTTGTACAAAGCCCAAGATTGAGGCTAGAAAGAGTTAACTCAACAAGAGAGTGTCTTAAAAAAGAAGATGGACTCAACAAAAGGGTGTTGTTGGGGCTAATTCTGCTGAGGAAAAAATCATTATACAAAGCCTAAATGGAGGCTGACTTCTGCTGAGGATTATTGAGATCCAGTGGCAGGTCCAAGTTGGGGAATCAATTCTTGCTGAGGGTTACAGAAGAGTTGAGGTATCTGATGCCTTGAGGTTCTGATGATAACCTAACCCTAGCTGGGGAAATTTAGGATGAAAGACTGAGTTTTAGATGCTGTAAGGGTTTTAACTCTACTGGAGTTGATTAGATGACCAGGGTTTTTCCTGTGTTTGTAGGGAACTTGAGAATGTCTTTGAGATCCAAGAGGGGATTAGACTGTCCAAGTCTACTGGTATGGAAGAGTTTATCTTTGTATGATGCCAAAGATGAAGCAGGTGTTTTAAGGGATGAGAATCAACCTTAAATTGATCAAGGTTTTGACTCTTTTAGAAAGACTGCTCTAGCAAAGGGTGACTAAGTTTTGTCTTATACCTTTAAGAGGTCTTCAGGGTCCTTGTATTAAGCCCAAGAGAAGGCATGAGAACTTCTAAGAAGCCGGAGGTCCTTGTACAAAGACCAAGAGGAGGCTGGGATGCTTTTAGGAAGCTCGTGGGTCCAAACTTAAGAAGAATTCAAGAAAAGTTTCACCGGGAATAATCTCTTCTTTAGTGAACAGTTCTAGGGTTTGAAGAAATTCAAAAGAGGTTTCACCGGGAACTAATCCTCTTTGGGGGAAATGAATTTCTTTGACAATTTTCTAATAGTGACAGTCTGAGAAAAGTTTCACCGGGAATAATGCCTTTCTCTTTGTTCCATATTGTTTAAGCCCAAGAGAAGGCAAGATTGTATCTGGAAATTCCTATGGGGAACTAGTTTTGACTGTATTTAAGAGTGACCAACTGGCTTTACCTAAGTCTAGACTTAGTTGCTGGGGAAAAATCTAAGCAGGTATACAAGTATATATACAGTGGATATATGACAAGTATTTAAAAGGATATGAAAGAAGGACTTACAGGTGAGCAAGCTTCCAGCAATACAGACAAATATATATATATATATATATATATATATATATATATATATATATGAAAGCATGTTAAGAAAGCTGATAAAAACTTACAGGCGAGCAAGCTTCCATTATAACAGCTGTATGGTTAGTTGTTCAAGAAATTAAAGAAAGTTTTGATAACAACTATGAATTTGAACCTAAATCAAAAGGGAAGTTGTTTTTGAAAAGGTTGTTGGGGCTTATACTCGAGGAGAGGCCTAGATGAAAAACAATAATCGTATCATTGTTTTGAAAATTGCATCGGGACTTATACAATGACTGAGGCCTAAATTATTGTATTTACAAAGAGGGTTGGGTCGTACAACTTAAGGAGAGGCCCAAAGTTTATTTTTGTACAAGAGATGGGGCTTACAACTCAAGGAGAGACCCAAATTATTTTGTTTAAAAGGCGACGACCGCGCCGAGATTTTAAAATTGCAGTGGGACTTATACAATGACTGAGGCCCAAAAAGGTTTATATTTACAAAGGGGTGGGACTTACACTCTAACAAGAGGCCCAAATATGTTTGAAAAGATTTGTTAGGGTGATAATGATCAAAACCCTAATTTTTTGATTAAAAATGTATTTTAATTCAAATAAAATAATCAAACATGTGAAAAAAGGTTATGATCTTGGATTTATATTTGTAAAATCATGTTTCATTCATGGGATGATTTGAAAATCATTTGAATTTTGCAAAACAAGGAGAAAGAAATATTTTTAATGTCTAAAAGACAAAAAAATATATAATTCTTTATAAAAATATCAAATATAGGAAATAAATAATATTTTTGTGAAATTTTCATGGAATAAAATATTTTAATATTTTTGTGAATTTTCAAAAAAAGAATCAATAAAAAATAATTAAAATTGAGAGAGAAATTAATTTTTGAATTAATTAACAAAAACCATAAAAATATTAAAAGTAGCATAAATGTGGAAAGGTAGCAAAAAAGGTCTGGGTGGGGTTTGAACCCACGACCTCACACACAAACACACATGCGCGCTACCACTGGGGTGGTGATACATCCGTATATCAAAACCACCTCATATGCATATATGAGGTGCCTTGTTTTCAGGCCTGGCCAAGGCCAAGGCAAGGCAAGTTTTAGCAATTTACGTGAAGCCTTTAACTTTCTCATTTCTCCATGGATTTAGACAAAATTTAGGTGCATCTGGCATAGAATTTCATGAGGAATCCAATGGTGCTTTTGGAATTTTCAGAAAGTGTCCCTATTTTAAAACCCGATAATGGTTTCAAAATAGGCCTAGATTTGCATGTTCTATGCTATCTCACTACTCAGTCAACAATAGCAGAGTAAATTGGCTCAAACACAACATATACAACATGTATGAGATGTTTACGATCAATGGACATCAAAGGAATGCATAATTCAAAGAGTTCAAGTTATGATGCACTTACCTCTTGGAGCTTCTTGTGCTAACTGTCAAGATCCTTGTGCCAGAAGTAATCCAATGCTTTGGACACTCTTGATTGATCCCTTATAAGCTTTTAGGATGATCAAAACCAGCTGGAATCCTCAGGAACAAGTTTTAGCTCTTTCTTGCAAAAGGGGCAAAAGTGACCAATATGGCAACTCTCTCAAATGGTGTTCCAGATGAGGGAAACCAATTGGGACAATTTGAGGATGATATTTGGAGTGTGTTTGAGGTCTTGTTTGGTTTTGGAAGTGACTGAATCAAGGCATGGCTTGGAAAATGCAGAAAATTCCAATTTTGAGGTTTTGGAAGTTGATTTTTTGATTTTGGTGTTTTAGGTCACAAGTGAGTGTTTGGACAGCTTAGATATAACATATTGGATGTGTTTGGATCATGAGTTGTGGTGGAATTGCCCTCTAACTCAAAAACTCAGAGATGACTTGCAAAAGAAGGCATTTTGGCCTAAAGAGAGAGATTTTGAGGAAAGCAACAGTGGTAGTGCTTTGGTGTACTTAAATTGATCACAATAGAGCTCTATTTATAGTAGAGTAAGCTTGTTTTGCAAGCAATAGTGAATGGCAGCTGGTACAGGCCTTTGGCCAATGTTGATCCAAGGGAATCTTTAGTCTCCTATAGCCATTGACTTGAGGTTAGGGCACAAGCCTATGGTTCTTTGATTTAGTGCTGATTCTTGACTCATTTAGTTAGGAACGTGTCAGTCCATTCCACCTTGGTGCATCCATTGAATGCTTGGAAGCAAAATTGGAGTCTTGGCACCTTTTTAGCCTTTTTAGGTTTGTTATGGCTATGTGTAGATTTTTGGACTTTGAAGGCTTGGGGATCAGATCATTCTCCTTTTTTCTTATCCTCTGATGTGTCCAAGTGGATGATAAGGCTTGGAGTTGTCCAATTTTGCCAAATCGAGCAAATGCACAAAATCTTCTTTGTACAAGGTAGTTGGAAATAGTGATTTTGAGGGGATCATATCTCCCTGCTCAGGTTGAGTTATGGGAGGCTCTTGTGCTTTTTAGAAAGCCCTCATATGATACAAGAAATGTGTGATCATAGTTTGTTTTGAAACTATTTGGATCCAATTGAAAAAACCTCATGAACATTGATGTTCAAGGCTAGTACCTTAGGCAGATTTTCACTAATTGTTGAAAAAAATGTCATTTTCATGTTTTTGTGATTTTGATCAATCCATAACTCAAAGTCCATGAAGAATTGGAGTCTGAGGTAGTTGATGTAACACCCTAATTCCCATCGCGAATAAATAATACATAATTAAATCAGAGTAAATAAAAATTTATTTTTCCGACAGAAACAAGGATGCCACATTTTTAGAAAGAAAACACAATCCCTGCTCATAAATTTTAATACATAACACCACTGGAATATTCTCAAGGGAAACTCTTTCCATATAAAAGGAAGGGTCAATTATGGAATAAAGCGGAAAGATCCATAACTGCCTAGTTTTACAAAATAAATCATTTTATCACATCAAGATATTCTTACAAAAGTAATACAAAATATATTCAACAAATGTATACATATAACAAAAGCGTTCCCCGACTCCCATGTTACGTATCAGAGCAGACAGACTGACAAATGGATGGAGAATTAATCTTCACAAAAGCCTCCAAGACTACAAATCTGCAATTGCCTCATAGAGCAACAAACCACAGCAGAAGGGTGAGAAATAACAACTAAATCAAGATTGCATAATAATATGAAAAAACTAATAAAAATTCACATGTATAAATTTTCTCACCACAAGCATCACATACCAATCCATATAACAAGCCACAGATATATGACATATTTCTAACAATCTAACTACATAGCATATATCAATTACACCAACATAATCACATATCCGCACATAATGCACACGAAAGTCATAACATATGGAACCACCCCACAACATCACATAGCATATATCTATGCATAAAACATATTAGCCATACCAATGCATTTATCACATATGCACATCAATTCACCAATTCAAACATAAATCTCAACACATACTCAATCAATTCATGATTTTCTGCACAAAATCAATCCATTCACAATTCTCACACATAATCAATCCATTCACAATTCTCACACATAATCAATCCATTCATGATTTTCCACACATAATCACATAATCAATCCATTCATGATTTATACAAATGCACAGAGACCGACACAACGACTATATGCAATGCATATGCGGTACCATTCATCCATTATTTCTCATCATCAGTTCACTCAGGAACTATTGGAACCATCGCTTTTTACTTAATGTAACTCCCCGTTGGGCAAACAATGTTCCCCGTCGCTCACACCTCTTATTTTTTTAAGGCACACAACGTTTATGGATCGCTCTAACCTCTTTGTATAAAGCACACGACCCGATCGCTCACACCTCTTTGTATAAGGCACACGATCGTCTATAATCATCGCTCACACCTCTTTGTATAACGCACACGATGTTATAGCGGATTCCCTCTAGAACCGTTTCGTCGCTCACACCCACTAGGGCACACGACATCACAAGATGCATATCATGATGCTTGGCATACCATGACTCATGATAATCAAATTCATCTTCACAATTCAACAATATGAATTATCTCATCATCATTATTCATGCATTGCAAATCAATTCAAACAATGCATTTACTTGCCATAAGGCCACCAAATAACACACATTGAATTTCACATAAACAAAGCATTTCATCACAAACCACAATCCACAACAATCATACAATCACAATTACTTCCACAAGAGATTCACACCACAAAGGCTACCCACAACACTTCATAACAACATACATTAATCACACATCAAAGTCTAATCCAAAACAATGCACATATTTGCCATAAGGCCACAAACATCATCACCACATTCCATCATGTATATTCACATCATATAACAGCACACAAGTCATACCATATCCATATCACAAGTACATTGCATTAAACACATCAATTACACACACTTATAACAGTAAAAGTCGACAAAATGACACAATTCCAAATTCCTGACATAATTAAATCTGCCAACAATTTCAAAACCGTTTTAATAAGTAAGAACATTTCATTAGCTTTCCAACGGTATAAAGAACGTCCCGATCCGAGTTACGGATCAAAAGTTACGGAATTTAGAAAACAGATAAAATTTTTGAAGTCCCAAACCGCGCTGAGCGGGCTCCGCTCTGACTCGTGTGATTTCATTTTTTCAGGAGCGCGCTGAGCGGGCATCTACGCGCTGAGTGGGCTCTGCGATTTTCAGAAAAAAAACCCTCTTCGAAAATCCACCCAAAAATCCTATTTTTCAGCCAAACTCAATTCCAACAGCAAAACAAACATCAACGATTGTTCATACACACAGTGTGATCATACAATACAGTTTATATAGATTTTCGACCGTGAAAACATCGATTTCTACTCGTTTATCTCATTTTGACCTATATTTGAAAAACCAATAAAACTTCCACACAAACATACATAAACAACACTTATACATACACAAGCATGATATAATTGAAACTTCCCACCCTTACCCGATTAATCGCGCTTGAAACGGGTGAATTCTCGATTTTTCTCTCTTTTCCTCTTCTCCCTTTTTCCTTCTCTTCTCTTTCTCTTCTTCCCCTTTTCTTTCTTTTCTTTTCCTTTCTCTCTCTTTTCTCTCTATTTCTCTTTTTATATAAATATCTAACTACCCAAAATGACCATTTTGCCCTTACGCTCAAATATCTCCCAAACGCTCTCAAAATGCGATAAAACATAAACATACCGATGAAATATATTTCAGGAAATAAAAGTTGAAAAGAAATTATAATTTAATGGAAATATTTTATCTATCAGAGAAACTAACCAATAAACTCAATTAGCAGGTAAAATACAATAAATTCACACATTTCACAAAATTCACATAAATAAAATAAATAAATACAATTAAACAAATCGGGGCATTACAACTCTCCCCCACTTAGAAATTTTCGTCCTCGAAAATATAACTGAGACGAACGACTCCGGATACGACTCTCGCATCCGACTAACCAACTAACATGCCAACACTAGGCACACCATGAAAAACACAGCTGACAAGCCACCTTGCTAACAGCAACTACAACAACGACACGACAACGACGACAACTACAACGACAAAATTCAAAGCCCATACAATGCACTTGACGACTAAATCACGACTCAAAGAAAACCATGTTACCAACACCCAGGTAACACTCCTCTAATCTCCCACATAAGGATTAACCACACGCACTCGAACCAGCACCATGGAAACGAGGCAACAACAAAGACAAGAACCTAAAGCTCCACGATACAACATCGTCTCAACAACCTCAACAAAACCAGAAACCCAAACATCCTTGTCACACAACACTATTACAACAATGCTACGATTCACCAATCGAACATATAACCAAAACATCCATCTACATAGTAGCCCGTGAATAATATTTAAACCTTCCACCTACACTTCCATTCTGAAACGTCCAATGGTCTCATCACTCCTACATGTTTCCAATGTTCAACCTAAGAACTCTTACAAGTCGCACATGCATATACAAATTGTGTCACATCACGCTTCCGCTGCGCACTCTGATTACTCGTAACCATCAAAACTACCAATCTCACGTCCAAAGTCTAACTCTTTCTCATATTCGCCAAAAATCACCGTTCACTTTTAATATGCCCAACTTCACACTCTACTGTGTTATCTCACACACCATACACACGTCTCTGAATTGCTCAAATAATTTTAATTCTCTGACCATCGAAACAACCATGTATAAAAACTTCCAACTTAACTCATCACGCACGACATTAACTTTTCCCAAAGGATAATCCAAGCCAAATTCATAACTCGTCCCGAATTCTAACCATCCTTGTTGTCTTATACTCTATCCGTTCATACCAACCAAGTACTCGCTATTCTTGTGATTACTAAACACTTCGAACCTAGAACCGCAAAGATAATACCTCCAAATATTCCAACATAATACAACCGCAACCAATTCCAACTCCAAAATAGTATAGACCCTTTTATGAATCCTCGATTGTCGTAAAGCATAAGCCACGACTTTACCCTCTTGCATTAACACGCTGACTAAAATCATCAAAGACACATCCCAATACCTCACAAACAGTTTATTAGGATCACACTGAATTAAGACTGGAGCCGTAGACAACTTCTACTTCAGCTCTCTCAAACTTCCCCCCACAATGAACATCCAAGTAATGAAAATACGAACTTGGAAAAACCTTCCATAACCTCCGGTAATGACCAACTGAAGTCCAAAAAGTTTCTAATCACCTTAATCGACTTCGGAGCCTCTCATTGTAGAACTGCATCTACCTCCGATGGATCCATAACAATACTATCATCAGAAATCACATATCCAAGAAAACTAACCTTTTTCAACCAAAATTCTCACTCGAATAACTTAGCATAACACCTTGTTTCTTTTCAACACTTGTAATCCAATTCTCAAACACTCTACTTGTTCTTCCTCCGAGTTTACAACAGATCTGAATATCCTCAATCAAAGCCATTACGAACTTATCCAAATAAATATGGAAGATATGATTCCTCTACTCCAGAAACATTCCAATCACATTACTAACACCAAATACCATCACTGTACGTTGTAATTCCCAACCAAATTCCAAAAGATATGAACTCTTAAAGCTTTTGCAAAACTTTTCACTGGGTAACTGGTTACTCACATACCAGCTTAACTGAGTAAATAACAACCTATCCCGTTGATAACAAACATAACCAGTCACATTACGTCGATCAAAGACTCAACTCACACACCTCACCACTCTTATCAAACATTCTAACCAATTGTAATTCACTCAAACTCAACCAAACCATTCTAGTTATCTATTCCTGAAAGTGGACACTTATTCTCAATCGTTACCTTATTCAACTGTTAGTAATCCATACACAATTTCTTCTCTCGACCGTTCAAATTCTCATAAATCCCAACATGTAGTAACCACCAACCAAAAGAACTCTCAAATATTACACCCACACCTAGGGTTTCCTCAAAATTTCCATTAATGCTCTAAAACTTCAAGGACTCCAAACCTCACCAGAATTCTAAGTTTTGCTTCCCATAGTCTCAATACCATTATACACCTCATGGTTGTTATTCCATTCAATCATCCCTCCTTTTGTTACTAACAATAATGGAGCTCTCTAAGACAACACCTTAATGTTCCATCCAAAAACACATCTGAAACCATACACCACTGACGGCCCATCACCGTGACTTTCCTGCCAATTTCCAGAATACTATCATCATAAACAAGGCCAACATCTTAGTCCCATCTCCTAAGAGTTTTCTACTAACTTAGCAAATATAAACCTCAACTATTCGCCTTCGTCCAATTTAAGTTCACTTTCTACTCTCTGAGAACAACCATTAACGATACCCAATCGTTCTCTCTCAATGACTTCCCAACTTAACCAACACATCAAAACCTCTAATCCGCCTCATCTTCTGATATAAGAATTTTGATTGACTCAACAAAACATTCTGTAACCATTTCCTTAAATTCCAAACAATTCATTTCACACACTATCAAAGCCGGACAGACACGTCTATTCCATCCAACATAATTCCATCTACTATCAACAAGAGATTAAGGGTGATCAGTTCCTCAATTTGTCAATAGACAGCCGACAATCATGATGGGGCATAAACCGTCTTCACCAAACTATAATAGCCTTTCTTGCATCTCGTGCACAAACCTACCTAAGGCACAAATCCTTAGTTGACATAAACCTTACCTCCGCATTCCATCTGGAACCGGGAACAATACTGTCCAAACAACACTTACAATTCTTGCGACCAACGGCACACTGAGCCAACGCTCCACAACTGAAGCAACTTGGAGAAGTACCAGCTTCTCCCCCACTTATCTCATTCTCAATTCTGCAGACAAAGGATTAGAAGAACCAGAAAGCACTGACAGTGTTCCACACACATATCACGTACTAAGGAACAAACAACATCGACAGTATTCAACTGTCACACCAACAGACTCAACAACTCGGTCGGACGGACCGACCTGCTCTGATACCACTATTGTAACACCCCATATCCCATCGCGAATAAATAATACATAATTAAATCAGAGTAAATAAAAAATTATTTTTCCGACAGAAACAAGGATGCCACATTTTTAGAAAGAAAACACAATCCCTGCTCATAAATTTTAATACATAACACCACTAGAATATTCTCAAGGGAAACTCTTTCCATATAAAAGGAAGGGTCAATTATGGAATAAAGCGGAAAGATCCATAACTGCCTGGTTTTACAAAATAAATCATTTAATCACGTCAAGATATTCTTACAAAAGTAATACAAAATATATTCAACAAATGTATACATATAACAAAAGCATTCCCCGACTCCCGTGTTACGTATCAGAGCAGACAGACTGACAAACGGATGGAGAACTAATCTTCACAAAAGCCTCCAAGACTACAAATCTGTAATTGCCTCATAGAGCAACAAACCACAACAGAAGGGTGAGAAATAACAACTAAATCAAGATTGCATAATAATATGCAAAAACAAATAAAAATTCACATGCATAAATTTTCACACCACAAGCATCACATACCAATCCATATAACAAGCCACAGATACATGACATATTTCTAACAATCCAACTACATAGCATATATCAATTACACCAACATAATCACATATCCGCACATAATGCACACGAAAGTCATAACATATGGAACCACCCCACAACATCACATAGCATATATCTATGCATAAAACATATTATCCACAACCAATGCATTTATCACATATGCACATCAATACACTAATTCAAACATAAATCTCAACACATACTCAATCAATTCATGATTTTCCGCACAAAATCAATCCATTCACAATTCTCATACATAATCAATCCATTCCCAATTCTCACACATAATCAATCCATTCATGATTTTCCACACATAATCACATAATCAATTCGTTCATGATTTATGCAAATGCACAGAGACCGACACAACGACTCTATGCAATGCATATGCGGTACCATCCATCCATCATTTCTCATCATCAGTTCACTCGGGAACTATTGGAACCATCGCTTGTTACTTAACGTAACTCCCCGTCGGGCAAACGATGTTCCCCGTCAGTCACACCTCTTATTTTTTTAAGGCACACGACCTTTATGGATCGCTCACACCTCTTTGTATAAGGCACACGACCCGATCACTCACACCTCTTTGTATAAGGCACACGATCGTCTATAATCATCGCTCACACCTCTTTGTATAAGGCACACGATGTTATAGCGGATTCCCTCTGGAACCGTTTCGGCCCTCACACCCACTAGGGCACACGACATCACAAGATGCATATCATGATGCTTGGCATACCATGACTCATGATAATCAAATGCATCTTCACAATTCAACAATATGAATTATCTCATCATCATTATTCATGCATTGCAAATCAATTCAAACAATGCATTTACTTGCCATAAGGCCACCAAATAACACACATTGAATTTCACATAAACAAAGCATTTCATCACAAACCACAAACCACAACAATCATACAATCACAATTACTTCCACAAGGGATTCACACCACAAAGGCTACCTATAACACTTCATAACAACATACATTAATCACGCATCGAAGTCTAATCCAAAACAATGCACATATTTTCCATAAGGCCACAAACATCATCACCACATTCCATCATGTATATTCACATCATATAACAGCACACAAGTCATACCATATCCATATCACAAGCACATTGCATGAAACACATCAATTACATACACTTATAACAGTAAAAGTCGACAAAACGACACAATTCCAAATTCCTGACATAATTAAGTCGGCCAACAATTTCAAAACCATTTTAATAAGTAAGAACATTTCATTAGCTTTCCATCGGTATAAAGAACGTCCCGATCTGAGTTACGGATCAAAAGTTGCGGAATTTAGAAAACAAATAAAATTTTTGAAGTCCCAGACCATGCTGAGCGGGCACCGCTCTGACTCGTGAGATTGCATTTTTTCAGGAGCGCGCTGAGTGGGCATCTGCAAGCTGAGCGGGCTCTGCGATTTTCAGAAAAAAAACCCTCTTCGAAAATCCACCCCAAAAATCCTATTTTTCACCCAAACTCAATTCCAACAGCAAAACAAACATCAACGATTGTTCATACACACAGTGTGATCATACAATACAGTTTATATCGATTTTTGACCGTGAAAACATCGATTTCTACTCGTTTATCTCATTTCGACCTATATTTGAAAAACCAATAAAACTTCCACACAAACATACATAAACAACACATATACATACACAAGCAAGATATAATTGAAACTTCCCACCCTTACCCGACTAATCGCGCTTGAAACAGATGAATTTTCGATTTTTCTCTCTTTTCCTCTTCTCCCCTTTTCTTTCTCTTCCCTTTCTCTTCTTCCCCTTTTCTTTCTTTTCTTTTCCTTTCTCTCTCTTTTCTCTCTATTTCTCTTTTTATATAAATATCTAACTACCCAAAATGATCATTTTGCCCTTACGCTCAAATATCTCCCAAACGCTCTCAAAATGCGATAAAACATAACATACCGATAAAATATATTTCAGGAAATAAAAGTTGAAAATAAATTATAATTTAATGCAAATATTTTATCTATCAGAGAAACTAACCAATAAACTCAATTAGCAGGTAAAATACAATAAATTCACACATTTCACAAAATTCACATAAATAAAATAAATAAATACAATTAAACAAATCGGGGCGTTACAGTTGAAGCTTTTGTAGAGTGTAGAAAGACCTACAAATTCAGCTTTGGATTACCCAAAATGGTTGCTTGGATCAGAAGTTATGGTCATTGGAAGTTGGTACCAAAACCACTTTTGTTCCATAACTTAGAAAAATTTTGGTTTCTTATGGTTGCCCCTTTTGCAAGAAACCTCACTTTTCTTGATTTTTCTTAATTAATGATGATAAATACCATATATTAACATTATTTTTGACTTAGGGGAACCATATTTGTGAAAAATTCCAAAAAGTCAAACTTTATTTTGTGCACAGTTGACTTTTTATCGGATGAAATCCAAACTGTGCGATCCTTTGTGAAATCAAGTCCTTGACCTAAATCAAACCTAATGAATGGATTAAATTGGTGTAATAGGGTGTATTGAATCATGTCCCAAGGTTTGGGAGCATGTCTTGGTCAAAAGTCAAAGATACAGTTGACTTTTTCTTCAAACCCCTAATTGTGGTCATGGTGAAATTGAAACTTGTGAATCAAGCTTCTTGGATCAATCCATTGTTGCAAATGGATCAATGTAGTGTATTGGAGGCCCTAAAATCATGTCTTGAGGTCTTGGCTCATGCTTTGTCCTAAAAGTCAAATTAGGGGTGAATTAGGTCAAGAAACCATAATTCCTGATTTTTGGTAAATGCATCCCCTGAGGTTAAATTAACTTGACGATTGGGTCCATGAGGTCCCTTGGATTATTTTGGATCATGTTTTGAAGTATTGGCTCATGCCCAGAGGAAAATTCCATCTGGAGGCCTTGGCCGACCAAAACCCTAATTTGGTGACACTGGCGATCTTGAGGCTTAATCCACTTGGAATGTTGCAACCTTGTGCTTGATTCTTGATGTGGGAGTCCTCTTGATCCTTTATAGGTGTTTGAGAGGTTAGACAAGTTGAATATCATGTCATTCCTTGATTGATCCTTTGTCTAAGTGCTCTGAGAGGGCTCAAAAACCCTAGTTCTTTATTGTGGTGAATGCTCAATCATCTTTGAGGAGATTGATGAGGCGTGAAAGTACATCCATATTGTGATGATGATTTGTACAATAACGGGAAATCTTGGTGGTCAAAATTTGGGGTATGAAAATATCTTCAATACATTTTCTTGGAATAAAATTGTTCATATCCCTTGGGTTTTGATGATAACAAAGTACTTAAAGAACAATTGGGTATACTAACATATGTTCATGTGTGCATGATCACATGCTTAAAATTTAACTCTCAATTAACCTTGATAAAAGCATAAGAAGAAAATAAAAATGAATCAGATTTTGAAAAATCAAAATTTAATGACTCTGAAGGATCGGACTCTGAATATGGTGGTTCTACCTTTAAAGGTTTAGACTCTGATCATGGTATCCATACCTCTGGTGATAGCTCAGACTCTTAAGACCTCAGCTAAAGGTGTTTAACTTCTGATCTATACTTGGTACCAAAAGCAAACCAGTCTTGTCAAAATGCCAGAGTTTGAACAGAGTCAACTACAGTTTTGTTTTGCAAGGATCAAGGAATGGTGATGTGACCTTTAAAGCTTGTTGCATCCTTTTGGTAAATACCTAGTTTAAGAAAGATATTATGGACAATGATATTACTCAATGGACATTATTCTTCACCAGTTCCATCCTCTAACGTCTCTCTTGGTTTGCTTCTCAACAAAGAACCCCTTATGCAAGTATCCTTTCAACGGCTCTTTTTCTACCTCTATAAAATGGAGCTGAAGATTTAAAAGAAGTAGATGACAACAACACTACAATAGAAAAACTTTTATCATAACTTTGAGCTATTGTTTATATCTATTTTTGCATAAGGTCTTAAGATTTCTTATCTATGTATATCTTAGAAATCTTAAGAGTTAAGAACCTTTTTGGTTGTTGTACATCTGTTATACCTCTGATTGAACATCAAGTATAGTTCTTATCTTTTTTACTAAATTGTTTGTTTAAAGTATAGGAGGTCTCATGCAAGGTTTCTTGAGCAGAGAAGTCTCTTGCATATGTGCTTAAGCAGTGAAGTCGCTCGCTTGTGTGCTTGAGCAATGAAGTCTCTTTCTAGTGTGATTGAGAAGAAGTCTCTTGCTAGGTTGCTTGAGGAGAAGTCTCTTTCTAGATTGATTAAGCAGTGAAGTCTCTTTCTGGTATGATTGAGCAAAGTTATAATCAGTTTGATTGTAGTGGAAATGTCTTGTTGAGGCAAGGGGATTGGACTAATCTCAGTTTAGGAGAGGAACCAGGATAAACTTTGTGTGTTGAATTACTCTTACTTCTAAACCTTATTATTTTGCTGCTACATTATTCTGTGTTCAGAATCTGAACTTGTTCAGATTCTGAAGTTATGTTTTTCAGAAGTATAAAGAAATCAATATACACAATTCAACCCGCCTTCTTGTTTATTTTTCTCACCTTCAGTTGTCATCAATGCACGGTCTTTACTATAACACTTAGCAGTGGTGCAACAAAGATATTGAGAAAAATACAGCTTCTATCATGCCTAATAATTCTGAAGTAACTAGTCCTGTTAGAGGTTCTCCTCGTGGTAATAATAACCATGATCAAAGTACATCCGGTCAAAACAAATAAATTTCTAGACCACTAATATTCAATGGAGACTCCACTAAATTTGAATGGTGGAAGAGTAAGATGTACACTCACATCATTGGTCTAGATGATGAGTTATGGGATTTTTTGGAAGATGGCATTGACATTCAAGTCAATGGTATTGGAATGGTTTCAGACAGAAAGTCTTTCACTCCTTCTCATAAAAAGATATACAGAAAACATCATAGGGTGAGAGGAATTCTTGTTAATGCCTTGCCTCATTCTGAGTACATAGAGATTATTGATAAGTCTACTGCCAAAAATATCTTTAAATCTTTATGTGCTACCTATGAAGATAATCAACAAGTTCAAGAAGCTAAAGAAAATATTCTAGTTCAACAATATGAGTTGTTCTAAATGCAAGATGATGAGAACATTGAAACTATGTTCTCAAGATTTAAAGTTCTTGTGTCTGAACTTCTGGTCTTGAACAAGAGCTACACTACATCGGATCTGAAGCTGCGAGAAGACACAAGAAAGGGGGGGGTTGAATTGTGTATTTACTCTTTTAACAACTTTTCACTTCTTGTCAATAAGACACTTTACGTTACATCAGAGTTCGTTGAGAGACTCTGACTTGCGAAGTTATATTCAGACTTGACAGTGCTTAGAGCATGAGAACCAATAAGAGTCTGAACACTATGTACATCATTCAGAACTTGCAGAGCGGAAGCTTATCAGAGTTGCATGGTTCTGACATGCTTATGTAAGGTTATGATCCTCAATGTAGAAACATAAACAAAGACATTAAGCATAAGAGTAAAGAACACACTATATATCCTGGTTCACCATAAAGGCTAATCCAGTCCACCCTACTCAGGTGATTTTGCCTTAAACACAAGGTTTTAATCTACTATAATCAATCTCGATTACAGATGCACGAGCACATAGCTGGTGACTAACAAACTGCACAGCCACACTGTGACTAACATGCAATGAACCGTTCAGGGATTCAACTTAATGAATATAACGAACATTGACCTACAAGTTCCAATCTCGCAAGATCTACTGCTAGGCTTTCACAGCTAGACGTTCAAGGATTCATCGCAATGAATATAACGCTACTGACCCTATTTCAGGATTTCCCACAACGACATCTCGCCATTGTCTTCTCGAGTCTCCGGTCACACTGACCACTCAAGGAATCCTAGTTCACCTAGAATTAGTTATACAGGAGATTACAAAGATGCTTCTTAACAAGTAGATTACTCCTAAGTTTAAGTACAAAGAACACACAAGTGTTCAAGCAAGATGTGAACAGTAGCTCCTTGCTATCTTAAGAAACTACAAAGATGTATAATGATTTGACAGTTGTTGACATCTTGTAGATCTTCTTCTTCTTCGTCTTCTTGGGTGAGCAAGCTTTGAGCAATAACTCCTTGCTCCAGATCTTCAATGTAGCACTGACGAGAAGGTGGTTGATGACTTGACTGATTTGCAATGTTGTCTTCTTTATCAACAACTTCTGTACCAATTTATTGTTGTTGTGTTGAATGGTGATCTTTGAGTTTCAACAACAATGGCCATGTGCAAATGGTTATACCTTTTGATATATAAGTGTTACAACGAGAACTCATCATTGTTGCTATCTTCACACAATGACTTGGACAATTCATGAATGGTACATCCAATTGATGATCAATGGAATCAACACCTAAGAAGCGAGAACTCTTTCCTTTAAATAGCCTAGTAGAAATATAGCCGTTTGAAATACTGTTGGCTATTGGAAAAGAGACGTTGTGTAATAATTAGTTGTACTGACACATCTCCTTTTTGCCGTGGGAGAAGTGACAGTATATCTTCTTGGGCAGTGTGTACAGTTGTTCACAACGGTAACATTTGACTTCCAAACTTCAGAGGCTTCTGATGGTAATTTAACGAAGCATGAGTAGAGCCTTCTTGATAGGATATCTGATACGTCAAGTCTTCAGTCTATTGAAGAAGTCCATTAGGAATCAGTCTTCAGAACTTCAGCACTTGTCTTTAAGAACGTTATCCTTTACTACTTCAAGTCTTCCAAAACTTCAGAACTCGTCCTTTAGGAATCTGTCTTCAGAGTCTTCAGCACTTGACCTTTTGAACCATGATCTTCAGAACACATAAGTCTTCAGAGTCTTTCTGCACTTGGTCTTTAGAGCCTTCAGCCTTCAGAGCTTCAAGTCATGAGAGTCTTCAGCACTTCGGTTCTCCAGAAGATTATCTTCTTCAGAAGCTTCGCAATCTTCAGAATATTAACCATTTTCAGAGAGCATCCACAAGAGCATTGCAACAGCAATATCGACATCCTTGGATCTGACTGATCATGATCAGATACAGAAGCATTCTTGCTTCTTGCGACTTGTGTCACACATAGTAACTTCGCATATAATCATTTACGCGCATCTGGCTGGTGCTTGTTGGATCTGATATCTTCTATAATTATGATCTGCACACAACACACGTTAGAACATAAAATAGTTCTTTCACAAATACGTATTGTTATCATCAAAACATAGATTGACTTGTAGAGACAATTCTTGCTCTCACAGGATCATGTCAAGAATATTCTTTAGAGTCTTCCTGCCAAATAGAGACCCAAAGTTATAACTATTCTAGAGGTTAAAGACTTAAACACATTAAGTCTTGAAAGTCTATTTAGCAATCTCCAAAGCCATGAAATGGAGCTAAATGTTGATGAGCCTATGAATCAATTTAAAATAATGGCTTTAAATTCTGTTGGAAGGTCTGAAAAATCTTCCCGGATTAGGAAGCATAAAGAAGCCACTCATGATGAAGCTTCTAATGAAGAATCTGATGATGATGAAATAGCTTTCGTCATCAAAAGATTTCAACACTTAGCCAAGACGAAGAACAGATTCTCTGGTAAAAGAGATGGCTTCAAAGGGTGAAGTTATGGAAGTGATAAAGATGAGCAGAATGGTTGTTACAACTGCAAGAAGTTTGGTCATTTCATTTCTGAATATCCTGATTTTCAAAAAGAAAAAAATAGAAAGGAAAGCTTCCATAGGAACAACTTCAGAAGTAAGTTCAAGAAAAGTTTCATGGCAACATGGGAAGAACATGACAATGAAGGAGAAACTGATAAATAAGAATTCAATCTTCCTTTGAAGGCCTCAAATCTCTCAGACTCAGAATCAGAAGCTGGATCTAACTCAGATTCAAAGGATACAAAAAAGGTACTTTCTAAACCCTTTAAATCTGGTTTAAGTACTCTATGTCATGATCTTATGGAAATATGCCATTAGAAAGCCATATATAAGAAAATATTAAAGAAGCAGTATGATATTTTAAGAGATGAGCTAAATTTCTCTAAAGATAAAATTGAAAAACTTGAAAGAGATCAAATTTCTTTAATAAAAGATATGTCTAACAAACCTCTAGATAAATATGAATTATCTCTTCAAGAGTTTATCATATCTGGGTTTGAAAGAACCAAACTTGCTTCCATGATCTATGGAGAAAGTTAGAGCAAATGAGAAGGTCTTGGTTATCATGAAAAAACTTATAATCAAAGGACTGATATCTTGATGAAACCATCAGATCCTTCTTCTTCAAACATTTCTAAAAAGGGGTTGAATGCTTACTTTATGCCTGCTGCTGAAAATTGTAAAGTTCTAAACCAATTAAAACCTGTAATAAATGACTCACAAGTTCTAAAAAAATCATAAACTCGGAATCAAGAGTCAAAAGTTCTAAGTAAACTAGAACATAAGACTCACAAGTCAGAAGTTCTGAAAATTTCAGAACTCAAGGTTGTTAAATAAAAGGTTCCAGGAGGATCAAAATTCAAGGTCAAGACTTATCCAAGAAAAAAATCTTTATATACAAAAAGTCTGGAATAATTCTAGACCTTACTATAAGGCTAAGGCTCAAAGTAAGAGGAAGCTCTGTAAAACTATCCTCATAGGACCCATAAGAGTATGGGTACTAAAGAACGAGATTGTTTTTCTGCATATGTAGTAAATGAAAAGAGAAGAGTAACAGTTGTTGTTCCAGGACAATGGTTGCTTACAAGTTACAACAAGAAGAAGGCCTATATTCCAAATCCCAACTTTGAAGGAGGAAAGAAATGTGGAATCTGGAAGAAACTAGTAAGACAAGATTACTGGTACTGGGAAGATTGATACTTTCTTATAATGAACTGGTACTTCAGAATCTTGGCTATATCTCTGAAGTTTATAAAGTTACTTTGGGAAGTATGAGAAGACTTCTGGTGGGGTTTAGAAAATCATTGTTGGAACAACATTGTTCCTAATAGACAATCTTAAAAAGCTGAAATTACACAAAGAAAGGTATGACTATCTATGTGTTTTTATGCAACAGTTTCCAATCCTAACATTCTAAATGTTTGTTAGAAGAACTTCAAATTTGTGAAACAAATTACACTTTGTTGTGATAATTCCACTTCTATCAGATGTGGAAAGAATCTTACTCTATATCAGAGTCTGATGATGTACACAAGCTACTTTAATCAAAAGCTCTAAATTAGCTTCTGATTAATAAATAGCCTCTGATCCATTTTAGCCTATGATACTATGAATGAGATTAACTGCCTCTGATATGTACACAAATGGACACATCTTGGTAACGGCCTCTGGCACCTGTCATCTTATATTCCATAAGTTTGAAACGGCTTCTGACATGTGGATTGTAAATGTTAAGTAAAAACTCCTTAGCTCTTGTGCCTTTACTATTTTGTTTCTTGTTTCTTTTGTCTTTATGTTCTATTTTGATTAAAATTCCTTTTTCACTCAAAACACTTTATTTATATCATAATCACACACTTCACTTTCTCACTTCCTACACTTTTGTTTTTTTTCTAACCTCCTCAAAAAAACCCTTTTCCAAAAGAGAACCCTAGAAACCCTAAAAGTTCCTTTAGACAATGGCGTCCTCATCAACTGCTCAACATAAACCCACGATCGTTGAATCTGGAAAAAGTATGAATATCAAACACAAATCCATGGATTTAAATCAGGATGATCTGAAGCTTGTGGTGGAACAAATTATTGACTTTGACTCATTCAATCAAAATGGGTATGATCTTTGGAGATACTTTAAAGTACAAGAGTGATCTTCATTCTTTGATATGTTAAATGAACGAACTTACCCTCATCTTGTGAGAGTTTTCTAGGTTAGGGCCGGAGTCTTTGATGAATATGCTGCATTTGAGAAACTCTGACTATTGCTAGAGAATGATAGTTCACTGAATGGAAAAAGTAGAGAAGAAACATGTTTGAAGAAGTTTGAAGTAGAAATTAGATTAGCAGTGATGGGTAATAATGTTATCATCACTCAAAAGACGGTTGCTAAACTATTAAAATCACCAAACTTTGGAAGATTTGTTGTGAACACTAAAGAGAACAGTCCTGAAGCAGAAGCCGTCAAAAGATGTTTGTTTAGAAACGTTGGTAATTTGTGTTCCTTTAACTTTGGAAAGGTCAAGAACATGCCTAAAAATTTCAAGCTTCTGTATAAAATTCTTATTGGTTGTCTGATTCCTAGAGAAGGAAGTACTGACCAAATCTCATGGGATCATAAGCACTTCATTTTCTACCTTCTAGAGAAACCATAGGCTTAGGATTTAGAACCTATTTTATGTTTTCTTTAATCATTATTTTTAACAAACTTTATCTCATAATATATTTTCTTATATGTTATGCTTTCATTATTTGCTTGCTTATGTGTTTTTACTCTAAGCTATATTCTTTGGGAGTCTTTATTTCATCTGGTAAAATTAAAGAACAACTTTGTTTACTTTGAGTTGTTTTGGATGGATTTTTTTTAATATTCTTGGATGATTGGTTCACTCAAATGGAAATAAGCAACCATATAAAAAGTATCATTGCAAAAAGGATATAAGTAATTCATTTTTTCATTAATTAGAAAAAAAGGTATAAAAGAAGATTTATCTACATAATTTTATCCAAATCAGAACAATATCCTTGTGCACTAAGGGAAGTCTCCCACTCTATATCTGGCTCCTCCCCATCCACATCGGAGTCAAAATAAACGATCTTCCTCGGCAACTTCTTTTTCTTCTTCTTTAGCATATTCTTCTTCTTGGAAGCCTTCCTCGCCCTAAGTGCATCTATGATAGTGGTCGACCTAGATGGTTAGTCTTCTTTAGTTGACTGCTGCTGGTGTTGCACCAAGGTGGTGGGCTTGTTCTAAACAATGGTTTCAGTTGAGATATTGCTCTTAGTTTTCTCAGAAGGAGTACTAATGATGTTGGGAAGTAAGAAGAGTTGGTTAAAGATGTGGGAAGTCGGACTATGGAGTTGTGATTTTATAGAAGAGTTTGAGTGACTCTTGCGTTGCTTATAGAAGTTGAAGCATCTGGTGATATTTAATGCTTGATACTATAGCTCTTTAATGCAATGATTACTTCTGATGGTTACAATTCCGGAATGACGTGTACCTGACCTTCTTGAGAAGCAAAGAAATCTTTCATCCATTTCAGTCGTTTCTCTCTCTGTTGGGGAGTGCAACATTTATTTTTACCATTTTTATCAGAATTTAATTTTTTCCCATGGAGTTTTCATTCCTAATATTTTCTCTCTCTCTCTCTTTCTCTCTCTCTCTCTCTATGCTGACATGTTTTAATTCACTTTTTATAGATGACAAAAGGGGGAGAAATTCATGGGAGCATTTAAGAGGATAAAAGTATTTTTGAATGTTTTTATTTAACTGAACCATAATTATTTTGATATTGCTTTTACCTGAACATTATTTTATCAAGATAAGTTTAACTAAATTGGATAGGACTTAGGGGGAGCTTACGAAATTCAACCTTTGGACTATTAGACTCAGAGGGAGCTTAGAAACCTCAGACTATGATGTTGTTAATTTAGTTAAATTGACTAACCATTGTTCTTAAATACATTTGTTTGTCATCATAAAAAAAAGGGAGATTGTTGGAACAAAATTGTTCATATCCCTTGGGTTTTGATGATAACAAAGTACTTACATAACAATTGGTTATACTAACGTATGTTCATGTGTGTAGGAAAACAAGATTAAAATTCAACTTTGAATTATCCTTGATAAAAGCATAAGAAGAGAAGAAAAGTGACTCCGATTCTAAAAGATCAGAATCTGATGACTCTGAAGGATCAAAATCCAAACATGGTGGTTCTGCCTCTGAAGGTTCAGACTCCCATCATGGTATCACTGCCTCTGGTGACATCTCAGACTCTGAAGACCTCAGTTAAAGGTGCTCAACCTCTGATTCGTACTCTATACCAAAAGCACATCAGTCTTGTCAAAACGCCAGATTTTTAAAAGAGTCAACTAAGGTTTTGTTTTGCAAGTCTCAAGGAATGGTGATGTGACGTCATAAGCCTGCTTCAGCCTTTTAAAAGATTCCTAGTTTAAGAAAGATGTTACCGACAATGCTATTACTCAATGGACATTATTCTTAACCGGTTTCATCCTTCAACGTATCTCTTGGTTTACTTTTCAACGAAGAACACCTTATGTAAGTATCCTTCCAACGACTCTTTTTCTGCCTCTATAAAAGTGAGCTAAAGATTTGAAAGAAGTAGATAAAAACAACACTACAACAGAACAATTTCGAGCATAACATTTGTTATTGCATAAGGTCATAATATTTCTTATCTTTGTATATCTTAGGAATCTTAAGAGTTAAGAACCTTTATGGTTGTTGTACAACTATTATACCTCTGATTGAACATCAAGTATAGTTGTTATCTTTTATACTAAACTGTTTGTTTAAAGTAGAGGAAGTCTCTTGCAAGGTTTCTTGAGCAGTGAAGTCTCTTGCATGTATGCTTGAGCAATGAAGTCTCTGTTAGAAGAAGATTTGTTCATGACATATATTCCTTGGGTTTTGATGATAATAAAGTATTTAAAGAACAATAGTTTTATTTGATGTGTGTTTCTTGTATGCAGGTTCTAACACTTCTAAATATTAGATACATAATCTGATATACAAAGGCACACTTGAGAAAAGCTAAATTGATAGCTTCAGGTGATGCAGAATCTGAAGAACACTTGCTAATTGATGTCTAGCGTAGACTCTGAAGCTGAAGGTCTCAGCATCAGAAGAAGCAATATAATTGTCTCTACACTTGGGGAATGTAATTTGGCTTCTGGTATCATTCAGAGTTGGTGATAAAGTTGAAGTTGTTCGTAATGCATAAAGCAAGCTGCATTGTCAAATCAGTTTGTCAGCTGGAGTCTAAAGTTCACAGGGCTCAAGAAAGGTTGACATGCTTTACGGATATCCTCTCCAATGGCTCTATAGTACACGATCTTCTTGAAGACTCGACGATTAAAAATATTACACAATGGATCAAGATCTTTTGATGTATCTATCTTCAACGGCTCTTGTACCATGGAGTAAGGCAAAAACTGATCAAGTTATCTAATCCAATGGCTAGTCTGCTGCAACTGTTATATAAGTGGCTGAAGTTTCAAACTGAATCTTTAACAAGGATTGACCAGAAGATGGTGTAACAAGATCAGCAATTATCAACTCAATAGTTTATGCAGATTTTCGGTTGTAGGTTGTAATTGTAAAAACCTTAAGATTTCTTACACATTGAATATCTTATAAATCTTAAGAGCTTTAGGTCTTTGTTAATGGTGATTTCCTGTACCTTTGATATTAGTATTAAGTACACTTTGTTCTCTATTCTGCTGAACTTTTTTAGCTGTTTAGATTAAGTCTCTCGCAAAGATGCTTGAGCCATATAAGTCTCTTGTTATGTGCTTGAGCATTGAAAGTCGTAATCAAATGTATTGATTAAGCAGAAATCTTGTATCATTGGGATACACGCAAGGAAGTCTCTCGCCAAGATGATTGAGCCATGTAAGTCTCATGTTATGTGCTTGAGTAATGAAAGTCTTAATTAACTAGATTAATTGAGCAAGAAGTCTTGAATCTTAGGGGTTTAAGCAAGAAGTCTTGGGCCAGTGTGGCTTGAGCAAGTTGGCTTGGTACATGAAATTGGGAGCAGTAAGTCTTGAATCTAAGGGGTTTAAGCAAGGAGGAAGTCTCGGACCTAGGGTCTGAGCAAGAAGTCTTGAATCTGCAGGACTTAAGTTGGAAGTCTCGGACCTAGGGTCTGAGCAGTGTAAAAGTCTTATGCAGAATGCATAAGCGATTGTAATCATGATTTGGTTATAGTGAAAATCTCTTGTGAAGCAAGCTTACTGGACTACTCTCAGGTGGAGGGGAACCAATATAAATCTTTATTGTCTTTTGTTTTTATTTATTTGCTTCTTTTAACACCACTGCTAAGTATAAACAGAATCTGAACACCAGTTCAGATTCTAAACTCTGATCAGATGCAGAATTAAAAGAAATGGAAAACACAATTCAACCCCCCTTCTTGTGTACTTTTCTTACCTTCAATGTATTGCATGTGTGGTTGAGTAGTGAAGTCTCTTTCTAGTGTGATTCAGAAGAAATTGCTTGCTACATTGCTTGAGTGGAAGTCTCTCTCTGGATTGATTGGGCAAAGAAGTCTCTTTTTGGTTTGATTGAGAAAAGTTGGAATCAATTTTATTATATTGGAAATCTCTTGTTGAGGCAATGGAACTAGAGTACTCTCAGTTTAGTAGAGGAACCATGATAAACTTTGTGTGTTGATTTACTTTTACTTCTAAACCTTATTATTCCGCTGCTACTATTATTTTGTGTTCATACTCTCAGATTGGAACTCAACTTTCTCTAAAAAATCTACTAATTCAAAAACTACACAACTTTAAAGAGATACATATGAAAGTCTAACTCAAAAACTACTCAATAGGAGTTTAAATTTGTCTCAAAAATCTCAACTTCATCTAAATATTTAGGAACCTTACAAATTTAATGAAATAGTACACAAAAAATTACTAGAAATTGATACATTTCCATCACAAAATGATTATTTCACTTGCAATCTTCATTACACACGTTATTTTAACAAATGACATAATGCCTCCAACAAGGATAACTCTAAATGCAGTTGTCATCTTTACTACCATAACTAGTGTGGAAGGGATAATATAGGGTTAAGATTTAGAGTAAATCTTTAAACCTACTTGTAGACAATATAATCATTATCATATATAATCGAGTTGACTCATGAACCTAATGAGTCGAACTATGTTTAGTTCAAGTTTAGCTCATTTAGTTAACAAACTTAGTTTTTCGCTCATATTCAGCTCAATTGGTTCATGAACCTAGTTCAACAAATTTATTGTTGAACCGAGTTACGAACTATTTTCGAGTTGGTTCAGTTCATTGTCAGCCCTACTTGAGATGGCTGACTTGGTTCTCGTTTAATTATGCATTTGTCTAGATTATGCGAATAATGCTCTGATAGTGTAACACTGGGACGTGATTTGTTATGTATAACTTTGCATGTTATTTTAATTATATCTTTCATTTATGTTAAAGTTGAACTCCTTTTTAAACTATGAGACGAGTTAATTAGTTAAATGTTATAATTTTGATGTGACATTTTATAAGTTGAAATGATTGTTTGGTTGATAACTATGTGTGACACCCTAAAGGTGATTCTTTTAAAGTTTATTTGTTGTTATCTTTGAAATTAAGAGTCGGTATTTTAGGGTGTTATAGTATTTACCACAACCCGAATACCTTGAGCATCTTCGAGGATATATAACAACTTCAGTTTGTTCACCTTTTCCATGCTATCTGCAAAATGCAATCACACATGTTAAAGATAAACATAAATAAATAAACAAAGAAAGGGTAGTTGCGGATAACATGAACTCCGAATAACATGAGTTTCAACCCTCCTTTTTTCTCACCTCACCAAAGAGCAACTTTAAGATATTACATGAAGGCTACCGTGAAGTCAGAAAAAGGCAGTTGCGGTCCTATTCTTGTGAATATGCATTCAAGAAATGGTATCACATAATCGGCAAAAGAATTGTATATCCTTTTTCCTGCCTCCACTAGAAGAGCTAACCATTCCAAGGGATCACTGACCATCATGCCAGTCACATCTATAGTAACCTCGGTGCTCATAGTTGATGAAGTTCATGCTATCTTTGCTTCTACCCAATTGTACTCCACCGTATCTAATTTATTCCGAAGATCCAAATGGGCTTTCTCATCAGTATCATCGGGCTTACAATAATCGGTCTTCAGCCGCAGCTGAATATGATATTTAGCATGTTCTCTCCTTTGTAAAATGGCTTGTATTTCCTCTTCTATTAAGACACGAGGGGGCATAGGAACATCAAAGTGATTAATTCCTCTGCCAAAATTTGATATAAAGGAATATAATGAATCAGAAGAAGATGTCTATTCTTCTAAAGAGTTTCGAGATACCCTTTCTGTGTCAGAATTGTCAGAATGGAATATGGTTTCTGATTCTACATGTTTGCTGTTAAGAGGAGAGAGATGAGAATCAAGAGATATCATCTTTACAGAGGATGATGAAGTTTCAACTTCAGAATCACTCATTGAGTCAATTGTATTATCACTCACTATGGTTAGAAAATAGGAAATGATGAAAATAAAAGCTGGAATTAGGATGGTACCTAGTTATGTGAGATTGATGAAGTAGGAGAAGATGAAGAAAGGAAAAAGCAATAAGCAAGGCAACGAAAATCACATCTAGTAGTACTCTCAAAGAAAAGGAAATGAATGACCCATGTTTGAAAGTAACTCTAAATTTGAGAATCACAAATCGCAAAAACGTATGAATACTCAATTCTCTCTAATTATAAGCAACAATAGTTGAATAGTTCAGACTAACCAGAGAAAGATATCGCAAGATCAATGACTAAATTTATATTTGGGGATACACGCCAACTCGAGTGCACTCACGTACTCTGTAAAATACATCATGCCCTAGCTGGTCATATCAGAACACGTGTCAGAAGAAGAGCAAAGAAGTGATTTCAATGACGGGACCACATTTAAAGGGCTTCTTCCATAGACCATCTTCAACTAATTCAACACATTTCAATTTCATTTCACACTGAACCATGTCCTAGAGGCCAGTTACCACAACTTACGGCTTCCCCAGCTCATTCGGTGCCCGACAAAGCCTTGGGGGCGAGTGTTCTAGAGCGGCTAGAGGCCCAAAATGACTAAGACTAAATCCATCTCAATTTCACTACACTAAAAAAAAGTAGAAAATCACTTTCCGCGCTAAGAACATTGTACAATCTCTGATCTCTAATTTCTCTATCTTAAATCTTGAAAGACTTGAGCATTAAATTACTAACAATGCATGTCCACCCCGCGTGACCGTAAAAAAGATTGAAGCCATTGTTCAAGATCATCAATTTTTAAACTGCATATATATATATATATAGACACACACATATATATATATAGACACACACACACACATATATATATATACACACAAAAAAAAAAAAAATATATATATATATATATTGTTCCTTTTGAAAATTAGAAATAAACGCGGTTGGAAAACTGATAATCTTAAAAGGTCTTTTTAGTTGTCTAATAAATAGAAGGCTTAAATAGTCTATTGATCCCTGTAAGTTAGCGAGTTTTTGAGTTTGGTCCCTATAATTTATTTTTTATGGTCTGAGTCCTTATATCTCACTTTTTGATTGTTTTTAGTCCCAAAAGCCAAAATCTGCAAGAAAATCCGTATATTTTCTTTGGATTTTCCTTCAGATTTTCCTGCGGATTTTTCCTTTTAGGACTAAAACGCAAGAAAAAAGTGAGATATAGGGACTCAGAGAAAAAGAAATAAATTATAGGAACTAAACTCAAAAACTCGCTAACTTACTGGGACCAAAAATGCATTTAAGCCTAAATAGAATTTCACCACTTATCAACTTTAAGTAATATTAGTTACTATTCTAGTAGTATATTTAAATTATTTTTTATTCTTGAACGGAAATATATATATATAGACACACACACAAATATATATATATATATATATATATATATATATATATATATATATATATATATATATATATATATATATATATATATATATATAGGGAACGTATCATATGAGAATACCATTTTTATGAGAGAACATGAGAATAAATCTGAACCATTAGATTTTAAAATAAATGGTGGAGATTATGTGTCAATTTTTTTTCTCTCTCCTCCATTAATTATTTTAATAATGGAGGAGCGAGAAAAATTAAAATCACACATAATCTCCACCATTTATTTTAAAATATAATGATTCAGATTCATTCTCATGTTCTTATATAAAAATGACATTCTCGTAAGATATGAACCCTATATATATATATATATATATATATATATATATATATATATATATATATATATATATATATATATATATATATATATAGACACACACACAAATATAACGTTTTAATCCACTATAAGCAAGAGTAAAGAACACACGATATATCCTGGTTCACTTGAGCCATTCTCAAGCTAGTCCAGTCCACCCTTCCAAGGTGATTTCATCTTGAACACAAGGTCTTAATCCACTATAATCAAACACCGATTACAGATGCACGGGCTAACGCCGGTGACTAACAACCTGCACAACCGCAGTTGTGACTAACCCACAATGAACCGTTCAGGGATCCAAGTTAATGGATATAACGAACATTGACCCAATAGGTTCCAATCTCGCAAGATCTATTACCAGGATTTCACAGCTAAATGTTCAGTGATCCGAGTTAACGAATATAACGTTTACTGACCATTCTTCCAGGATTTTCAATGAGTTCCATCAGTGATTCACAAGAGTCTGACCCATAATTGGTCCTCTTTGAGATATGACTATCATTGACCATATTTCAGGATTTCCACAATAACACCAAGCCATTGTCTTCTCGAGTCTCCGATCACACTAATCACTTGAGGAATCCTAATTCATATAGAATTAGTTGCATGAGGTTACATTGATGCTTCTTAATAAGCATATAACTCCTAAGTTTAAGTACAAATGAACACACAGTGTTCTAGCAAGATATGAGCAACAACTCCTTGCAAGCTACATGATTTTAACAGGATGTAAATGATTTGACAGTTGAATAACATCTTGAGAATTCTTCATCTTTTTCGTTGAGCAAGCTTCGAGCAACAACTCCCTTACTACTGATCTTTAATCTTCAAAGATGATGTAGTTGGTTGATGACTTGACTGATTTACAATGAGGCATTGTTCATCAACAGCTTCTGTTCCAGTTGATTGTTGTTGTGTTGAATGATGATCTTTGAACTTCAACAACAATGGTCGTGCGTTAATGGTGATAGCTTAAAATGTTTAGTGTAACAACGATAACTGATCGTTGCGACTATCATCACATCGACACCTTCAGAAGCGCATACTCCTTTCCTTTAAATAGCCAAGTAAAATATAGTCGTTTAAGAGTTGTGGGCTATTTGAAAAGAGTCGTTATGCAATGATGAAATTTGTACTGCCATGTCTTCATTTTACTATAAAAGAAGTGATGGGGTAGATCTTTTTAGTACGGTGTACAGTCATTGCTAACGGTAATATTTGTATTCAAATCTTCAGAGGCTTCTGATGGTAATTAATTAAAGCATGAGTAGAGACTTTATAACTGGGTCTTCAGAATCTTCAAGTCTTCAGTCTTCAGAACTTGTCCATTAGCAATTTGTCTTTAGAGCTTCAGCACTTATCTTGAAACCCATTATCTTCACTGCTTCAAGTCTTCAGAATCTTCAGAACCTTGTTCACTCAGAACACTGTCTTCAGAGTCTTCAGCACTTGATCATTTAAATCTTAATCTTCAGAACACTTCAGTCTTCAGAGTCTTTCTGCACTTGGTCTTCAGAGCCTTCAGCCTTCAGAACTTCAAGTCATGAGAATCTTCAGCACTTCGGTTCTCTAGAAGATTATCTCTTCAGAAGCTTCGCTATCTTCAGAATCATAACCACTTTCAGAGTAGTATCCATAAGAGCATTGCAACAGCAATATCGGCATCCTTGGATCTATCTGATTATGATCAGATACAGAAGCATACTTGCTTCTTGCGACTTATGTTACATATAGTAACTCGCATATGATCATTTACGCACATCTTGCTAGTGTTTGTTGGATCTGATATCTTCTATGATTATGATCTGCACACAACACACATTAGAACATAAAATAGTTCTTTCACAAATACTCATTGTTATCATCAAAACATAGAGATGACTTGCAGAGACAACTCTTGCTCTTACAATCTCCCCCTTTTTGATGATGACAAAACCATGTATTTTGATTGAACATTTTATACAAGGTAATCACCAAACTAAACATATTCAGAGTCTGGAACAACAGCTCCCCCTGAATGTGTTAACCCCAAAATTTTATCTGTGATCATCTAGAATCTTATATGATCCAAAGACTCACAAAATAATAGTTTTGAGTTGTCAGAACATAGAATAGAGAAGGAATACTTCCCTATCTGTCTTAAGGAGACAAAAGTCTTCGGCATCTGGACTTGTTCATCAGAACCTCTGTCTTCAGATCTTTAGAACTTAGTTCCTTTGGTCGTTGTATCAGAGCTCATAATCTTCAGAGTCTTCTGAAGCAATTTCTACTTTTCAACAGAATCATTTTAGCACAGAGATAGAACGGTTCTCTTCTAATAACTTAGCTATATATCAGAATTAGACACTGTCTTATAAGAAACTCCCCCTGAGTTTCAGACTTGATGATCTTCAGATTCTTGATTTGGTCATACCGGTTCTGATCATCATTTAAGATCTTGACTTTTCAGAGTTTGACTAGACAACAGGTCTTCATCTCAGCACCATGTTTCTATCAAAACTCGATGGAGGATCATAGCTTGATTCTTGATCTGATTGAAATATTTTTGTGATCAATCGAAGCTTGATTCTGAATCTGATACCAACGTACTCTTGATTCTTAGTCTGCTGAGTTTGATACCAATGAAGGTACTTGAGAACAATTCACAGCTTGATTCTGATTAATACTATTGTAGACTGAGTCTGATACCAATTATAGATTTAGTCTGATACCAATTCATTTTCTTCTAAGTTGAATTCTTGGTTTATCAGAACTTCTTCTCCTTGTTTCTTCAAGATCAAAACACTATACTTATGAAGTATCAGAGTTTATCCTGACAGATCTTCTTCTTCTTGGATCTTTTATCTAGATCTTTAGACAGTCTTCGACTTCTGATTTGCTCAGCTCTTCTGAAAAGCATCTTGAAATGTAGATTTTGTCTTGACTGCTTTCAGGAAGATTTCTTCTTCTGATTCTTATGTTCTGAATATCATTTTCCCAGACAGCTTACAGCTTCTGAACAAAGTGAAACAAGAATCACGATAACTTTGACTTTCAGAAAGTTCTCAACTTCTGAACAACACTGGGTCAATCTGATTCTGAACATATGTTCACGAAGTGTACAACTTCGATTATATGAACAACAGTTCATAAGAACTTTTAACAGAGTTCTTTCAATTCAATGTGTTCTAAGAATGCCTAGTGAACTTGTTCAGAGTTCCTCGGTTAAAGATCAAACAAACGTTAGTGGTAAAACGCATTTTATATTTTATATCAGGGGTTGATGTTTTAGCATTCTTTTAATATATATCAAAATCATATTCTATGTCTCCCCCTTTTTAACATCATCAAAAAGTTAGAGCATTTATGTAGCATTTGAGCATGAGTAACATGATAATGAAAAATCTATCATAAAATATGCTATTTTCGAATAGATTCAAAAGATATTCCATTTATAACAAGATATAGATTATTCTTAACCCTAAGTAGTTTGGAGCGATCAAAACATAGGCTATGAAAACAGATTCCTAGGGGATAGTCTAGGAGGTTCCTAAGGATAGAGAGGAGGTGGAAGACGAGCTTCCAGACTCATCGGTTTTTCAAGCATGCATCTGTTTATCTTCAGCTTGTGTGATTGCCAACTGTTTGTTCTTCACAATTTCTTCAGACATCCATCCATGAAATTCAGTCCAAATATTTCCCATAGTAGTGGGATCCATGCTAGAACTAGATATATCTATTAAGTTTTGGATTCTGTTGAAAGTATTATCCTTGAAGGATATTAATACTTCACTAACAGTCTTTGATCTTTTCGAAAAAGGTTCTTCGCTATCAGCACTTTTCTGCTTCTTTCCCTTTTTCTTCCATTCTGAGAGTTCTTGAAGCACATCTGTAATGTTCTCCAGATCAATCCATACACCAATGTCTTCATCTTTGAATTTTCGCAGATAGTTTGCCACTTCTGCTTGATAATGTGTTTTGTTGAAGTTAGTAAATCCTACAACAGGAGCTCTTATAGCCATAGTCACTTCCCTTAGTGACATAACATTAATATCAGCAACTTCTTCCTTTTTCTCTAGATCCTTGAATCTAAGAACTTGTCATGTACTCTTGAGAAGTTTGCTTGACTCTCCTTCATTGACCAGAATGTCGTCAACTATTCCTGATTCCACAAGAATGTCAGAGATGAGTCTCCCATATGGAATATGACGAATTTCCGAGCTAGAACCAATTATGGATTCTTTGATGGATTCTTTCAGAAGTTTAAATAGAATCGCAGGAAGATGAATTTTTATTCCTTTGAGAAGAAAGTATAGGATACACTTCTGAGTCTCGTTGAGTTGATCTGAAGGAAGGTGATGAAACACATTTCCTTGTAGGATTCTGAACCATACTTGTAGAGGATCTTTTAGACTTGAGAATATTGGATCCTCAGCATCAACCACAGTTCCTTCTTTAAAAATAGAAGCCCTAACTTTTGCTTCTCTTTCCTTGCTTAGTTGAGTCTTGATGATTCTTATTCATGTATCATCATGCATTAGTAAATCTGAGAGGGTCTTTTCAGAAATTACTATTTTTCTCTCGAACACAGAAGATACTATAACAGTTGTGCTGGTTGTAGCATGGATCCAGAATTCTTTGACCAGACAAGCATAGGTTGGTCCTTCCAACCTTTTGAAGTAGTTGCTCCACCCTTGATCATTCAGGGAGTGAGTCACATCACATCCGTTTGCTTTCAAACTCTTGAAATTCACAGTTGTTTCAGACTTGACAAAGAGTTTTTCAACTGGTGTTTTTGTGGTGATGGGGCACAATGCACTTTGACAGAAGGAGGCCATTGTTGAAGGTGAAACACACTAACAGAGTTTACTCAAGATTTAGATGATGTGAAGGCTGTGAAGAGTGATTTAAAGTTGAGCCTATTTATAGAATAATGAGGAGAGTAAGGCTTAAGAATTTGAGAGGGCAACGGTTGATCTTTCCTAGGCCGTGGGAAAAGAAAGTGAATGATTGGTTTCTTTAACGAGGGAAAATTAACCGATCATGAAGCCTAATTGTTCTCTTATGAGTGGCGAGAGTAATCGTCACACATTTATGACCTAAAGAGATATTGCAGTTTCTTGATAATCCTAAGGCTTTTCGTGTGACTAACAATAGAAGCATGTAATTAATTATAATGCTTAATTATTTTATTCTAAATTATAGTGAATTTATGAAGTGCAGATTAAACAATGCATCGTGATAAGATGAGCATAAGATTAATCATTCATAAGGATAAGCAGTTCACAAACAAGGTTACTTCATTAATTGATCAAGGAGACACAAGTCGAATTTAAAACAAAAGGACAGACAAACAAAGACCATGAAAAACTATGACTCTAGGAAATCTAACTTCCTATTTTAGACTAAGAATGTCATAGGTTGACAGAACTCGGGAAGAGTCTTTTCAGTCATTCCATTTCTTCTGCAATGACTAATTACTCCTTGAAGATCAAGATTGTGGGAAATGACTCTGCAGTAGGGAACTTGAAAGACTGTGTCTTCCCTAGACAAGATAATTTCATCCTTCAGGTGATTATACATGGATTGGGGCAAGTTTAGTTTGATCCTAGAGACTAAGAAGAAAATAAATAATCTCTCCTTGTTTGATAACCATCCTGCTCCTCTTTCTCTTGGTCTTAAATTAGTTACCATTAATTTGTACCAATCTTTAGCTACGAGACTGAGGGCACATGGTTGAATGGGATGACCTTCAGTCTCAAAAATCACATGCAAGTGCTTGTCGAAACAAGTGTTATTAATGTGGCTTTCAACTATCAAACCATCTTCATTACACTCAATGAATTTGGCAATGATGGTAGGGTTGATCATGACTGGACAGCCAGCAACCACAAACAAAATGGAATTTTTGCCATAATCATACTCTAGTACTCGAGCGTTTACCCAGAACTCAGTTACAAGCTTAGGGAAGACGGGTCCAACAAGCATGTTGAAATAGTTTTCCCAGTTCTGAAATTCAATTCCAGAGAGGATACTTGTTTTGTTGAGTTGAGGCAGATGGCTTAAATTTAGAGTGTATTCCTTCAAGAGTTCAAGGTCAAAAATTTCTCCTCTGATGTTGTGGGAAGACATCTTGAACGGAGGTGATTTTGTTTGAGAGAAGGAATTTAGACTATGAGAAGTTAAAGAGTGACTCTTCTTTGAATAGAGGAAGTGATATGAGAAGGACTTAGGATCAATAACTATTTAATGAACTGGAACACGCAAGGTTCATCAATTTCGAGATTAGCTATAAGTAGTAATGGCAGTGTATAGATATAGTCAGTTTCAAAATGGAAGACATGTGATAGACTCTATAGAGTGGTTGTCAGAACAGAACACAAATAAAATACGAATCGATGTATACTTATGAACTGTAAGGGAGTGGCTGATACAGAGTAATCATAAATGCTTATTTAACTCTCAATATTTGTCTAATCATAATTGAGTGAAAATCTTACTCTATTTTCAATAATTCTTATGAAACCAAATGTGTCAGTGAATGATCAGTGATTATGACAAGATTTATAATTCTTTATTTCACAATAAATAATGCGACTGTTCAATATAAGGATGGTCATGGATAAATCATACCTTAGCGATTCTGAAGTCTTTTACAGCGATTCTATACCTGAGTGCTTTCCATTCTGATTCTGAGCTTCTGATCATCATCTTTCATCTTTTGCTTTCTTCAGAGTGATCTTTTCCTTTTTCCTGTTCAGATACATTCATCTGATTTCTGAGAGCAATCTTCAGATACAGATATTCTGACCAACAGAACATCTTTCTTCCATCAAGCTCTCTTTTAAACAAATTCTTGAGAGAATTAATTGACATCTCCTAACATCTTCTGACTTTGAACAGATGCAGAGCTTGTTCGAATACAAGTATCATTAAACATGTGTGTAACATATGACATATTTGGCATGACAATCTTGTTCTTACAATGTTGATCTAACTTGTTTAGAGTTAGTCCATCAAAGGATTGACAACATATCTGCTTCTGAAAAGAATGTCTACTGATTTCTTCATTCTGAAAAACACCAGTTACTTAAATCCTTTTTGGCTTCGAGTAGATGACTTTTGTCTTTGCATCTAGTCGAGCATCTCCTGATTCCAAGATTTATGAAACATGAACTTTTGAGAGAAATATCAGATAACATTTTGACCAATTACAGTTAGTTCAACTAAGATAGAATCTCAAGTTAACATAACTCAATCGTCTATGTAATTTCAATCATTGCTCATAATTCATTTTGAATCAGATTCCTGAAGAATCACTAGATTTTCTCTTTCTGAATGTTCTTCAGTTTTCTGCAAGGCTTCTCAAGAAAACAGTATTTAATTCTTCGTTAAGTCTTTTAACTGCTTGATCAGTCAAGATTCAGATGTTGAATCACTTCTAAGAGTTTGAATTCTTTAGTTTTCTAGCTTCTTCTGCAGACTTCATTCTGAAGTTAAAAATCATAGAACAACAATCTTTCTTCTTTACATGAAGAAATTCTTAATGAGCTCTAAATGAGAAAGTCAAGGGTGGACTAATCTGTTTCTTGAAAACATCTCAAAAACTCATAAAGAAATTATCTTCAGCAAATAAGATTTCTTGTTTTCTTATGATTCAATCTTGAGCAAATACGTTGTTTATCCAAACGTATCTTCTAAGATAAGCATTCAACAGATAATACTACTTATGTGATGAATCTATCTTGTCATCTGATTCTTCAATATTCTCCCAAGTTTTAGTGCAAAAGATTATGTTGTTGACAACTTCAAGACTTCAAGAATCAGTGACTTGCTCAGGTAATCCGTTTGATTACAATTTAGTACACAGTCATCTTCTGAACTGATACTGAAATTGTAAGTGGATTGAAATCTCTCCCAGAGTATTTCTACACACCATAGCTGGATCTTTTTCTGACACTGTTAAGTGTTTGATATCTATCAATAATAGAACCGAAGCTCTGATACCAATTGAAGGTGCGAGAAAGACACAAGAAAGGGGGGTTTGAATTGTGTTTTAACTCTTAACATCTTTTTGACTCTTATCGCTAATGCGCTAAGATAATATCAGAGTTGCGTTGAGAGACTCTGACTTGTGATGTGTCATTCAGATTGTGTGATGCATGAAGCATAAGCAACAGGGAGAATTTGAATAAGCGATGCATTAATCAGACTTGCAATGCAGAAGCTTATCAGAGTTAAGTTACAAGGTTCTGACTTGCTATGCAAGGTTCTGAAAACAGATACAGAAACATAAACAATAATTCAAAGCATAAGCAAGAGTAAAGAACACACGATATATCCTGGTTCACTTGACGCATTCTCAAGCTAGTCCAGTCCACCCTTCCAAGGTGATTTCGCCTTGAACACAAGGTCTTAATCGTCTATAATCAAACACCGATTACAGATGCACGGGTTAACGCCAGTGACTAACAACCTGCACAACCGCAGCTGTGACTAACCCACAATGAACCGTTCAAGGATCCAAGTTAATGGATATAACGAACATTGACCCAATAGGTTCCAATCTCACAAGATCTACTACCATGATTTCACAACTAAACGTTCAGTGATCCGAGTTAACAAATATAACGTTTACTGACCATTCTTCCAGGATTTTCAAAGAGTTCCATCAGCGATCTCACAAGAGTCTGACCCATAATTAGTCCTCTTTGAGATATGACTATCATTGACCATATTTCAGGATTTCCACAATGACACCAAGCCATTGTCTTCTCAAGTATCTGATCACACTGATCACTTGAGGAATCCTAATTCACATAGAATTAGTTGCAGGAGGTTACATTGATGCTTCTTAACAAGCATATAACTCCTAAGTTTAAGTACAAATGAACACACAGTGTTCTAGCAAGATATGAGCAACAACTCCTTGCAAGCTACATGATTTTAACAAGATGTAAATGATTTGACAGTTGAATAACATCTTGAGAATTCTTCATCTTCTTCGTTGAGCAAGCTTCGAGAAACAACTCCCTTACTACTGATCTTTAATCTTCAGAGATGATGTAGTTGGTTGATGACTTGACTGATTTGCAATTATGTCTTATTCATCAACAGCTTCTGTTCCAGTTGATTGTTGTTATGTTGAATGATGATCTTTGAGCTTCAACAACAATGGTCATGTGTTAATGGTGATAGCTTTAAATGTTTAGTGTAACAACGATAACTGATCGTTGCGACTATCATCACATCGGCACCTTCAGAAGCGCATACTCGTTTCCTTTAAATAGCCAAGTAAAATATAGCCATTGAAGAGTTGTTGGCTGTTTGAAAAGAGTCGTTATGCAATGATGAAAGTTGTACAGCCATATCTTTTTTTTACTGTAGAAGAAGTGATGGGATATACCTTTTTAGTAAGGTGTACAGTCATTGCTAACGGTAACATTTGTCTTCAAATCTTCAGAGGCTTCTGATGGTAATTAATCGAAGCATGAGTAGAGACTTTATAACTGGGTCTTCAGAATCTTCAAGTCTTCAGTCTTCAGAACTTGTCCATTAGGAATCTATCTTCAAAGCTTCAGCACTTGTCTTGAAACTCGTTATCTTCACTGCTTCAAGTCTTCAGAATCTTCAGAACCTTGTTCACTCAGAACGCTGTCTTCAGAGTCTTCATCACTTGATCATTTGAATCTTAATCTTCAGAACACTTCAGTCTTCAAAGTCTTTCTGCACTTGGTCTTCTGAGCCTTCAGTCTTCAGAACTTCAAGTCATGAGAATCTTCAGCGCTTCGGTTCTCCAGAAGATTATCTCTTCAGAAGCTTCGCTATCTTCAGAATCATAACCACTTTCATAGTAGCATCCACAAGAGCATTACAACAGCAATATCGACATCCTTGGATCTATTTGATTATGATCAGATACTGAAGCATACTTGCTTCTTGCGACTTGTGTTACACATAGTAACTCGCATATGATCATTTACGCACATCTTACTGGTGTTTGTTGGATATGATATCTTCTATGATTATGATCTACACACAACACACATTAGAACATAAATAGTTCTTTCACAAATACTCATTGTTATCATCAAAACATAGAGATGACTTGCAGAGACAACTCTTGCTCTTACTAATAGAAGGATGAAAATTGGAATTAAGTTTAAATATTAATCATTTACAAATATCAAAATTAAAAACTAAATAGGAAACAGTTAAAAATATACTACAAATATACATTTTTTAATATAGTAAACATCGTTAAGAATAAATAGTAATAATAAAGTCCTACTATAAATAAAATATTTTCTTTAAATTGTCATTTTGTCTTGGCAAAACACGATCCTAACTTTAAAGTATTCAATAATTTGTTAATAATAATAATAATAATAATAATAATAATAATAATAATAATAATAATAATAATAATAATAATAATAATAATAATAATGTACATCCTAGGAATTTTATGAGGCCACAAAATTATCATGAAGCCGGACAACGGGTACCATACTCATCCCAGACTCAATTTACCGGGCTCTAAAAAGACTGTCCAAGTCGGAGCTGTTATGGTATTCCAATGGACTAACATAACAAATCCAAAAGGACTAACATGGTCGCAACTAAAACAATCTCATAAGTGCTCAAATATTCTAGTCAAAGGATTAGTAAAGCGTCCAAACATTACAAAATGCATCTGTAAGGGATGACTAAACGATTATGAACCAATGTGAGAGATCTGATTTTAATCACACCAAAGATTCTATGTCGCCAATATATTGAGATTCCATTGGGGCTTTACGACTTTTCTACGTCTAGAGCATACCAAGTCCTACAATGCCAATATGTCGAGATCTTATTGGGGTTTTCCCACTTTTCGAGAATCCACTAGGGTTCTCCAATTCCTTCATCCAAATCCTAGATATTCCCAATATTCACCAGGAATTGATCCGTCCTCAAAGCTACGAACTTAAGAGGAGTTTCCTCTATTAAAATACAATTATGACAAGTTTAGGTGATCCAGGATAAACTCAAAACACTTCACCCTTATAGGCCTCGTGCTTTGGGGACTTATGTACATCCCAGGAATTTTATGAGGCCAAGGAATTATTATGAAATCGGGCTGCAGATATCATACTTATCCCGGACGCAATTTACTAGGCTCTGAAAGGACCGTCCAAGTTGGACCCATTATGGTATTCCAATGGAAGAATCCTTTACATAACGGTTATTGATGAGCAGTTACAAATGGTTAATGGTTACTAAAACCCACTAACCACGACTCTTCAGATCAAGGGAGAAGGGAAGGTTTATGATATAAATAGTTCTTGAGACCAAACAACAGGGGGAGGCATTTGAGCGATAAATAACACAAAAAGGAGAAACACGTGGAAACCTTGGACCACTAACAATGGCGGCCACAAATCCTTCCTAACATACCTTCTGCCAGACAGGACGATTATGACCTCACCTGACTAGCTTCAGGGAGGTTTCTCCAAATAATGTTTAACAAGAACAAATAATAATAATAATAATAATAATAATAATAATAATAATAATAAACAATTTTTTTCCTTATTATGTTTCAATTTGAATTTTTGTTTTTTAATAGGATTCTTTATTTTATTTTATTTTTTTCTAGAAGTGAATAACCTTATTTATACATTAAATTCAAATAAATTGAAATACATGTGAAATGTATATTTCATAATTTTATTAAATAGAATAGTTAATAATTAATAATAATAAATAATAAATAAAAAATTAATTAATTTAAAATTAAATAAAATATAGTTAAATAATATTATTTCAATTCTTTTGTGGAACCATAATTAATCGAAGAATGGTTGTTGCGGTGATCAACGGTGGATCTGATTTTTTGTTTTGGTTGTGAGGAGGCTGGCCTGTAAAGTTAGCACTCCAATGTTTAAGTCAATATGTGAAACAGGTGAGTGAATGAAGTTTGAATTTGAAAATGTCTACTTGAAATTATGCCTTTATATAATGGAGTTGTTATAACAATTTGATATTCCCTAGGCGTGTCATGCTGGATGTATCTTAACCCTATATCTCATATACTCCTTTGTAGGATAGCCCCCTTTGTTTTGACCAATTTGGGGGTGAATCCTTGCTCCCTTTGAGATATCGGCTGATGATCATTTTGGTCGATCCAGAATGGTTGCCACCTAAGCCTCGTCTCTATAGATAGTGCAAGTGTTTATCATATTTTCCTCGCTTGTATCATTCATTCCTTTAGACTAAATGGAAAACAAATAGAAGATGTTACCATTTTTTAGAAATATGTTCCTTTAATGTGCCCATGCTTAAAATGTATTTTCGTTGGTTCCCTTATAATGGTCTTCGGGAACCGAAACACTTGAGTGTTTTACATAGGTGATAAAGTGGAAGGCAGATGTATCGACATGTTTCTCAAGTACTATAATATGGGTCACTTGATGGGGAACGATTATACGCCTACACGGAGGACGACCTACATTAGAAGGATATGTACTTAAAGAAACAATTAGTAGGTTTCATCAAAAAGTTGAGTTAGCCTTGGGGTGTTACTCCTCGAGGTGAAGCTTCATAAAAGCTCTTCAAGCAGCTTATCGAAACTTGCCTATTGATGGATTCTCACACCAAGGTGGAGAGGAAAGTCATTTTTTGTGAGTTTTAGATGTATTTGGCCTCTCTGTCCTCAAATAAATTATTTGTAATGTGCTTACTTTGGTAATTATTATTGGAAGCCTCAATGAAGGATGAAGAGGTGTTATGCCTATTAAGGCGTGGAATATAGCCAACTCATACTGCAATAGTCCCTTCAAGTGCTTTGAGCCTGGTTAGTGTTATTTCCCCTTTAGGGTTTACTGGGAGTGCTGGTGTTTTGAATAACCTCTGGCGGTTGTTTCATATTATTTTAAAAATGTCTTGCATCAATGAGAGAATTTGCACTCTCCTCTTCGTATATCATGACTATAAAGTGTGAGTGAAATGGAAAAGATTTAGTGTCATTGTTATTACCTGTTTAAGGCATATATATTTGATCCTGACACTACTACAAATAAGATATTTTAGGAAGAAGCTTTCACCTCGAACATTCAAAGACGGAGGGAATATGTCCTGTGAGGGCCATATATATATATATATATACACTCACACACACACACACACACATATATATATACACACACACACACACAAACACACAAATATATATATATATATATATATATATATATATATATATATATATATATATATATATAAAGACCTCACTTCGAATCCCAGATATTTTATTTTTTATTTTCTATGATTTATTTAGAATTTCTCACTTGGTGCCTCTTCAGGTTCCCTTTTTGTCTTTATTAATCTTTTATTATTTTTTAATTTGTATTTGTATTAACATCGGTTATATGTACCAACTGAGAGGTAAGATGTTGTGTCAATATTTAATTACTTTTTTTCAAAAGCTTATTTTTTATTTATTTTATAAACTCATATACCTCGGTTTCCCTTAAAAACTGACCTGAAATATCTTTGAGTTGAGTTCCCAGAATATCTTTTTATTAATTACTTTTTTCACAAGCTTTTTTATTTTATTTTATGAACTCGTATTCCTAGATTTTCTTGAAAAACTGACGTGAAATATCTTTTAATTGAATTCTCAAAATATGGTGCTATAACACTTTTATTTTTATTTTATTTTTAATTAATTAATACACGCCGGTTTTCCCTAAAAATCAACATGTGAATGTTTTGCATGAAATAATTTAAAGAACTAGTCTCTAGCTTTTCGTTTACCTATCAACGCTCTAACTTCATCGTCATTCTCTTAGCAGAAACCCTAGGCGATTTTCATCGTCGCTCTCTCATCAAAACTCTTCCAACTATTGGTGATTTTCATTGTCACTCTCATCAAAACACAAACATCATCTATATTTCCAACCTTAATTGACTTTTCGTCATCACATTTGAGGTACTTCTTTATCACATTTTTGTTTATATTATTGAAACAATTTTAGTTCATATCACTGAAATAGTTTTAGTTTATATCAACACGAACATCATCTATATTCCCATACAACATCAGTGAAATGTTTTAGTATCACTGAAATGATATTCACTGAAATAGTATCACTGAACTGTTATATATCAACACGACCATTATTTTTTTCATTTTGATTATATCTCATCAGTCATGGCCGAACTGCATTTGTTTTTCACTGAACTGGTGTCTCTGCATTTGTTACCCTTGCATTAGTTTTTAACTTACATTAGTGTTAGTATCACTAAAAAGGTGTCTCTGCTATTTGAAGGTAGGAAAATACATAAGAAGCGGGTTGAATTGTGTTCACTAAAAACGTTTCTGCTTCTGAACAGAGTTCAGACTCTAAACAATAGTTCAAAATCTGATAACAGGTGCAGCAGAAAATATATCAGAAGTAAACAAAAAAGAACAATGAACACAACAGATTTATCCCGGTTCCTCTCCAAAATGAGAGTACTCCAGTCCCCTTGCTGCACAAGAGATTTTTCACTATAATTAACACATGATTACAATAGCTTGTCCACTCAAGCACAAGACTTTCACTACTCAGACCTACAGCCTAAGACTTCCTTGCTTAATCAGAACCTGATTAAGACTTCTCTACTTAGATCCTTAGATCCTAAGACTTTCCTTGCTTAAACCCTCCTGGTTCAAGACTTCACTTCTTAGACACTCTGCCTAAGACTTCTCTTCTCAGACACACCGTCTAAGACTTCCTTTGCTCAGATTCTCAATCAAAGACTTCACTGCTCGGACACACCGTCTAAGACTTCCTTTGCTCAGATTCTCAATCCAAGACTTCACTGCTCGGACACACCGTCTAAGACTTCCTTTACTCAGATTCTCAATCCAAGACTTTACTTGTTTATCAAAATAGATCAAGACTTTCAATGCTTAAGCACATAGCAGGAGACTTACTTGGCTCAAGTTTTTCAACCAGAGACTTTTACGCTTAAGCACTTAGCAAGAGACTTTGATCTAAACTGCAAAAAAACATGTTTAGCAGAATAGAGAACAAGGAGTACTTGGTACTAATATTTGAGGTACAGGGAAATCACCATAGCAAAGACCTAAAGCTCTTAAGATTTCTAAGATATTCAATATGTAAGAAATGTTAAGGCTTTTATAATTACAACCTACAACAGAAATTATGCATATCAATTTGTGTTGATAATTGCTGATCTTGTTACTCCTCCATCAGGTTGATCCTTGTTAAAGATTCAGTTTGAACCTTCAGCTACATATATAACATTTGTAGAAGACTAGCCGTTGGAGATATAACTTAATCAAATGTCTTTTCTTTCTCCATAGTACAAGAGACGTAAAAGATAGATACACCAAAAGATCTTGATCCATTGTGTATCAAGTTTAACCACTGAGTCTTCAAATAGATCTTGTACTATAGAGTCATTGAGAGTAGATATCCATAAAGCATGCCAACTTTTCATGAGCCTTGTGAACTAAGACTCATGCTAACAAATTGATTTAACAACGCAACATGCTTTCTGCAATACAGATAGCTTCAGCTTTATTACTAACTCTGAATGATCACCAAAAGCCAATTTACATTCACCAAGTGTAAAGACAATAATGTTTCTTCTTCTGATGTCGAGACCTTCAACTTTAGAGTCTATGCCAGACTCAACTTTAAAGAGTGTTCTTTAGATTATGTACCACCAAAAGCTAGCAATTCAGCTTCCCTCAAGTGTGCCTTTGTATATAATATTATGTATATATATTTACAAGTATTAGAACCTCCATACAAGAAACACACATCAAATATAACCATTGTTCTTTTAATACTTTGTTATCATCAAAACCCAAGGAATATATGTCATGAACAAATCTTGTTCTTACTATCTCCCCCTTTTTTATGATGACAAACATAAGTATTTAAAGGACAATGTTGGGCAATTATAATTTTATTTGCAACATTAGAGTATGAGGTTTGTAAGCTCCCCCTGAGTCTAATAGTCCAAAGTTGAGTTCTGTGACCCACCCTATGTACTACTTTCAAGAAAAAGTATTTAGTTCTCTTAGTAACATTAGATTCTGAGGTTTGTAAGCTTTTCCTTAGTCAAATAGTCCAAAGTTGAGGCTTGTAATCTCCCCCTTAGATATATATTTAAGAAAACTAAACATAATATTTTAACTTCCTTTGGCAACACCAGAATACAAGGTTTGTAAGCTCCTTCGGAGTCTGATAGTCTAAGGTTGAGGTTTGTAAGCTCCTCCTTAGTTTTATGTACAATAAAGTTAAAATGTGTCGCCCGGGCAAGATAACCAATATGCACAAAAATTAAAAAACTGTTATGTATAAAAATTATAAATGACCATTATATAGAAACCGAATGGGTTCAGTTTCTAATTAAATACTTACTACCTTTTCTCCCCCTTTTGTAACATCAAAAGGAATAAAAAGAAAAAAGAAGAAAAAAATGAATTACAGCCATAAATGCATAGTAGACCATCATTACGAGATCAGTTTCCAAGAAATGGAAAACTCTCAAGCAACATGGATCATTAAGGTATGTACAGTGCATGTTAAATATTTATTGGTCGTAACAGTTTCAAGAATCTAGCAAAGGATTTTATTCAGACATTTAGGTTACCCATAAGCTATTATAAAAGCAACCAATACCTAGTTCATTTTCATTAACATCTACTAAAATATTATGAAGTCATCAGTTAAGAGCAACAAAATCTCTATTGTGATAGAAGTCACATAGAACTCTACAAGTCTGAATATCCAGAACCTTCAGAAGCTAGAAGCTTCATAAGCTTCTGCTACTGGTCTTGTGCCTCCTACCCTGAACACTTCAGATGAGGATTCGTCAGTAGTTCCTCAAAGACCTACAGAAGCGGGTTTATCAGTAGTTATTTTGAAGCTACGGAAGAAGTCCATGAAGAAGACAAAGAGGAAGAGGATCAACAAGATGTTTTACCGTCCTGTTGTCCCAGAAGCAGAAGAGGAGGACATAGATGCAGATGAGCTAGATATCGATTATTTTAAGCTTCTCTTATATGGAAATGGATGACTTAGATAGAGATTTATTCTAGGTCCAATCCAGTTCCTTATGTTTTTGTAATCCTTTAAGGTCACTTAATGAAAAATATTATGCATTCGTACAAACACTTCATTTACCCATTATATTTTTTGATAAAAATATTAATGAGGTAATGACTAGAAGCAACAGTTAACATGTTAACAATATTATCTATAACTTGTTAAAAGAATCTATAGGTCAGAATACTAGACATCATTTCCCATAGTCAATATTTAAAATTGATTTGACTTAATCAATAAAAAATATAATAAATACTAAAAGGTAATGAATGTAAAGACTCTATAAAAACCCCTTAGCAGACTCACTTTCATAATCACTTAATATTCTGAACACCAAAATGTATAAGCAAAAGCAAATTTGGGTTCCAAAGAGAGATTTCAGAAAGATAGTCATGCTTAATGCAGCAACTCAAGCAAATAAGAGTGATACAGCAACTGAAGGATCTACAAGTAAGCATATTGCTTCAGAAGCACACACATCTTCAGCAGCCCTCATTGAGACATACAGAAGAAGAAGATCTTCCAGGTCAAAATGCAGAAATCAACTGAGAAAGGAAGTTGTAGAGTTTTAAAAGGAAGAATGGCAAGATTATTTAGATAGTCTAGATATGTCAGATGATCCTAGGAAGTACCTTAGGGAAAATCCGAATGCCTAGAGAGTCTTAACAACTTGTAATCACTTCCAATTAATGAGAATGTTGCATTTTTAGAGTTTTTAATCCTATTTGTTTCATCATCTTTAACAATAATATAAATAAATACTTATAACAGTTAAGATGTAAAGAAGCATGAACAAACTTGGATTAACAATAAGATTGCTCAAAACAAAAATTCTTAACAATTACAAGACATAAATTTGCAGAAGTCTAACATCAGAAACTCTCATAAAAAGCCTTTAACTTGTCTCTCCAGATTTTAGAAGAACCAACCTCTGAACTTATGATAACTCCCTGCTGGACAAGTAGTTCTGAAAGAACTCGTCCATAAGGAATGAAGAAAGTCTTTCCCTTCTGAAAGGAAGAAAGAGTCATCTTTAAATAGTCAAACATAACTTGAGGAAAATCAATCTTCAAGTCTGAATTGAGAAACAGTAGAAAATCCTTTTCAATAGAGTCCACAAGGTCTATATCCTTATCCTTAGGAAGCAGGTTTGAGGTTAGAATCTGATTCCAAACAATTGCATCAGGACAAAGAATTGAGACCAAAGAAGTGTTAGATGGATATACAAAGATATGCCAAGTAGGAAGATAGTGTTCCCAAACAAGAGTTCATGTAATTTCTCCAATCTCCTCACAATTGATCACATTAGCTATTGATTTAGAGGTTACTGTTATATTCAAAGGAGACAACTAGTTGATTCATCAATTCATCAGAATCCACAAACTTTTCATTGATGACAACTTATTTATTTCTAAGGAGAAGTGACTAGAGAACTCATCTTAGGTTTGGTTTGATTAGCACCCAACCAAAGAGAATAAGAAAGAAAAGAAAATAACTTAAGAAGATTCTAAACGCATAAGAATCTTGTTAGAAAAGGACACAAAATGATGTTTCACAAGACAAGGGGTAGAGATAATAATAGTATATAAAAAGAAAAACATCATTACCCAAGGGTTCTTATCCAGCAGATTTCCTGGATCCACTAGATGATTTTCGCCTTTATGAATATTTAAGTAATATAAAAGTTTTTTGAAAAACTTCTACTTAAACTACTTTATCATAAGTAAAGAATCCTTTTTCGAATCTCAGAGTCTGACATTTTTCAGAACAAATCATCCATCAGAGTCTAGTAGATCTAGACTTAGAGAGAAACATTTTCTGTCCGACATTACTCTTCAAGATTCTATTCAGAACCAAACATTTTCTCTTGAAACAAGAGTCATGAGTGATTGAAGAATATTGAATTGGTTTCTTTGACAGCTAACAAACATCAGTCTCATCACAAAAAGTGAGGAAACTGTTTCCATAAATATGACCATCATCCAGCTAATGAAATACTCATTATAGATAAATACAACATAGTTTCTTCTTAAATATTCCTGAAGATTCTTTTATTAAGGAGAACTTCTCTAGAAATCTAATAGAGACTTTGTATCTACATATACATAAATATCTCATTGATTTAAGTAATGAGCTAGAAAAGAACAGACATACCTTTTTTTTGTTATTTTCTCGGTTAGATTCGTATGAGTATTCAGATTTGATCATAGAATTTGAATACTGCTCTAAGTGGATCCTGATTCAATGGCTGTTAAACCATCTCCTCTACTTCCACCAAACACAGTACCTCTAGGACTTGAGTTTCGGTTGTAGGCTCTTCTTCCATCAAATGTTGCAAACAACATTTGATAAGCAACATGGAAGTTATGTTTGTTCCTTTCTTTGATATCTGCAGCAACTACATTTTGAATAATGATACTCATATTTCTATGAGTCCATACATGTTGGTCCAGACAGACTTTCTGTTTCCTTATGCCACATTCTGATAGCAGTATCATGATTCATTCCAGAGTATTAGCCTAGGATGAGTCATGATATGAATAAGATCTTGTTCTTCGCATAATCATTAATTTCATTGTCTTAGATTAAATCTTTTGACTTTAAAATCTTTGATAAGCACAGAACCAGATGGTGTTAGCTATCAAATAATGTCAAAAAACAAATTAAAGCCCTGTCATGTAATTTCCGGCAGAACACGGAGAAGAATTAAAGGTTTCTCATAGAATTATCCTTTAATACAAATTCCATGATGACCCTAAACCAAGGAGCAATGAAGTTACTTAACATATCACCTTAAAGAACAGACTTCTTATTATCAAATATTGAAGCAAGATAGATTTGACATAATCTCTTTCTCTTCAATACTTGATTTTTATTTCAGGATTCAGATGCTTCTTCAGAAGCAGCAATGACTGGCAGAGCCAGATTACTCTTTCTTCTGAATCTTGCACTAATATCATCTTCAAATGAATATACAGTGAAGATCTATGACATTAGGTTCTAGTAGTGTTTTTCCTTGTTATTGGATTTTGGAAATCAACTGAAATACAAATATCACAGAAGCTTATGAAGTTACTCTTCTAACAACAGATGTCATGTTTCATTCAGCCAGTTAAAGAAATCTTCTGATTAGGAATGTTAATTCATCATCATTAGACATTGCATAGGAAGTATCCTTCAATAGGCTTTAGAAAAGATAATCTGTTAGATAGCTTTTCATCATCTAATTCCTTTTCTTTTCTTTGAAAGATTACAAGATAAACCTACAATTCATAGTAAGATCAAGTAGTTATGACTTCTTGAGTAACTGTGACTTCAGGTTTGAACTCACAACAATCTTCTCAGAATTTTCTTGGAAAGATTAGACAAAGTGTAAATTGACAAGCTTCATAACTGATTCCCATAAACCTGATCACAAGGATTTAAAGATAGTCTGAGCATTAGATTTATCAATGATGTTAACATCTACCTCAGAAGATATTTTCATTAAGCTTCTTCTGAGTTGGTTAAAGAGGCTTTCAAATTTTGATCATCCCTGTACCATCAACTTCTATAGTAATACCTTTTTTCAAGGGTATTCTACAGACCTTCACAAACCCTTTATCAAGTCCTATGAATTAAAAATATATTTATCTTTTCCATCATTTAAATTCAGCAGAATCACCCTTTGAATATGATGGGAAAAATAATGTAATATTTTTCATGTGGCACTTGATTTCTTCTTGAAGGAAAGTCTTTAACATACATACTTTTCTCATTGGATCATTATCTGCACCACTGTTAAGTGTTATGTACAGACCATGCTCTGATACCAATTGAATGTAGGAAATACACAAGAAAGGGGGTTGAATTGTGTTTAATAAAAATGTTTCTGCTTCTGAACAAAGTTTATACTCTAAACAATAGTTTAGAATTTGATAACAGGTGCAGCAGAAAATATATCAGAAGTAAATAAAATAGAACAATGAACACAAAAAATTTATCCTAGTTCCTCTCCAAACTGAGAGTACTCCAGTCCCCTTGCAGCACAAGAGATTTTTCACTATAATCAACACATGGTTACAAATGCTTGTCCACTTAGGCACAAGATTGGTTGAGTATGAGTACACTGAACTGCAACAGCACAAAGAGCAGGTAGAGTTGATTAATCTTGGCACTGATGAGAAAAAGAAGGAGGTCCAGATTGGTATGACAATTGAGGCTGATATCAAGCAGAGATTGGTGAAGCTTCTAGAATAATATGCTGAAGTGTTTGCATTGTCATGTCAAGATATGCCCGGTTTAGACACTGATATCGTTGTGCACAAGTTGCCGCTTAAACCAGAGTGTCCGCCTGTAAAACATAAACTTCGAAGAACTAGACCTGACATGGCTCTAAAGATTCGAGATGAGGTTAATAGACAGCTTAACGCAGGTTTTCTAACAGTTACGAAGTACCTTGAGTGGGTATCCAACATTGTGCCGGTGCCCAAAAAGGACGATAAAGTCAGGATGTGCATTGACTATAGGGATCTGAACAAAGCAATCCTAAAGGATGATTTTCCTCTACCACATATCGATACACTTGTGGACAACACAACCCGTTCCATAGTCTTCTCTTTCATGGATGTCTTCTTCGGTTATAATAAGATCAAGGTGGACCCTGCTGATATGGAAAAGACTACAATCATTACCTCTTGGGGAACCTATTATTATAAGGTTATGCCCTTCGGTTTGAAAAACGCAGGGGCAACATATCAAAGGGTGATGGTCACTCTCTTTCATGACATTATGCATAAAGAGATCGAGGTGTATGTCGACGATATGATTCCAAAATCTCAAAGTGAAGAGGACCACTTGAACCCTCTGTTGAAACTGTTTGAATGACTCAGAAAATACCAGTTGAAATTGAATCCTATTAAGTGTACTTTTGATGTTAGATCTGGAAAGTTACTTGGATTTATCGTTAGCCAACAAGGAATCGAAGTAGACCCTAATAAAGTCCGAGTTATTCAAGAAATGCCTGCTCCATAAACCGAAACACAAGTCAGAGGTTTTCTTGGAAGTCTGAACTATATTTCCATATTTATATCCAATATGACTGCTACATGTGAACCAATTTTCAAGTTACTCCGTAAGGATCAAATCATTGACTAGAATTTTGATTGTCAACAAGCGTTTGAGAAGATCAAGGTTTATTTGCAAGAGCCTCCTATCTTGATTCCATCTGTTCTTGGAAAACCTCTTTTCATGTATCTGACTTTTCTCAAGAAGTCTATGGGTTGCGTATTGGGCCAACATGATGAGACTGGACGAAAAAAGCATGCCATCAACTATTTGATCAAGAAGTTTACCGACTGTGAAAGCAGATATTCATTCTTAGAGAAAACTTGTTGTGCTTTAGCATGGGGTGCTAAGCGCCTCAGGCAATATATGATCTGTCACACTACTTTATTGATCTCCAAGATGGATCCCATAAAGTACATTTTTGAAAAGCCTGTGGTAGACTTGCCCGTTAGCATATATGTTGTTATATGAATATGACATCCAATACGTAACTCAGAAGTCTATTAAAGAAGTATCTTGTCAGATTACCTTGCAGAACAACCAGTTAAAGATTATGAGCCTTTGAAGCTTGACTTTCTCGATGAATACATTATGTTGGTAAAGAAAGATTGTGAAGAACTAGGTCCAGACGAGGGTCCTGAGCCAAGTTCTCGTTGGAAGATGATGTTTGACAGTTCCTCTAATTACACTGGGCATGGCGTATGTGTTGTTCTGATGAATCCAAATGGTGGTTACACTCTGTTCACAGCAAGGTTATGCTTTGAATGTACAAACAACGTCGTATAATATTAAGCGTGCATTCCAGGCCTTGAAGCAGCCATCGATCTCCGAATTAAATTTTTAGAAGTAAGTGGAGATTCAGCTTTTTTGATCTACCAAGTAAAGGGTGAATGGGAGACCCGAGATGAAAAGTTGATTCCATACCATGCTTATATTGTGGATTTTATCCAATACTTTGATGAGGTCACTTTTCGACACGTCCTGGTGGATTGAAAACCCGAAAGGGAAATCCAGGAAAAAGTTAGGGACAAAAGGCATTTCACTACATCAGATGGTGCTTACCATTGCAGAAGATCAAAGTAGAAGTCCAATCCAACCGCTCTCGTCAGAAGCAAGGTTTTGGGAAGTCTTAGTTATTAGGGCCAGTAATTGTCTTTAGATTCAATGTAACCTTTCCCTATTGCTAATTTTAAGTTGTAATACTCCATGGAGCTTTGCCATTTGCAAGCTACCATTCTTTAATAAAATCAGATTTTTGCCTATTCAATTCTTTCCACTTATACTTTCTATACTTTTCCTTGTTATGCAAAATGTCATTTATTTCTTAATAATGATTTTGAACGTGAAAGGTTTTTGAATTTAAAAAACCGTTTTTGAAAACATAATGAAATAACATAAAGTTGCTTTGACCTGTGAAAGGATTTGAAGGAAATCTTTGTTTCCCTAAGAAGTCTTAATGTTGCAAAAGCACTTTTAGACCATTTTCAGTAAAAGTCCCCAACGAAGCATAAACTGACAGCACTTGTTGATTGATCTATTGGTCACGAACCTCCCCATTGTGCATCATGGGATGTATGTTTAGTGATGTTGAGGATCTGCTCCTCAGTGGGGTCATCTTTGTTCCTCACTGAAGTTACCCTATTTTTCCCCGATAAGTTGTTGCATACTTCCCCAAGTGAAGTGGATGTATGTCTCCCAATGAATCTTTGGACCCTGTTGTTCCTCAGTAAATCTTTGGACCTCTCCATTCCCCGGTGATTTCTTGTGACTCCTTTCGTCCCCAGCGAACTCGATATGTTTATCTATTCCCCATGGAGTTTAAATTAGACAAATACAATCACAACTTTGGTCCGAACTCCCCAATGAGGTGGATATTAAGTTTATCCCATATGATGTCTCTAATCATGGGTGACCTTTTCGCGTGGATGTTTCTCTTCCAACATGGAAATCAGATTCATGATGGCAATCCCTCAGGTGAAGTCATGATGTTATATCCCCGAGTGGAATACCCTTTTCCCCAAAGAAGGTTGAAACTTTGCAGTAGGATTATGGTTCCGCACGTGGCTTTCTATTCATCTCTTGATAGACGTCTCCTTCTTGCAGAGGTTGGCCAAGTATCCTCGTCGAGATGTTTATTTCATCTCTAGTTTACTTCTCCTTGTTTGTTTTTTCAGCATAAACATAAGCACAAGCATGACATACATGTACATGGCATATGAGCATGTTTGCTACCCCGTTGTCTTTTGTTATTTTACTTGGGTTGTGTTTATCACAAAGTAACCGGGTTTGTCTCATCTCTCTAGTGGAGTCATCAACCTTAAGCAGAAAGCGCACATCCTTCCTAGTTCCCCACTGAGATTGATCCTCGTGGAAGATTGGTTGCTTCAGTTATCGTTTCTATGTTTGGATAAGTTAAATCCCCAACTGAGTTCATTCTTTAATGGATAGAGTCTCGTTTGACTGTTTCTCTCTAGCTTGTTCCTAGATTGAACTTGGGTCATCACCAATATATCCCCATGAAGTCCAATTATGGTTGGCAATTTTGTTAAAGTTCGGTTGTTGTTGGCATCAATCCGTTGGAAGCTAGTCCTGATACCTTTGCTTGCTGTTTAAGTCCGATTGTTTTTGGCACGTACATAAGAGTTCAATTACCCCGTATCTTTCCTGATGTTGATAGGAGAAATCTGCAAGTGCACGGACCTATCGAAGTAATATAAAAGATTGTCTAACCCACAACGACCAATCGTTAAACCTATCGTTACTTAATTGTTACGGTGTTTATTTAAGGCAATTGAATTAAGAATAAGAATGATGAAGTAAATAACTTTAATAAAATCAGATAAATGACAATGCTGAAATGTAATTCACGTCAATCAACAATACTCTAATCATCTCCACTAAGGTTACTTACGGGGCAATGTTTCCTATCTAGAAAAGAATTAATTTAACAGGAAATTTCGCTTTCGCATATTCAGAACTGAGTTTCACTCTCTAATTTATACCTTCCATTTGTCACATATGGTCGGCACTTACCGCGTTATAGTAGTAAACTCGTTTTTAAGAAATTAAACTCTTAGCTTAACAGAAAAGTGATTTTGATTGGAAAGTTTACTAAAAAGGGTTCCGGGCTTTCCCTCAGAGAACCAGATCCTAAACCTATAAATGACGCGCTTTCGTAAATAGTTTTAAAATCATTTTCTAGAAATATTAGACTCCATAATTAATTAACAAAGTGCTTTGGCAGTAATTGTTAATAAAAAACAAACCAATTTTAGTCTTTAGTGTTGGGCGGCTTCCGATCTTACCCAACGTTTTCACTCTCCCTCTTTCGTAGAGGCAGATTAAAATAAGTTCAGAAAAATTGCGTTTAAACCAAAACAGCCCACAAAGGTAATCATAGGGAGACAACATGTAGAGTATCGTCTATTGACGATCCTCACATGCCAGCATATAGTAAATCAGTAAGACATGTTTAAGGAAAACAAAACATAAACGGTTTTGAGTGCAAAGCTAAACATAATTGCAGGTAAAGAAATAAATTAGGACGAAGAGAATAAATGCGAGTAAACAAGGCAAGGAAAATAAAGGCAAGATAAATTAAAGGTAAATACTGAATAAATAAATGAACCTGCTCCGAACGGAGTCTTGAATCCAATACAAATAGCGGTGCGGAAAGTAAACGACCGAAATAAATTGTTACGGAAATAAAGGGTGCTCCAAACTTGATACAAACTCAATGACACTGCAATATCTCCCCGATGTGAAGAGAATATCGCTTACAAGCTTAAAAGTATAAGGGCGTAAGTTTGCACAGAGTTTGGATGCCTTGAAAATGGTGTGGAAAAGGGTATTTATAGGAGTCCAAAACCCTAGAAAATACCTAGGAACTGCCTCAACCTCATGGAGAAAAAGTAGGAACCACTGTGGTTCCTTGGAGACCAAGCTTGGCTGGTTTATAGCTGTTTGGTCATTCCAAAGGGTGGCGACCGCCATGCTCACAAAGTGGGAATGAATAGGTCATCCCACTACTAGGTGCGTGGACCACCCATGGCACCCCTAGGATGAACGCCATGGGGGTTGCCAGAGGTGCTTGTCTGCTCCATTTCCTCGTTTTTCGTCCTTTTTGCCTCGTATCTTCGCGAACAACTCCTGATCAGTGAATTTCCTAAAACAAAACAAGTAGCTAGCACAATAGTGTAGCGCGATTTTTGTGGTCCTGAGTCACGATCGCTTGGGTACTATAGTTCGATTCATTTTTATCCTATTGAGCTGATTAAAGAAGGGAAATATATGTCTCCAATTAACTCTGCTTGCATACTGAGTTTGAACAGCGGTCTATTAGGTTACAAATGCTATGGGGATGCGGGGCCCAATCTTTGGTTATTTTGTTAAGAACACGGTGTCTGGATTATTTGTGAGGTTTTTGGTAATGTGTTTAAATTGGATGCTTTTGGGTTGATTTGGTAGAGATACTGGATTTTGGGTTTTTTTTATTAGTATGCTAGCTAAGATTTTCAATCTTATGCCTACGTATTCCCGTTTGATGAAACAGGGAAATCAGAGCGATCATAGTTCCTCCTATTCTATGGGAGGAAAAAGTTTGTTTTGGTGTCTTGTTCAAAGCCTAAGACGTGAAGCTAAAGGTGGTTTGTATCTTGTTCAAAGCCCAAGATGTGAAGCTGAAGGGTTGGATGAGAGAGAATTTGTCATCTCTAAGGAGGAGTTATTGATGTTTGTATGCTGTGAGCAAGGCATGACTTTGATGCCAAAAGGTTGATTGACTCAACCATGGTTTTCTTTATACAAAGCCTAAGAGGAGGCTAGTTGTTGCACCCCAAAATTTGCCCTCCTTACTTTATTACTAACTAGCTTAGGTTGCATTGTATTTTGCATTATCATATGTGCATATCATTGGTTCTTAGCATTGGGTCAAGGTGCCTGAGGCATGTTCAAGAGGAGAAGATATTCTTCAAAGGGTCAAGCAAGAGAGCTCAGATGGATCACTCTCTCCTAACCAGTGCATAGATTAGGGTTTTGAGATTCTTGGGTTTATTGCTTCAATGGGCAAGCTCCTTGGTTTTTATCATCACCAAATGGCATATCTTATCTTTGTTGGAGAGGATACACATCATATTCAGAGGAATTTGGATTTGGAGACTGTGTTATTTCCTCCTAGACTGAGGGTACCACAACTAGGGTTTGCTATAAAGTCAGTTTATTTCTGATTTTTTGGGCAAGACTTGATTCTATGGTATTCCTTGGGTCCCTAAGTACCTAGGTATGTGAGGTTGTCCATCAGTTTGGTTCAGGAGAAGTTCAATTGGCCAATGGATTGGAAATCAGGTGAATGGGGTAAAAGTCAACAGTGAGAGGAAAAGTCAACTGTGGAATTTTGAGGTTCTCTCCAAGGTATTCAAGGTCTCACATCCTCATATAGTCTTCAAGGGTCAAGTTTCATGCCATATATCAAAAATCAGGAGTTGGTGCAAAAGTTACTAAAAATGGAAATGACCTATAATTTGAATTTTCCTCTTTTGGGCAAGTTCCTGCACTGCATTCAACTTGGTTTTTCACCATCAAGAAAGCTTCAAATGAAGTTTTCTCCAACATGAAAGTTGAAGATATTTTTCTCCTCTTTCCAACAAGTACTAGTGGGTCTCCATAGCATTTGTGAAACTCAGGATATGATCAAAAGAAGGTAAAGTGGTTTTTAGGGTTTCATTTTCACAACTTTTAGATTTTGGGACATATGGACCTATGATTAATTCCATTGCTTCAAGACATGTTCCAACATCCAAGAACAATCCCTAAGGAGCATTTTTGGCTTTTTAATCAAGTGGTTTCATGGGTTATTATTCACTTATTCTCCATTATTCAAAATTCCCAAATTGTTTAAAAGTCATGAATCAAAAAGTTTCAAGGCCCAATTCCAATATGGGTGTAATTAGCAATTCAAATGCAAGTGATCCATCATGGAATTCTTAAGTATACATGCATGGAGAGAGGTGTAATTCACATAATGTGATTTTTCAAAATTTTTCAAAAACTAATTAAACAATGAATTGCCCAAGCCCAATTCATTATCAGAGGAAAACCCTAGGCTATTTAAACCTATCCATGCACTGGTTGGGCAGATTCACGTGACATTTGGAGGATTGGAGAATTTGAACCCTAAAGCTTTCTTTCAATAAATCTCACGATCCACAAGGAGTTTCTTCAAAGTTCTTCCACAAACCTTCTCCTGGTGCTCTCTAGAGTGCAACCCAACCACCATTTGCAGCCAAAAGCAAGTACACGTGTGGAGCCATCTCAGGTTAGGGTTGATTTTGATGATCGTGAAACTCATTTTTTAAGTATGCATATTGTTGTGTGATTGTCATTGATCATGCTGATGTAATTTTTATGGTGTTTGGACGTGTATATTGCTTACTATGTGTGTTTGAAGTTTTATGCCCTAACCTTAACCTCTTCGTTTTTCAATATATATTGGTTGTTTGTGTATTTTGATGCCATATTTGGATTCCTGACGAAAATCTGGGTGGGATAGTATATTCGCACGTGTGTTTTGGTGTTGTTTTGGTCGCAGGTGGCCAGAGTAGGGGGCCGGAACCCTAACTCCGGTGGTGGCGTTGGAACTAGTCCGGCGGAGGGTTTGAATGGGGAAGACGACTTCCCAGCCGTCCGTTCCCTTCATCTGATGGTCCAAGACTTGACATGTGTTCCGTTTTTTTTTTTTTGTGTTTTAATTAATGATTTTATGTGTGCCTCCCCACGCTGTTACCATGTACCGTCCAATCAGTTTTTTTCCTTTTATTTACTTTTCTATTCAGTTGACTTCATCATATGCGTTGATTTCATCCAAAGGTTGGTAAGCTGCCAACGAATTAATGGAGGCATGTGCCGTGCACATGGTACGTACATGGTAGTCCTTTTTTATTTTTGTTTTTTTTTTTCTGATTTAATGATTGGGCTGGGCTGCTATTCGCACCCCCCATCTTCAGCCCATGTCTCATTTTCCACTTCATTTTTTACTAACGCACCCCCCCACATATTATTTCATTTTATTTTATTTCAATTATTATATTTCATATTTTAATTATTAAAATTACATAATTGCATTAAAAAATTATAAAAAATTTTCATGCATCATATTTATCATTTTAATAAATTTTCCAAATTTTATTTTTTATTTTTATCTTATTTTTATCATTTAAATTAATTATTTAGTCTATTTTCTTTTTGAATTATCCATATAATGCATACCTAATTTCTTTATTTTATTCCTCTGCAACCATAAAATATTTTTGATCCGTTCTTTTTGCATTCATTCATTAACATTCTAAATTGCATAAAAATATTTTTCTTTCATTTTTAAATTTATTTCATATTGCATTTAGGTCCTTCCCTTTGGCACATTGAACCCTACTTCTCACCTGAGCTTTGCCTGATTATTTGAATGACTAATATCTTGATGTTTTGCAGGGATTTTTGATATTTGGTTTATCTCTGGTTGAATGATATTGATGTTTAATTTGGGGATTTTAGGAGTTATTTTTCTAATTATTTGATTGGCTTTCATTTGAGATCTTCTTGTATGCCTATTTCTGCCCACATCTGATTATCTGTTTGAAAAGGCACTTGTGCCATTTGCTCTGGGGTTGTTTCTCTAACTTCTAAGTTTATGTTTGGATTATTATCACTATTGTTTGCCATTGTTTGATTTTCATTTGCTTTGATATTATTTATGTCTGTTTCTCACTAACCTTTTATGCAGGGACTAAGGTAAGTTCTTTAAGGGTATGGATAAGTATCCATGGTCAGCCTTATTCTTTCTTTCTCTCCTATCTTCTTCCTTTAGGATTTAGGTTGTCGTCAAACCTCACTAACCGTAGGTCACCAATGCATGATAACTTTAGGACTCATAGTCCCCCTTTAGAGTTACCCTTGTGTCTTCTCTCTTCTCATCTCAAATTTCTTTAAAACACTTAATAAGAATAAGGTGTATTGCGCACGAGCCTTAAGTATGGGGAATGAGAAATGAGGGGCTTCCTCTCATCTTTCTAGAGTGCTTAGCGAGCGTCCTGTCTTGGGACGATGCGTTAAGTATTCGCCCCCTGTGCCCTAGACTTTGGTGCAATGCAACTTAGGAACTAACTTAAGCCACTTCTGTCCTAAAAAACACAAACCAACTTCAAACCTTTTTGTCCTTCGGGATTTCCAACTTAAAGGCTATTTTCAAAAAGGGAACGTTACTTTTCGTCTGAGACACAAACAGGTATCGACCCTAATTGCCGGACGCGAACTTAACGTCGCTCATAAAAAACACAAAAAGAGCTTGGTCCGAACTACGTTGACTCTGAATTCCCCATTGCACAAAGGGGGTACGTAGGCCTAGGACGTCGACGTCCTACCGAGTCGGTCTTTGTCTTCCCCTCTCCGTTTTAGTACAACCCTAGATGATAGTATAACTCACCCTTAGAATAGACAATAAGCGTGGATCCCATCGAGTACGATGGACGCGTGGGGTGCTAGCACCTTCCCCTCGCGTAACCGACTCCCGAACCCAGGCTATGGTTGCGATGACCATTCCTTTCCCTCTTCCTAAGGTTTATGCGGTGTTCCCTTTCCCTCTCTTGGGATAAATTTACACGGCTAGCGACTCTATTTTTCCGCGCCACTCTCGCGTTTGTACCTGGATGAAAATCCTGGGAGCGACAGCTGGCGACTCTGTTGGGGACTCTGGTTGACCTATGTTGGTCCATCCCTAAGCGAGTCAATCCTAGCGCTTGTTTGTCTTTGTTCTCTTTGGGTGTTTTTGTTTTGTTTTACTTTATTTGTTGTGTTTTATTTTTACCGCATTTTCTGCATTGCATTTCATTGTTATTACTGTCATACTGGATACTATTGTGTTGTGCTGGCTGTTTTTGTTTTGCAGGTTGGGTTGTTTTGAGAGATAAGCCCAATACCCAGGCTTGAGTACATCCTAGGACTAGAGTGGAAAGTAGTGGGACCTACGTGCCCGCTTGGTACGTTTGTGTGTTCACGAAATTCACAACCAGACGAGGCTATCTTGGGATGCATTCTAACGTGTGTGTCTTGCGCATGTTGGGGCGTTGATCTAGAGAGCTGTCGACTCTGGTGACCGATCATCGAGGACCTTAGTGGAAACACCCCTCTTTAGTGGTGACAGTGGCAGACCACATCCTGTGGCAAACCCATTCGTACCCGAGGGCCCGCTTTAGAACTCGCATAGGAGGGCCCCTACGTTTTGAAGAGAATCAGTGGAGGCACTCCTCGATTGACGATAGTACTGTACCCCGAGGGATGAATGTACTATTGTTTCTCGACCTCAGTGCCAAAGCTGAGGACCTTCCGCTTTGGAGAATCAGTTGAGGCCTCCTTGATTGATGATGATGCCAAACCATAAATGGTGAACGTACCATCGTTTCTCGACCTGAGAGCCCGGGATACTGAACATCCTAGTACCCACATGTGAGAGGGGATGGGTATTTGCAGGTTTGCAAGTAACCGAGACCTTCAACCTACCTTGTTTTCCGGATTTCACATCAATGTCTGATTATTTGAGTTCCTCAGTGGTTCAGGATTCTTGTTTTCTGGGTTGTGGTTCTCGTTCAGCTAACAGCACAGCACATCCAGTAGTGTGCCTTGACCCCATGTTTGCATGAGCATATCATTTTTCTTGCATTCTGACATGTTTGACATTTTGTAGGGCTTGCATATTACTCTTGATTTCGGTTTTCTGAGGTTACCTTAGCATGGATATCCAGAGAAAAAAGACTGTTGCTTATTCATTCCCAGAACCGACTTTGACACTGATTCACAAACTGATTAATATGGCTGGTTCCGAAGTTTGTACAGAGTTCAGTGGAAGGTATGGAAGACTTCTGAAATTTGTCTATAATATCTCCAAGTATGAGAAGGATGTCATTCACACACTTCTTCAGTTTTACGATTCGTCTCTGCGTTGCTTCACTTTCCCGGACTACATCTTGGCTCCAACGTTGGAGGAGTTCTCATTTATTTTGGGAATCCCCATCAGGCATGATATAGTTTTCTTTTCTGAAGAACACCCCGGGGTAAAAGAAATGGCTGTTGCTCTTCATATTAGTGAATCCGTTCTGAACAATAATGTTGAAGAAAAACAAGGAGTTAAGGGTTTCCTATTGACTGTTTGATCAAGCCTGCATACATGGTAAAGAGAAGAATTGGACTGCTTTCCAAGCTATCCTAGCTATGTGCATCTATGGGATTATCCTGTTTCCGAATATTCCTGATCTGGTGGATATGCACGCCGTCAGAATCTTTATTTCGAAGAATCCTATACCTACCTTGCTAGGTGATGTGTATCACTCAGTTCACTACAAGAATGAGAATAGGCGTGGAAAAATTGTGAGTTGTTGTGCACCACTCTTATATACTTGGTTTCTGAGTCGTCTCCCCGAATCTGGCGCTTTCGTTGATACGAAAGATTCTCTGAAATGGTCAAAGAGGGTTATGGGCTTGACTACTGACAACATTGTTTGGATCAATCATGATTTGTTAGGAATGGAGATTATTTACAAGTGCGGAGAATTCCCTAATGTACCCTTGATAGGGAGAAGAGGTGGAATTAACTATAACCCTTCCCTTATTATCAGGCAGTTTGGTTATCCTTTGAAAGGTCCACCTGACGAGAGAGATATCAGAGAGTCCTTATTCTTCAATGGTATTGAGGATCAAGAGATGATGAGGAAGATTGTGAATGCTTGGAAACAGGTGACCAAGAGAGGTAAAACTTCGTTCGGGAAATGTAACAATCGGGCTTTCCCTCCCTATAAAGAGTGGATTAAGAAGAGAGCAGAAGAGGAGCTTCTTCCCTTCCCGGTGGAACCACCTTTGTATCCTTTGGTGATCGAGCCTCCTACCACAGTTGAGTTGGAGAAGTATAACAAATTATGGGCTGAAAAGGAAATGCTGCGGGAAGAAAATAATGAGCTAAAAAGAGAGATTTATCAGTGGAAACATGAGCGGGGTGAAGCTGTTCATACCGCCAAGTTGAAGACAGAGCTCCTTGCTAAAGCAGAAAAAGAGCTAGCTGACATGGTCGCATCCAGACAAAGGATGAAACAAGCTTTGGATGGTATCAGTCAGGTTCTCAAGTCCAAGGAGGAGGAATTAGACAAGGCTTTGTTGAAGATTCATAGGTTCAATGATCACCAAGAGACTGCCATGGCTGAGAATAAGAGAAAGGAAGATGGTTATCTAGCCCAGATTGATGAGTTGAAGTTGAAGCTCAAGAAGAAAGACGCTGAGATACTGTCAGGGGTATTCAAGAGACAAGCAGTCGAGGGTCGACTCAATAAAGCCATAGCCTCCATAGAAGAACTGAAGGTCCAAGCTGAAGTGAAGAGATCTAGACATGAGGGACCTAACATGGATGGTGCTACTGGAGAAGACGCTTGGGAGTTACATTGCCGATACTTGGATGGGGTCATACACAGGAGAGACCTTCTCATTCAAGGACTAATTCAAAAACCCAAGCATCCCGACACCAGAAAGTTGTTCAAGGAAATTCAAGATTGGTGCAGAAAGCATAATGGATGGGGGGGATTGACACTTGTGAATTTTGATGATATGCCGTAGTCTCCTTTTCTCTTTTATTGTATTGGGATCACCACCAGGCTTGTTGGTTGGGACCTCTATGATTCGTGATTATTGACATTTGGTTTTCCTCTGGTTTTCTTAATGAAGTCCCATTAAACTGGAATCAAGGGGTGGATCGCCCTGCTAATATTCAAACATGTTCATTTGCATTTGCATATTCATAATCATTTGCATAATCATTTTGCATGACAGGTGTTTATCTCCGGTGTTCTTATCTTGTTATAATCTCAGAATTGCGGACTTAACTCCTCGGGCCATTCAAGAGTTGATCATGGAGCAAGTTCAAGCTGAGTTGAGTGAACTGAAGGTTCAGAAGAAGCAATTTGGGGAAGACATGCTCCAGGAGCAGAGGATGCTGAGGGAGGAGATCAATCAGATGAAGACTCAGGTGGGCTTGGCCATGGAAATTTTGAATAGGGTGTTGAAGAAGGAAGACAATCAAGTGCCCGCTTCCACAGCAGGGGTTCTCATTTCTCCCATCTCTTTGGGGTCTCCCCTAGACCATGGATTGCATCGTGGACCCTCTCCACCGTCAGAGCTTTTGTATCAACAACCGTTTCTTAAGGGTCTTAATCCAGAAAAGCTTGAAGAGAAGTTTGACCATATACCGATGCCATACGCTCAGTTGCTTCAGCACTTGCTCAAGTTTCAGCTAATTGAATTGATTGCTGCGGGACCTCCACACACCAAGTTTCGTATGGGTTCCAATGTCCATGATAGGTGTGAATTCCACTCAGGGGTACCTGGTCATAATGTTGAAGATTGTAAGATGCTCAAGTACAAAGTCCAAGAGCTCATTGATTCAGGGGCAATTAAGTTTACATCAGTTGGCATTGGTAAACAAAGTGATGTTACTCCCAGTGTTGCAAATGGACTGAGGACTCCCTCTTTTACCAAAGGATCCACCTTGCGTCAGGGATCTCTTCTACAACCCTTGTTTGTGCCTCAGCCGAATGCGGAAAGGAAAGTGCAAGCGCAAGTGAGGCGCCCAAATCAGCACCGACAGCAGAATTATCAGCAACAGGGGCAACTGAGACCAAGAAGGCCCAACAGGATATTTGATCCTATTCCTATCCCTTATAATCAGTTGTTTGCTCATCTGCTCGAGAACTCTCTGATTCAGACGAGGAGTACCACGCCGGTACCATACCCTATTCCTCCGAATTATGACATGACTACTAGGTGCGAGTTCCACTCGGGAACGTTTGGGCATACGATTGATGAGTGTAAGGCATTCTAGCACAAGGTGCAAGACCTGGTAGACTCCGAGATCATTGTATTCACTGAAGATGATATGTACATCAATGGAAGCCTCCTTTCCCAAATGAACACACAGTCTGCAAGTACGTCCAGACAGAACTAAGCCTCCTCAGCAATGGCAATCTTCAGCTTCTTTAATTGCATTTTCATTTGTAGTTTTTCATTTCTTGTTAAAGCATCGTATGCATGTAAGACTTGATTGTTTTTTATGATGATATTAATGCAATGAGTATGTTTTTCTTGAAGTAATCCATTCATTTTCACTCTTAAATGTTTATATGCACTGCAATACCAATTTTCTTGTTTAGAACTCTTGAGGGAGGATGATGAGACGAAAACGCAAAATCTCTTGTCGTATGTTCAAGGATAGAACCCTGTTGAGGATGTACAGGCATTGTTTCAAACCCCTAAACACTGGAGATATGTTAACCACTTTTGAGCCTTGAAGTAGGAGTTTCTTTCGTACGAAAAACCCTCATACTTAACCCAAGGGTAGGGTAGGCGTCAGTTAGTTTGACCGAGCATTCAAATTTCAAGGAGAGTGTGCATCTGAGGATCCATTACCTTCCATTCCACTAGCAAGAGGTTAAACCGCAATGGTTATCCATCAACAATCAAGGAGTGAGGCAGTCGCAACCCTTTCAAGCAAGTAAGACAACCAGTGTCACACGCTTTGTTCAAAAGGGGAATAAAAAGGAAAGCCCGCTAAGTCGAAGCTTGTAAACAAGCGACTTAGGCAAAAGTTAGGGCATCCCGCTGGACTTAAAAATTGAAAAAAAACTCAAAAGAGTCAGTCTAGGCAAAACTAGGGATAAAAAAAAAAAGCAAAAGAAAGAAAAAGCGAATCCCCGATAAGAACAAACTCGTGTGATTACAAACACAAAAGATAAAAAGGGGTGACTGTCATCATAAACATTTGGAGAGATGAGCGTTTGGGTCGGATTAACTGAACATAGGACTGGAGAACATCACGAAGAGTGGGTGGGCACCGATAAATTTTGAGCCATAAATCCTTTTTTCTGAAACCGTGAACCAGACCACGTTACAGCCCTTAAAAGTCCTAATTAAAACAGGGTTCGGTCCGAAAAGAGTACTCCAACCGGATGGCGTTCCTGACTCCTATGAGTTGTGCTAATAAGATTTGTTGGTATTGCATGTGTGCATTGTTTTTGCCATTCAAAAATCAAGGTCGCATCCCAGCAAGTGATTCATTCACAAGGCTCGGCGACGTATTTTCAATAAAAACTTCTAGGTTAACATGAGTGTTGCATTAGGATTGTCATTCTCATAAATAACTTGTTCTGTTTGCATACATGTGCCTAGGCATCAATGCAGCCTACACAGTGAACGTCAGTCAAGAAGCTTGATCCTGCCAAGTTGGGATGCTTAGAAGTTCTGAAGGACAATCATATCAAATGGCGTGCTACCAAGAAACTCAGTGTAGAGTGGGCTCTCCCCAGTAAGTCATGTTAAGATGTAGCCAATCTGGGGCAGTCACGTCGAGAAATCTCTCCGAAATTCAGTTATTCTGGGGCATTCATTCTAGGATCAGGGGCAAAGTCACTTCAAAGCCCATAGTGGGGCAGGCCACCCCTAGAGCATGGGAGATCGTCCATTCCTGAAAATGGTTAATTGAAAACACCTCCTCAAGGTTCAAGATGCTAAAGCAGAGTATTGTCAAGTCATTACGATCCCCTTCGAGGTAATGTACGTCATGGATTATGAACACTGGGGCAGTTATGTCGAGATATGATAAATCTCTCCAAGAGTTTGAAGACCCTAGGGGCAGTGCGAATGCCCGATCTTCTGTAAAATCCTCTTGAGATGAAAAGTTCAAAGAGTCGCTTATGGCCATAAAGACAAGTCAGGTTGCAGGGCAACAGATTGTACACCCCCAGCAGTTGGCTCTCCCCAGCATTGAGATTGCTCCTTCCCCAGCAGGACAAACTTTCCTCAGCATAGAAGATCTTCCCCAGCAGGAGACTTGGGAAGCATCAAGACATTATTTCCCCACAGAATCAGGGTCTTCACCTTCCCCATCCAGTCAGGAAGCGTGCTCTCACCGACAATGTCATATTCTAGTCCCCAGCAAGAAGGGAGTAAATTCATTCTCCCCATCATCAGGCTAAGTTCAGCAGTATCCCCAAGCAGGCTAGCATCATGGACTATTTTCCCCAGCAGGTTCTGAGCCAATTGGATATTAGCAATTTTCAGTAACAGACTTTCGGTTCCTATTGGCGTTCATTCTCAACTCCCCCAACAGAGGAAAAATCTCAGGTTTTGGATGTTACCTTCAGTGAAAGACAGGGGGGTCCCCGGTAGTTCTTTTGTGATTTCATCCCGAGCAGAAGTTGTTGATCCGAAGAGTCGATCAGTATGACACTTCTCAGCAGAGTTCCTGGATTCAGAGGACAATTTATTTTTGTCATCCCCAGCTGGATTGATCTTTTCTCTCCAGCATTTATTTTGCTGGAGGGACCCTTTTTGCATATCATAAGCATTTGCATTGCATCCTCAAAACGCGTAGCATTTCCATCTCGTATGGAGCATTACGGCAAAATTCAAACATTTGCATTCGAAGCATAAGCCAGGTTTGATACCTTCCTTGCCAGTTTCTCTTTCCCAGCAAAGATGGCATAACTCAGGAGATTTTGGAGGAATGCGTTCCTCATACTGGTGCTCCCCGACAGAGTCTTTTGTTTAGACTTCTCATTTCCCATACGGAGTCATCTTGTCTGTGGATCTTGAGTCCGTTAGAAGTTTGCTTTTGTTTGGCCTTTCTCTTTTGTGAGATCCAGTTTACCAGTATCCTTTTCTCAGTAGGGGTGGTATGAACCAGAAGTTTTGTTTCACGTTATCCCCAGTGAAGTCTCCACTTTATGTTGGTTATCCTTTTGCGGGTACAATTGAGGTTGTATTCGTTTTGTGGATGCGATCGAGGTCATATTCGTCTTTTCTTTGTGGGTAGAGTGATTGAGGTCAGTCTTCCTTTGTGGGTACAATTGAGGTTGTATTCGTTTTGTGGGTGCGATCGAGGTCGTATTCGTCTTTTCTTTCTGGGTAGAGTGATTGAGGTCAGTCTTCCTTTGTGGGTACAATTGAGGTTGTATTCGTTTTGTGGGTGCGATCGAGGTCGTATTCGTCTTTTCTTTGTGGGTAGAGTGATTGAGGTGAGTCTTCCTTTGTGGGTACAATTGAGGTTGTATTCGCTTTGTGGGTAGAGTGATTGAGGTCAGTCTTCCTTTGTGGGTACAATTGAGGTTGTATTCGTTTTGTGGGCGCGATCGAGGTCGTATTCGTCTTTTCTTTGTGGGTAGAGTGATTGAGGTCAGTCTTCCTTTGTGGGTACAATTGAGGTTGTATTCGTTTTGTGGGTACGATCGAGGTCGTATTCGTCTTTTCTTTGTGGGTAGAGTGATTGAGGTCAGTCTTCCTTTGCGGGTGCAATTGAGGTTGTATTCGTTTCGTGGGTGCGATTGAGGTCGTATTCATATTTTCTTTGTGGGTGGAGTGATTGAGGTCAGTCTTCCTTTGTGGGTACAATTGAGGTTGTATTCGTTTTGTGGATGCGATTGAGGTCGTATTCGTCCTTTCTTTGTGGATAGAGTGATTGAGGTTAGTCTTCCTTTGCGGGTATAATTGAGGTTGTATTCGTGGGTATGATTGAGGTCGTATTTATGTTTTCTTTGTGGGTAGAATGATCGAGGTCAGTCTTCCTTTGTGGTTGCAATTGAGGTTGTATTCATTTTTTTTTGGTGCGATCAAGGTCGTATTCGGTGTTTTCTTGTGGATATGGTTGAGGTCATATTCCTTATTTTTCAGCACGCTCCATTTCGTTATTCTCACCATTAGCAAATTTCTGGGGCTTTTTCGGTATTCAATCCCCGTGTACCCTTGAATGTCTGAGAGTCGTCGCTATCATACCTTCAGGACCAAGTTGATTGAATAGGGGCAGCTGTTGCACCCCAAAATTTGCCCTCCTTACTTTATTACTAACTAGCTTAGGTTGCATTGCATTTTGCATTATCATATGTGCATATCATTGGTTCTTAGCATGGGTTCAAGGTGCCTGAGGCATGTTCTAGAGGAGAAGATATTCTTCAAAGGGTCAAGCAAGAGAGCTCAGATGGATCACTCTCTCCTAACCAGTGCATAGATTAGGGTTTTGAGATTCTTGGGTTTATTGCTTCAATGGGCAAGCTCCTTGGGTTTTTATCATCACCAAATGGCATATCTTATCTTTGTTGGAGAGGATACACATCATATTCAGAGGAATTTGGATTTGGAGACTGTGATATTTCCTCCTAGACTGAGGGTACCACAACTAGGGTTTGCTATAAAATCAGTTTATTTCTGATTTTTTGGGCAAGACTTGATTCTATGGTATTCCTTGGGTCCCTAAGTACCTAGGGATGGGAGGTTCTCCATCAGTTTGGTTCAGGAGAAGTTCAATTGGCCAATGGATTGGAAATCAGGTGAATAAGGTAAAAGTCAACAGTGAGAGGAAAAGTCAACTGTGGAATTTTGAGGTTCTCTCCAAGGTCTTCAAGATCTCACATCCTCATATGGTCTTCAAGGGTCAAGTTTCATGCCATATATCAAAAATCAGGAGTTGGTACAAAAGTTACTAAAAATGGAAATGACCTATAATTTGAATTTTCTTTTTTTGGGCAAGTTCCTGCACTGCATTCAACTTGTTTTTTCACCATCAAGAAAGCTTCAAATGAATTTTTCTCCAGCATGAAATTTGAAGATCTTTTTCTCCTCTTTCCAACAAGTACTAGTGAGTCTCCATAGCATTTGTGAAACTCAGGATATGATCAAAAGAAGGCAAAGTGGTTTTTAGGGTTTCATTTTCACAACTTTTAGATTTTGGGACATATGGACCTATGATTAATTCCATTGCTTCAAGACATGTTCCAACATCCAAGAACAATCCCTAAGGAGCATTTTTGGATTTTTAATCAAGTGGTTTCATGGGTTATTATTCACTTATTCTCCATTATTCAAAATTCCCAAATTGTTTAAAAGTCATGAATCAAAAAGTTTCAAGGCCCAATTCCAATATGGGTGTAATTAGCAATTCAAATGCAAGTGATCCATCATGGAATTCTTAAGTATACATGCATGGAGAGAGGTGTAATTCACATAATGTGATTTTTCAAAATTATTCAAAAACTCATTAAACAATGAATTGCCCAAGCCCAATTCATTATCAGAGGAAAACCCTAGGCTATTTAAACCTATCCATGCACTGGTTGGGCAGATTCACGTGACATTTGGAGGATTGGAGAATTTGAACCCTAAAGCTTTCTTTCAACAAATCTCACGATCCACAAGGAGTTTCTTCAAAGTTCTTCCACAAACCTTCTCCCGGTGCTCTCTAGAGTGCAACCCAACCACCATTTGCAGCCAAAAGCAAGTACACGTGTGGAGCCATCTCAGGTTAGGGTTGATTTTGATGATCGTGAAACTCATTTTTTAAGTATGCATATTGTTGTGTGATTGTCACTGATCATGCTGATGTAATTTTTGTGGTGTTTGGACGTGTATATTGCTTGCTATGTGTGTTTGAAGTTTTATGCCCTAACCTTAAACTCTTCGTTTTTCAATATATATTGGTTGTTTGTGTATTTTGATGCCATATTTGGATTCCTGACGAAAATCTGGGTGAGATAGTATATTCGCACGTGTGTTTTGGTGTTGTTTTGGTCACAGGTGGCCGGAGTAGGGTCCGGAACCCTAACTCCGGTGGTGGCGTTGGAACCAGTCCGGCGAAGGGTTTGAATGGGGAAGACGATTTCCCAGCCGTCCGTTCCCTTCATCTGACGGTCCAAGACTTGACATGTGTTCCGTTTTTATTTTATTTTTTTGTGTTTTAATTAATGATTGTATGTGTGCCTCCCCACGCTGTTACCATGTACCGTCCAATCTGTTTTTTTCCTTTTATTTACTTTTCTATTCAGTTGACTTCATCATATGCGTTGATTTCATCCAAAGGTTGGTAAGCTGCCAACGAATTAATGGAGGCATGTGCCGTGCACATGGTACGTACATGGTAGTCCTTTTTTTATTTTTGTTTTTTTTTCTGATTTAATGATTGGGCTGGGCTGCTATTCGCACCCCCCATCTTCAGCCCATGTCTCATTTTCCACTTCATTTTTTACTAACGCACCCCCCTACATATTATTTCATTTTATTTTATTTCAATTATTATATTTCATATTTTAATTATTAAAATTACATAATTGCATTAAAAAATTACTAAAAAATTTTCTTGCATCATATTTATCATTTTAATAAATTTTCCAAATTTTATTTTTATTTTTATCTTATTTTTATCATTTAAATTAATTATTTAGTCTATTTTCTTTTTGAATTATCCATATAATGCATACCTAATTTCTTTATTTTATTTCTCTGCAACCATAAAATATTTTTGATCCGTTCTTTTTGCATTCATTCATTAACATTCTAAATTGCATAAAAATATTTTTCTTTCATTTTTAAATTTATTTCATATTGCATTTAGGTCCTTCCCTTTGGCACATTGGACCCTACTTCTCACCTGAGCTTTGCCTGATTATTTGAATGACTAATATCTTGATTTTGTGCAAGGATTTTTTATATTTGGTTTATCTCTAGTTGAATGATATTGATGTTTAATTTGGGGATTTTAGGATTTATTTTTCTAATTATTTGATTGGCTTTCATTTGAGATCTTCTTGTATGCCTATTTCTGCCCACATCTGATTATCTGTTTGAAAAGGCACTTGTGCCATTTGCTCTGGGGTTGTTTCTCGAACTTCTAAGTTCATGTTTGGATTATTATCACTATTGTTTGCCATTGTTTGATTTTCATTTTCTTTGATATTATTTATGTCTGTTTCTCACTAACCTTTTATGCAGGGACTAAGGTAAGTTCTTTAAGGGTATGGATAAGTATCCATGGTCACCCTTATTCTTTCTTTCTCTCCTATCTTCTTCCTTTAGGATTTAGGTTGTCGTCAAACCTCACTAACCGTAGGTCACCCATGCATGATAACTTTAGGACTCATAGTCCCCCTTTAGAGTTACCCTTGTGTCTTCTCTCTTCTCATCTCAAATTTCTTTAAAACACTTAATAAGAATAAGGTGTATTGCGCACGAGCCTTACGTATGGGGAATGAGAAATTAGGGGCTTCCTCTCATCTTTCTAGAGTGCTTAGCGAGCGTCCTGTCTTGGGACGATGCGTTAAGTATTCGCCCCCTGTGCCCTAGACTTTGGTGCAATGCAACTTAGGAACTAACTTAAGCCACTTCTGTCCTAAAAAACACAAACCAACTTCAAACCTTTTTGTCCTTCGGGATTTCCAAAATTAAAGGCTATTTTCAAAAAGGGCACGTTACTTTCCGTCTGAGACGCAAACAGGCATCGACCCTAACTAGCGGACGCGAACTTAACGTCGCTCATAAAAAACACAAAAAGAACTTGGTCTGAACTACGTTGACTCTGAATTCCCCATTGCACAAAGGGGGTACGTAGGCCTAGGACGTCGACATCCTACCGAGTCGGTCTTTGTCTTCCCCTCTCCATTTTAGTATAGCCCTAGATGATAGTATAACTCACCCTTAGAATAGACAACAAGCATGGATCCCATCGAGTACGATGGACGCGTGGGGTGCTAGCACCTTCCCCTCGCGTAACCGACTCTCGAACCCAGGCTATGGTTGCGATGACCATTCCTTTCCCTCTTCCTAAGGTTTATGCGGTGTTCCCTTTCCCTCTCTTAGGATAAATTTACACGGCTGGCGACTCTATTTTTCCGCGCCACTCTCGCGTTTGTACCCGGATGAAAATCCTGGGAGCGACACTAGTGACCCAACAAGAGGGTGTTTTAGTGTCTAGTACGAAGCCCGAGATGGAGGCTAAAAGGGAAGGGACTCAACAAGAGAGTGTGTTTGACAAGTGATTGACTCAACAAGAGAGTCTTTTATACTCAACAAGAGAGTGTTTTTATCTGTCTGATACGAAGCCTAAGACGGAGGCTAAAGAGGTTTGACTCAACAAGAGAATCTTTTATACTCAACAAGGGAGTCTTTTTCTATCTCGTACGAAGCCCAAGATGGAGGCTGAAAGGAGATTGACTCAACAAGAGAGTCTTTTATACTCAACAAAAGAGTGATTTATATGTGCCTTGTATGAAGCCCAAGACGGAGGCTTAAAGTGTTTGACTCAACAAGAGAGTCTTTTATACTCAACAAGAGAGTGTTTTCTATCTTGTACGAAGCCCGAGATGGAGGCTAAAAGTGGTTGACTCAACAAGAGAGTCTTTTATACTCAACAAGAGAGTGATTTTATCTGTCTTATACGAAGCCTAAGATGGAGGCTAAAAAAAGGTTTAACTCAACAAGAGAGTCTTTTATACTCAACAAGAGAGTGTGGGGATAATCATTGTACAAAGCCCAAGAGGAGGCTAGCTTTATTGGTGACTGTTTCAGTTTAGTGACAGGTCCAGTATATTGGATAAAAGAGAAAATCGTTCTTATAAAGGGACGATTAAAGGTAAGGTTGTGCTTTGGTACTGATCGGAGGATCAGGGTTATTTCCTGTTCTTTAAGGAAATGGGAAATCCAAAGGGTATTGAGACTGTCTAAGTCTACTGGTGTTTTGAGAAATCGATTCTCAGATAAGTGAATGAACTTTGTATGATGCCCAAAAGAAGGCTGGTATATTAAGGGATGAAGGTCAACCCATTAACTGGTCTGACACTTGACTCAGAAAAACAGCTCTAGCAAATTGATGACTAGTTTCTATTCCTATACCTATAGAGATCTCTAGGTCCTTGAACTAAGCCCAAGAGAAGGCATGAGAGCTTTTAAGAAGCCGAAGGGTCCTTGTACAATGCCCAAGAGGAGGTGGGGATGATTTTAAGAAGCCTATGGATCCCCTGTGAGGGATATTCTTCTAGCCATCTTGTTTTAATGATGTCAACAAATGCATTAGATTGTAATTTGAGCGGTATCACTTCACGTGTCGGGCATACAGCATCTCATCGTTGTTGGTCATGTGTCTAGATGCATAGGATCTTATTCTCCTCAAAAATAAATGTCCACAAGTGATTTAATAGTGTCTAGCATGTGTGTTTGTCCTTGGTCTGGTAAAAACAATTCAAAAATTGAAATTTCTCAAAAAATTGGCCTTCATGCGCTGACCTCAGATCTTATGCGCCGACCTCAAGAATCATGCGCTGACCCCCCAGAACTCACGGGTAAGCGCATAAACCTGAGAACCCAAAATTGCTTTTCTATGCGTCGACGCATAGACTCCAGAGTTCGACGCATGACACTGCTTTTTGTGCTTTTTCACTCAAATTCATTTCTGTTATTTCCTGTTATATCCTTTGGTCATATTTTTTCATATAAATAGTTTTGGGTCTTCATTTTTCATTTTCAAGAACAAGAAACGTGAAAAATATATGCCAGTTCTCTCTTCATCTTCACCTTCTTCACTGTGTAAACAAACAATCGCACATAATCATTTTTGTTTGTGTCGCCCATTGATCGAAGTGATAACGTTCAGAATTTAGGAAGTGTGATCTTCATCTTCTGAGTTGAGAGATTGGCAGGTGTTTCTTGAATCAAACCAGTTGGGTTTGTCCTCCAAGAATCGAGGAGATTTTGGGGGTTTTGTACAAACTGTTCTTTCTACAGGGATTCAGCTGGGTGAAGGTAACCGGAAATTGGCGCAACTGTTTCGGTTTAGTAGCTGGAATCAGAGGATCGTAGAAGAAGGTTTGGGTTCGAATTCTTGGAAGATTTCAATTGACCGAGTGAAGGTAACTGAAGAACGGCGTTTTCTTTCGGTTTAGTAGCGTGGGACGGTAATTGAATCATCCATATTCGGAGCACTTGATTCATCTTGAATCAAGGGAAGAGAAAATTCTACATCAAAGATCGAAGACGTTCGGGGTTTGAATGTTCACAGTTTTCTCTTGTAATAAACATTGCAACAACTACATATCTATATATATATATATATATATATATATATATATATATATATATATATATATATCTCAATTCCTGTTGTGGAATTGGGGGTAGACGTACCCAAAGCGAGGACGATTGGGGAACTGCCTAATCAAATCTCGGGTGTTCTCTCTCTTTCTCTTAACTCTTTTACATTTCAGTAGTGTTCAATTTTGTGACGTTGCAAACTATCGTAATTTCTGTCATAGAATAATTGTATGCTGTTAAACTATTTTTGTAAAATCAATACAATTCATTGAATTGTGTTTTGGAGCAGCTGCACATTATTCTCCATAGAAATTCTGCACATAGTGTGTTTACGCACACTACGTGTTTGATAATTTGTTTTCAAGCAAAATTCGAACACAGTGCTTTAAATTATTTATCAATTAACCTCATTGGATCGGTATAAACATCAAGCAAGTGATAATTTGTTGTCTGCGTTTATAAGTGTTATATTCAGAACTGAATTTTTCTCTTTCGTTCTCATCCACAATATATTCGTGCATATCCGATCCTTTCGGTAGAAGGTACGTTGTAGACGTTTCTATCCAGCGGTAGCTTCCGTTAAACAAATTTTGTTAAAACAGAATTTTGTAGTCCATTTGCGTGTAAAACTCAAGGGATCTATTCAACCCCCCCCTTCTAGATCCATAGCCATCGTCTAACAAGTGGTATCACGAGCTCCGGTTTATTCTAGTGCTTCGGTAGAACTTCTTGGATCATGGCGAACGAATCTAAGGGGGCTTATAATAGAGCTCCAGTTTTTACAGGTGAAAACTACAGCTACTGGAAGGATTGTATGCGTGTTCATATTAACTCCTTAGATCGGAAGGTTTGGAACGTTATTTTAAACAGTCCCATGGAAATCACTATTACTAACGCGGAAGGCGTTGTTGTTCCTAAACCCGAAGACCAATGGACTGAGGAGGACGAGAAAAAGTACAGTTATGATTGGAAGGCTCGTAATATGATCATTTCCTCTTTGGGAGTTGACGAATATTATCGAGTCTCCCATTGCGAAACAGCCAAAGCTATGTGGGATGCCTTACAAGTAGCCCACGAAGGCACTAATGATGTTAAATTGGCTCGTATCAATACACTAACGCAAGAGTTTGATTTGTTTTACATGAAGCAAGGGGAAACCATTGCGGATATGCAAAAACGATTCACTCACATCATCAACAAATTGCATGTTCTTGGTAAACCAATTCCTAATGAGGTTTCTACTAATAAAATTCTGAGGTGTCTTAGCAGGGAATGGCAACCGAAGGTTACCGCTATCAAGGAGGCCAATAATCTTGCTACTCTACACCTCACAACACTCTTTGGTAAACTCGATGAGCATGAGCAAGTGCTCATTAGCTTGGATAAACATGAGAAGAGCATAAAGAAAGAGAAGGTAAAAGATACGGAGAAGAAGTCGATAGCTCTTAAGGCTTCTTGTACAAAGTCCACACATCAAGAGCTAAGTGATGATGAAGCCAAAAACGACAAAGATGAAGATTTCGGTGACGATATGAGCTTATTTGTGAAAAGATACAATAGATACATTCGTAAGAATGATATTCAGCACTCGGACAGAAATCTTGTCAAGTTCCGTAAGCAATCGAGAAGTGAAGGAAATAAAAATGGCAAGGTAAAAGGGACGTGCTACAACTGTGGAAAATCCGGGCACTACAAACCGGATTGTCCATCCTTAAAGAAAGACAAAGACAAGGATAATGACAAGAGTCGCTCAAAGAAAAAGTCCAACAAGTCTCGACGAGCATACATCGCTTGGGAAAGTGATAGCGAGTCGGAGAAAGATGACTCTTCAAGTGACGAAAGTGAATCCGTCAACCTTTGTCTCATGGCACGTCACAACAAAAGAAAAGAGGTAAAACACTCTAAATATGAAAACTGTCAAAATATGTCTCATGCTGAATTACAAAGAGCTTTTGATACATTACACCACGAAGCTAAGGAAGCATTTCAACGCTTAGCTTCGAATAAAAAGATTTTTTCCTATTTGGAGAAAAAGGTCTCCGATTCCCAAAAGGAATTGGAAGATCTTAAAAACTCCATGGTGAATGCATCAAAAACTAAAATTGATGAGAATAAATATACATGGTTTGACCTTGGGGGCTGTGGTACTTGTCACATTTGGCAAAGAGAGGTGAGAACCCTCAAAGCCAAGTTAGACAAGGCTCTCAAGCCTAAGATTACGTTTGCTATTGATCGATCACATTATCGTGAAACTATGAATAATCCTTATCAACAATACACGTATGTGATTCGAGATAGTGATAGCAAAGGTAAACTCCAAACTAATCGTGATTGCTTATGTTGTTGTAAGCCCGGTCATACTATTGCTAAGTGCCGCTTTCGGAGATTTCTTGTTCCAAAGGGCATTTATCAATGGGTGCCCAAAGGAAATTTTGGTTTCACTCACCATGAAGGACCCAATGAGAATTGGGTACCTACTCTCCCTTGATTATTTTTGTAGGTACAAATTCTTGAGACCACCGAAGGAAGATGGGTTCTAGATAGTGGCTGCTCAAGACATATGACCGGAGACATAACTCTTTTCATCGACTTTGTGGCAAAGAAAAAGGGGTTTGTCACTTACGGAGATAATAACAAGGGACAAATTCTCGGTAAAGGTAGTATAGGTAACCCCTCATCTACTACTATCTCTGATGTACTTCTTGTAGAGGGCCTTAGACACAACCTTTTAAGCATTAGTCAACTATGCGACAAAAATTATAAAGTCTCTTTTTCAAAGGATTGTTGCGTAGTTGAAGATTGCGACAAAAAGAATGTGTTTAAGGGCTTGAGGGTGAATAACGTCTATATGCTAGACTTAAACGAGGTATCATTGAATGGAGACAAGTGTTTAGTCACTATGAATGAAGATTCATGGTTGTGGCATAGACTCTTGGCTCATATCAACTTTGATTTGCTTAACAAAAGTATTTCTAAAGACCTAGTCATCGGTTTGCCCAAAATTAAATTTACAAAGGATCATCTTTGCGATGCGTGCCAAATGGGGAAGCAAACAAGGATCTCTTTTAAATCTAAAAACATTGTTTCAACTATGAGACCTCTTGAGCTCCTCCATATGGATCTCTTTGGACCATCTAGGGTTAAAAGCCTAGGTGGTAACTACTATGGATTTGTTATAGTCGATGATTTTTCTAGGTTTTGCTGGACAATTTTCTTAGCAAATAAGAGTGATACCTTTTCAGCCTTTGAACGATTTGCTAAGTTATCTCAAAACAAGTTGAACACAAACATTGGGTCAATCCGAAGTGACCATGGGGGTGAGTTTGAAAATCATTTATTTGAAGCATTTTGTGATTCCAATGGAATTGATCATAACTTTTCAGCACCACGTACCCCTCAACAAAATGGGGTAGTGGAACGTAAAAACAGAGTTTTGGAAGAACTTGGAAGGACTATGATCAATGATAGTGGATTACCAAAATACTTTTGGGCCGACGCATAAGTACGGCTTGTTACGTTTTGAATAGGGTGCTCATCCGGCCTATTCTAAACAAGACTCCGTATGAGCTTCTAAAAGGGCGTAAGCCAAACATATCTCACCTTCATGTATTTGGTTGCAAATGCTTTGTGTTAAATAATGGAAAAGAGACTCTCGGCAAATTTGATGCCAAGGCTGACGAGGGTATTTTTCTTGGATACTCTCAGTCAAGTAAAGCTTATAGAATCTATAATAAAAGGTTACGTATAGTTGAAGAGTCAGTTCATGTTTCTTTTGACGAGTCTTATCCGAGAAATGTCGGAGAAGGTAGTTCTTTTCATGGTGCAGGTGTACCTACTGAAGACATACTCAAGGACACTGGCAAGGGAACTGATCAGCCTGAAGCAGTGCGTATTGAGGAGGAAAAGGATCACCAACCAGTGAAAAGTGAGGATGATCATCATGCTAAGAATGATGAACTTCCTCCAGCTTGGAAGTCTTCCAAAGACCATCCAATTGACAACATTCTCGGTGATATCTCTAAGGGAGTAACTACTCGCTCTAAACTTAGTAACTTTTGTTATTACTCTGCTTTTGTTTCCCAAGTCGAACCTAAAAACTCTAAGGAAGCGTTACTCGATGAGCATTGGTATCTATCAATGCAAGATGAACTAAATCAATTCTGGAGAAATGAGGTTTGGGACCTTGTCCCCCCTCCGCGAGATCATCGAGTAATAGGCACCCGATGGGTGTTTAGGAACAAACTTGATGAAAATGGAGTAATAACGCGTAACAAAGCTAGGCTTGTAGCGCAAGGCTATAACCAAGAGGAAGGAATCGACTATGAGGAAACTTATGCGCCGGTTGCCCGACTCGAGGCCATACGCCTTCTACTTGCCTACGCTTGCACAAAGAACTTTAAGCTATTCCAAATGGATGTCAAAAGTGCATTCCTTAACGGATATATAAATGAAGAGGTTTATGTAGCCCAACCTCCAGGTTTTGAATCACATGAATATCCTGATCATGTTTATAAACTTAAACGAGCTTTGTACGGACTAAAACAGGCCCCTAGGGCTTGGTATGAACGTCTAAGCAAATTTCTACTTGATCAAGGGTATTCAAGAGGAAAGGTTGACGCAACCCTCTTTATTAAACATCAAGGAAAACACTTAATTTTGGTATAGATTTACGTTGACGATATTATATTTGGGTCTACTAACATGACCTTGGTCAAGGAGTTTTCTAGTTTGATGCAGGGGGAGTTTGAAATGAGCATGATGGGGGAGCTCAACTATTTCCTCGGATTGCAAATCAAACAACTTGAAGAGGGCACATTTGTGAGTCAAACGAAATATTGTCTTGAGTTACTAAAACGTTTTGATATGCTGAACTGCAAAGCAATAGATACTCCTATGCCTACAAGTGCTAATCTCGATCGTGACGAAAAGGGTAAGGATGTTGAGGTAAAGAAGTACCGAGGTATGATAGGGTCTCTCCTTTATCTTACTGCATCACGTCCCGATATAATGTTTAGTGTATGCATGTGTGCGAGGTATCAGGCACATCCCAAGGAATCCCACCTGAAGGCAGTTAAATGCATACTTCGATACCTCTCTGGTACTCCAAAGTATGGGCCGTGGTATTCCAAAGGAAGTGTTTGTTCCTTAGTTGGTTACTCTGATTCTGACTTTGTCGGGTGCAAGTTGGATAGGAAAAGTACTAGTGGCACATGTCACTTTTTCGCAAATTCCTTGGTGAGTTGGCACAGCAAGAAACAGGTCTCCGTTGCTCTGTCAACAGCCGAGGCGGAATACGTTGCCTCCGGTAGTTGTTGTGCTCAAGTCCTATGGCTTAAACAACAATTACTGGATTTCAATTTAAAACTTGAACGTATTTCAATTTTGTATGATAACACTAGTGCGATTAATCAAACTAAGAACCCTGTACTACATTCACGCACCAAGCATATCGAAATACGCCATCATTTTCTTAGGGATCATGTAGAGAAAGGTGGTGTTATTTTTGAGCATGTTGACACTAAGAATCAACTTGTTGACATTTTCACAAAACCATTAGCTACAGAGCCTTTCTTTCACATCCGTAGGGAACTTGGCATTCTCGATATCTCGGATCGTGCATAACATCCTTGAGAATTATGAGCTTCACATATATATATATATATATATGCTTGTTCATATCTTTAACTAACAATGTAAAGAGAAATTTATTCATATGTGAGGGATCTCACCGTCATGACGTTCAAGGTAATATCGTTCCAACTTATAGAGGTTTATCAAAATTTTGTGCCATGTTACTTACTCCAATCTTGATGTTTATTTCATTTTGAGCACTTATCATTCATGTGAATGTTTGGTTCTGTGTGTATATGTGTATTTATCTGCTTGGAACAAGATTTTTGCAAAAATTTCAATTTTGCACTTCCATGCGTCGACGCATGATTTCACGCGCTGACCTATTAAACTCTCGGGTCAGCGCATAACAACATGGTCAAGTAATTTTCAAAATTTTCAGAAAGCATGCGCCGACGCACAGGTTACAGGTCGACGCATAAAGGATTCATTCAGACTTCTTTATGTTTCTGGGTTGCGTGCGCCGACCTATAAATGCTTCTCCTTCCCTATATTCTCTATTGCACATTAAACTATAATGACCATAAACCTTAGGGCATCATGTTTTAGTTGTGCATGAAGTTGTGTTTTGTTGTTTGCTTTCTGTTATTTTGACATGCGCTGCACTTTTCTGTTATGTTTCAAACTTTATGAAGTGAATGTCTTGCTTTAATATCGTTGTTCCGTATTTTATCAATACTAGTTTACATTAGCGGTATCATATGTGGATACTGATAACTGTTTTGTTGTTGCAAATATTTGTTTATCCAATACATATTTTCGTATGCTATTTTGAACACTGTCTTCTCGTCTTTTTGATGTTGTCAAAGGGGGAGAAGAATACAAGCTACAGAAACGTTTAAACCGGATGTTAAAGACAGGGGGAGTATTGATCATCTAAAATTACATCTCCCGTGAAAAACAAGGAAGTGTTGCCATCATCAAAAAGGGGGAGTATGTGAGGGATATCCTTCTAGCCATCTTGTTTTAATGATGTCAACAAATGCATTAGATTGTAATTTGAGCGGTATCACTTCACGTGTCGGGAATACAACATCTCATCGTTGTTGGTCATGTGTCTAGATGCATAGGATCCTATTCTCCTCAAAAATAAATGTCCACAAGTGATTTAATAGTGTCTAGCATGTGTGTTTTTCCTTGGTCTGGTAAAAACAATTCAAAAATTGAAATTTCTCAAAAAATTGGCCTTCATGCGCTGAGCTCAGATCTTATGCGCCGACCTCAAGAATCATGCGCTGACCCCCCAGAACTCACGGGTAAGCGCATAAACCTGAGAACCCAAAATTGCTTTTCTATGCGTCGACGCATAGACTCCAGAGGTCGACGCATGACACTGCTTTTTGTGCTTTTTCACTCAAATTCGTTTCTGTTATTTCCTGTTATATCCTTTGGTCATATTTTTTCATATAAATAGTTTTGGGTCTTCATTTTTCATTTTCAAGAACAAGAAACGTGAAAAATATATGTCAGTTCTCTCTTCATCTTCACCTTCTTCACTGTGTAAACAAACAATCACACATAATCATTTTTGTTTGTGTCGCCCATTGATGGAAGTGATAACGTTCAGAATTTAGGAAGTGTGATCTTCATCTTCTGAGTTGAGAGATTGGCAGGTGTTTCTTGAATCAAACCAGTTGGGTTTGTCCTCCAAGAATCGAGGAGATTTTAGGGGTTTTGTACAAACTGTTCTTTCTACAGGGATTCAGCTGGGCGAAGGTAACCGAAAATTGGCGCAACTGTTTCAGTTTAGTAGCTGGAATCAGAGGATCGTAGAAGAAGGTTTGGGTTCGAATTCTTGGAAGATTTCAATTGACCGAGTGAAGGTAACTGAAGAACGGCGTTTTCTTTCGGTTTAGTAGCGTGGGACGGTAATTGAATCATCCATATTCGGAGCACTTAATTCATCTTGAATCAAGGGAAGAGAAAATTTTGCATCAAAGATCGAAGACGTTCGGGGTTTGAATGTTCACAGTTTTCTCTTGTAATAAACATTGCAACAACTACATATATATATATATCTCAATTCCTGTTGTGGAATTGGGGGCAGACGTACCTAAAGCGAGGACGATTGGGGAACTTCCTAATCAAATCTCGGGTGTTCTCTCTCTTTCTCTTAACTCTTTTACATTTCAGTAGTGTTCAATTTTGTGACGTTGCAAACTATCGTAATTTCTGTCATAGAATAATTGTATGCTGTTAAATTGTTTTTGTTAAATCAATACAATTCATTGAATTGTGTTTTGGAGCAGCTGCACATTATTCTCCATAGAAATTCTGCATATAGTGTGTTTACGCACACTACGTGTTTGATAATTTGTTTTCAAGCAAAATTCGAACACAGTGCTTTAAATTGTTTATCAATTAACCTCATTGGATCGGTATAAACATCAAGCAAGTGATAATTTGTTGTCTGCGTTTATAAGTGTTATATTCAGAACTGAATTTTTCTCTTTCGTTCTCATCCACAATATATTCGCCCATATCCGATCCTTTCGGTAGAAGGTTCGTTGTAGACGTTTCTATCCAGCGGTAGCTTCCGTTAAACAAATTTTTTTAAAACAGAATTTTGTAGTCCATTTGCGTGTAAAACTCAAGGGATCTACTCAACCCCCATTCTAGATCCATAGCCATCGTCTAACATCCCTAAACCCCGAGAAGTTCAAGACATGCCATTCACCGAGAATAGATCAAGCCAGGAAAGTCCGAGAATTTGGAAGAAACTCAAGAGATGCCATTCACGGAGAAAAGATCATCTTTGGGGAGTTAGAGTTTTTTTGACAATGTCTAAGGGTGAGAGTCTGAGAAAGGGTTCACAGAGAATGCTGCCTTTCACGTTTCCATATTGTTTAACCCCAAGAGAAGGGAAGACGGTATCTGGTAATCCTATGGGGATCTAGTTTTGACTGTATTTAAGAGCGACCAACAGGCTTTACCTAGTTCTAGACGTAGTTGCCGGGGAAAACTCTAAATAACTATACTAGTATTACACAGTTGATATTTGACAAGTATATAAAAGAATGTGAAAGAGGACTTACAGTGAGCATCCCCACAATACAGTTATATATATATATATATATATATATATATATATATATATATATATATATATATATGAAAGCGGGTAAAGAAAGCGGGTAAACACTTACTCGGTTGTAGAGCTTCCATGCTGTTTTGTTAGTTGTTCAACAAAGAAAGCTTTGATACCAATATTATATTCTAAATCAAAGGATAAAGTGCTTTGAAAAGATTGTTGGGGCTTATAGCTCAAGGAGAGGCCCAAGCTTTTATCATTGATTGCACTATTGTTTTGAATTTGTACAGGGACTTATACAAGTGACTTAGGTCCAAAAAAGTTTTCTGTACAAAGGGATGGGTCTTACACTCTCTCAAGAGGCCCAAATGTATTTAAAGAAAAGGAAAGGGGCTTATAACACGAGGGTAGGCCCAAAGGGTTTTATTTGAAAAATGACGATCGCACCGAGATTTCTTTAACGTACTGGGTCTTATAGAATGCATTGAGGCCCAAAACGGTTTTATCTAAAAGGGATGGGTCTTACACTCTATTAGAGGCCCAAAGGTTTATTTTTTTACAAGTGGTGGGGCTTACAGCTCAAGGAGAGGCCCAAAAAGTTTTTGTTAAAAAGACGACGATCGCGCCAAATTTTTGATGGGATCGGGACTTATACAATACACTGAGGCCTAAATCATTTTGGTTTTCAAAAAGGGTTGGGTCTTACACTCTACTAGAGGCCCAAAATGTTTGAAAAAGATTTGTGACGATTGAATTGATCAAAACCCTAATTTGTTTTCAAAATATATTTTAATTTAATAAAAATTTAATTAAAATCATCAAAATTGTTCAACATGTGTGAAAAACAAATTGTGGTATTGGATTAATGTTTGAAAAATCATGTTTATACCCACAAAATAATTGGAAATCAATTAAGTTTGGAAAATCAAGGGAGAAAAAATATTTCAAATGTTAAAAACAATTAAAACATTAATTATTTGCAAAAATATCAAATATATGAAATAAGTAATATTTTTGGGAGTTTTTGGTAAAATAAAATATTTTAACATTTTTGTGTAGGGCTGATTACACCACAGAACATCCTTGATTGTTTTTAGAGAAGATATCACACTGGTGATAATTATGATGTGGCACATGGCCGTATCCGCTCTGTCTACAATGCATCTTGACCAAGTTGGCCCTCAATAAGAGTACATCATGAATTTGATAGATGTTGTTAGACTCTCCCTCTATCAAATTTACCGCAACTTTCTCGTGTTGAGGCAACGGGTTCGTCAGAACATTCGCATTCGTATCTTTGAAAGATAAGACCCCGCTCATAACAAGCTTTTGCGAATCGGATTTGAAACTGAGATAGTTTTCTATGTTATGCCCTGGTCCTCCTTGATGGTAAGGATAATTCTGATCTGTTTTGAACCAGAAAGGAGGATTTTTCGGTACTGTAAGAGGAGACTTGGTTTGGACATGCCCCTTGACCAGTAATAATAGAAACAGTTCTGCGTACAACATTGGCATAGGGTCAAACCCTGGTGGTCGTGTTGTATGGTTGTTGTTGTACAGAGGACGAGCCTGCTGAAGAGGCTGTTGTGTCCTTTGCTGATATTGTTGTTGATTAGGTTGGATCTATGCAACCTGAGGTTGATACGTAGGAACAGGCGCAGGGTTAATAGTAGGAGTTACAGCTGCTACTGGTTGGTATCATCGCCTTTACTTTCCGAGAGAGATATTGCCAATATCTTGCTCTTTTTTCTTAGGGAGAGCACTACCGTATCGTTTTGTACTACTTGATGATCCATCGTCTTTAACTAAGCGTCCTTCTCGGACTGCTTCTTCAAGACGAACTCCCATGCCGACCAGTTCAGTGAAGTCGCTGGGCGCACTGGCGACCATTCTATCGTAGTGGAATGAGCTCAGGGTTTTTAAGAAGATCTTTGTCATCTCTTTTTCCTCCAGAGGTAGACAAATCTGGGCGGAAATTTCACGCCATCTCTGAGCATGTTCTTTAAAGGTTTCCTTGTCCTTTTGTGACATCGATCTGAGCTGATCTCTGTCCGGTGCCATGTCCAGATTGTATTTATATTATTGAATGAAAGCAGCGCCAAGATCTTTGAATGTGTCGATCGTAGCGCGATTTAAACCCATGTACCATTTTAATGCGGTACCGGTTAAACTATCCTGAAAGTAGTGAATTAGTAGCTCCTGGTTCTTTGTCTGAGCTGACATTCGCCGAGCGTACATCACCAAATGGCTCTGAGGGCAAGAGTTACCCTTGTACTTTTCAAATTCGGGTACCTGGAAATTGTGCGGAACTTTGACATTGGGGACCAAACAAAGGTCTGCGGCGTCCTTTCCAAATAAATCCTGACCGTGAAGGGCTTGCAGTTCTTTCTGCATCTCCAGGAATTGTTCCTGGAATTCATTCATTCTGTCGAACATGCTATCGTTTCCACCAGAAGGTATCTATGGAATCTGTCCTTTCTAGACAGTGTGTTCCACGGGCGGTGGTATAGTTATCATGGCAGAGACTCTTGGTGTCTCCCGAAGTTTGTAACCTTCAGAAGTTGCTGTCATGCCCCTGGCATCTTCGCTTTCCCAAAGTTTGTAACCTTCAGGCCCAACGATTCCTGCTACGGTTCCCTGATCCTCAGTGATAGGCGAAACATATCCTTCCGGGATATAGTTAAGTGGCATGCCCTAGGGACGATCTTTCGGCATTCTATACCTAGGATCATACTTCTCCACTATGGGCGTTGATGTGATCTCTGAGATCACAGTCCTTTGTTGCTGCATCTGAGCTTCTGCTAGAGCTTGCATGTCGTTATGAAGCTTTCTCAGATCTTCTTTCAGAGTGTCGATCTCTTCTCTCAACTCTCTATTCTCTTCCTCGTGATCATCCATCTTTTTCTGACGATTGGCCCGAGTATTATACGAATGACACAGTTTGACTCTAGAATCGAGACACAAACGTGAGATTCGTAGGGAAGAAGAATGCATTTATGTGAGAATGATGAATGATTTGAAATGATTATATTAATTGTATGTTTTTATTTATTCAAAGTAAACTTCGACAATTGGATTGCAAATATCAAACAGTGGGGAAACCCCGTTTTATTGAATTCAAAGGATTGCGGAAATGGAAATACAGTAGATTACAAAGTGCTGAAAAAGGAAATATAAACTAATGGATCCTGAGTCCTCTCTAAAGAGAACTCAGGTGCTAGTTCTGGTACTTTCCTTTTCTTTGACCGGGCCTCTTTAGCCGTTGTCGGGTCGTCATTCCTTTGCCAAGTGAAAGGAGCGAGCAAGTTCCTATGGTCATCCTGACTTTCTACAGCATGTTGCTCTAAAATCTCGATCAGAGCATCTTTATCTCTCAATAGCTGTTGTAGTTTCTTACACTCCACATTGAGAATACGGTACTTGTTCCTCCAAGACCTCTTCTCCTGCTGAACTTTGCTGAGAGGAACCTGAAGCTTTTCCGTATCAGACATAAAATAAAGGGCAGAGTCCCTTAATGGAAGAACTTCCTGACGAGGGTAAGGCATCCTTAGCTTGAGAGCTCTAGTTTGTACCCAATGGAGATAAGGCTCCATCGAGACACAGTCTGGTTTTCCTAGAGACTCTCTTCCTTTCCTGTGAACGTGTTTCTAGGCATGCACTATTTCTACCTTTAGTGCCCTGTCATTTTATCCTTCCTTGAAAAAAAGACCTTCTAGATGAGCATTGCGCGGGACATGCCTTATTGGGTATCCAAATTGACGACGAACTAACACCGGATGATAGTTGATTCCCCCCTTAGTTCCTATAAGGGGTACATTTGGGGAATTTCCCCAACGCTCAATGATCCTGATCTCGTCGTAGATTCGATTGTACCAATCGATGTCAGAGTTGGTAAGAGACATGATTCTCTGCGACCAACGTAAAGTATTCTTTTGATCCCAAAATGCTGCAGACTTCGGCAAATGGGAAGTGAACCATTTGTAAAGCAAGGGTACACAACACATGATAATTCCTCCGTTGTATAAATTCCTTAAGTGTACCGAATGATACGCATCTACGATTAAGGTCAGTACAGGGTTTCCGATCAGGGAAATCTTAATGGCGTTGATATCTACGAAGTGATCAATGTTGGGAAACAAACATAACCCGTAGGTGAGCAAAACGAAGATGCTCTCGAAAGCGGCCACGTTCCCTATACTGGAAAAGTACAGGGCTTTCTTTATCAAGAATTGGGCTGGAAAACCTTGGATGCCACCCTTAGTGGTCATGTGAGTCCTGACTTCTGACTCGTCCAAATAAATTGCTCTTGCAATGGTTTGATCCTTTGGAATTTCTTCCAGTCCAGAAAAGGGAGCTTAATCAGTGATATGCAGAGCAGTCAAGTGAGAATACTCCTCCAGCGTTGGTGCTAGCTGATAATCCGGGAATGTGAAATAGTGATAGACCGGATCGTAGAACTGGATTAGTGTGGATAGGATTCCTTCGATTACATGGACCCTTAATAGAGACAGTAGTCCCCCATACTTGGCTCTGAAAGCCTCAGGGTTGGTGATCATTCTCGCCAAACCTCTCAAATCCTCTAACTTTGGAACCTTGAAGGTATACTTATGAGTTTTCCTTCTACCGAAATCCATTAGTGCAATCTCTGTATCTGACATTTGCAATCATTGTCTTAGTTTAATTTGAAAAAGTGAAACTAGAAGAGAAGATTTTTCTTTGTTTTAATGTTTTTTAAATGAATGTATGAATGCAGCACACAAAAACATAGAAAAAACATGGGGTCAAAGGGTTGGTGTCATGAAGTCAAGGCTCTACCCCCCCCCCCCCCCCCAAAGGTTTATACTGGTGATTTTTTGTACCTGTCCGCAAAATCATTGACCCCTCTTGGGATGACAACAGCAAGCGGATCGCCAGCGAGCTGATGTATCCTAGAGTCATCTCAAATGAGGGTAGTATCGCGTGACAACTATTTTCGATAGCTTCCGCATTACAAAATGGTTTCAGTCTACTAAAAACCTCAGCTTCTCAGATAACCCAGTTGACCATACTACTTTCAACAACCGGAGTCGTATAGGCAATGAATCTGCAAAGGGAGTCTCCACTGAGTTTGATGGTCGATCGGTGACTCTTAACTGGGATTCACACCCGCAAGATTACCCGCATTGCCATCACCTATCTTAGGTGTATACTCAATCTTTCCACATGCGGCATCACACGCATTCCCATTAGCCGAAAAATAAACACAGATATCAATTAGGAAAAGCAGTATATATATTTGTCTTAATCATCCTAGACCTCTAGTCTTATGATCCTATACAGACAATGACTCCCCAGCAGAGTCGCCATTTCTGTGACATTTTGTGAACTCAAGGTTTTCACCGAAGATTGTAAGAAAGAGAAGACGGGCCCCACGGTGGGCGCCATTTTTTCTGTAGCGCGATTTTTGTGGTCCTGAGTCACGATCGCTTGGATACTACAGTTCGATTCATTTTTTATCCTATTGAGCTGATTAAGGAAAGGAAATAGATGTCTCCAATTAACCCTGCTTGCATACTGAATTTGAACAGCGGTCTGTTAGGTTACAAATGCTATGTGGATGTGTGGCCCAATCTTTGGTTATTTTGTTAAGAACACAGTGTCTGGATTATTTGTGAGGTTTTTGGTAATGTGTTTAAATTTGATGTTTTTGGGTTGATTTGGTGGAGATACTGGATTTTGGGTTTTTTTTATTAGTATGCTCGCTAATATTTTCAATCTTATGCCTACGTATTCCCGTTTGTTGAAACTGGGAAATCAGAGCGATCGTAGTTCCTCTTATTATATGGGAGGAAAAAGGCTGTTTTGGTGTCTTGTTCAAAGCCAAAGACGTGAAGCTAAAGGTGGTATGTATCTTGTTCAAAGCCCAAGATGTGAAGCTGAAGGGTTGGATGAGAGAGAATTTGTCATCTCTAAGGAGAAGTTATTGATGTTTGTATACTGTGAGCAAGGCATGACTTTGATGCCAAAAGGTTGATTGACTCAACCGGGATTTTCTTTATACAAAGCCTAAGATAAGGCTAGTGACCCAACAAGAGGGTGTTTTAGTGTCTCGTACGAAGCCCGAGATGAAGGCTAAAAGGGAAGGGACTCAACAAGAGAGTCTGTTTGACAAGTGATTGACTCAACAAGAGAGTCTTTTATACTCAACAAGAGAGTGTTTTTATCTGTCTTATACGAAGCCTAAGACGGAGGCTAAAGAGGTTTGACTCAACAAGAGAGTATTTTATATTCAACAAGAGAGTGTTTTTCTATCTCGTACGAAGCCCGAGATGGAGGCTGAAAGGAGATTGACTCAACAAGAGAGTCTTTTATACTCAACAAAAGAGTGATTTATATGTGCCTTGTATGAAGCCCAAGATGGAGGCTAAAAGTGTTTGACTTAACAAGATAGTCTTTTATACTCAACAAGAGAGTGTTTTCTATCTCGTACGAAGCCCGAGATGGAGGCTAAAAGTGGTTGACTCAACAAGAGAGTCTTTTATACACAACAAGAGAGTGTGGGTAGAATCATTGTACAAAGCCCAAAAGGAGGCTAGCTTTGTTGGTGACTATTTCAGTTTAGTGACAGGTCCAGTATATTGGATAAAATAGAAAATTAGTTCTTATAAAGGGAACGATTAAAGGTGAGGTTGTGCTTTGGTACTGATCGGAGGATCAGGGTTATTTCCTGTTCTTTAAGGAAATGGGAAATCCAAAGGGTATTGAGACTGTCCAAGTCTACTGGTGTTTTGAGAAATCGATTCTCAGATAAGTGAATGAACTTTATATGATGCCCAAGAGAAGACTGGTATGTTAAGGGATGAAGATCAACCCATTAACTGGTCTGACACTTGACTCAGAAAGACAGCTCTAGAAAATTGATGACTAGGTTCTGTTCCTATACCTGTAGAGGTTTCTGGGTCCTTGTACTAAGCCTAAGAGAAGGCATGAGAGCTTTTAAGAAGCCGAAGGGTCCATGTACAATGCCCAAGAGGAGGCGGGGATGCTTTTAAGAAGCTTGTGGGTCCCCAAACCCCGAGAAGTTCAAGACATACCATTCACCGAGAATAGATCAAGCCAGGAAAGTCTGAGAATTTGGAAGAAACTCAAGAGATGCCATTCACGAAGAAAAGATCATCTCTGGGGAGTTAGATTTTCTTTGACAATGTCTAAGGGTGACAATCTGAGAAAGGGTTCATAGAGAATGCTGCCTTTCACGTTTCCATACTGTTTAACCCCAAGAGCAGGGAAGACGGCATTTGGTAATCCTATGGGGATCTAGTTTTGACTGTATTTAAGAGCGACCAACAGGCTTTACCTAGTTCTAGACGTAGTTGCCCGGGAAAACTCTAAATAACTATACTAGTATTACACAGTTGATATTTGACAAGTATATAAAAGGATGTGAAAGAGGATTTACAGTGAGCAGCCCCACAATACAGTTATATATATATGAAAGCGAATAAAGAAAGCGGGTAAACACTTACTTGGTTGTAGAGCTTCCATGTTGTTTTGTTAGTTGTTCAACAAAGAAAGCTTTGATAAAAATATTTTATTCTAAATCAAAGGAGAAAGTGCTTTGAAAAGATTGTTGGGGCTTACAGCTCAAGGAGAGGCCCAAGGTTTAATTAGTGATTGCACTGTTGTTTTGAATTTGTAGAGGGACTTATACAAGTGACTGAGGCCCAAAAAAGTTTTCTGTACAAAGGGATGGGTCTTACACTCTCTCAAGAGGCCCAAAGGTATTTAAAGAAAATGAATGGGGCTTATAACACGAGGGTAGGCCCAAAGGGTTTTGTTTGAAAATTGACGATCGCGACGAGATTTCTTTAGCGTACTGGGACTTATACAATGCATTGAGGCCCAAAAAGGTTTTATCTACAAAGGATGGGTCTTACACTCTATTAGAGGCCTAAAGATTTATTTTTTTACAAGTGGTGGGGGTTACAGCTCAAGGAGAGGCCCAAAAAGTTTTTGTTAAAAAGGCGACGATCACACCGAATTTTTGATGGGATCGGGACTTATACAATACACTGAGGCCCAAATCATTTTGGTTTTCAAAAAGGGTTGGGTCTTACACTCTACTAGAGGCCCAAAATGTTTGAAAAACATTTGTGATGGTTGAATTGATCAAAACCGTAATTTCTTTTCAAAATATATTTTAATTGAATAAAAATTCAATTAAAATGATCAAAATTGTTAAACATGTGTGAAAAACAAATTGTGGTATTGGATTAATGTTTGAAAAATTATGTTTATACCCACAAAATAATTGGAAATCAATTAAGTTTGGAAAATCAAGGGAGAAAAAATATTTCAAATGTTAAAAACAAATAAAACATTAATTCTTTGCAAAAATATCAAATATATGAAATAAGTAATATTTTTGGGATTTTTTGGTAAAATAAAATATTTTAACATTTTTGTGAATTATTAAAAAAAGAACCAACTCAAAATCATTAAAACTCAGAGAGAAATTAATTTCTGAATCAATTAAATAAAATCACAAAAATTCAAATATTCAAATATTTGAAAAAGGGCGCCAAGAACATCTTGGCCTTGCCCGCGTGCTCTGTTTTGCCCAGATTTGCGTTTTCTCATCAATCTCACTGAATACTTGATGAAATCACACAATCCACATATCAATCTACTCGTTTTCACCTCACGATCATGTCTATGGTCTTTAATTTCATTTATTTTAAGCATGGAATAAGAAATCAAAGAAATCTCAAGAACCCTAAAATTTGCATGAAGGCTCAGAAATTCCATACACGATTCAAACAATGCAATTGATTGAGGGAAAACACTCCATGCATGATTATGAACATATGGCCAAATTATTGTGCAGCAAAAAATGCATGGATCATAGACTTAGAAGTGCTCATGCTTACCTCTTGCAGCTGGTGATCGTGTTTTATGTTGGAGGAGTTACATCTAGGTTCCAATTATGTGGATAGCTTCCCTTGGTGCCAAGTGATGTGCCTGAGTGCTTGGAATGGTTTGAAACAAGCTGGAACTGAAGATGGTATCCCAACTGCAACTTGGTTAAAACCTTGAGCAGCTGGCTGGTGATTCTGAGAAATCAGTGTTCCGGATGTTGTTTAAGTGTTTGGATCACTTCTATATGATGTTTATGAGGTTTGTATGTGATTGGTTTGGTTGGAATTACTCTCAAACTCAAAACCCGATAGTGACTTGCTTTGGAAGGCAAATTTGGAAGTGAGAAGGTGATTTTGAGGAAAGCATCTGTTTGATGGCTTTGGTGTACTCAAACTGATCACAAATGAGCTCTATTTATATTGGAGCAAGTTTTTTTTGCAAGCAATAGTGAATGGCAACTGCTTCAGAGGTTTGGCCAATGTTGATCAATGAGAATCCAAGTCTCCTCTAGCCATTGACTAGAGGTTAGAGCACAGGCTGCTGGTTCCCTTGGTCTTGGATATGTCTTGACTGAATTTAGTTGGAAATGGCTCAGTCCATGCCACCTTGGTGCATCCATTGAATGCTCCAAAACAAAATTGGAGTCTTGTCCCCTCTTTAGGGATTTCTAGGTTTGGCATGCTATTTTAAGTTCCAAGGACTTGGGAGGCTTATGGATCAGTGTTTGTCCCTCCTTGGTCTCCCCCTGAGGTGTTCAGATGGATAAGTGTGTTTGTCATTTGTACAAATTTGGCAAATCGAGAAAAATGCACAAATCTGCTTTGCTTTGACAGTTTTCAGCAAGGCATATTGCCATTGTCATATCTCATGGCTCAAGAGGAATTTGATGGAGTTATTGGGCATTTTGGAAAGCCCTCATATGATACAACAACTGTTTGATCATAGTTGGTTTTGATACTTTTTGGATCCAAGTGAAAAATGCCCCTACATTTGGAAAAAAGTGAAGGCAGATTCTGACTTAGTGAAAATTTCACTAAGTGTTGGAAAAAAGTGACATTTTCACTTTTTGTGATTTTGATCATTCCATAACTTAAAATCCATGAGGAATTGGAATGAGTTGTGTTTGGAGCTTTTGTAGTGTGCCATGAGAGCTACAAATCCAGCTTTGAATGGGAAAAAATAGCCTTGTGGTTTAGGAGATATGATCCTCCAAAGTTGGTACCCTAGCCACTTTGTTCCATAACTTAGAAAATTTCTATGTTTTTTATGGTTACCCCTTTTACAAGTGATCCCACTTTTATTGATTTTTCTTGATGAATGATGATTCCAATCACACATTAACATCATTTTAGGGTCAAAGAACCATAATTGTGAAAAATCTCCAAAAGTCAAAGTTGACTTTTGTGCACAGTTGACTTTTTGTCAGATGAACTCCAAACTGTGCGATCCTCAATGAAATCAAGTCTTTGACCTAAAACAAACTTGATGGATTGATTTAATAGGTGTTATAGGGTGTATTGAATCATGTCCCAAGGTTTGGGAGCATGTCCTGGTCAAAAGTCAAAGGCACAGTTGACTTTTCTCGCGAAACCCTAATTGTGGTTCTGATGAAATTGAAACTTGTTGCTCAAGCTTCTTGGATCAATCCATTGTTGTAAATCGATCAATGTAGTGTGTTAGGGACCCTCAAATCATCTCTTGAGGTCTTGGCTCCTGTTTTGTCCCAAAAGTCAACTTAGGGGTGAATTAGGTCAAAAAAACCCTAATTCCTAATTTTTTTATGAATGCATCCCCTGAGGCTAAATTGACTTGATGCTTAGGTTTATGAGGTCCCTTAGCGTATTTTTTGGTTATGCTTTGAAGCATTGGCCCATGCCCAGAGGAATATTTCCATCTGGAGGCCCTGGTCGACCAAACCCCAATTTGGTGACACTGGCAATCTTGAGGCTTAATCCACTCAGAATGTTGCAGCCTTGTGCTTAATCCTTGAGGTAGGAGTATTCTTGATCCATTGGGGATGTTTGAGAGGCTAGACAAGTTGAAGATCATGTCATTCCTTGATTGATCCTTTATCTAAGAGCTCTGAGAGGGCTTGAAACCCTAATTTTGATTGTAGTGGATGCTCACCCATCTTTGGGGAGACTAATGAGGCATAATGATTCATCCATATTGTGATGATGTTTGCACAATGATGGAATCTTAGTGGTTATAATTTCGAGTATGACAGATGCCCTTATTTAATCTTCTTGGACCCGAAGGTGTGAATGGCGAAGGTATTCGGGCATTCGGGGTGCAAGAGGATTAAATATTGGAATACCAGAAATTTTGATGGTGGTTAAGAATGGCAGCTCACGCATCCTTCTTCTTTTGCTAAGCAGTGATGCTCAGAAAAGGTAAACTTCCCCTCGATCCTGGTCTTCAGCCAAGGAACTGGTCTTAGTTTATGAAGTAAACTTCTCCTCGATCCTGGTTTCCTACCAAGGAACTGGTCTAAGTTTCTGATATAAACTTCCTCTCGATCCTGGTTTCCTACCAAGGAACTGGTCTAAGTTTCTGATATAAACTTCCCTTCGATCTTGGTTTCCTACCAAGGAACTGGTCTAAGTTTCTTTTGTCAATAAACTTCTTGACAAGGGATGCTGTTCATAGCGGTTTTCCTTAAACTTCTCGCCGAATTTTCCTGGGGAGATGCCATTTGATGCAAAAAGATTTGATGTCAGAGTTGCTGGGGGAACTCAGTCGTCTGGGTTGTAGAGGTTCACAAACTTCTTTGTTGGAGACGCCATTTGTCGACTCTATCGGGGAAAACGAGTCTCTTGAGAGACTGTTTCCACTTGGGGTATTACATCGTACTTTTCTTGGGATTTTTCGGAGAAATACCATATGATGTGATCCAATTTTGAGGTGCTGATGACCTTTTCGTCAGCGGATTTTTTCAGAGAAAAACGGCTGCATTGCCGACTTTTTGATTAAGAGGCTTTCTCTGGGGATTTTCCTTAATCAGGGAAAGCGAAAATATCATCTTCAACGGCGAAGAGTGATGTTCGTCGACGGTCTTCTTGTTTTTCAGAGGTTCAAGTTATCAAAGTGGTCAAGGGCCGACTCTAATCCAGAAATAACCTGGAGGAGAGAGATAGTTTAGACGCAACATTTCTTGACGAGGAAAGAACTGGCAACTCGATTGAGAGGACTTTTATCACTAGGGTATAAGACCGACTAGAGTCATAGTGATGCAATATGAATGCGAATGTAAATCAATAATGCATGATGTATGTAAGTTTATGCTGACAAAACTGACGTGAAATACAGACTAGTAGATGAACATGACTGGATACTCGGCCACAGTGGGGGATGTAAAGTATCATTGGTTAACGATAACAATTCTGCCTTGCTTTGGAGAGATAGTCCCTGTGGGGAACAACCGTTGGTCGGGCTTAGGAGGTAAGAGCTCTGCCGGGGGTGTCAGATGGAACATGGTCTCTGACATAAGTGATCCTTCATTCAGGCGTACTGGTTCAGAAGGAGTACTTTGATTCTGCACTTTAAAGCTCGATTACTTCTGGAGTAGCGATCGATGTTCTTTCGATGTTCAACGGTCAAAAGAAATTGCCATCTTTATTTTAAAAGCAAAAAAAGTTTGACAAGTAAAATTCATTTTTGTTTTATTTCAAGAATCGTTAATCATATTAAAATGTCGTTCTGTAAAGCTAAAACAAATAAGAATTGCAAACAAAAGCACAAGGGCTCAAATTTTATTGATAGGATGGAAATCAGCCAAACGCGTGATCCCATTGAGTATTCACAAAGTTAGAAAATGGTAATTTAAGGGAAAAGGGATACATTAAAACATAACGACCACTATCCTTCTACCAACTTTGAATTCTGGACATCCTGAGCTTCTGTTGAAGATGACCTTGACTGGAGTTTTCTGATGGACGACATAACTGCTACTGGAGGATTTTCCCCTGTTGGACGTAGTTACTTGCCAGTATCCCTAACTTTTGCTTGGATTGTACTTTGAGATTTCCAATCCACCGGGATGATTTTGATCATGTCTCTAATTTTTTCCTGGACCGCCCTTTCGGGTTTTCAATCCACCGAGACGTTTTTTTTTTTTATTTAGGCAAAGTATTTCTTGAGTATGTCAACATTTTTGGGGTAGGAAAACTCCTCTCCGTCCATGGTTACGAGTCTCAAGGCGCCGCCTGAGAAGGCTTTCTTGACCACATAGGGGCCGTCATAATTCGGAGTCCATTTGACCCGAGAATCAGTGAGAAATGATTGTATCTTTTTTAGCACAAGATCTCCTTTCCTGAAGACGCGAGGTCGGACCTTTTTGTCGAAGGCCTCCTTCATTCTTTGTTGATACAACTGACCGTGGCATAGTGCCATTATTCTCTTTTCTTCGATCAGATTCAGTTCGTCGTGTCAACTTTGACACCATTCAATTTCTGTAAGCTTAGCTTCCATCAATACCCGGATTGATGGGATCTCTACTTCTATAGGGAGCACTGCTTCCATGCCATATACTAGAGAGAAAGGGGTTGCCCCTGTTGAAGTGCGGACAGATGTACGATAACCGTGAAGAGGAAAGGGTAGCATCTTGTGCCAATCTTTGTAGGTTACGACCATCTTTTGAATGATATTCTTGATGTTCTTGTTAGCCGCTTCTACCGCTCCGTTCATCTTAGGTCGGTAGGGAGATGAGTTATGGTGTTCGATCTTGAACTCTGCGCACAACTCTTTCATCATTTTATTGTTCAAGTTAGATCCATTATCCGTAATGATCTGGCTTGGATCACCATAACAGCAGATGAGATTGTTTTTGATAAATCAGACCACCACTTGTCGGGTTACATTGGCGAATGACACTGCTTTGACCCACTTGGTGAAGTAGTCAATGGCTAACAGAATGAACTGATGTCCGTTCGAAGCTTTGGGTTGAATCATGCCAATCATGTCGATTCCCCATATGGAAAAAGGACATGGGGAAGAGAGTACTTTGAGATGTGTTGGCGGTACATGGATTTTGTCGGAGTATATCTGACACTTGTGACACCTCCTCATGTACTTGTAGCAGTCAGATTCCATGGTCAACCAATAGTACCCTGCTCTTAGAATTTTTCTCGCCATTGCGTGTCCGTTGGCATGAGTGCCAAAAGATCCTTCGTGAATTTCTTTTAGCAGCATGTCTGCTTTTGGTCTGTCTATACATCGGAGCAAGACCATGTCAAAGTTTCTCTTATAGAGTGTGTCACCGCTCAGGAAGAAACTGTCGGCCAACCTTCTGAGGGTCTTTCTATCCTTTCTGGATACCCCAGGAGGGTACTCTTGTTTCTGAAGGAAGCATTTGATATCGTGATACCAGGGTTTGTCATCTATGACTGCTTCAATCGTGAAGATGTAAGCGGGCCTTTCAAGGCGCATTATGTCGATCTTAGGTAAGTCGTTCCATTGACCTACACTAATCATGGAAGAGAGGTGGCTAATGCATCAGCCATGTGATTCTCTTCACGAGGGATATGATGAAACTCGATTATGTTGAAGAAGGGTAATAACCTTCTCGTGTAATCTTTGTAAGGAATCAATCCGGATTGGTATGTGTTCCAATCTCCTTTGATCCGATTGATAATCAGGGCTGAGTCACCATATACATCCAAGTTTTTGATCCTTAAGTTGATCACTTCTTCGAGACCCATGATACAAGCTTCGTATTCGGCCTCGTTGTTTGTGCACTTGAATGTCAGTCTGGAAGTGAAAGGAATGTGGGTACCCTGAGGGGTTATGATGATTGCCCCAATTCCGTTTCCGTAATGATTGACAGCTCCGTCAAAGATAAGTCCCCATTGGGAACCTGGTTCTGGCCCTTCACTGGGTAGCGGTTCATCGCAATCTTTCATTTTCAAATACATGACATCTTCGTCTGGGAAATCAAATCCGACTGATTCCTGATCGTCAATCGGTTGATGAGCTAAATGATCGGCTAAAATATTCCCTTTAACGGCTTTCTGAGCGTGGTACTCGATGTCGTATTCTGATAACAACATCTGCCAACGGGAAATCCTTCCCGTGAGAGCAGGATTTTCGAAAACATACTTGATTGGATCCATTTCAAAGATTAGCCAAGTAGTGTGACGAATCATATACTGGCGCAGACGTTTGGCTGCCCAAGCCAAAGCGCAACAAGTTTTCTCAAGCATAGTGTACCAAGTCTCACAATCGGTGAACTTCTTGCTCAAATAGTAAATGGCAGACTCCTTTCTTTTTGTTTCGTCTTGTTGGCCAAGCACACAACCCATTGAGTCTTCCAAGACTGTGAGGTAGATGATCAGCGATCTTCCTTCCACTGGAGGTGATAGAATCGGTGGGTTCAACAGGTATTCCTTAATACTGTTGAAGGCGGTTTGACAGTCTTCTGTCCAAACGCAGTCCTGATTCTTTTTGAGTAATTTGAAAATTGGCGCGCATGTCGCGGTCATAAGGAATATAAACTTGAAGATGTAATTCAAACGTCCCTTGAATCCTCTGACTTGTTTTTCAGTTTTCGGAGAAGGCATTTCTTGAATGGCCTTGACCTTGTCAGGATCAACCTCAATTCCTTTCTGGCTGACGATGAACCCTAAAAGTTTCCCTGAACAGACACCGAATGTGCATTTATTGGGATTCAAGCAGAGTTAGTACTTTCTCAACTGCTCGAATAGTTTTGACAGGTGGGTCACATGCTCCTCCTCTGTTTTAGATTTGGCAATCATATCATCGACATACACTTCGATTTCTTTGTGTATCATGTCATGAAAAAGAGTAGTCATGGCCATTTAATAGGTTGCCCCGGCATTCTTCAAATCGAACGGCATCACCTTGTAATAAAAGGTACCCCATGGGGTAATGAACAAAGTTTTCTCCATGTCTTTCGGTGCCATGATTATAGCCCGAGAATCCATCCATGAAGGAGAAAACTTTGAATTTTGTTGTACTATCTACCAGCATGTCAATGTGTGGCAAAGGAAAGTCGTCCTTTGGACTGTCCTTGTTTAGATCTCTGTAATCGACACATATTCTGACCTTTCCGTCCTTTTTCGGGACTGGTACGATGTTGGCTAACCATTGAGGATATTCTTATGTGGCGAGGAAACCCGTATCAATCTGTTTCTGTACTTCCTCTTTGATTTTGATGGCCATGTCCGGGTGAGTCCTTCTCAACCTTTGTTTTACTGGCGGACATTTCGATTTTAACGGTAGATGATGTTCCACGATGTTGGTATCCAACCCTGGCATATCCTGATAGGTCCAAGCGAATACATCGGGAAATTCTTTGAGAAGCTTTGTCAAACTCTCTTTGGCAGTTGGACTGAGGAGTGCCCCAATCCTGACTTCTTTTCTTTCTTTTTCTAAACCCAAGTTTACCGTTTCCAACGGCTCTTTGTGAGGTTCAATGAACCTTTCCTCTTGTCTAAGTAATCGGAATATCTCCTCTGGAATTTCGTCGTCAACTTCTTCTTCAGCCTCAAATACCAGAAATTCAAAGTTGGGAGAAGGCATCGGATCGTATGTTTCAACGGGGTTTAAAACAAGTAATCTGCATGACGTGATGATTTGTGTTTAGAAGAGATAGAGAGATACGCAAGAGTGTGTGCAGTGTTTTTCTTTGGAAAACTGCTTGTTTTTATTATTTGCTTTTTAGGATTACCATTTTCTGGAAAAGCAAAAAGAGAAAACAACAATTAATGCGTAAATTACAGAACGACATTATTTTATTTATGATTTAGTCAATTATTGAAACTACAACCCTATAAAACAAAATTGTCGCTTTGGGCAAAGCGAAGAGGGATATTTACAGAAAGTGAGCCATATCAAAACATCTGTTTCACCTGGGCAGGGTGAAAGGTTAAAGTAAAGACGACAATTACTTTGACTTATGAACGATCTTCGGAACATCGACAGCAACCCATTGGCGGCGAACTCCTCAGTGAATCACAAAGTTCGGTACCTCCCTTGATTTGTCTTTAGAAATAACGCTGATTTCTATGGAGCAGGATCATTGGAATCTGTCTCCCAGGCAGAGTTGTCATAGGAGGATTCCTGTATAGTATTTGTGCTCTCAGGTAAATCTCCCCGTCCAGTTGGCTGGATGTCTTCGAACCTGATACGAGAGCTTTCAGGAGCAGTGTACTTGACCATATAGTCGTATTTTCCACTTGGTTGTCCCAAGGTGTCCCACACTTCTTTGGAACTGGAGGAGTCATCTCTTTCGATGACGTTGACCTCGGGAAAAGCGTAGTTAATGAATTCTAGTCCTGCAAACTTTGCGAATTCATCATCGCTCTGGACATTTTCTGAATGACCTGAGTTTTGATCCCATGACATGGTGGGTACGCAGGTATTCTGTTCAATGATGCTCAGCTGATTTTCATTGTTCGGATGATTTTCTTGCCCCAAGTCTCCTGGTTACGGCTTCCAGATAGGCTGGCCATCCATTGGGCCATAATAGTCACGGTCAAAGTTGTCTTTCATCAGAGTGTCCTCCTCTAATGAGTTTGGTGGAGCACGACATCCTTCCGGATCACAATCTCCGTACATCATTTTGACATCTGACCTTGGTATAAATCTCGAACTCTGTGCAGGATAGAAAAACGGCGTAGGCACTTCTTCCTGAGACATATAACCGTCCTCGTTAAGATATGACTTCCACTCTTCCTCTGTATCAGAGGGATCTCCCTCATTGATGGTATGGACTACTCGAGGCACTGGGTGAAGGAAACCTCCACTGTGGAAGAAGTTCTGAATGGGATGAAGACTTTCATCGTTAGCAGCTATCTGGGTGCAAGTCGCAGAAAAACCAAGACCCTTCTTTGTTTTATTATCAGTAGGCATGAAAAGCTGTCCCCATCCTTTCGTATTGTTACTTTCAATTGCATCGAGAGCATCTTTGTATGAGAAAATAGAGGTTCCTTTCTCTGATTGATTCTCATTGCTCACCGAAAGTGCTTGGAACTGAGTTCCAACAACCTCCTCGGGTTCTATACAAATAGATAATGACAGGTTACTCACGATCAAGGCTTGTTCTCCACAAACCGTGACGAGTTGATCGTTCTTGACGAACTTCAGTTTTTGGTGCAGCGTCGAAGTAACTGCCATAACGTAGTGTATCCAAGGTCTTCCAAATAAACAGCTGTACGCTGCCTGGATGTCCATGACCTGGAAAGTGATTAGGAAAGTGTGAGGACCGATAGTTATGGGAAGGTCGACTTCGCCGATAACTGCTTTCCGAGATCCGTCAAAGGCTTTGACGATGACCTCACTGTCCCTCATCGGGGATCCTTTGAATGATAGTCGCATTAGAGTGGACTTCAGCATAACGTTGATGGCCGATCCTGTGTCTACCAGTACGCTGGCTAAAGCATCGTTCTGGCAGTTGACTGCGATATTGAGCGCCATGTTGTGACTTTTACCCTCCTCTGGCAAATCCTCATCACTGAATCCTAAGTTGTTGCAGGAAGTGAAGTTAGAGATGATGCTATCGAACTGTCGTATTGACACATCCTGTTCCACAAAGGCCTGCTCTAAGACTTTCTGTAGAGCCTCTCTGTGGGCTTCGAAATTGAGTAAAAGTGATAGCACAGAGATCTTCGAAGGAGTTTGTAACAGCTGATCAACATTGTTGTATTCACTCCTTTGGATGAGATTCAGCATCTCATCATTGTTTTTCGAAAGTTTGAGATTACTGGATTGACCGACTGGTGGATCAGGAACTTCTGTCTGAAGTTCCTTTTCTTTGTTAGGTTCTCCAACTCCTCGGTTGAAGATTCGACCGCTCCGTGTTACTCGATTGATGTCTGCAATATTCACGATGGAGGGTAATGGAATTTCCTTTCCATTCTCAATTATTGTTGCACCGTATTTGTAAGGGATCACCTTAGCTGATTCATACGGTAATGGTCCTGGCAGATAGATAACTACAGGAGCCTTCTGATTTTTTTAACTGTTGTAGGTAACCTCAATCAGTTCTTGGCTAGGAACCTTTGATTCGTCCAGTAGAGGGATGATGGTACAAACATCGTTGTTCTATTGATGATCAGAGATTATGACAACGTCTCTGATCTGATCAGCGAAGTAGTCCGGCGTCCGTTGATTGGCTCGGAACTCGGACATGGGTGAATCCCTTTACGATCCAACTGACCTTGAAGAGCTGCCCACACAAGGTAGTATCCTTGGTTATTCCCCGAGCAGACTCTACAGCGTTCATAGTTGTGTGGTGGCACTTGGCCACGTCCGCTTTAAATGCAGTGCAACCTTACCAGGTCAGTATCCATAGATCGGACATCCTGACTTTGACGCTGAGTAGGGTTCCCATTAAGCACACTGATTTGTTATGTGTCTTCATCCAGATAGATTGGAAGCCACCCGTGGTTTAACAAGTGTTGTAAAGCTCTTTGAACGAGAGCGCACCCATGGTTACCCTCACTGTATACTTTACAGTTCAGATAATCGTGAGAAGCGAGAAAACCGAGTTGGACTTGCTTGGCATGTAACTCCACCAAGCTGGTATTCATTAAACGGATATTAAAGATTTGGATCATGTTGATCTGATAGGGATTTCTATCATGATAGTCCTGGATCCACCCAAGATCCATCTGACGCTGGAGGGCCTCTTGTACAACAAAGCATATATGTTTGTTTACCAAGCAAGTCAGACAGGAATTGTAATCATGTTGTGGCAGATTATGATATTAGCTTTGCTTAGAGTGCATTGCCACCAGGTTGACATTCATCGTACGGATGTCGTGGTTCTGAATGATGTTGGAATTCGTATAGGTCATGTTGACTCCACGAACTCGATGCTCTTGGATCCACCCGAGATCCAATTGTTCCTGTAGGACTGATTGCACCACAGAACATCCTTGATTGTTTTTAAAGCAGATATCACGTTGGTGATAATTATGAGGTGGCATATGGCCGTATCCGCTCTGTCTACAATGCATCTTGACCAAGTTGGCCCTCAATAAGAGTACATCATGAATTTGATAGATGTTGTTAGACTCTCCCTCTATCAAATTTACCGCAGCTTTCTCGTGTTGAGATAATGGGTTCGTGAGAACATTCGAATTCGTATCTTTGAAAGATAAGACCCCACTCCTAACAAGCTTTTGCACATCGGATTTGAAACTGAGACGGTTTTCTATGTTATGCCCTGGTCCTCCTTGATGGTAAGGACAAGTCTGATCCGTTTTGAACCAGAAAGGCGGATTTTCTGGTACTGTAAGAGGAGACTTAGTTTGGACATGCCCCTTGACCAGTAATAATGGAAACAGTTCTGCGTACAACATTGGTATAGGGTCAAACCCTGGTGGTCGTGTTGTACGGTTGTTGTTGTACTGAGGACGAGCCTGCTGAAGAGGCTGTTGTGTCCTTTGCTGATATTGCTGTTGATTAGGTTGGCTCTGCACAACCTGAGGTTGATACGTAGGAACAGGCGCAGGGTTAATAGCAGGAGTTATAGCTGCTACTGGATGGTATCGTCGCCTTTGCTTTCTGAGAGAGATATTTCCAATATCTTGCTCTTTTTTCTTAGGGAGAGCACTACTGTATAGTTTTATACAACTTGATGATCCAGCATCTTTAACTAGCGTCCTTCTCGGACTACTTCTTCAAGAGGAACTCCCATGCCGACTATTTCAGTGAAGTCGCTGGGCGCACTGGCGACCATTCTATCATAGTGGGATGAGCTTAGGGTTTTTAAGAAGATCTTTGTCATCTCTTTTTCCTCCAGAGGTAGAAAAATCTGGGCGGCAATTTTACGCCATCTCTGAGCGTATTCTTTAAAGGTTTCCTTGTCCTTTTGTGACATCGATCTGAGCTGATCTCTGTCCGGTGCCATGTCCAGATTGTATTCATATTATTGAACGAAAGCAGCGCCAAGATCTCTGAATGTGCCGATCGTAGCGCGGTTTAAACCCAAGTACCATTTTAATGCGGCACCGGTTAAACTATCCTAAAAGTAGTGAATTAGTAGCTCCTAGTTCTTTGTCTGAGCTGACATTCGCTGAGCATACATCACTAAAAGCCTCTGAGGACAAGAGTTATCCTTGTACTTTTCAAAGTCGGGTACCTGGAACTTGTGCGGAACTTTCACATTGGGGACCAAACAAAGGTCTGCGGCGTCCTTTCCAAATAAATCCTGACCGCGAAGGGCTTGCAGTTCTTTCTGCATCTCCAAGAATTATTCCTGGAATTCATTCATTTTGTCGAACATGCTGTCGTTTCCACCAGAAGGTATCTGTGGAATCTGTCCTTCCGGGACAGTGTGTTCCATGGGCGGTGGTATAGTCATTATGGCAGAGACTCTTGGTGTCTCCTGAAGTTTGTAGCCTTCAGGAGTTGCTGTAACCTTCAGGCCCAATGGTTCCTGCTGCGGTTCCCTGTGAGAATGATGAATGATATGCAATGATTATATTAATTGTATGTTTTTATTTATTCAAATTAAACTTCGACAATTGGATTGCAAATATCAAACAGGGGGGAAGCCCCATTTTATTGAATTCAAAGGATTGCGGAAATGGAAATATAGTAGATTACAAAGTGCTGAAAAAGGAAATCTAAACTAATGGATCCTGAGTCCTCTCTGAAGAGAGCTCAGGTGCTGGTTCTGGTACTTTCCTTTTCTTTGAACGGGGCTCTTTAGCCATTGTCAGGTCGTCATTCCTTTGCCAAGTGAAAGGAGCGAGCAAGTTCCTCTCGTCATCCTGATTTTCTACTGCATGTTGCTCTAAAATCTCGATCAGAGCATCTTTATCTTTCAATAGCTGCTGTAGTTTCTTACAGTCCACATTGAGAATACGGTACTTGTTCCTCCAAGACCTCTTCTCCTGCTGAACTTTGCTGAGAGTAACCTGAAGCTTTTCCATCTCAGACATAAAATAAAGGGCAGAGTCCCTTAATGGAAGAACTTCCTGACGAGGGTAAGGCATCCTCAGCTTGAGAGCTCTAGTTTGTACCCAGTGGAGATAAGGGTCCATCGAGACACAATCTGGTTTTCCTAGAGACTCTCTTCCTTTTGTGAACGTGTTTCCAAGCATGCACTATTTTTGTCTTTAGTGCCCTGTCATTTTCTCCTTCCTTGAAGAAAAGACCTTCCAGATGAGCATTGCGCGGGACATGCCTCATTGGGTATCCAAATTGACGACGAACTAACACCGGATGATAGTTGATTCCCCCCTTAGTTCCTATAAGGGGTACATTTGGGAAATTTCCACAATGGTCAATGATCCTGATCTCGTTGTAGATTCGATTGTACTAATCGATGTTAGAGTTAGTAAGAGACATGATTCTCTGCGACCAACGTAAAGTATTCTTTTGATCCCAAAATACAGTAGACTTGGGGAAATGAGAAGTGAACCATTTGTAAAGCAAGGGTACACAACACGTGATCATTCCTCCGCTGTATAATTTCCTTAAGTGTACCGAATGATATGCATCTGCGAGTAAGGTCGGTACAGGGTTTCCGATCAGGGAAATCATAATGGCGTTGATATCTACGACGTTATCAATGTTGGGAAACAAAAATAACCTGTAGGTGAGAAAAACGAAGATGCTCTTGAAAGTGGCCACGTTCCCTATACTGGCAAAGTACAGGGCTTTCTTTATCAAGAATTGGGCTGGCAAACCTTGGATGCCACCCTTAGTGGTCATGTGAGTCCTGACTTCTGACTCGTCCAAATAAATTGCTCTTGCAATGGTTTGAACCTTTGGAATTTCTTCCAGTCCAGAAAAGGGAGCTTGATCAGTGATATGCAGATCAGTCAAGTGAGAATACTCCTCCAGCGTTGGTGCTAGCTGATAATCCGGGAATGTGAAATAGTGATAGACCGGATCGTAGAACTGGATTAGTGTGGATAGGATTCCTTCGATTACATGGACCCTTAATAGAGACAGTAGTCCCCCATACTTGGCTCTGAAAGCCTCAGGGTTGGTGATCATTCTCGCCAAACCTCTCAAATCCTCTAACTTTGGAACCTTGAAGGTATACTTATGAGTTTTCCCTCTACCGAAATCCATTAGTGCAATCTCTGTATCTGACATTTGCATTCATTGTCTTAGTTTAATTTGAAAAAGAGAGACTAGAAGAGAAGATTTTTCTTTATTTTAATGTTTTTTTAAATGAATGTATGAATGCAGCACACAAAAACATAGAAAAAACAGGGGGTCAAAGGGTCAGTGTCATGAAGTCAAGGCTCTACCCCCCCCCCCCCCAAAGGTTTATACTGGTATTTTTTGTACCTGTCCACAAAATCATTGACCCCTCTTAGGATGACAACAACAAGCAGATCGCCAACGAGCTGATGTATCCTAGAGTGATCTCAAATGAGGGTAGTATCGCGTGACAACTATTTTCGATAGCTTCCGCACTACAAAATGGTTTCAGTCTACTAAAAACCTCAACTTCTCAGATAACCCAGTCGACCACACTACTTTCAACAACCAGAGTCGTATAGGCAATGTATCTGCAAAGGGAGTCTCCACTAAGTTTGATGGTCGATCAGGGACTCTTAACTGGGATTCACTCCCCACAAGATTACCCACATTGCCATCACCTATCTTAGGTGTATACTCAATCTTTCCACATGCGGCATAACACGCATTCCCATTAGCAGAAAAATAAACACAAATATCAATTAGGAAAAGCAGTATATATATTTGTCTTAATCATCCTAGACCTCTAGTCTTATGATCCTATACAGACAATGACTCCCCAGCAGAGTCGCCATTTCTGTGACATTTTGTGAACTCAAGGTTTTCACCGAAGATTTTAAGAAAGAGAAGACGGGCCCCACGGTGGGCGCCATTTTTTATGTAGCGCGATTTTTGTGGTCCTGAGTCACGATCGCTTGCATACTACAGTTCGATTCATTTTTTATCCTATTGAGCTGATTAAGGAAGGGAAATAGATGTCTCCAATTAACCCTGCTTGCATATTGAGTTTAAACAATGGTCTGTTAGGTTACAGATGCTATGTGGATGTGTGGCCCAATCTTTGGTTATTTTGTTAAGAACGCACTGTCTGGATTATTTGTGAGGTTTTTAGTAATGTGTTTAAATTGGATGCTTTTGGGTTGATTTGGTGGAGATACTGGATTTTGGGTTTTTTTTATTAGTATGCTCGCTAATATTTTCAATCTTATGCCTACGTATTCCCGTTTGATGAAACAGGGAAATCAGAGCGATTGTAGTTCCTCCTATTCTATGGGAGGAAAAAGGTTGTTTTGGTATCTTGTTCAAAGCCCAAGACGTGAAGCTAAAGGTGGTTTGTATCTTGTTCAAAGCCCTAGATGTGAAGCTGAAGGGTTGGATGAGAGAGAATTTGTCATCTCTAAGGAGGAGTTGTTGACGTTTGTATGCTGTGAGCAAGGCATGACTTTGATGCCAAAAGGTTGATTGACTCAATCGGGGTTTTCTTTATACAAAGCCTAAGAGGAGGCTAGTGACCAAACAAGAGGGTGTTTTAGTGTCTCGTACGAAGCCCGAGATAGAGGCTAAAGGGGAAGGGACTCAACAAGAGAGTCTGTTTGACAAGTGATTGACTCAACAAGAGAGCCTTTTATACTCAACAAGAGAGTGTTTTTATCTGTCTTATACGAAGCCTAAGACAGAGGCTAAAGAGGGTTGTCTCAACAAGAGAGTCTTTTATACTCAACAAGAGATTGTTTTTCTATCTCGTACGAACCCCGAGATGGAGGCTGAAAGGAAATTGACTCAATAAGAGAGTCTTTTATACTCAACAAAAGAGTGATTTATATGTGCCTTGTATGAAGCCCAAGACGAAGGCTAAAAGTGTTTGACTCAACAAGAGAGTCTTTTATACTCAACAAGAGAGTGTTTTCTATCTCGTACGAAGCCCGAGATGGAGGCTAAAAGTGGTTGACTCAACAAGATAGTCTTTTATACTCAACAAGAGAGTGATTTTATCTGTCTTATACGAAGCCTAAGACGGAGGCTAAAAAAGAATTTGACTCAACAAGAGAGTCTTTTATACTCAACAAGAGAGTGTGGGGAGAATCATTGTACAAAGCCCAAGAGGAGGCTAGCTTTGTTGGTGACTGTTTCAGTTTAGTGACAGGTTCAGTATATTGGATAAAAGAGAAAATCAGTTCTTATAAAGGGAACGATTAAAGGTAAGGTTGTGCTTTAGTACTGATCGGAGGATCAGGGTTATTTCCTGTTCTTTAAGGAAATTGGAAATCCAAAGGGTATTGAGATTGTCCAAGTCTACTAGTGTTTAGAGAAATTGATTCATAAATAAGTGAATGATCTTTGTATGATCCCCAAGAGAAGGTTGGTATGTTAAGGGATGAAGGTCAACCCATTAACTGGTCTGACACTTGACTCAGAAAGACAGCTCTAGCAAATTGATGACTAGGTTTTGTTCCTATACCTATAGAGGTCTCTGGGTCCTTGTACTAAGCCCAAGAGAAGCCATGAGAGCTTTTAAGAAGCCGAAGGGTCCTTGTACAATGCCCAAGAGGAGGCGGGGATGCTTTTAAGAAGCCTGTGGGTCCCCAAACCCCGAGAAGTTCAAGATATGGCATTCACCGAGAATAGATCAAGCCAGGAATGTCCGAGAATTTGGAAGAAACTCAAGAGATGCCATTCACAGAGAAAAGATCATCTCTGGGGAGTTAGAGTTTCTTTGACAATGTCTAAGGGTGACAGTCTGAGAAAGGGTTCACAGAGAATGCTGCCTTTCACGTTTCCATATTGTTTAACCCCAAGAGGAGGGAAGACTGTATCTGGTAATCCTATGGGGATCTAGTTTTGACTGTATTTAAGAGCGACCAACAGGCTTTACCTAGTTCTAGACGTAGTTGTCGGGGAAAACTCTAAATAATTATACTAGTATTACACAGTTGATATTTGACAAGTATATAAAAGGATGTGAAAGAGGACTTACAGTGAGCAGCCCCACAATACAGTTATATATATATATATGAAAGCTGATAAAGAAAGCGGGTAAACACTTACTCGGTTGTAGAGCTTCCATGCTGTTTTGTTAGTTGTTCAACAAAGAAAGCTTTGAAAACAGTATTATATTCAAAATCAAAGGAGAAAGTGCTTTGAAAAGATTGTTGGGGCTTACAGCTCAAAGAGAGGCCCAAGGTTTTATCAGTGATTGCACTGTTGTTTTGAATTTGTACAGGGACTTATATAAGTGACTGAGGCCCAAAAAAAATTTATGTACAAAGGGATGGGTCTTACACTCTCTCAAGAGAACCAAAGGTATTTAAAGAAAAGGAATGGGGCTTATAACACGAGGGTGTCATACCCCAAATTTTGACCACGAAGATTTCCCATCATTGTGCAAATCATCATCACAATATGGATGGACCATCATGCCTCATTAGTCTCCCCAAAGATGGGTGAGCCTTTACTACAATCAAACTTAGGGTTTCAAGCCCTCTCAGAGCTCTTAGACAAAAGATCAATCAAGAAATGACATGATCTTCAACTTGTCTAACCTCTCAAACATCCATAATGGATCAAGAGGACTCCCATGGCAAGAATCAAGTACAAGGTTGCAGCATTCTAAGTGGATTAAGCTTTAAGATCGCCAGTGTCACCAAATTAGGGTTTTGGTCGACCAGGGCCTCCAGATGGAAATTTTCCTCTGGGCATGAGCCAATGCTTAAAAGCATAGCCTATGATGCTCTAAGGGACATCATAAACCCAATCATCAAAACCCTTTTAGCCTCCATCTTGGGCTTCGTACGAGATACAAATCACTCTCTTGGTGAGTATAAAAAGACTCTCTTGTTGAGTCAAACCCTTTTAGCCTCCGTCTTGGGCTTCGTACAAGACACATATAAAAACACTCTCTTGTTGAGTATAAAAAGACTCTCTTGTTGACTCGATCACCTTTAGCCTCCATCTCGGGCTTTGTACGAGATATAAATCACTCTCTTGGTGAGTATAAAAGACTCTCTTGTTGAGTCAAACCCTTTTAGCCTCCGCCTTGGGCTTCGTACAAGACACATATAAAAACACTCTCTTGTTGAGTCAACCCTTTTAGCCTCTATCTCGGGCTTCGTACAAGATACAAAAGCATCCTCTTGTTGGGTCAATAGCCTCCTCTTAGGCTTTGTATAAAGAAATCCTTGTTCGATTCAATCAACCTTTTAGCATCAAATCATGCTTTGGTCACAACATACAAACATCAACAACTCCTTTTCCCTCGTCTAAATTGTTGTAAGCGGAAAGCCTCTGGATTATTTACATCCACGCCACTGTCCCTCTTTTACCATGAGAAATTCCTAAGGAAAGATGGCGTTGCTCTAAACTGAGTTAAAGTCTTCTCCTTCAGGTTGAAAATCCCCTATAAAGGAAATTATGGCATTGCTGGATTCGTATATCCCAGTTAAAGTAATTCTCCTTTATAATCAGTCACCCAACAATTGTGACAAACAGACCCTTTTAGCTTCACATCTTGGGCTTCAAGCAAGATACAAATAGACCCTTCAGCTTCACATCTTGGGCTTTGAACAATATATACACCACCTTTAGCTTCATGTCTTGGGCTTTGAACAAGACACCAAAACACCATTTCCTCCCATAGAATAGGAGGAACTACGATCGCTCTGATTTCCCTATCCCGGGAATACGTAGGCATAAGATCGAAAAAGAATCTTAGCGAGCACACTAATAAAAAAACCCAAAGTCCCCTACCTCCAGCCAATCTAGCACAGTATCCCAACAAATTCCCCATGAATAGTCCCGGTGTTTCGTTCTGAAGAAAATAAGCAGAGAGAGGCCCACGAACTAAAACCGCATCTGTAAACCAACAATTTTGACTGTTTAAACTCAGTTTGCAAGCAGGGTTAGTTGGAGACATCTATTTCCCTTCCTTCATCAGTTTCAATAGGATAAAAAATGAATCAACATGTAGTACCCCAGAGCGACAGTGCTTAAGAACCACGTCCAAAATTGCACGCTACAGAGGGTAGGCCCAAAGGGTTTTGTTTGAATAATGACGACCGCGCCAAGATTTCTTTAACGTACTGGGTCTTATACAATGCATTGAGGCCCAAAAAGGTTTTATCTACAAGGGATGGGTCTTACACTCTATTAGAGGCCCAAAGGTTTATTTTTGTACAAGTGGTGGGGCTTACAGCTGAAGGAGAGGCCCAAAAAGTTTTTGTTGAAAAGGCGACAATCACGCCGAATTTTTGATGGGATCGGGGCTTATACAATACACTGAGGCCCAAATCATTTTGGTTTTCAAAAAGGGTTGGGTCTTACACTCTACTAGAGGCCTAAAATTTTTGAAAAAGATTTTTGATGGTTGAATTGATCAAAACCCTAATTTGTTTTCAAAATATATTTTAATTGAATAAAAATTCAATTAAAATGATCAAAATTGTTAAACATGTGTGAAAAACAAATTGTGGTGTTGGATTAATGTTTGAAAAATCATGTTTATACCCACAAAATAATTGGAAATCAATTAAGTTTGGAAAATCAAGGGAGAAAAAATATTTCAAATGTTAAAAACAAATAAAACATTAATTCTTTGCAAAAATATCAAATATATGAAATAAGTAATATTTTTGGGATTTTTTGGTAAAATAAAATATTTTAACATTTTTGTGAATTATTAAAAAAAGAACCAACTCAAAATCATTAAAACTCAGAGAGAAATTAATTTTTGAATCAATTAAATAAAATCACAAAAATTCAAATATTCAAATATTTGAAAAAAGGCGCCTAGAACATCTTGGCCTTGCCCGCATGCTCTGTTTTGCCCAGATTTGCGTTTTCTCATCAGTCTCACCGAATACTTAATGAAATCACACAATCCACATATCAATCTACACGTTTTCAGCTCACGATCATGTCTATGGTCTTTAATTTCATTTATTTTAAGCATGGAATAAGAAATCAAAGAAAAACCTCAAGAACCCTAAAATTTGCATAAAGGCTCAGAAATTCCATACACGATTCAAACAAAACAATTGATTGAGGGAAAACACTCGATGCATGATTATGAACATATGGCCAAATTATTGTGCAGCAAAAAATGCATGGATCATAGAGTTAGAAGAGCTCATGCTCACCTCTTGCAGCTGGTGATCGTGTTTTATGTTAGAGGTGTTACAGCTAGGTTCCAATGATGTGGATAGCTTCCCTAGGTGCCAAGTGATGTGCCTGAGTGCTTGGAATGGTTTGAAACAAGCTGGAATTGAAGATGGTATCCCAACTGCAACTTGGTTAAAACCTTGAGCAGCTGGCGGGTGATTCTGAGAAATCAGTGTTCCAGATGTTGTTTAAGTGTTTGGATCACTTCTATATGACTTTCTTTGGAAGGCAATTTTGGAAGTGAGAAGGTGATTTTGAGGAAAGCATCTGTTTGATGGCTTTGGTGTACTTAAACTGATCACAAATGAGCTATATTTATAGTGGAGCAAGTTTTTTTTGCAAGCAATAGTGAATGGCAACTGCTGCAGAGGTTTGGCCAATGTTGATCAATGAGAATCCAAGTTTCCTCTAGCCATTGACTAGAGGTTAGGGCACAACCTGCTGGTTCCCTTGGTCTTGGATATGTCTTGACTGAATTCAGTTGGAAATGGCTCAGTCCATGCCACCTTGGTGCATCCATTGAATGCTCCAAAACAAAATTGGAGTCTTGTCCCCTCTTTAGGGATTTCTAGGTTTGGCATGCTATTTTTAGTTCTAAGGACTTGGGAGGCTTAAGGATCAGTGTTTGTCCCTCCTTGGTCTCCCCCTGAGGTGTTCAGATGGATAAGTGTGTTTGTCATTTGCACAAATTTGGAAAATCAAGCAAAATACACAAATCTGCCTTGCTTTGACAATTTTCAGCAAGGCATATTGCCATTGTCATATCTCATGGCTCAAGTGGAATTTGATGGAGTTCTTGACCATTTTGGAAAGCCCTCATATGATACAACAACTGTTTGATCATAGTTGGTTTTGATACTTTTTGGATCCAAGTGAAAAATGCCCCTACATTTGGAAAAAAGTGAAGGCAGATTCTGACTTGGTGAAAATTTCACTAAGTGTTGGAAAAAAGTGACATTTTCACTTTTTGTTATTTTGATCATTCCATAACATAAAATCCATGACGAATTGGAATGAGTTGTGTTTGGAGCTTTTGTAGAGTGCCATGAGAGCTATAAATCCAGCTTTGAATGGGAAAAAATGGCCTTGTGGTTTAGGAGATATGATCCTCCAAAGTTGGTACCCTAGCCACTTTGTTCCATAACTTAGAAACTTTTTAAGTTTTTTATGGTTACCCTTTTTACAATTTATCCCACTTTTCTTGATTTTTCTTGATGAATGATGATTCCAACCACACATTAACATCATTTTAGGGTCAAAGAACCATAATTGTGAAAAATCTCCAAAAGTCAAAGTTGACTTTTGTGCACAGTTGACTTTTTGTCAGATGAACTCCAAACTGTGCGATCCTCTATGAAATCAAGTCCTTGACCTAAATCAAACTTGATAGATTGATTTCATAGGTGTTATAGGGTGTATTGAATCATGTCCCAAGGTTTGGGAGCATGTCCTGGTCAAAAGTCAAAGGCACAGTTGACTTTTCTCGCGAAACCCTAATTGTGGTTCTGATGAAATTGAAACTTGTTGCTCAAGCTTCGTGGATCAATCCATTATTGTAAATGGATAAATGTAGTGTGTTAGGGACCCTCAAATCATCTCTTGAGGTCTTGGCTCCTGTTTTGTCCCAAAAGTCAACTTAGGGGTGAATTAGGTCAAAAAAAACCCTAATTCCTGATTTTTTATGAATGCATCCCCTGAGGCTAAATTGACTTGATGATTGGGTTTATGTGGTCCCTTAGAGTATTTTTAGGTTATCCTTTGAAGCATTGGCTCATGCCCAGAGGAAAATTTCCATTTGGAGGCCCTGGTCGACCAGACCCCAATTTGGTGACACTGGCGATCTTGAGGCTTAATCCACTCAGAATGTTGCAGCCTTGTGCTTAATCCTTGAGGTGGGAGTCTTCTTGATCCATTGGGGGTGTTTGAGAGGCTAGACAAGTTGAAGATCATGTCATTCCTTGATTGATCCTTTGTCTAAGAGCTCTAAGAGGGCTTGAAATCCTAATTTTGATTGTAGTGGATGCTCACCCATCTTTGGGGAGACTAATGAGGCATAATGATTCATCCATATTGTTATGATGATTTGCACATTGATGGGAATCTTAGTGGTCAAAATTTGGGGTATGACAAATAGTATAAAAATGAATAAAACCAATAGGAAAACATGCGTAAATCAGGTTAAATAAATGATAAGTTTAGGTGTCATCAAACTTTCCCACACTTGAACCATTGCTTGTCCTTAATAAAAAATGTAGAAAAACCTGGCTGAATCGATAGCTACTTTGTGCTTTGGAAGGGCTACACTTTAAACAAATCACAACGATAGGTACCAAGTCACTAAAACCAAAAACATCATAGTAACACATTTAGTGGTTCACGGTCATAAATCTCTCCCCTATACAAACCAGTCTGAATCATATCATCATCCTCGGCCCTAAATTTCCCATCATTTTTCATTCGTGCCCAATCACATTAAGCCAGTTATCTTGTACTCTCATGGTGAACAAACTTATTGGTGATCCCGATCCATTATCGTGTCGACATTTCAACACTTTACGCTATTTTTCAACTTAATATATAAGCGCAATCTTTAAAGATTCCTCTACCATTGGGCTAAGTAACTGGGTGAGGGTTACCTAACTTAGAAGGCGGATTTTCTTTTTGCATCGTCTGTTTTTTGATCATTTTATTATTCTATATCACGGGATTATTCACCTATTTGCATCGGCTCATTCACTTAGCGGTACTTAGATGGTGCTGACTGCTGGAATAAACTACTCAAGGACTAATTTTAAAGGTGAGAGCATAACGATTATTCAAATCAATCTCCATAGTTGAGAGATTCACTATGTTAAAACGATACTAATGTTTTAGGACTTCTCCCAAATCTTTATAATGTGTCTAAGTAGCCCATAATTTGAAATCGATCATTGTTTCTTTTGCAAAAATTTTTTTTTTGGTATGGCTCAAGAAAAGGGAGAAAATTTAATAGACAACAAAACTACACTTAAAGACTCGACAATACATGTAATGACTCGATAAAACAACGAAAATAAAATAAAGCAAATAAATCTAACTAAGGGGCAATAAAATTAAAGCGGTAAAAATTCCTCTCCCACACTTAAATCAAACATTGTCCTCAATGTTTCGACCTAAGGCGGAAAGGAAGTGATAAAACCTGGCGTATGACTAAAGCGAGAGGCCTCGACGACCCTGTGTTCTTCTTAATGAATACAACTCCTAAAATAGGTGGTCCATTTGTTCAGCGAACCTGTCGGTTTGATCTCTGTGCTCATGGAGGAGAGCCATGATTTCTTTTCTCAAAGTAAATAGTTCATAATCAATGTAATGTGCATGCTAATCTTCAGGTTCGATAGGATTTTTTGTGGTGATGGATCTTCATTTAGGTTTTCCAATTGGTACCCGCCAGTTATTTTTGTCATGGACGCTAGTGAGGTCGTGGTTGGGGGGTGAAAAGGTGGACTATGTCATAGTTTATAAGGATTTTAAATTGGTCTGGTCCTTTACGTCTCACTAAACTACAAGTCAGGAAGAAGTTGATATCCAAAAGACTGTATCCACAGGTTGGGGTCAGATGGGCCACTTGGTCTCGCAGTCCCAAGGCAATATCAATGTGTGTAACTAATCCTCCTACATAAATGTCTTCAACTCTTTGTTTCGCAATCTTCTTAAGGTTTGTCAGCAGGAAGGTTGCACAATTTACTGGACGGTTCTGAAAGATGCTCAGGATGAAAAACAACTCTTCTTTACTTACACAGATTCGACTCTCAGCTTTTCCAAAAAAGGTTTAGGTGGCTACCATATGGAAGTATCTGATGGCTGGATTATGGATGAGGGTGTTATTCATAGCATCATGGTCAGGGGGGAAATCCTCAGTGATCCCTACCCATAAGTAATCCAATTCGCCTTGCATATTATCAGGAACTTCGGAGTAAGCACTAGGGTCATGCTTAAAGGCAAGGCACCTAGCTAGCTCACTACAGGTGATCCTATAATCCTGGCCAAACAGTCTAAAGGTAACCAGGCCTTTGTCATATACTAATCCAATATGGGGCTGAAAACTGAATGAACTCAAGAATTCCAGTGTCAGGCTTCTGTAAGTTGGGTGCTTCGCAATAGAAAACATGTCCCATCTCATCTAGGTAAACATAAAACGGACACTATCAATAAGTCCCAGCTGGACCAAGGAAGGAAAATCTGGGTACCGGGTAGGAAAAATGGTTCTCTCAATTAAGGAAGCAAAGCACCTTCTCTGTTTGTCATTCTTGAAGGGAATCAGCATCTCATTGACCGGCTGCATCCTAAAATATGGTTAGTTGGTAAAATCTGCCTAAGTAGAAGGATGTCGCCCTAAAATAAAAACACACACAAGTTAGATATTTATTTAAAGGAAAAGTAAAAAGGAATAACCGGTGCGGATAAAATGAAAAGAAAAACCGTGGGTTGCCTCCTACGCAGCGCTGCGTTTAACGTCGGTAGCTCGACGAATGTTAAACTCAGATTAGAGTAGCGACCGAGGGTGGTTCCGAGAAAGTAAGACGGTCGTGGGCAATGTTGGCCTCACTACTGTTGTAAAGCCTCAGCCTTTGTCCATTCACAATGAAAGGATTCGTAGATGGACTTTTAATTTCAACTGCCCCAGATTGTAGGACTCTCGTGACTTCAAAAGGACCAGCCCACCTGGAGCATAGTTTATCGGGAAAAAGTGGCAATCTAGAGTTGAAGAAAAGTACTGGGTCGCCTATTTTAAACTTTCTTCTCGTGATTCGTTTATCATGCCATGCTTTAGTTCGTTCTTTGTAAATTATAGCATTTTCGTAGGCATCTCGTCTGATTTCTTCTAATTCGATGATGTCCAACAAGCGTTTGTTACCTGCCTTTAAATAATCCATATTTAGAGTTTTTATAGCCTAATATGCTTTATGTTCTAGCTCAAAAGGTAGGTGGCATAATTTTTCGTAGACCAGATTAAAGGGTGTTGTCCCTATAGGAGTTTTGTAGGCAGTTCTATAGGCCCATAGTGCATCTTGAAGTTTGGAGGACCAGTCTTTCCTAGAAATAGTGATCGTTTTTCTAAGATCTATTTTATTTCCCTATTGGAGACTTCTACCTATCCACTTGTTTGTGGATGATAGGGCGTTGCTACCCTATGTTTCACCCCGTATTTTGCTAATTCGTTATTGAATATTGGCGAGATGAAATGGGATCCTCCGTCGCTTATGACTAGGCGAGGGACTCCGAACCTCGGGAATATGTAATTCTTAAACATTCTAATCACAACTCTTGCATTGTTATTAGGTGAGTCTATGGCCTCGATCCATTTAGATACATAATCGACCGCAACTAATATATATTTATTTCCCATAGATGAAGAAAAATGGTCCTATGAAGTCTATTCCCCAGACATCACAAATGTCTACTTCTTTAATGTTCATCAAGGGCATTTCATAACGTCTGGAAATGTTTTCAGTGCACTAGCACCTGTCGCATTTGACTATATAAGTGTGCACGTCGCGCGATAAGGTGGGCCAATAGAGGCATGCCTGAAGGATTTTTGTGCATGTTTTCGAGGGCTAGCGTGGCCACCATGAGGTGCGGAGTGGCAATAAGTTATTATGTTTTCAAATTCCTTTTCAGGGACGCAACGACGAAATATGGCATTTGCTCCTCTCTTAAAAAGTAGTGGTTCATCCTAGTAGAAATGTTTTAGGTCATGTAAGAGCTTTTTCTTTTGTTGATATGTTAGATCCGGGGGTAGAACATCGGCTGCCAGATAGTTAACAAAATCAACATACCAGTGCACATCTGTTATTACCAAGGTATACTCTATATTGGGTTCAGCTTCATCGTTATCTAGATCTGCCCATTTCTGGACTGACACTACTAGTCGGTCATAGGTGAAGTCATTGTTGATAGGAATATGGTCTGGCTTTAGGACCTCTAACCTTGAGAGGTGGTTAGCTACTACATTTTCAGTTCCTTTTTTGTCTCGAATTTCAAGATCAAACTCCTGCAGCAGGAGAATCCAGCGGAGTAGTCTCAGTTTTGCATCCTTCTTCTTCAGAAGATATCTTATGGCCGCATGGTCGGTGTATACTATGATTTTGGCTCCGACTAAGTAAGAACGAAATTTATCTATTGCAAAAACTACGGCTAGGAGTTCTTTTTCAGTGGTGGCGTAATTAAGTTGATCCACATCTAGCGTTCTACTTGCATAATATATCACATGCATTTTCTTTTCGGTTCTTTGTCCTAGAACAGCACTGACAGCGAAGTCACTCGCATCGCACATGATCTCAAATGGCTTATTCCAGTCTGAGGGTTGTATAATAGGAGCGGAAATCAGTGCTTGCTTTAAAATATTAAACGCTTATATGTTTTTCTCATCAAAAACAAACTCGGCGTCTTTCATCAAGAGACCTGTTAGAGGTTTTGTGATTTTTGAGAAGTCCTTGATAAAACATCGGTAGAACTCGGCGTGTACAAGAAAACTTCGTACTTCCCTAACTATTTTAGGTGGCTAGAGGTTTTCTATTATCTCAATCTTAGATTTGTCAACCTCAATCCCTCTGTCAGAAACTACGTGTCCTAATACTATACCCTTTGTAAACATGAAGTGGCACTTTTCCTAGTTTAATACGAGATTTACCTGTATGCATCTTTCGAAAATCTTTTCTAGGTTAGCGAGGCAGTCTTTAAAACAGGATCAACACACCGAGAAGTCGTCCATAAAAACCTCCATTATCTCATCAAGGAAATCTGCTAATATGGCCATCATACCTCGTTGGAATTTCGCAGGAGCGTTGCATAGTCTAAACGGAATCCTCCGATAGGTAAAAGTTCCGTAAGGGCATGTAAATGTTGTTTTCTTCTGGTCGTCAGGGTGAATAGGGATTTGAAAAAATTCGTAATACCCATCTAAATAGAAAAAATAGGAATTCCTGGCTAAACGTTCTAACATTTGGTCAATGAATGGATGGGGAAAATGGTCCTTCCTGGTTACTTTGTTTAGCTTCCTATAGTCGATGCACATACGCCAACCATTTACTATACATTGTGGCACTAATTCTCCTTTTTCGTTCTACATTACAGTGACACATCCTTTCTTGGGTACGACACGTACTGGGCTAACCCATTTACTGTCAGAGATTTGGTAAATTATTCTGGCGTCCAGTAATTTCAGCACTACCCTTTTTACCACATTGCCCATGTTAGGGTTTATCCTCCTCTGGTGTTCCCAAGAGGATTTAGAATCCTCCTCTAGCATAATTCGTTGCATGCACACATATGGGTTTATCCCTTTTAAATCAGAAATATTGTATCCTAGAGTTGAAGGGTACTTATGTAAGACATCTAAGAGTTGATTTGTCTCGTCCTTGTTTAAGTTCGCATTTACTATTGTCACACCCTAATTTTTTACCCTAAAATTTGGTACTTTTCCATGTCGTATATTTCGTATCGATCATTTTAGTGTACTCGATTTATTTTTTCGATCACTTACGCGTCCGATTTTTTTTATTTGGCGTCCGTTTATTTTACTTTTTTTTTAACTAATATTTATTTAGAATAAATAACTATAGTAATTAGCATTTCATTTTAATTTTATTTTAAATATTTATTTTCATTTTTATTGTTATTTTTTAATTTAAATAATGTTTAGAATAAATAAATAGGATTTTTGTTTTATCTTAGATTTATTTTAAATTAATTAATTTGTTTAAATTTTTTATTTAATTTTAATATTATTTTAATTTGGGCCTCAAATTGGATATTAGGGACATTATTGGTAATCAAAGAGTTAACCCTAATTTGTGTCTATATATTAAGTTGCGTGTAAAGTGAAAAGGGGAACTATGAATACTCTGATTCAACTTCCGTCAGGATACGTAGGCACAAGATGCGATGTCTTGGCGAGTATACTTAGATACTAACCCCTTGGTTTTTCCCTTAGCACAGTACCTTTAGCAAGCAAGCAATAGATAACATAAATAATAACAAGAGGTTCCTATAGAGTACTACAGACGTTTAGGATGTTAATACCTTCCCTAGACGTAACCAACCCCCGAACTTAGATTCTCTTAACTTAGGTTTTTTTATCTTTAACCTTTCCTTTGGATAAATTAAAGACCGGTGGTGAATTAAGATTTGTGATTCAAGTTAATATAATAGTTTGACATCCGATTCTCACCACGACAAAAATGGAGATTTCACTGGGGATTTTTCGAGGGTTTCCCCTAACTTGTTTATATCTATGTTATTTATTTGCTTGTTTGCCTATATATCTCTATATCTGTATATATACCTGTTCTGGTTGGGTTTTCTGTGTGCAGGGTTGCTACATTGTGTGGTGAGATAAGGCCTACACCCGGACTTGAGCGTAAATTATGATAGGACGATGATAATTCAAGGAGACTTTGAGGGAGTCGATTCCTGAAGAAGTTGAATTGAGACATCATCACTCAGTTTAGGCCCTCTTGAATTTAATATTGTTCAACGAGTCCATTCGTGAAGACGATATTATTTCGAACTAAAGACCATCGAGACTGAGAACCGTAGTTACCTTTAACCCAACTTGGCATATTAGGATGTAGTGCGGGGACTATGAGGGAGTCTATTCTTGAATTAGTTGCTACGCGATACTACACTCAGACGAGATTCTCTTGAGAATATTATTGACTACCAAGTGATTTGGAAAATCGATAATATCCAAAAGATGAATTGTAGACTCTGGGAACTTTGTAGAACCCGTTCGGCATGTACATTTGAAACCATAGTACACACCTATTGGGATGGTTAGACCTTGGCTCCATGCTCGTGATCTTCGAACCCATGCCCTTGCTTGTTTACCTGTATATGTGTATATATGTATACTTGTGTTTATGCATCCATTCATGCATTCATGAATGACCATTCGGTTTCAAGAAACTCAATTGTTCTTTCCCTTGCAAAATCAATAAAAATCATTGGATTATAAAATGAAACTTTTTTCCAAAATGTTTGCAACCTACTTTTGAGTTCCTTGAAACCATTGCATCATATGGCATATCATTTGCATCTTTGTATGCGCCCATTTGTCCAGCAACTCATTTCCAGCTGTCTCTATCTTCCAGTGTCACCTGTGAGTCGTCAAGCTAATTCCTCGACACAGATATCGGACTAGAACTAACTACAGACGCATAATATCAGAGCAAGAAGCACATAACGCAGAGATCAGAATGGAGATCGATGATCTTAAGTCGAGTATGACCAAGCTCACTAAAATGCTCCAAGTCTTGATTGCTAGAAGAGAGCAACCCCAAAGGACTGTCATTCAGGAAGTTTCAAATGTTGATCCTCAGCCTATTCAGGTGCCATCCTCAACTTGGCCAGAGTTTGGTTTGCCACACAACTACTCACCACCTCTTGCATCTACTGGTATGATTGGTCAAACTGCTGGACCAGTTTTTCAAGCTCCTATTTTTGCCGAGCCTCAACCTATAGTTTAGACTACTCGGGCTCCTTTTGAGAACCCTCTCTATGAGTACAGTGCTGCCAGTGCTCAGGGTGAAGACCATGAAGACTTTGTTGAACCTGAGGTTGTCCGTGAACAGTTTCAGACCATAGACAAGAAACTTCGAGCCGTTGAGGGTACTGATTTATTTAATGTGGACGTAGACAACATGTGTCTGGTTTCTGACTTTGTTATGCCTGCTAAATTCAAGACTCCCGATTTTGTGAAGTACAAAGGTGATTCTTGTCCAAGAGCTCATTTGGTCATGTATACCCGAAAGATGGCTGCTCATGCCAAGAATCAGAAGTTGCTTATCCATTGTTTTCAAGATAGTCTTAGTGGAGCTTCTCTCAAATGGTATATGAATCTTGAACAGAACCACATTCACTGTTTCCAGGATCTTATTAATGCCTTCATGAAGCAATATAAGTATAACCTCGACATGGCTCCTGACCGCCGTCAGCTGCAAAACATGTCTCAGAAGGATAAAGAGTCTTTCAAGGAATATTCTCAGAGTTGGAGAGAGTTGACTTCTCAAGTTGAACCTCCTTTGGCAGAGAAGGAATTGACTGGAATGTTTATGGACACTTTATCTCCATTCTACTAGGAGAAGATGATTGGTAGTGTTTCCTCCAATTTCACGGATTTGGTTACTATTGGTCAGAGACTCGAGGAAGGACTTAAGAATGGTAAAGTATCCAAGGCTGTTGAATCTTCTAATAGTGCTAAGAAATCTTATGGGAATTTCCAGAAGAAGAGAGAAGACCACACCAATGCTGTTATGTTTGAAACCAGAAGGCCTTGTGCTCAACCCCCGTATGCTGATCACCCTGATATTGCTGCTGTTACTCCTGTGGTTACTGCTCCACGACCAGCTCAAGCTCCTCAACGTCTAGCTGTAGGACAGAATCGGTACCGTAATAGGAATAATTTTGATCCTATTCCGATGACATACACTGAATTATATCCTGGTCTGGTTCAGAAAGGTTTGATTACTACAAGGCCTTTGCCTCCTCCTCCAAATCCTCTTCCAGCCAGCTATAGGGCTGATCTTCATTGTGAATTCCATCAAGGTGGTGCAGGTCATAATTTAGAAGGTTGCTTTGTGTTGAAGGCTAGAGTACAAGAGCTGATCAGAATTGGTATTCTCTCCTTTCGTGACACCAATCCGAATGTCAAGAACAATCCTTTTCCAGAGCACGCTAAGTGAAGCTTCAGTTGACTTCAGTGTTTCAGACAGGACATCTCACTCTTGTTTCTGATTAGTCACTAGACCATGTTTCTTATTGTTTGCATATTCCTTATTCGTATTAGCTGTTTGCATTCAATTTGTATTTGTACTTTCATAATTAATAAAATGAGCATTGCAACTTTTGGATTCAATTCATTTGTGTTTGCTATTTACGTCTTTATGCTTTCCTTTTAAAAAAAAAAATAAAAACAAAAACAAAAAAAATATTTTATTTCTTTTCCACTTTCTTTCCGATTATGCAAAGATTGGAGGGAGAATGATGAAAACAAAATACTCATGACTGCTGTTGGTATGCTTTCAAATCAAAATTTTGCTGGCGATGTAAGGCATTGTTTCAATTCCCAAACACTGGAGAAATAAGGAAGACAATCCCTCGTCAACCCCTTGGACCTTGAAGTAGGAGTTTCTTTCTTTACAAATAAAAAACCCGCAATCTTAACCTGGGGCAGGGTAGTTCTCAGTTAACTTGATTGTGCATAAAGTTTGCATTCATAAATTTTCCTTCACGCACTACAATCAAGTGTCGAAGATGTCTTCCAAAGTCAAACGCCAATGATGGTTCCCTGTAATCATTAAGCCAGACATTCACAACCTTTCAACTCTTCCAAATTAAGTGAATAAAAGTTGTACAAGTTGTTCCCAAGGTGATAAATGAAGAAGGATCGCCCAGAAGTCCTTACTCAAAGAATGAGCCGAGTCCCTTTCGAGGCAAAAGCTAAGAAAGATGGGAAGCTCATGATTTACCTTATACAATAAGAAATATGAACAAGCTTGTATAACAACCAAAAGTTGTAAGGAAACAGTGACTTTCACCTTAAGAGTCCCTTAACTTCTGAACCATCATCATCATCAGTGCAATTTTCAACTTCTTGGGGAATCTGAGTGCATAGTCTAAGTTAACTGAGCGTAGGGCTAGAGATCATCACGAAGATTGGGTAGGTACAAATAAACTTTGAGCATTTATCCTTTGTTTCATAAACCGTGAACCAGACCACGTTATAACCCTCAAAAGACCTAACTGAAGCAAGGTTATTTTGAAAGCATACTATAGCAACGTTGCGTAAACTGACTCCAAAAGATCTTTGCATATCATTTGTTTTAACATCACACCTTTTGCTTTACCTTTCACTTTTAAATGTCTTGAACCGTCGTGTTCAGACCAATGACTCATATGTTTTGCATCTTTAAAAAAAAATATGATTTTGATTTCAAAAGTTGCATGAACTTTGCATTTACTACGTTTGTATGAACACTTTTGTTTGCAAACTGGCTTCCTCTTAAGGAATTTTCAAACATTTGAGAAACTTGGTCGGTGATCCTATCAGTGGCAAGTTCTTTCCATGTCCTATTGAGAATCGGTTCAAGATTTGTGGTTCAGTGCAAGTACTTCTCAGAATTGGTTTATTCAGAAAATTTTTCAAGACTCGGACTGGGGCAAGCTTTCCAAGCACAGTAAAGCAATCATTTCCTGCATCATTCCGGTTGAAGCAATTATCAGTTCATTTGCAACAGTAAGCTAATTTGGGGAAATTTACTTGAAGAATCCCCATACAGCTTTCCATCATTCCTACAAAGATCGGCAAAATGATACAGTTTGAAATTCTTGTACCAGATATGTGATGTTACGTGTGATGTCACAACAACACACTCTGTAATAGACAATGTAAAACAACAGAAGAGACACAAAGAATTGTTCACCCAGTTCAGTTAAAAAACTTACTCTGGGGGCTACCAAGCCAGGGATGAATTTCACTATCAGTAGTATTAATTTACAGACTCAACAACCCAGTTGACATCTCCTAAACTTAATCACTACTTAATGAACCTTCTACCTAAGAGACCACTTAAGTATGAGAACACTACTCAATCCCTAAATCATTTCAGTGATATAATTCAAAGATCACACACTTTGAAAAACACAACTTGATTTTTCTTCACAAATTTGATCAAGAACAACTCAAAACAACAACACCAATTCACACTAGAATGGTTTACAACACATACACGAAGACACAAACAACTCTAAGTCTTTATTTCTCTTTCTTCGTTACTTTTCCTTTAGGATTGATGCGCTTTATATAGCTCTTTGATTTGGTCTTGGACCTGCTACAATATCTGACCTGATTTGTTATTTAAAACTGAATCTTCAAAACAGATTTTCTCTCAAAATCTTTTTAAATCTTCAGCCTTTAAACACTCCTACAAATCTGCATCAAATCTGTTTGCAACAGAAAATATCTCCTCCAAGATATTCGCATCCAATAACTCTAACCACTCTCCCAAATTCCAGCTAATACGCTTAACCCTAAAACATCTCAAACCTGATGTTTTAATGATCTGCATATCTGATGTCATGACATCGCATGTGACATCAGACTTCAAAACTTCAACAACTTAAAAATATAACATTAACCAATGTTAAGACTCAATGTTAAGACATCACCCATGTGACATCAACATTGAACAACTTTGTTTTACCAAAATTCTAGCAAATCCATGAACTAACAATCTCCCCCTTTGGCTAATTTTGGCTAAAACAATCTCTGCAACATCAGAGACTTCAGCAGCGGATAAAAATTTTAAAACAAACAGCTCCCACTTCAAAATGCTGCACACCACCTATCAACAAAGGGCAAACTCCCCCTCAAAACCAAAACCAGCATAAACAGTTGTTCAACTTGCATACTCCCCCTCAACATCTGCACCAAACCAGATCTGAGATAGGATACGCTCTACACACCTAGGCTAACTCTCCCCCTTTTTAGCCATAATTGGACAATCACCAAACACAATGTCCTGACATAAATAAATACATGGTCAAACACCAAGCTTCCCAAAAAAAAACAAGTTCCAACACATTGAATGTTCAGGCGATACAAACTATGCTCCTTGTTTGCATTATAAAAACAAGCCTTTCTTCCTTCTAGCAGCACCACACAGTAACAAAGAATGAGCCAGTCAAACACCAAAGAACCTCAAGTAGAAGGACAAGACTTCAGATCCACCTAAGAAGAGGAGCAAAACAATGACTGCAGCTAAAACTACTTCAGGAACCACAAAGACAGGCAGAACCTCAGAGACAACCATGAAACCCAGCAAGAAACTTCCTGTGCAACAACATGCTTCTGATGATGACTGGGATGAAGACTGGAAAGCTTTTCTAGATGCAGGGGGTTGGGATAAGCTGTAACTATTGATGTACTTCAAACAAGTATGCCTTCAGCAGTTGAATAGAATCAATATCTAATCAAGAATACAACTGCTTAAAACACACTCTAGCACATTTAATCTTCATAAATGCAAATTCCCAATTTACTTCTCAAACTTTCAAATTGGTTTGCATCTAATGCTTTAGTAAAAATGTCAGCTAATTGTTTATCTGTAGCAACATGTTCCAAAGCAACTACTTTGTCTTCAACCAAATCTCTTATAAAATGATGCCTTATATCAATATGCTTAGTTCTGCTATGTTGAATAGGATTCTTAGAGATATTGATAGCACTCAAATTATCACAGTACAATGTCATGACATCTTGCTTGACATTGTATTCTGTTAACATCTGCTTCATCCAAACAAGTTGAGAACAACTACTCCCTGCTGCTATGTACTCAGCTTCAGCAGTAGAAAGAGACATACAGTTCTGCTTTTTACTAAACCATGATATCAGATTATTCCCTAAGAAGAAGCACCCTCCTGAAGTACTTTTTCGATCATCAGCACTTCCTGCCCAATCAGCATCACAAAAACCACATAACTCAGTGCCTGATCCATGACTGTAAAGCATTCCATAGTCACTAGTCCTATTCACATATTTCAGAATCCTCTTCACTTGATTCAAGTGACTAACTTTAGGCTCAGCTTGATATCTTGCACAAACTCCAACAGCAAAAGAAATATTAGGTCTGCTAGCTGTGAGATACAATAGACTTCCAATCATGCTTCTGTATACACTTTGATCCACACTAACACCATGTTCATCCTTGGACAACTTTAAATGAGTAGGAGCAGGTGTCCTTTTGTGATTAGCATTCTCTAGACCAAATTTCTTCACTATGTTCTTTGCATACTTGCTCTGAGAAATGAATATGGAGTCCTCCATTTGTCTAACTTGTAGACCAAGAAAATAGTTGAGCTCTCCAACAAGACTCATTTCAAACTCAGACTGCATCTGTTCCATAAAATGTTTCACCATTGCATCTGACAACCCACCAAATACTATGTCATCAACATAGATTTGAGCTATCATCAGTTTTCCTCCTTCCTCTTTAACAAACAAGGTCTTGTCAATCCCTCCTTTTCTGTAGCCATTCATAACCAGGAATTCAGTAAGCCTTTCATAGCAAGCTCTTGGTGCTTGCTTCAAACCATACAGAGTTTTCCTTAGTTTGTACACATGGTCAGGAAATGTTGGATCAATAAATCCTTTTGGTTTATCAACATACACCTCTTCATTTAAGTAACCATTCAAGAAGGCACTCTTAACATCCATCTGAAAAAGCTTGAATTTGAAATTACAAGCCACCCCCAAGAGTAATTTGATAGATTCCAGTCTTGCCACGGGAGCAAAGGTTTCATCATAATCAATTCCTTCAACCTCAGTGTATCCCTGAGCAACTAATCTGGCCTTGTTTCTGGTGACCACTCCTTGTTCATCAGATTTATTCTTGTAAATCCACTTGGTGCCAATCACATTAACTCCATCAGGCCTTGGTACAAGATCCCACACTTCATTCCTTTTGAATTGTTCCAGCTCTTCATGCATGGCATTAATCCAAAACTTATCAGTCAATGCTTCCTTGACATTCTTTGGCTCAATTTTGGAGACAAAACATGAACTTACTACAACTTCTCTTGACCTAGTCCTCACTCCAGAATTTGGATCACCTATAATAAGCTCCTTTGGGTGGTCCTTCTGCACTCTGATAGAAGGATCTTTATGAGGTTGCTCAGATTCAGGCTCAGCAGCAGCAAAACTAGGAGTTGGACTTCTGTCTTCAGCTTCTGGTGCAACTTCACCAACTGATGTTCCAACATCATCTAGGACATCATCATCTTCCTGCTTATCATTGTCATCAATCACCACATTGATGGACTCCATCATCACCTTGGTTCTAGAGTTGAAAACCCTATATGCTCTGCTATTGGTAGAGTATCCCAAAAATATTCCTTCATCACTTTTGGAATCCAATTTTCTTCTCTGTTCTCTATCAGCCAAAATATAACATCTACTTCCAAAAACATGAAAGTATTTAACATTAGGTTTTCTTCCCTTCCATAGTTCATACAGAGTGGATGAAGTGCCTCTTCTCAGGGTAACCCTGTTGTGAATGTAGCAGGCAGTATTCATGGCTTCAGCCCAGAAATGATAGGGAAGTTTCTTGGCATGGATCATAGCTCTAGCAGACTCTTGGATAGTTCTGTTCTTCCTCTCAACTACTCCATTTTGCTGAGGAGTAATAGGAGATGAAAACTCATGACTTATACCTTCAGCAGAGCAAAATTCTACAAACTTGCTATTCTCAAACTCTCTTCCATGGTCACTCCTTATCCTGATAACATTACTCTCCTTTTCTCTTTGGAGTCTTTGACAAAGATCTTTAAAAACATCAAACACCTCTGATTTGTCTTTGATGAAGCTCACCCAGGTGTACCTTGAATAGTCATCCACAACTACATACGCATATTTCTTTCCACCCAGACTTTCAACCTGCATAGGTCCCATCAAGTCCATATGAAGTAGTTCCAAGACCTTGGAGGTGGTGTCATGTTGAAGCTTCGGATGAGTCATCTTTGTCTGCTTCCCTTTTTTACAGTCTCCACAAACTTTTCCTTCCTTAATATTAAGTTTGGGAATTCTCTGACTGCTTCTGAGGAGATGATTCTCTTCATTCCCTTTAGGTGAAGATGTCCCAACTTCTGATGCCAGATTTTGACATCATCTTCTTTAGCAAAAACACAAGTGGAAGAATTTGAGTCTTGTGGCACCCAAAGATAACAATTGTCCTTAGACCTAACTCCCTTCATAATGACTTCTCCTTTATCATCTTTGACAATGCATTCAGACTTTGTAAAGTCTACTTTGAATCCTTGATCACAAAGTTGACTAATGCTAATCAAATTTGCTGTTAGTCCTTTAACAAGAAGAACATCATCCAGTCTGGGAGCACCAGCACAGTTCAGTTTACCAATCCCCTTGATCTCTCCTTTGACCCCATCACCAAATGTAACATGGCCTGAAGAATGAAGCTTCACATCTACCAATAGATTCTTAACTCCAGTCATGTGCCTTGAACACCCACTGTCAAAGTACCAATCTTCTTTGGTAGAAACCCTTAAAGAAGTGTGAGCTATCAAGCTGGTAACCTTCACTTTAGGGACCCATTGCTTCTTAGGCTTGGTAACCTGCCTACCTCTGTGACAGTTCTGTCTAGGAACAACCTGATGAGCCTTCTGTGGATATCCATGTAGCTTATAACAATAAGCCTTAATGTGTCCAAAACATCCACAATGGTGACATCTCTAGTGCCTGTATTTCTTCTTAGATGGAGTTCTGTCATGATGTTTTGACATCTATTTTAACATCACTGGTTTGGAGGTGATAACATCATTAGAACCTGCATCATTGGTGAATCCCAAGCCACATTTGTCTGCAGCCATCTTTCCAATACTAAGAATGTCGTCTAGAGCATCAGAACCATTGTTCAACATTCTGATAGTTTTGGTCATAGAGTCCAGTTTATAGTTAAGCATACTGACTTCAGATTCAAGTTCAGTCTTTTCAGCTTTTAACTGTACTATGGTTTGCTTCAGCTTTTCTCCTTCAAGACACACTTGTTCACTTCTTATGAAAAGATCTTTATAAGTGACAGCAAGTTCATCATAAGTAACCTCATCATCACAAGAATTATCATCTGACTCATAAACCCTAACCATAGCTCTAACAAGTTTAGCTGAATTTTCTTCAGATTCACTCTCACTGTCAGACCAAGAAGCTGGTAACCCTTTCTGCTTCTTTAGAAAAGTAGGACATTCCTTCTTGACATGTCCATACCCTTCACACCCATAGCATTGTATCCCTTTGTCATTACTGGACTTTTCTTCATCTTTAGACTTCTTCCCTTGTTCTCCTGATCTGTTGATGTCAGAAGTAATGTTCTTGACGTTGGGATTATAACTCCTATTTATCCTCTTCATAACTTTATTGAACTGTTTTCCCAGCAAGGCAATAGCCTGAAATAGCTCCTCCTGAGAATCATCCTCTTTCCCTTTCTTGGCTTCTTCAGAACTGGAAACCAAAGCTATACTCTTGGACTTCTTTTCAGGTTCCTCTTCACTCAAACCTAGCTCAAATGTTTGAAGAGATCCAATTAACTCATCAACCCTTAGTTTGCTGATATCCTGAGCTTCTTCAATAGCAGTTACTTTCATCTTATATCTCTTGGCAAGGGATCTAAGAATCTTCCTCACCAACTTCTCTTCAGTCATCTTCTCTCCAAGAGCACTAGAAGCATTAGACAACTCAAGAATATTCATGTGAAAATCGTGAATAGTCTCTTCTTCCTTCATTTTTCGACTTTCAAACTTTGATATCAGAAGTTAAAGTCTAGACATCTTGACTTTAGATGTTCCTTCATGTGTTGTCTTCAATATATCCCATGCTTCCTTAGCAACTTCACAAGTGTTGATCAACCTGAAGATGTTCTTATCAACTCCATTGAAAATAGCATTTAGGGCTTTAGAATTACCAAGAGCAAGCTCATCTTCTTCCTTGGTCCATTCTTCTTCAGGTTTCAGTTTAGAGCTGCCTTCTTTTTCTTTCCCAACATCATCTTTCTCAACAACAACAGGAGCTTTTCATTCCTTTAAGATAGCTTTCCAAGCCCTGCTATCTAATGACTTTAAGAAGGTAACCATCCTTGGTTTCCAATAGTCATAATTAGATCCATCCAGAATAGGGGGTCTATTCACAAATCCTCCAACTTCTTTGTCCATCTTACCAGAAAGTATCAGCCCTAGATCTCACCCAGATGCAGAGCAGGATGCCTGCTCTGATACCAATTGAAATTCTGGTACCAGATATGTGATGTTACGTGTGATGTCACAACAACACACTCTGTAATGGACAATGTAAAACAACAGAAGAGACACAAAGAATTGTTCACCCAGTTCAGTTAAACAACTTACTCTGGGGGCTACCAAGCAAGAGATGAATTTCACTATCAGTAGTATTAATTTACAGACTTAACAACCCAGTTGACATCTCCTAAACTTAATCACTACTTAATGAACCTTCTACCTAAGAGACCACTTAGGTATGAGAACACTACTCAATCCCTAAATCACTTCAGTGATATAATTCAAAGATCACACACTTTGAAAAACACAACTTGATTCTGCTTCATAGCTTTGATCAAGAACAACTCAAAACAACAACACCAATTCTAACTAGAATGGTTTACAACACATACACGAAGACACAAACGACTCTCAGTCTTTAGCTCTCTTTCTTCGTTACTTTTCCTTCAGGATTGATGCGCTTTATATAGCTATTTGATTTGGTCTTGGACCTGCTACAATATTTGACCTGATTTGTTATTTAAAATTGAATCTTCAAAACAGATTTTCTCTCAAAATCTTTTTAAATCTTCAGCCTTTAAACACTCCTACAAATCTGCATCAAATCTGTTTGCAACAGAAAATATCTCCTCCAAGATATTCGCATCCAATAACTCTAACAGCTCTCCCAAATTCCAACTAATACACTTAACCCTAAAACATCTCAAACCTAATGTTTTAATGATCTGCATATCTGATGTCATGACATCGCATGTGACATCAGACTTTAAAACTTCAACAACTTAAAAATATAACATTAACCAATGTTAAGACTCCATGTTAAGACATCACCCATGTGACATCAACATTGAACAACTTTGTTTTACCAAAATTCTAGCCAATCCAAGAACTAACATAGTTTACCAGTGTGGCAGAGATGTGTCCAGCAGTAGCATCTTTAGTCTATAAGCAGATTGGCAGTTATCTCCGTGTTGAGGAATTAGTCTTCCAGTCTTGTCTTCTCCCCAAATGAGTCGAGTCGTGTCGTGACGTCTGCATTACACCTGCATTTGCATTTGATCATATTCATATATATATATATATGCAAATCATGAGTGTTTCATCCACATTTTCACTCATTTGCATTTACTATAGGTCGTGTTTTTGTCCACGCCTTACCTTGTCGTCTAAGTCCAACTCACTTGGCACCTACTAAACAGATATTGTCGCGTCTATCCAATGCCTTCTTGGGTATATCCTTGTTCATATTCATCCAATGCTTTCTTGGATACTGTGATTCTTTTTATCCAGTGCTTTCTTGGGTATATCTTGGTTCACATTCGTTCAATACTTTCTTGGACGTTGTGGTTTCTTTGTCCAATGCTTTCTTGGATCTCTACTTTGTTCACAATCGTCTAAAGCCATTATTAGATATTGTCATTATACCTTTCATTCAAAGCCATTATTGGATGACTGGTTTCTTTGCATTCAATGCCATTCTTGAATGTAGTCTTTGTTCACATTCATCTAAAGCCATTATTAGATACTATGATTATACCTTTCATTCAAAGCCATTATTGGATGTCTGGTTTCTCTACCTTGTTCACTTTGTCTAAAGCCATTATTAGATATTATGATTATACCTTTCATTCAAAGCCATTATTGGATGACTGGTTACTTTATCTCGCATTCATCTAAAGCCATTATAAGATATTGTGATTGTACCTTTCATTCAAAGCCATTATTGGATGATTGGTTTCTTTGCGTCCAATGCTTTCTTGGATCCCTACTTTGTTCACAGTCATCTAAAGCCATTATTGGATGACTGGTTACTTTATTTCGCATTCATCTAAAGCCATTATTAGATATTGTGATTGTACCTTTCATTCAAAGCCATTATTGGATGATTGGTTTCTTTTCATCCAATGCTTTCTGGGATACTGTGATTCCTTTTATCCAATGCTTTCTTGGGTGTATCTTGGTTCACATTCGTTCAATAGTTTCTTAGACGTTGTGGTTTCTTTGTCCAATGCTTTCTTGGATCTCTACTTTGTTAACAATCGTCTAAAGCCATTATTAGATATTGTGAGTTTACCTTTCATTCAAAGCCATTATTGGACGACTGGTTTCCTTGCATTCAATGCCATTCTTGAATGTAGTCTTTGTTCACATTCATCTAAAGCCATTATTAGATATTGTGATTATACCTCTCATTCAAAGCCATTATTGGATATCTGGTTTCTTTACCTTGTTCACATTCATCTAAAGCCATTATTAGATATTGTGATTATACCTTTCATTTAAAGCCATTATTGGATGACTGGTTTTTTTTTTTGCATTCAATTCCATTCTGGAATGTAGTCTTTATCTCACATTCATCTAAAGCCATTATTAGATATTGTGATTGTACCTTTCATTCAAAGCCATTATTGGATGTCTGGTTTCTTTACCTTGTTCACAGTCATCTAAAGCCATTATTAGATATTGTGATTATACCTTTCATCCAAAGCCATTATTGGATGATTGGTTTTGTTGTGTCGAATGCTTTCTTGGATCTCTATTTTGTTCACTTTCATCTAAAGCCATTATTAGATATTGTGATTATACCTTTCATTCAAAGCCATTATTAGATGACTGGTTTCTTTGCATTCAATGTCATTCTTGAATGTAGTTTTTGTTCACAATCATCTAAAGCCATTATTAGATATTGTGATTGCGCCTTCCATTCAAAGCCATTATTGGATGCGTGGTGTCTTTTTCATCCAATGCCATTCTTGGATGATGCTTTTCCAGATATTTCGCTTTGTTTATTCTGATGCTTTTCCGGAATGACATTTGAAATTCTGGTATAACAGATCCCAGATGTCCTACATGATGTCGAGACATCTGGTCTGACATAAACGGCAAGGCAATTATAGACAGTTAAATACGTTGCTGAAAAGAAAAGTGCACACAGAATTTGTTCACCCAGTTCGGTCTAACAACCTACATCTGGGGGCATACCAAGCCAGGAAGGAAGTCCACTATTAGCAGTATTAAATAACAGACTCAACAATACCAGTTGACAATCTACTCACTTAATCCTTACCCAATGACTCTTCTACCTAAGTTCTCTCTAGGTAAGAGACTCCATCTCACTTCCAATCATCGTAATGATGTCTAGCAGTCAACATCTTAGTCACTGCATCAACAGCTTGATTTCCAACAACTCTCCAAACACATAAAAATAGAAGACACACTCCTATAACAATACCTAGACATGACCCTCATGACTAAGAACAATGCTTAGAGTTGCTTAATAGCTTCCTCTAAGAACAATACATCTCTTACCTACAGGCTTAGAGATAAACATGATGACCATCCCACAAAACCGGGTGGTTCATAAACCAACACAGCCCTTATAATTTACATGATGGCTGGCTTTTTAAAACTAGGTTACAATGCTTCTATTTATAACCTATTTCCCAACTGGATTTGGGCCTTCAAATCACAACAAATCAGCCGCTGCAAATCTGCAAAAGATTCTTCTACTAAATAGATCTTCAATCAAATCTTCAATTAAATCTAATTATTCTCCATATCTTTTTGCATGAAAATAGTAACAAAATCTGCTCAATATAAGATTGCAACAGAATATATTTGTCCCATGATATTCGCCTGCAATCTCTCCACCAGATCTTCTCAAAACACACTTAAACAAATTCAGCCCTAACAAAACACATCAGACTGATGTTCTGATATTCTGTCAACTGATGTCAAGACATCAGGTTTAACATCAGCTCCCTTCTGAACTCATACAAAACTGCAACCCTTCTGAACTCAACATCAACTCAACGTTAAGAACTCATGTTAAGACATCAGACATGTGACATCATTAACAACACCATTGTTTTACCAAAACTCCAGCCAATACAAGAACTAACAATCTCCCCCTTTGGCTAATTTTGGCTAAAACAATCTCAGCCTACACCAGAGATACCAGCCGCGGAAAAACACTATACAAACTAACATTAGCACACAACTAGCAGCAGCAACTCCCCCTCAAAACTGCAACCAGCAAAACAACTGCACAAACTACACACTCCCCCTCAAGCCTAGAACCACAATAGACAACTAGGCAACAGCTAGGCTAACTCTCCCCCTTTTTAGCCACAATTGGACAAACTCTGAATCTGCCAACCAACATACTCAGAACAAAATCCAGACTCAACAGCTACTACTGTACATTCTCTCCCCCTTTTTGGCCAAAAATTGACAAACATTAGTGTAAATGTATACTTCTGATTCAATCCATTGACACACAAATCTATAGAACCATGTCTAAACTGTCAAGTACACCATGAACTTTACCAGTAACACAATGTCACGACATCTTGTTTGACATTACAATCTGGATAAACAACTTCTTCAACAAAAGATCAACTCTCCCTATCGAAGAGAACCAGTGCTCCTTTGCAAGAATAACACCTTAAATGAATGGAAAACATAAGACTCATCTTCATGTCTTCAAGAGCACACCCTCTGTTCAACACACCTACTAAACGCATTCACAAAATGCTTAATCCTCAAACAATCTAAGTACCACACTAGTACAGACAGAAGTTCTCCCCTTATATTTCACAACTGATGCTCCTTGACCAGTACATCATAGCATTTGGAAAATCCAGACACAGTCTTCATCCATCCAGTCAGGAATGCTTCACACAATCATCCACAAGTTCTGAAGCACACTCACAATGCCTTCCACTTAACTCTAAGTAAACTCCTCTTACTTAGAATTAATAACACACATCAAGACAAGTGTGACATCTCCCATCAACAAAGACCATCACAAAGTTTTTCCAAAACTGCATAAAATTATCTTCAGACTTCTCCTCAGAAGCATGTGCGCATAGGATACAAACAATTAGCTTCACATGGCTAAAACCATTCATGTCCACACCAAAATGTCATCTGTTATTTCCTTGGTTTTATGGTGTTACTTCCTTGGTTTTATGGTTGGCATTATTTTGCTAAAACTTATGTAGCAGCAGATGTTGAATGAAGATGTCTAATAATATGTTTCATCACTCCTTGTTCAACATGTCGTATGAAGATGTTCCATGGCAGCTCATAGGACATCGCGTTGTGAAGTCAGTTTTAATGCAGATTCTGTTACTATGATTTGTAGCTGAATATTCTGTGAATATTTGGTTATCCTATGTGGCATCCAAAGCATTTTTGGATTAGGGTTACTTGTTGGTTTTCGGATTTGCTGTTGTTTCTAGTTATGGAGACATAATAGGAAACTTTGGATTGAAGACCTATTTTATTGGAGTTAATTTTGAAGATTTGTGAGTAGTCTAAGTCCTGCGTTTTTGAAGCCCAATTCAGTCCAGATTTCAAGCTATAAATAGACTGATGAAAACCTAGTTTTAGGTGTCGAACTTACATGTATTTTTAGGGTTGTGTGCTTGTGTTTTGTGAGCCTAACTGGTATCTTATGATAACAGTATAAGGACTGTAGTGTAAGTTGTGTAAGGTTTCTCATAAGCTTTTAAGTATTGAGTAGCTGTGTGTTAATTCTCATAAGCTGTGAAGTATTGAGAATTTGTGTTTCGACCATTGTTACTTGTCTTGTAAGGAACCAGTCACGGGTTGTGATTGAAGAGGGATTTGAGGAGGGCCTCATACCTAGGGGAGTCTTAGGTAGAAGTCATAGGAAGGGTAGTGATTAAGTGAGCTGATTGAACCGGGTGTGGTTATCAGTGAATTGATACTATCGAATATTGATTTCATCCCTGGCTTGGTAGCCCCCAGATGTAGGATAGTTAGATCCGAACTGGGTTAACAATTTCTGGTGTTCTTTACATTTTCTGCACACTTTTATTTTGAACTTGTTCATTGTTGTTGTATATCAGTGTCTCGACATCTCGATAGGACATCTGATATATAGGCCAGAATTTAAATTGGTATCAAAGCAGGCATCCTTTGTTGTTTCTGGGTGAGATTCAGGGAAGGTACTTTCTGGTACAATGGACAAGGATGGAGGAGCTCTGAACAAACCACCTCTGCTGGATGGTTCTAACTATGAGTATTGGAAACCTAGGATGATAGCTTTCATCAAGTCCATGGATGATCAAGCATGGAAAGCTGTTCTCAAAGGTTGGGAGCCTCCAAAGATAAGAGATGGAGAAGGAAATCTTACTGATGTTCTGAAGGAAGAAGAGGACTGGGATGATGCTGACTACAAAGGATCTGTTGGAAATTCTAAAGCCATGAATGCATTGTTCAATGGTGTCAACAGAAATATCTTCAGGCTGATTGAGCATTGTACTGTTGCCAAAGAGGTTTGGCAAGTCTTGAAAGTTGCTCATGAAGGGACCTCAAAGGTGAAAATGTCAAAGCTTCAGCTTCTCACTAGCAAGTTTGAGAGTTTGAAGATGAAAGAGGATGAGAGCATTCATGATTTTCATATGAACATTATTGAGATAGCTAATGCCTCTAGTGCCTTAGGAGAAAAGATGTCTGACAGCAAGCTGGTCAGGAAGATTCACAGGTCTCTTCCTAGGAGATTTGATATAAAGGTTACTGCTATAGAGGAAGCTCGGGACATTGACAAGATGAAGGTGGATGAGCTTATGGGATCACTCCAAACTTTTGAGTTAGGATTCAGTGAAAAAGCTTAAAAGAAAAAGAGTATAGCATTTGTGTCAAATGCTGATGACTCAGATGATGAAGGAGAACTGGTCAAAGATGAAGATGTGTCCAAAGAGCTAGTGTTGCTTGGAAGACAATTTAATAAAGTGTTGAAAAGGATGGACTGGAAGTCAAGAGAAAATGTTCGGAACAAGTCTCTCGACATCAACAAAGACCAGGATGGAGGCAGAAGATCCAGAACTGAAGAAGACTCTAATCAAGGGAAGAGAGTTCAATGCTATGAATGTGAAGGATTTGGGCACGTAAAAACTGAGTGTCCCACTTATCTCAAAAGACAGAATAAGGGATTATCTGTGACATGGTCAGAAGATTCTTCTGAAACTGACGCTGATGAGAAATCTGCAAAGTTGGTGACAGCATTAACAGGAGTATGTGAATCAGATGAAGAATCTGAAGAGCTTACTTTTGAAGAGCTGGCTATCTCTTATAAGAAGTTGTGCATAGAACATGAAGAAGTATGTCAGCAGAAAGAAGAACAAGCATGTGCCATTGTTCATTTAGAAGCTGAGAATACTGAGTATATGTCTACTATAGCTGATCTACAAAGTGAAGTAAATGTTTTGAGTTCAAAACTGGACAACATGATCAAAAATGTCAGAATGTTAAATAGGAGTTCGGATGTACTTGATGAAATTCTGAAGTCAGGAAGAGATGCTGGAAATGTCAGTGGTATTGGATTTAAAGGTACAAATGAATTAGATGAAGGAAAGAAATCTGAGGAAGTACCCGTTCAAGATAAGAGAAGTTTGAAGATGTTGAATAACATGTTGCGACATCCTCCCAGGCATCAGAAGAAGTTCATAAAGAAAAAGAATCAAAGGTGGACATGCTACCATTGTGGGAAGTTTGGTCATATAAAAGCTTTTTGCTACAAGCTACATGGTTATCCCAAACCCATGCAACAGTATAGTAAGAAGAAGAGCAGGGTTGAAACAAAAAGGATATGGACTTCAAAGGATTTTGTAAAGGAACATAGGGACTACAAGTCTTTCAGAGTCTCTACAGATGAAAAATTATTCTTTGATAGTGGATGTTCTCGACATATGACTGGTGTTAGTAGATATATATCACATGTTAAGTATCATGCTCTTAATGAGGTGATTTTTGGTAATGGATCAAAAGGAAAAGTGCTTGGTGTTGGAAGAGTGGATTGTCCAGGACAGCCAACTCTGGAAGAAGTATTGCTTGTTGAAGGGTTAGATACTAACCTAATAAGCATAAGCCAGTTGTGTGATCAAGGTCTTAGGGTCATCTTTACAAACTACGAATGTTTAATAATGGATGAAAAGAATTATGTTGTTATGAGAGGTGAAAGAACCTCAGAGGATTGCTATTTGTGGAAAGCTGAAAGCACTATTGTGGAAGTGTTAAATCAAAGAGCCTGTGAATGGCACGTGTATAAGGACCCATTTCCAAAACTTATAAATAGCCCAGCTAACACATTCCAACTTCAATCCTACAGTACAAAAACTTCATCTGACCTATTCTTTCAAAACTCTTCTCCGCTAGGGTTTGCTCTTACTCTCCTCAATACTGCTTTTTGTGATCAACTAAACATGTCTCAACATCCTAACTCCGATTCCATGCACGGCTCCCCTAATAACACTGGTTCTCCACGAATCAATGCTGGAGATGAAGAATCACTGCGGATGATAAACCTCTCTGACCTAGTGCTCGACATTGCTCCGTTGAAAGTTATGTCGGCTGACCCAAAAGGCAACCAGCAAGCTTCTCACACAACGAATGTCAACATTCCAGGTAAGACATCTAAACCCTTCTCACCTAAGAAGAAAGTCCACTCCATGACCAGTTTGTATGCTAACCAAGTAAGCCCTAAGAAAAACGTGGCTGAAAAGGGATCTAAATCAGGCATAGTTGAGAAGCGGAAGGTTACTAAATCGTGTGATGTGAACAAGAATTCCACTGATGATGATGCTGTCAGAAAGGATAAGGAAATTAGAAGGGTTGTTGCCTCGATTCTGAGTGGAATTAAGGCAAATGTCGAGTCTAATGCTCCAACATCAGTGATAGAAAATATCAATAGCAGCCCTACTGATAGGACAGGTGGTGATGTTTCCATGCATGTGGACCGTGAGAGAAGAAGTAAAAGGAAAGCTGATGTAAGGACTGATGATGTTATTAATGTTGAGGACCTCACTTCTGATGAGGAACCTATTGCTGGAATGCTGAGAAGAATTCAGAGAAGAAGAGGAAAAAATGTAATAAGTGAAGGCTCCAAGTCTTCGAAATTGCGTGGTAAATCTGGAGGTGGGGAAAGAAAAGTTCAAGCAGGGCCGCCTAAGCAATGGAACAAGGTTGTAGTGCCCACTAAGAAAAGAAAAATTACTGATCAAAGTGATTCTGACTATGAAGTTGAAACAGATGTCCAGGACATCATTGGTATAAAAAACTCCACCTGCTAGAAGGCTTCTACTGAAAGTTCTATGAGAAATACAGATAGATGGAAAGTTGTTGATCAAAGAAGGATTGCTCTGGAGAGAGAGTTGGGGAAGGACTTCGAAAAGTACAAAGAAATAGTGGAGCTCATTGCTACGGCTGGATTGATGAGAACAGTGTCCAAGTTAGGACCCTGCTATGGAAATCTAGTCAAAGAATTTATGGTAAATATGTCTGAAGAGTGTGATGAGAACAGGGGCAACAATCTCAGACAAGTATCTGTGAGAGGAGAAGCTGTCACCTTTTCACCTGAAATTATCAACAACTATCTGGGTAAGAGCAAGGAACCCCAACCTGAGTTGGAGGTAACAGACAATACTGTATGCAAGGAGATTACAGGTGGCTGTATGAGACATTGGCCAAATGCAGAGAAGTTGTCGTCTGGAAAATTAAGTGTCAAATATGATGTCCTCCACAGGATTGCTGTGGTAAATTGGGTTCCTACGAATCACACATCTATTATTTCCTCTACACTTGGCAGATTCATATATGCTATAGGGAAGAAGATTGCCTTTGATTTTGGATTATATATCTTTGAGCAGATCTTGAAACAAGCTAGCTCACCTGCTGTCAAGATGCCTATCTGTTTCCCTTCCTTGATCTGTGGTATTATTCTAGAACAATGTCCTAATCTTGTGTTGAAGGGTGAAACTGCACTCAAAAGGAAACCTCCTCTATCCCTTCACTACAAGCTACTTGGTGGAGCACATGTCTCAGACATTGCTGGGACGTCTTCACAGACTTCTAGTCATGTTAATCCTGATGATGAAATCATTGCTCAGATGCAAGAAATTTGCAAAGAGCTGGAAGAATCTATCAGGAGAGATACAACAAGGAAGGCAAAGCTAGAGCAGCTGATTAACGCCTTGGTTGAGAAGAGAAATGCTGCTAAAGAGCAAGAGCTAACTGAAGGTGATGAACAAGGTGAATCTACTGAGTCTAATAGAAGGAGTGTCCAGCAGTCTGATGATTCCGGTTCTGAGAATGGTGCCTCTGAATCTGAAGGTGAAAGTGATGAGGTTATTGATGAAGAGGACAATGCTGATTAACTAGGCTATCTACAAGTTTATCTTCTGTTTTTGTCTGTTTTGTTTTTTTTCTTCTGCAAGTTTTTCTTTCTTTTTAGACAACTTAATTCTGGTTTGGTGTTGAACAATATACTGCTATGTAATATGTTTGTCTATGACCTCTCTTTGTCATATTTATGGCTAAAAAGGGGGAGTAGTAAGTGTGAGGGGGAGCAGCATTGTTATGTGCTTGTGCTGTTGCAGGTAGATTCTGTGTGCTGCAGGTAGATGGTGTGTTGCTGCTGTTGAGGGGGAGTTGCTATGATGAGATGTTTGCTGGACTATGTGTGTATATGCAGCTGAGTGGGACTTTTTTTGTTGCTGCTATTAATGGTGTTTTTTTCCGCTACTGATACTGATGGTATTTAAGTGTGTGTGGAGATTTAGCCAAAAATAAGCCAAAGGGGGAGATTGTTATTTCCTTGGTTTTATGGTGTTACTTCCTTGGTTTTATGGTTGGCATTATTTTGCTAAAACTCATGTAGCAGCAGATGTTGAATGAAGATGTCTAATAATATGTTTCATTACTCCTTGTTCAACATGTCGTATGAAGATGTTCCATGGCAGCTCATAGGACATCGCGTTGTGGAGTCAGTTTTAATGCAGATTCTGTTACTATGATTTGTAACTGAATATTCTGTGAATATTTGGTTATCCTATGTGGCATCCAAAGCATTTTTGGATTAGGGTTACTTGTTGGTTTTCGGATTTGCTGCTGTTTCTAATTATGGAGACATAATAGGAAACTTTGGATTGAAGACCTATTTTATTGGAGTTAATTTTGCAGATTTGTGAGCAGTCTAAGTGCTGCGTTTTTGAAGCCCAATTCAGTCCAGATTTCAAGCTATAAATAGACTGATGAAAACCTAGTTTTAGGTGTCGAACTTACATGTATTTTTAGGGTTGTGTGCTTGTGTTTTGTGAGCCTAACTGGTATCTTATGATAACAGTATAAGGACTGTAGTGTAAGTTGTGTAAGGTTGCTCATAAGCTTTTAAGTATTGAGTAGCTGTGTGTTAATTCTCATAAGCTGTGAAGTATTGAGAATTTGTGTTTCGAACATTGTTACTTGTCTTGTAAGGAACCAGTCACGGGTTGTGATTGAAGAGGGATTTGAGGAGGGCCTCATACCTAGGGGAGTCTTAGGTAGAAGTCATAGGAAGGGTAGTGATTAAGTGAGCTGATTGAACCGGGTGTGGTTATCAGTGAATTGATACTATCGAATATTGATTTCATCCCTGGCTTGGTAGCCCCCAGATGTAGGATAGTTAGATCCGAACTGGGTTAACAATTTCTGGTGTTCTTTACATTTTCTGCACACTATTATTTTGAACTTGTTCATTGTTGTTGTATATCAGTGTCTCGACATCTCGATAGGACATCTGATATATAGGCCAGAATTTCATCATCCAACAGGCTAATGTCATAACATGTTATTTGAAATTATCTCCACAAAAGAGGCAACCAATCTCCACAAGCTTGATCAGCATGCAAGCTTCACAATATATGCACCTTTGCTGTAGAATCCATAGACAAGTACTCCCCCTGTCATGGTTAACTAATGCTCTAGATGGAGATGAACATTTGAGCACACTTGCTGAGCACATTCACATACTGTACTTTCACTTTTGGAGAACACAACCAAGTATCCTGACTTGTTTGACACTGCTCACAGACTCCACAAATTCTCTACTTTACTGAGATCTAATCTCTTTAAGAGATACTTGTAGCAGAAGAAGGAACAACTCTCTAAAAAATGTTCTGATCAGATCACATCACATCACAATCCCTCTACCATTACATCCACCAGTAGTTGTTGATACTAGTGAAGTCTTCAAAATTAGTAGTCATGCTTTACCAGAATAAACTACTAAAAACAAGACCAGAATCTCCACATTCTAATTCACATAGTCAGAAACATCTCTTCTGACAAAAATGCTTGAGCATCCAACTCCACAGGCACACTCTCAATCATCTTCCAAATATAACCATCAGCAATCATGATGTTACAACATCACCATTCAACAACATCTTTTAGGGACATCAGCTTCTCATTACCATTCAGAGGACTCATTTCGTATAGAAGTCCTTCAAGAAGCTCCCAATAAAACATAGTCAGAGCAGCTTATTCAGGTTAACATACACACCTAAATACCATGAACTCGCACACCCTCTTTGAAGCAAAGAGTTCAGACTGCAAATTAGTATACTCACATGATTCCCTCTTGGTTTGTTATCTTCACATGCTCCAAAACTCCACATCTTGCCAGGCTGATCAACTACTCTCTAGCATGACTTGACAATAGGGCTATGTCCCCTTCACAGGCTTTTCTTCTGCCTTTAGCGATACACATCCAATCATCTATCTTTGACATTTAGATCAATTGATGAATATCCACATTCAGACTTTCAAGCAATCAATACCTGATCTACTTCAGTCTTCTCTACATTCTCCTTCCAAAGCAGACCTTCTACTTCATCATTCTCCCGTATGATTAGGTAGATTCTCTTTAGATACAATGTAGGTAATCATCCCAGATAATGTCCTATCACAAGTTAGAACATCTTCCACACACCAAAACATCAACACCATGATTCTTGATATGCTCCACCAACTGGACTTACTCTAGCATAGTAATCCAGAGAAATAAACTCTCATCCACCTTTAAGAAAAATAATCTCCTTGAGTCTTCAACTCATCACCCTTCTGCCCAAGAGTAACTTGTTCCAAGACAATCCTCAATAATAACCAGCTGCCACACTCTGATTATCTTGATTCTTCGAATTCACTTCTGAGATCAACCAAATGCCACAGTTTGATCACCTCAAGCATGAATCCTCATATGAAAACAGCCAAATGCCACATTTTGACCTTTTTCACATTTGTCAGAACTCTCACAAAGATATCCTGATCCACCAAGGAAACCAGATCTTCAAGTCACAAGTTCCAATTGCTCAATAGCAAACACACTTAGACTCCCTAAGCCATGGTCATGTAACATCTTCTCCTTCCTGCAGCTCCTGCAAACTGCCATGAGAACGATCTTTTTGAAGCATCCTATTGTCCATTCCTGTAGATCACCCTATCAAAAGTTGATGTGCCACATCACCAGTTGAGACTTCTGATGTTAAGCTAGACGTCAGAACATTATGTCACCCAACTGTTGAATTCAGCTCTACCTTTTGCCACTCAGAAGAACCTTCTCCCTTTGCAGAAACAGATTTCCATGCTCTCATAGACTTGATTCAACAATCAAGTTTGAGTAAACAACCTTCATCCTGCTTAGAAACTCCAAACCTACCACATCTGAATCTTCAGAAAATAAGTAGTCCAAGACTACCCCATAGCAATACTAAAGAAAGTCACTTCCCTTAGTAGAGCCGTCAGTAGAAAGCCAGAGATAACTGCCACTTATCCTCGACCTTCACAACCAGAGCAAACACCATGCTCTAAACCACTTAGATCAGAAATAAACTGATCCAAGCTGTAACCAACAAGATTATGATGTCTTTATAGTCTTTCGTCTTCATCTTCAACAGCACCACCATCTGGACAAGTCATTCACAATACTTTCTAGGAACAGATGCTAAGCAATAATCCCAAGTCAACACCTAGGCGACTTGTGAGTGAATGTAGAACCCCTCCCATGATTCTCTAAACCTCTGATGAAAAGATGTTAAAACAATTGATAGAATATCCTTAATCTTGTCTTTCAAGGATAATCAATTAAATACTTGTGAATATCACAAATAGCAATTGATCTTAAATCGTTGTGGTTTAACCCTTCTTCAGATTCTAGCATCTTCTGAATCTTTTTCATGACAACCATTATGACAACCATTCATACCACAAAAGCATTCCAGGTTAGGTCAGTGTCTTGATCTTTCACTCCACCCTGAGCAAAGAACTGAAGTGATGTTTCAACATCAGTTCCGACATCAGTCTAAATCACATTAAACATCTACTAGGATTTAGAGACTACAACCATAGTAATCCACACATATCTCTTGCAGCGAACACACGAGAACATATCAACATCTGATCAACTTCCAAGATCAGACCAACAAAACTGCAGTAACTTGCATAACGCACTCTTCCAGAAGCTTCTTCTTATAAGCACAAGGTTCAGACCTCTCATCTATACCATAGATAATCTGTTACTTCCAATCCTTGAAGCCACAAAATTGAAAGAGCTCATGCATACACCAATTGACCACAGGCTAATTTACACTGCTACTGCACACAAACTCTTGGATGCATTTTCCCTATAAAATTGTCCTCAGACATTTTAGCTTAAACAAGGATCATCTCCTCCTCTTCTGCTATCAAGATTACTACCTTTTCTTCAACCAGCACAGCTAAGATGCTATGACATTATGAATAGCATCTCAAAAATTGTCCAACTTCACAGCTTCAGTGATCCTTCAAAACAGCTACAATCTAATAGGAATTTGACTCAGCATTTACCATAAACTGCTGATGTGTAGCGCGATGTCGAGACATTAGGATTGACATATCAAGCTCAGCTTCTTTCTTGATGAAACTTCCTCCAGTTCATGATTCTGAAAATCAGAAACATGTATCTTCATAAGAGAATTCATCTTCAGATATACCAGAACTACATTGGATACCATAACTAGGAAGATCTCCTAATTAGGTCACCATAAATATGCTTAAGAGATAACTTATCAAGATCTTCATTCCCGCATGAAAGATTTGACAGTGATACTCTTTTGCTTTGGCTCTACCCTCGTCTTTCATCATCAATGTTCTGGACAGATTGGTCTTCAATACCTGATTTGAAATATATTCTTCTTCTGCTGAGGAGACCAAACTCTAAAGTCTTTCCAAGCAAATACCTTCCTAAAGTCTCACCACCAGAGACACAAGAAACAACCAGGGTTACATCAGATACCATGCAGCGGAACACACAACAACTCCTCAACACCCTTCAGGCACTACTCAATAATCCTTGCACAACATCACCATAATCCAAGTGCCAACAAAAAGGTTTGAAAATAAATCAAACTCACAACAGTAGTTCTCCACCAAAGCTACACACCTGATAACAACAGACAGGTCTAATACATACCCTGTCATGAATAGTCCATCCTTCACTTCAAGGGATCAAACAAACAACTATATGAACTGACCAAGTCCATAACTCAGCAAAACTATCTTCCTTGCTCATGAAACAGAAAGTATCTTCCCTAGATCTTATCCAGAAACAGACAAGATGCCTGCTCTGATACCAATTGAAATTCTGGTATAACAGATCCCAGATGTCCTACATGATGTCGAGACATCTGGTCTGACATAAACAACAAGGAAATTATAGACAGTTAAATACGTTGCTGAAAAGAAAAGTGCACACAGAATTTATTCACCCAGTTCGGTCTAACAACCTACATCTGGGGGCATACCAAGCCAGGAAGGAAGTCCACTATTAGCAGTATTAAATAACAAACTCAACAATACCAGTTGACAATCTACTCACTTAATCCCTACCCAATGACCCTTCTACCTAAGTTCTCCCTAGGTAAGAGACTCCATCTCACTTCCAATCATCGCAATGATGTCTAGCAGTCAACATCTTAGTCACTGCATCAACAGCTTGATTTCCAACAACTCTCCAAACACATAAAAATAGAAGACACACTCCTATAACAATACCTAGACATGACCCTCATGACTAAGAACAATGCTTAGAGTTACTTAATAGCTTCCTCTAAGAACAATACATCTCTTACCTACAGGCTTAGAGATAAACATGATGACCATCCCACAAAACCGGGTGGTTCATCAACCAACACAACCCTCATAATTTACATGATGGCTAGCTTTTTAAAACTTGGTTACAATGCTTCTATTTATAACCTATTTCCCAACTGGATTTGGGCCTTCAAATCACAACAAATCAGCCGCTACAAATCTGCAAAAGATTCTGCTACTAAATAGATCTTCAATCAAATCTTCAATTAAATCTTCAATTAAATCTAATTATTCTCCATATCTTTTTGCATGAAAATAGTAACAAAATCTGCTCAATATAAGATTGCAACAGAATATATTTGTCCCATGATATTCGCCTGCAATCTCTCCACCAGATCTTCTCAAAACACACTTAAACAAATGCAGCCCTAACAAAAAACATCAGACTGATGTTCTGATGTTCTGTCAACTGATGTCAAGACATCAGGTTTAACATCATCTCCCTTCTGAACTCATACAAAACTGCAACCCTTCTGAACTCAACATCAACTCAATGTTAAGAACTCATGTTAAGACATCAAACATATGACATCATTAACAACACCATTGTTTTACCAAAACTCCAGCCAATACAAGAACTAACAATCTCCCCCTTTGGCTAATTTTGGCTAAAACAATCTCAGCCTACACCAAGGATACCAGCCATGGAAAAACACCATACAAACTAACATCAGCACACAACTAGCAGCAGCAACTCCCCCTCAAAACTGCAACCAGCAAAACAGCTGCACAAACTACACACTTCCCCTCAAGCCTAGAACCACAACAGACAACTAGGCAACAGCTAGACTAACTCTCCCCCTTTTTAGCCACAATTGGACAAACTCTGAATCTGCCAACCAACATACTCAGAACAAAATCCAGACTCAACAGCTACTACTGTACATTCTCTCCCCCTTTTTGGCCAAAAATTGACAAACATTGGTGTAAATGTATACTTCTGATTCAATCCATTGACACACAAATCTATAGAACCAGGTCTAAACTGTCAAGTACACCATGAACTTCACCAGTAACACAATGTCACGACATCTTGTCCGACATTACAATCTGGATAAACCTATAGTATGGCAAATGAAAAATATATAGAGAACTTGGTTGGAAAACCTGAAGAATGGCGCCATGGCCATCTTCTTCCTTGAGCTCGTGCATGAAGCACTCTATCTCACTCATCTCTCAACCATTTGACATTATTCAAACACCAAATTCATGTATTTTTTAACAAGGAACATGATGGCAGTATTTGATTTCATTTATTTTTAGTGTGCAGCAAGTAATATCAATATGAGTGTATGAACCCTAATTTTACAAAAGAAATCGTGTAGACATGGTTGTGAGTGCTATGATCAAACTTTTTGAGGGGAAACACTCAACATATGATGACAAGCAATTGGCAAAAGTATCATGCGAGGAAATATGCATGGATCATGAAGATGTAGTTTTGAGGCTTACCTTGATGCAAGCTGAAATGGAACTGTACACAGATGGTGTTCCAGAAGTGGTTTGATGATCCCTACAGCTTCAATGGATGTTGTTGAGTGGATTGCAAGCCTTGGAACACTTTGAAAATCTTTGGATCAAGTTGGAGGAATCCAACTGCAGAATTGAGGCATAATGGCTTGGTTGAAGAGTGATTTTGAGCTAAAGGTGTTACAGAGATGGTTTAAGTGTTTGAACACCTCATATACATCATATGTGATATGTTTGAGCAATTGGAATGGATTTCTTAAGGCTGCAACTCAAAACCCGATGGTGGTTGCTCAAAAACAAAGAAATTTGGAACTTAAGAGAGAATGAGAGAAAGCAATGCTGTAAGTTACTTTGGGGTGATTTGAATGATCAATTGGAACCTCTATTTATAGGTGATTAACTCTTGTCTTGGAGGAATAGTGAATGGCTGCTGGATCAGATCACATTCAATGGCTTTGGCTTGGTGGCATTTCTTCTCATGCAAGGAAACCTAGCCCGTCCCAAGAGCAGGGCTATGTCTTGACCAAATCCACATTCTTCAGATGTTTTTATTATTGTTTAATCAGAGAACTTGACTGAGGAGAGTGAGGATCTTGAAAGTACACTATTCCACATTAATGCCTTTGAATTCAAGGCTTAATATGCCAAAATGCATTGATCTCAAGTTGGAAGATCCTTTGGCTTTTGGATTCAGCTTTGCAAGTGGGATACCTTAGATTAGGATCAGATTAGATGACTGTAGTATAGGGATCATTGGTCTTTGGATCAAAATCATGCAAAGCAAGAAATCCCACAAACTGATTTTTCATGACAGCCTTGCCATGGTGTGTTGTAGTAGCCATAACTCTTAGCTCAAGTGGAGTTGTTTCATGCTAGTGAGTTGCTTAGATTGTAGGCAACATGTACAACAACTTTGATGTTTACATCATGAATTGATTTAGCTTGCAACTATGTGAAAAATCCCACAAGTTTTGGTGTTTTCAACAAAATCTGTCTTGGACAGAATTTTGTCTAAGTGTTGGAAAAGTTGTACTTTCATGTTTTTAGTCATTTTGATCCAAATCCAGCTTTGGACCAACCAAAATGGTTGCTTGGATCACAAGTTATGATCCTTGGAAGTTGGTACCCTAGCCACTTTGTTCCATAACTTAGAAAATTTCTAAGTTTTTTATGGTTACCCCTTTTACGAGTTATCTCACTTTTCTTGGTTTTTCTTGATGAATGATGATTCCAATCACACATTAACATCATTTTAGGGTTAGGGGACCATAATTGTGAAAAATCTCAAAGAGTCAAAGTTGACTTTTGCACAGTTTACTTTTTGTCAGAAGAACTCCAAACGGTACGATCCTCTATGAAATCAAGTCCTTGACCTAAATCAAACTTGATGGATTGATTTCATAGGTGTTATAGGTGTAGCACGATTTTTGTGGTCTTGAATCACTATCGCTTGGGCACTACAGTTCGATTCATTTTTTATCCTGTTAAGCTGATTAAGGAAGAGAAATAGATGTCTCCAATTAACCCTGCTTGCATACTGAGTTTAAACACTCAAAACTGCTGGTTTATAGATGCTATTAAGATGTGGGCCCCTCTTCAGTTATTTTGTTAAGAATATAATGTTTGGACTATTTGTGAGGTTTTAAGATGTTAGGTCTGATGCTTTTCGATTGATGTATGAAGGTACGGGATTTTGGGTTTTTGATTAGTATGCTTGCTAAGATTTTGCAATCTTATGCCTACGTATTCCCGAAACAGGGAAATCAGAGCGATTGTAGTTCCTCCTATTCTATGGGAGGAAAGAGGTGTTTTGGTGTCTTGTTGAAAGCCCAAGACGTGAAGCTAAAGATGGTTTGTATCTTGTTCAAAGCCCAAGATGTGAAGCTAAAGGGTTTGTATCTTGTTCAAAGCCCAAGATGTGAAGCTAAAGGGTTTGTATCTTGTTCAAAGCCCAAGATGTGAAGCTAAAGGGTTTTGGCTGAGAGAGAATTTGTCATCTCTAAAGAGGAGTTGTTGATGTTTGTATGCTGTGAGCAAGGCATGACTTTGATGCAAAAAGGTTGATTGACTCAACCGGGGTTTTCGTTATTTAAAGCCTAAGTGGAAGCTATTGACCCAACAAGAGGGTATTTATTATTTGTCTCGTACGAAGCCCGAGATAGAGGCTAAAAGGGTTGACTCAACAAGAGAGTACTAACAAGTGACTGAATCAACAAGAGAGTGCTTTTATATGTCTTGTACGAAGCCCAAGACGGAGGCTAAAGAGATTTGACTCAACAAGAGAGTACTTATATATGTCTTGTATAAAGTCCAAGACGGAAGCTAAAAAGGGTTGACTCAACAAGAGAGTCTGAAGGTTGTTTGAATCAACGAGAGAGTCTTTTATACTCAACAAGAGAGTGATTTGCTATCTCGTACGAAGCCTGAGATTGAGGCTAAAAAGAGATTGACTCAACAAGAGGGTCTTTTATACTCAACAAGAGAGTGTTTTATATGTCTTGTACAAAGCCCAAGACGGCGGCTAAAAGTGGTTGACTCAACAAGAGAGTCTTTTATACTCAACAAGAGAGTGTTTTGCTATCTCGTACGAAGCCCGAGATGGAGGCTAAAAGAAAGGATTGACTCAACAAGAGAGTCTTTTATACTCAACAAGAGAGTTATTTATATGTCATGTACAAAGCCCAAGACGGAGGCTAAAAGTGGTTGACTCAACAAGAGAGTCTTTTATACTCAACAAGAGAGTGTTTTTCTATCTCGTACGAAGCCCGAGATGGAGGCTAAAAAGGGGATTGACTCAACAAGAGAGTCTTTTATACTCAACAAGAGAGTGATTTATATGTCTTGTACAAAGCCCAAGACGGAGGCTAAAAGTGGTTGACTCAACAGGAGAGTCTTTTATACTCAACAAGAAAGTGTTTTGCTATCTCGTACGAAGCCCGAGATGGAGGCTAAAAGAAAGGATTGACTCAACAAGAGAGTCTTTTATACTCAACAAAAGAGTGATTTATATGTCTTGTACAAAGCCCAAGACGGAGGGTAAAAGTGATTGACTCAACAAGAGAGTCTGAAAAGGTTAGCTTTACTAGGGAGAATCATTTGTACAAAGCCCAAGAGGAGGATGCCTTACTGCTGTGGATTCTGGAGATCCTGAAGTGGGTCCAAGTGTGGGGAACTCTCATGGGAGAGACCGGGGTTTCTTCCTATGTTGGAAAGGAGCTTGAGAATGTCTTTGAGACTCAAGGGTCTTAGACTGTCCAAGTCTAGAGTTTTATCTTTTGTACAATGCCCAAGAGGAGGCACGGGCATTAAGGGATGAGTATCAACCCTAAAATGGCAGGAGTTTTGACGTGGGAAAGACTGCTCTAGCAAAGGAGGACTAAGTTTTGTCTTATACCTTTAAGAGGTCGTCAGGGTCATTGTATTAAGCCCAAGAAAAGGCATGAGAACTTCTAAGAAGCCGAAGGGTCCTTGTACAACACCCAAGAGGAGGCAGGAATGCTTTTAGGAAGCCTGTGGGTCCCCAAACCAAGAGAAGTTCAAGAAATGCAATTCACCGAGAAGAGATCATTCCAGGAAAGTTCGAGGATTTGGAAGAAACTCAAGAGATGCCATTCACGGAGAAAAGATCATCTCTGGGGAGTTAGAGTTTCTTTGACAATTTCTAAGGGTGACAGTCTGAGAAAAGGTTCACCGAGAATACTGCCTTTCTCTTTGTTCCATATTGTTTAACCCCAAGAGGAGGGAAGACTGTATCTGGAATCCTACGGGGGATCTAGTTTTGTTTGTATTTAAGAGTGACCAACATGGCTTTACCTAGTTCTAGACGTAATTGCCGAGGAAAACTTTAAATAACTATACTAGTATTACACCTTGGATATGTGACAAGTATACAAAAGTATGTGAAATAAGACTTACAGTGAAGCAGCCCCACAATACAGTTATGTACATATGAAAGCGGTAAATGAAAGCGGATAAACAATTACCCGTTGTAGAGCTTCCATGTTGTTTGGTTAGTTGTTCAACAAAGAAAGTTTTGATAACAACATATATTTGAATTCAAAATCAAAGGAGAAAGTACTTTGAAAAGATGGTTGGGGCTTACAGCTCGAGGAGAGGCCCAAGTTTTAACGATGATTGCACCGTTGTTTTGAAAACTGTACCGAGGGACTTATACAATATGTGAGGCCCAAATTATTTTGGTTTAAAAAAGGGTTGGGTCTTACACTCTATTAGTGGCCCAAAGAGTTTTAAGAAAAAGAATTGGGACTTATAGCTCAAGGAGAGGCCCAATTGATTTTGTTAAAAAGGGGACGATCACGCCGTTGTTTTTGAAAATACAGTGGGACTTATACAATGGCTGAGGCCCAAAAGGTGGTGTATTTACAAAAGGATTGGGACTTACACTCTTTTAGAGGCCCAAGGTGATTTTAAATAAAATAAATGGGACTTACAACACGAGGGTAGGCCCAGATGGTTCTCGTTTTGAAATGGCGATTGCGCCGGGATTTTTGAAATCGCAGTGGGTCTTATACAATAACTGAGGCCCAAATTATTTTGGTTTCAAAAAGGTTTGGGTCTTACACTCTATTAGTGGCCCATGGATATTTTAAAGAAAAAGAATGGGGCTTACAATTCAAGGAGAGACCTAATTGGTTTTATTTTAAACTGGCGATCGCGCCGAAATTTTTGAAAATGTGTTGGGACTTATACAATGACTGAGGCCCCAAAAAATGTTTGGTTTTCATAGGGGATTGGGTCTTACACTCTATTAGAGGCCCAAAGTTTGAAAAAGATTTGTTTGGGTGAAAATCAAAGAAACCCTAATTTCATCATTTTTAAAAGTAAATTCTTAAAGAAAATCAAATAAAAATGATAAAATACCAAATAAGTTTGAATAAACAACTTGTGATTTTTGGTTGAGGTTTGAAAAATGATGTTTTAATCACAAGATGAATTAAAATTCATTTGGTTTTGATTTTCATGATGAGAATTCACTTTTAAAATGTTTAAAAACAATTAAAAAGGGATTTATTCACAAAAATACCAACTATATTAAATAAATAATATAAATTTGATTTTTTTTGTGGAATAAAATATTTTGGAGTATGAATAAGAAGTGTGTAAAACAGAATTGGAAAATGATGATTTTTGCTATGTGAAAGAATTGGTTGAGTTTTGAAGATAAGAGAAAAAGGAAAGATGTCACAACATCATCTTCGACATCTCTCATGTGGCCAAAACCAGAACTGAAACTTTAGTTTTCAACATCTTTTTTATCAAACTTCCAACACTCATAACTCTCTCAATTTTTAACGAAATTAAAATCCGTAAGAACCCATCTTGACCGATTTTTCGCAAGGAATCCAATGGTATCAGTCATGTACACTGAAACTTAATGTACAGAGAACGCACAAGGCAAAAAACCAGAACTGGACCTTAATTTTAAAACAACATAAATTCCACATATAAACATGTTAAAGTGCAAACAATAGGAAGATCACAACAAACACATGAAGGACTACATTTTTGCTTCAAGAATTGATCAATATTGATGCATGTATATGGAGTTTCAAAGTGTAAGAACACTTACTGATTAGAACAAGGTCCAATGCCTCTTAAATGTAATTACAACAGCAAGAGGAAGATTCTATGAGCTTCCTTGATCCTCCAGTAGTGTGTTTGAATGCTTAGAGTGGATTGACATGAGCTGGAACTGGTTGTGGTACCTCAACTGCAATTCTATCAAGAACTTGAGCAATTGGCTGGTGATTTGATGAATTTGATGTTCCAGATGTTGTGTTAGTGATTGGATCACCTCTATATGATGTTTATGAGGCGTGTATGTGATTGGTTTGGTTGGAATTTCTCTCAAACTCAAAACCCGATAGTGACTTGCCTTAGAAGGCAAAATTGGAAGTGAGAAGGAGATTTTGAGAAAAGCATCTGTTTGATGGCTTTGGTGTACTCAAACTGATCACAATTGAGCTCTATTTATAGTAGAGCAAGTTTTTTTTAGCAGCAATAGTGAATGGCAACTGCTGCAGAGGTTTGGCCAATGTTGATGAATGGGAATCCAAGTCTCTTCTAGCCATTGACTAGAGGTTAGAGCACAGGCTGCTGGTTCCCTAGTTCTTGGATATGTCTTGACTGAATTCATATGGAATTTGGCTTAGTTCATGCCACCTTACTGAATGTATTGAATGCTTGAAAACAAAATTGGTTATTTGGCATCTTTGTAGCTTTTTAGGTTTGGCATGCTACTTGTGGAATCTTGGACTTGGGAGGCTTGGGAATCAGAGCTTATCCTTTGATTGTCCCCTTCTCAGGTGTGTGTCGCTCCCGAAAGATTCGCATCCAATAGTACAAACGCAAGAGTGGCGCGGAAAAACACAGAGTCACCAGCAATGTGTATTTATCCCGAGAGAGGGAAAGGAAACACTGCATAAACCTGAGGGAAGGGAAAGAACATGGTCTCACGACCAAGAGAAATGGGTACAGGAGTCGGTTACGCGAAGGGAAGGTGTTACCACCTAACACGTCCATCGTACTCGATGGGATCCACGCTTGTTGTCTGCATCAAGGGGTGTCGTCGTCTGGAACTCCACTGCTACTGGACCGGAGAAGAAACGAGAACGGAAAGAACGGAGAAACGAAGAAGAAAAGAAAAAAAAGAAGTGACTCGATAGGACGTTATCGTCGTCCTCGGCCTACGTACTCCCTCAGTGCAATGGGAAAGTCAGAGTCAACGTAGTTCGGATGGGAACTGTGGGGGGAGGTTGCTCGCCAAGACAATCGTTGTCTTGTGCCTACATATCCTCAATCGGACGAGAGAGAGCAATCAGAGCTAATGTAGTTCGTGGGTACGACCACGGATGGATAAGTGTTTTTTACGTGAGCGACGAGCTCTGTTCTGAAAAAAGAAGTTTGAAACCCAACAAACCCGAAGGATAAAAAGATTTGAATTTGTTTGGTGTTTTTTAAGACAGAAGTGTTTTAAGTTAGTTCGTAACTTACATTGAACCAAAGTCTACCATGCGGGAATGAGTGAATCTCATGGTCGCCCCTAAATGGGACGTAAGCTAAACACCCTAGAAGAGGAGGGTAGACCAGTCGTTCTTCATTTCCTACACTTAAGGCTCGAGCGCAATATACGTTATATTTTATTAAGTGTTTTCAAGAAGTTTTGAGATGAGAAGAGAGAAGACACAATGGAAACTCTAAAGGGAAACTAAGAGTCCTAATGTTATCATGCATGGGTAACCTAGGGTTAGTGAGGCTTAGGAGAAACGACTACCTAAAACCTAATGCTAATCCTACTCTAAGCTTAATCAAAAATTAAGTTGGACTAGGTAGCTCTAAAGGGAGAGAATCCATGACTTAAACAAGTCTTGAGACCCATGGGAGGAAGAGAGTGGAAGAGAAGGAGAAGATGAGATACAATAAGTGGCAGCAAGCACATCACATCATAAATGTCCAACTCAAATCATCAAAAATGTTTCAAAGATCAATGCAAAACAATCCAAGTGAGCATGCAAAGATAAACATGAAAAAGACAAGCATACTTGTATGAATGCACAATTAAGCACCATTGAACTTCATATCAAAATGAAATGAGAAAAACAAGATGAAGATGAAAACAAGTCAGAACCAAGCTCATATTATCATCAACAATTCTCATGTGCAAAAGTGATTCATATCATGAAGCATTATGATCCAAAGAAGTTACAAAGCAAATGGTAATGATGTTTATCATACAATTCAAACCAAATGCATTCAACTATGCTCAAGTGAAATGAAAACCAAGTAAGGAGCTCAAGAGGCAGTAGCATATGCATCAATATCATACCAAACCAAACTTAAGTCATACAAGGTTAATTATCAAGCAACACCTTCAAGACATGCACCGAAATAATCTACAAATGGAAACTCAAAGTTCAATTACTTAACACAAACCAAACATGATTCAAACATGATCCAAAAATGGAAAAATTTGGTCACAAGGGACCTCAACCAGGGGTAAACACCATATCAAAAGCACATACAAAGAATCAAGAAGAAACTCAAGCAAATAGGAATGGCAAGTCAACTTGTGTAAAGAGATGTCAAGATATAATCATGCATAAGTCATTTAAGCACAAGTAAACAAACATATATCAAATGACATTCAAAAATTGTGAAATTAAAACTCAAATGAACTAAGTCATAAGCCAATCACATGTCAAAAGATCTCACAAAAATTCACAAGTTAAGCACCTCAAACAAATGAGCAAAGATCACATAAGAAACATAAACCAAAATGCAAAAGAGAGGGACTAAAATGCAATATGAAAAAGTTTTAAAAATGAAACAAAAATATTTTTAGGAACCACAACATGTCCTCTAACAAATGCATAAAGAATGAGATGCAAATCATATATAGATGATGAGAACAAAAATCAACAAGGCAGGGTGTGCATAAGTGAAGCAATCCAAAAAGAAATTAATTAAACAATTAATTCAGATGCAAAAAATAAAATTAAAATGGAAAATAAAATTTTCCAAAATTTTATAAAACCCTAAATATGCTTCATGAATTTTTTCATAATTTTTGGATGCATTTAATTAATTTTAAAAATTAAAAATGGAAATGCAACAATTAAGAAAATAAAAAGAAAGAAATAAACATGGGGGTTCAGATAGCAGCCCAAACACGCTCAAAACTAAACTGGGCTCAAGGGGGAGGTGTGGATATCAAGCCCAAGTCAAAAGACCCATCAGCGAAGTCAACACACCCCACACAGAATTCAGTCAACAAATGGGATTCACACAAGCCATCTGATTGATCCAACGCTCCACAATCAGTCAACCAAAATCAAATAATCAAGATGAAGGGCTCAGATTAACACGCGCATGATAATAATGATGAGCAAGCAAATACAAAATCATCAGCAATTAAAATAAAAACACGTGATAGGCGTGTGGCAATTTAATGTGTTGGCATAATCATGATCATCAGATGAATCCAACGCATGAGATCAAGTCAAACAATCACACAATCATACGTGATGAGAGGTCCAGATTAGAGGTACATGATAGCAAGCATAGACTAAAAACACACAATCAATAAAAATGAAAGACAAATTAACAGACGTGGCTAAATGTGGACCACCAGATCTGGACCGCCAACGGTCCAGATTTCATCTTCTTCAATGAAACCTCCACCGGCCTGAAACATAACCAGACGCCGGAGACCTAGCTCCGGTCGTCTTCTCCGGTGACCTGCACATCAAAAATCTCCAGAAATTACAAACAAGTATACTATCTTGACCAGAATTCAACAAGGATCTCGTATATGCAATTATTTTTCACAAACAACCAACACACAAGCCAAATCGAACAGAATAAGTTTGGATCTAAAAACTTAAATCTCAAAATTCAAGCAATCCACACGTCCAAACTCAAAACTAAATAGATCAGCATCATCAGTGAACATCATAGATCATTTTGCAAGCAAGAAAAACAAGTTACACGATCATGAAAAGTATGCTAACCTGAGAACTGTAGAGCTTCAAATACGCCAAGAACTCCTTCCAAAAGCTGCAGATCTTCCTCTTTTGAGCTCTATCTGCAAAATAAATACAAATAGAGGCTTGAAATTGGCTGGATCTAAGGTTTTGAACTTGAGCAACTTGAACACGAACTTGATGAAATCCTCACTCTAAGCTCAAACCAATGGTAGATTCTTGTTCCTCTCACCACACTGATCAATAATATGCAAATAAAACTTCAAAAACTCTCAAGAGAAGAGAGATTCGAAGAGAGAAAAGTTTGGAGGTGAAAATGGGTTCTGAGCAAATGAGGGTGCATGACCTAGCTTTGTGCGTGTGAGTTAGCTTATATACACCTCATTAGACCTCTGATCATGATTAAAATTTGATTAATCCCTTGGTTAATAAAATTGGATGGTTTATGCCAAAATGCACTTTGTGATGCCACCACTAATCCACACGTGCAAAGGCCACGAAATAAGCATGATTCACTCACATTTCTTCTGCTGATCACAAATGAATTGTACTTGGGCTTTGTGGATGCTTGGACAATGAGATTTGGATCCATTTGCAAATTGATTATTTGTTAAATACACCATGAATAAGGCACGGTTTGGCATGAAACAAGGGTCAAAATTGGTGCTCATGGCTTGTACTTTGATGGTACAATATGACTTGAAGCAATTGAAGTGATTACAAGTCCTTTTGGATGAAAATGCAAATGGTGGAAAATATGAACCATGTGAAAACCTTAAACACCAACCTTAAGTCTTTTGATCATAACTTGAGAACCACAAATGATATAGAGACAATCTAGTACTTTTTGGAAATGGGAGAGAAAGATCTTCAACTTTCATGTTGGAGGAAAATTCATTTGAAGCTTCCTTGATGATGAAAAGTCAAGTTGAATGTGGTGGAAAAACCGCCAAAAATGGAAAGTTTCAAATTATAGGTCATTTCCAAATTTAGTAACTTTTGCACAAACTCTTGATTCTTGAAGAATGATGTCATCCATGCTATTCCTTGACCAAATAAAGGTACATGGACTTGGGAAACATGGTTGACTTTCCTTTCTCACTGTTGACTATTCTTGGTCTACAAGCAATTGATCCACTGAACATCTTTCACAATGAAACACTAGCCAAGTCTTTCCTCCATGAGTACTTGTAAGCATGTAGAACCTCATGAGAATGTATTTGAGCAAGCAAAACCCATCAAGAAGCCTTTTGGAACCAAAACCCTAATTTGGACCATCTGATTAGGAGAGAAAGATTCATTTGAAATCCCTTGTCAATCCTGATCTTGTGAAGATATGATGAACTCCTCAAACCACCTTGAGGCTTGAGACTCCTTTGAGATGAACCAAGTACCTTGATCCCATGCTAAGAACCAATGCTATGCACAAATGCTAATGCAAGAAATGCAAAGAAACATAAGCCAGTTAGCTAAAAATAAGAAGGCAAATTTTGGGGGTGTTACAGCTGCCCTTATTCAATCAACTTGGTCCTGAAGGTACGATAGCAACGGCTGTCATGCGTTCAAAGGATTCACGGAAATTGAATACCAAAAGAAACCTGAAATTTGTAATCCTCAAAGGAGGGATGACTCCACTGGGGAACAAGCAATAAATGCTTGATTGTCACAATACGGATGAGTGTTAGCTATGCTGGGGATAAACACGGACGGGTGTCAAGGAATCAAAGATATCAGATGCGGACGGGTATCAAAAAGATACACGGATGGGTGTAAAAGGGTTCAATACGGACGGGTATCGAAAAGGTACACGGCGGGTGTAAAAGGGTTCAATACGGACGGGTATCGAAAAGGTACACGGACGGGTACTGAAAAGGTACACGGACGGGTGTAAAAGTTCAATACGGACGGGTATCGAAAAGGTACACGAACGGGTGTAAAGAGTTTCAATATGGACGAGTATCGAAAAGGTACATGGACGGGTGTAAAAAGTTCAATACGGACGGGTATCGAAAAGGTACACGGACGAGTGTAAAACAACCTTTATCGGGGGTTAACCTCGTTGGGGAATGGAAAGCAACACGAACGAGTGTCATCAAAAGGTCGATACGGACGGGTATTGAAATCAAAGGTTCAAACACAGACGGGTGCTGAAGGAAACACGGACGAGTGTCATCCAAAGGTCAATACAGACGGGTATTGAAACAAAAGGTTCAAACACAGACGGGTGCCGAAGGAAACACGAACGAGTGTATGATGGAAAAAATCTTGAGGGGATAAACCAAAGGACCACCTAGACGAAGGGGTAAAAATGAAATCATGGATTAACGATCCTGGCAAACAACTCTGCAAGGGAATGTCAAATATTGCTTTGAATGACTAAACCCAACACTTTTGGAGTAAAGTCGAAAGATATCTTCCCGAAATCCGGCTTTCCTGACGAAGGAAAACTCAAACCTGGCTTATGCTTCGGATGCATATGTTTGAATTTTGCCGTAATGCTCCACACGAAGTGGGAATGCTACGCATTTAGGAGGATGCCATGCAAAAAATTCTTATGCAATGCAAAATACCGTCCCAGCGAAATAAACGCTGAGAACAGAAGCAGCTCCACCGAGAACGATAAACTACATTGTCATCAAACCAAAGAACAAAGCTGAGGAAAACTTCACCCTGCTAGGGAAGATCACAATCACCAATTCTGTCGGAGATGGACAAAACTCCGATAGAATACCCACTCTGTTGGGGAATATCAAGATCAACAACTCTGCTGGAGTTGGATGAGACTCTGAGAGAATACTCACTCAGCTGGGGAATATCAAGATCAAAAACTCTGCTGGAGATGGACGAGACTCCGAGAGAATACTCACTCAGCTGGGGAATATCAAGATCAACAACTCTACTGGAGATGGACGAGACTCCGAGAGAATACTCACTCAGCTGGGAGGGAAAGAATACTGAAGATGGAAACTCCTCCGCCGGGGATCACCAAATACTTCAAAACTTAGATTTGATGCCTGCCAAAAAGGATTGGACTTAAGACCTGCTGGGGGATACCATTCACCACCAGACTCTGCTTGGGGATATGAGCACCTTTATCCTGCTGAAGAGCGCTGATCATCATCGTAACTTCTGCTTGGAAAATAGTAGTTGTCATCATCCACTCTGCTAGGGGATGAACACATGTTTCCTGACTAGCTGAGGAAAAAAACGACTGCCCTATATTCTGTGGGGAAACACCATCTTTGATCAAAGAAGATGTTCCATCAATCTCTTGCTGGAGAGGCTGTAAAAATAGCAACTTCTGGCTACCTGCTGAGGAAAGATGAGCCAAATCACAACTCTGGCTGGGGGAAAACCTCTTATATCCTGCTGAAGGGGACGATCCTTAACGACTCCGTTTGGGGAATTACTTCTTTATACTCTGTTGAGGAAGACGATCCTTGATACTCTGATGGGGAAGAGTAATAAACTGCTGAGGACGATCGGACTTCAAATTTGGGGAGAGCTCTACTGGGGAGGTACACCTGTCATCCTGCAAAACCAACAGAAAGGTCTACGTGCAAAAATGATTACTTTGATTATCATTATAGTGACTGACGCCTAAGCAATTGCCACTGTTTTCCAACTTCTTTCACAAAGCTCAACATTTAGCATGTAATGTTTATCAAAAATATCAGACATTTTCACAAACAAAACAGGTAAAACAAAAACAAAAGCTCTTTGATTGAAATGCAAACTTTATTGAATGATCAGCCTGTAAATAGGAATTTACATTTGGAAGCAATTCCTGAAAAGAGGTAATTGCGCAAAAAGTAAAAGAAAATACACATGTCGGCAATGTGGGGAACAGACATCCACCATGACTTGACTCAGCTATAACCCATATGACTTATTTATCCGCAGATACTTTGGCCTTTGAAGATGACTGACTGGACAGATTCCTTTCCTTCGAATTTTCCAAGTGTGAATAGTGATCATAGATCGAACGCGGATCGTAGTCTTTGCTTTTAAATCCCTAACTTTTGCCTGGATCGCCCTTTTCGGGTTTTCAATCCACCGGGATACCCATTTTTGCCAAAGTAGCCTTTTCAGGTTTTCAACCTTGCGGGTTTATTCTTTTTTCCTTTTATCCCTAATTTTTGCCCGAACCTTTTCTTTTTATGGTTCACCAGGATGCCCCATTTTTGCCTGAACCTTCTTTTTATGTTCAACGGGTCTCTTTTATGCAAAGTATTTATTGACTACATCCGTGTTCACAGGGGACGTAAAATCTTCGCCATCCATAGTTGAGAGTAATAAGGCTCCACCAGAGAAAACCTGCCTTACTACATACTGCCCTTCGTAATTCGGAGTCCACTTGCCCCTGTGATCTGTTTGAGGAGGAGTGATCCTTTTCAGAACTAATTCACCAGTTTGAAAACACCGAGGACGCGCTTTCTGATCAAAGGCTTTCTTCATCCTACTCTGATACAACCGACCATGTGCAATGGCTGCCAATCTCTTCTCTTCAATGAGGTTCAGTTCATTCAGCCAGGAATGTACCCACTCAGCTTCATCAAGCTTCACGTCTGTCAGAATTCTCAAAGAAGGAATCTCAACCTCTAATGGAAGAACTGCTTCCATACCATACACCAGTGAGAAAGGGGTTGCCCCAGTTGATGTGCGTACCGAAGTACGATATCCATGCAAAGCGTAAGGCAACATCTCATGCCAGTCTTTGTACGTCACTACCATCTTCTGCACAATCTTCTTTATGTTCTTATTAGCCGCTTCAACAGCCTCATTCATCTTCAGGCGGTAGGGAGAAGAATTGTGATGTTCGATCTTAAAGCTCTGGCATAGCTCCTTCATCATCTTATTGTTCAAATTTGAACCATTATTAGTAATGATTCTCTCCGGGACTCCATACCGGCAGATGATGTCCTTCTTAATAAACCGGTCTACCACTTGTCTGGTGACGTTGGCATACGATGCTGCTTCCACCCACTTCGTGAAATAATCAATAGCTACAAGGATAAAACAATGTCCGTTCGAAGCAGTCGGCTCAATCTTCCCAATCATGTCAATGCCCCACATGGCAAAAGGCCAAGGTGACGACAAAACATTCAGAGGAGTAGGCGGTACGTGCACCTTGTCAGCATAAATCTGGCATTTATGACATTTCCGGGCGTATTTAAAACAATCAGACTCCATATTCATCCAATAATACCCCGCTCTCAACAATTTTCTTGCCATAGCATGCCCACTGGCATGAGTACCGAAGGAACCTTCGTGAACTTCTTCCATTAACAGGCCTGCCTCGTGTTCATCAACACAACGTAGCAAGACCATGTCAAAGTTTCTCTTGTATAACACATCGTCCTTGTTCAAAAAGAAGTTTCCTGATAACCTCCTCAATGTCTTTTTATCCTTGGAAGATGCCCCAGCTGGGTATTCCTGACTCTTCAAAAAGACTTTGATGTCATGATACCAAGGCTTGCCATCTGATACCCCTTCAACTGCAAATACAAAACCAGGTCTGTCCAAGTGCATGATTCTGATTGAAGGAGTTTCATTCCAACGATTCACTTGATACATTGATGACAACGTTGCCAACACATCAGCCATCTGATTCTCTATCCGGGGAATGTGATGGAAGTCCACTCTGTCAAATAAAGGTAACAACCTTCTGGCATAGTTGTTATATGAAACAAGATTCGCTTGACGAGTCTCCCATTCACCTATAATCTGGTTAACCACCAATGCAGAATCACCATAAACATCGAGGTTCATGATTCTCAAATCAATTGCTTCTTCTAACCCCAAGATGCATGCTTCATACTCCGCCTCATTGTTGGTGCATATGAATGCCAATCGGGCAGTGAAGGGTATATGAGAACCCTGTGGAGTCGTAATGATTGCCCCGATTCTGTTACCAAATGAATTAATAGCCCTATCAAAAACCATCTTCCACTGAGATCCAATCTCAGGTCCTTCATCAGGAAAAGGTTCTTCGCAATCCTTCATATTCAGATACATGATATGCTCATCCGGAAATTCAAACTTCATCGGTTGATAATCCTCAATTGGCTGTTCGGCAAGATATTCTGACAAAACACTTCCCTTAATGGCCTTTTAGGAAACATACTGAATATCGTATTCTGTCAAAACCATCTGCCAACGGGCTATTCTACCAGAAAGTGCTTGCTTCTCAAACACATACTTGATCGGATCCTTCTTCAAAATCAATAGGGTTGTGTGGTTTAACATATACTTCCTCAAACGCTTAGCGGACCAAGCGAGTGCACAACATGTTTTCTCCAGCATCGAGTACCTTGACTCACAATCAGTAAACTTTTTACTCAAATAGTATATGGCTTGCTCCTTTCTACCTGACTCGTCTTGTTGACCGAGCACACAACCCATTGAATTCTCAAGAACCATGAGATACATAATCAAAGGCCTTCCTAGCACTAGCGGCATAAGGGCCGGAGGTTCCTGCAGATATTCTTTAATCTTTTCAAACGCCTTTTGACAATTTTCATTCCACCTGACTGCTTGATCTTTTCTTAGAAACTTGAAGATTGGTTCACACGTGGCTGTGAGATGCGAGATGAACCTAGCAATGTAGTTTAATCTCCCCAAGAAACCACGAACTTCTTTTTCTGTTTTCGGCACAGGCATTTCTTGTATGGCTTTTACCTTTTCAGGATCAACCTCGATACCCTTTTCACTAACAATGAACCCCAGCAATTTTCTTGATCTCACCCCGAAGGTGCATTTGTTTAGATTCAACCTCAGTCTGAATTTTCTTAACCTTTCAAATAACTTCTAAAGATTCACCAGATGTTCTTCCTCCGTCTGTGACTTCGCAATCATGTCATCAACATAGACCTCAATCTCTTTGTGAATCATATCATGAAAGAGAGTCACCATCGCCCGTTGGTAAGTTTCCCCTACATTTTTCAATCCAAAGGGCATCACTTTGTAGCAGAAAGTTCCCTACGGTGTTATGAATATTGTCTTCTCCATGTTCTCTAGGGCCATCTTGATTTGGTTATATCCAGAGAAGCCATCCATGAAGGAAAACATCGAATACTGAGCAGTATTGTCAACTAACGCGTCAATGTGAGGGAGCGGGAAATCATCCTTTGGGCTTGCTCTGTTTAAATCCCTGTAATCAACACACATCCTGACCTTCCCATCCTTCTTAGGTACAGGCACAATGTTAGCAACCCATGGAGGATAATTTTTTACGGCAAGAAAACCGGCATCTAGCTGTTTCTGAACCTCTTCCTTGATTTTGACGGACATCTCCAGTTTAGTTCTTCTCAACTTTTGCTTGACCGGAGCACAACCTTCTTTAAGTGGTAGCCGGTGTACAACAATATCAGTATCGAGCCCAGGCATGTCTTGGTAAGACCAGGCGAAGATATCCACATACTCATGGAGCATTTCAATCAATCTTCCCTTGACACTGTCTTCCAATGCAGCCCATATCCATACTTCCTTTCTGGCGTCCTCGATTACCAGATTCACAATTTCAATTTCCTCCTGATGAGGTAGGATGACTCTCTCCTCTTGCTTCAACAATCTGGCCAACTCTTCGGGCAGTTCACAATCTTCGTCAGTCTCTTCTTCACCCTGATAGATTGGATTGTCAAAGTCATACCGAGCTATAGCTGAGTCATGATCGGTGTCATCTGAACAAAAAGACCTGCATGATTGATGAGGTATGTTTTATTATGTAAGCAACAAAGAAACACATTGCCATTTTGATGTGGGTTTTTAATGCATAAAAATAAAACAGAAAGACAGATATCAAAATATTTGAGTGTGAAAAGTCCTTTATTGATGATAAAGCAAAACATGCAACAGTTAAAAGCCCTACAAATAAAAGCACTACGTCTTGGGCAGAACGCAGGATTAACATAGCAGGAAAGCAAAGCAATTACTCGAAGCCAGTCACCTGAATGACTTTTTCAGAAGACCAGTTGCACCGACTTTCTCCTGGGACGCAAGGGCGGATCCAGCTATCCATGTCACAATCACTATCCCCTTCTTCCTCAATGGCATTAACTCTGTCGAAGAAAACACCGGCACTGGTGAAACGGAATGGGCCATAGAACTTGGGAGGATCCCCGTCCCTCCTGGATGGCTTGTATCCCAGTCCATAGGTACCCCTCTTCTCCTGGACTTCAACCATTTGCCCCCACCTCTGTGAGCTACCAGCTTCAGCCACAGCTTTGGCGTCTTTAAAAGAAGACATAGAAACTTCAGGCTGATTTGCCCTTGCAGGCTGCTCTGTAGTCTCAGATTGGACAACCTCTTCAGAAACCTTCACCTTTTCAAACCCCTGACACAACGTCTCATGGATTTCACCATCCACTTCCACGTATTTGAAGGTTGACAGCTGACTAATCATTATGTCTTCTTCTCCGCACATTATCACTACATGACCATCAACCATGTATTTCAGCTTTTGATGCAAAGTGGAGGTTACAGCGCCCGCACCATGAATCCAAGGACGACCCAACAAACAGTTGTACGCTGGCTGAATATCCATTATATAAAATGTTGCATCAAAGATTTCCGGTCCAACCTTGATCGGAAGCACAATCTCACCAAAGACAGATCTCTTCGAGCCATCAAAAGCTCGCACCACCAAGTCACTTGGTGTACAAATAAGTCCCCTGGTATCTAACTTCATTAATGCTTTCTTTGGCAATACATTCAACGATGATCCAGTATCAACCAATACATGTGACATCAGTGAACCACGGCACTCAATCGAAATATGCAGGGCATGGTTATGATTCCTCCCAGCAGGAGTCAAATCAAGATCTGTAAAACCCAAGCCATTACCCGCATTCACGTGCGCTACAACCCCTTCCAGCTGGTTAACAGAAATCTCTTGAGGAACGTATGCTGCATTCAAAACCTTTAGAAGAGCATTCCTGTGAGCATTAGAACACAATAGCAAAGACAGAATAGAGATCTTGGACGGGGTCTGATGTAACTGGTCCACGATCTTGTAATCACTTTTTCGGATGAGTCTCATAAACTCCTCTACATTTTCAAAAAAAGCATCATCAACCAGCTTTACTGCAGAATCAGTAACCACTGGAGTCTGGACAGAACTATATATTGCCTGTTTTCCCCTATCTTGCCTAGAAGTACTGGGTTGATCATTAACAGGAGTAATCACTCTACCACTTCTTGTTATAGCATCAGCTTCAACCTTAACTTCAGGACTAGAACTCACTGGTGAAGTAGTCAATAATTCCTGCTTTTGTCCATTGACAAACACCTCTGCGCCGTAATTCCAGGGAATAGCCTTAGTGCTTTCATACGGAATGGGTCCAACCCTTGTGATAATAACTGGAGGTGGCCTTGCCGGACCAGAAATAGTAATTGTTCTGAACGGAATAGTGATAGTAGCAACCTTCTCACCAACAACCTCTTCTTACTGATTACCTCTATCAAACTGTAAGCAACCCTCATTAATCAGATTCTGAATACCCATCTTCAACAAATCACAACCATTAACCTTCGTCAAACAATCTGAGCAGTTCTCATCACAACCCGGATAGACGCCACCCTTCAATAACCTATTCTTAACCACAGCTAACAGAGTCTTCAGCTTCTCAACATCCATGATCAAATTCAAAGCTTCGCATTCCTCAATTATCGCATTCACCCTCGGCCCATTGTGGTCAGGCATCCGGTTTTGAATAACATTGGGCCCAACATTCGAGAAATTGATAGCCTTGGAGTCCACAAGGTCTTGCACCTTATGATGAAACGCCCTACACTTCCCCACAGTGTGCCCCGGAGCACCAGAGTGAAAATCGCAGTGTGCGTTAGCATCGTAGCCTCGTGGGAGTTCCCCTGTTGGTAGAGCCAGGGTACGGAGCTCAACTAGACGCAACTGCAGCAAATGTTGCAACAACTGTGCATATGACATTGGTGGTTGATCAAAATGCCTCTCTGCATTCCTTTGTCTGTTCTGATACTGGCCCTGCTGCCTGTTCTGATTAGCATTATTCCTCTATTGGTGTGGTGGAGGTAACGTTGCTGGGATAGTTACCGATGCTACTTGTTGATTATTGCCCTGACGCTGTTTCCCTTTTCCCCTGTGAGATGATACAGCGTTGGCATCTCCTTTCTTCATATAACCATCAAATGGCTTCTTTCCATGCCCGGAAGATGATCCGTCACCACTAGAAACTTTTCCAGCCTTAATTCCAACCTCTACCTTCTGTCTGATAGCAATCACATCTGCAAACTTGCCTAGAGAACAAGGCAATAGCTTCTCATAATAGTGCTTAGGCAGTGTGTCCATAAACATATTCCATCATCTGCCCCAAATGAGCAGGATAGGACATTACCAAGGAAACCTCGTCTGGATGTGGAGTTTTCATGTATACTAAGTCTAGCCAAATGCCAAACAAGTCACACTACTTTCCACGCTAATCATAGGTGTATGCTCAATCTTGGGTATTGGGCTTTTCTCTCATGAATCCAACCCACCCTACAAACAGAAAATCCAGCAGCAGAACACAGCAATATCCAGTATGGCAGTAATAGAATGAAATGCAATGCAAAAAAAGCTGTAAATACAGTAAAACAAATAAAACAGCAATACAGCAATATACAGTAAAATAAAGCACCATAATAAACATCCAATGAAATACAAACAGACAAGCGCTAGGATAGACTCGCTAAAGGGGATGGACCAGCAAGAGGTTAACCATATTCCACAGCAGAGTCGCCAGCTGTCGCTCCCAAAAGATTCGCATCCAACGGTACAAACGCGAGAGTGGCGCGGAAAAACATAGAGTCGCCAGCAATGTGTATTTATCCCGAGAGAGGGAAAGGAAACACTGCATAAACCTGAGGGAAGGGAAAGAACATGGTCTCACGACCAAGAGAAACGGGTATGGGAGTCGGTTACGCGAAGGGAAGGTGTTAGCACCCAACACGTCCATCGTACTCGATGGGATCCACGCTTGCTGTCTGCATCAAGGGGTGTCGTCATCTAGAACTCCACTGCTACTGGACCGGAGAAGAAACGAGAACGGAAAGAACGGAGAAACGAAGAAGAAAAGAAAAAGAAAGAAGTGACTCGATAGGACGTTATCGTTGTCCTAGGCCTACGTACTCCCTCAATGCAATGGGAAAGTCAGAGTCAACGTAGTTCGGACGGGAACTGTGGGGGAAGGTTGCTCGCCAAGACAATCGCTGTCTTGTGCCTACATATCCTCAATCGGACGAGAGAGAGGAATCCGAGCTAATGTAGTTCGTGGGTACGACCACAGATGGGTAAGTGTTTTTTACGTGAGCGACGAGCTCTGTTCTGAAAAAAGAAGTTTGAAACCCAACAATCCCGAAGGATAAAAAGATTTGAATTTGTTTGGTGTTTTTTAAGACAGAAGTGTTTTAAGTTAGTTCGTAACTTACATTGAACCAAAGTCTACCATGCGGGAACGAGTGAATCGCATGGTCGCCCCCAAATGGGACATATACTAAACACCCTAGAAGAGGAGGGGAGACCCCTCGTTCTTCATTTCCTACACTTAAGGCTCGAGCACAATATACGTTATATTTTATTAAGTGTTTTCAAGAAGTTTTGAGATGAGAAGAGAGAAGACACAAAGGAAACTCTAAAGGGAAACTAAGAGTCCTAATGTAATCATGCATGGGTTACCTAGGGTTAGTGAGGCTTAGGAAAAACGACTACCTAAAACCTAATGCTAATCCTACTCCAAGCTTAATCAAAAATTAAGTTGGACTAGGTAGCTCTAAAGGGAGAGAATCCAAGACTTAAACAAGTCTTGAGACCCATGGGAGGAAGAGAGTGGAAGAGAAGAAATGAGAAAGAGAAGGAGAAGATGAGATACAATAAGTGGCAGCAAGCACATCACATCATAAATTTCCAACTCAAATCATCAAAAATGTTTCAAATATCAATGCAAAACAATCCAAGTAAGCATGCAAAGATAAACATGAAAAAAGACAAGCATACTTGTATGAAATGCATAATTAAGCACCATTGAACTTCATATCAAAATGAAATGAGAAAAACAAGATGAAGATGAAAACAAGTAAGAACCAAACTCATATTATCATCAACAATTCTCATGTGCAAAAGTGATTCATATCATGAAGCATTATGATCCAAAGAAGTTACAAAGCAAATGGTAATGATGTTTATCAGACAATTCAAACCAAATGCATTCAACTATGCTCAAGTGAAATGAAAACCAAGTAAGGAGCTCAAGAGGCAGTAGCATATGCATCAATATCATACCAAACCAAACTTAAGTCATACAAGGTTAATTATCAAGCAACACCTTCAACACATGCACCAAAATAATCTACAAATGGAAACTCAAAGTTCAATTACTTAACACAAACAAAACATGATTCAAACATGATCCACAAATGGCAAAATTTGGTCACAAGGGACCTCAACCAGGGGTAAACATCATATCAAAAGCACATACAAAGAATCAAGAAGAAACTCAAGCAAATAGGCATGGCAAGTCAACTTGTGTAAAGAGATGTCAAGATATAATCATGCATAAGTCATTTAAGCACAAGTAAACAAACATATATCAAATGACATTCAAAAATTGTGAAATTAAAATTCAAATGACCTAAGTCAGAAGACAATCACATGTCAAAAAATCTCACAAAAATTCACAAGTTAAGCACCTCAAACAAATGAGCAAAGATCACATAAGAAACATAAACCAATATGCAAAAGAGAGGGACTAAAATGCAATATGAAAAAGTTTAAAAATGAAACAAAAATAGTTTTAGGAACCTCAGCATGTCCTCTAACAAATTCAAAAAGAATGAGATGCAAATCATGTATAGATTATGAGAACAAAAATCAACAAGGCAGGGTGTGCATAAGTGAAGCAATCCAAAAAGAAATTAATTAAACAATTAATTCAGATGCACAAAATAAAATAAAAATGGAAAATAAAATTTTCCAAAATTTTATAAAACCCTAAATATGCTTCATGAATTTTTTCATAATTTTTTGATGCATTTAATTAATTTTAAAAATAAAAAATGGAAATGCAACAATTAAGAAAATAAAAAGAAAGAAATAAACATGGGGATTCAGATAGCAGCCCAAACACGCTCAAAACCAAACTGGGCTCAAGGGGGAGGTGTGGATATCAAGCCCAAGTCAAAAGGCCCATCAGCGAAGTCAACATACCCCACACAGAATTCAGTCAACAAATGGGATTCACACAAGCCATCTGATTGATCCAACGCTCCAAAATCAGTCAACCAAAATCAAATAATCAAGATGAAGGGCTCAGATTAACGCTTGCATGATAATAATGATGAGCAAGCAAATACAAAATCATCAGCAATTAAAATAAAAACACGTGATAGCCATGTGGTATTTTAATGTGTTGGCATAATCATGATCATCAGATGAATCCAACGCATGAGATCAAGTCAAGCAATCACACAATCATACGTGATGAGAGGTCCAGATTAGAGGTACATGATAGCAAGCATAGACTAAAAACACAGAATCAATAAAAATAAAAGACAAATTAACAGACGTGGCTGAATGTGGACCACCAGATCTGGACCACCAACGATCTAGATTTCATCTTCTTCAATGAAACCTCCACCGGCCTGAAACATAACCAGACGCCAGAGCCCTAGCTCCGGTCGTCTTCTCCGGTGACCTGCACATCAAAAATCTCCAGAAATTGCAAACAAGTATACTATCTTGACCAGAATTCAACAAGGATCTCATATATGAAATTATTTTTCACAAATAACCAACACACAAGCCAAATCAAACAGAATAAGTTTGGATCTAAAAACTTAAATCTCAAAATTCAAGCAATCCACACGTCCAAACTCAAAACTAAATAGATCAGCATCATCAGTGAACATCATAGATCATTTTGCAAGCAAGAAAAACAAGTTACATGATCATGAAAAGTATGCTAACCTGAGAACTGTAGAGCTTCAAATACGCCAAGAACTCCTTCCAAAAGCTGTAGATCTTCCTCTTTTGAGCTCTATTTGCAAAATAAATGCAAATAGAGGCTTGAAATTGGCTGGATCTAAGGTTTTGAACTTGAGCAACTTGAACACGAACTTGATGAAATCCTCACTCTAAGCTCAAACCAATGGTAGATTCTTGTTCCTCTCACCACACTGATCAATAATATGCAAAGAAAACTTCAAAAACTCTCAAGAGAAGAGAGATTCGAAGAGAGAAAAGTTTGGAGGTGAAAATGGGTTCTGAGCAAATGAGGGTGCATGACCTAGCTTTATGCGTGTGAGTTAGCTTATATACACCTCATTAGACCTCTGATCATGATTAAAATTTGATTAATCCCTTGGTTAATGAAATTGGATGGTTTATGCCAAAATACACTTTGTGATGCCACCACTAATCCACACGTGCAAAGGCCACGAAATAAGCATGATTCACTCACATTTCTTCTGCTGATCACAAATGAATTGTACTTGGGCTTTGTGGATGCTTGGACAATGAGATTTGGATCCATTTGCAAATTGTTTATTTGTTAAATACACCATGAATAAGGCACGGTTTGGCATGAAACAAGGGTCAAAATTGGTGCTCATGGCTTGTACTTTGATGGTACAATATGACTTGAAGCAATTGAAGTGATTACAAGTCCTTTTAGATGAAAATGCAAATGGTGGAAAATATGAACCATGTGAAAACCTTAAACACCAACCTTGAGCCTTTTGATCATAACTTGAGAACCACAAATGATATGGAGACAATCTAGTACTTTTTGGAAATGGGAGAGAAAGATCTTCAACTTTCATGTTGGAGGAAAATTCATTTGAAGCTTCCTTGATGATGAAAAGTCAAGTTGAATGTGGTGGAAAAACTGCCAAAAATGGAAAGTTTCAAATTATAGGTTATTTCCAAATTTAGTAACTTTTGCACAAACTCTTGATTCTTGAAGAATGATGTCATCCGTGCTATTCCTTGACCAAATAAAGGTACATGGACTTGGGAAACATGATTTGAACCCTTGAAAACCCATGGTTGACTTTCCTTTCTCACTGTTGACTATTCTTGGTCTACAAGCAATTGATCCACTGAACATCTTTCACAATGAAACACTAGCCAAGTCTTTCCTCCATTAGTACTTGTAAGCATGTAGAACCTCATGAGAATGTATTTGAGCAAGCAAAACCCATCAAGAAGCCTTTTGGAACCAAAACCCTAATTTGGACCATCTGATTAGGAGAGAAAGATTCATTTGAAATCCCTTGCCAATCCTGATCTTGTGAAGATATGATGAACTCCTCAAACCACCTTGAGGCTTGAGACTCCTTTGAGATGAACCAAGTACCTTGATCCCATGCTAAGAACCAATGCTATGCACAAATGCTAATGCAAGAAATGCAAAGAAACATAAGCCAGTTAGCTAAAAACAAGAAGGCAAATTTTGGGGTGTTACAGTGTGCAAAAGGATGACAAGGCTTAAAAATTCCTGTGGCACAAGAAATGTGCAAATCTGTCCTGAAACATGTCTTAAAAAATTAGCTGCAGCAAGCCTTGTTGTAAAATCCATAACTTCTTGCTCAAGAATGATAAATGGCTGTTCCAGGACTTTCTGGAAAGCTGAGATGACATACTTCAACTTTGATGTTTAGGGTTTTTCTTGAATCAACTTGGATCATGGAGAAAAACATCCTTGAAGTTGGGATATTCTTGCTGGAAAAATATTAATGATGTCCTATGAAATGTTGAAACATTTGACAACTTTGAACATTAATAATTCCAAACTTTAATCACTCATATCTTTTAATCCACTATGATATTTTGAGTTGAAGTGAATTGCATCTTTGATGCTTGTCCTACATGGTGACAAAGCTTGAAAATTGTGTGGCAGAAGAAAAAGTGCAAAAAATCTGTCCTAAAAAAACAGCTGCTGCAAGCCTTACTGTAAAGTCCATAACTTCCTGCTCGAGTATGATAAATGGACATTCTACAACTTTCTGGAAAGCTAAGATGACGTACTTCAACTTTGATGTTCAAGGTTTGTGGATATAAGACTTGTAAAGTTGTTAAAAATGACCTTGAACTTGTGTGATCAAGTCTGTCCTAAAAGCTGTCTTAAAAATTCTGTTTTATCAATGCCTTTTGCAGAGATCATAAATTTCTGCTCGAGAATGATAAATGGGCTTTCTTTAACTTTCTGCGTCAGTTGACTTTGTATTAGATAAACTTGAGGCTTGATCCAATTGGAATGTTGCATCTTTATGCTTGATTCTTGATGTGGGAGTCCTCTTGATCCTTTGTGGGTGTTTGAGAGATTAGAAAAGTTGAAGATCATGTCATTCCTTGATTGATCCCTTGTCTAAGTGCTCTGAGAGGGCTTGAAACCCTAACTCTTAATTGTAATGAATGTTCACCCATCTTTAGGGAGACTAAAGAGTGTGAAATGGTTCATCCATATTGTGATGATGATTTGCACAATGATGGGAATCTTAGTGGTCAAATTTTGGGGTATGACAGATGCCCCTATTTAATCTTCTTGGACCCGAAGGTGTGAATGGCGAAGGTATTCGGGCATTCGGGGTGCAAGAGGATTAAATATCGGAATACCAGAAATTTTGATGGTGGTTATGAATGGTGGTTCACGCATCCTTCTTCTTTTGCTAAGCAATGATGCTTAGAAAAGTTAAACTTCCCCTCAATCCTGGTCTTCAGCCAAGGAACTGGTCTCAGTTTATGATACAAACTTCTCCTCAATCCTGGTTTCCTACCAAGGAACTGGTCTAAGTTTCTGATATAAACTTCCCCTCGATCCTGGTTTCCTACCAAGGAACTGGTCTCAATTTCCGAAATAAACTTCCCCTCGATCCTGGTTTCCTACCAAGGAACTGGTCTAAGTTTCTGAATTAAACTTCCCCTCGATCATGGTTTCCTACCAAGGAGTTGGTCATAGTTTCTTTTGTCAATAAACTTTCTTGACAAGGGACGCTATTCGTTAGCAGTTTTCCTCAAACTTCTCGCCGAATTTTCCTGGGGAGATGCCATTTGACGGAAAAAGTTTTGATGTCAGACTTGCTGGGGAACCCAATCGTCTGAGTTGTAGAGGTGCACAAACTTCTCTGTTGGAGACGCCATTTGTTGATTCTACTGGGGAAAACGAGTCTCTTGAGAGACTGTTTCCTACTTGGGGATATTACATCATACTTTTCTCATAGATCTTCTCGGAGAAATGCCATACAACGTGATCCAATTTTGAGGTGCTGATGACCTTTTCGTCAGCGGATTTTTCGGAGAAATACGGTTGCATTGTCGAATCTCTGATTAAGAGGCTTTCTTTGGGGATTTTCCTTAATCCGGGAAAGCAAAAACATCATCTTCAATGGCGAAGAGTGACGTTGGCTGAAGGTTCTCTGGCCTTTCAGAGGTTCAAGTTATCAAAGTGGTCAAGGGACCCACTTCCATTCAGCAGCAAAGTGGAGGAGCGGTTGGTCAGACACCACCTTTCTCGACGAGGAAAGAACCTACAACTCAGTTGAAAAGACGCTTATCACTAGGGAACAAGACCGACTAGAGTGATAATGATGCAATATGAATGTGAATGTAAATCAATAATGCATGATGTATGTATGTGTATGCTGACAAAACTGACGCGATATACAGACTAGTGGATGAACACGACTGGATACTCTGCCACATCGAGAGATGAAAGGTATCGCTGGTTCAGAAAATAGCAATTCTGCCTTGCTTAGGAGGGATAGTCCCTGTTGGGAGCTACGTTGGTCGGTTTTAGTAGATGAGAACTCTGCCGAGGGTGTCAGACGAAACCTGGTCTCTGACACAGTTGATCCTTCCTTCAGGTGTACTGGCTAAGAAGGAGTACTTTGATTCTGCACTTAGAAGCTCGATTACTTCTGGAGAAATGATCGATGTTCTTTCGATGTTCAACAGTCAAAAGAAATTCCCATCTTTATTTTAAAAGAAAAAAAAGTTTGACAAGTAAATTCATTTTTTTGTTTTATTTCAAGAATCGTTAATCATGTTAAAATGTCGTTCTGTAAAGCTAAAACAAATAAGAACTTCAAACGAAAGCACAAGGGCTCAAATTTTATTGATAGGATGGAAATCAGCCAAGCACATGATTCCATGGAGTATTTACAATGTTTAGAAAATGGTAATTTAAGGGAAAAGGGCTACATTGAAACATAACGATCGTTATCCTTCTACCAACTTTGAATTCTGGACATCCTGAGCTTCTGTCGAAGATGACCTTGACTGGAGTTTTCCTGATGGATGGCATGAGTGCTGAGGAGTTGAACTGATCAGACGTAGTTACTTGCCATTAATCCCTAATTTTTTCCTGGATTGTACTTTGAGATTTCCAATCCACCGGGATGATTTTTTATTGTGTCTCTAATTTTTGCTTGGACCGCCCTTTCGAGTTTTCAATCCACCGAAAAAAAAATTTTTTTAGTTTAGGCGAAGTATTTCTTGACTACATCAACATTTGTGGGGTAGGCAAATTCCTCTCCATCCATGGCTGCGAGTCTCCAAGCGCCGCCTGAGAAAGCTTTCTTGACCACATAAGGGCCGTCATAATTCGGAGTCCATTTGCCCCACGAATCAGTGAGGAATGATTGTATCTTTTTGAGCACGAGGTCTCCTTTCCTGAAGACGCGAGGTCGGACCTTTTTGTCAAACGTCTTCTTCATTCTCTATTGATACAACTGACCATGGCATAGTGCCGTTATTCGTTTTTCTTCGATCAGATTTAGTTCATCGTGTCGACTTTGACACCATTCAGCTTCTGTTAGCTTAGCTTCCATCAATACCCGGATTGATGGGATCTCTACTTCTATAGGGAGCATTGCCTCCATGCCATATACTAGAGAGAAAGGGGTTGCCCATGTTGAAGTGCGAACAGATGTACGATAACTGTGAAGAGCAAAGGGTAGTATTTCATGCCAGTCTTTATAGGTTACAACCATCTTTTGAACGATCTTCTTGATGTTCCTGTTAGCCGCTTCTACCGCTCCGTTCATCTTGGGTCGGCAGGGAGATGAGTTAAGGTGTTCGATCTTGAACTCAGTACACAACTCTTTCATCATCTTATTGTTCAAGTTGGATCCATTATCTGTAATGATCTAGCTCGGAACACCATAACGGCAGATGATATTGTTTTTGATAAATCGGACCACCACTTGTCGGGTTACATTGGCATATGACGCTGCTTCGACCCACTTGGTGAAGTAATCAATGGCTACCAGGATGAACCAATGTCTGTTCGAAGCCTTGGGTTAGATCATGCCGATCATGTCGATTCCCCATGTGGAAAAAGGCCACGGGGAAGAAAGAACTTTGAGATGTGTTAGCGGTACAAGGATTTTGTTAGAGTATATCTGACACTTGTGACACCTCCTCATGTACTTGTAGCAGTCGGATTCCATAGTCAACCAGTAGTACCCTGCTCTTAGAATATTTCTCGCCATTGTGTGTCCGTTGACATGAGTGCCAAAGGATCCTTCATGAATTTCTTTTATCACCATGTCTGCTTCTGGTCTGTCTACGCATCGGAGTAAGACCATTTCAAAGTTTCTCTTATAGAGTGTATCACCGCTCAAGAAAAAGCTGCCAGCCAGCCTTCTGAGGGTCTTTTTGTCCTTTCTGGATGCCCCAGGTGGGTACTCTTGTTTCTGAAGGAAACATTTGATATCGTGAAACCAAGGTTTGTCGTCTATGACTGCTTCAATCGTGAAGATGTAAGCGGGTCGTTCAAGGCGCATTATGTCGATCTTAGGTAAGTCGTTCCATTGACCTACACTAATCATGGAAGAGAGGGTGGCTAATGCATCAGCCATGTGATTCTCTTCACGGGGGATATGATGAAACTCGATTCTGTTGAAGAAAGGCAACAACCTTCTTGCGTAATCTTTGTAAGGAATTAGTCCTGATTGGTATGTGTTCCAATCTCCTTTGATTTAATTGATAACCAGGGCTGAATCTCCATATACATCTAAGTTCTTGATCCTCAAATCGATCGCTTCTTCGAGAACCATGATACAAGCTTCGTATTTGGCCTCGTTGTTTGTGCATTTGAACGTAAGTCTAGCGGTGAAAGGAATGTGGGTACCATGAGGTGTTATGATGATTGCCCCAATTCTGTTTCCGTAATGATTGACAGCTCCGTCAAAGATGAGTCCCCATTGGGAACTTGGTTCTGGGCTTTCACCGGGTAGTGGTTCATCGCAGTCTTTCATCTTTAGATACATGACATCTTCGCCTGGGAAGTCAAATCCAACTGATTCCTGATCGTCAATCGGTTGATGAGCCTAATGATCGGCTAAAATACTTCCTTTGACGACTTTTTGAGCATGGTACTCGATGTCGTATTCAGATAACAACATCTGCCACCGGGCAATCCTTCCCGTGAGAGCAGGCTTTTCAAAGACGTACTTGATTGGATCCATTTCAGAGATTAACCAAGTAGTGTGACGAATCATATACTGGCAAAGACGTTTGGCTGCCCAAGCCAGAGCACAGCAAGTTTTCTCGAACATAGTGTACCGAGTCTCGCAGTCGGTGAATTTCTTGCTCAAATAGTAGATGGCAGACTCCTTCCTTTTTGTTTCGTCTTGTTGGCCAAGTACACAACCCATCGAGTCTTTAAAGACTGTTAAGTAGATAATCAGTGGTCTTCCCTCCACTGGTGGTGATAGAATCGGTGGGTTCAACAAGTATTCCTTGATACTATCAAAGGCGGTTTGGCAGTCCTCTGTCCAAACACAATCCTGATTCTTTTTGAGTAATTTGAAAATTGGCGCGCATGTCGCGGTCATGAGGAATATGAATCTGGAAATGTAATTCAGACGTCCCAGGAATTCTCTGACTTGTTTTTCAGTCTTTGGAGAAGGCATTTCTTGAATGGCCTTGACCTTGTCAGGATCAACCTCAATTCCTTTCTAGCTGATGATGAATCCTAGCAGTTTCCCTGAGCGAACACCAAATGTGCACTTATTGGGATTCAAGCGGAGTTTATACTTTCTCAACCGCTCAAATAATTTTGACAAGTGGGTCACATGCTCCTCCTCTGTTTTGGATTTGGCAATCATATACCTCGATTTCTTTGTGTATCATTTCATGAAATAGAGTAGTCATGGCCCTTTGATAGGTTGCCCCGGCGTTCTTCAACCCGAAAGGCATTACCTTGTAACCAAAAGTACCCCATGGGGTGATGAAGGAAGTTTTCTCCATATCTTTCGGCGCCATTTTTATCTGATTATAGCCCGAGAATCCATCCATGAAGGAGAAGACTTTGAACTTTATTGTACTGTCAACCAGCATTTCAATGTGTGGTAAAGGGAAGTCGTCCTTCGGACTTGCTTTGTTCAGGTCCCTGTAGTCTACATACATTCTGACTTTTCCGTCCTTTTTCAGAACTGGTACTATGTTGGCTAACCATTGAGGATATTCTGATGTGGCGAGGAAACCTGCGTCAATCTGTTTCTGTGCCTCCTCTTTGATTTTGATGGCCATGTCCGGATGAGTTCTTCTCAACCTCTGTTTTACTGGTGGACATTCTGATCTTAAAGGTAGATGATGTTCCACGATGCTGGTATCCAACCCTGGTATGTCCTGATAGGACCAAGCGAATACATCGGGGAATTCTTTGAGAAGCTTTGTCAAACTTTCTTTGACAGCTGGACTGAGCAGTGCCCCAACCCTGGCCTCTTTCCTTTCCTCCTCTGAGCCCAAGTTAACCATTTCCAACGGCTCTTTGTGAGGTTTAATAGACCTTTCCTCTTGTCTGAGTAATCGGGAGATCTCTTCTGGAATTTCGTCGTAATCTTCTTCTTCAGTCCCAAATACCGGGAATTCAAAGTTGGGAGAAGGCATCAGATCGTACGTTTCAATGGGGTTTAAAACAAGCTATCTGCATGACGTGATGATTGTTTTTTAGAAGAGATAGAGAGAATGCAAGAGTGTGTGCAGTGTATTTTTTGGAAAACTGCTTGTTTTTATTATTTGAATTATTTTTTAGGATTACCATTTTCTGAAAAACGAAAAGAGAAAACAGCAACTAATGCGGAAATTACAGAACGACGTTTATTTATTTATGGTTTTGTCGATTCTTGAAACTATAACCCAATAAAACAAAACTCAGTCGCTTTGGGCGAAGCGAAGAGGGATATTTACACAAAGTGACCCCTATCAAAACATTTGTCTCACTTGGGCAAGGTGAAAGGTTAAAACAAAGACGGCAATTACTTTGACTTATGAACAATCTTCGGAACATCAACAGCAACCCATTGGCGGCGAAATCCTCGGTGAATCACAAAGTCTGGTACCTTCCTTGATTTCTCTTCAGAAATAACACTGATTTCTAGTGGAGCAAGATCATTGGAATCTGTCTCCCAGGCAGAGTTGTCGTAGGAGGATTCCTCTGTTGTATTTTGCATAGTATTTGTGCTCTCAGGTAAATCTCCCCATCCAGTTGGCTGGATGTCTTCGAGCCTGATACGAGAGCTTTCAGGAGCGGTGTATTTGAGCATGAAGTCGAATTTTCCACTCGGTTGTCCTAATGTGTCCCACACTTCTTTGGAACTGGAGGAGTCATCTTTCTCGATGACATTGACCTCTGGAAAAGCATAGTTAATGAATTCAAGTCCTGCAAATTTTGCAAATTCATCGTCGTGCTGGATACTTTTCGAATGACCTGAGTGTTGATCCCATGACATGGTGGGGATGCAGGTATTTTTTTCAAATGACGCTCAGCTGATTTTCATTGTTCAGCTGACTTTCTTGCCCCAAGTCTCCTGGGTACGGCTGCCAGATAGGCAGACCATCCATCGGGCCATAATAGTCATGGTCAAAGTTGCCTTTCATTAGAGTGTCTTCCTCTAATGAATTTGGCAGAGCACGGCATCCTTCAGGATCACAATCTCCGTATATCATTTCGACATCTGACCTCGGTATAAATCTCGGACTCTGTGCGGGATAGCAAAATAGCGTAGGCACCTCTTCCTAAGACATATAGTCGTCCTCGTTAAGATAGGACTTCCATTCCTCATCTGTGTCGGAGGAATCTCCCTCGTTGATGGTATGTACTTCTTGAGACACTGGGTGAAGGAAACCTCCACTATGGAAGAAGTTCTGAATGGGATGAACACTTTCACCGTTAGCGGCAGTCTGGGTACAGGTTGAAGAAAAACCAAGACCTTTCTTTGTTTTATTATCAGTAGGAATGATAAGCTGTCCCCATCCTTTTGCGTTGTTACTCTCATTACTTTGAGAGCATCTTTGTACGAGTAAATCGACGTTCCTTTCTCTAGTTGATTCTCATTGCTCACCGAAAGTGCCTGGAACTGAGTTCCAACAACCTCCTCGGGTTCTACACAAGTGGACAATGATAGGTTACTCACGATCAAGGCTTGTACTCCACAGACCGTGACGAGATGGTCATTTTTGAGGAACTTCAGCTTCTGGTGAAGTGTCGAAGTGACTGCCCCAACCTGGTGTATCCAAGGTCTTCCTAATAAGCAACTGCATGTTGCCCGGATGTCCATGACCTGGAAAGTGACTAGGCAAGTGTGAGGACCGATACTTATGGGAAGGTCGACTTCACCGATAACTATTTTTCTAGACCCATCAAATGCTTTGACGACAACCTCACTGCCTCTCATCGGAGATCCTTTGAATGATAGTCGCATTTGAGTGGACATCGGCATGACGTTGAGAGACGATCCGGTGTCTACCAGTACGCTGGCTAAAGCATCATCCTGGCAGTTGACTGTGATATTGAACACCATGTTGTGGCTTTTGCCTTCTTCTGGCAATTCCTCATCACTAAACCCCAAGTTGTTGCAGGAAGTGATGTTAGAGACGATGTTATCAAACTGTCGTATTGATGTAACGCCCCAGTTTTGTTAGTTTTATTTAATCGAGTCGATTTAATTATTTTTGGTCTTTATATTATTTTATTCTTGACTTTTATTTGGCAATATATTATTTTTCATTGTTGTTATGTTTTATCGCGTTTTGAGAGCGTTTGGGAGATATTTGAGTGTAGGGGTATTTTGGTCATTTTACTTATTTTTCTTAAAATAGAACTTAGAAGTTAGAAAGAGAGAAAAATAGATAGAAAGAAAAAGAGAAGAAGGAAAAGAGAAAGAAAAGAAGAAAAAGGGAGAAAACTTGGAGAGAAAGAAATTGATCCAACCGACTTTTCAAACACGATTAAATCGGGTAAGGGTGTGAAACTCGATTATCTTATGCTTGTGTATGAATATGTATGTGTGTGTTTGAATGTTCTCTTACCTTTCCATAGTTTTCACTTCTAGGTTGAAAATGAGAAAATGATTAGGAATCGATGTTTTCGCGGTCAAAAATCGATATAAATTGTGTTGTATGATCACACTATGTTTATGAGCAATTGCTGATATTTGTTTTACTGTTGGAATTGATTTGGGATGAAAAATGGGATTTTTGGGGGTTTTGGAACCATGTAACCCGCAGCAGAAAATTCTGGTTCTGGTTCTGGTGCGATTCGTCAGGCGAATTGGAAATTCTCCAGGCGAATTAGGTCTCGCCACTAGTTCGCCAGGCGAAGTGCTGGCAAAGGGGGATTCGCCAGGCGAAATCGTAAGTCGCCAGGAGAAATCGGAAAGACAGAAATGGGTTACCTTCTGTAACTCTTGGGGTTTTTTTTAATTTGTGGTTCGCCACTAGTTCGCCAGGCTTAGTGCTGGCGAAGTGGGATCCGCCAGGCGAAATCCTAAGTCGCCAGCCGAATCTGGCTGTTTCTCAATAAATTCTTTTCTTTGAAAATTCAAAACTTTTGATCCGTAACTCGGATCGAGGCAATCTTGGTACCATTAGAAAACTATTGAGATGTTCTTTCTTATTAAAATGGTTTTGGGATTGTTGGCCAATTTAATTGTGTCAGGAATTTGGGAAGGTGTAGTTTTATCGACTTTTACCATTTTAATTGAGTGTATTTGATGTGTTATCATGCAATATGCTTTTGATATTTATCGTATAACTTGTGTGATGTTATATAATGTGAATGCATGTGATGAAATGTTGTTATGATGTTTGTGGCCTAAGGGAAAGAAAATGCATTGTGTTGTGTTTGATTATATATGCATGATTATGGATGTGTATATGTGTGCATTTGAATGTCATGAGTCATTGTATACCAAGCATCATGATATGCATTCTTGTGATGTCGTGTGCCCTAGTGGGTGTGAGCAACAAAACGATTCCCGAGGGGATCTGCTATAACATCGTGTGCCTTATACAAAGAGGTGTGAGCGATGATTATGGACGATCGTGTGCCTTATACAAAAAGGTGTGAGCCATCGGGTCGTGTGCCTTATACAAAGAGGTGTGAGCGATCCATAAACGTCGTGTGCCTTATACAAAGAGGTGTGAGCGACGGGGAACATCGCTTACCCGACGGGGAGTTACACTAAGTAACAAGCGATGATTCCATTAGTTCATGAGTGAACTAATGATGAGAATGATGGATGGAACGGTACCGCATTGCATTGCATATAGTCGTTGTGTCGGTCTCTGTGCATTTGCATAAATCATGAATGGATTGATTTTGTGTGGAATTGTGAATGGAATTGATGAGTTGAGATATATATATATATATGTTGGTGATAAATATATTGTGCATGATTGATATGCCTTTGTGATGGATTTATGAGATATGATTTATGTTGGTTTGCATTTGAATTCTGATGCAAATTGTGGTGAGAATGTTTTATATGTGTATTTTTGTGTTATTATATATTTGTATGCAACTATATTATAATTGTGTTTCTCACCCTTCTGCTGTTTTGAATGCTCTATGAGGCATTGCATATTGGATGCTGGAGGTCTTTTTGTGAAGCTTAGGTCTTCATTCTTTTGTCGGTCGGCTCTGATATGTAGCACCGGGTAGTCGGGGAGATCGTGTGTGATTATGTGTAAATGTATATGTTCTTTTTGGATTGTATATGTATGGCTCTGTATATGACAGACAAACTTTTAGGATATATATATATATATATAAATGAGATTCAGTTGCAGATTTTCCGCTTTTATTCTGTATCTGAATTGTGGGTGTTAGGAACTGAGTTCCTCTGTTGTGTGCTACATGATTATTGCATATCTATATGAGCAGGTTGTTGCATTTTGTTTCAATTGATGTGATGCCTCCGTCTATTCCATGAATGTTTTAATTATACTCTGATTTATTTGTTATCGCTTTATTTAATTGGGGGATAGATTGGGGGTGTTACATTAAGTGGTATCAGAGCCAGTCTGTGTCAGTTTGTGCCAGTCCGTGTCGGTCTTGGTGTTTGGGTGAGCTGTTTGTTTAACCATAGTTGCTGTTATTGGAAATGAACAGAATATGGTTAGTAGGAATGACGCTGCTCTTGCTGCTGCTATGCAAGCTATGGCTCAGGCTGTGCAGGGTGCACCTAATGCTGGTGGGAATGATGAGTTCAGGAAGAACAAACCGCCTGTCTTCAAAGGGAGACATGATCCTGATGGTGCTCAGATTTGTCTTAAGGAGATTGAAAGAATATTTTGAGTGATGGACTGTGCTGAGGAACATAAGGTGAGACTGGGTACTCACATGTTGCAGGAGGAGGCTGATGATTGGTGGGTTAGTGTACGTCATGTTTGGGAAGCTACAGGTGAAGAGGTCACTTGGGCTTTGTTTAGCAGGGAATTTTTGAGGAAGTATTTTCCTGAAGATGTTAGAGGAAAGAAAGATATAGAGTTCTTGGAGTTGAAACAGGGTTATATGTCTGTTGTGGATTACACTGCTAAGTTTGTGGAGCTTGTTCAGTTTTATCCACATTATGCTGAAGCAACTGCAGAGTTTTCCAAATGTGTGAAGTTTGAGAACGGATTGCGTCCTGAGATCAAGCAGGCAATCGGTTATCAAAGGATTAGGAGGTTTTCAGATTTGGTGGATTGTTGTAGAATTTATGAGGAGGATAGCAAAGCTCGTTCTACTCACTATAAGAGTGTGAACGAAAGGAAAGGGAAGCAAACGTTTCGTGGTGGTCCTTATGTGTCACCAGCTGACAAGGGTAAGCAAAGGGGTAGTTTTGATAAAAGGCCAAGTGGGGAGGTATGTCTAATCCTCTGAGATGTTTTAGGTGTGGTGACTTAGGACATCGTCAGTTTGAATGTAGAAAGGATATGAGGAAGTGTTCCAATTGTGGAGGTATAGGACATGTCGCAGCTGATTGTAAGAAGAATGTGGTGAAGTGTTTCAACTGTGGTGAACCTGGTCATGTTAGTACGAAGTGTCCGAAACCAAAGCAAGTTCCAGCCGGAGGGAAAGTATTTGCATTGGCAGAAACACAGACTACTAGTGCAGACCGTCTGATCAGAGGTACTTGTTTTATTAATAGTACGCATTTAGGCTATTATTGATACTAGACCGACTCATTCGTTTATTTCGCCTGAGTGCGCGAAGTGTTTGAATCTTTTGTTGTCATCGATGGGTGGAGAGATGGTTATTGATACTCCAACAATGGGGTCGGTAACTACTTCTTTGGTTTGTTTAAGTTGTCCTTTGACCATTTATGGTAAAGATTTTGAGATGGATTTGGTGTGTCTGCCGTTGGAGGGTTTAGATGTGGTTCTGGGAATGAATTGGTTGCAGTTCTATTGAGTTCATATTGATTGTTATCATAAGCTGGTAAGATTTCCTTCTCTTGAGGAAGACGAGGAATCGAGTTTTTTATCTACCAAAGAGTTGAAGAAACTTTTGGCGGAGGAAGCTCAGTTGTTTGGGTTGTTTGCATCGTTGACAGTGGATAGTCAAGTTGCACTTGATGTGTTTCTAGTTGTGTGTGAATTTCCAGAGGTGTTTCCAGAGGATATTTCAGATGTGCTGCCAGAAAGAGAAGTGGAGTTTTCTATAGATCTAGTTTCTGGTACTAGACCTGTATCTATGGCACTATATCGTATGTCGGCATCTGAGTTGGTTGAGTTGAAGAAGCAGTTGAATGAATTGTTAGAAAAGTGGTTTGTGAGGCCGAGTGTATCACCTTGGGGTGCTCTAGTTTTATTGGTGAAAAAGAAAGATGGAAGTATGCGATTGTGTATTGATTATCGCCAGCTGAATAAGGTGACAATTAAGAATAAGTATCCTCTTCCGAGAATTAATGATCTGATGGACCAGTTGGTAGGTGCTTGTGTGTTTAGTAAAATTGATTTGAGGTCAGGTTATCATCAGATTAGAGTGAAAGAGGAAGATATTCAGAAGACGGCTTTTAGGACACGCTACAGACATTACGAATATTATGTGATGCCGTTTGGGGTTTCTAATGCGCCGGGTGTGTTTATGGAGTATATGAATCGCATTTTTCATGAGCATTTGGATCGATTTGTTGTTGTGTTTATTAATGACATCTTGATTTATTCTAAGTCTCGGGAGGAACGTGCGGAACATTTGCGTGTTGTATTGCAAATTTTGAAGGAAAGGAGACTTTTTGCCAAGTTGTCCAAGTGTGAGTTCTAGTTGTCAGAAGTGAGTTTTCTTGGGCACGTGATTTCAGGTAATGGTATTGTTGTGGATCCATCCAAAGTAGATGCAGTTCTACAATGGGAGGCTCCTAGATCGGTTACTGAAATTAGAAGCTTTTTGGGTTTAGCTGGATATTATCGAAGATTCATCGAAGGTTTTTCCGAGTTAGCACTTCCTTTGACCCAGTTGACTTGTAAAGGTAAAGCGTTTATTTGGGATATTCAGTGTGAGGAAAGTTTTAGTGAGCTAAAGAGAAGATTGACTACAGCTCCGATTTTTGTCTTACCGAATCCTACTGAACCGTTTGTGGTGTATTGTGATGCGTCTTTGATTGGTTTAGGTGGGGTGTTGATGCAAGAAGGTAAGGTTGTGGATTATGCTTCAAGGCAATTGAGGATTCATGAGAAGAATTACCCTACTCATGATTTGGAATTAGCGGCAGTGGTTTTTGTATTGAAAATTTGGAGGCATTATCTCTATGGTGCAAGATTCGAAGTCTTTAGTGATCATAAAAGTTTGAAATACTTGTTTGATCAGAAAGAGTTGAATATGAGGCAACGGAGATGGTTGGAATTTTTGAAGGACTACGATTTTGGCTTGAATTACCATCCTGGTAAAGCAAATGTGGTAGCCGATCCGTTAAGCCGGAAGTCTTTGCATATGTCCGCTTTGATGGTTAAAGAGTGGGAACTTTTGGAAGCGTTTAGAGATTTGGGTTTGGTGTGTGAATTGACATCTGACAGCGTGAGGCTTGGAATGTTAAAGGTCACTAATGATTTTCTGTTAACCATTAGCGAGAAACAGAAGTTGGATGTGAAATTTGTTGATTTGATGACGGTTGGAGATCAAGGTGTGAATGGTGACTTTAAAGTGGATGGTAAGGGTGTTTTGAGATTCCGTGGTAGAATTTGTATTCCTGATGATTCGGACTTGAAAAAGATGATTTTAGAGGAAGGACACCGGAGTAATTTGAGTATACATCCTGGAGCTAATAAGATGTATCAAGATTTGAAGAAGATCTTTTGGTGGTCCGGATTGAAGAGGGATATGGCTCAGTTTGTTTATGCGTGTTTGACGTGTCAGAAGTCGAAGGTAGAACATCAGAAGCCTAGTGGATTATTGCAACCGTTGGATATTCCCAAGTGGAAATGGGATAGCATTTCTATGGATTTTATGACAGGGTTGCCGAATACACAGAGGAGACATAATGCCATTTGGGTAGTTGTGGATAGGCTGACTAAATCGGCGCATTTCATTCCGATTGACATCAGTTTTTCTTTGGAGCGGTTGGCTAAGATTTATATCCGTGTGATTATGAAGCTTCATGGTATTCCATTATGTAATGTTTCAGATCAAGATCTGAGGTTTACTTCCAGATTTTGGGAAAGTTTGCAAAAGGCGTTAGGTTCCAAGTTGAGATTGAGTTCGGCTTATCATCCGCAGACGGATGGTCAGACCGAGAGAACTATTCAGTCATTGGAAGATTTGCTGAGAGCTTGTGTTCTTGAGCAAGGTGGTGCTTGAGATAATTATCTTTCGTTGGTTGAATTCACGTATAACAATAGTTTCCATTCGAGTATTAGAATGGCATCTTTTGAAGCGTTGTATGGAAGAAGATGTCGAACACCTTTGTGTTGGCATGAATCGGGTGAGAGTTCGGTGGTTGGACCGGAGTTAGTGCAACAGACTACGGAAAAGGTGAAACTTATTCGTGAGAAAATGAAGGCTTCTCAGAGTAGGCAGAAGGGTTATCATGATCGAAGGCAGAAAGATCTTGAGTTTCAAGAAGCCGATCATGTATTTTTGAGAGTTGCACCGGTGACGGGTGTTGGTCGTACATTGAAGTAGAAAAAGCTTACTTCTTGGTATATTGGTCCTTATCAGATATCTGTGAGAGTGGGTGCTATGGTTTATCGGGTGGCGTTGCCGCCGAATCTTTCGAATTTGCATGATGTGTTCCATGTTTCACAGCTTCGGAAGTATGTTTCGGATCCGTCGCATGTGATTTCGATTGATGAGGTTGAGGTAAGGGAGAACCTTACGGTTGAGGCATTACCAGTGAGAATTTTGGATCGCGAGTTGAAGCGGTTAAGGGGCAAGGATATTACGCTTATGAAAGTAGCGTGGGGAGGCGCTGCCGAGGGCAATTTGACTTGGGAGTTGGAGAGTCGGATGCTAAAGTCGTATCCGAAGTTGTTCGTCTCAGGTAATATTTTCGAGGACGAAAATCTCTAAGAGGGGGAGAGTTGTAACGCCCCAGTTTTGTTAGTTTTATTTAATCGAGTCGATATAATTATTTTTTGTCTTTATATTAGTTTATTCTTGACTTTTATTTGGAAATATATTATTTTTCATTGTTGTTATGTTTTATCGCGTTTTGAGAGCGTTTGCGCGATAATTGAGTGTAGGGGTATTTTGATCATTTTACTTATTTTTCTTAAAATAGAACTTAGAAGTTAGAAAGAGAGAAAGAAAAGGAGAAGAAGGAAAAGAGAAAGAAAAGAAGAAAAAGGGAGAAAACTTGGAGAGAAAGAAATTGATCCAACCGACTTTTCAAACACGATTAAATCGGGTAAGGGTGTGAAACTCGATTATCTTATGCTTGTGTATGAATATGTATGTGTGTGTTTGAATGTTCTCTTGCCTTTCCATAGTTTTCACTTCTAGGTTGAAAATGAGAAAATGATTAGGAATCGATGTTTTCGCGGTCGGAAATCGATATAAATTGTGTTGTATGATCACATTGTGTTTATGAGCAATTGTTGATATTTGTTTTACTGTTGGAATTGATTTGGGATGAAAAATGGGATTTTTGGGGGGTTTGGAACCATGTAACCCGCAGCAGAAAATTCTGGTTCTGGTGCAATTCGCCAGCGAATTAGGTCTCGCCACTAGTTTTCCAGGCGAAGTGCTGGCGAAGGGGGATTCGCCAGGCGAAATCGTAAGTCACCAGGCGAAATCGGAAAGACAGAAATGGGTTAGCTTCTGTAACTCTTGGGGTTTTTCTAAATTTGTGGTTCGCCACTAGTTCGCCAGGCGAAGTGCTGGAGAAGGGGGATCCGCCAGGCGAAATCCTAAGTTGCCAGGCGAATCTAGCTGTTTCTCAATAAATTCTTTTCTTTGAAAATTCATAACTTTTGATCCGTAACTCGGATGGAGGCGATCTTGGTACCGTTTGAAAACTATTGAGATGTTCTTTCTTATTAAAATGGTTTTGAGATTGTTAGCCGATTTAATTATGTCGAGAATTTGGGAAGGTGTCATTTTATCGACTTTTACCATTTTAATTGAGTGTATTTGATGTGTTATCTTGCAATATTCTTTTGATATATATCGTATGACTTGTGTGATGTTATATAATGTGAATGCATGTGATGAAATGTTGTGATGATGGTTTGTGGCCTAAGAGCAAGAAAATGCATTGTGTTGTGTTTGATTGTATATGCATGATTATGGATGTGTATATGTGTGCATTTGATTGTCATGAGTCATTGTATGCCAAGCATCATGATATGCATTCTTGTGATGTCGAGTGCCCTAGTGGGTGTGAACGACGAAACGATTCCCGAGGGGATCCGCTATAACATCGTGTGCCTTATACAAAGAGGTGTGAGCGATGATTATGGACGATCGTGTGCCTTATACAAAGAGGTGTGAGCGATCGGGTCGTGTGCCTTATACAAAGAGGTGTGAGTGATCCATAAACGTCGTGTGCCTTACACAAAGAGGTGTGAGCGACGGGGAAAATCGTTTGCCCGATGGGGAGTTACACTAAGTAACAAGCGATGATTCCATTAGTTCCTGAGTGAACTAATGATGAGAATGATGGATGGAACGGTACCGCATTGCATTCCATAGAGTCGTTGTGTCGGTCTCTGTACATTTGCATAAATCATGAATGGATTGATTTTGGGTGGAATTGTGAATGGAATTGATGAGTTGAGATATATATATATATATATATATATATATATATATATATATATATATATATATATATATATATATATATATATATATGTTGGTGATAAATGTATTGTGCATGATTGATATGCCTTTGTGATGGATTTATGAGATACGATTTATGTTGGTTTGCATTTGTATTCTGGTGTAAATTGTGGTGAGAATGTTTTATATGTGTATTTTTGTGTTATTATATATTTGTATGCAACTATATTATAATTGTGTTTCTCACCCTTCTGCTGTTTTGAATGCTCTATGAGGCATTGCAGATTAGATGCTGAAGGTCTTTTTGTGAAGCTTAGGTCTTCATTCTTTTGTCGGTCGGCTCTGATATGTAGCAACGGGTAGTCGGGGAGGTCGTGTGTGATTATGTGTAAATGTATATGTTCTTTTTGGATTGTATATGTATGGCTCTGTATATGACAGACAAAATTTTAGGATATATATATATATATATATATATATATATATATATATATATATGAGATTCAGTTGCAGATTTTCTGCTTTTATATAACACATAGATCTTTGAAGGAGTTTGTAATAGCTGATTAACAATGTTGTATTCACTACTTTGGATGAGCTTCAGCATCTCATCATCATTCTTTGAAAGGTCGGGATCACTAAATTGAGCGACTGGTTGATTAGGAACTTCTGTTTGAGGTTCCTTTTCTCTATTAGGTTCTCCAACTCCCCTGTTGAAGATTCGACATCTCCGTGTTACTCGACTGACGTCTGCAATATTCACGACAAAGGGTAATGGAATTTCCTTTCCATTCTCAATTATGGTTACACCGTATTTGTTAGCGATCGCCTTAGCTGATTCATACGGTAGCGATTCTGGCAGATAGATAACTACATGCGCCTTCTGATTTTTCTGACTGTCGTAAGTAACTTCAATCAGTTCCTAGTTAAGAACCTTCGATTCGTCAAGTAGAGGGATGATGGTACAAACAACTTTGGTCCTTTCATGATCAGAGATTATGACAACATCTTTGATCTGGTCGGCGAAATAGTCTGGCGTCCAGTTGATAGACCCCGAAACTGAATATTATTGAATCTCTTTACGGTCCAACTGACTCTGAAGAGCTGCTAGCACGAGGTAGAATCCTTGGTTATTTTTCGAGCAGACTCTACAGCGCTCGTAGTTATGTGGTGGCACCTGGCCACGTCCGCTTTAAATGCAGTGCACCCTCACTAGATTTGTTTCCATTGATCGAACATCCTGACTTTGATGCCTAGTAGGGTTCCCATTTGTCACACTGATTTGTTGCGTGTCTTCATCCATATAGATCGGAAGCCACCAGTAGTTTAACAAGTGTTGCAGTGTTTTTTGCACGAGAGCGCACCCTTGGTTGCTCTCACAACATACTTTACAGCTCATATAATCATATGAAGTGAGAAAACTGAGTTGGACCTGTCTGTCGTGTAACTCCACCAAGCTGGTAGTCATCAAACAAATATCAAAGATTTGAATCATGTTGATCTGATAGGGATTTCTATCATGGTAGTCCTGGATCTATCCAAGATTCACCTGACGCTGGAGGGCCTCTTGCACAAAAGAGCATCCTTGTTTGTTTACCAAGCAAGTCAGACAGGAATCGTAATCATGCCGTGGCATATTAAGATACTGGCTTTCCCTTGAGTGCATTGCCACTAAGTTGACATTCATCGCACGGACGTCGTGGTTTTGAATGATGTTAGAATTTGTGTAAGTCATGTTGACCCCACGAATTCGGTGCTCTTGGATCCATCCGAGATCCAATTGTTCATGTAGAGCTGATTGCACCACAGAACATCCCTGATTGTTTTTAGAGCAGATATCACACTGGTGATAATTATGAGGTGGCACATGGCCATATCCACTCTGTCTACAATTCATCTAGACCAAGTTGGCCCTTAATAAGAGTACATCATGAATTTGATAGTTGTTGTTAGATTCTCCTTCTATCAAATTTACTGCGGCTTTCTAATGCTGAGGCAACGGGTTTGTGATAACATTCGGATTCGTATCCTTGAAAGATAAGACCCCGCTCCTAACAAGCTTTTGCACATCGGATTTGAAACTGAGACAGTTATCTATGTTATGCCCTGGTCCTCCTTGGTGGTAAGGGCAAGTCTGATCCGCTTTGAACCAAAAAGGCGGATTCTTCGGTACTGTAAGATGAGACCTGGTTTAGACGTGTCCCTTGACCAGTAAGAGTGGAAACAATTCTGCGTATAACACTGGTATAAGATCGAACCCTGGAGGTCGTGTTGTACGGTTGTTGTTATATGGAGGACGAGCCTGCTGAAGAAGTTGTTGTGTCCTTTGCTAATATTGATGTTGATTCGGTTGGCTCTGAGCAACCTGCAGTTGATATGTAGGAACAGGCGTGGGATTGATAGCAGGAGTTACAGCTGCTACTGGTTGATATCGCCGCCTTTGCTTTCCGAGAGAGATATTCCCAATATCTTGATCTTTTTTCTTAGGGAGAGCACTACCGTATCGTTTTGTATTACTTGATAATCCTGCGTCTTTAACTAAACGTCCTTCTCGGACTGCTTCCATAAGACGAACTCCCATGCCCACCATCTCGGTGAAGTCACTGGGCGCACTGGCAACCATTCTGTCATAGTAAAATGAGCTTAAGGTTTTCAAGAAGATCTTTGTCATCTCTTTTTTCTCAAGAGGTGGACAAATCTGGGCGGCGATTCCACGCCATCTCTGAGCGTACTCCTTAAAGGTTTCCTTGTCCTTTTGTGACATCGATCTGAGTTGATCTCTGTCTGGTGCCATGTCCAGGTTATACTTATATTATTGAACAAAGGCAGTGCCAAGATCTCTGAAAGTACCGATCTTAGTGCGGTTTAAACCCATGTACCATTTGAGTGCGGCACCGGTTAAACTATCCAGAAAGTAGTAAATTAGTTGCTTCTGGTTCTTTGTCTGAGCAGACATTCGCCGAGCGTACATCACCAAGTGGCTTTGAGGGCAAGAGTTACCCTTGTACTTTTCAAATTCAGGCACCTGGAACTTGTGCGGAACTTTCACATTGGGGACCAAACAAAGGTCTGCAGCGTCCTTTCCAAATAAATCCTGACCGAAAAGGGCTTGTAGTTCTTTCTGCATCTCCAGGAATTGCTCCTGGAACTCATTCATTCTGTCGAACATACTTTTGTTTCCACCAGAAGGTATCTGTGGAATCTGTCCTTCCGGGACAGTGTGTACCATGGGTGGTGGTATAGTCATTATGGCCGAGACTCTTGGTGCCTCCCGAAGTTTGTAACCTTCAGGATTTGCTGTCATGCCCCTGGCATCTTCGCCTTCCCGAAGTTTGTAACCTTCAGGAGTTGTTGGCATGCCCCTGGCATCTTCGCCTTCCCGAAGTTTGTAACCTTCAGGCCCAGCGGCTCCTGCTGAAGTTTCCGGATCTTCAATGATCAGCGGAATATATCCCTCCGGGATATAGTTAATAGGCATGCCCCAGGGACGATCTTTTGGCATTTTGTACCTAGGATCATACTTTTCCAATATGGGCGTTGATGTGATCTCTGAGATCACAGTCCTTTGTTGTTGCATCTGAGCTGCTGCCAGAGCTTGCATGTCGTTATGAAGCTTTCTCAGATCCTCTTTCAGAGCGTCGATCTCTTCTCTCAACTCTCTGTTCTCTTCCTCGAGATCATCCATCTTTTTCTGACGATTGGCCCGAGTATTATACGAATGAGACAGTTTGACTCTAGAATCGAGACGCAAACGTGAGATTCGTAGGTAAGAAGAATGTGTTATGTGAGAATGATGAATGATATGCAATGATGATATTAATTGTATATATTTTTTTGTTTATTCAAAGTAAACTTCGACAATTAGATTGCAAATAACAAACTGTGGGGAAACCCCGTTTTATTGAATTCAAAGATTGCGGAAATGGAAATACAGTATTTTACAAAGTGCTGTAACAGGAAGTCTAAACTTATGGGTCCTGAGTCCCCTCTGAAGCGAGCTCAGGGGCTGGTTCTGGTACTTTCCTTTTCTTTGACCGGGGCTCTTGGGCCGTTGTCGGGTTGTCATTCCTTTGCCAAGTGAAAGGAGCGAGCAAATTCCTCTGGTCATCCTGATTTTCTACAGCATGTTGCTCTAAAATCTCAATCAGAGCATCTTTATCTTTCAATAGTTGTTGTATTTTCTTGCACTCTACATTGAGAATACGGTACTTGTTCCTCCAAGACCTCTTCTCCTGCTGAACTTTGTTGAGAGTAATCTGAAGTTTTTTCGTCTCATACATAAAATAAAGGACCGAGTCCCTTAATGGAAGAACTTCCTGACGAGGGTATGACATCCTCAGCTTGAGGGCTCTAGTTTGTACCCAGTGGAGATAAGGCTCCACCGAGACACAATATGGTTTTCCTAGAGACTCTCTTCCTTTCCTATGAACGTGTTTCCAGGCATGCACTATTTCCGTCTTTAGTGCTCTGTCGTTTTCTCCTTCCTTGAAGAAAAGACCTTCTAGATGAGCATTACGCGGGACATGCCTCATCGGGTATCCAAATTGATGACAAACTAAAATTGGATGATAGTTGATTCCTCCTTTAGTTCCTATAAGGGCTACATGTGGGAAATTTACACAACGGTCAATGATCCTGATCCCATCATAGATTCGATTGTACCAATCGATGTCAGAGTTGGTAAGAGACATGATTCTCTGCGACCAACATAAAGTATTCTTTTGATCCCAAAATGCAGCAGACTCGGGTAGTGGGAAATGAACCATTTGTATAGCAGGGGTACACAACATGTGATCATTCCTCCGTTGTATAAATTCCTTAAGTGCACCGAATGATATGCATCTGCGAGTAAGGTCGGTACAGGGTTTCCAATCAGAAAAACCTTAATGGCATTGATATCTACAAAGTTATCGATGTTGGGAAACAAAAATAACCCGTAGGTGAGCAAAACAAAGATGCTCTCGAAAGCGGCCACTTTCCCTATACTAGCAAAGTATAGAGCTTTCTTTGTCAAGAACTGGGCTGGAAAACCATGGATTCCACCCTTAGTGGTCATGTGAGTCCTGACTTCTGACTCATCCAAATAGATTGCTCTCGCAATGGTTTGATCCTTTGGAATTTCTTCCAGTCCAGAAAAGGGAGCTTGGTCAGTAATATGCAAATCAGTCAGGTGAGAGTACTCCTCCAGTGTTGGTGCTAGTTGATAATCCGGGAATGTGAAACAGTGATAGACCGGATCGTAGAACTGGATTAGTGTGGACAGGATTCCTTCGATTACATGGACCCTTAACAAGGACAGCAGTCCTCCATACTTAGCTCTGAAAGCCTCGGGGTTGGTGATCATTCTCGCCAGACCTCTTAAATCCTCTAGTTTTGGAACCTTGAAGGTGTACTTGTGAGTTTTCCTTCTACCGAAATCCATTAGCGCAATCTCTTTATCTGACATTTGCAATCATTGTCTTAGTTTAATTTGCAATCATTGTGAGTTTTTCTTTGTTTTAATGTTTTTTAGATGAACGCATGAATGCAGCACACAAAAACATAGGAAAAACATGGGGTCAAAGGGTCGGTGTCATGAAGTCAAGGCTCTACCCCCCCCCCCCCGAAAGGTTTATACTGGTGATTTTTGTACCTGTCCGCAAAATCATTGACCCCTCTTGGGATAACAAAAGCAAGCAAATCGCCAGCGAGCTGATGTATCTTAGAGTGATCTCAAATGAGGGTAGTATCGCGTGACAACTATTTTCGATAGCTTCCACACTACAAAATGGTTTCAGTCTACTAAAAACCTCAGCTTCTCAGATAACCCAGTCGACCACACTACTTTCAACAACCGAAGTCGTATAGGCAATGTATCTGCAAAGGGAGTCTCCACTGAGTTTGATGGTCGACTGGGGACTCTTAACTGGGATTCACTCCCCGTTGTAGCGAGCGATTTTTGGACGTGGTTGGGAGGCACTATCGCTTTGGTACTACAGTTCGATTCATTTTTTATCCTATTGAAGCTGATGAAGGAAGGGAAATAGATGTCTCCAATTAGCCCTGGTTGCAAACTGAGTTTGAACAGATGACTGTTGGTTTACAGGTGCTACAAAGATTGTGGGTCTCTCTTAGGTTATTTTGTTAAAATAGTGCTAGGGCGATTGGTGGGAGATATGTGAGGGTACTGGATTTGGGTTTTTGATTAGTGTGCTCGCTAAGATTTTTCTTTCAAACTTATGCCTACGTATTCCCGTTCACCGAAACAGGGAAATCAGAGCGATCGTAGTTCCTCCTATTCTATGGGAGGAAATGGTATTTTTGTGTCTTGTTCAAAGCCCAAGACGTGAAGCTAAAAGTGATTTGTATCTTGTTCAAAGCCCAAGATGTGAAGCTGAAGGGTCTATTTGTATCTTGTTCGAAGCCCAAGATGTGAAGCTAAAACTTTCGTCTTTGGAGAGAATTTGTCATCTCTAAAGAAGGTCTGTTTCTCACAACTGTTGGGTGACTGACTATAAGGGAGGATTACTTTAACCGGGATATGTGAATCCTAGCAATGCCATAATTTCCTTTATAGGGGGGTTTTAACCTGAAGGAGAAGACTTTAACTCAATGTAGAGCAATGCCATCTTTCCTTAGGAATTTCTCATGCAAAAAGAGGGGCAGTGGCATGGATGTAGATGATCTAGAGGCTTGCCGCTTACACCAATTAGATAAAGGGAAAGGAGTTGTTGATGTTTGTATACTGTGAATGAGGCACAACTTTTGATGCTAAAAGGTTGATTGGTTCAACTGAGTTTCCTTATATAAAGCCTAAGAGGAGGCTATTGGCCCAACAAGAGGGTCCTTTTGTGTGTCTCGTACGAAGCCCGAGAGAGAGGCTAAAAGGGTTGACTCTACAGGAGAATCTTTTATATGTGTCTTGTACAAAGCCCAAGACGGAGGCTAAAGGTTGGACTCAGCAAGAGAGTCTTTTATACTCAACAAGAGAGTGGTTTGTATCTCGTACGAAGCCCGAGATGGAGGCTAAAGGGGTTGACTCTACAGGAGAATCTTTTATACTCAACAAGAGAGTGTTTTGTATCTCGTACGAAGCCCGAGATGGAGGCTAAAGGGGTGACTCAACAAGAGATTCTTTTATACTCAACAAGAGAGTGTTTTGTATCTCGTACAAAGCCCGAGATAGAGGCTAAAGGTTTGGACTCAACAAGAGAGTCTGAAAAGGTTAACTCTGCTGGGGAGTACAAATCCCAAGAGGAGGCTAGGGTTACTGTTTCAGTTGAGTGACAGGTCCAGTATGCTGATTTAAAGAGAAAATCAGTTCTTATATGAGTATTGTTTCCCCTTAGGGATTTGATTCGAGGATCAGGGTTATTTCCTGTTCTTTAAGGAAATGGGAAATCCAAAGGGTATTGATGTTGTCCGAGTCTGCGGGTTTTATCTCCTAGTTTTGAGAGGAACTAGAGAATATCTTTGAGACTCAAGGGAATTAGACTGTCCAAGTCTAGAGTTTCATTTTTTGTACTACGTTTAAGAAACAGCAGTAGCAAGATCTAGACTCTTTGAAAAACGGTTCTATTAAGATGACTAATTTCTATTCCTATACCTCTAGGAGGTCATCGGGACAATTTGTACGAAGCTCAAGAGGAGGCTGGAAACTTTTAAGAAGCCGAGGGACAATTTGTACGAAGCCCAAGAGAAGGCTATCATTCCCGGAGGAAGAAATCATTTATATGAAGCCTAAGAGGAGGCTGTGAATACTTCTAAGAAGCCGACGGGTCCTTGTACAACACCCAAGAGGAGCCGAGGATGCTTTTAAGAAGCCTGTGGGTCCCCAAACCCCGAGAAATTCCAGACAGGCTATTCACAGAGAATAGATCAAGCCAGGAAAGTTCGAGAATTTGGAAGAAACTCAAGATATGCCATTCACGGAGAAAAGATCATCTCTAGGGAGTAGAGTTTCTTTGACGATTTCTAAGGGTGACAGTCTGTGAAAGGGTTCACCTAGAATGCTGCCTTTCACGTCTCCATATTGTTTAACCCCAAGAGGAGGGAAGACTGTATCTGGTAATCCTATAGGGATCTAGTTTTGTCTATTTTAAGAGTAATCAACAGGGCTTAGTACTAGACGTAGTTGCCGGGGAAACTCTAAATATCTATACTATTATTACACAGTCGGTATGAGTTTATGAAATAAGACTTACAGTGAAACAGCCCCACAATACAGTTATATGTATATGAAAGCGGTAAATGAAAGCATATAACCACTTACTCGGTTGTAGAGCCTCCATGCTGTTTGGTTAGTTGTTCAACAAAGAAAGATTGAAAACAACAGTATATTCAAAATCAAAGGAGAAAGTGCTTTGAAATGAAAGATTGGGGCTCACAGCTCAAGAAGAGGCCCAAGGTTTTTATCAGTGATCGCACTGTCGTTTTGTACAGAGGGACTTATACCAGTGACTGAGGCCCGAGAAGGTTTTCTGTACAAAGGGGTGGGTCTTACACTCTCTCAAGAGGCCCAAAAGGTTTTAAGAAAAAGAGTGGGGCTTATAACACGAGGGTAGGCCCAGATGATTTTTCATTTGAAATGGCGATCGCGCCGAGATTTTGAAAACGCAGTGGATCTTATACAAAGACTGAGGCCCAAAATGGTTTGGTTTTCAAAGGGGGTTGGGTCTTATACTCTAATAGAGGCCCAAAAGATTTTTGAATGGGTCTTATAGCTCGAGGAGAGGCCTAAGATTTGTTTTTCAATGGACGATGATCGCGTTGAACTTTTCGAAATACAACGGGACTTATACAATAAGTGAGGCCCAAAATAGGTTTGTATTTACAAAGGATTGGGTCTTACACTCTATTAGAGGCCCAAAAGTGTTTGAAATTATTTGATGAGGATTGAATTAATCAAAACCCTAATTTGTTTCCAAAATGTATTTTAATTGAATAAAAAATTCAATTAAAATGGTCAAAATTGTTTAATATGTGGAAAACAAATTGTGATCTTGGATTAATATTTCAACAATCATGTTTTGACCTACAAAATGATTTGAAATCATAAAAATTTGTAAAATCAAGAAGGAAGAAATATTTTAAATGTCAAAAATAATTAAAATATTAATTCTTTGCAAAAATATCAATTATATGAAATAAATAATATTTTTGGGATTTTTTTGGTAAAATAAAATATTTTAACATTTTTGTGAATTATTAAAAAAAGAATCAACTCAAAATCATTAAAACTCAGAGAGAAATTAATTTTTGAATCAATTAAATAAAATCACAAAATTCAAATATTTGAATTTTCAAAAAAGGGCGCCAAGAACACCCAAGAACACGCGCGTGTTCTGAGTTTTGCCCAGATTTTCATTTTCTCTCCAATCTCACTGAATACTTGATTATATCATGCAATCCACATATCAATCTGCTCGTTTCAACCTCACGATCATGTCTATGGTCTTTAATTTCATTTATTTTTAACATGGAATAAGAAATCAAGACAAAACCTCAAGAACCCTAAAAATTGCATGAAGGCTGAGAATTTTGATACACGATTCAAACAAAGCAATTAATTGAGGGGAAACATTCTATGCATGATTATGAACATTTGGCAAAAGTATTGTGGGAGGAAATATGCATAGATTAAGAGATGACCCAGTTTAGGCTTACTTGAAGGTCGTGACAGCAAGAGCAATGTGATTTTTGAGTTGGAGGTGTTACAGATGAGTTGTGATGATCTGAACAGCTTCCCTACACCCTATGTAGTGTGTTTGAATGCTTGGACTTGATTGGTAATGGCTGGATCACTTCATGGCATCTCAGCTGCAACTTGGTTAAAACCTTGAGCAACTGGCTGGTGATTCTGAGAAATCAGTGTTTCAGATGTTGTTTAAGTGTTTAGATCACTTCTATATGATGTTTATGAGGGGTGTGTGTGATTGGTTTGATTGGAAAAGCTCTCAAACTCAAAACCCGATAGTGACTTGCCTTAGAAGGCAAAATTAGAGTGAAAGAAGAGATTTTGAGGAAAGCATCTGTTTGATGGCTTTGGTGTAGTCAAACTGATCACAAATGAGCTCTATTTATAGTAGAGCAAGTTTTTTTTGGTATCAATAGTGAATGGCAACTGCAGCAGAGGTTTGGCCAATGTTGGCAAATGAAAATCCAAGTCTCCTCTAGCCATTGACTAGAGGTTAGAGCACAGAGCTTTGGTTCCCTACTTGTTGGAAGAATCTTGACTGAATTCAATTGCAAATGTGTCAGTCCATGCCACCTCTAAGCATCTATTAAATGCTTCAATCCAAAATTGGAGTCTTGTCCCTCTTTTAGGCAATTCTAGGTTTGGCATGCTACTTCTTGTTCCAAGGACTTTGGAGGCTTGGCTCAGTGATTGTCCCCTTTAGATTTGATCCTCAGATGTGTCCAAGATGATGATAAGACTTGGAATTGGCTGATTTTGGCAAATCGACCAAAATGCAAAATTCTGCCTTGCCTTGGCAGTTTTCAGTAAGGCATTTTGCCACTACCATAACTCTTAACTCAAATTGAATTTGGTGATGTTCTTGGCCATTTTGGAAAGCCCTTATATGATACAACAACTGTCTGATCATATTTGGTTTTGATACCTTTTGGATCCAAATGAAAAATGTCCCTACATTTGGAAAAAAGTGAAGGCAGATTCTGACTTAGTGAAAATTTCACTAAGTGTTGGAAAAAAGTGACATTTTCACTTTTTGTGATTTTGATCAATCCATAACTCAAAATCCATGAAGAATTGGAATTAGGTCTAGTTGAAGTTTTTGTAGAGGGCCATGAGATCTACAAATCAAGCTTTGGATGGGGAAAATGGCTTTGTGGTTTAGGAGTTATGATCTTCCAAAGTTGGTACCCTTGCCACTTTGTTCATAACTTAAAAAATTTTCTAAGTTTTTATGGTTACCCCTTTTACAAGTTATCACACTTTCTTTGATTTTTCTTGATGAATGATGATTCAAATCATACATTAACATCATTTTAGGGTTAAAAAACCATTTATGTGAAAAATCTCAAAAAGTCAAAGTTGACTTTTGTGCACAGTTGACTTTTTATCAGATGAATTCCAAACTGTGCAATCCATTAGGAAATCATGTCCTTAACCTGAATCAAACTTGATGGACATGTTCCATGGGTGTTATAGGGTATATTGAATCATGTCTTAGGGCTTGGGAGCATGTCCTGGTCAAAAGTCAAAGTTACAGTTGACTTTTCCCGCGAAACCCTAACTGTGGTTCTGATGAATTTGAGACTTGTTGCTCAAGCTTCTTGGATCAATCCATTGTTACAAATGGATCAATGTGGTGTACTAGAGACCCTCAAACCATGTCTTGAGGTCTTGGCTCATGATTTGTCCCAAAAGTCAAATTAAGGGTGAATTAGGTCAAGAAACCCTAATTCCTGATTTTTTATGACTGCATCCCCTGAGGCAAAATTGACTTGATGATTGGGGTCATGAGGTTCCATGGAGCATATTAGGTTATTTTTTGAAGTATTGGCCCATGCCCAAAGGAAAATTTCTGGAGGCCCTGGTCGACCAAAACCCTAAATTGGTGACACTGGCGATCTTAAGGCTCGATCCACCTGGAAGGGAGCAGCCTTGTGCTTAATCCTTAAAGTGAGAGTCCTCTTGATCCCTTGTGGATATTTGAGAGGCTAGACAAGTTGAAGATCATGTCATTCCTTGATTGATCCTTTGTCTAAGAACTCAGAGAGGGCTTGAAACCCTAAATTTGATTGTAGTGGATGCTCACCCATCTTTGGGGAGACTGATGAGGCAAGATGATACACCCATATTATGATCATGATTTGCACAATAATGGGAATCTTGGTGGTCAAAATTTGGGGTATGACAGATGCCCCTATTTAATCTTCTTGCACCCGAAGGTGCGAATAACGAAGGTGTTCGGGCATTCGGGGTGCAAGAGGATTAAATATCAGAATACCCGGAATTTTGATGGTGGTTGTGAATGGTAGCTTACGCATTCATCTTCTTTTGCTAAGCAATGACGCTTAGAAAAGGTAAACATCCCCTCGATCCTGGTTGTCTACCAAGGAACTGGTCTTAGTTGCTGAATTGAACTTCCCCTTGATCCTGGTTTCCTACCAAGGAGCTGGTCTCAGTTTCTGAAATAAACTTCCCCTCGATCTTGGTTTCCTACCAAGGAACTAGTCTAAGTTTCTGAAATAAACTTCCCCTCGATCTTGGTTTTCTACCAAGGAACTGACCTCAGTTTCTTTTGTCAATAAACTTTATTGACAAGAGATGTTATTCGTAGCGGCTTTCCTCAAACTTCTCGCACAATTTTCCTGGGGAGATGCCATTTGATGGGAAAAAGTAAGATTTCAGACTTGCTGGGGAACCCAGTCGTCTGAGCTGTAGAGGTGTACAAACTTCTCTGTTGGAGATGCCATTTGTTGACGCTATCTGGGGAAAGCGAGTTTCTTGAGAGACTGCTTCCGTTTGGGGTCTTACATCATACTTTTCTCGGGGTCTTCCCGGAGAAATGCCATATGATGGGATCCAATTTTGAGGTGCTAATGACCTTTTCATCAGTGGTTTTTCGGAGCAAACTGTTGTATTGCCGAATCTCTGATTAAGAGGCTTTCTCTAGGGATTTTCCTTAATCCGGGAAAGCAAAAATATCATCTTCAATGGCGAAGAGTGACATTGGTTGAAGGTTCTCTGGTCTTTCAGAGGTTCAAGTTATCAAAGTGGTCAAGGGCCCATTTTGATCCAGAAATAAACTGGAGGAGAGAGATTGTTCAGACGCAACCTTTCTTGACTAGGAAAGAACTGACAACTCGATTGTGGAGACTTTTATCACTAGGGGACAAGGCCGACTAAAGTGATAGTGATGCAATATGAATGTGAATGCAAATTAATAATGCATGATGTATGTATGTATATGCTGACAAAACCGACGCAATATACAGACTAAAAGATGAACATGACGGGATACTCGGCCATCACGGGGCGAAGTCGTACCGCTGGTTCAAGATAGCAATTCCACCTTGCTTAGGAGAAACGGTCCCTGTTGGGAGCGACGTTGGTTGGGCTTAGGAGATGAGAACTCGGCTGACGGTATCAGATAGGAAAACCGCATCCGATACAGTTGATCCTTTATTCAGGCGCACTGGCTTAGAATGAGTACTTTGATTCTGCACTTTTGAAGCTTAACTACCTTCGGAGAAGCGATCGACATTCTTTCGATACTCAAAAGTCAAAAGAAATTGCCATCTTTATCGTAAAAGCAGAAAATTTTACAAGTAAATTCATTTTTGTTTTATTTCAAGAATCGTTGATCATGTTAAAATGTCATTCTGTAAAGCTAAAACAAATAAGAATTGCAAACAAAAGCACGAGGGCTCAAATTTATTGATAGGATGGAAATCAGGCAAACGCGTGATTCCAAAGAGTATATTCAAAGTTAGAAAATGGTAATTTACAGGGAAAAGGGCTACATCGAAACATAACGACCACTATCCTTCTACCAACTTTGAATTCGGGGCATCCTAAGCTTCTGTCGAAGATGATCGTGACTGGAGTTTTTCTGATGGATGACGTAACTGCTGTTGAGGGATTTGCCCCTTTGTTGAACGTAGTTACTTGCCATTATCCTTAATTTTTTCCTGGATTGTACTTTGAGATTTCCAATCCATCGGGATGATTTTTTTTTAGGCGAAGTATTTCTTGACTACATCAACATTCGTGGGGTAGGTAAATTCCTCTCCGTCCATGGTTGCAAGTCTCAAGGCGCCGCCTGAGAAAGCTTTCTTGACCACATAGGGGTCGTCATAATTCATAGTCCACTTGCCCCGAGAATCAGTGAGAAATGATTGTATCCTCTTGAGCATGAGGTCTCCCTTCCTGAAGACGCGAGGTCGGACCTTTTTGTCAAACGCCATCTTCATTCTATGTTGATACAACTGACCGTGGTATAGTGCCGTTATTCTCTTTTCTTCGATCAGATTGAGTTCGTCGTGTCGACTTTGACACCATTCAGCTTCTGTAAGCTTAGCTTCCATCAATACTCGGATTGATGGGATCTCTACCTCTATGGGAAGCACTACTTCCATGCCATATACTAGAGAGAAATGGGTTGCCCCTGTTGAAGTGCGGACGGATGTGCGATAACCATGAAGAGCAAAGGGTAACATCTCGTGCCAGTCTTTGTAGGTTACAACCATCTTCGGAACAATCCTCTTGATGTTCTTGTTAGCCGCTTCTACCGCTCTGTTCATCTTAGGTCGGTAGGGAGATGAGTTATGGTGTTCGATCTTGAACTCAGCGCATAACTGTTTCATCATCTTGTTATTCAAGTTGGATCCATTATCGGTAATGATCTGACTTGGAACACCATAACGGCAGATGATATTGTTTTTGATAAAGCGGATCACCACTTGTCGGGTTACATTAGCGTACGACGCTGCTTCGACCCACTTGGTGAGGTAATCAATGGCTACCAGGATGAACCGATGTCCATTCGAAGCTTTAGGTTCAATCATGCCAATCATGTCGATTCCCCATATGGAAAAAGGCCATGGGGAAGAGAGAACTTTGAGATGCGTTGGCGGTACATGGATTTTGTCGGAGTATATCTGACACTTGTGACACTTCCTCATGTACTTGTAGCAATCGGATTCCATTGTCAACCAATAGTACCCTTCTCTGAGAATTTTTCTCGCCATTGTATGTCTGTTGGCATGAGTGCCAAAGGACCCTTCGTGAATTTCTTTCATCAGCATGTCTGCTTCTGGTCTGTCTACGCATCGGAGCAAGATCATATCAAAGTTCCGCTTATAAAGTGTATCACCGCTCAGAAAAAAGCTGTCAGCCAGTCTTCTGAGGGTTTTTCTGTCCTTTCTGGATGCCCCATGTGGGTACTCTCATTTCTGAAGGAAGCATTTGATATCATGATACCAAGATTTGTCGTCTACGACTGCTTCAATCGCGAAGATGTAAGCAGGCCGCTCAAGGCGTATTATGTCGATCTTAGGCAGGTCGTTCCATTGACCTACACTAATCATGGAAGAGAGAGTGGCTAATGCGTCAGCCATGTGATTCTCCTCACGAGGGATGTGGTGAAACTCGACTCTGTTGAAGAAGGGTAACAACCTTCATGCGTAATCTTTGTAAGGGATCAATCCTGATTGGTATGTGTTCCAATCTCCTTTGATCTGATTGACAACCAAAGCTGAGTCACCGTATATGTCCAAGTTCTTAATCCTTAAGTCAATCGCTTCTTCGAGACCCATAATTCAAGCTTCGTATTCGTCCTCGTTGTTTGTGCACTTGAATGTAAGTCTGGCAGTGAAAGGAATGTGGGTACCCTGAGGTGTTATGATAATTGCCCCAACCCCGTTTCCGTAATGATTGACAGCTCCGTCAAAAATAAGTCCCCATTGGGAATCTGGTTCTGGCCCTTCACTGGGTAGCGGTTCATCATAGTCTTTCATTTTTAGATACATGACATCTTCGTCTGGGAAGTCAAACCCGATTAATTCCTGATCGTCAATCGGTTGATGAGCCAAATAATCAGCTAAAATACTCCCTTTAACGGCTTTTTGAGCATGGTACTCTATGTCATATTCTGATAGCAACATCTGCCAACGGGCAATCCTTCCCGTAAGAGCAGGCATTTCGAAGACGTACTTGATTGGATCCATTTCGGAGATTAACCAAGTAGTGTGATGAATCATGTACTGGCGCAGACGTTTGCCTGCCCAAGCCAAAGCGTAGCAAGTTTTCTCGAGCATCGTGTACCGAGTTTCACAGTCGGTGAATTTCTTGCTCAAATAGTAGATGGCAGACTCCTTCCTTTTGGTTTCGTCTTGTTGGCCAAGTACACAACCCATTGAGTCTTCCAAGACTGTGAGGTAGATGATCAGTGGTCTTTCTTCCACTGGAGGGGATAGAATCGGTGGGTTCAACAGATATTCCTTGATACTATCGAAGGTAGTTTGGCAGTCTTCTGACCAAATGCAGTCCTGATTCTTTTTAAGTAATTTGAAAATCGGCGCACATGTCGCGGTCATGAGGAATATGAATCTGGAGATGTAGTTCAAACGTCCCAGGAACCCCTCTGACTTGCTTTTCAGTTTTCGGAGAAGGCATTTCTTGAATGGCCTTGACCTTGTCAGGATCAACCTCAATTCCTTTCTGGATGACGATGAACCCTAAGAGTTTCCCTGAACGGACACCAAAGGTGCACTTTTTGGGATTCAAGCGGAGTTTGTACTTTCTCAATCGCTCGAATAGTTTTGAAAGATGGGTCATATGCTCCTCTTCTGTCTTAGATTTTACAATCATATCGTCGACATATACCTCGATTTCCTTATGTATCATGTCATGAAAGAGAGTAGTCATGGCCCTTTGATAGGTTGCCCCGGCATTCTTCAAACCGAACGGCATTACCTTGTAACAAAAGGTACCCCATGGGGTGATGAACAAAGTTTTCTCCATGTCTTTTGGCGCCATTTTGATTTGACTATAGCCCGATAATCCATCCGTGAAGGAGAAGACTTTGAACTTTGCGGTACTGTCTACCAGCATGTCAATGTGCGGTAAAGGAAAGTCGTCCTTTGGACTAGCCTTGTTTAAATCTCTGTAATCGACACACATTCTGACTTTTCCATCCTTTTCAGAACGGGTACGATGTTAGCTAACCATTGAGGATATTCTGATGTGGCGAGGAAACCCGCGTCAATCTATTTATGTACCTCCTCTTTGATTTTGATAGCCATGTCCGAGTGAGTCCGTCTTAACCTTTGTTTTACTGGAGGACATTCCGATCTCAAAGGTAAATGGTGTTCCACGATGCTGGTATCCAACCCTGGCATATCCTGATAGGACCAAGTGAATACATCGGGGAATTCTTTGAGAAGCTTTAACAAATTCTCTTTGGCAGTTGGACTGAGTAGTGCCCCAATCCTGATTTCTTTCCTCTCTTTTTCCGAACCTAAATTTACCATTTCCAACGGTTCTCTATGAGGTTCAATGGACCTTTCCTCTTGTCTGAGTAGTCGGGAGATCTCTTCTGGAATTTCATCATCATTTTCTTATTCAGCCCCAAATACCAGGAACTCAAAGTTAGGAGAAGGCATCGGATCGTATGTTTCAACTGGGTTTAAAACAAGCAATCTGCAAGACGTGATGATTTGTGTTTAGAAGAGATAGAGAGAATGCAAGTGTGTGAAGTGTATTTCTTTTACTGCTTGTTTTTATTATTTGAGATGTTTTTTAGGATTACCATTTTCTGAGAAAAGCAAAAAGAGAAAACAGCAATAACTGCAGAAATTACAGAATGACGTTATTTTATTAATGAACAAGTCGATTCTTGAAACTACAACCCTATAAAACAAAACTTTGTCGCTTTGGGCAAGGTGAATAGGGAAATTTACAGAAAGCGAGCCCTATCAAAACATATGTTTCACCTGGGCAGGGTGAAAGGTTAAAGACGGCAATTACTTTGACTTATGAATAATCTTCGGAACATCGACAGCAACCCATTGGCGGCAAACTCCTCGGTGAATCACAAAGTCTGGTAGTTTCCTTGATTTGTCTTCAGAAATGACGCTGATTTCTGGTGGAGCAGGACCATTGGAATCTGTCTCCCAGGCAGAATTGTCATAGGAGGATTCCTCTGTTGCCTTTTGCATAACATTGGTGCTCTCAAGTAGATCTCCCCATCCAGTTGGCTGGATATTTTCGAGCCTGATACGAGAACTTTCGGGAGCGGTGTACTTGACGAAGTAGTCGAACTTACCACTCGGTTGTCCCAAGGAGTCCCCTACTTCTTTGGAACTAGAGGAGTCATCTCTCCCGATGACGTTGACCTCGGGAAAAGCATAGTTGATGAACTCTAATCCTGCGAACGTTGCGAATTCATCGTCGTGCTGGGTATTTTCAGGATACCCTGGGTGTTGATCCCATGACATGGTGGGGACACAGGTATTCTGTTCAATGATGCTCAGCTGATTTTCATTGTTCGGTTGATTCTCTTGCCCCAAGTTTCCTGGATAAGGCTGCCACATTGGCAGGCCATCCATCGGGCCATAGTAGTCGTGGTCAAAGCTGTCTTTCATCAGAGTGTCCTCCTCTAACGAATTTGGTGGAGCACGGCATCCTTCTGGATCACAATCTCCATACATCATTTTGACATCTGACCTTGGTATAAATCTCGGGCTCTGTGCAGGAAAGCAAAATGGAGTCTACGTTTCGTCCTGAGACATATAACCATCCTTGTTAAGATAGGACTCCCATTATTCCTCCATATCAGAGGAATCATCTTTATTGATGGTATGCACCTCTTGAGGCACTGGGTGAAGGAAACCTCCACTGTGGAAGAAATCCTGAATGGGATAAAGACTTTCATCGGTAGCAGCTGTCTGGGTACAGGTCGCAGAAAAACCAAGACCCTTCTTTGTTTTATTGTCAGTAGGAATGACTAGTTGTCCCCATCCTATTGTATTGGTACTCTCGACCGCTTTGATAGCATCTTTGTATGAGGAAATGGAAGTTCCCTCTTTGGATTGATTGTCCTTGCTCACCGAAAGCGCTTGGAACTGAGTCCCAACAACCTCTTCGGGTTCTACACAAGTAAATGATGATAAGTTACTTACAAGCAAGGCTTGTTCTCCATAGACTGTGACGAGTTGGCCATTCTGGACGAACTTTAACTTTTGGTGGAGGGTCGAGGTGACCGCCCCAGCCTGATGTATCCAAGGTCTTCCTAATAAATAACTGTATGTTGCCCGGATATCCATGACCTGGAAAGTGACTTGGAAAGTGTGAGGACCGATGGTTATGGGAAGATCGACTTCGCCAATAACTGCCTTTCTAGATCCGTCAAATGCTTTGACGACGACCTCGCTGGTTCTCATCGGAGGGCCTTTGAATGATAATTGCATCAAAGTGGACTTCAACATAACATTTAGGGCTGACCCTGTGCCTACCAGTACGCTGGCTAAAGCATCGCCCTGGCAGCTGACCGTGATATTGAGCGCCATGTTATGACGGCGACCCTCTTCAGGTAATTCCTCATCGTTAAATCCCAAATTATTGCAGGAAGTGATGTTAGAGACAATGTTATCGAACTGTTTGATTGTTACATCCTGTTCCATAAAGGCTTGCTCCAAGGCTTTCTATAGAGCTTCCCTGTGCACTTCTGAACTGAGTAAAAGTGACAGCACGGAGATCTTTGAAGGAGTTTGTAATAGCTGATCAACAATGTTGTATTCACTCCTTTTGATGAGCTTCAGCATCTCATTATTATTTTTCGAAAGGTCGGGATTACTGGACTGACCGACCGGTGAATTGGGAACTTCTGTCTGAGGTTCGTTTTCTTTGCTGGACTCTCCAACTCCTCTGTTGAAGATTCTACCACTCTGTTTTACACGACTGATGTCTGCAATATTCACGACGGAGGGTAATGGAATTTCCTTTCCATTTTCAATTATCGTCGCACCGTATTTGTAAGGGATTTGCCTAGTTGATTCATACTGTAGTGGTCCTGGTAGATAGATGACTATGGGAGCCTTCTGATTTTTCTGACTGTCGTAAGTAATTTCAATCCGTTCCAGGTTAGGAACTCTCGATTCGTCAAGTAGAGGAATGATGGCACAAACATCCTTGTTCCTCTCATGATCAGAGATTACGACAACGTCCTCAATTTGATCAGCTAGGTAGTCCGGCGCCCAGTTAATTGGTCCGGAACCCGGATATGGGTGAATCTCTCTACGATCCACCTGACCCTGAAGATCTGCTCGCACAAGGTAGCACCCTTGGTTATTTTCTGAACAGATTCTACAACGTTCGTAGTTGTGTGGTGGCACCTGGCCACGCCAGCTTTGAATGCAATGTAACCTCACTAGATTAGCTTCCACAGATCGACATCCTGATTTTGACGCCGAGTAGGGTTCCTGTTATTGATACTAATTTACTGAGTATCTTCATCCATATAGATTGGTATCCACCAGTGATTTAACAAGTGCTGAAGTTCCTCCTGGACAAGGGTACAACCTTGATTGTTTTCGCAACCCGCCTTACAGCTTTGGTAGTTATGTGAAATCAGGAACCCGAGTCAGACCTGCTCAGCATGTAACTCTACCAGGTTGGTATTCATTAAGCGAATGTCGAAGATCTAAACCATGTTGATATGATAATGGTTCCTATCATGGTAGTCCTGGATCCATCCAAGATCCATCTGACGTTGGAGGGCCTCCTGTACAAAAGAGCATCCCTGTTTGTTTACCGAGCAAGTCAGACAAGAACTGTAATCGTGTCATGGCAGATTATGATACTGGCTCTGTCTTGAGTGCATTGCCACCAGGTTGACATTCATCGCACGAATGTCGTGGTTCTGAATGACGTTAGAATTCGTGTAAACCATGTTAACTCCATGAACTCGGTGCTCTTGGATCCACCCGAGTTCCATCTGTTCCTGTAGAGCTGATTGCACCACAGAACATCCCTGATTATTTTTAGAGCAGATATCACACCGGTGATAATTACGAGGTGGCACATGGCCATACCCGCTCCGTTTACAATGCATCTTGACCATATTGGTCCTTAACTAGAGTACATCATGAATTTGATAGACGTTGTTAGACTCTCCCTCTATCAGGTTGACTGCAGCTTTCTCATGTTGAGGCAGCGGGTTCGTGAGAACATTCGGATTCGTATCTCTGAAAGATAAGACCCTGCTCCTAACAAGCTTTTGCACGTCAGATTTAAAGCTGAGACAGTTCTCTATGTTATGCCCTGATCCTCCTTGATGGTAAGGACAAGTCTGGTCCACCTTGAACCAAAAAGGCGGATTTTCCGGTACTGCAAGTGGGGATTTAGTCTGGATGTGCCCCTTGGCTAGTAGTAACGGAAATAGATCTACGTACGATACGGGTATAGGATCAAATCCTGGCGGCCGCAATGTACGGTTGTTATTGTATGGAGGACGAGCCTGCTGAAGAGGCTGTTGTGTCCTTTGCTGAAATTGCTATTGATTAGGTTGGCTTTGCGCAACCTGAGGTTGATACGTAGGCGCGGGATTGATAGTAGGAGTCACAGCTGCTACTGGTTGATAACGTTGCCTTTGCTTTCTGAGAGAGATATTCCCAATATCTTGCTCTTTTTTCTTAGGGAGAGCACTACCGTATCGTTTTGTACTACTTGATGATCCAGCATCTTTTACTAGACGTCTTTCTCGAACAGCTTCCCCGAGACGTATCCCCATATCGACCATTTTGGTGAAGTCACTGGGCACACTAGCGACTATTCTGTCATAGAAAAATGAGCTTAAGGTTTTTAAGAAGATTTTTGTCATCTCTTTTTCCTCAAGAGGTGGACAAATTTGAGCAGCAATTTCACGCCATCTCTGAGCGTACTCCTTAAAGGTTTCCTTGTCCTTTTGTGACATTGATCTGAGTTGATCTCTGTCTGGTGCCATGTACAGATTGTATTTATATTGTTGGACGAAGGCAGTGCCAAGATCTCTGAATGTGCTGACCGTAGCACGGTTTAAACCCATGTACCATTTTAATGCGGCACCGGTTAAACTATCCTGAAAGTAATGAATCAGTAGGTCTTGATTCTCCGTCTGAGCTGACATTCGCCAAGCGTACATCACCAAGTGGCTCTGAGGGCAAGAGTTACCCTTGTATTTTTCAAAGTCGGGCACTTGGAACTTGTGCGGAACTTTCATATTGGGGACCAGACAAAGGTCTGTGGTGTCCTTTCCAAATAAATCTTTACCGCGAATAGCTTGCAGTTCCTTCTGCATTTCCAGGAACTGCTCCTGAAACTCGTTCATCCTGTCGAACATAGTTTCCTTTCTATCAGAAGGTATCTGTGGAATCTGTCCTTCTGGGACAGTGTGCACCACAGGGGGTGGTACCGTGACTACGGCCGTGAGTCTTGGCGTTTCCCGAAGTTTGTAACCTCCAGGAGTCCTCAGTATGCCTCTGGTATCCTCGCTTTCTCGAAGTTTGTAACCTTCAGGCCCAGCGGCTTCTGCTGAAGTTTCCGGATCTTCAGTGATCAGAGGAACATATCCTTCTGGGGTATAGTTAACAGGCATGCCCCAGGGACGATCTTTCGGCATTTTGTACCTAGGATCATACTTCTCCACTATGGGCATTGAGGTGATCTCTGAGATCACAGCTCTTTGTAGCTGAGCTTCTGCCATGGCTTGCATGTTGTTACGAAGCTTTCTCATATCCTCTCTCAGAGCATCTAACTCTTCTTTCAACTCTCTGTTCTCTTCCTCAAGATCATCCATCTTTTTCTGACGATTGGCCCGAGTATTGTACGAATGAGACAGTTTGACTCTAGAATCGAGACACAAACGTGAGACTCGTAGGTAAGGAGAATACGTGATGTGAGAATGATGAATGTAATGATTATATTAATTATTTTTTAGTTTAATCAAAATAAACTTCGACAATTAGATTGCAAATATCAAACAGTGGGGAAACCCCGTTTTATTGAATTCAAAAGATTGTGGAAATAGATATACAGTAGATTACAAGGAGCGGAAACGGAAACCTAAGCTAAGGAGTCCCGTGTCCTCTCTGAGCAGAAATCGGGTGCAGATTCTGGTACCTTCCTTTTCTTGGACCGGGGCTCTTGGGCCGTTGTCGGGTTATCATTCCTTTACCAAGTGAAAGGAGTGAGCAAATTCCTTTGGTCATCCCAAATTTCTACAGCATGTTGCTCCAAAATTTCAATCAGAGCATCTTTATCCTTCAGTAGTTGCTGTATTTTGATACACTCCACATTGAGAATGCGGTACTTGTTCTTCCAAGACCTTCTCTCCCGCTGAACTTTGTTGAGAGTAACCTGGAGTTTTTCCGTTTCAGTCATGAAGTACATGACAGACTCCCTTGGCGGAAGAACTCCGTGACGAGGATAAGGCATTTTTAGCTTGAGAGCTCTAGTTTGTAACCAGTGGAGGTAAGGCTCCACCGAGACACAGTCCGGTTTTCCTAGAGACTCTCGTCCTTTCTTATGAACATGTTTCCAAGCGTTCACTATTTCCATTTTTAGTGCTTTGTCACTTTCCTCTTCTTTGAAGAAAAGACCTTCCAGATGAGCATTCCGCAGGACATGCCTCATTGGGTATCCAAATTGACGACGAACCAATACTGGATGGTAATGGATTCCTCCCTTAGTTCCTATGACGGGTACGTTGGGGAAGTTTCCACAACGGTCATGATCCTGATTCCCTCATAAATCCTATTGCACCAATCTATGTCAGAGTAGGTAAGAGACAAGATTCTCTGTGACCAACGTAAAGTATTCTTTTGATCCCAAAAAGTAGCAGACTTAGGCAAATGGGAGATAAACCATTTGTATAGTAGAGGTACACAACATGCGATCTCCCCTCCGCTGTACAAATTCCCTAAGTGTACAGAATGATATGCGTCTGCGAGTAAAGTCGGCACAAGGTTTCCAATGAGAAAAACCTTAATGGAGTTGATATCGACGAAGTTATTGATGTTGGGAAACAGAAATAACCCGTAAGTGAGTAAGACAAAGATGCTTTCAAAAGCAGTCATGTTCCATATACTAGCAAAGTACAGAGCCTTCTTTGTCAAGAACTGGGATGACAAACCTTGTATGCCACCCTTAGTGGTCATGTGAGTCCTGACCTCTGACTCGTCCAAATAAATTGCTCTCGCAATGGTCTGATCCTTTGGAATTTCTTCCAGTCTAGAAAATGGAGCTCGATCAGTGATGTGTAAATCGATCAAATGAGAATATTCCTACAGCGTTGGTGCTATTTGATAATCCAGGAATGTGAAACAGTGATAAACCGGATCGTAAAACTGAACGAGTGCATCCATGATTCTTTCAATTACTTGGATCCTTAACAAAATTAGCAGACCTCCGTACTTGGCTCTGAAAGCTTCAGGGTTAGTAACCATTCTCGCCAAACCTCTTAAATCCTCTAACTTTGGAACCCTGAAGGTATATTTATGAGTTCTCCTCCTACCGAAATCCATGAGCGCAATCCTTTTCTCTGACATTTGCAATCATTGTCTTAGTTTAATTTGAAACAAAAAGGAGAGACTAGAAGAGAAGATTTTCTTTGATGTAATGTTTTTTAAATGAATTCATGAATGTAGCACAAAAAAACATAGAAAAAACATGGGGTCAAAGGGTCGGTGTCATGGAGTCAAGGCTCTACCCGTCCCAAAGGTTTATACTAGTGATTTTTGTACCTGTCTCTCAACATCATCAACTCTTGTCGAGAAAAACACCAGCGGGTCGGGAACCGTGCTAGGTGATGTTTTTTCGAAGAGTCCTCAGAAGAGGGTGGTATCGCGTGACAACCATTTCCGATAGCTTCCGCACCACTAAAGGGGTTTTTCCTAGGTGTATACTCAATCTTTCCACATGCGGCATCACACGCATTCCCATTAGCAGAAAAATAAACACATATATCAATTAGGAAAAATAGTATATATATTCGTCCTAGTGTCCTAGACTTTTAAGAGCTATGAATCCTATGTTCCTGACAGAAAATGGCTCCCCGACGGAGGCGCCACTCTGTGGTTCCTTCCCAATTTAAAGGTTTTGACCTAAGATCCTAGTGAAGTCAAAAAGGTCTTATCCCAGTGAAATCCCCAAAGAAAGAAAGAAAAGAAAAGTGCCCCACGGTGGGCGCCACTTCTGTGGCACTTTTTAAGGTTTCTACCTAAGAGATGAGAAGAGAACAAGATCCCGAGCGTCCCCAGTGAAGTCGCCATTTTTCTGTAGCGAGCGATTTTTGGACGTGGTTGCGAGACACTATCGCTTTGGTACTATAGTTCGATTCATTTTTTATCCTATTGAAGCTGATGAAGGAAGGGAAATAGATGTCTCCAATTAACCCTGCTTACAAACTGAGTTTGAACAGATGACTGTTGGTTTACAGATGCTACAAAGATTGTGGGTCTCTCTTAGGTTATTTTGTTAAAATAGTGCTAGGACGATTGGTGGGAGATATGTGAGGGTACTGGATTTGGGTTTTTGATTAGTGTGCTCGCTAAGATTTTTCTTTCAATCTTATGCCTACATATTCCCGTTCACCGAAACAGGGAAATCAGAGCGATCGTAGTTCCTCCTATTCTATGGGAGGAAATGGTATTTTGGTGTCTTGTTCAAAGCCCAAGACGTGAAGCTAAAAGTGATTTGTATCTTGTTCAAAGCCCAAGATGTGAAGCTGAAGGGTCTATTTGTATCTTGTTCGAAGCCCAAGATGTGAAGCTAAAAGTTTCGTCTTTGGAGAGAATTTGTCATCTCTAATGAAGGTCTGTTTGTCACAACTGTTGGGTGACTGACTATAAGGGAGGATTACTTTAACCGGGATATGTGAATCCTAGCAATGCCATAATTTCATTTATAGGGGGGGTTTTAACCTGAAGGAGAAGACTTTAACTCAGTGTAGAGCAATGTCATCTTTCCTTAGGAATTTCTCATGCTAAAAGAGGGGCAGTGGCATGGATGTAGATGATATAGAGGCTTGCCGCTTACAGCAATTAGATGAAGGGAAATGAGTTATTGATGTTTGTATACTATGAATGAGGCACGGCTTTTGATGCTAAAAGGTTGATTGGTTCAACCGGGTTTCCTTATACAAAGCCTAAGAGGAGGCTATTGGCCCAACAAGAGGGTGCTTTTGTGTGTCTCGTACGAAGCCCGAAAGTGAGGCTAAAAGGGTTGACTCTACAGGATAATCTTTTATATGTGTCTTGTACAAAGCCCAAGACGGAGGCTAATGGTTGGACTCAGCAAGAGAGTCTTTTATACTCAACAAGAGAGTGGTTTGTATCTCGTACGAAGCCCGAGATGGAGGCTAAAGGGGTTGACTCTACAGGAGAATCTTTTATACTCAACAAGAGAGTGTTTTGTATCTCGTACGAAACCCAAGATGGAAGCTAAAGGGGTGACTCAACAAGAGAGTCTTTTATACTCAACAAGAGAGTGTTTTGTATCTCGTACAAAGCCCGAGATGGAGGCTAAAGGTTTGGACTCAACAAGAGAGTCTGAAAAGGTTAACTCCGCTGGGGAGAATCATTGTACAAAGCCCAAGAGGAGGCTAGGGTTACTGTTTCAGTTGAGTGATAGGTCCAGTATGCTGATTTAAAGAGAAAATCAGTTCTTATATGAGTATTGTTTCCCCTCAGGGATTTGATTCGAGGATCAGGGTTATTTCCTGTTCTTTAAGGAAATGGGAAATCCAAAGGGTATTGAGGTTGTCCGAGTCTGTGGTTTTATCTCCTTGTTTTGAGAGGAACTTGAGAATGTCTTTGAGACTCAAGGGAATTAGACTGTCCAAGTCTAGAGTTTCATTTTTTGTACTACGTTTAAGAAATAGTAGTAGCAAGATCTAGACTCTTTGAAAAACAGTTCTATTAAGATGACTAATTTTTGTTCCTATACCTCTAGGAGGTCGTTGGGACAATTTGTACGAAGCCCAAGAGGAGGCTGGAAACTTTTTAGAAGCCGAGGGACAATTTGTACGAAGCCCAAGAGAAGGCTATCATTCCCGGAGGAAGAAATCATTTATACGAAGCCTAAGAGGAGGTTGGGAATACTTCAAAGAAGCCGACGGGTCCTTGTACAACGCCCAAGAGGAGGCGAGGATGCTTTTAAGAAGCCTGTGGGTCCCCAAACCCCTAGAAATTCAAGACAGGCTATTCACAGAGAATAGATCAAGCCAGGAAAGTTCGAGAATTTGGAAGAAACTCAAGAGATGCCATTCACGGAGAAAAGATCATCTCTAGGGAGTAGAGTTTCTTTGACGATTTCTAAGGGTGACAGTCTGTGAAAGGGTTCACCGAGAATGCTGCCTTTCACGTCTCCATATTGTTTAACCCCAAGAGGAGGGAAGACTGTATCTAGTAATCCTATGGGGATCTAGTTTTGTCTATTTTAAGAGTAATCAACAGGGCTTAGTACTAGACGTAGTTGCCGGGGAAACTCTAAATATCTATACTATTATTACACAGTCGGTATGAGTTTATGAAATAAGACTTACAGTGAAACAGCCCCACAATACAGTTATATGTATATGAAAGCGGTAAATGAAAGCATATAACCACTTACTCGGTTATAGAGCTTCCATGTTGTTTGGTTAGTTGTTCAACAAAGAAAGATTGAAAACAACAGTATATTCAAAATCAAATGAGAAAGTGCTTTGAAATGAAAGATTGGGGCTTACAGCTCAAGGAGAGGCCCAAGGTTTTTATCAGTGATCGCACTGTAGTTTTGTACAGAGGGACTTATACCAGTGACTGAGGCCCAAGAAGGTTTTCTGTACAAAGGGGTGGGTCTTACACTCTCTCAAGAGGCCCAAAAGGTTTTAAGAAAAAGAGTGGGGCTTATAACACGAGGGTAGGCCCAGATGATTTTTCGTTTGAAATGGCGATCGCGCTGACATTTTGAAAACGCAGTGGGTCTTATACAAAGACTGAGGCCCAAAATGGTTTGGTTTTCAAAGGGGGTTGGGTATTACACTCTAATAGAGGCCCAAAAGATTTTTGAATGGGTCTTATAGCTCGAGGAGAGGCCCAAGGTTTGTTTTTCAATGGACGATGATCGCGTTGAACTTTTCGAAATACAACGGGACTTATACAATAAGTGAGGCCCAAAATAGGTTTGGATTTTTTAAAGGATTGGGTCTTACACTCTATTAGAGGCCCAAAAGCGTTTGAAATTGTTTGATGAGGATTGAATTAATCAAAACCCTAATTTGTTTCCAAAATGTATTTTAATTGAATAAAAAATTCAATTAAAATGGTCAAAATTGTTTAATATGTGGAAACCATATTGTGATCTTAGATTAATGTTTCAACAATCATGTTTTGACCTAAAAAATTATTAGAAATCATAAAAATTTGTAAAACCAAGAAGGAAGAAATATTTTAAATGTCAAAAACAATTAAAATATTAATTCTTTGCAAAAATATCAATTATATGAAATAAATAATATTTTTGGGATTTTTTTGGTAAAATAAAATATTTTAACATTTTTGTGAATTATTAAAAAAAGAATCAACTCAAAATCATTAAAACTCAGAGAGAAATTAATTTTTGAATCAATTAAATAAAATCACAAAATTCAAATATTTGAATTTTCAAAAAAGGGCGCCAAGAACACGCGCGTGTTCTGAGTTTTGCCCAGATTTGCATTTTCTCTCCAATCTCACTGAATACTTGATTATATCATGCAATCCACATATCAATCTGCTCGTTTCAACCTCACGATCATGTCTATGGTCTTTAATTTCATTTATTTTTAACATGTGATAAGAAATCAAGACAAAACCTCAAGAACCCTAAAAATTGCAAGAAGGCTGAGAATTTTGATACACGATCCAAACAAAGCAATTAATTGAGGGGAAACATTCTATGCATGATTATAAACATTTGGCAAAAGTATTGTGCGAGGAAATATGCATAGATTAAGAGATGACCCAGTTTAGGCTTACTTGAAGGTCGTGACAGCAAAAGCAATGTGATTTTTGAGTTGGAGGTGTTACAGATGAGTTGTGATGAAATGAACAGCTTCCCTACACCCTATGTAGTGTGTTTGAGTGCTTGGACTTGATTGGAAATGGATGGATCACTTCATGGCATCTCAGCTGCAACTTGGTTAAAACCTTGAGCAACTGGCTGGTGATTCTGCGAAATCAGTGTTTCAGATGTTGTTTAAGTGTTTAGATCACTTCTATATGATGTTTATGAGGGGTGTGTGTGATTGGTTTGATTGGAAAAGCTCTCAAACTCAAAACCCGATAGTGACTTGCCTTAGAAGGCAAAATTGGAGTGAAAGAAGAGATTTCGAGGAAAGCATCTATTTGATGGCTTTGGTGTACTCAAACTGATCACAAATGAGCTCTATTTATAGTAGAACAAGTTTGTTTTAGGATTAATAGTGAATGGAAACTGCAGCAGAGGTTTGGCCAATGTTGGCAAATGAAAATCCAAGTCGCCTCTAGCCATTGACTAGAGGTTAGAGCACAGAGCTTTGGTTCCCTACTTGTTGGAAGAATCTTGACTGAATTTAGTTACAAATGTGTCAGTCCATGCCACCTCTAAGCATCTATTAAATGCTTCAATCCAAAATTGGAGTCGTGTCCCTCTTTTAGGCAATTCTAGGTTTGGCATGCTACTTCTTGTTCCAAGGACTTTGGAGGCTTGGCTCAGTGATTGTCCCCTTTAGATTTGATCCTCAGATGTGTCCAAGATGATGACAAGGCTTGGAATTGGCTGATTTTGGCAAATCGGCCAAAATGCAAAATTCTGCCTTGCCTTGGCAGTTTTCAGCAAGGCATTTTGCCACTACCATAACTCTTAACTCAAATTGAATTTGGTGATGTTCTTGGCCATTTTGGAAAGCCCTTATATGATACAACAACTGTCTAATCATATTTGGTTTTGATGCCTTTTGGATTCAAGTGAAAAATGTCCCTACATTTGGAAAAAAATGAAGGCAGATTCTGACTTAGTTAAAATTTCACTAAGTGTTGGAAAAAAAGTGACATTTTCACTTTTTGTGATTTTGACTCAAAATCTATGAAGAATTGGAATGAGGTCTAGTTGAAGTTTTTGTAGAGGGCCATGAGATCTACAAATCAAGCTTTGGATGGGGAAAATGGCTTTGTGGTTTAGGAGTTATGATCCTCCAAAGTTGGTACCCTTGCCACTTTGTTCATAACTTAAAAAATTTTCTAAGTTTTTATGGTTACCCCTTTTACAAGTTATCCCACTTTCTTTGATTTTTCTTGATGAATGATGATTCAAATCATACATTAACATCATTTTAGGGTTAAAAGACCATTTTTGTGAAAAAAGTCAAAGTTGACTTTTGTGCATAGTTGACTTTTTATCAGATGAATTCCAAACTGTGCAATCATTTAGGAAATCATGTCCTTGACCTAAATAAAACTTGATGGACATGTTCCATGGGTGTTATAGGGTATATTGAATCATGTCTTAGGGCTTGGGAGCATGTCCTAGTCAAAAGTCAAAGTTACAGTTGACTTTTCCCGCAAAACCCTAACTGTGGTTCTGATGAAATTGAGACTTGTTGCTCAAGCTTCTTGGATCAATCCATTGTTACAAATGGATCAATGTGGTGTACTAGAGACCCTCAAACCATTTCTTGAGGTCTTGGCTCATGATTTATCATAAAAGTCAACTTAGGGGTGAATTAGGTCAAGAAACCCTAATTCCTGATTTTTTATGACTGCATCCCCTGAGGCAAAATTGACTTGATGATTGGGGTCATGAGGTTCCATGGAGCATATTAGGTTATGCTTTGAAGTATTGGCTCATGCCCAGAGGAAAATTTCCATCTAGAGGCCCTGGTCGACCAAAACCCTAATTTGGTGACACTGGCGATCTTAAGGCTCGATCCACCTGGAAGGGAGCAGCCTTGTGCTTAATCCTTAAAGTGGGAGTCCCCTTGATCCCTTGTGGATATTTGAGAGGCTATACAAGTTGTAGATCATGTCATTCCTTGATTGATCCTTTGTCTAAGAACTCAGAGAGGGCTTGAAACCCTTAATTTGATTGTAGTGGATGCTCACCCATCTTTGGGGAGACTGATGAGGCAAGATGATACACCCATATTGTGATCATGATTTGCACAATAATGGGAATCTTGGTGGTCAAAATTTTGGGTATGACACCTGTAAGATTACCCGTATTGCCATCACATATCTTAGGTGTATACTCAATCTTTCCACATGCGGCATCACACGCATTCCCATTAGCAGAAAAATAAACACATGTATCAATTAGGAAAAGCAGTATATATATTTGTCTTAATCATCCTAGACCTCTAGTCTTATGATCCTATACAGACAATGACTCCCCAACAGAGTCTCCATTTCTGTGATACTTCGAGAACTTAAGGTTTCATCCCTTGGGAATGCAAGAAAAAATGCCTCCCACTGTGGTCACCACTCTTTTGTGGTGTTTTCTAAACTTAAGGTTTCTACCGAAGATTGTAAGAAATAGAACCGGGCCCACGGTGGGCGCCATTTTTCTGTAGCGCGATTTTTGTGTTCTTGAATCACTATCGCTTGGGGACTACCGTTCGATTTATTTTTTATCCTGTTAAGCTGATTAAGGAAGGGAAATAGATGTCTCCAATTAACCCAGCTTGCATACTGAGTTTAAACAATCAAAACTGTTGGTTTACATATGCCATTAAGATGTGGGCCCCTCTTCGGTTATTTTGTTAAGAATAGAGTGTTTGGACCATTTGTGAGGTTTTAAGATGTTAGGTCTGATGCTTTTCGATTGATGTATGAAGGTATGGGATTTAGGGTTTTTTATTAGTATGCTCGCTAAGATTTTGCAATCTTATGCCTACGTATTCCCGAAACAGGGAAATCAGAGCGATCGTAGTTCCTCCTATTCTATGGGAGGAAAGAGGTGTTTTGGTGTCTTGTTCAAAGCCCAAGACGTGAAGCTAAAGATGGTTTGTATCTTGTTCAAAGCCCAAGATGTGAAGCTGAAGGGTTTGTATCTTGTTCAAAGCCCAAGATGTGAAGCTAAAGGGTTTGTATCTTGTTCAAAGCCCAAGATGTGAAGCTAAAGGGTTTTGGCTGAGAGAGACTTTGTCATCTCTAAAGAGGAGTTGTTGATGTTTATATGCTGTGAGCAAGGCATGACTTTGATGCTAAAAGGTTGATTGACTCAACCGGGGTTTTCTTTATACAAAGCCTAAGAGGAGGCTATTGACCCAACAAGAGGGTGTTTATTATTTGTCTCGTACGAAGCCCGAGATAGAGGCTAAAAGGGTTGACTCAACAAGAGAGTATTAACAAGTGACTGACTCAACAAGAGAGTGCTTTTATATGTCTTGTACAAAGCCCAAGACGGAGGCTAAAGAGGTTTGACTCAACAAGAGAGTACTTTTATCTATCTTGTATAAAGCCCAAGACGGAAGCTAAAAAGAGTTGACTCAACAAGAGAGTCTGAAGGTTGTTTGACTCAACGAGAGAGTCTTTTATACTCAACAAGAGAGTGATTTGTTGTCTCGTACGAAACTCGAGATTGAGGCTAAAAAGAGATTAACTCAACAAGAGGGTATTTTATACTCAACAAGAGAGTGTTTTACATGTCTTGTACAAAGCCCAAGACGAAGGCTAAAAGGGGTTGACTCAACAAGAGAGTCTTTTATACTCAACAAGAGAGTGTTTTTCTATCTCGTACGAAGCCCGAGATGGAGGCTAAAAGAAAGGATTAACTCAACAAGAGAGTCTTTTATACTCAACAAGAGAGTGATTTATATGTCTTGTACAAAGCCCAAGACAGAGGCTAAAAGTGGTTGACTCAACAAGAGAGTCTTTTATACTCAACAAGAGAGTGTTTTTCTATCTCGTACGAAGCCCGAGATGGAGGCTAAAAAGGGGATTGACTCAACAAGAGAGTCTTTTATACTCAACAAGAGAGTAATTTATAAGTCTTGTACAAAGCCCAAGACGGAGGCTAAAAGTGGTTGACTCAACAAGAGAGTCTTTTATACTCAACAAGAGAGTGTTTTGCTATCTCGTACGAAGCCCGAGATGGAGGCTAAAAGAAAGGATTGACTCAACAAGAGAGTCTTTTATACTCAACAAAAGAGTGGTTTATATGTCTTGTACAAAGCCCAAGACGGAGGCTAAAAGTGATTGACTCAACAAGAGAGTCTGAAAAGGTTAGCTCTGCTAGGGAAAATCATTTGTACAAAGCCCAAGAGGAGGCTGCCTTACCGCTGTGGATTCTGGAGATCCTGAAGCGGGTCCAAGTGTGGGGAACTCTCATGGGAGAGACAAGGGTTTCTTCCTATGTTGGAAAGGAGCTTGAGAATGTCTTTGAGACTCAAGGGTCTTAGACTGTCCAAGTCTAGAGTTTTATCTTTTGTACAATGCCCAAGAGGAGACACGGGCATTAAGGGATGAGTATCAACCCTAAAATGGCCGGAGTTTTGACGCGGGAAAGACTGCTCTAGCAAAGGAGGACTAAGTTCTATCTTATACCTTTAAGAGGTCGTCAGGGTCCTTGTATTAAGCCCAATAGAATGCATGAGAACTTCTAAGAAGCCGAAGGGTCCTTGTACAACGCCCAAGAGGAGGCGGGGATGCTTTTAGGAAGCCTGTGGGTCCCCAAACCAAGAGAAGTTCAAGAAATGCAATTCACCGAGAAGAGATCATTCCAGGAAAGTTCGAGGATTTGGAAGAAACTTAAGAGATGTCATTCACGGAGAAAAGATCATCTCTGGGGAGTTAGAGTTTCCTTGACAATTTCTAAGGGTGACAGTCTGAGAAAAGGTTCACCGAGAATACTGGCTTTTTCTTTGTTCCATATTGTTTAACCCCAAGAGGAGGGAAGACTGTATCTGGAATCCTACGGGGGATCTAGTTTTGTTTGTATTTAAGAGTGACCAACATGGCTTTACCTAGTTCTAGACGCAGTTTTCGGGGAAAACTATAAATAACTATACTAGTATTACACAGTGGATATGTGACAAGTATATAAAAGGATGTGAAAGAAGACTTACAGTGAAGCAGCCCCACAATACAGTTATATACGTATGAAAGCGGTAAATGAAAGCGGATGAACACTTACCCGTTGTAGAGCTTCCATATTGTTTGGTTAGTTGTTCAACAAAGAAAGTTTTGATAATAACATATATTTGAATTCAAAATCAAAGGAGAAAGTGCTTTGAAAAGATGGTTGGGGCTTACAGCTCGAGGAGAGGCCCAAGTTTTAACGATGATTGCACCGTTGTTTTGAAAATTGTACCGAGGGACTTATACAATATGTGAGGCCCAAATTATTTTGGTTTAAAAAAGGGTTGGGTCTTACACTCTATTAGAGGCCCAAAGAGTTTCAAGAAAAAGAATTGGGACTTATAGCTCGAGGAGAGGCCCAATTGATTTGTTAAAAAGGTGACGATCACGTCGTTGTTTTTGAAAATACAGTGGGACTTATACAATGGCTGAGGCCCAAAAGGTGGTGTATTTACAAAAGGATTGGGAATTACACTCTATTAGAGGCCCAAGGTGATTTTAAATAAAAGAAATGGGACTTACAACACGAGGGTAGGCCCAGATGGTTCTCGTTTTGAAATGGAGATTGCGCCGGGATTTTTGAAATCGCAGTGGGTCTTATACAATAACTGAGGCCCAAATTATTTTGGTTTCAAAAAGGATTGGGTGTTACACTCAATTAGAGGCCCATGGATGTTTTAAAGAAAAATAATGGGGCTTACAACTCAAGGAGAGGCCCAATTGGTTTTATTTTAAACTGGCGATCGCGCCGAGATTTTTGAAAATGTGTTGGGACTTATACAATGACTGAGGCCCCAAAAAATGTTTGGTTTTCAAAGGGGGATTGGGTCTTACACTCTATTAGAGGCCCAAAGTTTGAAAAAGATTTGTTTGGGTGAAAATCAAAGAAACCCTAATTTCATCTTTTTAAAAGTAAATTCTTAAAGAAAATCAAATAAAAATGATAAAATACCAAATAAGTTTGAATAAACAGCTTGTGATTTTTGGTTGAGGTTTGAAAAATGATGTTTTAATCACAAGATGAATTAAAATTCATTTGGTTTTTATTTTCATGATGAGAATCCACTTTTAAAATGTTCAAAAACAATTAAAAGGGGATTTATTCACAAAAATACCAACTATATTAAATAAATAATATAAATTTGATTTTTTGTGGAATAAAATATTTTGGAGTATGAATAAGAAGTGTGTAAAATAGAATTGGAAAATGATGATTTTTGCTATGTGAAAGAATTGGTTGAGTTTTGAAGATAAGAGAAAAAGGAAAGATGTCACAACATCATCTTCGACATCTCTCATGTGGCTAAAACCAGAACTGAAACTTTAGTTTTCAACATCTTTTTTATCAAACTTCCAACACTCATAACTCTCTAAATTTTTAACGAAATTAAAATCCGTAAGAACCTATCTTGACCGATTTTTCGCAAGGAATCCAATGGTATCACTCATGCACACTGAAACTTAATATACAAAACGCACAAGGCAAAAAAACAGAACTGGACCTTAATTTTAAAACAACATAAACTCCACATATAAACATGTTTAAGTGCAAACAGTAGGAAGATCACAACAAACACATGAAGGACTACATTTTTGCTTCAAGAATTGATCAATAATGATGCATGTATATGGAGTTTCAAAGTGTAAGAACACTTACCGATTGGAGCAAGGTTCAATGCCTCTTCAATGTAATTACAGCAGCAAGAGGAAGATTCTATGAGCTTCCTTGATCCTCCAGTAGTGTGTTTGAATGCTTAGAGTGGATTGAAATGGGCTGGAACTGGTTGTGGTACCTCAACTATAATTTTATCAAGAACTTGAGCAATTGGCTGGTGATTTGATGAATTTGATGTTCCAGATGGTGTGTTAGTGTTTGGATCACCTCTATATGATGTTTATGAGGTGTGTGTGTATGTGTGTGTGTGTGTGTGTGTGATTGGTTTGGTTCGAATTGCTCTCAAACTCAAAACCCGATAGTGACTTGCCTTAGAAGGCAAAATTGGAAGTGATAAGGAGATTTTAAGGAAATAATCTGTTTGATGGCTTTGGTGTACTCAAACTGATCATAATTGAGCTCTATTTATAGTTGATCAAGTTTGTTTTGGCAGCAATAGTGAATGGCAACTGCTGCAGAGGTTTAGCCAATGTTGATCAATGGGAATCCTAGTCTCCTCTAGCTATTGACTAGAGGTTAGAGCACATGCTGCTGGTTCCCTAGTTCTTGGATATGTCTTGACTGAATTCAGTTGGAATTTGGCTCAGTTCATGCCACCTTGCTGAATGTATTGAATGCTTGAAAACAAAATTGGATATTTGGCATCTTTGTAGCTTTTTAGGTTTGGCATGCTACTTATGGAATCTTGGACTTGGGAGGCTTGGGAATCAGAGCTTGTTCTTTAATTGTCCCCTCCTCAGGTATGCAAAAGGATGACAAGGCTTAAAAATTTGTGTGGCACAAGAAATGTGCAAATCTGTCCTGAAACCTGTCTTAAAAAATCAGCTGCAGCAAGCCTGGTTGTAAAATCCATAACTTCTTGCTTAAGAATGATAAATGGTTGTTCCAGTACTTTCTAGAAAGCTGAGATGACATACTTCAACTTTGATGTTCAGGGTTTTTCTTGAATCAACTTGGATCATGGAGAAAAACATCCTTGGAGTTGGGACATTCTTGCTGGAAAAATATTAATGATGTCCTATGAAATGTTGAAACATTTGACAACTTTGAACATTAATAATTCCAAACTTTAATCACTTATATCTTTTAATCCACTATGATATTTTGAATTGAAGTGAATTGCATCTTTGATGCTTGTCCTGCATGGTGACAAAGCTTGAAAATTGTGTGGCACAAGAAAAAGTGCACAAAATCTGTCCTAAAAAAACAGTTGCAGCAAGCCTTACTGTAAAGTCCATAACTTCCTGCTCGAGTATGATAAATGGACGTTCTACAACTTTCTGGAAATCTGAGATGACGTACTTCAACTTTGAAGCTCAAGGTTTGTGGAGATAAGACTTGTAAAGTTGCCAAAAATGACCTTGAAATTGTGTGATCAAGTCTGTCCTAAAAGCTGTCTTAAAAATTCTGTTTTAACAATGCCTTTTGCAGAGATCATAACTTTCTGCTCGAGAATGATAAATGGGCTTTCTAGGACTTTCTGGAAAGGTGAGATGACGTACTTCAACTTTCATGTTCATGACATGGATTGAATCAACTTGGATCATGGAGAAAAACGTCCTTAAAGTTGGGACTTTCTTGCTGGAAAAATAATTAATGATGTCCTACGAAATGTCGGAACATCTGACATTAAGAATTCCAAACTTTGATCACTTATATCTTTCAATCTTTATGATATTTTGAGTTGATTCCTTCTACAATGTTGAAGAATCAAATACCCTCTTTGACAGTAGCCCTTACGCAAAATCAATGGATGCTTGGATCAATAGTTACAACCTTGAAAAGTTGTGCATTTGAACATGATTTTAACTTAGAAAAAATTTCTAAGTTTCCTTCAATTTGATCAATTTTACAATTTTGCATGATTTCTTGATTTAAATTTTATCAAATGCAATAATCCATCATATTTTCTTAAGTAATGGCTTGTGAAGCTCATAGTTGACCAAAAGTCAAACTTTGACTTTTTGCGTCAGTTGACTTTGTATTAGATGAACTTGAGGCTTGATCCACTTGGAATGTTGCATCTTTATGCTTGATTCTTGATGTGGGAGTCCTCTTGATCCTTTGTGGGTGTTTGAGAGATTAGACAAGTTGAAAATCATGTCATTCCTTGATTGATCCCTTGTCTAAGTGCTCTGAGAGGGCTTGAAACCCTAACTCTTGATTGTAATGAATGTTCACCCATCTTTAGGGAGACTAATGAGTGTGAAATGGTTCATCCATATTGTGATGATGATTTGCACAATTATGGGAATCTTAGTGGTCAAAATTTGGGGTATGACAATAGGGTGTATTGAATCATGTCCCAAGGTTTGGGAGCATGCCTGGGTCAAAACTCAAAGGCACGGTTGACTTTTCCCGCGAAACCCTAATTGTGGTTCTGATGAATTTGAAACTTGTTGATCAAGCTTCTTGGATCAATCCATTGTTGCAAATGGATCAATGTAGTGTGTTAGAGACCCTCAAATCCTCTCTTGAGGTCTTGGCTCATGTTTTGTCCCAAAAGTCAACTTAGGGGTGAATTAGGTCAAGAAACCCTAATTCCTTATTTTTTATGAATGCATCCCCTGAGGAAAAATTGACTTGATGATTGGGTTCATGATGTCCCTTGGAGCATCTTAGGTTGTGCTTTGAAGCCTTTGGCTCTTGCCCAGAGGAAAATTTCCATCTGGAGGCCCCAGTCAACCAAAACCCTAATTTGGTGACACTGGCGATCTTGAGGCTTAATCCACTTGGAATGCTGCAACATTGTGCTTGATCCTTGATGTGGGAGTCCTCTTGATCCATTGTGGATATTTGAGATGTTTAGACAAATTAAAGATCATGTCATTCCTTGATTGTTCCTTTGTCTAAGAGCTCTGAGAGGGCTTGAAACCCTAAATTTGATTGTAGTGGATGCTCACCCATCTTTGGGGAGACTAATGAGGTATAATGGTCCATCCATATTGTGATGATGATTTGCACAATGATGGGGATCTTAGTGGTTAAATTTTGGGGTATGACAGATGCCCCTATTTAATCTTCTTGGACCCGAAGGTGTGAATGGAGAAGGTATTCGGGCATTCGGGGTGCAAGAGGATTAAATATCGGAATACCCGAAATTTTGATGGTGGTTATGAATGGCAGCTTGCTCATCCATCTTCTTTTGCTAAGCAATGATACTTAGAAAAGGTAAAAACTTCCCCTCGATCCTGGTTTCCTACCGAGGAACTGGTCTTAGTTGCTGAAATGAACTTCCCCTCGATCCTGGTTTCCTACCAAGGAACTGGTCTCAGTTTCTGATGTAAACTTCCCCTCAATCCTGGTTTCCTACCAAGGAACTAGTCTCAGTTTTTGAAATAAACTTCCCATCGATCCTGGTTTCCTACCAAGGAACTGGTCTTAGTTTCTTTTGTCAATTAACTTTCTTGACAAGGGACGCTGTTCATAGCAGTTTTCCTAAAACTTCTCGCCGAATTTTCCTGGGGAGATGCCATTTGATAGAAAAAATTTGATGTCAGAGTTGCTGGGGAACCCAGTCGTCTGAGTTGTAGAGGTGTACAAACTTCTCTGTTGGAGACGCCATTTGTCGGCTCTACTGGGGAAAACAAGTCTCTTGAGAGACTGCTATCGCTTAGGGGTGTTGCATCATACTTTTCTCGGGGTCTTCTCAGAGAAATGCCATATGATGTGATCCAATTTTGAGGTGCTGATGACCTTTTCATCAGCAAATTTTTCGGAGGAAAACGGTTCCATTGCCGAATCTCTGATTAAGAGGCTTTCTCTGGGGATTTTCCTTAATCTGGGAAAGCGAAGACATCATCTTCAATGGTGAAGAGTGACGTTGGATGAAGGTTCTCTGGCCTTTCAGAGGTTCAAGTTATCAAAGTGGTCAAGGGACCCACTTCCATTCAGCAGCAAAGTGGAGGAGCGGATGGTCCGACGCCACCTCTCCCGACGAGGAAAGAACTGAAAACTCGGTTGAAAAGGCATTTATCACTAGGGAACAAGACTGACTAGAGTGACAGTGATGCAATATAAATATGAATGTAAATCAATAATGCATGATGTATGTATGTATATGCTGACAAAACTAACGCTACATATAGACTAGTGGATGAACACGACTGGATACTCGGCCACAGCGGGAGATGAAAAGTATCGCTGATTCAGAAAATAGCAATTCTGTCTTGCTTTGGAGGGATAGTCCCTATTGGGAGCTACGTTGGTCAGGCTTAAGAGATGAGAACTCTTTCAAGGGTGTCAGACGAAACCTGGTCTCTGACATAGTTGATCCTTTATTCAGGTGTACTGGCTAAGAAAGAGTACTTTGATTCTGCACTTTGAAGCTCGATTACTTCTGGAGAAACGATCGATGTTCTTTCGATGTTCAACAGTCAAAAGAAATTGCCATCTTTATTTTAAAAGCAGAAAAAGTTTTGACAAGTAAATTCATTTTTGTTTTATTTCAAGAATCGTTGATCATGTTAAAATGTCGTTCTATAAAGCTAAAACAAATAAGAACTGCAAACAAAAGCACAAGGGCTCAAATTTTATTGATAGGATGGAAATCAGCCAAGCGCGTAATTCCATGGAGTATTTACAAAGTTTAGAAAATGGTAATTTAAGGGAAAAGGGCTACATTGAAACATAACGACCGTTATCCTTCTACTAAATTCAAATTCTGGACATCCTGAGCTTCCGTCGAAGATGACCTTGACTGGAGTTTTCCTGATGGGTGGCATGACTGCTGCTGGGGGATTTACCCCTGTTGAACATAGTTACTTGCCATTATCCCTAACTATTGCCTAGATTGTACTTTGAGACTTCCAATCCACCGGGATGATTTTTTATTGTGTCTCTAATTTTTGCCTGGACCGCCCTTTCGTGTTTTCAATCCACCGAGACGTCCTTTTTTTTTAGTTTAGGCGAAGTATTTCTTGACTACATCAACATTTGTGGGGTAGGAAAACTCCTCTCCATCCATGGTTGCGAGTCTCAAGGCGCCGCCTGAGAAAGCTTTCTTGACCACATAGGGCCCGTCATAATTCGGAGTCCATTTGCCCCGCGAATCAGTGAGGAATGATTGTATCTTTTTGAGTACGAGGTCTCCTTTCCTGAAGACGCGAGGTCGAACCTTTTTGTCAAACGCCTTCTTCATTCTCTGTTGATACAAATAACCGTGACATAGTGCCGTTATTCTTTTTTCTTCGATCAGATTTAGTTCATCGTGTCGACTTTGACACCATTCAGCCTCCGTTAACTTAGCTTCCATCAATACCCGGATTGATGGGATCTCTACTTCTATGGGGAGCACTGCTTCCATGCCATATACTAGAGAGAAAGGGGTTTCCCCAGTTGAAGTGCGGATAGATGTGCGATAACCTTGAAGAGCAAAGGGTAGCATCTCGTGCCAGTCTTTATAGGTTACAACCTCTTTTGAACAATCTTCTTGATGTTCTTGTTAGCCGCTTCTACCGCTCCATTCATCTTGGGTTGGTAGGGAGATGAGTTATGGTGTTCAATCTTGAACTCAGCATACAACTCTTTCATCATTTTATTGTTCAAGTTGGATCCATTATCAGTAATGATCTGGCTTGGAACACCATAACGGCAGATGAGATTCTTTTTGATGAATCGGACCACTACTTGTCGGGTAACATTGGCGTATGACGCTGCTTCGACCCACTTGGTGAAGTAATCAATGGCTACTAGAATTAACCGATGTCCGTTTGAAGCTTTGGGTTTGATCATGCCAATCATGGCGATGCCCCATATGGAAAAAGGCCATGGGGAAGAAAGGATTTTGAGATGCGTTGGCGGTACATGGATTTTGTCTGAGTATATCTAACACTTGTGACATTTCCTCATGTACTTGTAGCAGTCGGATTCCATGGTCAACCAGTAGTACCCTGCTCTTAGAATTTTTCTCGCCATTGTGTGTCCGTTGGCATGAGTGCCAAAGGATCCTTCGTGAATTTCTTTTATCAGCATGTTTGCTTCTGGTCTGTCTACGCATCGGAGTAAGACCGTGTCAAAGTTTCTCTTATAGAGTGTATCACCGCTCAGGAAAAAGATGCCTGCTAGCCTTCTGAGGGTCTTTCTGTCCTTTCTGGATGCCCCAGGGGGATACTCTTGTTTCTGAAGGAAGCATTTGATATCGTGGTACCAAGGTTTGTCGTCTATGACTGCTTCAATCGTGAAGATGTAAGCGGGCCGTTCAAGGCGCATTATGTCAATCTTAGGTAAGTCTTTCCATTGACCTACACTAATCATGGAAGCGAGGGTGGCTAATGCATCAGCCATGTGATTCCCTTCATGAGGGATGTGATGAAACTCGATTATGTTGAAGAATGGTAACAACCTTCTCGCGTAGTCTTTGTAAGGAATCAGTCATGATTGGTATGTGTTCCAATCTCCTTTGATTTGATTGATAACCAGGGCTGAATCGCCATATACATCCAAGTTCTTGATCCTTAAGTCGGTCGTTTCTTCGAGACCCATGATACAAGCCTCGTATTCGGCCTCGTTGTTTGTGCACTTGAACGTAAGTCTAGCGGTGAAAGGAATGTGGGTACCCTGAGGTGTTATGATGATTTCCCCAATTTCATTTTCGTAATGATTGACAGCTCCGTCAAAGATTAGTCCCCATTGGGAACCTAGTTCTGGCCCTTCACTAGGTAGCGGTTCATCGCAGTCTTTCATTTTTAGATACATGACATCTTCGTCTGGGAAGTTAAACTCGACCGATTCCTGATCGTCAATCGGTTGATGAGCCAAATGATCGGCTAAAACACTTCCTTTAACGGCTTTCTGAGCATGGTACTCAATGTCGTATTCTGATAACAACATCTGCCAACGGGCAATCCTTCCCGTGAGAGCAGGCTTTTCAAAGATGTACTTGATTGGATCCATTTCGAAGATTAACCAAGTAGTGTGACAAATCATATACTGGCGAAGACGTTTGGCTGCCCAAGCCAGAGCACAGCAAGTTTTCTCAAGCATAGTATACCGAGTCTCACAGTCGGTGAATTTCTTGCTCAAATAGTAAATGGCAGACTCTTTCCTTTTTGTTTCATCTTGTTGACCAAGTACACAACCCATCGAGTCTTCCAAGACTGTTAAGTAAATGATCAGTGGTCTTCCCTCTACTGGTGGTGATAGAATCGGTGGGTTCAACAGGTATTCCTTGATACTGTCGAAGGTGGTTTGGCAATCTTCTGTCCAAACGCAGTCCTGATTCTTTTAGAGTAATTTGAGAATTAGCGCGCATGTCGCGGTCATGAGGAATATGAATCTGGAAATGTAATTCAGACGTCCTAGGAATCCCCAGACTTGCTTTTCAGTCTTTGGAGAAGGCATTTCTTGAATGGCCTTGACCTTGTCAGGATCAACCTTAATTCCTTTCTGGCTGACGATGAACCCTAAAAGTTTCCCTGAGCGGACACCGAAGGTGCACTTTTTGGGATTCAAGCGGAGTTTGTACTTTCTCAGACGTTCGAATAGTTTTGACAGGTGGGTCACATGCTCCTCCTCTGTTTTTGATTTGGCAATCATATCATCGACATATACCTCGATTTCTTTGTGTATCATGTCATGAAAAAGAGTAGCCATGGCCCTTTGATAGGTTGCCCCGGCGTTCTTCAAGCCGAACGACATTACCTTGTAACAAAAGGTACCCCATGGGGTGATGAAGGAAGTTTTCTCCATGTCTTTCGGCGCCATTTTTATCTGATTATAGCCCGAGAATCCATCCATGAAGGAGAAGACTTTGAACTTTGTTGTACTGTCTACCAGCATGTCAATGTGTGGTAAAGGAAAGTCGTCCTTTGGACTAGCCTTATTTAGATCTCTGTAATCCACACATATTCTGACCTTTCCATCCTTTTTCGGAACGGGTACGATGTTGGCTAACCATTGAGGATATTCGGATGTGGCGAGGAAACCCGCGTCAATCTGTTTATGTACTTCCTCTTTGATTTTGATGGCCATGTCTGGATGAGTCCGTCTCAACCTTTGTTTTACTGGAAGACATTCTGATCTTAACGGTAGATGATTGTTTCATGATGCTGGTATCCAACCCTGGCATATCCTGATAGGAATAAGCGAATACATCGGGAAACTCTTTGAGAAGATTTGTCAAACTTTCTTTGACAGTTGGACTGAGCAGTGCCCTAATCTTGACCTCTTTTCTCTCTTCCTCTGAGCCCAAGTTGACCATTTACAACGGCTCTTTGTGAGGTTTAATGGACCTTTCCTCTTGCCTGAGGAGTTGGGAGATCTCTTCTGGAATTTCGTCGCCATCTTCTTCTTCAGCCCCAAATACCGGGAATTCAAAGTTGGGAGAAGGCATTGGATGGTATGTTTCAATGGGGTTAAAAACAAGCAATCTGCATGACGTGATGATTTGTGTTTAGAAGAGATAGAGAAAATGCAAAAGTGTGTGCAGTGTTTTTTTTTTACTGCTTGTTTTTATTATTTGAATTGTTTTTTAGGATTACCATTTTCTGAAAAATGAAAAGAGAAAACAGCAACTAATGCGAAAATTACAGAACGACATTATTTTATTTATGATCTTGTTGATTCTTCAAACTACAGCCCTATAAAACAAAACCCATTCGCTTTGGGTGAAGCGAAGAGGTATATTTACAGTAAGTGATCCCTATCAAAACATCTGTTTCACCTGGGCAGGGTGAAAGGTTAAAACAAAGATGGTCATTACTTTGACTTATGAATAATCTTCGGAACATCGACTGCAATCCATTGGCAGCGAACTCCTCGGTGAATCACAAAGTCTGGTACCTTCCTTGATTTGTCTTCAGAAATAATGCTGATTTCTGGCGGAGTAGGATCATTGGAATCTGTCTCCCAGGCAGAGTTGTCGTAGGAGGATTCCTCAGTTGTATTTTGCATAGTATTTGTGCTCTCAGGTATATCTCCCCATCCAGTTGGCTGGATGTCTTCGAGCCTGATACGAGAGCTTTCAGGAGCGGTGTACTTGACCAAGTAATCGTACTTGCCACTCGGTTGTCCTAAGGTGTCCCACACTTCTTTGGAAATGGAGGAGTCATCTCTCTCGATGACGTTAACCTCAGTAAAAGCATAGTTAATGAATTCTAGTCCTGCAAACTTTGCGAATTCATCGTCATGCTGGATATTTTCTGAATGACCTGAGTGTTGATCCCATGACATGGAGGGGACACAGGTATTCTTTTCAATGATGCTTAGCTGATTTTCATTGTTCGACTGACTTTCTTGCCCCAAGTCTCCTGGGTACGGCTTCCAGATAGGCAGACTATCCATTGGCCCATAGTAGTCGTGGTCAAAGTTGTATTTCGTCGGAGTGTCTTCCTCTAATGAATTTGGTGCAGCACGGCATCCTTCCAGATCACAATCTCCGTATATCATTTCGACATCTGACCTTGGTATAAATCTCAGACTTTGTGTGGGATAGTAAAATGGCGTAGGCACCTCTTCCTTCCACTCTTCATCTTTATCTAACGAATCACCCTCGTTGATGGTATGTACTTCTAGAGACATTGGGTGAAGGAAACCTCCACTATGGAAGAAGTTCTGAATGGGATGAAGACTTTCACCGTTAGCGACAGTCTGGGTACAGGTTGCAGAAAAACCAAGACCCTTCTTTGTTTTATTATCAGTAGGGATGACAAGTTGTCCCCATCCTTTTGCATTGTTACTTTTGATTACTTTGAGAGCATATTTGTATGAGGAAATCGACGTTCCTCCTTCTGACTGGTTGTCGTTGCTCACCGAAAGTCCTTGGAACTAAGTTCCAATGACCTCCTCCGGTGCTACACAAGTGGTCGTTGATAGTGTCATACCCCAAATTTTGACCACTAAGATTTCCCATCATTGTGAAAATCATCATCACAATATGGATGAACCATTAGTCTCCCCAAAGATGGGTGAGCATCCACTACAATCAGACTTAGGGTTTCAAGCCCTCTCAGAGCTCTTAGACAAAGGATCAATCAAGAAATGACATGATCTTCAACTTGTCTAGCCTCTCAAACATCTATAAAGGATAAAGAGGACTCCCACTTCAAGGATTAAGCACAAGGCTGCTCCCTTCTAAGTGAATCAAGCCTCAAGATCGCCAGTGTCAGCAAATTAGGTTTTTGGTCGACCAGGGCCTCCAGATGGAAATTTTCCTCTGGGCATGAGCCAATGCTTCAAGGAATAACCTATGATGCTCCAAGGGACATCATAAACCCAATCATCAAGTCAATTTAGCCTCAGGAGATGCATACAGTAAAAATCAGGAATTAGGGTTACTTGACCTAATTCACCCCTAAGTTGACTTTTGGGACAAATCATGAACCAAGACCTCAAGAGGGGATTTGAGGGTCTCAAATACATCACATTGATCCATTTGCAACAAGGGATTGGTCCAAGAAGCTTGAGCAACAAGTCTCAATTTCATCAGTACCACAGTTAGGGTTTTGAGGAAAAATTCAACTGTAGCTTTGACTTTTGACTAGGACATGCTCCTAAGCCCTAGGACATTGATCAATATACCCTATAACACCCATGGAACATGTCCATCAAGTTTGATTTAGGTCAAGGACATGATTTCCTAAAGGATTGCACATTTTGGAATTCATCTGATAAAAAGTCAACTGTGCACAAAAGTCAACTTTGACTTTTTGAGATTTTTCATAAAAATTGTTTTTTAACCCTAAAATGATGTTAATGTATGAATGGAATCATCATTCATTAAGGAAAAATCAAGAAAAGTGGGATAACTTGTAAAAGGGGTAACCATAAAAACTTAGAAAATTTTCTAAGTTATGAAATAAAGTGGCAAGGGTACCAACTTTGGAGGATCGTAACTCCTAAACCACAAGGCCATTTTTTCCCATCCAAAGCTAGATTTGTAGATCTCATTACCCTCTAAAAAAGCTTAAAATTGACCTCCTTCCAAATTCATCATGGATTTTGAGTTATGGAATGATCAAAATCACTAAAAACATGAAAATACAACTTTTCCAACACTTAGAAAAATTCTGGGCAAGGCAGATTTTGTTGAAACACCAAAACTTGTGAGATCTTTCCACATAGTTGCAAGCTGAATCAACTCCAAAGGCAAACATCAATGTTGTTGCATATGTTTCTAAGAATCCAAAAAGCTTACCAGCATGAATTGATTCAACTTGAGCCAAGAGAAATCCATGCCCAAAGTCATGCTGCTGCAAGCTGTTTTGGAAAAATCAGTTTGCATGTTTACTTGAGATTAATGCATTTTGGCACATTATGCCTTGAATTCAAAGGCATTTATGTGAAATAGGGCACTTTCAACAAAGCCTCTCTACTCAGTCAAGTTCTCTGATTAAACAACAATAAAAACATCTGAAGAATGTGAATTTGGTCAAGGCATAGCCCTGCTCTTGGGAGGGGCTAGGTTGCCTTGCATGAGAAGAAATGCCACCAAGCCAAAGCCTTTGAATGTGATCTGATCCAGCAGCCATTCACTATTCCTCCAAGACAAGAATTGATCACCTATAAATAGAGGTTCCAATGGATCATTCAACTCACACCAAAGCCAGTTATAGCACTGCTTTCTCTCACTCTCTCTTAAGTGCCAAATTTCTTTGTTTTTGAGCAACCACTATCGGGTTTTGAGTTGCAGCCACAATCAATCCATTCCAATTGCTCAAACACATCACATATGATGTATTTGAGGTGTCCAAACACTTAAACACCAACTGTAACACCCCTAGCTCAAAATCAACCTTCAACCAAGTCATTATGCTTCAATTATGCAGTTGAAGTGCTCCAGCTTGATCCAAAGACTTTGAAAGTGTTCCAAAGCTTGTAACACACTCCACAACATCCATTGAAGATGTAGGGATTATCAAATCACATCTGGAACACCATCTATGCAAAGTTCTATTTCAGCTTGCATCAAGGTAAGCCTCAAACTCCAACTTCATGATCCATGCATATTTCCTCGCAGGATATTTTTGCCAATTGATTGCCATCATATGTTGAGTATTTCCCCTCAAAAAATTTGATCATAGCACTCATAATCATGTCTGCTCGATTGCTTTCACAAAATTAGGGTTCATACGGCCACAATGATATAATTTGCTATACACTGAAAATAAATAAAATTGAGTATTTCCATTTTCTTCCTTGTGAAAAAACGCATGAGTTTGGTGGTTGAATCATGTCAAATGGTTGAGAAACGAAGGAGATGGAGGGCCTCACGCATCTGAGCTTGAGGTTGAAGATGGCCATGGCGCCATGCTTGAAAAACCAACCAAGTTTGCCTTATATTTTTCCCTTGCCATATGTTTAATGAATTGGCATTGCACCCCAGTGGTTGATCAGCTGGTTTGTGTGTGTTAGCAAGCGAGAGGTCTGGGGTTCGAATCCCCCTCGCCCCAGATCTCTTTTTTATCACTTTTTCCTATTTTTTCATATTTATTTTAAATGATTTGAAAAATTAATAACTCACTCAATTTTAATTATTTTTTTATTGGTTCTTTTTGCAAAAAAAATCACAAAAATGTTGAAATATTTTATTACACAAAAAAATTAAATTTATATTATTTATTTAATATAATTAGTATTTTTGTGAATAAATTCCTTTTTTTAATTGTTTTTTAAACATTTTAAAAATGAATATTTACTTTGAAAATCAAAACCAAGTGAGTTTTAATATCTCTTGTGATTAAAACCTCATTTTCCAAACCTTAAACAAAAATCACAAGTGGTTTATTCAAACTTATTTGGTATTTTGTTTGATTTTCTTTAAATATTTACTTTTAAAGAATAACAAATTAGGGTTTCTTTGATTTTCACCCTCATCAAACAATTTCAAACACTTTTGGGCCTCTAATAGAGTGTAAAACTCAATCCTTTGTAAATACAAAACCCATTTTGGGCCTCACTTATTGTATAAGTCCCGTTGTATTTCAAAAAGTTCGACGCGATCATCGTCCGTTGAAAAAAAAAATCTTTGGGCCTCTCCTCGAGCTATAAGACCCATTCAAAATCTTTAGGACTCTATTAGAGTGTAAGACCCAACCCTTTTTGAAAACCAAACATTTTTGGGCCTCACTTATTGTATAAGACCCACGGCGTTTTCAAAAATCTCGGCGCGATCGTCATTTCAAACAAAAACAAACCTTGGGCCTCTCCTAGAGCTGTAAGCCCCACCACTTGTACAAAAATAAATCTTTGGGCCTCTATTAGAGTGTAAGACCCAATCCCCTTTTTAACCAAAACAATTTTTGGGTCTCACTCCTTGTATAAGTCCCTCTGCGTTAAAAGAAAACCTCGGCGCGATCGCCAATTCAAAGACCAATCATCTGGGCCTACCCTCGTGTTATAAGCCCCATTCCTTTTTTAAAAGAAAATTTCTTGGGCCTCTTGAGAGAGCGCAAGACCCATCCCTTTGTACAGAAAAACCTTTCTTGGGCCTCAGTCACTTGTATAAGTCTCTGTACAAATTCAAAACCACAGTACAATTACTGATAAAACTTTGGGCCTCTCCTTGAGCTGTAAGCCCCAACATCTTTTCAAAGCACTTTCTCCTTTAATTTTGTATATAATATTGTTATCAAAGTTCTCTTTGTTGAACAACTAACAATACAGCATGGAAGCTCTACAACCGAGTAAGTGTTTATATGCTTTCATTTACCGCTTTCATGTGTATTAACTATACCGTGGGGCTGTTTCACTGTAAGTCTTCTTTCATAAACTCATATCGACTGTGTAATAATAGTATAGATATTTAGAGTTTCCCCGGCAACTACGTCTAGCACTAAGCCCTGTTGATCACTCTTAAATAGACAAAACTAGATCCCCCATAAGATTACCAGATACAGTTTTCCCTCCTTTTGGGGTTAAACAATATGGAGATGTGAAAGGCAGATTCTTTTGAACCCTTTCTCAGACTGTCACTCTTAGACATTGTCAAAGAAACTCTAACTCCCCAGAGATGATCTTTTCTCCGTGAATGGCATCTCTTGAGTTTCTTCCAAATTCTCGAACTTTCTTGGCTTGATCCATTCTCGGTGAATGGCATGTCTTGAACTTCTTGGGGTTTGGGGTCCCACAGGCTTCCTAAAAGCATCCTCGCCTCCTCTTAGGCATTGTACAAGGACCCGTCAGCTTCTTAGAAGTATTTATAGCCTCCTCTTAGGCTTCGTATAAGGATTCTTCCTTCGGGAAGAGAGCCTCCTCTTGGGCTTCGTAAAAATTGTCCCTCGGCTTCTTAAAAGATTCCAGCCTCCTCTTAGGTTTCGTACAAATTGTCCCGACGACCTCCTAGAGGTATAGGAACATAAAGTAGTCATCTTAATAGAACAGTCTTTCAACGAGTCTAAATCCTATGACTGACTATCTAAGCATAGTACAAAAGATAAAACTCTAGACTTGGACAGTCTAAGACCCTTGAGTCTCAAAGACATTCTCAAGCCCCTTTCAAAGATAGGGAAAACACCTGCAGACGCGGACAGTCTCAATACCCTTTGGATTTCTCATTCCCTTAAAGAACAGGAAATAACCCTGATCCTCCGATCAGTGTCAAAAGCACAACCTTACCTTTAATCTTCATAAGAACTGATTTTCTCTTTTAACCAACATACTGGACCTGTCACTCAACTGAAACAGTTACCATAGCCTCCTCTTGGGCTTTGTACAATGATTCTCCCCAGCGGAGCTAACCTTTCGGCCTCCATCTCGGGCTTTGTACGAGATACAAAACACTCTCTTGTTGAGTATAAAAGACTCTCTTGTTGAGTCAAACCTTTCAGCCTCCATCTCGGGCTTTGTACGAGATACAAAACACTCTCTTGTTGAGTATAAAAGATTCTCTTGTTGAGTCCAACCTTTAACCTCTATCTCGGGCTTCGTACGAGACACAAAAGCATCCTCTTGTTGGGTCACTAGACTCCTCTTAGGATTTGTATAAGGAAATCCCGGTTGAGTCAATCAACCCTTTAGCATTAAGGATGTGCCTCGTTCACAATATATAAACATCAACAACTCCTTTTCCCCATCTAATTGCTGTAAGCAGCAAGCCTCTGGATTATTTACATCCACGCCACTGTCCCTCTTTTAGCATGAGAAATTCCTAAGGAAAGATAGCATTGCTCTACACTGAGTTAAAGTCTTCTCCTCTAGGTTGAAAAGCCCCTATAAAGGAAATTATGGCATTGTCGGATTCACATATCCTGGTTAAAGTAATTCTCCTTTATAAAACAGTTGTGACAAACATACCCCTCTTTAGAGATGACAAATTCTCTCTAAAGTCAACACCTTCTTTAGCTTCATATCTTGGGCTTTAAACAAGATACAAACCACCTTTAGCTTCACGTCTTGGGCTTCGAACAAGACACCAAAACACCATTTCCTCCCATAGAATAGGGGGAACTACGATCGCTCTGATTTCCCTGTTTCGGTAAACGGGAATACGTAGGCATAAGATTGAAAGAAAAATCTTAACGAGCACACTAATCCAAAACCCAAATCCCGTACCTCCATACATCAATTGAAAAGCACCAGTCTTAAACCCCCACCAATCACCTAGGCCCTTCTTTTTTCACAAAATAACCTAAGAGAGACCCCCAATCTTTGTAGCATCTGTAAACCAACAGCCATCTGTTCAAACTCAGTTTGCAAGCAGGGTTAATTGGAGACATCTATTTCCCTTCCTTCATCAGCTTCAATAGGATAAAAAATGAATCGAGCTGTAGTACCCCAAAAGCGATAGTGCTTCGCAACCACGCAAAAATTCGTACTACAGGAAAAATGGCGACTCTGCTGGGGATTTCGTCGAGGTCTTGTTCTCTTCCCATCTCTTAGGTAGAAACCTGAAAAAAAAAAGTGGCGCTCACCGTGGGGCCCTTCTTTCTTTCTTTGGAATTTCACTGGGATAGGACTTTTTGTTGACTCCACTAGGATCTTAGGTCAAAAACCTTTAAAATTAGGAAGGAACTACAGGATGGCGATTCCGCTGGGGAGCCATTTTCTATCAGGAACATAGGATTCATAGCTCTTTAAAGTCTAGGACTTTAGGACAAATATATATACTGCTTTTCCTAATTGATATCTGTGTTTATTTTTTTGCTAATGGGAATGCGTGTGATGCAGCATGTGGAAAGATTAAGTATACACCTAGGAAAAACCTCTTTTAGTGGTGCGGAAACTATTGGAAATGTTTGTCACGCGATACCACCCTCTTCTGAGGGTCCTTCGAAAAACATCACCTAGCACGGTTCCCGGCCCGCTGGTGTTTTCTCGACAAGGACTGATGATTTTGAGAGACAGGTACAAAAATCACTAGTATAAACCTTTGGGATGGGTAGAGCCTTGACTCCATGACAACGACCCTTTGACCCCATGTTTTTTCTATGTTTTTGTGTGCTGCATTCATGCATTCATCTAAAAAACACTAAAGCAGAGAAAAACTTCTCTTCTAGTCTCTCTTTTTCAAATTAAACTAAGACAATGATTGCAAATGTCAGAGAAAAAGATTGCGCTTATGGATTTCGGTAGAAGGAGAACTCATAAGTACACCTTCAGGGTTCTAAAGCTAGAGGATTTGAGAGGACTAGCAAGGATGATCACTAACCCTGAAGCTTTCAAAGCCAAATACGGAGGTCTGCTACCTCTGTTAAGAATCCATGTGATTGAAGGAATCATGGAGGCACTCATTCAGTTTTACGATCCGGTCTATCACTGTTTCACATTCCCGGATTACCAGCTGGCACCAATGCTGGAGGAGTACTCTCACCTGACCAATTTACACATTACTGATCGAGCTCCATTTTCTGGACTGGAAGAAATTCCAAAGGATCAGACCATTGCAAGAACAATTTATTTGGATGAATCAGAAGTCAAGACTCACTTGACCACCAAGGGAGGAATCTCGAGTTTACCAGCCCAGTTCCTGACAAAGAAGGCTCTGTACTTTACTAGTATAGGGAACATGACTGCTTTTGAAAGCATCTTTGTCTTACTCACCTACGGGTTATTTCTGTTTCCCAACATTAATAACTTCGTCGATATCAATGTCATTAAGGTTTTTCTCATTGGAAACCCTGTGCCAACTTTGCTCGCGGACGCGTATCATTCTGTACACTTAGGGAATTTATACAGCGGAGGAATGATCACATGCTGTGTACCCCTGCTGTATAAATGGTTTATCTCCCATTTGCCCAAGTCTGCTACTTTTTGGGATCATAGGAATGCTTTACGTTGGTCGCAGAAAATCATGTCCCTCACCAACTCTGATATAGATTGGTGCAATAGGATTTATGATGGGATCAGGATCATTGACCATTGTGGAAATTTCCCCAACGTACCCCTTATAGGAACTAAGGGAGGAATCAATTACCATCCAGTTTTGCTTCGTCGTCAATTTGGACACCCAATGAGGCATATCCCGCGTAATGCTCATCTGGAAGGTCTTTTCTTCAAATAAGGAGAAAGTGACAGGGCACTAAAGACGGAAATAGTGCACGCTTGGAAACATGTTCGTACGAAAGGACGGGAGTCTCTAGGAAAACCGGACTGTGTTTCGGTGGAGCCTTATCTCCACTGGGTACAAACTAGAGCTCTCAAGCTAAAGATGCCTTATCCTCGTCACGGAGTTCTTCCGCCGAGGGAATCTGTCATGTACTTCATGACTGAAACGGAAAAACTCCAGGTTACTCTCAACAAAGTTCAACAGGAGAGGAGGTCTTGGATGAACAAGTACCGCATTCTCAATGTGGAGTGTATTAAAATACAGCAACTACTGAAAGATAAGGATGCTCTAATTGAGATTTTGGAGCAACATGTTGTGGATAATCAGGATGACCAAAGGAATTTGCTCATTCCTTTCACTTGGAAAAAGAATGACAACCCGACAACGGCTCAAGAGCCCCGGTCAAACAAAAGGAAAGTACCAGAATCAGCACTCGGGTTCTCCTCAGAGAGGACTCGGGACCCCTTAGCTTAGGTTTCTGTTTTCGCACCTTGTAATCTACTGTATTTCTATTTTCGTAATCCTTTGAATTCAATAAAACGGGTTTTCCCCACTGTTTGATATTTGCAATCTAATTGTCGAAGTTTACTTTGATTAAACCAAAAACAAACAATTAATATAATCATTGCATTCATCATTCTCACGTAACGTATTCTTCTTACCTACGAATCTCATGTTTGTGTCTCGGTTCTAGTGTCAAACTGTCTCATTCTTACAATACTCGGGCCAATCGTCAGAAAAAGATGGATGATCTCGAGGAAGAGAATAGAGAGTTGAGAGAAGAGATCGACACTCTGAGAGAGGATATGAGAAAGCTTCATAACGACATGCAAGCCATGGCAAAAGCTCAGCTACAAAGGACTGTGATCTCGGAGATCACCTCAATGCCCATAGTGGAAAAGTCTGATCCTAGGTACAAAATACCAAAAGATCGTCCCTGGGGCATGCCACCCAATTATATCCCTGAAGGATATATCCCGTTGATCAATGAGGATCAGGGGACTGCAGCAGGAATTGCTGGGCATGAAGGTTACAAACTTCGGGAAAGCGAAGATGCCAGGGGAATGACAGCAACTCCTGAAGGTTACAAACTTCGGGAGACACCGAGAGTCTCAGCCATAATGACTATACCACCGCCCGTGGTACACACTGTCCCGGAAGGACAGATTCCCCAGATACCTTCTGGTGGAAATGACAACATGTTCGAAAGAATGAATGAATTCCAGGAATAGTTCCTGGGAATGCAGAAAGAACTGCAGACCCTTCGCGGTCAGGATCTATTTGGAAAGGACGCCGCAGACCTTTGCTTGGTCCCCAATGTGAAAGTTCCGCACAAGTTCCAAGTGCCCGACTTTGAAAAGTACAAGGGTAACTCTTGCCTTCAGAGCCATTTAGTGATGTACGCTCGGCGAATGTCAGCTTAGACAGAAAATCAGGACCTACTGATTCACTACTTTCAGGATAGTTTAACCGGTGCCGCCTTAAAATGGTACATGGGTTTAAACCGTGCTACGATCAGCACTTTCAGAAATCTTGGCACTGCCTTCGTCCAACAATGTAAATACAATATGGACATGGCACCAGACAGAGATCAGCTCCGATCAATGTCACAAAAGGACAAGGAAACCTTTAAGGAATACGCTCAGAGATGGCGTGAAATTGCCGCTCAAATTTGTCCACCTCTTGAGGAAAAAGAGATGACAAAGATTTTCTTAAAGACCTTGAGCTCCTTTTACTATGACAGGATGGTTGCCAGTGCGCCCAGTGACTTCACCGAGATGGTGGGCATGGGAGTTCGTCTTGAGGAAGCGGTCCGAGAAGGGCGTTTAGCTAAAGACGTTGGATCATCAAGTAGTACAAAACGATACGGTAGTGCTCTCCCTAAGAAAAAAGAGCAGGATATTGGGAATATCTCTCTCAGAAAGCAAAGGTGACGTTATCAACTAGTAGCAGCTGTAACTCCTGCTATCAACCCTGCGCCTGTTTCTAAGTATCAACCTCAGGTTGCGCAGAGCTAACCTAATCAACAAAGGACACAACAGCCTCTTCAGCAGGCTAGTCCTCCATACAACAACAACCTTACAATGCGGCCACCAGGATTTGATCCCATACCCGTATCGTACGCAGAACTATTTCCGTTACTACTGGCTAAGGGGCATGTCCAGACTAAGTCCCCTCTTACAGTACCGGAAAATCCGCCCTTTTAGTTTAAGGTGGATCAGACTTGCCCTTACCATAAAGGAGGGTCGGGGCATAACATAGAGAACTGTCTCAATTTCAAATCTGACGTGAAAAAGCTTGTTAGGGGGGTCTTATCTTTCAAGGATACGAATCCTAATGTTCTCACGAACCCGTTGCTTTAACACGAGAAGGCTACGGTCAATTTGATAGAGGAAGAGACTAGCAACGTCTATCAAATTCATGATGTACTCTTGTTAAGAGCCAATTTGGTCAAGATGCATTGTAGACAGAGTGGATATGGCCATGTGCCACCTCATAATTATCACCAGTGTGATATCTGCTCTAAAAACAATCAGGGATGTTCTGTGGTGCAATCAGCTCTACAGGAACAGATGGATCTCGGATGGATCCAAGAGCACCGAGTTCATGGAGTTAACATGGTTTACACGAATTCTGACGTTATTCAGAACCACGACGTCCGTACGATGAATGTCAACTTGGTGGCGATGCACTCAAGGCAAAGCCAGTATCATAATCTGCTGCGGAACGATTACAGTTCCTGTCTGACTTGCTCGGTAAACAAACAAGGATGCTCTTTTGTACAAGAGACCCTCCAGCGTCAGATGGATCTTGGATGGATCCAGGAGTACCATGATAGGAATCCCTATCAGATCAACATGATTCAAATCTTTGATATTCGCTTGATGAATACCATCATGGTGGAGCTACATGCTAAACAGGTCCGGCTCGGGTTCCTGGTATCACATGATTATCAGAGCTGTAGGGCGGGTTGCGAAAACGATCAGGGTTGTGCCCTTGTCCAGGAAACACTTCAGCACTTGTTGAATCACTGGTGGCTTCCAATCTATATGGATGAAGACACCCAGCAAATTAGTATTACTTACGGGAACCCTACTCGGCAGCAAAGTCGGGATGTCCGATCTGTTGAAACTGACCTAGTGAGGTTACATTGTATTCAAAGCGGGCGTGGTCAGGTGCCACCACACAACTATGAACGTTGTAGAGTCTGTTCGAAAAGTAACCAAGGATGTTACCTTGTGCGAGCAGCTCTTCAGGGTCAAGTGGATCGTAGAAAGATTCGCCCATATCCGGGTTCCGGACCAATCAACTGGGCACCGGACTACCTCGCTGATTAAATTGAGGATGTTGTCGTAATCTCTAATCATCAGAAGGCTAGGGATGTTTGTACCATCATTCCTCTACTTGACGAATAGAGAGTTCCAAACCAGGAACGGGTCGAAATTGCTTACGATGGTCGGAAAAATCGGAAGGCTCCCATAGTCATCTATCTACCGGGACCGCTACCGTATGAATCGACTAAGGCTATCCCTTACAAATACGGTGCAACACAGAGTGGTCGAATCTTCAACCGAGGAGTTGGAGAACTTAACAAAGAAAAGGAACCTCAGACAAAAGTTCCCAATCCACCAGTCGGTCAATCCAGTAATCCCGACCTTTTGAAAAATGACGATGAGATGCTGAAGCTCATCCAAAGGAGTGAATACAACATTGTTGATCAACTGTTACAAACTCCTTCAAAGATTTCGGTATTATCACTTTTGCTTAGTTCAGAAGCGCACAGGGAGGCTCTACAAAAAGTCTTGGAGCAGGCCTTTGTGGAACAGGATGTAACAATCAGACAGTTCGATAGCATTGTCTCTAACATCACTTCCTGCAATAACTTGGGATTTAGTGATGAGGAATTACCTAAAGAAGGTCGTCGTCATAACATGGCACTCAATATCACGGTCAGCTGCCAGGGCGATGCTTTAGCCAGCGTACTGGTAGACACAGGGTCAGCCCTGAATGTTATGCCGAAGTCCACTTTGATGCAATTATCCTTCAAAAGACCCCCGATGAGAACCAGTGAGGTCGTCGTCAAAGCATTTGACGTATCCAGAAAAACAGTTATCAGCAAAGTTGACCTTCCCATAACTATTGGTCCTTACACTTTCCAAGTTGCTTTCTAGGTCATGGACATCCGGGCAACGTACAGTTGTTTATTAGAAAGACCTTAGATACATCAGGTTGGGGCGGTCACATCGACCCTCCACCAAAAGTTAAAATTCTTCCAGAACAACAAGCTCGTCACGGTCTGTGGAGAATAAGCCTTGCTCGTAAGCAACTTATCATCATCTACTGGTGTAGAACCCGAGGAGGTTATTGGAACTCAGTTCCAAGCACTGTCGGTGAGCAAGGACAACCAATCCAAAGAGGGAACTTCCATTTCCTCATACAAAGATGCTATCAAAGCGGCCGAGAGTGCCAATACAATAGGATGGGGACAGCTTGTCATTCCTACTGACAATAAAACAAAGAAGGGTCTTAGTTTTTCTTCAACCTGTACCCAGACAGCTGCAAATAATGAAAGTTTTCATTCCATTCAAGATTTCTTCCACAGTGGAGGTTTCCTTCACCCTGTGACTCAAGAAGTACACACTATCAATGAGGAGGATCCCTCTGACACAGATGAGGAATGGAGGTCCTATCTCAACGAGGACGGTTATACACCGCAGGAAGAGGTGCCTACGCCATTTTGCTATCCCGCACAAAGTCCGAGATTTATACCGAGGTCAAACGTCGAAATGATATACGGAGATTGTGATCCGGAAGGATGTCGTGCTCTGCCAAACTCATTAGAGGAGGACACTCTGATGAAAGATAACTTCGACCACAACTACCATGGCCCGATGGATGGCCTGCCAATGTGGCAGCCTTACCCAGGAAACTCGGGGCAAGAAAATCAGCTGAATGATGAAAGGCAACTGAGCATCATTGAACAGAATGCCTGCGTCCCCACCATGTCATGGGACCAACATTCCGGTCATTCAGAACCTACCCAGCACGACGATGAATTCGCAATGTTTGCAGGACTAGAATTCATCAACTATGCTTTTCCAGAGGTCAACGTCATCGAGAAGGATGACTCCTCCAGTTCCAAAGAAGTGTGGGACACCTTGGGACAACCGAGTGGGAAATACGACTATATGGCAAGTACACTGCTCCCAAAAGCTCTCGTATCAGGCTCAAAGACATCCAGCCAACTGGATGGGGAGATTTACCTGAGAGCACAAATACTATGCAAAATACAACAGAGGAATCCTCCTACGACAACTCTGCTTGGGAGACAGATTCCAATGGTCCTGCTCCACCAGAAATCAGTGTTATTTCTGAAGACAAAAGAAAGAAGGTACCAGACTTTGTGATTCACCGAGGAGTTCACCGCCAATGGGTTGCTGTCGATGTTCTGAAGATTGTTCATAAGTCAAAGTAATTGTCGTCTTTAACCTTTCACCCTGCCCAGGTGAAACGGATGTTTTGATAGGGCTCACTTTCTGTAAATTTCCCTCTTCGCTTCGTCCAAAGCGACAGAGTTTTGTTTTATAGGGCTGTAGTTTCAAGAATCGACTTGTTCATTAATAAAATAACGTCGTTCTGTAATTTCCGCATCAATTGCTATTTTCTTTTTTTTACTTTTCTTAGAAAATGGTAATCCTAAAAAACAAATCAATAATAAAAACAAGCAGTTATAAAAAAAAATACACTGCACACACACTTGCATTTTCTCTATCTCTTCTAAACACAAATCATCACGTCATGTAGATTACTTGTTTTAAACCCCGTTGAAACATACGATCCAATGCCTTCTCCCAACTTTGAGTTCCCGGTATTTGGGGCCGAAGAAGAAGATGACAACGAAATTCCAGAAGAGATCTCCTGACTACTAAGACAAGAGGAAAGGTCCATTGAACCTCACAAAGAGCTGTTGGAAACGGTAAACTTGGGTTCAAAAAAAGAGAGAAAAGAAATCAGGATTGGGGCACTGCTCAGTCCAACTGCCAAAGAAAGTTTGATAAAGCTTCTCAAAGAATTCCCCGATGTATTCGCTTGGTCCTATCAGGATATGCCAGGGTTGGATACTAGCATCGTGGAACACCATCTACCATTAAGATCAAAATGTCCGCCAGTAAAGCAAAGGTTGAGACGGACTCACCCGGACATGGCCATCAAAATCAAAGAGGAAGTACAGAAACAGATTGACGCGGGTTTCCTCGCCACATCAGAATATCCTCAATGGTTAGCCAACATCGTACCTATTCCCAAAAAGGACGGAAAGGTCAGAATGTGTGTCGACTACAGGGATCTAAACAAGGCTAGTCCAAAGGACGACTTTCCTTTACCACACATTGACATGCTGGTAGACAGTACAACAAAGTTCAAAGTCTTCTCCTTCATGGATGGATTCTTGGATTATAATCAAATCAAAATGGCGCCGAAAGACATGGAGAAAACCTCGTTCATTACCCGATGGGGTACCTTTTGTTACAAGGTAATGCCGTTCGGTTTGAAGAACGCCGGGGAAACCTATCAAAGGGCCATGACTACTCTGTTTCATGACATGATACACAAAGAGATCGAGGTATATGTCGATGATATGATTGCAAAATCTAAGACAGAATAGGAGCATGTGACCCACCTGTCAAAACTATTCGAGCGTTTGAGACAATACAAACTCCGCTTAAATCCCAACAAGTGCACCTTTGGTGTCCGTTCAGGGAAACTCTTAGGGTTCATCATCATCCAGAAAGGAATTGAGGTTGATCCTGACAAGGTCAAGGCCATTCAAGAAATGCCTTCTCCGAAAACTGAAAAACAAGTCAGGGGATTCCTGGGACGTTTGAACTACATCTCCAGTAGGGGTGGCAAAACGGGTCCGGCCCGTTGGACATGCCCGTTTTACCCGCACTTTAGTGCGGGGTGGGCCAAGGGTTTAGGCCCTCACCTTCTAATGTGTCCGCCCCGCCCCGCCCCGTTTTCTTCGCGGGCTTTTGCGGGCACAAGCATTTACATAAAATTTTGCATTTTTAGGCTTAAAAGGTATAGTGCCCGCGGGATTTCCCCGCCCCGCCCTCACTTTTTTGCGGGGTGAGCCTAGGTTTTAGGCCCGCATCATTAACTTTGACCGCCCCGCCCCGCCCCGTTTTTTTGCGGGCATTTGTGGGGCGGGCCTAAACGGGGCGGGCATGCCCGTTTGCCACCCCTAATCTCCAGATTCATATTCCTCATGACCGCGACATGTGCGCCGATTTTCAAATTACTGAAAAAGAGCCAGGATTGCGTTTAGACAGAAGATTGCCAAACCGCCTTTGACAGTATTAAGGAATACCTGTTGAATCCACCGATTCTATCACCTCCAGTGGAAGGAAGACCACTGATTATCTACTTCACCGTCCTAGAAGACTCAATGGGATGTGTACTTGGCCAACAAGACGAAACCAAAAGGAAGGAGTCTGCCATCTACTATTTGAGCAAGAAATTCACCGACTGCGAGACTCGGTACACTATGCTTGAGAAAACTTGTTGTGAACTGGCTTGGGCAGCCAAACGTCTGCGCCAATACATGATTTGTCACACTACTTGGTTGGTCTCCGAGATGGATCCAATCAAGTATGTCTTTGAAAAGCCTGCTCTCACGGGAAGGATCGCCCGTTGGCAGATGTTGTTATCAGAATATGACATAGAGTACCATGCTCAAAAAGCCGTTAAAGGGAGTATTTTAGTCGATCATTTGGCTCATCAACCGATTGACAATCAGGAATCAATCGGATTTGACTTCCCAAACGAAGATGTCATGTATTTGAAAATGAAAGATTGCGATGAACCACTGCCCAGTGAAGGGCCAGAACCAGGTTCTCAATGGGGACTAATCTTTGACTGAGCTGTCAATCATTACGGAAATAGAATTGGGGCAATCATTGTCACCCCTCAGGGTACCCACATTCCTTTCACTGCCAAACTTACGTTCAAATGTACAAACAACGAGGCCGAATACGAAGCTTGTATTATGGGTCTCAAGGAAGCGATTGATTTGAGGATCAAGAACTTGGACGTATATGGCGATTCAGTCCTGGTTATTAATCAGATTAAAGGAGATTGGAACACATACCAATCAGGATTGGTTCCTTACAAAGATTATGCAAGAAGGTTGCTACCCTTCTTCAACAGAATTGAGTTTCATCATATCCCTCGTGAAGAGAATCACATGGCTGATGCCTTAGCCACTCTCTCTTCCATGATTAGTGTAGGTCAATGGAATGACATACCTAAGACCGACTTAATACGCCTTGAAAGGCCCGCTTACATCTTTGCGATTGAAGCAGTCATAGACGACAAACCTTGGTATCACGATATCAAATGCTTCCTTCAGAAACAGGAGTACCCACCTGGGGCATCCAGGAAAGATAGAAAAACCCTCAGAAGGTTGGCTGGCAGTTTCTTCCTGAGCGGTGATACACTCTATAAGAGAAACTTTGACATGGTCTTGCTCCGATGCGTAGACAGGCCAGAAGCAGACATGCTGATGAAAGAAATTCACGAAGGATCCTTTGGCACTCATGCCAACGGACACACAATGGCGAGAAAAATTTTAAGAGCAGGGTACTACTGGTTGACCATGGAATCCGACTGCTACAAGTACATGAGGAGATGTCACAAGTGTCAGATATACTCAGACAAAATCCATGTACTGCCTACACATCTCAAAGTTCTTTCTTCCCCATGGCCTTTTTCCATATGGGGAATCGACATGATTAGCGTGATTTAGCCCAAAGCTTCAAACGGACATCGGTTCATCCTGGTAGCCATTGATTACTTCACCAAGTGGGTCGAAACAGCGTCGTACGCTAATGTAACTCGACAAGTGGTAATCCGATTTATCAAAAACAATATCATATGTCGTTATGGTGTTCCAATCCAGATCATTACGAATCTAACTTGAACAACAAGATGATGAAAGAGTTGTGCACAGAGTTCAAGATCGGACACCATAACTCATATCCCTACCGACCCAAGATGAACGGAGCGGTAGAAGCGGCTAACAAGAACATCAAGAAGATTGTTTAGAAGATGGTTGTAACCTACAAAGACTGGCACAAGATGCCACCCTTTGCTCTTCACGGTTATCGCACATCTGTCCGCACTTCAACAGGGGCAACCCCTTTCTCTCTAGTATATGGCATGGAAGCAGTGCTTCCCATAGAAGTAGAGATCCCATCAATCTGGGTATTGATGGAAGCTAAGCTTACTGAAGCTGAATGGTGTCAAAGTCGACACGACGAACTGAATCTGATCGAAGAGAAGTGAATCACGGCATTATGCCACGGTCAGTTGTATCAGCAAAGAATGAAGAAGGCGTTCGACAAAAGGGTCCGACCTCGCGTCTTCAGGAAAGGAGACCTCGTGCTCAAAAAGATACAATCATTTCTCACTGATTCCCGGGGCAAATGGGCTTCGAATTATAACGGTCCTTATGTGGTCAAGAAAGCTTTCTCAGGCGGTGCCTTGAGACTTGCAACCATGGATGGAGAGGAGTTTTCCTACCCAACAAATGTTGATGTAGTCAAGAAATACTTCGCCTAAAAAAACGTCTCGGTGGATTGAAAACCCGAAAGGGCGGTCCAGGCAAAAATTAGAGACATGATCAAAAATCATCCCGGTGGATTGGAAATCTCAAAGTACAATCCAGGAAAAAGTTAGGGATAATGGCAAGTAACTACATCTGATTAGTTCAACTCATCAGCAGTAATGCCATCCATCGGAGGAAAACTCCAGTCAAGGTCATCTTCGACAGAAGCTCAGGATGCCCCAAATTCAAAGTTGGTAGAAGGATAGTGGTCGTTATGTTTCAATGTAGCCCTTTTCCCTGTGAATTACCATTTTCTAACTTTGTATATACTCCATGGAATCACGCGTTTGGCTGATTTCCATCCTATCAATAAAATTTGAGCCCTTGTGCTTTTTTTTGCAATTCTTATTTGTTTTAGCTTTATAGAACGACATTTTAGTATGATTAACGATTCTTGAAGTAAAACAAAAACGAATTTACTTGTTAAACTTTTTCTGCTTTTAAAATAAAGATGGCAATTTCTTTTGACTGTTGAACATCGAAAGAACATTGATTGCTTCTCCAGAAGTAATCAAACTTCAAAGTGCAGAATCAAAGTACTCCTTCTAAACCAGTGCGCCTGAATGAAGGAACAACCGTGTCAGATACCATGTTTCATCTGACATCTCCAGGAGAGTTCTTACCTCCTAAGCCCGACCAACGGTTTTCCCCGCAGGGACTACCTCTCCTAAGCAAGGCATAATTGCTATCTTGAACCAGCGGTACTTCTTCGTCCCCAGCTGAGACTGAGTATCCAGTCGTGTTCATCCGTTAGTTTGTATGTCGCGTCAGTTTTGTCAGCATATACATACATACATCATGCATTATTGATTTGCATTCGCAATCATATTGCACCACTATCACTCCAGTCGGTCTTGTCCCCTAATGATAAAAGTTCTCTCAATCGAGTTGTCGAGTTCTTTCCTCGTTAGGAAATGTCGCGACGGAACTATCTCTCTCCTTCAGTTTATTTCTGGATTAGAGTTGGCCTTTGACCACTTTGATAACTTGAACCTCTGAAAGACCAGAGGACCTTCAACCAATGTCACTCTTTGCCATTGAAGATGATATCATCGCTTTCCCGGATTAAGGAAAAATCCCCAGAGGAAGCCTCTTAAGCAGAGATCTGGTACTACAATAGTTTTTCTCCAAAAAAAAATCTGCTGATGAAGAGGTCATCGGCACCTCAAAATTGGATCAGATCATATGGCGTTTCTCCAAGAAGATCTCGAGAAAAGTATGATGTAAATACCCAAACAGAAGCAGTCTCTCAAGAGACTCGTTTTCCCCAGTAGAAACAAATGGCATCTCTACCAGAGAAGTTTGTACACCTCTACAATTCAGACAAATGGGTTCCCCAGCAAGTCTGACATCAAAATTTTTCCCATCAAATGGCATCTCCCCAGGAAAATTCGGCGAGAAGTTTGAGGAAAACCACTACGAATAGCGTCCCTTGTCGATAAAGTTTATTGACAAAAGAAACTGAGACCAGTTCCTTGGTAGGAAACCAGGTTCGAGGGGAAGTTTATTTCAGAAACTGAGACCAGTTCCTTGGTAGGAAACTAGGATCGAGGGGAAGTTTATTTCAGAAACTGAGACCAGTTCCTTGGTAGGAAACCAGGATCGAGGGGAAGTTTATTTCAGTAACTTAGACCAGTTCCTTGGCAGGAAACCAGGATCGAGGGGAAGTTTACCTTTTCTAAGCATCATTGCTTAGCAAAAGAAGAAGGATGCGTGAACTACCATTCTTAACCACCATCAAAATTTCGGGTATTCCGATATTTAATCCCCTTGCACCCCGAATGCCCGAATACTTTCGTCATTCACACCTTCATGTCCAAGAAGATTAAATAGGGACATCTGTCATACCCCAAATTTTGACCACTAAGATTTCCCATCATTGTGAAAATCATCATCACAATATGGATGAACCATTAGTCTCCCCAAAGATGGGTGAGCATCCACTACAATCAGACTTAGGGTTTCAAGCCCTCTCAGAGTTCTTAGACAAAGGATCAATCAAGAAATGACATGATCCTCAACTTGTCTAGCCTCTCAAACATCTATAAAGGATCAAGAGGACTCCCACTTCAAGGATTAAGCACAAGGCTGCTCCCTTCTAAGTGGATCAAGCCTCAAGATCGCCAGTGTCACCAAATTAGGGTTTTGGTCGACCAGGGCCTCCAGATGGAAATTTTCCTCTGGGCATGAGCCAATGCTTCAAGGCATAACCTATGATGCTCCAAGGGACATCATAAACCCAATCATCAAGTCAATTTAGCCTCAGGGGATGCATACAGTATTTCTTGACCTAATTCACCACTAAGTTGACTTTAGGGACAAATCATGAGCCAAGACCTCAAGAGGGGATTTGAGGGTCTCAAATACATCACATTGATCCATTTGCAACAAGGGATTGATCCAAGAAGCTTGAGCAACAAGTCTCAATTTCATCAGTACCACAGTTAGGGTTTTGAGGAAAAAGTCAACTGTAGCTCTGACTTTTGACGAGGACATGCTCCCAAGCCCTAGGATATTGATCAATATACCCTATAACACCCATGGAACGTGTCCATAAAGTTTGATTTAGGTCAAGGACATGATTTCATAAAGGATTGCACAGTTTGGAATTCATTTGATAAAAAGTCAACTATGCACAAAAGTCAACTTTGACTTTTTGAGATTTTTCATAAAAATGGTTTTTTAACCCTAAAATGATGTTAATGTATGATTGGAATCATCATTCATCAAGAAAAATCAAGAAAAGTGGGATAACTTGTAAAAGGGGTAACCATAAAAACTTAGAAAATTTTCTAAGTTATGAAATAAAGTGGCAAGGGTACCAACTTTGGAGGATCATAACTCCTAAACCACAAGGCCATTTTTTCCCATCCAAAGCTAGATTTGTAGATCTCATTACCCTCTACAAAAGCTTAAAACTGACCTCCCTCCAAATTCATCATGGATTTTGAGTTATGGAATGATCAAAATCACTAAAAACATGAAAATACAACTTTTCCAACACTTAAAAAAATTCTGGGCAAGGCAGATTTTGTTGAAACACCAAAACTTGTGAGATCTTTTCACATAGTTGCAAGCTGAATCAAGTCCAAAGGCAAACATCAATGTTGTTGCATATGTTTCTAAGAATCCAAAAAGCTTACTAGCATGAATTGATTCTACTTGAGCCAAGAGAAATCCATGCCCAAAGTCATGCTGCTGCAAGCTGTTTTGGAAAAATCAGTTTGCATGTTTGCTTGCCACACACGATTTCTAAACCAAAACTGAGGATCATTGTGCCACATGTACTCAAACCAATCACAGTGCAACTGATCCAACTGATAAAGCTGAGTCAAAAAGCCAAGGGATCTTCCAACTTGAGATTAATGCATTTTGGCACATTATGCCTTGAATTCAAAGGCATTTATGTGAAATAGGGCACTTTCAACAATGCCTCTCTACTCAGTCAAGTTCTCTGATTAAACAACAATAAAAACATCTGAAGAATGTGAATTTGGTCAAGGCATAGCCCTGCTCTTGGGAGGGGCTAGGTTGCCTTGCATGAGAAGAAATGCCACCAAGCCAAAGCCTTTGAATGTGATCTGATCCAGCAACCATTCACTATTCATCCAAGACAAATCCAGTTATAGCACCAATGGATCACCTATAAATAGAGGTTCCAATGGATCATTCAACTCACACCAAAGCCAGTTATAGCACTGCTTTCTCTCATCTCTCTTAAGTGCCAAATTTCTTTGTTTTTGAGCAACCACTATCGGGTTTTGAGTTGCAGCCACAATCAATTCATTACAATTGCTCAAACACATCACATATGATGTATTTGAGGTGTCCAAACACTTAAACACCAACTGTAACACCCTTAGTCAAAATCATCCTTCAACCAAGCCATTATGCTTCAATTATGCAGTTGAAGTGCTCCAACTTGATCCAAAGACTTTCAAAGTGTTCCAACGCTTGTAACACACTCCACAACATCCATTGAAGTTGTAGGGATCATCAAATCACATCTGGAACACCATATGTGCAAAGTTCCATTTCAGCATGCATCAAGGTAAGCCTCAAACTCCAACTTCATGATCCATGCATATTTCCTCGCATGATATTTTTGCCAATTGATTGCCATTATATGCTGAGTATTTCCCCTCCAAAAATTCGATCATAGCACTCATACTCATGTCTTCTTGATTGCTTTCGCAAAATTAGGGTTCATACGGCCACAATGATATAATTTGCTATACATTGAAAATAAATGAAATTGAGTATTGCCATTTTCTTCCTTGTGGAAAAACGCATGAGTTTGGTGTTTGAATCATGTCAAATGGTTGAGAAACGAAGGAGATGGCTTCACACATCTGAGCTTGAGGTTGAAGATGGCCATGGCGCCATGCTTGAAAAACCAACCAAGTTTGCCTTATATTTTTCCCTTGCCATATGTTTAATGAATTGGCATTGCGCCCCAGTCGTTGATCAGCTGGTTTGTGTGTGTTAGCAAGCGAGAGGTCTAGGGTTCGAATCCCCCTCGCCCCAGATCTCTTTTTTATCACTTTTTCAAAAAATTTCATATTTACTTTAAATGATTTGAAAAATTAATAACTCACTCAATTTTAATTATTTTTTATTGGTTCTTTTTGCAAAAAATCAAAAAAATGTTAAAATATTTTATTCCACAAAAAAATTAAATCTATATTATTTATTTAATATAATTAGTATTTTTGTGAATAAATTCCTTTTTAATTGTTTTTTAAACATTTTAAAAATGAATATTTACATTGAAAATCAAAACCAAGTGAGTTTTAATATCTCTTGTGATTAAAACCTCATTTTCCAAACCTTAAACAAAAATCACAGGTGGTTTATTCAAACTTATTTGGTATTTTGTTTGATTTTCTTTAAATATTTACTTTTAAAGAATAGCAAATTAGGGTTTCTTTGATTTTCACCCTCATCAAACAATTTCAAACACTTTTGGGCCTCTAATAGAGTGTAAGACCCAATCCTTTGTAAATACCAAACCCATTTTGGGCCTCACTTATTGTATAAGTCCCGTTGTATTTCAAAAAGTTTGACGCGATCATCGTCCGCTGAAAAAAAAAATCTTTGGGCCTCTCCTCGAGCTATAAGACCCATTCAAAATCTTTGGGCCTCTATTAGAGTGTAAGACCCAACCCTTTTTGAAAACCAAACATTTTTGGGCCTCACTTATTGTATAAGACCCACGGCGTTTTCAAAAATCTCGGCTCGATCACCATTTCAAACAAAAACAAACCTTGGGCCTCTCCTTGAGCTGTAAGCCCCACCACTTGTACAAAAATAAATCTTTGGGCCTCTATTAGAGTTTAAGACTCAATCCCCTTTTTAACCAAAACAATTTTTGGGCCTCACTCCTTGTATAAGTCCCTGTGCGTTAAAAGAAAACCTCGGCGCGATCGCCAATTCAAAAACCAATCATCTGGGCCTACCCTCGTGTCATAAGCCCCATTCCTTTTTTAAAAGAAAATTTCTTGGGCCTCTTGAGAGAGCGTAAGACCCATCCCTTTGTACAGAAAAACCTTTCTTGGGCCTCAGTCACTTGTATAAGTCCCTGTACAAATTCAAAACCACAGTACAATCACTGATAAAACTCTGGACCTCTCCTTGAGCTGTAAGCCCCAACATCTTTTCAAAGCACTTTCTCCTTTGATTTTTTATATAATATTATTATCAAAGTTCTCTTTGTTGAACAACTAACAATACAGCATGGAAGCTCTACAACCGAGTAAGTGTTTATACCCTTTTATTTACTGCTTTCATATGTATATAACTGTACTGTGGGGCTGTTTCACTGTAAGTCTTCTTTCATAAACTCATATCGACTGTGTAATAATAGTATAGATATTTAGAGTTTCCCCGGCAACTACGTCTAGCACTAAGCCCTGTTGATCACTCTTAAATAGACAAAACTAGATTCCCCATAGGATTACCAGATACAGTCTTCCCTCCTCTTCGGGTTAAACAATATGGAGATGTGAAAGGCAGATTCTTTTTTAACCCTTTCTTAGACTGTAACTCTTAGACATTGTCAAAGAAACTCTAACTCCCCATAGATGATCTTTTCTCCGTGAATGGCATCTCTTGAGTTTCTTCCAAATTCTCGAACTTTCCTGGCTTGATCCATTCTCGGTGAATGGCATGTCTTGAACTTATCGGGGTTTGGGGACCCACAGGCTTCCTAAAAGCATCCCTGCCTCCTCTTGGTCATTGTACAAGGACCCGTCGGCTTCTTAGAAGTATTTACAGCCTCCTCTTAGGCTTCGTATAAGGATTCTTCCTTCGGGAAGAGAGCCTCCTCTTGGGCTTCGTACAAATTATCCCTCGGCTTCTTAAAAGTTTCCAGCCTCCTCTTGGGCTTCGTACAAATTGTCCTGACGACCTCCTAGAGGTATAGGAACAGAAAGTAGTCATCTTAATAGAACAGTCTTTCAACGAGTCTAAATCCTACGACTGTCTCTCTAAGCATAGTATAAAAGATAAAACTCTAGACTTGGACAGTCTAAGACCCTTGAGTCTCAAAGACATTCTCAAGCCCCTTTCAAAGATAGGGAAAACACCTGCAGACGCGGACAGTCTCAATACCCTTTGGATTTCTCATTCCCTTAAAGAACAGGAAATAACCCTGATCCTCCGATCAGTGTCAAAAGCACAACCTTACCTTTAATCTTCATAAGAACTGATTTTCTCTTTTAACCAACATACTGGACCTGTCACTCAGCTGAAATAGTTACAATAGCCTCCTCTTGGGCTTTGTACAATGATTCTCCCCAGCGGAGCTAATCTTTCGGCCTCCATCTCGGGCTTTGTACGATATACAAAACACTCTCTTGTTGAGTATAAAAGACTCTCTTGTTGAGTCAAACCTTTCAGCCTCCATCTCGGGCTTTGTACGAGATACAAAACACTCTCTTGTTGAGTATAAAAGACTCTCTTGTTGAGTCCAACCTTTAGCCTCCGTCTTGGGCTTCGTACAAGACACATATAAAAGATTCTCCTATTGAGTCAACCCTTTTAGCCTCTATCTCGGGCTTCGTACGAGACACAAAAGCATCCTCTTGTTGGGTCACTAGCCTCCTCTTAGGCTTTGTATAAGGAAATCCCGGTTGAGTCAATCAACCCTTTAGCATCAAGGTTGTGCCTCGTTCACAGTATACAAACATCAACAACTCCTTTTCCCCATCTAATTGTTGTAAGCGGCAAGCCTCTGGATTATTTACATCCACGCCACTGTCCCTCTTTTAGCATGAGAAATTCCTAAGGAAAGATAGCATTGCTCTACACTGAGTTAAAGTCTTCTCCTCTAGGTTGAAAAGCCCCTATAAAGGAAATTATGGCATTGCCGGATTCACATATCCCGGATAAAGTAATTCTCCTTTATAAAACAGTTGTGACAAACATACCCCTCTTTAGAGATGACAAATTCTCTCTAAAGTAAACACCCTCTTTAGCTTCATATCTTGGGCTTTAAACAAGATACAAACCACCTTTAGCTTCACGTCTTGGGCTTCGAACAAGACACCAAAACACCATTTCCTCCCATAGAATAGGGGGAACTACGATCGCTCTGATTTCCCTGTTTCGGTAAACGGGAATACGTAGGCATAAGATTGCAAGAAAAATCTTAACGATCACACTAATCCAAAACCCAAATCTCGTACCTCCATACATCAATCGAAAAGCACCAGTCTTAAACCCCCACCAATCACCCAGGCCCTTCTTTTTTCACAAAATAACCTAAGAGAGACCCCCAATCTTTGTAGCATCTGTAAACCAACAGCCATCTGTTCAAACTCAGTTTGCAAGCAGGGTTAATTGGAGACATCTATTTCCCTTCCTTCATTAGCTTCAATAGGATAAAAAATGAATCGAGTTGTAGTACCCCAAAAGCGATAGTGCTTCGCAACCACGTAAAAATTCGCGCTACAAATAGGTTACTCATGATCAAGGGTTGTTCTCCACAGACTGTGACGAGTTGGTCATTCTTGATGAACTTCAGCTTCCGGTGAAGTGTCGAAGTGACTGGCCCAGCCTGGTGTATCCAACGTCTTCCCAATAAACAGTTGTATGTTGCTCGGATGTCCATGACCTAGAAAGTGACTTGGAAAGTGTGAGGACCGATGGTTATGGGAAGGTCGACTTCACCGATAACTATTTTTCTAAACCTGTCAAATGCTTTGACGACGACCTCACTGCCTCTCATCAGAGATCCTTTGAATGATAGTCGCATTAGAGTGGACTTCGGCATGACGTTGAGAGTCAATCCGGTGTCTACAAGTACCCTGGCTAAAGCATCATCTTGGCAATTAACTGTGATATTGAGCGCCATGTTGTGACGTTTGCCTTCTTCTGGCAATTCCTCATCATTGAACCCTAAGTTGTGGTAGGAAGTGATGTTAGAGACGATACTGTCGAATTGCCTTATCAACACATCCTGTTCCACAACGGCCTGCTCTAAGACTTTCTGTAGAGCCTCTCTGTGGGCTTCGGAACTAAGTAAAAGAGATAACACAGAGATCTTTGAAGGAGTTTGTAACAGCTGATCAACAATGTTGTATTCACTCCTTTGGATGAGCTTCAGCATCTCATCATCGTTCTTTGAAAGGTCGGGATCACTGTATTGACCGACTGGTGGATTAGGAACTTCTGTTTGAGGTTTCTTTTCTCTGTTAGGTTCTCCAACTCCTCTGTTGAAGATTCGACCGCTCCGTGTTACTCGACTGATGTCTGCAATATTCACGACGGAGGGTAATGGAATTTCCTTTCCATTCTCAACTATTGTTGCACCGTATTTGTAAGGGATAGCCTTAGTTGATTCATACGGTAGTGTTCCTGGTAGATAGATAACTACAGGAGCCTTCTGATTTTTCTGACTGTCGTAAGTAACTTCAATCAATTCCTGGTTAAGAACCTTCGATTCGTCAAGTAAAGGGATGATGGTACAAACATCTTTTGTCCTTTCGTGATCAGAGATTACGACAAGGTCATTAATCTGATTAGCAAAATAGTCTGGCGTCCAGTTGATAGACCCCGAAACTGAATATTTTTAAATCTCTTTGCGGTCCAACTGACTCTGAAAGGGTGCTCGCATGAGGTAGCATCCTTGATTATTTTCCGAGCAGACTCTACATCGCTCGTAGTTATGTGATGGCACCTGGCCACGTCCGCTTTGAATGCAGTGCACCCTCACTAGATCTGTTTCCATTGATCGAACATCCTGACTTTGATGCCTAGTAGGGTTCCCATTTGTCACACTGATTTGTTGTGTGTCTTCATCCATATAGATCGAAAGCCACCAGTGGTTTAACAAGTGTTGCAAAGTCCTTTGTACGAGAGCACACCCTTGGTTACTCTCACGGCATACTGTACAGTTCAGATGATTATGTAAAGTGAGAAAACCGAGTTGGACCTGTCTGGCGTGTAACTCCACCAAGCTGGTATTCATCAAACGAATATCGAAGATTTGAATCATGTTGATCTGATAGGGATTTCTATCACGGTAGTCATGGATCCATCCAAGATCCATCTTATGCTGGAGGGTCTCTTGTACGAAAGAGCATCCCTATTTGTTTACCGAGCAAGTCAGACAGGAATTGTAATCATGCCGTGGCAGATTATGATACTGGCTTTGCCTTGAGTGCATTGCCACTAAGTTGACATTCATCGTACGGACGTCGTGGTTTTGAATGATGCTGGAACTTGCATGAGTCATGTTAACTCCACGAACTCGATGCTCTTGGATCCATCCGAGATTCAATTGTTCCTGTAGAGCTGATTGCACCACCGAACATCCCTGATTATTTTTAGAGTAGATATCACACTGGTGATAATTATGAGGTGGCACATGGCCATATCCTCTCTGTCTACAATGAATCTTGACCAAGTTGGCCCTTAATAATATTACATCATGAATTTGATAGTTGTTATTGGACTCTCCCTCAATCAAATTTACTGCGGCTTTCTCGTGTTGAGGCAGCGGGTTTATGAGAACATTTAGATTTGTACCTTTGAAAGATAAGACCCTGCTCCTAACAAGCTTTTTCACATCGAATTTGAAACTGAGACAGTTTTCTATGTTATACCCTGGTCCTCCTTGGTGGTAAGGGCAAGTCTGATCCGCTTTGAACCAAAAAGGAGGATTCTGCGGTACTGTAAGAGGAGACCTGGTTTGGACGTGTCCCTTGACCAGTAAGCATGGAAACAATTCTGCGTACAACACCGGTATAGGATTGAACCCTGGAGGTCGCGTTGTCCGGTTGTTGTTATATGGAGGACGAGCCTGCTGAAGAGGCGGTTGTGTCCTTTACTGATATTATTGTTGATTCGGTTGGCTCTGAGCAACCTGAGGTTGATACGTAGGAACAAGCCCGGGATTGATAGTAGGAGTTACAGCTGCTACTGGTTGATAGCATCACCTTTGCTTTCTGAGAGAGATATTCCCAATATCCAGATCTTTTTTCTTAGGGAGAGCACTACCATATCGTTTTGTACTACTTGATGATCCTGCGTCTTTAACTAAACATCCTTCTCGGACTGCTTCCTCAAGACGAACTCCCATGGCCACCATCTCGGTGAAGTCACTGGGCGCACTGGGAACCATTCTGTCGTAGTAAAATGAGCTCAAGGTTTTCAAGAAGATCTTTGTCATCTCTTTTTCCTCAAGAGGTGGACTAATCTGAGCGGCAATTTCACGCCATCTCTAAGCGTACTCCTTAAAGATTTCCTTGTCCTTCTGTGACATTGATTTGAGTTGATCTCTGTCTGGTGCCATGTCCAGGTTGTACTTATATTGTTGAACAAAGGCAGCGCCAAGATATCTAAAAGTACTGATCTTAGTGCGGTTTAAACCCATGTACCATTTGAGTGCGGCACCGGTTAAGCTATCCTGAAAGTAGTGAATTAGTAGCTCCTGGTTCTTTGTCTGAGCTGACATTCGCCGAGCGTACATCACCAAGTGACTTTGAGGGCAAGAGTTACCCTTGTACTTTTCAAAATCGGGCACCTGGAACATGTGCGGAACTTTCACATTGGAGACCAAACAAAGGTCTGCGGCATCCTTTCCAAATAAATCCTGACCGCGAAGGGCTTGCAGTTCTTTCTGCATCTCCAGGAATTATTCCAGGATCTCATTCATTCTGTCGAACATACTTTCGTTTCCACCAGAAGGTATCTGTGGAATCTGTCCTTCCGGGATAGTGTGTACCACGGGTGGTGGTATAGTTATTATGGCCGAGACTCTCGGTGCCTCCCGAAGTTTGTAACCTTCAGGAGTTGCTGTCATTCCCCTGGCATCTTTGCTTTCCCTAAGTTTGTAACCTTCAGGCACAGCGGCTCCTGCTGAAGTTTCCGAATCTTCAGTGATCGGCGGAATATATCCCTCCGGGATATAGTTGAGTGGCATGCCCTATGGATGATCTTTCGGAATTTTGTACCTAGGATCATACTTTTCCACTATGGGCGTTGATGTGATCTCTGAGATCACAGTCCTTTGTTGTTGCATTAGAGCTTCTGCTAGAGCTTGCAAGTCGTTATGAAGCTTTCTCAGATCCTCTTTCAGAGTGTCGATCTCTTCCCTTAACTCTCTGTTCTCTTCCTCGAGATCATCCATCTTTTTCTGACGATTGGCCCAAGTATTGTACGAATGCGACAGTTTGACTCTAGAATCGAGACGCAAACGTGAGATTCGTATGTAAGAAGAATGCATTGTGTGAGAATGATATGTAATGATTATATTATTTGTATATATTTTTTGTTTATTCAAAGTAAACTTCGACAATTAGATTGCAAATATCAAACAGGGGGGAAACCCCGTTTTATTGAATTCAAAGATTGCGGAAATGGAAATACAGTAATTTACATAGTGCTGTAAAAGGAAAAGTCTAAACTTAGGGGTCCTGAGTCCTCTCTGAAGTGAGCTCAGGTGTTGGTTCTGGTACAGTCCTTTTCTTTGATCGGGGCTCTTGGGTCATTGTCGGGTTGTCATTCCTTTGCCAAGTGAAAGGAGCGAGCAAATTCCTTTGGTCATCCTAATTTTCTACAGCATGTTGCTCTAAAATCTCAATCAGAGCATCTTTATCTTTCAATAGTTGTTGTATTTTCTTACACTCCACATTGAGAATACGGTACTTGTTCCTCCAAGACCTCTTCTCCTGCTGAACTTTGTTGAGAGTAACCTGAAGTTTTTCCGTCTCAAACATAAAATAAAGGACCGAGTCCCTTAATGGAAGAACTTCCTGACGAGGGTAAGGCATCCTCAGCTTGAGAGCTCTAGTTTGTACCCAGTGGAGATAAGGCTCCACCGAGACACAGTCTGGTTTTCCTAGAGACTCTCTTCCTTTCCTATGAACATGTTTCCAGGCATGCACTATTTCCGTCTTTAGTGCTCTGTCGTTTTCTCCTTCATTGAAGAAAAGACCTTCCAGATGAACATTACGTGGGACATGTCTCATTGGGTATCCAAATTGACGATGAACTAAAATTGGATGATAGTTGATTCCTCCCTTAGTTCCTATAAGGGGTACATTTGGGAAATTTCCACAACGGTCAATGATCCTGATCCTGTCATAGATTCGATTGTACCAATCGATGTCAGAGTTGGTAAGAAACATGATTCTCTGCGACCAACGTAAAGTATTCTTTTTATCCCAAAATGCAGCAGACTTGGGTAAGTGGGAAGTGAACTATTTGTATAGCAGGGGTACACAACATGTGATCATTCCTCCACTGTACAAATTCCTTAAGTGTACCGAATGATACGCATCTGCGAGTAAGGTTGGTACAGGGTTTCCAATCAGGAAAATATTAATGGCATTGATATCAACGAAGTTATCGATGTTGGGAAACAAAAATAACCTGTAGGTGAGCAAAACAAAGATGCTCTCGAAAGCGTCTGTGTTCCCTATACTAGCAAAGTATAGAGCTTTCTTTGTCAAGAACTAGGCTGGCAAACCCTGGATTCCCCCATTAGTGGTCATGTGAGTCCTGACCTCTGACTCGACCAAATAGATTGCTCTCGCAATAGATTGATCCTTTGGAATTTCTTCCAGTCCAGAAAAGGGAGCTTGATATGTAATATATAAATCAGTCAAGTGAGAATACTCCTCCAGTGTTGGTGCTAGTTGATAATCCAGGAATGTGAAACAGTGATAGACCGGATCATAGAACTGGATTAGTGTGGACAGGATTCCTTCGATTACATGAACCCTTAATAGAGATAGCAATCCTCCATACTTGACCCTGAAAGCCTCGGGGTCGGTGATCATTCTCGCCAGACCTCTTAAATCCTCTAGTTTTGGAACCTTGAAGGTGTACTTATGAGTTTTCCTTCTAGCGAAATCCATTAGCGCAATCTCTTTATCTGACATTTGCAATCATTGTCTTAGTTTAATTTGAAAAATAGAGACTAGAAGAGAAGATTTTTCTTTGTTTTTTTAATGTTTTTTAAATGAATGTATGAATGGAGCACACAAAAACATAGAAAAAACATGGGGTCAAAGGGTCGGTGTCATGAAGTTAAGGCTCTACCCATCCCCAAAGGTTTATACTAGTGATTTTTTTGTACCTGTCAGCAAAATCATTGACCCCTCTTGAGATAACAACAGCAAGTGGATCGCCAGCGAGCTGATGTATCTTAGAGTGATCTCAGATGAGGGTAGTATCGCGTGACAACTATTCCCGATAGCTTCCGCACTACAAAATGGTTTCAGTCTACTAAAAACCTCAGCTTCTCAGATAACCCAATCGACCACACTACTTTCAACAACCGAAGTTGTATAGGCAATGTATCTACAAAGGGAGTCTCCACTGAGTTTGATGGTCGACCAGGGACTCTTAAATGGGATTCACTCCCCCGCAAGATTACCCGTATAATGCCATCACCTATCTGAGGTGTATACTCAATCTTTCCACATGCGGCATCACACGCATTCCCATTAGCAGAAAAATAAACACAGATATCAATTAGGAAAAGCAGTATATATATTTGTCTTAATTATCCTAGACCTCTAGCCTTATGATCCTATACAGATAATGACTATCCAGCAGAGTCGCCATTTATGTGACATTTCGAGAACCTAAGGTTTCATCCCTTGGGAATGCAAGAAAGAATGCCTCCCACTGTGGTCGCCACTCTTCTGTGGCGTTTTCTAAACTTAAGGTTTCCACCGAAGATTGTAAGAAAGAGAAGAGGGCCCCACGGTGGGCGCCATTTTTCCGTAGCGCGATTTTTGTGGTCTTGAATCACTATCGCTTGGGCACTACAGTTCGATTCATTTTTTATCCTGTTAAGCTGATTAAGGAAGGGAAATAGATGTCTCCAATTAACCCTGCTTGCATACTGAGTTTAAACAGTCAAAACTGTTGGTTTACAGATGCTATTAAGATGTGGGTCCCTCTTCGGTTATTTTGTTAAGAATAGAATGTTTGGACCATTTATGAGGTATTAAGATGTTAGGTCTGATGCTTTTCGATTGATGTATGAAGGTACGAGATTTTGGGTTTTTGATTAGTATGCTCGCTAAGATTTTGCAATCTTATGCCTACGTATTCCCGAAACAGGGAAATCAGAGCGATCGTAGTTCCTCCTATTCTATGGGAGGAAATAGGTGTTTTGGTGTCTTATTCAAAGCCCAAGACATGAATCTGAAGGTAGTTTGTATCTTGTTCAAAGCCCAAGATGTGAAGCTAAAGGGTTTTGACTGAGAGAGAATTTGTCATCTCTAAAGAGGAGTTGCTGATGTTTGTATGCTGTGAGCAAGGCACAACTTTGATGCTAAAAGGTTGATTGACTCAACCGGGGATTTCTCTATATACAAAGCCTAAGAGGAGGCTATTGACCCAATAAGAGGGTGTTTATTATTTGTCTCGTACGAAGCCCGAGATAGAGGCTAAAAAGGCTGACTCAACAAGAGAGTACTAACAAGTGACTGGCTCAACAAGAGAGTGCTTTTATATGTCCTGTACAAAGCCCAAGACGGAGGCTAAAGAGGTTTGACTCAACAAGAGAGTACTTTTATCTGTCCTGTATAAAGCCCAAGACGGAAGCTAAAAATGGTTGACTCAACAAGAGAGTCTTGAACAGGTATTTAACTCAACAAGAGAGTCGGAAGGTTGTTTGACTCAATGAGAGAGTCTTTTATACTCAACAAGAGAGTCTTTTATACTCAACAAGGGAGTGTTTTATACTCAACAAGAGAGTGTTTTATATGTGCCTTGTATGAAGCCCAAGACAGAGGCTAAAGAGGAGATTGACTCAACAAGAGAGTCTTTTATACTCAACAAGAGAGTGTTTTTCTATCTTGTGCGAAGCCCGAGATGGAGACTGAAAGGAGATTGACTCAACAAGAGAGTCATTTATACTCAACAAGAGAGTGATTTATATGTGCCTTGTATGAAGCCTAAGACGGAGGCTAAAAGTGGTTGACTCAACAAGAGAGTCTTTTATACTCAACAAGAAAGTGTTTTTCTATCTCGTACGAAGCCCGAGATGGAGGCTAAAAGGAGATTGACTCAATAAGAGAGTCTTTTATACTCAACAAGAGAGTGATTTATATGTCTTGTAAAAAAGCCTAAGACGGAGGCTAAAAGTGATTGACTCAACAAGAGAGTCTGAAAAGGTTAGCTCTGCTATGGAGAATCATTTGTACAAAGCCCAAGAGGAGGCTGCCTTACCGCCGTGGATTCTGGAGATCCTGAAGCGGGTCCAAGTGTGGGGAACTCACATGGGAGAGACCGGAGTTTCTTCCTATGTTTGAAAGGAACTTGAGAATGTATTTGAGACTCAAGGGTCTTAGACTATCCAAGTCTAGAGTTTTCTCTATGGTACTATGCCCTAGAGGAGGTATGGGCATTAAGGGATGAGTATCAACCCTACAACAGCCGGAGTTTTGACGCTGGAAAGACTGCTCTAGCAAAGGATGACTAAGTTTTGTCTTATACCTTTAAGAGGTCATTAGGGTCCTTGTATTAAGCCCAAGAGAAGGCGGGGATGCTTTTAGGAAGCCTGTGGGTCCCCAAACTGAGAAGTTCAAGAAATGCAATTCACCGAGAAGATATCATTCCAGGAAAGTTCGAGGATTTGGAAGAAACTCAAGAGATGCCATTCACGGAGAAAAGATCATCTCTGGGGAGTTAGAGTTTCTTTGACAATTTCTAAGGGTGACAGTCTGAGAAAAGGTTTACCGAGAATACTGCCTTTCTCTTTGTTCCATATTGTTTAACCCTAGTTTTGTTTATATTTAAGAGTGACCAACAAGGCTTTACCTAGTGCTAGACGTAGTTACCGGGGAAAACTCTAAATAACTATACTAGTATTACATAGTGGATATGTGACAAGTATATAAAAGGATGTGAAAGAAGACTTACGGTGAAATAGCCCCACAATACAGTTTATATACATATGAAAGCGGTAAATGAAAGCGGATAAACACTTACCCGTTGTAGAGCTTCCATGCTATTTGGTTAGTTGTTCAACAAAGAAATTAAAGAAAGTTTTGATGACAACATATATTTGAATTCAAAATCAATGGAGAAAGTGCTTTGAAAAGATGGTTGGGGCTTACAGCTCAAGGAGAGGCCCAAGTTTTAACGATGATTGCACCGTTGTTTTCAAAACTGTACAGAGGGACTTATACAATATGTGAGGCCCAAAAAGTTTTTATGTACAAGGGGATGGGTCTTACACTCTATTAGAGGCCCAGGGAAGTTTTTTAAATAAGAGAAATGGGACTTACAACACGAGGGTAGGCCCAGATGATTTGTTTGGCAACGGCGATCGCGCCGAGGTTTTTCTTTTAACGCAGAGGGACTTATACAATGTCTGAGGCCCAAAAAAGTTTTGGTTAAAAGGGGATTGGGTCTTACACTCTATTAGAGGCCCAAAGATTTATTTTTGTACAAGTGGTGGGGCTTACAGCTCAAGGAGAGGCCCAAATGATTTTTGTTAAAAAGGCGACGATCGTGCCGAACTTTTTGAGGGTATCGGGACTTATACAATACATTGAGGCCCAAATTATTTTGGTTTAAAAAAGGATTGGGTCTTACACTCTATTAGAGGCCCAAAGATTATTTTGAAAAGAAAAATGGGACTTACAACACAAGGGTAGGCCCAATTGTTTTTGTTGAGAATGCGACGATCGCGCCGTTCATTTGGAATTGTTCCGAGGGACTTATACAATAAGTGAGGCCCACAATTGGTTTATTTACAAAAGGATTAGGACTTACACTCTATTAGAGGCCCATGAGTGTTTGAAAATGATTGATGAGGGTGAAAATCAAAGAACCCCTAATTTTGTTTTCCTTTAAAAGTAAATATTTAAAGAAAATCAATAAAAAATGATAAAAATACCAAAGAAGTTTGGATAAACCACTTGTGATTTTTGTTTAAGGTTTGAAAAATGATTTTTTAATCACAAGATGACTTAGAACTCATTTGGTTTTGATTTTCAAAATAAATATTCACTTTTAAATGTTTAAAAACAATAAAAATGAATTTATTCACAAAAATACCCATTATATTAAATAAATTATATAAATTTGTTTTTTTGTGAAATAAAATATTTCAACATTTTTGTGACTTTTCAGAAAAAGAACCAATCAAAAATGATAAAAATTGAGTGAGAAATTAATTTTTCAAATCATTAATAAAATAATATGAAAAATAAGAAAAAGTGATAAAAAAGAGGTATGGGACGAGGGGATTCGAATCCCAGACCTCTCGCTTGCCAATACACACAAACCAGCTAATCAACCACTTGGGCGCAATGTCAATTCAAATATAGTATGACAAATGAAAAATATATAGAGAACTTGGTTGGAAAACCTGAAGAATGGCGCCATGGCCATCTTCTTCCTCGAGCTCGTGCATGAAGCACCCTATCTCACTCATCTCTCAACCATTTGACATGATTCAAACACCAAATTCGTGTATTTTTTAACAAGGAACATGATGGAAGTATTTGATTTCATTTATTTTTAGTGTGCAGCAAGTTATATCAATATGAGTGTATGAACCCTAATTTTTCAAAAGCAATCGTGCAGATATGGTTGTGAGTGCTATGATCAAATTTTTTGAGGGGAAACACTCAACATATGATGACAAGCAATTGGCAAAATTATCATGCGAGGAAATATGCATGGATCATGAAGATGCAGTTTTGAGGCTTACCTTGATGCAAGCTGAAATGGAACTCTGCACAGATGGTGTTCCAGAAGTGGTTTGATGATCCCTACAGCTTCAATGGATGTTGTTGAGTGGATTGCAAGCCTTGGAACACTTTGAAAATCTTTAGATCAAGTTGGAGGAATCCAACTGCAGAATTGAGGCATAATGGCTTGGTTGAAGAGTGATTTTGAGCTAAAGGTGTTACAGAGATGGTTTAAGTGTTTGAACACCTCATATACATCATATGTGATGTGTTTGAGCAATTGGAATGGATTGCTTAAGGCTTCAACTCAAAACCCGAAGGTGGTTGCTCAAAAATAAAGAAATTTGGCACTTAAGAGAGAATGAGAGAAAGCAATGTTGTAAGTAGCTTTGGGGTGATTTGAATGATCAATTGGAACCTCTATTTATAGGTGATCAACTCTTGTCTTGGTGGAATTGTGAATGGTTGCTGGATCAGATCACATTCAATGGCTTTGGCTTGGTGACATTTCTTCTTATGCAAGGCAACCTAGCCCCTCCCAAGAGTTGGGCTATGTCTTGACCAAATCCACATTCTTCAGATGTTTTTATTGTTGTTTAATCAGAGAACTTGACTGAGGAGAGTGAGAATCTTGAAAGTACACTATTCCACATTAATGCCCTTGAATTCAAGGCATAATATGCCAAAATGCATTGATCTCAAGTTGGAATATCCTTTGGCTTTTGGACTCAGCTTTGCAAGTGGGATCCTTTGGATTAGGATCAGATTAGATGACTGTAGCATAGGGATCATTGGTCTTTGGCTCAAAATCGTGCAAAGCAATAAATCCCACAAACTGATTTTTCATGACAGCCTTGCCATGGTGTGTTGTAGCAGCCATAACTCTTGGCTCAAGTGGAGTTGTTTCATACTAGTGAGTTGCTTGGATTGTAGGAAACATGTACAATAACTTTGATGTTTACATCATGAATTGATTCAGCTTGCAACTATGTGACAAAATCCCACAAGTTTTGGTGTTTTCAACAAAATCTGTCTTGGGCAGAATTTTGTCTAAGTGTTGGAAAAGTTGTACTTTCATGTTTTTAGTCATTTTGATTTAATCATAACTCAGAATCCACAATGACTTGGAGTGAGGTGTAGTTGATGCTTTTGTAGAGTGCCATGAGAACTACAAATCCAGCTTTGGACCAACCAAAATGGTTGCTTGGATCACAAGTTATGATCCTTGGAAGTTGGTACCCTAGTCGACCAAAACCCTAATTTGGTGACACTGGCGATCTTGAGGCTTAATCCACTTGGAATGTTGCAACATTGTGCTTGATCCTTGATTTGGGAGTCCTCTTGTTCCATTGTGGATATTTGAGATGTTTAGACAAATTGAAGATCATGTCATTCCTTGATTGATCCTTTGTCTAAGAGCTCTGAGAGGGCTTGAAACCCTAAATTTGATTGTAGTGGATGCTCACCCATCTTTGGGGAGACTAATGAGGTATAATGGTCCATCCATATTGTGATGATGATTTACACAATGATGGGGATCTTAGTGGTCAAAATTTGGGGTATGACAGGGAGCCAAATTAAGACTAGAATTCCTAAGAGGTCTAGGATGTTAGTTTTAGGAACTATATATATATATATATATATATATACTGCTTTTCCTACTTGATATCTGTGTTTATTTTTCTGCTAATGGGAATGCGAGTGATGTTGCATGTGGAAAGTATGAGAGAACCCTAAGATAAGTGATGGCATAGACGGGTAGTCTTACAGAGAGTGAATCCCGAATAAGCTATCCCGGTAGACCATCAAATCAGTGGAGATATCCTTTGCGGATTCAATGCTTAACGACTCCGTTGTGAAGGCAGATTGTCCCAATGTGGTGTCCGTGAAACTGAGGATTTAGTAGACAGTAACCATGTGGCCATTTGGTAGTGCGGTAGCTATCAGAAATAGTTGACACGCGATACTACACTCAATTGAGATTACCCTAGGATGCTACAACTCGCTAGGGTGAACCAGCTTGCTGTTGTTATCCCTAGGGGGGTCAATAATTTTGGAAACTTTTAACCCGTTCTACAGGTACAAAAATTCACCAGAATACAACCTTTGGGGATGGGTAGAGCCATGACTCCATGCTCGTGACGTTGAACCCTTGAACCCATGTTTTTTCAATGTTTTTGTGTGCTGCATTCATGCATTCATCTAAAAAACTCTTAAAGAAAAAAATCTTCTTTTCTCTTCTCTCCTTTTTTGAAATTAAACTAAAACAATGATTGCAAATATCAGAGAGAAAGATTGCGTTATGGATTTCGGTAGAAGGAAGACGCATAAGTACACCTTCAAGGCTCCAAAACTAGAGTATTTAAGGGGGTTGGCAAGGATTATCACCAACCCTGATGCTTTCAGAGCAAAGTACGAAGGACTGCTGTCTCTATTAAGGGTCCATGTGATTGAAGGAATCCTGTCTATGCTGATTCAGTTTTACGATCCGGTATATCACTATTTCACATTCCCGGATTATCAACTGGCACCAACGTTGGAATAGTACTCTCACATAACTGATTTACCCATCACTGACCAAGCTCCCTTTTCTAGACTGGAAGAAATTCCAAAGGATTAAACCATTGCAAGAGCAATCTATTTGGACGAGTCAAAAGTCAGGACTCACATGACCATTAAGGAAGGAATCCAAGGTTTACCGGCCAAGTTTTTGGTAGAGAAAGCCTTATACTTTGCCAGTATAGGAAACATAACTGCTTTCGAAGATATCTTTGTTCTACTCACATACGGGTTGTTCCTCTTTTCCAACATCGATAACTTCGTCGATACCAATGCCATTAAGATATTTCTGATTGGAAACCCTGTACCAACCTTGCTCGCAGATGGTTATCATTTTGTACACTTAAGGAATTTGTATAGCGGAGGAATGATCACATGTTGTGCCTGCTATACAAATGGTTCACTCCCCATTTACCCAAGTCTGCTGCTTTTTGGGATCATAAGAGTACTCTACGATGGTCACAGAGAATCATGTCTCTTACCAACTCTGACATAGATTGGTATAATCGAATCTATGACGGGATAAGGATCATTGACAAATGTGGAAATTTCCCTAATGTATCCCTCATAGGAACTAAAGGAGGAATCAACTATCATCCAATTTTAGTTCTCCGTCAACTATCCCACGTAATTTTCATCTGGAAGGTCTTTTCTTCAAGGAAGGAGAAAATGACAGGGCACTAAAGACAGAAATAGTGCATGCCTGAAAACATGTTCACAGGAAAGGAAGAGAGTCTCTAGGAAAGCTATATTGTGTCTCTGTGGAACCTTATCTCCACTGGGTACAAACTAGAGCCCTCAAGCTGAGGATGCCTTACCCTCGTCAAGAAGTTCTTCCGCTAAAGGAATTTGTCCTTTATTTTATGTCTGATGCGGAAAAACTCCAGGTCACTCTCAACAAAGTTCGAAGGGAAAAGAAATCTTGGAAGAACAAGTACCGTATTCTCAATGTGGAGTGTACCAAAATTCAGCAACTGTTAAAAGAAAAGGACGCTCTGATTAAGATATTAGAGCAACATGTTGTAGAAAATCAAGAAGACCGAAGAAATTTGCTCGCTCCTTTCACTTGGAAAAGGACCGACAACCCGACAACGGCTCAAGAGCCCCGGTCAAAGAAAAGGAAAATACCATAACCAACACCTGAGCCCTCCTCAGAGAAGACTCAGGATCCATAAGCTTAGACTTTTCCTTTTACAGCACTTTGTAAAATACTGTATTTCCATTTCCGCAATCTTTCAAATTCAATAAAACGGGGTCTTCCCACTGTATGATATTTGCAATCTATTTGTTGAAGTTTCTTTTTTATTAAAGCAAAAAAACAAAAAGAAAATTAATATATATCATTGCATATCATTCATCATTCTCATATAACGCATTCTTCTTACCTTCGAATCTCACGTATGTATCACGATTCTAGAGTCAAACTGTCTCACTCATACAATACTCGGGCCAATCGACAACAGAAAATGGACGATCTCAAGGAAGATAACAGAGAGCTGAGAGAAGAAATCGACGCTCTGAAGGAAGATTTGAGAAAAATTCACAGTGACATGCAATCTCTGGCAGCAGCTCAGAGGCAACAACAAAGGACTGTGATCTCGGTGATCACATCTACGCCCATAGTGGAGACGTATGATCCTCGGTACAACATGCCTAAAGATCGTCCCTGGGGCATGCCTATCAACTTTATCCCTGAAGGATACATTCTGCCGGTCACGGAAGACCCAAAAACTGCAGCAGGAACCGCTGGGCCTGAAGGTTACAAACTTCGGGAAAGCGAAGATGCAAGAGTCATGATAGCAACTCCTGAAGGTTATAAACTTCGGGATAGGGAAGCACCAAGAGTCATCGCCGTAATGACTATACCACAACCAGTGGTACACACTGTCCCGGAAGGACAAATTCCACAAATAATCTCTAGTGGAAATGAAGATATGTACGACAGAATGAATGAGTTCCAGGAACAATTCTTGGAGATTCAGAAGGAACTGCATGCCATTCGCGGCCAGGATCTATTCGGAAAGGACGCCGTAGACCTTTGTTTGGTCCCCAATGTGAAAATCCCGCACAAATTCAAGGTGCCTGACTTTGAAAAATACATGGGCAACTCTTGCCCTCAAAGTCATTTGGTGATGTACGCTCGAAAGATGTCAACTCAGACAGAGAATCAACAGCTACTGATCCATTATTTCCAAGATAGTTTAACCAGTGTCGTACTCAAATGGTATATGGGTTTAAACCGCACCAAGATTGTCACTTTCAGAGATCTTGGCACTGCCTTCGTTCAGCAATATAAGTATAACCTGGACATGGCACCAGATAGAGATCAACTCAGAGCTATGTCGTAAAAGGACAAGGAAACGTTTAAGGAATATGCTCAGAGATGGCGTGAAATTGCCGCCCAGATTTGTCCCCCTCTTGAGGAAAAAGAGATGACAAAAATCTTTTTAAAAACCTTGAGTTTGACCGAATGGTCGCCAGTGCGCCCAGTGACTTCACTGAAATGGTAAACATGGGAGTACGCCTTGAAGAAGCAGTCCAAGAAGGACGATTGGTCAAAAACACAGGACCATCAAGCAGTACCAAAAGATACGGTAGTGTTTTCCCTAAGAAAAAAGAACAAGATATTGGTAATATCTCTCTCGGAAAGCAAAGGCGAAGGTATCAACTAGTAACAGCAGTAACTCCTGCTATCAACCCTACGCCGGCTACGACCTATCAACGTCAGGTTGCTCAGTGCCAACCGAGTCAACAACAGTATCAGCAAAGGACACAACAGCCTCTTCAGCAGGCTCGCCCGCAGTACAACAATAACAACCGTACGACACGACCACCAGGGTTTGACCCTATACCGATGTTGTACGCAGAACTGTTCCCACTACTACTGGTCAAGGGGCACGTCCAAACCAGGTCTCCTCTTACAGTACCGTAAAATCTGCCTTTTTGGTTCAAAACGGATCAAACTTGTCCTTACCATCAAGGAGGACCGGGGCACAACATTGAAAACTGTCTCAGCTTCAAATCTGATGTGCAAAAACTTGTCAGGAATGGGGTCTTATCTTTCAAAGATACTAATCCAAATGTTCAGACGAACCCGTTGCGTCAACATGAGAAAACTGCAGTAAATTTGATAGAGGAAGAATCTAACCACAGCTATCAAATTCACGATGTACTCTTATTAGGAACCAATCTGGTCAAGATGCATTGCAGATAAAGCGGATACGATCATGTACCATCTCATGATTATCACCAGTGTGATATCTGTTCAAAGAATAATCAAGGATGTTCCGTAGTGCAATCAGCTCTACAAGAACAGATGGATCTCGGATGGATCCAAGATCACCGAATCCGTGAGGTCAATATGGCTCACGGAAATCCCAACATTGTCCAGAACCATAACATTCTGGCAATGAATGTCAACTTGGTGGCAATGCACTCAAGGCAAAGCCAACATCATGATCTGCCACGGCATGATTACAATTCATGTCCGATATGCTCAATAAATAATCAGGGATGCTCTTTTGTACAAGAGGCCCTCCAGCGTCTGATGGATCCAGGATTACCATGATAGAAGTATCCATCAAGTCAATATGATTCAAATCTTTGATATTCGCATGATGAATACCAGACTGGTAGAATTACACGCTAAGCAAGTCAGACTCGATTTTCTGGCTTCGCATGATTATCAGAATTGTAAAGTGTGTCATGAAGAGGACCAAGGATGTGCACTTGTCCAAAGAACACTTCAACACTTATTGAATCACTGGTGGCTTCCGATCTACCTAGATGAAGACACACAATAAGTCATCATGACTGATGAGAATCCTGATAGGTATTAAAGTCAGGATGTTCGCTCAATGGAAATAGATCTAGTAAAGTTACACTGCATACAAAGCGGACGTGGTCGGGTGCCACCACACAATTATGAGCGTTGTAGAGTTGGCTCATAGAAAAACCCGGATGCTACCTTGTGCGAGCGGCACTTCCAAATCAGTTGGACCGAAAAGAGATTCGACCATGTTCAAGTTCTGGTTCGATCAACGTAATGCAAGACTATCTTCCTGATCAAAGAAAAGATGTTGTCTTAATCTCTAAACATGAAATGACCAAAGACGTATGTGCCATAATTCCTCTACTACATTAATCAACAGTTCCTCTTAATAGTAGAAAGATTCTGAACCTCGAACCAATTGAGGTCGGCTACGATGGTCAGAAAAATCAAAGGGCTCATGTGGTTATCTATCTGCCAGGACCAATACCGTACAAATCCGATAAAGTTATCCCTTACAAGTACGGTGCAACAACAATTCAAAATGGAAAGGAAACTCCATTAGCCTCCGTCGTGAACATTGCCGATATCAGTCGAGTGACACGGAGCGGTCGGATCTTCAACTGAGGAGTTGGAGAACCCAATAAGGAAAAGGAACCTCAAACAGAAGTTCTCAATCAACCAGTCAGTCAATCCAATAATCCTGACCTTTCAAAGAACAACGATGAGATGCTGAAGCTCATCCAGAAGAGCGAGTACAACATTGTAGACCAACTGTTGCAAACCCCTTCGAGAATCTCTGTGCCATCTCTCTTGCTTAGTTCTGAAGCTCATAGGGAAGCTCTACAGAAAGTTCTAGAGCAAGCCTTTGAGGAAAAAGATGTGACGATAAGACAATTCGACAACATCATCTCCAACATCACTTCCTGCAATAATCTAGGATTCAGTGATGAAGAACTGCCAAAAGAAGGCAAAAATCACAACATGGCACTTAACATTACAGGCAACTGCCAGGACGATGCTTTAGCCAGCGTACTGGTAGTTACCGGATCAGCTCTAAATTTTATGCCAAAATCTACTCTGATGCAACTATCATTTCAAGGATCTCCGATGAGAGGCAATGAGGTCATCGTCAAAGCCTTTGACGGATCCAGAAAAACAGTTATCGGTGAAGTTGACCTTCCCATAACCATCGGTCCTCACACTTTCCAAGTCATTTTCCAGGTCATGGACATCCGGGCAGCATACAACAGTTTATTAGGAAGACCTTGGATACACAAAGCTGGGGCAGTCACTTCAACACTTCACCAGAAGCTGAAGTTCATCAAAAATGACAAGCTAGTCACAGTCTGTGGAGAGCAGGCCTTAATCGTGAGCAAATTATAAACGTTCACCTGTGTAGAACCAGAGGAGGCTGTTGGAACCCTGTTCCAAGCACTTTCGGTGAGCAATGAGAATCAATCAGAAAAAGGAACGTCGATTTCCTCATACAAGGATGCTTTCAAAGTGATCGAGAGTAACGACGCAAAAGGATGGGGACAGCTTGTCATTCCTATGGATAACAAGATGAAGAAAGGTCTTGGTTTTTCCTCAACCTGTACCCAGACTGCTACTAATGACGAAAGTTTTCATCCCATTCAGGACTTCTTCCACAGTGGAGGTTTCCTTCACCCGGTGTCTCAAAAAGTACATACCATCAATGAGGGTGACTCCTCCGATACAGATGAAGAATGGAAGTCTTATCTCAACGAGGAAGGTTATATGTCTCAGGAAGAAACACGTACACCATTTTGTTATCCCACGCAAAGTCCGAGATATATACCAAGATCAGATTTCAAGATGATATACGGAGATTGTGATCCGGAAGGATGTCGTGCTCCGCCAAAATCATTAAAGGAGGACACTCTAATGAAAGACAACTTCGACTATGACTATTATGACCCAATGGATGACTTGCCTATCTGGCATCCGTACCCAGAAGACTTGGGGCAAAAGAGTTAGCCAAACGATGCATATCAGCTGAGCATCATTGAAAAGAATACCTGAGTCCCCACCAAATCATGGGATCATTACTCAGGGCATTCAGAAAATACCCAGCACAATGATGAATCTGTAAAGATTGCAGGACAATAGTTCATCAACTATGCTTTTCCCGAGGTCAATGTCATCGAGAAGGATGACTCCTCCAGTTCCACGGAAGTATGGGACACCTTAGGACAACCGAGTGGCAAGTACGACTTCTTGGTCAAGTACATCGCTCCTGAAAGCTCTTGTATCAGTCTCGAAGACATCCAGCCAACTGTGCAAGATACAACAGAAGAGTTCGTCTACGACAACTCTGCCTGGGAGAAAGACTCCAACGATTCTGCTCTGCCCGAAATCAGCATCATTTCTGAGGACAAACCAAGAAAGAAGGTACCAGACTTTAAGTAATTGCCATCTTTGTTTTAACCTTTCACCCTGCCCAGGTGAAACAGATGTTTTTATAGGGCTCACTTTCTGTAAATGTCTCTCTACGCTTTGCCCAAAGTGACAGAGTTTCGTTTTATAGGGCTGTAGTTTCAAGAATCGACAAAATAATAAATAAATAACGTCATTCTGTAATTTCTGCATTTTATTGTTGTTTTCACTTTTCACTTTTTCATAAAATGGTAATCCTAAAAACAACTCAAAATAAAAACAAGCATTTTTCAGAAAATACACTGCACACACTCTTGCATCCTCTCTATCTCTTCTAAAAATAAATCATCACGTCATGCAGATTGCTTGTTTTAAACCCCATTGAAACATACAATCCAATGCCTTCTCCCAACTTTGAATTCCCGGTATTTGAGGCTGAAGAAGAAGACGAAGAAATTCCAGAGGAGATCTCCTGATTACTCAGACAAGAGGAAAAATCCATTGAACCTCACAAAGAGTCGTTGGAAACGGTCAACTTGGGTACAGAAGAAGAGAGGAAAGAAGTCAAGATTGGGGCACTGCTCAGTCCGATTGTTAAAGAAAGTTTGATAAGACTTCCCAAAGATTTTCCAGATGTATTTGTTTGGTCCTATCAGGACATGCCAGGGTTGGATACCAGCATCGTGGAGCATCATTTACCGTTGAAATCAGAATATCCGCCAGTTAAACAAAGATTGAGATGGACTCATCCAAACATGGCCATCAAAATCAAAGAGGAAGTGGAGAAACAGATTGACGCGGGTTTCCTCGCCACCTCAGAATATCCTCAATGGTTAGCCAACATAGTACCAGTTCTAAAAAAGGACAGAAAAGTCAGAATGTGTGTAGATTACAGGGATCTGAACAAGGCCAGTCCAAAGAATAACTTTCCCCTACTGGACATAGACATGCTGCTAGACAGTACAACGAAGTTCAAAGTCTTCTCCTTCATGGATGGATTCTTGGGCTATAATCAGATAAAAATGGTGCCAGAAGACATGGAGAAAACTTCATTCATCACCCCATGGGGCACCTTTTGTTACAAGGTAATGTCGTTCGGTTTGAAGAACGTCGGGGCAACCTATCAAAGGGTCATGACTACTCTGTTTCATGACATGATACACAAAGAAATCAAAGTGTATGTCGATGACATGATTGCCAAATCTAAAACAGAAGAGGAGCATGTGACCCACTTGTCCAAACTATTCGAGCATTTGAGACAGTACAAACTCCGCTTGAATCCTAACAAATGCACGTTCGGTGTCCGCTTAGGAAACTGCTAGGGTTCATCATCAGCCAGAAAGGAATTGAGGTTGATCTTGACAAGGTCAAGGCCATCCAAGAAATGCCTTCTCCAAAGACTGAGAAACAAGTCAGAGGATTCCTGGGACGTTTGAATTACATTTCCATATTTATATTCCTCATGACCATGACATGCGCTCCAATCTTCAAATTACTCAAAAAGAATCAGGACTGCGTATGGACAGAAGATTGCCAAAAGGCCTTCGACGGTATCAAAGAATATCTGTTGAATTCGCCGATTCTGTCACCTCCAGTGGAAGGAATACCACTGATCATATACCTAACAGTCTTGTAAGACTCCATGGGCTGTGTACTTGGTCAACAAGATGAAACAGAAAGAAAATAGTATGTCATCTACTATCTGAGCAAGAAGTTTACCGACTGTGAAACTTGGTACACTATGCTTGAGAAAACTTGTTGTGCTCTGGCTTGGGCAGCCAAACGTCTTCGCCAGTATATAATTTGTCACACTACTTGGTTGATCTCCGAAATGGATCTGATCAAGTACGTCTTTGAAAAACCTGCTCTCACGGGAAGGATCTCCCGTTGGCATATGTTGTTATCGGAATACGACATTGAGTACCACGCTCAAAAAGCCGTCAAAGGAAGTATTTTAGCCAATCATTTGGCTCATCAACCGATTGATGATCAAGAATCAGTCGGGTTTGACTTCCCAGACGAAGATGTCATGTACTTGAAAATGAAAGATTGCGATGAACCGCTACCCGGTGAAGGGCCAGAACCAGGTTCCCAATGGGGACTAATCTTTGACGGAGCTATCAACATTTATTGAAACGGAATTGGGGCAATCATTGTAACACCTCGGGATACCCACATTCCTTTCACTGCCAGATTGACATTCAAGTGCACAAACAATGAGGCCGAATACGAAACATGTATCATGGGTCTCGAAGAAGCAATTGACTTGAGAATTAAGAACTTGGATGTGTATGGAGACTCAGCCCTGGTTATCAATGAGATCAAAGGAGATTGGAATACATACCAATCAGGACTGATTCCTTACAAAGACTACGTGAGAAGGTTGTTACCATTCTTCAACAGAATTGAGTTTCATCACATCCCTCGTGAAGAGAATCATATGGTTGATGCATTAGCCACTCTCTCTTCCATGATTAGTGTAGGTCAATGGAATGACGTACCTAAGATTGACATAATGCGCCTAGAACGGTCCGCTTACATCTTCACAATTGAAGCAGTCATAGACGACAAACCTTGGTATCACGATATCGAATGCTTCCTTCGGACACAAGAGTACCCGCCTAGGGCATCCAGAAAAGACAGAAAGACTCTCAGAAGATTGGCAGGCAGCTTCTTTCTGAGCGGTGATACACTCTATAAGAGAAACTTTGACATGGTCTTGCTCCGATGTGTAGACAAACCAGAAGAAAACATGCTGATAAAAGAAATTCACGAAGGATCCTTTGGCACTCATGCCAACGGACACACAATGGCGAGAAAAATTCTAAGAGCAGGATACTATTGATTGACCGTGGAATCCGATTGCTATAAGTACATGAGGAGATGGCACAAGTGTCACATATACTCAGACAAAATCCATGTACCCCTTTCTCCGCGAGGAGGAGAACCCAATTCTGGCGATAAGGTGGTCGCGTCACCGATAAAAATTACTCGCTACACTTGTTATATATATATATATATATATATATATATATATATATAACTGTATTGTTGGAAGCTTACTCGCCTGTAAGTTTTTATCAGCTTTCTTTACATGCTTTCATATATATATTTGTCTGTATTGTTGGAAGCTTGCTCACCTGTAAGTCCTTCTTTCATATCCTTTTAAATACTTGTCATATATCCACTGTATATATACTTGTATACCTGCTTAGAGTTTTCCCCGACAACTAAGTTTAGAATTAGGTAAAGCTAGTTGGTCACTCTTAAATACAGTCAAAACTAGTTCCCCATAGGAATTTCCAGATACAGTCTGTATTGTTGAAACTTTTCTCAGACTGTCACTATTAGAAAATTGTCAAAGAAATTCATTTCCCCCTGAGAGGATTAATTCCCGGTGAAACCTCTCTTGAATTTCTTCAAACCCTAGAACTATTCACTAAAGAATAGATTATTCCCGGTGAAACTTTTCTTGAACTCTTCTTAAGTTTGGACCCACGGGCTTCCTAAAAGCATCCCAGCCTCCTCTTGGGCTTTGTACAAGGACCCTCCGGCTTCTTAGAAGTTCTCATGCCTTCTCTTGGGCTTAATACAAGGACCCTGAAGACCTCTTAAAGGTATAAGACAGGACTTAGTCATCCTTTCCTAGAGCAGTCTTTCTAAAAGAGTCAAAACCTTGACCAATTTAGGGTTGATTCTCATCCCTTATAACACCTGCTTCCTCTTGGGCATCATACAAAGATACACTCTTCCATACCAGTAGACTTGGACGGTCTAATCCCCTCTTGGATCTCAAAGACATTCTCAAGTTCCCTACAAACACATGAAAAACCCTGGTCATCTAATCAATCTCCAGTAGAGTTAAAACCCTCACAGGATCTAAAACTCAGTCTTTCATCCTAAATTTCCCCAACTAGGGTCAGCTTATCATCACAACCTCAAGGCATCTGATACCTCAACTCTTCTATAACCCTCAGCAAGAGTTGATTCCCCAACTTGGACCTGCCTTTGGATCTCAATAATCCTTAGCAGAAGTCAACCTCTTCTTAGGCTTTGTATAATGATTTTTCCTCAGCAGAATTAGCCCCAACAACACCCTTTTATTGAGTCCATCTTCTTTCTTAAGACACTCTCTTGTTGAGTTAACTCTTTCTAGCCTCAATCTTGGGCTTTGTACAAGACAGACAAAGCACTCTCTTGTTGAGTGAATCACCTTAAGGCACTCTCTTTTTTAGTCAACCTTTTTCAGCCTCTTCTTAGGCTTTGTATAATGATTTTCCCCAACTGAGTTAGCTTTCAAAGGACTCTCTTGTTGAGTCAATCACCTTTCAAAGTACTCTCTTGTTGAGTTAATCACCTTTCCATACTCTCTTATTGAGACAAATGGTACAAAAGCACTCTCTTGTTGAGTAGGCCATTCTTTTAGCCTCACTCTTGGGCTTTGTACAAGACATATATAAACTTTCTCCAACAAAGTCAAAATCTTCAGAACCTTCTCTCAAGCTCTGGATAAATATCTTCCCCAGCGGAGTCAATTCCTCTCAGCCTTCTTTTAGGATTTGAGAATTAATATCCCTAAGCGGAGTCAATCTTCTTTTCAGCCTCAATCTTGGGCTTTGTAGAAGACACCCATAAATATCTTCAGCTAAGTCAGTCAAATATCTTTCAGCCTCAATCTTGGGCTTTGTACAAGACACCTAAAATATCCTCAACATAGTCAATCTCTTTTCAGCCTTAATCTTGGGCTTTGTACAAGGAAAATCATACTCTCCAATAGAGTCAATCCCTTTTCAGCCTCAATCTTGGGCTTTGTACAAGACACCGTATAAATCTCTCCAGCAGAGTCAATCTTCTTTTAGCCTCAATCTTGGGCTTTGTACAAGACAGACAAAATATTCCACTGGAAAAGTCAAATTTTAGCCTCCTCTTAGGCTTTGTATAATGATGTCCCCCAAAGAGTCAGTCTCTTTTTTTAGCCTCAATCTTGGGCTTTGTACAAGACAGATAAACACTCTCTTGTTGAGTCAGCCTTCTCCAGCCTCCTCTTAGGCTTTGTATAAAGACTTCCCCAGTGGATTCAATCAATCTCTTAGCTTCAACCTTGGGCTATGATCAAGGCACACAAAAATCAACATCCCCCTCAGAGGAAATCAAAATCTCTCTGTAGGAAGATACTTCTCCGTGATATCACATATCAAAACAGACATTCAAAACAAACCCTAATCCCAGATAACTGCTGTAAGTGGCACACTTGTTGATTCAAATATCTAAGTTGCCATCCATCTCTTATCCTGGTAAACTTCCTCTTTCATCTAATTGTTGTAAGCGGCAAGCCTCTGGATTATTTACATCCACGCCACTGTCCCTCTCTTAGCATGAAAGACTCCTAAGGAAAAATGGCATTACTCTACACTGAGTTAAAGTTTTCTCCTTCAAGACAAGTCCCCTATAAAGGAAATTATGGCATTGCTGGATTCTCATATCCTAGTTAAAGTAACCCTCCTTTATAAACAGTCACCCAACAGTTGTGATAAACAGACGAGATGTCTCCCTTTAAAGATGACAAGTTCTCTCTCAGTCAAACCTTTTAGCTTCAATCTTTCGCTTTGAACAAGACACAAACAAACCTTTTAGCTTCAATCTTAGGCTTTGAACAAGACACAAATGAACCTTTAGCTTCAATCTTGGGCTTTGAACAAGACACCAAAACATCATCTTTTCCTCCCATAAAATAGGAGGAACTACGATTGCTCTGATTTCCCTGTTTCTTTAAACGGGAATACGTAGGCATAAGATTGCGAAATCTTAGCGAGCATACTAATCAAACACTCTAGGTCCATTACCTTCACACCGATCAAAACTGAAGTCCAGTACCTCACCAAAATCCTCAAAAACTCTCTCTCTCATATCTCCCAAAGAAGAAACTTTCCCAACCCACCAACAGATAAACACCATCAAGTATAAAAGCAGAACCTATTGCTAACAACCTGTGGATAACCACATATAGGATGGGTAATTGACAACTCCCCATTGTATAACCTGACCCCGAACTCCCCGAATCTCTCTTAAGCGTTTGTTCAGTTAAACATTCCCGTGCAAGGTTAGTTTTAGATAGCTTCCCTTTCCCTTCCAGCTTCACGGGATAAATAAGAAATCAGAAAGTAGCACCCCACTCCTACCGTTGCGGTGAGGAGAAACCCATGGCGATAAGGTGGTCACGTCACCGACAAAAATCGCACGCTACAAAGATGTGCTCTACAAAAGGAATTATGACTCGGTTTTGCTCAGATGCGTGGATAGACACGAAGCAGACTGAATCATAAATGAAATTCATGAAGGTTCCTTTGGGACACATGCCATTTGGCACACAATGGTCAAAAAGATCTTTAGGGAAGCTTACTACTGGATTACAATGGAAACTGATTGTTATCACCACATGCATACATGCCATAAATGCCATAGCTAAGCAGATAAGATACATGTGTTACCACTTCCTCTGAATGTCTTAACGTCACCTTGGCCCTTTGCCATATGGGGCATAGATGTGATTGGACGCATTGAGCCAACAGCTTGAAACGGACATCGCTTCATCTTGGTGGCTATTGATTATTTCACTAAATGGGTGGAAGTTGTATCTTATGCCAATGTTACCAAACAAGTGGTCACTCATTTTATCAAGAAAGAAATCATCTGTCGTTATGGAGTTCTAAATAAAATCATTACTGATAATGGCTCAAGTCTCAATAACATGATGATGAAAGAATTGTGCGAAAGCTTCAAGATTGAGCACCACAATTCAACACCATACCATCCAAATATAAATGGGGTTATTGAGGCAGCAAATAAGAACATCAAGAAGATCATTCAGAAGATGGTGAAAACGTACAAAGATTGGCATGAAATGCTACCATTTTCTCTACATGGCTACCGCACTTCAGTGCATACTTCCACTTGGAAAACTCCATTCTCTTTTGTATATGGTTGTAATACCCTAACTTTTACCCCTAAGATCCCACATGCCATTTGCATCATTACATACACAAACAAGATCACAATCATTGGTTCTACTGCCCTTCTCTGTGAGTTTGTTTCTGAGGGAGATCACCAAGCATATGTGTTTTTTTCTTACTTACTTTATATTTGTTTATGTTTACTAACCTCCAACCAAAATACCAAAAATATTTTTCAATTTGCATGTTTCTTCTTCTCTCTGTGTTTAGGGTTTTGCAGGGAGATTGATGACAAAGGCATTGGTTCAAAGTCAAGTGTGGTTATTTAGTTATGGTCAAGATCAGATGGAAGTTTGACCTAATCTTTGTCAAACTATCAATAGATTGCTTCAATTGCAAGTATATGTATCAGTGGGCTATTTCTCATGCAATGTGTATCCAAAGTCAAGTGGTCTTGTGTTGAAATTCATCAGATTACCAAGCAATGATTTATGGAAAAGTCTGGTTCAAAATCGTGATCAAATGGCCCATCAGTGCAAATTGTGTTCATCTGTGAATTTATTTTCCTACAGATTAATTCAGGACATATTCAAAGCGATTCAGAACTTATTTCATTTATTATCAGAGATTCAGAGATTTGTCTGAAACAGGTCAAGTTTGGTGGATTTTAAGTCAAGGGGTGTATCAGTGGCTTTTGATGACGGGCTCATGTTCATTATTCAAGGTATTGAAGTTAAAGATAAAAGTTTCATGGCTGTGTGTGAAAAATATTAGTGAAAGTGCATATCCATTTGCTAAACCATTTTCTTATCCATTTTTGTCCAAATTCACATGTGAAACCATTTCTCCAAATTTCCATAACCATAACTATATCCAATTCACCTATCCATTATTCATAAAATCCATTTTTCTCTTAATATCCATTATCAATTCATACCCATTTCCCAACTATCCATTTTTCTAACCAATTTTTTCTAATATCCAAATATCATTATCCATTATTCCTTATCCACTTTTAATATCCAATTCATTCAACGATCATTTACATTTTTTATCAAATTCATTCAATATCCATTCTTAAACTAAAATCCACATTTTTTTTTTCTTACCCATGTATATTTTACATCCATTATTTTTCCATATTCCTAACCAATTTCCTAGGCCCATGCTACAAAAAACCATACAAAGTTCATTATAAAACAATTACCAAAAAAAACTCTACAAAATGAGATTCATGGAAAACAAGGAAAGGTTCATGATTCAAAGTCCAAGGTCCACCAATAATTACTAAAAAACTTGCAACAAAATTGAGAAAAAAAATTAAGCTACATGAAGAAGAAGCAATTATTCAAGCTCCCATCAAGTCATAAGCCCATGACACACCACTTTCAAGCTTTGAATCAACTAAATTAGTGCTACTTGATACACCTCACGTCTTGCCAAGAAACCTGGTTCACAATGCAAGCCGAATTCATTTCACAAATGCTACTTTACAAGCTGCTAGCCACTACTTGCCAAGCTAACGAAACCAAAGCTCAAGCAGCACACCAAGCTTGCCAAGCCCACGCAACACAAGTTTTAGTTGCTACTTCAAAAGGTATTCAACATCAAGCCAAAGCCTTGAAGCCTTATTTCCGAGCTGCACTACAAGCCTCTCACGTCACTCCTTGCACCAAACAGCCAAGCCAAGCCACTCATTCACAATTCCTTTCACACTTCACAAGCTGCAACGCGAGCCATAACATAATGCAAGCATCAGAACAAAACGGCATACAACGCAAGCTAGCAAAATCAGAAACGACAACAAAAAAATTGCAACAACTCACGCGTAAACTCATCAAGCAAAATGCGAGTGAAAATAAAAAATGACATTCAATCCCTTCCATTTTCCATCTATAATAGAGAGAAAGACTCACTCATTCTTCAAGCTTGAAGAGCCAAAAACATACTGCCAAATTGATACCTCAAGCTTCATCATCTTCTTCATTCTAAACCTTTATCACATTCTGCAAATTCTTCACTAATTCTTCATCCTTCAAGCTTCAACAATTTTCAACCATAATAAATTCTCCAAATCCCCTCACTTCAGAAGCTTCATCATCCTTAATTCTTCATCACCATAACCGAACCTTCAACCAAATTCACAACCAATTCCTTGCAACAATAATTTATTCAACAACAAAAACATCAATTTCGTGTGGATTTAAAGAGGAGGAAGAGAATTTGAACGTTACGAACCTTAAATCAATTTGGAGTTCGGCGTCAAGATTTTACGGTTTGAATTCGAGCTTTTGATTGTTTAATCTTTGAAATTAAACGTATATTTGGAATCTACATTGTGTTTCGATCATTTCTATCGCATCTCCTGTCCCGCCGCTCCCGTATGATGAATCTTGCTTCTACCTCCTGCATATGAACAGTATCAGCCGCGATTTCCTTTTTGTGAAGAAGACGAATCCGTTTTTCATGTTTCTTTGATTCAGTTTTTTGTTTTTGTTGTTTTAATGCTTTTTCCATATGATATGTTGGGTCGGGCCCACGAATCCTCTTTCTTGAAGCTCATAGCATTGCTACTATACCTCCCTCCTTGCGCCATGTACCTGCCTTGGTGATCATATTTTTTTTCTTGTTTTCTTCAATATTCTTTAACTAATGTCATTTCCTTTTTAAAATTTCTATTAATTTTTCTTATTAACTTCTTTATTTTAAAAATCATTTTGATTATCTTCAATTTAAAAATCTCTAAAAAATTTATTTAGTGCATCATTTGATTTTTTTTTTCCTCATTTGCATTTTCTTATGGCATTTTTTCTCTTTGATTTTATGTTGATTGTTGGTTGTTCTTGAATCTTAGCTAATGTGATCCTAAGTATCATCAACATCATTGAAACTTGGGTGTTGATGGAGTGAAAAATCTAACCGCCAAGATGGTTGAATGATGTTGATGATAACTTGATTCATCATTTGATTCAATTTGGTTTTGATCTTGTGTCTTGTTATTCTCTTCTTCTTCTTTTTCTTTTGGTCAATGAAATCTATGGATCATGGATTGTTAGTTTTCAAGGATGATTAATCTTTATTATTTCAAATCTATGGATGACTGATCATTTGGATCATTCTCCATACTTTAGAATAGTGATAGATTGCCTTTGATTAAACGATGAAAAATCTTGATTAAGATGAAACTGTTACCTCTTTTCTTTTAGATTGACGAGCTTTAGGAGAGTGACTTATATGTCACTTCTCTAGCTTGTATTAGCACAAATATTGTTATTGACCGACCTCCCATATTATGACCTTCTTTATAGGTTGTGCTACGATTGCTTAACATAGCGCTACATCTTGTCCCGAAACGGAAATCAAGTCGTTTTTGTAAGTGAGATTGTCAGCCTCCTACTCTCCACAGTGTGGTGTGAAATAGATGGTCTCTTTGTCATTTAAGAGAGCTAGCGGCATACTTGTCGATTTTATCCAAGTTGGAGCCCTTCTCTTAATGATGTATATATTCATTATTTCATGCTTATGGGTGACTAGTCGAGTATTCTCCGAAAAATGACAAATTGTTCTTCATCACTAATAGTAACATATTAACTATATTGTTGCACTAACTTTACTTTGTGCCATTTAATTCTTGTTCTTTAACTGTTGTAATTTATTTTATGCCTTTATTTTAGCATTTCATATCATATTGTCATCTTGTTTTTCTCTTTGTCCACTTGGACCTTTGTTTATACTTATTCTCTTTTTGTTTGGTCCATTTGGACTTCCTCTTAAGACATTAATAAATATCAAAACACCTAAAAACTTGGTTCTCTTAATCTAGGATTGTTGCGACCTTGTGATTGGACTTGGACTTTTGACTTAGATCTAGGACTCTTGCCCTATGCTCTTGGAGATTTAAGACCTTGTCCCTTTGTGTTGCCTTTATCTGTTTGATGGGAAATTTTCTGTGTGCAGGTGTTGTTACTTTGACCTTATGAAAATCATTTGATGCATGACTCTCCTAATTGGCTTTTAACCCTTGGGAAGACCTTACTTTGACTTTGTTATGGCTTAACTTGGGACTTTCTCGGATGCTTTAATTCGTCTAGTTATTATGTTTGTGGCTTAAATCCAAAAGGGAAAAGGAATGCTTATGTTGAATTTTTGTCTAGTGTTTGCTCCTTGTGTGGTTAGATCTTTCCTTCTTTACCTTTTATTTTATGTTTTAGGGTAGTCACTTCATCTCCTCCCTATTCTTCAATTTTCAAAATCTTCTCCCTTTTTCAAAACCTTCTTGTTTTCAAACTATAACCTCTTTCATAATAAAACCTTGACTTTGTCAAGTGTTTTTTCAAACTTCATTTTCTTTAATAAATGTTAATCAACTTTAAGCATATTTTGACCATTTCAAAAAGACTTTAAAAAACACTTACACTCATTCAAACTTTTGTGCCTTTGCACTTTTCATTTAAAACTTTTCACAAAGTTTAGACATGAGTCATTTTCATAGTAGAGATGTAATTCTCCTATTCCCCATAATATTAAAGATGTTGACATTTTCCACTTAGATGTTGAGTGATAGACTTGTTAATTTTTATCCAAGCAAAAATCCTCCATCTTAAGATGATGCAAATGTTATTTTCTTATACTTGTGGGCGACTAGTTGTAGTCTTCTCCTTAAAATGACGACTTTTCTTTTCATTTAAATGAACCAAACAAACCAATTTTATTATTTGTACCATGAACTACGAGGTTTTGATCCTATACTGTACTTTGTGGGTACGTAGGCATGAGGCTCAAGAAGTCTCTCGAAACACAAAAATCTTAAAAAATATTTCTTTTCTCATCTCCCCAATCTCATTTCAAGCAAGCATTTTCAAACCAAAAAGCGTAGATATTTCAAAGGGTTCCTATAGAGTACTATAGACGTTTTGGGTGCTAACACCTTTCCATTGCGTAACCAACCCTCTTACACTGTCTCTATTTATTTGTTCTTGTTTAGAATTTTCTTAGGTTTTCTTTGCTCTTTTTCCTTTCCTTTTGGACGAAATAAAAGTGTGGTGGCAACTTTTGTTCTATGAGTCAAGTTAGTCAATAACTTACACTCACAATTTTTATCACTACAAAAAAGTGGTTACTCTGCTGGGGACTCTAGTTCTTAGCGGGTTCAGCCTACTTTGATTTATTTACGCTTATTTGATTGATTTATTTGTTATTGCTTGTTTTGTTTGGGTGTTTGGTGATCTCTGTGTGGTGAGATAGGTTCTATACTCGAACCTGGGAGCTCTTATGATAGGATGTATGGTATAATCGAGGAGATATGCGTGGAGTAGTCCTTTGCATGTAAAGTCGAGATCCACCGCTCTGTGGAGGCCCCTTTGGAATTAATAATGTCATACCGAGTAGTCATGTTTGGCATTACTTTTTCCGACCTGGGAGCCCGAGAAGCTGAGGACTTTAGAACCCTTTAACCCATCTTGGTCTATTAGGACGTAGTGCAGTGATTATCTACGAGTAGGCCTAAGATGGTTGTCACGCGATCCTACACTCGAACGAGTTTCTCTTGAGAATATTATCGGTTAGTGAGTAGTCGTTCATACCGGTAATATCCGAAAGATAGAATAATAACTCTAGGAACTCTTTAGAACCTTGTTCTACATGTGTTTATACCTTTAGTACATAGCTTTGTGAGTTGGTTCTTACCCTTGTCTCCATGCTCGTGACTCGGAACCTTTGAACATGTGTGCCTTGTGTGATCTTGTTTGTGGTTGTTGCATCCATGCACTCATGCATTCATGGGCATTTTTCCTCAGTTTTTAAGGAACTTAGAGGTGTTTTTTTGCAAATATTTCAAATATCAGTGATCTTGGATATTGAGAAAATGAACACTAAGAAGTACACTTTCACGAGTCTTGACTTACAAGAGTTGAGAAAGCTTGGATCTTTGGTATCTAGTCCTGTGGATTTCGAAGGCCGTTATGGGAGACTCTCATCTATTTTGAGGAATGATGTTGAAGAGGGGATTCTTAATACCTTGGTTCAGTTCTACGATCCGTTGCATCGTTGATTTACTTTCCCAGATTATCAGTTATTGCCAACCTTAGAGGAGTATGCCTATCTTATGGGTGTGCCAGTCTCTGATAGAGTGATTTGAGTAACGTGTCACGAAGAGATCTAGGGAGCCAGAGGATTTATTTTCCTCTAGCACTTCATCATCTGCTCATCTTCCTACCTCTGGAGGATGGAAGAGCATTGTGGAACAACTCGTGATGGGGAAGGACACCATGGAGAGCTACTATGAGAGAGAGAGATCAAGAGGCTTCGTGAGAAGTATCAGCCTAGGATTGGGTCATCTTCTAACATGATTCCATAGATCTAGTTTTATTTCACTTATGTATTTAGACTTTTTGAGATTGTATTTCAGACTTTGTAATCCTTTTTCCAATATTAATGAAATGGGATATTCAGTATTCCAAATTGTGTTATTTCAATAATATTGCAATTCGCTTTAAGGCTCCTTGAAAACTTACATTTTCATTTGCACATCCAACATCATTATGCATTGGATCTTGTCTTTCCCTAGTGTCTTATATCTTTCCCTTGGTATTCATTCAGACAAGTTGTTGTATCACTACAATACTCCGACTAATCAAAGAAAGAAGATGGATCAGTTGCAACAAGAAAACCATGAACTTCGTGAAGAGGTAACCACTCTGAAAGATAACTTGGAGAGACTCTCCACAATGATGGAAACTTTGGTGGCTGCTCAAAATCATCCACCACCATCTCCTCCTCCACAGACTCCTATACAGAGAATAGTGATTTCAGGGATCGTCCCAACGCCCATTTATGTGGCCCCAATCAATACTTCTCAACACTTTGTGCCTCCTGGCTTTCCCTGGGGCATGCCTCAAAACTTTATTCCTGAAGGGTATATACCTGCTGCTGAAGTTACTATTGTTCAACCGATGATGTCAATTCCTCCTTCTGTGGTGCACACTGTTCCACAAACTAATGAACCAATATTTCATGCTGAACCAAGTGAGAGCTTGGGTGTCTTTGAGCGTATGAATGAATTTCAAGATCAGTTCCAAGAAATTCAAAAGAAGATCAAGGATCTAAGGGGTAAAGAGTTGTTTGGAAATAATTCCTCTGACCTCTGTTTGGTTCCCAATGTCAAAATTCCGCATAAGTTCAAGGAGTCGTACTTCGAGAAATATAAGGGCAACTTCTGTCCTCTGAGTCATCTTGTGATGTATGCTCGGAAAATGTCCACCCAAATTGATAATCACTAATTGCTGATCCACTATTTCCAGGATAGTTTGACGGGTGCAGCCCTGAAATAGTGCATGAGACTTGATAGTTCCCAAATTAAGACGTTCAATGACCTCAAAGAAACTTCCATTCGTCAGTATAAGTACAACTTATATATGGCACCGGACCGTGATCAACTCTGCGCAATGTCTCAGAAAGATAAGGAAACCCTCAAAGAGTACGGGCAGAGGTGGCGCGAGATTGCAACTCAAATAAGCCCTCCGTTTGAGGAGAAGGAAATGATAAAAATCTTCTTGAATACTTTGGGTCCGTTTTATTATGAATAGATGATTGCGAGTGCTCCCAGTGATTTTACAGAAATGGTTAACATGGGAATGAGATTAGAGAAAGCTGTCAGTGAGGGACGTTTGTCTAAGGAGGGAAGCTCTGCTGGAAATTCTAAGAAGTCTGGGGGAAGTCTTTCTAAGAAGAAAGAAGGCGAGACCAATGCCATTTCCCATGACAGACGTAGAAGGAATTATGGTAGGAATGATCAGCATCAACAACATGTTGCATTCGTTACTCCTATTATCAATTTAACTCTTGTTGTTCAGACAACTCTCGCTCAACAACGTACTCACCAACAAAATAATCAGTAAAATTATATTCAAAAGAAAGCACAATTTGATTCAATTCTGATGTCCTATGCGGAATTATATCCTGATTTGATACAAAAGAATTTGGTACAGACCAGGGTTCTGCCAACTATTCCAAAGGAACTTCCCTGGTGGAATTATATCCTGATTTCGAAGACACTACTCTCAGTGTGCAAGCCAATGCCGTTACTTAGGGGTGATCATAAGCAGGAAGGATGTTCCTTAAAGCTCGGACTGAAATAGTCTCCTTAAATCATTAGTTCATTTACTGCAACTTTATTTGTAATCTTTTATGATTGTTAATGCTTTTTTTGCATGTAGAAACTTGTTTGATTTTGAATATTAATCATAATACAATGAGTATGTTTGTCTTGAAGTATTCCATTCGCATTCGCTCATAAAAATGTTTTTTATTGCAATACGAACTTCTTGTTTAAACTCTTGGAGGGAGGATGATGATTTGAAAATGAAAAATTCCTGGTTGTATGCTTTTGAATAAGACCCTGCTGATGATGTAAGGCATTGTTTCAAATTCCCAAACACCGGAGATATAAGGAATATAATCCCTTGTTAACCCCTTTGAGCCTTGAAGTAGGAGTTTCTTTTCTAAATGAAAAACCCTCACATTTTAACCTGGGGCAGGGTAGTCTTCAGTTAATTTGACCAAGTGTTCAAATTTCCAAAAAGAGTGTGTACCTAAGGACCAACCACAATGGTTATCCCTCATTCATGAAGGAAAGAGACAGTCACAACCCTTTTAACAAGTCACATAAGCCAATGTCACATGATTTGTTCAAAAAGGGGGGGGGGGGGAGAAAGAAATCAAAAGAAGAAAAAGAAAGAAAAAGCCCGCTAAGTCGAAAACTTGAAAACAAGTGACTTAGGCAAAATTAGGGCATCCCGCTGGACATCAAAAATTTCAAAAGAATTAGTCCAGGAAAAAATTAGGAAAAAAACAAAAGAATGAAAATACGAAAAACGAAAAGATAGGATTACAAACAAAAATCCTCATCAAAAGAACAAGTTTGTGTGACTACAAACACGAAAGACAAAAAGGGTGACTGTCATTCCCCCAAAAAAAAAACCTCAATTATCAGTTTCATTGGTTGCTCAACCATCACAAAATCCTTTTGAGAGATGAAAATTTGTGTCAAATTAGCTGAATGTAAGACTGAAGAACATCACAAAGAATGGGAAGGTACAAATAAACTTTGAGCCTAAAAATCCTTTTTTTTTTTTCTGAAAAAACCATGAACCAGACCATGTTACAGCCCTCAAAAGACCTAATTGAAGCAGGTTTATTTTGAAAGCATACATTAACGAGATAACATTCCTGACTCCCATGAGTTGTGTTAAAATATCTTTTTTGGTATCGTATATGCATCCAAAATCAATGTCACATCTTAACTAGTGATTCGTTCACAAGATTTTGCGACATCTTTTCAGTAAAAACTTCAAGATAAACATGTGTAATTGCATTAGAATTAACATTCTCAGAATTAATATTTTCTGCTTGCATACATTTGTTTGACATCATGGAAGCTTACATATGAGCATCAGTGATGAACTTAATCTTTTGAAGTCTGAAACTCTTATGAGTAACTGACAAATCATTTCAAAGAATGACCATATCCAAGGGCATGTCGCCTGAGGATTTTGTTGAGCCTAAGCAAGTTTGTTTTCCCAGTTGATGCTATCCCAGGGGAAAAGATTGAATACTCCATTGATCAAACAATGTGCCAAGTTCAGTCAATCTGGGGCAGTTACGTCGAGATTTGACGAATCTCTCAGAGTTTGAAGACACTAAGGCAGATTATCTCAAGTCCTTATGGTACAAAGTTTCTTGAGGAAAATTTCTTATATACCATGAGGTTTGGTGCAAAAGTCAATTATTATACAGCTGATTTAACACAACAGAACTCAATGTTCTCCCAATCAGAGTTTGTTCTTTTTTATGTTTTCCTCGGTAGAGTCCGGTGTGAATCTCAAGGAGAAGTTGATCTAGTTAATGCATTCCTCAGTTGAGTGTTAGTTCAAGAATTCCCAACTCGGACTCCCCTACTAAGTCTTGATTCAGATTTCTTCAGCCGAGCGTGGTTCATCTTCCCCAGCTTGTTTATGATCAAGCATATATGAGTGTGAATATGATTATTGGATCCCATCTCGTTTGGTGATAAAACTTGATGAGGAATCCTTGGGAGGTTTCTACCTCCTCTGTTATGGTTTGTTGCTCTTATGACCAATCTGAACCATATTTTTCCTCCTAAGAAATGTGAAGATAGCAGTCAACTATTGGGTTTTCTCTCACCCTATATTGAGTTTTAAGATCCCCCGCAGGTTGACTTTCTGTTATGAGGTTGACTTCTTAATTATCCCCACGATTCCAAGTTGTTTCTCTCAAGGTTGTTAGTAGCCAGAGAATTATCCTTGCCGATCCCCTGCGGAGGTTGTAATGTGAGAGATAGGATACGATCCTCGTCAAATTCATGTTCTTCCCTAGTGAAGTCAAGCATAATTTTGTATCTAGAAGGTTGATTATTGGAAGATTCATCTTTCCACCCCCCGCAGTTGTTAGAAGATTCCCTTCAGATTACTACGGTGTGTTGGAATCAAGAAATCCAATATTTCCCAGTTGAACGCCAGTTCAGGTTTTCCCCAGAAAAATACTATTTGGATGTTCTCCCTCTAAGTATTGATTTAGATCTTCTCTAGTTGAGTATGTTTCTTTTCTCCAGCCAGGTTATGATCAGGAAGTTGAATAATTTTAAGTTCCACCTCTCCTCGATGTGGAATCCTCATGCAGAGTTTTATCCTCTGGTTGTGATGTTATTTCTTTGGTTGCTTCCCGATCAGAGAGCATCGTTTCCTACTAAGAAGTGTTGATATAACAGTCATCTGTCAAGTTTTCTTTCACCTTGTGTTTGGTATTGATTTAAAATCCCCTGCAGCTTGACTTCTTGTTATGACGTTAACTTCTTACTTTCCCCTGCAAGTCCATGATTCCTTTTTCATAGATGGCTAGTCCTCAGAGAGTTTTCTTGTATCCCTAGCAGATCTACGTTGTTCCCCAGTGGATCTATCATTCTTCGTAGTAGGTCTCTTTATTCCTTTGAAGCAGATTTCATGTTGTTATCCCTTTTGTGGATTATCAATGTTAGAAGATTGATCTTTGGGTTTTTCCGAATAGTGGATCAAGAGAATGGCATGTCCTCTTAGTGAGTAGTGGTTCTCAGTTTTCATGTGGTATGTCAAGGATACAATTATATATGCTCTTGTAGGGGACCCCCAGGAACTGCGAGTTCACCATTATCAGCTCTATGTACCACCATGGACGAGTGGTTATGTCATTACATGGATACAGGTCCGATCCTTCATATGGCATCAAGTTTTCTATCTTGAGGCCCATCTTCTTGAAAAATAGTGAATACATTATATCTCACGAGTTTCCTCTGTCAATAAGAATTTATGTCACATCGAATTGTCCGAATTTGGCGATGATGATCAGAGGAAGACTTCATTTAGGGCTCTTCCAAGTTTCTCACTGTTGCGGTGAGAATCGGATATCAAGCTATTATATTAACTTGAATCGCAGTTCTTTAAATGTTCACCACCGTCTTTGATTTATCTAAAGGAAAGGTTCAAGAACGAAAAAAAAACCTAAGAAATCTAAGGTTCGGGGGGTTGGTTATGCCTAGGGAAGGTATTAGCATCCTAAACGTCTGTAGTACTCTACAGGAACCTCTTGTTAGTACTTATGTTATCTATTACTCGCTTGCTAAGGGTGCTATGATAAAGGTTGAAATCCTAGGGGTAAGTATCTAAGTATACTCGGCAAGATATCGCATCTTGTGCCTACGTATCCTGACGGGAGTGGAATCAGAGTATCCGTAGTTCTCCTCAAGGAGGAAGAGGAACTTCTTGACGGGGTCAAGGTTCCAGGGGGAAAGTAATGTCCATGGAAAGACATTACATAGAGTACGGAGCCTCTAAAGTTTGAGTTGGTTTAAAAGGGATGGATGTAAATGTTCACGGCGAAACATTTACGTGGAGTACGGCGACTCCGAACCTAAGGCTAGGATACTAAATGTCTGCGGCGAGACGTGGAGTACGGCAACTCCGAATCCTAAGGCTAGGGTTAAGGGAAGGTTCTAAATGTTAGTCCTATGACGTGGCAGTCAATATTATGGTACCTTTCCTTTGGAATGTGATTAAAGGGAAATTAACCTATAAGTTAGTTATTAATTGTTATCTAACTAGGGCATATGAGCACAAGCAGTTGTATTATACAAGAATATTAAATATCAAAACTAAAGGCATGATTGGATAATCAGCATATGAAGCATGTAATAAGGTTCAAACGATTTGTGAATCGAGACATCCTATCACGAATCAAATATACATTAAGTTAAGTACATGTAAAGATTAGGAATGCATAAGTACGTGAGGGCATGAAATTTGGTTTGATATAGATCGAGGCTAAGGTTTTTTACTTTGTTTTAAAAGAGCTATACACAACTAACAATTTTAAATTAGTACAAATATTCGATCAATATAAATGTTCACTAAAAGGGAAAAGAAATAGTTATAGGTACTTGATTAAATTTTAATAAAATTAAATATAAAGTTCAAAATTTTTTTTAAATCGATTAATTATAAAAAGAAAGAAAAAGAGCCAACTTTAAATGATTAAAATATGTTAAGTTAACAATTAACAAAAATATTTCATTAAAGGTATTTTTCTATTTAATATAAAATGAAAAAAAAGTTAATATTTATTAGGATAAAAAGAAAAGGAAGTAAGTAATTAAAAGGAAAAACTGGAAATAAAAAAAAAAAAAGAAGTAAAAACGTAGACAGGGGGTGTGAGAAGGAGAATCACACGGGCTAAATGGTTTTAGGCACATCCGAATTCTCTTAATGGAGTTTTAAGAAGAAAAAAAACGGCGAGTATGTTTACAAAGGTTCTAACACTCAGCCTTGCCATCTCCTTCATTGTCTCTTCTCTCTTGTTCTTCTTTCGCTCTCGTCCATGACATAAACACACATCCGCCGTGGCTTCGTCCTCCATCTCGCACGCCATTCTTCATCAACATTGTGTCCCTTAAACCTCACCCTAATTTCCTACAATTCCTCCTCAATCAAACCGAAACCCGCGAGCCCCAAATCGAGAAAAATTCAGACGATTCGTAGACAAATAAAACAATAGTTGCTACTCACATTATCAAAGCAATGTAGAGGAGGAAGTTTAGAGAGCTTACCTGTCAGAGTTCGTCCGACGCATCTTCGGCGGCGATGTTATCACGGTATGCTTCAAATACTCTTCTTCTTCTCTTTGACCCGTGTGCAAATTGTTATTGATTGTTGATGTTATTGTTGCTTCAATAGTGTGGCTTTGAACTGATAACGGTATGCTTGCGTGTCTGCCCTGTTGTTGTGTGCTTCTGATTTTCTCTTCTAATGTGATCTTTCTGATATCCTGTGACTTCTTTTCCCTCTGCGTATGAGTATGTGTGTGATTGGCTTGATTTGGTTGAATGAGCTTTGGTTATCTGTGAAATTTTTGTTGCGTGAATACTGATATTGTTGAAATGGTTTTTCTGTGTATGGTTTGTGTGATTGTTGAAGTCTGTCATTATGTTTTGTGGCTTGTGTTTTCGATTTGTGAATTCTGAAGTTTGTATGAACGTGAGTTCTTGTGACTTTTCTGTGAATATGATGCTATTGTGGTTGTTCGTATCTGTGTTCTTTTGAGTATGTGAATGGTATCTTCTTTTATAGACTTGCCAATTAATCTTGATTAAATGTTATCCTTCAATTTGTCTGATTGTGTTAGGGAAGTGTTATGGAAAGAAAACAAACAAATGATGTTATTTCCTTTTTCGAACGAAACCTGCATGTGACCTGTTTGTGTATTGCTTTGGAAAGAAATTTGAACTGTCTGGAATCTGATGAAAGCTCATGAATAAAATTCCATTTTTGTTCGAACATTTTAGAACAACCTCTTTATTCAACTTAAATTCTCCTTGAGTGCTGTCTTGAACGTGTTTAGTGATTATTGATGATGAAAGTCATGAATGTTTGGATTGTGTTTCCTAACTGTTTTGGAAACTTGATTGATTTTGGTTGAATTTTGTTCTTGAACTGCTTTGGATTTTGCTGTGATAATAACGCAGGGATTCCTTGGAGCTATTTTTTTATCACAAACATCAAACGACATGTAAGATTGCTGATTTAGAACTTCACATCCACTGGCATGTTTGACCCAATTGTCATCCAAGGTATGTCGCATGTTATTCGAAGTGTGAAGTGTGAACATAGCAGTAATAGTGGCCATGATGAGTGTTGCAACCAAAATGAACCAGGACTCCATATAATGAGTAATGTACATCGCCATCATGTGAGCCACTGATGTAAGGTTCTAAATTTGCACACCATTTTCATCTTTGTATACTCTTGTCCATAATACGTGTTATTCTTGACATGAAGCTAAATGTTGCTCTTGACCTTTGATTTTTCTTTCGAGTACAGGATGTTTGGCTGTGGATAGCATAGGCTCAAAAGGAAGTACCTTTAGTTTAGCACGTGATTGCCCCGTGTCTGGTGATAGGCGCTTTCATCCTATTCATCATCATGATGGTTACTGAGATGCCATGGCTATTAAATTCATGTCCTTGATCCTGTACCAAAGCTGCAAGAATTGCAACTACAAGTATTAAGAGTCTATCCGCATTTGGGGGCCCACCATGAATTTAGCAGTGCAAAGGGCCACCTGTATTTGTAACAGATCTTAATGATATTTTGGGGTTTAACTTTCTTGGATTTGAGATCTTGAGTGATGGCATGATTTGAACTTTTCTTCTTGGAATTGTCTGAACTCCACCGTACCAAGTATAATTATCTTATCAACAATCTTAGTTTCTTATGTGGATCAATATTAGACTTCAAAATCCTTTGGCATTTTCGTCTTCTACTTTAGAAAACATTACAGTATTACAATAAGCACTTCAGTGCTATGATGACACACAACCACTAAATTTTAATGTACAAACTTTAAGATACTCTCATTAACAACAACTTGGAGTTCACGCATATGCACAACAGTTCGCTCATAGGTTCTAATTGACTGTACCACATAAAAATTAAGGAAGCTTTGATCTTCACATAAAAATCAATCCCATGAAAAAAACCCATAAGCTTAACCTTGGGATTTAATCCACTTGAATTTGTAACATTGGCATTGAACTTAGAACCTTGGAATGGCATTCTTGTACCAATTTAACTTAAAATCTTGCACCTTTGAATTTCCACCTTGAAAAACTTATGCTTGGATGCACTTAATTTTCAAACCTCGTCATGCTTTGAATCCTTGGATAAAACTCCATCTTTTTTGACACTAGAAATCACCCTTAGTACGTTGATTGCACTTAAGCTTGTAGCCTTACTATAAAGATAAGGACTTGAATTTGACATAAATATATTGGAATTTTGAATATTGGAATTAAGCTGGATAACACTCATTCTTCTTTAATCTCATGAGGACAATAGTATGCCAAAACCTTTTTGAATTAAGCTTGAATTTTCATGAGAACTTGGAGTGATGACTTGAATGAACTTGAATTTGGGAATGACATCTTAGATTTGGAATGAAGTTGATTTAAATCCAACCATTTTGTAAATCAACAAAACCTTGCAATCTTGTAGCTTACTTTTTTACTTTGTAATGGCTTTAGAATTTAATTGAATTTTGTACTAAATGTATTATTTCCAATTCTTCCAAATACTTTGAACCTTTTGAAATTGAATGAGAATCACTCTTGAATTTGGTGTCGTTCAAATAAGTTTGAAGCCAATGGACCCACTAGCATTAATCTTTCATGTGAACCAATGCCTTAAAGAGTCTTTGGGAACAAGGACACACTTGGGATATGTAACGCCCCGGTTTTTGTTAGATTTATTTAATCGAGTCGATTTAATTATTTTTGTTTTTATATTATTTTATTTTTGACTTTTATTTGGCAATATATTATTTTTCATTGTTGTTATGTTTTATCGCGTTTTGGGAGCGTTTGCGAGATATTTGAGTGTAGGGGTATTTTGGTCATTTTACTTATTTTGTTTAAGTTAGAAACTTAAAGAGAAAAAAAGTGAGAAAATAGTAAGGAAGGAAAAGAGAAAGAAGGAAAAGAGAAAGAAAAGAAGAAAAAGGGGAAAAACTTGGAGAGTAAGAAAACGAGAAAACACGATTAATCGGGTAAGAGTGTGAAACTCGATTATCCTATACTTGTGTATGATTATGTATGTATGTATTTGTGTGATATTTGGTTGAAATTGGATATAGAACCAAAACCATTAATATGTTGAGATTGTTAGAATTTGATTCAAATTGTGTCTGAAATCATGTTTTAATGTTCCTAATTGTTGAGACATGTTAGATAGATGTTGTTGTGCATTCAATTGGTAAATTGCTGGTGTTTAGATGAGATTTGGAGATGATTTTGGTTGATTTTCGTAGCAGAAATTCTGCAGGAAAAATTCTGGGTTTCGCTGCCCATACGCGTATCAGGCTTGGCATTACGCGTATTGGTTTGGGCAATACGCGTATGGCAAGGGGGAAATGAGGGCAATACCCGTATGGAACACATTTTTCACGACCTTCTGCTGATTTGCGTAACGGTACGTGTACTTGGCAAGACATTACGCGTAACAAGTGAGGCATTACGCGTATGGTGTTTTTAGTGGAAATTTTGGGGAGAAATCAATCTCTGCCCATACGCGTAGTACTTTAGGCATTACGCGTATGGAATGGCGAGCGAGCTGGGCAGTACGCGTATGGCCCAAGGCAATACGCATATGACCAGAGAGGGTGTAGAATGGTTCCCGATTTCGCGTCTGATGCCGTAACTTTTGATCCGTAACTCGGATTGAAGCGTTCTTGGTACCATTAGAAAGCTATTGAGATGTTCTACCTTATTAAAATGGTTTTGAGATTGTTGGCCGATTTAATTATGTCAGAAATTTGGAAATGTGTCGTTTTGCCGACTTTTACCGTCTTAACTATATGTGATTGTTGTGTTATCATGCAATATGCTTCATATATATATCGTAGGACTTGTGTGATGTTATACGATGTGAATGCATGTGATGAAATATTGTGATGATGGTTTATGGCCTAAGGGCGAGAAAATGCATTGTGTTGTGTTTAATTGTATGTGCATGATTATGGATGTGTATATGTGTGCATTTGAATGTCATGAGTCATTGTATGCCAAGCATCATGATATGCATTATTGTGATGTCGTGTGCCCTTGTAGGGTGTGAGCGACGAAACAGTTCCAGAGGGAATTCTCTATAACATCGTGTGCCTTATACAAAGAGGACCTAAAGCGATGATTATAGACGATCGTGTGCCTTATACAAAGAGGACCTAAAGCGATCGGATCGTGTGCCTTATACAAAGAGGACCTAAAGCGATCCATAAACGTCGTGTGCCTTATACAAAGAGGACCTAAAGCGACGGGGAACATCGTTTGCCCGATGGGGAGTTACACTAAGTAACAAGCGATGATTCCAATAATTCCTGAGTGAATTAATGATGAGAATGATGGATGGAACGGTACCACATTGCATTGCATAGAGTCGTTGTGTCGATCTCTATGCATTTGCATAAATCATGAATGGATTGATTTTGTGTGGAATTGTGAATGGAATTGATGAGTGATATATATATATATATATATATATATATATATATATATATATATATATGTGTGTGTGTGTGTGTGTGTGTGTTTGTGTTGGTGATAAATGCATTGAGCAGGATTGATATGTCTTTGTGATGGATGTATGAGATATCAAATGTGTTGTTTTGTATTGGAATTCTGGTGTAAGTCGTGGTGAGAATATTTTACATGTGTATTTTTGTGTTACTATATACTTGTATGCAATTGTGTTATAATTGTGTTTCTCACCCTTCTGCTGTTTTGAATGCTCTATGAGGCATTGCAGATTAGATGCTGGAGGTCTTTTTGTGAAGCTTAGGTCTTCATTCTTTTATCGGTCGGCTCTAATATGTAGCACCGGGTAGTCAGGGAGATCGTTTGTGATTATATGTATATGTATATATATCTTTTTGGATTGTACATGTAGGACTCTGTATATGACAGACAAACTTTTATGTTATATATATATATATGTGATTCAGTTGCAAATTTTCCGCTTTTATTCTGTCTCTGAATTATGGGTGTTAGGAACTGAGTTCCTCTTGTTAGACGGTGTGGCTAGTGATCGAGAGGGGGGGTGAATAGATCACCTCCTTGAAACTCAAGGATTTAAAAAAGTTTATCAGAGTCTTTCAAGTTAGCGGAAAAATTATGATCCCGAATCGACTTCCGTCTATTCTGAACCAGCTACTAGAAAACCGGACACACGAGTTTATGCTGGATTTATTAGGATGACAAAGATATATTAACACCAGATATGAATCGACTCAAATGCACTTATCATACAAAGACTGTTTCCAATGAACAAAAACACAGCAAACAATTTTGTCAAACACTTGGCGTGTATGCATTCAACGATTAACAATAATGGTGATTTTGACAAAGATTTTCGTACCACTATTGTATCTTGAAACTTTAATACGCAACACACCAAACGAATCACAAAATTGTTGAAAGCGTAAAGAGATAAAGATAGAATACGATACGCAGAGATTTGGTAAGGAAGTTCCCCACTTCCGTCCTCGCGTGTGGGTACGTCTCCCTCTCAATTTCAAAATGAAATTGAGACCTGTTATATCAATAATGCTGAATTCGTTCTTTACAAGGTTACAATACAAATCCAGAAATCTAAACCCCAAGATCTTCCTATTGTATGAACCTTCACTTGATCTGAGCTTGATCAAGAATTTTCCTGCAAGAAATACAGACAATTCATCGGTTCCACGACCTGTTAGCGAAATCTCCAGATTTCCAAACCCTACGCTGCGGCTGAATCTGTTATGCAATCGTGACTAACAAACCCTCAAGAACACACCCGTTCTTGAAGGACAAACCAAATGGTTTTTCCTCGAAACCCCCTTTGTATCTTCAACTCAGCTAGATCAATGATCGTACCACTGAACGTTATCTCAAAGATCCCTTAATCCGAAGAACAAAAATGATTATGTGTTGATGTTCTTGAATTAACGAGATTGAGAAGATGATGAAGACAAAGTCTCTTTCAGGTTTCTAACACTGCTCTTGTAAAATCATGCACACCAAACTTGTCTTTTGCTTTGATTGCACTTTTTCACTCTAACCAGAATTCTCCATATCCAAACTGAACTGTCATGACACTTATATATGAAAACAGAAACGGTTAAAAGCAACAAACAGCTCTATGTATCGATACAAGAGTCGTATGCGTCGATACATAGTGAGTATAACACATGCATGAGTCGACACATGGTTGTATGCATCGATGCATACTGTACCTGTTAATTTTCAGAATGTAAAATAAATCATGCATCGATACATGATGCACATGCGTCGATACATAGCTCAATTACAAAGGAACATGTGTCGATACAAGTATCGTATGAATCGATACATACTGAAGCAAAATTATTTCAGAATGTGAAGTAAATCATGCATCGATACATGATGCGTATGCGTCGATACATACCCTAGTTACAAAGGATCATGTATCGATACAAGTGTCGTATGAATCGATACATACTGAAGCAAAACGGTTTTTTTTTGTGAGTTTATTAAAGGTATGTGTCGATACAAGCCACGTATGAATCGATGCATACATAGGGAAAAACGTTTTTATGATTACAATGATGATATGAATCAATTTGCATTGTCTTTTAAATCATAGTAGGTATGAAATCATATGTATGTACAAACTAATCATGCATACAAATCTTATATCATGCATATCACACAATTTGCAATCATACAAAAACTTAAAGGCTTGCTCACAAACTCCCCCTTTTTGATGATGGCAAATTTGCAAGATGTGATAGAGCACTCCCCCTGAGTTTGTGCATGGCTGTCAACATCTTGTTGTCTTTCTTCTCCCCCTTTGTCAACATCAAAAAGAAGAGATAGACAGTCTGGTGAAATAGTCCCAAAGCTTAGACAGCAAAATTGATGTAACAATAGACAGCAATATTGATATAGAAGCTCACAATCACCAAGAATGAAGCTTAACATAACAGAATCATTCACAGAGAATGATAAGACAGGGAAAGACTAACACAAGTAAACAGAACTAAAAGAAATAAGCATTAAAATTTTAAGAAAGTACTTGGAGTTTACATAAGCAGAACCAAAACAAATGAAGTTTGAACAATGTAGCAAGGAAACTGAAACAACATGATGATGAAATGAAATGTAATGAAATGACATGATGCTAGCCTAAAAAGGGTTATGGCCTCCACAGGACTCCTCATCCTCTCTATCAGGATCTCTGAAGCTTGGTGGAGGCGGCGGAGGAGGCATCTCATCAGGATTATGGCCCATGAAATTGTATCGCCGGAACCGGTTCTGAACTTCAACACTTCTGAATCTGTCCATGATACCAGGATGTGCACGACAATCGTCCATAAAACCAGACATTTCATTGTAAAAGACTTGATGCCATTTAACCAATTCCGTGTGCCAAGCATGCTGATTATGATACATCCTTGTGTGTTCATCATGCCACTCACGATGCTCCTTATGCCACTCATTTTGCTGCACATGCCAAGCAAGCGCCTGTTCATGACGGGCTTGATTTGCAAGCTCCATTTGCTGAAACATTTGAGTCAAGTACTCAGGGGCAGTTAAAGAGGAGGCAGCGCCAGAGAACGGAGGAACACGTGGACCTGGTTCATAATTTGTTGGAGACCACCTTTGTGGCACCCAATCACCCCAGCCAGCATTAGCATCTGCTTCAGGCTGATTCTCGTCATTGGCCTCATGCATTTCTTCATCCAGTTGGTCTTCAGGCACAAACACTTGTTCAGATGGCACATCAAAATTGTACACCCTTGTTTTGGATCCTCTGTCCAGAAAATAAAAACATTGACGCTCCTTGTCCCACCGGTATCCCATATGAGATAAAGTAGCAGTGTTGAACTCTTGGGCGGAAGAGGAAGATGTAAGGGGTACTAAAGGGATGGTTACATTCCAGTATTTGATGATTCGCATAATTTGGGCAGCATATCCAAGTGTGATATTCTTCATACTGTTACGCATAAGAAACATGCGTTTCACAAAGTAGTTTGGCCAATTAAGTGGGACCTTTTTGTGAAGAAGGTACACAAGATGAATGTCTGATCGATCCAACCTAGAATGACCACCAGACTTTGGACGCAAGATGTGCGAGACAATCCAGTGATGTATTCTAGGTATGCTTGTAATCATACCAGAAGTGATGGGTTCATCCTCTCCGAGAGGTCTATCCAATTTGGAAATAGATGCAACATAGTCCCTTATTTTAAACTCCGTATCATAACTTTGGTCATGCCATTTTTTCAGTCCAGGCACCCCAAGCGGAATTTGAAACACTTTCTCCCAATCAGTGGCTTCAAAAGTGTAAGTTTTGGTGCCAATTGAGCATCTGAACATATAGCCTCTACCAGTTTGCAGACCAGCATAAAATATACGAATAAAATCCTCATGATAGGCATCATTTATGGCCAAAAATGTACCAAGGGTTTGTGCCTTCAATAAATCAACGACATCGTTGAGATGGAGGGCAGATGCATCAGTTTTATCAAAGACATGAGGTTTCATAACTAACCTTGTCTTGAAAGAGGTCTCAAACTCCTCAGCGATGGCAGGATGAAGAAGAGTGAGAGCACTGGGAGGGATTTCTGGAGGTTGTGGAGACTGACCAGACGTCCCAATGGGTTCCTTTCCTTTTCCTCTTTGTCTAGCCGGTATAATTCTGGGAGGCATGGTGATGAATTGTAGAGGGGTTAAGATGTGAATTAGGGTTTTGGAGATGAAGATGTTTGAGAAGGTTAGGGTTAGCCGTGTGGGTATGGAGAAGAGAGGTTAGAGTGAATTATCCCTTTAAAATTAGCTGATGTGTCGATCCACAACTGATTTGAACATGCATTTATTGTAAAAGAAACAGTATGTATCGATACAAAGGGTATGGATCGATTCATATCACGAAATTTTTGTTTTTGAAAGTGTCTTATGTGTCGACACAAAGCACGGATGCATCGACACATACTGAAACAAGTTTTAAAAAAATTGAAAATGAAAAGACATGAATCGACACATATCACGAATGTATCGATCGGAAACTCTAATGTGTCGACACATGTTCTTGTTGTATCGATACATACTTGATGCTAAAACATGTTTTAACTGATTTGTGACTACCTGTTGAGTTAGAAACCTGTGAACAGCTCTTGAGTCAATGCAGTATAGATGATGTCATGATAATGATGCTCAAGTACAATTCATGAATCAAACGTTAATGTTCAAACAACATATGCAATGAAATACATATAAACGATCTTAACGAATTTGTTCTACCATACACTAATCACAAAGTTCCAAAGAGATTTTAGAAAGGAATGATATTACCTCTGTTGATGAAACCTTATGGAGTCTGAGTGATGTCTAAAAACAAAGCTTAACAGCCAAAGTGAGATATATATAAATAAGGACCAACATGCTTAAGACATCGATGAGGAGAGATCTAAAATCCCTAATTCACGACGAATGTTGAAGAACGGTTCTGTTGCTAATGGTTTAGTAAAAATGTCAGCAAGTTGGTTTTTAGTATCAACATGCTCAAATACAACGTCCTCTTTTTCAACATGATCGCGAAGAAAGTGATGCCTAATCTCTATGTGTTTAGTGCGTGAGTGTAAAACAGGATTCTTAGTAAGATTTATAGCACTGGTGTTGTCACACTTTATTGGAATGCGTTTGAGTTGAATATCGAAATCTTGTAGTTGTTGCTTTAGCCACAAGATCTGAGCGCAACAGCTACCGGCTGCAACGTACTCAGCCTCAGCAGTTGACAATGCGACAGACACCTGTTTCTTGCTATGCCAACTGACCAAAGAGTTTGAAAATAAGTGACATGTACCACTAGCACTTTTCCTATCTGATTTGCAGCCAGCAAAATCAGAATCGGAGTAACCTACTAAGCTACAATCGCTTCCTTTTGAATACCAGAGCCCATACTTAGATGTTCCATGAAGATATCTAAATATGCGCTTGACAGCTTTCAAGTGTGACTCTTTAGGATTCGATTGATATCGTGCACACATACAGACACTAAACATGATGTCAGGTCTAGACGCAGTAAGATACAAGAGAGACCCAATCATACCTCTATACTGTTTGACATCTACACTCTTACCGTGTTCATCTTTATCTAGATTTCCGTTGGTAGGCATAGGTGTGTCTATTGATTTTGAGTCGTTCATTCCAAAGCGCTTGAGCAGCTCTCTGCAGTATTTTGTTTGACTCACAGCTGTACCCTCATCAAGCTGCTTTATTTGGAGACCGAGGAAGAAATTAAGCTCCCCCATAAGACTCATTTCAAATTCACCCTGCATAACTTTTGAAAACTCTTCGACCAAGTGTATGTTAGTTGAACCAAAAATTATATCGTCTACATAAACTTGAACTAAAAGAATGTGTTTTCCCTTGTGTTTAATGAAGAGGGTGGTATCCACTTTACCTCTTGAATATCCATGATCAAGTAGAAATTTGCTAAGTCTTTCATACCAAACCCGAGGGGCTTGCTTAAGACCGTACAAAGCTCGTTTTAATTTGTAAACATAATCTGGATATTCAGCATTCTCAAAACCAGGAGGTTGTGAGACGTATACCTCTTCATTTAGGACACCATTTAGAAACACACTCTTTACGTCCATTTGGTAAAGCTTAAAATCTCTAGAACACGCATAAGCAAGCAAGAGACGTATAGCTTCGAGGCGAGCAACTGGAGCATAAGTTTCCTCATAGTCTATGCCCTCCTCTTGGTTATACCCTTGTGCCACTAAACGTGCCTTATTCCTAGTTATCACTCCGTTTTCATCAAGTTTATTTCTAAAAACCCATTTAGTACCTATGATATGATGATCTCGCGGACGAGGAACAAGTTCCCAAACGTCATTTCTTTTAAATTGATTAAGCTCTTCTTGCATGGCCATTAGCCAAAATTCATCAATCAAGGCCTCTTTGGCATTTTTAGGTTCTACTTGTGAAACAAAAGCGAAGTGAGAGCAGAAATTACTTATCCTAGAACGAGTCATGACTCCCTTTGAAATGTCTCCCAAGATGTTGTCAATAGGATGATCTTTTGAAGATCTCCAAGTTGGTGGAAGGACATTCACTTCAGTTTGTCCTTCTTCCTTATCTTTTACATGACTGGTATCTTCCTCCTCCTCATTGTCTTCTGTTTTGGACTGATCAGTTTCCGAAACAACTTCTTTGAGTATGTCTTCTGTAGATATACCTGTGTCATCAAAAGAAATACCTTTTCCGACATTTTTCGGATAAGACTCATCAAAAGAGACATGAACAGATTCTTCAACGGAAAGTAAACGCTTATTATACACTCTATATGCTTTACTTGATTGTGAATAACCAAGAAAAATACCTTCATCCGCTTTTGCATCAAACTTCCCAAGTTTTTCCTTACCATTATTCAAAACAAAACACTTACAACTGAATACATGAAGATGTGATAAGTTTGGCTTTCTTCCTTTTAAAAGCTCATAAGGGGTTTTATTTAAAATAGGGCGAATTAGAATCCTGTTTAGAACATAACAGGCTGTGCTAACTGCATCAGCCCAAAAATATTTTGGCAATCCACCCTCATTTAGCATTGTTCTTGCCAGCTCTTCTAAAACGCGATTTTTGCGCTCCACAACGCCATTCTGTTGTGGAGTTCGAGGAGCTGAAAAGTTATGCTCAATACCATACTTATCACAGTACTTATCAAAGAGATAGTTTTGAAATTCTCCTCCATGATCGCTTCGAATTGTAACTATTTTAGAATTCATTTTATTTTGGGACAGTTTTGCAAAACTCTTAAAAGCGGAAAATGTTTCATCTTTGCTATGAAGGAATATAGTCCAAGTAAATCTAGAATAGTCATCAACGATTTCTAAACCATAATAGTTTCCGCCTAGACTCTTTGTCCTAGAAGGTCCAAAGAGATCCATATGGAGAAGCTCAAGGGGTCGTGAAGTTGAAATTACATTTTTGGATTTAAAAGATACCCTTGTTTGCTTTCCCATTTGGCACGCGTCACATAGATGGTCTTTTGAAAATTTTATCTTTGGAAGACCGACTACTAGATCCTTAGATACAACCTTATTATGCAAATCGAAATTAACATGCGCTAAGCGTCTGTGCCAAAGCCAAGAATCATCATTCAAGGCAACTAGACACTTAGAGCTTGTTAAAGGTACATCAAAAAGATCAAGCATATAGATATTGTTTACTCTTACACCCTTAAACACAATATTATGTTCAGTATGTTCAATTGTGCAGCAAGTTTTTGTGAAAGAAACCTTGTAACCCTTGTCGCACAATTGACTAATACTTAACAAATTGTGTTTAAGCCCCTCAACTAGATGGACATCAGAAATAGTAGTGGTAGAGGGATTACCTACACTACCTTTGCCAAGTATAGCTCCTTTGTTATTGTCTCCATAAGTAACATATCCCTTCTTCTTTGCTTTGAAGTCTATAAAAAGCGATATGTCACCCGTCATGTGCCTTGAGCACCCGCTGTCTAGAAACCATCTTCTATCTACGGATGCAAGACACTCATCCTACAATATCAAAAGAGAGAAACAGGTACCCAATTTTCATTGGGTCCATGTGGGTAAGTTGTAACATGGTTGCCTTTAGGCCTCCATTGATAAATGCCTTTAGGAACAAGAAATCTCCTAAACTTGCATTTTTCAATGGTATGACCAGTATGACAACAATAGTGACATAAGCCACGATGATGTATTTGTTTATTTTTTATCATTAAACCCTTTGGAATAAAGGAGTATTTTGCATATGGTGGATTTAATGACTTCTTAAACAACCTAGAATCAACGGCGTAAGTCACCTTGGGTTGTAAAGCTTTTTCCAATTTGACTTTAAGAGTTTTAACCTCTTGTTGCCAAATATGACAAGCTTCACAATACCTAACTTTACTACATCCGTTAACATTAATATCTTTTGAATTTTCTGCAATACTAGCTTTCAAGCTTTCTAAATCTTTTTCAGCTTTGTATACTTTACCTTCCAAGAATGAAAAAATTTGTTTATCGGAAGATAATCTTTTGAAAGCATCTACAGCTTCGTTATGCAGTTTTTCAAAAGCGATTTTCAGTTCAGAAAAAGACATAGAGGAGACATTACTATAGTAGGCTTGTCTTACTTTCTTATCGTTGATTTTCTTCTTGTGGTAGGACTGATTTTTGGTGTGAGCCATAAGACACAGATTTGCTGTCTCATCACTATCATTTGAACTTTGTGAGCTTGATGAGTCACTATCGCTTTCCCATGCTATGTAAGCTCTTCTTTGTTTATTTGACCTTCTTGGTTGAGCTTTTCCTTTGTCCTTTTTCTTCATAGGGCATTCTGTTTTATAATGTCCAGATTTACCACAATTAAAACACGATCCTTTTACTCTATGCTTCTTATTCTCTTCCTGTTTTGACTCTACAGATTGTCTTCGAAACTTAATGAGATTTTTGTCGGAATGCTGGATTCCATTCTTTCGAATGAATCTATTATATCTCTTAACAAAAAGTCCCATTTCTTCATCACCCGAATCTTCGTCACTACTTGAATCATTGTCGCTTTGCTCTTTTTGTGAGGACTTTGAGTTAGAGGCCACAAGAGCTATTGGCTTCTTCTCACTCTCTTTGTCTTTATTCTTTTCCTTTTTACTCTTTTTCTCAAATATTTCGAGACTTTCCAGTTCTTGCTGATGTTCTTCCAGCTTGCCGAATAAAGTTGTAATAGTAAGCGTCGTGAGGTCGTTGGCTTCCTTAATAGCTGTTACTTTAGGTTGCCATTCCCTGCTAAGACACCTCAGAATTTTATTAGTGGCTATTTCATTGGAAATAGGTTTTCCAAGTGCATTCAACCGATTTATGAGATGAACGAATCTCTTTTGCATGTCAGAGATAGATTCTCCTTGTTTCATGCGAAAGAGCTCGAACTCTTGATTAAGTGTGTTAATACGGGACTGTTTTACTTCAGTAGTACCCTCATGGGCAATTTCTAAAGCATCCCACATTTCTTTAGCTGTCGAGCAATGGGATACCCGATAATACTCATCAGCACTAAGTGCTGAAATTAGCATATTTCGAGCTCTCCAATCACTCGACCACTTTTTCTCATCTTTCTCATCGTAATCATCTTCTGGTTTAGGAACTATGGCGCCAGCCTCATTTCTCATAGTAATTTGAAAAGGACCATTTTGAATGGCAGCCCACACATTCCTATCCACAGAATTTATATGAACTCGCATGCAGTCTTTCCAGTAGCCATAATTTTCACCGTTGAAAACAGGCGCTCTATTATACGCCCCCTTTGGTTCAGAATCCATATCGTTACAAGCAGCCACAAAGCACCAACGAACCGGCGCTCTGATACCACTTGTTAGACGGTGTGGCTAGTGATCGAGAGGGGGGGGGGGTGAATAGATCACCTCCTTGAAACTCAAGGATTTAAAAAAGTTTATCAGAGTCTTTCAAGTTAGCGGAAAAATTATGATCCCGAATCGACTTCCGTCTATTCTGAACCAGCTACTAGAAAACCGGACACACGAGTTTATGCTGGATTTATTAGGATGACAAAGATATATTAACACCAGATATGAATCGACTCAAATGCACTTATCATACAAAGACTGTTTCCAATGAACAAAAACACAGCAAACAATTTTGTCAAACACTTGGCGTGTATGCATTCAACGATTAACAATAATGGTGATTTTGACAAAGATTTTCGTACCACTATTGTATCTTGAAACTTTAATACGCAACACACCAAACGAATCACAAAATTGTTGAAAGCGTAAAGAGATAAAGATAGAATACGATACGCAGAGATTTGGTAAGGAAGTTCCCCACTTCCGTCCTCGCGTGTGGGTACGTCTCCCTCTCAATTTCAAAATGAAATTGAGACCTGTTATATCAATAATGCTGAATTCGTTCTTTATAAGGTTACAATACAAATCCAGAAATCTAAACCCCAAGATCTTCCTATTGTATGAACCTTCACTTGATCTGAGCTTGATCAAGAATTTTCCTGCAAGAAATACAGACAATTCACCGGTTCCACGACCTGTTTGCGAAATCTCCAGATTTCCAAACCCTACGCTGCGACTGAATCTGTTCTGCAATCGTGACTAACAAACCCTCAAGAACACACCCGTTCTTGAAGGACAAACCAAATGGTTTTTCCTCGAAACCCCCTTTGTATCTTCAACTCAGCTAGATCAATGATCGTACCACTGAACGTTATCTCAAAGATCCCTTAATCCGAAGAACAAAAATGATTATGTGTTGATGTTCTTGAATTAACGAGATTGAGAAGATGATGAAGACAAAGTCTCTTTCAGGTTTCTAACACTGCTCTTGAAAAATCATGCACACCAAACTTGTCTTTTGCTTTGATTGCACTTTTTCACTCTAACCAGAATTCTCCATATCCAAACTGAACTGTCATGACACTTATATATGAAAACAGAAACGGTTAAAAGCAACAAACAACTCTATGTATCGATACAAGAGTCGTATGCGTCGATACATAGTGAGTATAACACATGCATGAGTCGACACATGGTTGTATGCATCGATGCATACTGTACCTGTTAATTTTCAGAATGTAAAATAAATCATGCATCGATACATGATGCACATGCGTCGATACATAGCTCAATTACAAAGGAACATGTGTCGATACAAGTATCGTATGAATCGATACATACTGAAGCAAAATTATTTCAGAATGTGAAGTAAATCATGCATCGATACATGATGCGTATGCGTCGATACATACCCTAGTTACAAAGGATCATGTATCGATACAAGTGTCGTATGAATCGATACATACTGAAGCAAAACGGTTTTTTTTTGTGAGTTTATTAAAGGTATGTGTCGATACAAGCCACGTATGAATCGATGCATACATAGGGAAAAACGTTTTTATGATTACAATGATGATATGAATCAATTTGCATTGTCTTTTAAATCATAGTAGGTATGAAATCATATGTATGTACAAACTAATCATGCATACAAATCTTATATCATGCATATCACATAATTTGCAATCATACAAAAACTTAAAGGCTTGCTCACACCTCTGTTATGTGTTACCTGATTGTTGCATATCTATATGAGCAGGGTATTGTATTTTGTTTACTCTGATGTGACGCCTCCGTCTACGCCATGAATGTTTTAATTATACTCTGATTATTTGTAATCACTTTATTTAATTGCCCGGGGTATAGATTAGGGGTGTTACATGATACAACCTTCCCTCTATCTCCACGAGAATTCAACCAATTGTAAGTACCAGAATCACCATGAGCACACACACACACAACCTCCATGATCTTTGAAACCTTCTGCAGCAAACCTATATTCACAAAATGAAAACAAGCAGACAAAAACTAATAAAATGGTTAGCTATGCATGGATGATTGACCTAATATGTTATGCAGACGAATCAATGATTTCTAAGGGAAAAATTTTGGGTATGATAGTTGCCCCTATTTAAATATCTTCACCGGATGACATGAACGATGAAAATCTTCATTAGGTCATGGTGAAGGATATTTAAATACAGATAACCGAAAATTTTACCCTTAGATGCAATGATATACAATGTTATGGACAAATGAGACCTATAATGCCGACATTCCATGTACTCTATCATGATGAAAATGATGGGATGGTGATGCACGATGCAGACGAAAACAAAAGCAAACAAGAGATAAAGCCAACACAACGAGCAACAAACTCACTAGGGACGACCAACACACACTAGGGAAAAGAAACGAACTGGGGAATGTAAAGCGATGACTCAACAGGTTCAAACGTGACCAGTTGACATCTAGGCAATAAAGTAAGGCAGGATCCACACGGTGGTAGGATCGTGTAAACAAATGCTAGAGTTTTCAATAAGAAATAACATCCAACGCCTGGAAATTCCTTTAAATGAAGAGATCAAACGGGATCTTTAGGAACCATCAGGAGATAAATTTCTGGAAATTCCTTAATGAAGAGATCAAACGGGATCTTCAGGAGCCATCAGGAAATAATACAGGGTATTTAAACTCTTCTTTATGCCAAATAAATGGACTTCATGGGGAAGACGCCCTGTGACTTATCGTTGCACGGGACTTACACACCACCAATAAAGGACATGGAGTACGACAACTCAAAACATAACATGGAGCACGACAACTCAAAACATAACATAGAGCATGGTGACTCCGAAACATAACATGGAGCACGGCGACTCCGAAACATAACATGGAGCACGGCGACTCAGAAACATAACATGGAGCACGGTGACTCCGAAACATAACATGGAGCACAGCGACTCTGAAACATAACATGGAACACGGCGACTCCGAAACATATAACTTGTACCACAGCGAGGCATAAAGCAACATAAGTGCATGCTTAAACCAGGTTCGGCGCCCTGAAGGTAATTATAAATTGCCAAGGACCGAAGTTCAATCTAGGATCAAGCTAGAGAGAAACGGTCAAACAAGACCCGCCATTGAGGATTGAACTCGAATGGGGATTTATCTTATCCAAGCATGGAAAAAGATAACTGAAGTAACCAACATCCACGAGGGTTGAACTCAGAGGGGAACTTAGAATGGATTAGCATTTTCTGCCTAAGGTTGACGATTTTACTTGGAGAGAACGGACAAACCCAAAACTTGGTGTAAACACAACCAAAGATAAATGGATCAACAAACAAACAGATAGCGGGCAAACACAGACGATATGCATATGTATGCCATGCCATGCTTATGCTTATGTTGACAAAACTGACAAAAAGGAAGGTGGAGATGAAATAAACATCTCGACGAGGATGCCCGTTCACCCTCTGCATAAAAGATGCATCTATCAAGCTTCTGTGGGGAAATAACAATCCACTTGGGGATATAATAACATGACTTGACTTAGGGAAACATCAAGATGTATCTGATTATTCTGGATGAGGAAGATCCACTGGGAAAGATCAAATTCAAGATTGGGAAGATTTCGATGGGGATAAAATAAATATCCACTGTAAAGTGAAGTAACCTGAAAAGCCGATGTAATTGGAAGTGCCGTAGGTGAGGCCTCACGGGGATAAAATAAATATCCACTTCATTGGGGAAGTTTGAACCAATATTGCAGACGTTAGAGTCTAGTCTTCAATGGGGATGAAATAAACATCCACTGCTGAGGAAGATTGAAATTATGTGAAATACACTGAGGAGTGAAATAAACACTCGCTTCATTTGGGGAAGGTTGAAACCGAGGGAATTCACTAGGGATTCTTAGGTCTCCTAACTACTAAATTCTTGCATTAGATATTCACCGGGGAATAGTCATGACTTCCTGAAGTAGAAACTTGCTGGGGAATTATCATACCACTTGAGGCAGAAACTCTTCGGGAAACTAGGTGAAGCATGCTGTGAAGTTAATATAGTTTTGAATTGTATGGCAATTGTCATTTTTGGATAACAGTTGTTCAACTCAAATGCCCCAGATTACATGATTTGAGGAGAAGAAGTCATCTCAAAAGGATTTTACAGAAAACTCGACAACTAGAATGCTCCATAGTTTTCCAACTCCTGAGAGATTTGTAGAATCTCGACGTAACTGGCCCAGGTTGACGGTATTCTGTACAACTGAGTCTTCAAACTTGACCCTTAGGGATGGCCAGTCTGTAAAAGCAACAATTGAGAAACAACTTGCCCCCGTTCAACTAAGTCTTCAGGAAATATGCCCCAGATTGGTTATCTTTTGAAATGAAAAGTCATCTTCATCAGAGTTCCAAATCTCAAAAGATTGAAATCATCATTGCTGTTTGTACACAAGCCTCTATGATATTAAGCAATATTATCACGTAGAAAATGTAAATTCTCATCGAGTATGCTTTTGAAATAAACCTTGCTTCAATAAGGTCTTTTGAGGGTTATCGATTTATGCTTCAATGGGGACCTTTGCTGAAAATGGTCTAAAAGTGCTTCTGCAACATTAAGACTTCCTGGGGAATAATGATTTCCTTGACCAAGAGCTAGCGACAGTCGGAGTTTCAACAAAGGACTGGCGACGATCAGATTACCAACACTAACAACTATTAGATTCTACATAAGAAAGCTAGTGAGAACTGGACCTCAACAGGTGTCTGTAATTTCACTGGACATTCATGAATCCAATGGACGGCCACACCCTTATTGTAGATTAGAGATGCTTCATCGGGTATCTCAAAAATAGATGCAATCCGGTTGATTTGTAAACATATCTTCTCAAATAAAGATAAGGATCATCTGAATCTTTACCAACTTCTCGGAGAAGTGCCATTTGACAGAAGTACATGAGTAATGGACTCACTGGGGGAATCACTGCACATTGTAGTAAAATCCTTGTGAAAGAGAAACTACTTGTAGGGTCTTGGTCAGAACTTCTTTAATAGACTTCGAGGGGAAGGCCATTTGTAACTGCCAAAAGGGTCGAAGAGCCACCAAGAACGGATAAGCTTCTCAAAAAAACTGACACTTATCGTTGTGATAAGAACTTCAAGAAGATGTCACAACACTGCTGGAGAAGAGTGGAGTTGTAGGAAATCCACTAATGGATGAAATAAACATCCGCTTCACTGAGGAATATGAAGCCAAGGAGATTCATAGGAAATTCTCAAAGGCACCGACTAAGGAGTTTTGCGCCAAAATCATCGCAAATGCTTGAAATGGATATTCAACGAGGAGTTGTTATGGCTACTTGAAGTAGATACTCATGGGGAATCATCCAAATATGTTAGAGTTACCAGTGGTAAAGACCCATTGGGAGTGCACGTAAGGTAGGTTGCAGGAACACACTTGCTTAAGAGAACACTTAGTTCTACATTGAAAAACTGCATGAATAACCATACACCGAGCTTCAATTCTGAAATGCCCGACATCACATGGTTTATGAGAGGAAGTCATCTCAAGAGGATTTTACAGAAAACAAGCCCTAACAATGCCTTAGTGTCTTCAAACTCTTGTAAAAATTCATCGAATCTCGACGTAACTGCCCCAGATTGATTGTAGTCTGCATAATAGAGTCCTGGAACTTGTTCTTTAGACTCTGGAGTAAAAGCTATGGAACAGACTTACCTTTGTTGGTTGGTCTTTGGAATTCTAGCCTTGCAAAGAGTTAGGAAGCAACTTGCTGTAAGATAACCTCAGTATTCTGAACTTTGAAGAGTTCTGCCCCTGATTCAACAAATGGTTGATCAACAAATTCTCCACTTTGGATGCCCCAGGCCGAGTTTCCTTTGCCCAATCAAAACCTCTAGTTGGCTGCACTTGTGAAGAAGTTGCCCCAGACTAAATGATTTTTAGTGATTTGTCTAATCTCGACTTGATTTCTTCTAATTAACTAGTCTTTGAGAGATTCGTCGACTCTTGATCTAACTGCTTCTGATTAACTGAATCTTTGAGTGGCTTGCTTCTCTACTCAATGGAGTCTTCAGGAGTGTTGTATCTTAGTTCGATCAAACCTTTCATTGCAGAGACCTACTTAATAGTTTCCACGTTTTCTCTGAGTTTCTCATAACGTTCACTCCCATCTTCTGGCATGTCCGGAACATCTTATGATGGTTGATGCTCATCGAAATATAGTTGCACACAGGAATGCACAGTAGTTGGTGGAAAAGTTGGAATCACGTGAGGAGCTTCGAGTAACCAAAGGAATAACTTGTTGTTTTTGTTGAACAACGGGCATTGAAGTAGGATTAGGCATAAAACCTGGTGGCAGGCCATATGGAGGTACACCTGCAGTAGTGATAAAAGTAGGTTGAGCATCCACAACTGTGTTGGTAATCTCAGAAACAACAGTGGTTTGGGTATCCATCTTTGCACGTATGACATTCAGTATCTCCATGATTTGGCCTACATTCCCGCGTAGGTCCTCTAAGTCATTACTAATGTGATCAAGCTCTTGATTTTGTTCTGCCATTATTCTTTGAGCTTGAGCTCTAGTGTTGTATCGGTGCAGAGGATTCAGGGTGACGAAACTAAAGATGAGACAACAGGAATAAGCGCAAGAAAGGAAAATGCACATGCAAATGATATGAAATGCAAATGCAAGAACGATGCACAATCAAGGAACTCAAAATTGTATTTGCAGTCATTGTAGATATTCTGAAATAAAAATAACTCATTTTATTAAAATTTCCAAAGGGCCAGTACACTTCCAAAGTTTATTACATAAGCAACAGAATACAAAAAGAACTAGGGATTTAATCCACTGGACGATGCCCCTTCTTTTCCACAGAGTTCTTCCATCAGCCTGTCGATCTGCTCTTGCATCCTTGCCTTGTCAAGAGTAAGTTTCTCTATTTCCGCCTTCAACTTCGAAACTTCACTTGAGTCAGTCGCAGGAGGCTTGGGACAAGGATAGGGCATCATCAAGGTGAGAGCCTTTTCACGTGCCCATGCTAGAAAAGCTTCAGTAACTGTGCAATTAGGGTTCTTTGTCGCGGTCATTCTTTGCCTATTTATGCGATGCCATGCATATACAATTATGGTTTTCAATTCAAGGTTTTCTCCTTTGTAGAGGAAGAGTCTGGTCAGATTGTCTGGATCAGGTACTTCGTCCATTGGATGTCCAAGTTGTCGACGAGCGAGCACAGGGTTATAGCTGATGCATCCTTTTGTGCCAAGAAGAGGCACGTTGGGAAAGTCTCCACAGCTATGAATCACGATGATTCCTCCATACATCAGATCTTGCCACTCGATGTCCGAGTGAGTGAGAGCCATGAGTTTCATGGGTCATTCTATACCGTCCTTCACATCCTAAAAAGCTGTAGACCTCGGTAGGTGCGAAATAAACCACCTATAGAGGATAGCAGTGCAACACGTAATCCGTCATTCTCCTCGCAGAATCTTCGAGTGGATGGCATGATAGGCGTCGTCCAACAGAGTAGGAATTGGATTTTTTAGCATGAAGATCTTAATTGCGTTGATGTCGACAAAATCTTCAATGTTAGGAAATAGAAATAAACCATAAGCCAGCAGTGCGAAAATGTTCTCGAAAGCCTCGGTCTTCCCTATATTAGCAAAATGTTGAGCCTTCTCAAACAGGAACTGAGCAGGCAAGCCAGGGATCCCTCTTTTAACCGTCATGTGGTCTCTGATATCTGACAGCTTTATGCGAGATGCTCTCGCAATGTCTGCTTCAGTGGGTCTCCCTTCTGCGCCGGAGAATGGAGGTGAGTCGTTGACAGAGATGCCCATCAGAGTGAAATACTCTTCCAACGTAGGCATCAGCTGGAAATTTGGGAAAATGAAACAGTGATAGATCAGGTCATACAGTTGAACGAGTGTCTCCAACAGACCAGCAACTACTCGAATCTGCAACAACGAGAGGATCTTTCCATGCTTCTCGGTGAAGGCCTCAGGATCTTGGATCTGATCTCCTAGTTCCCTTAACTGGTAAACATCAGAAACCTTGAATGTGTATGGTAAAACTCCATTCTTTTCGTAATCCATCTTACGATGCTTGCAAAATAACTTTTAAGTTCCTTGATAGGGAGAGAATGAAAATGAAAATGCGATGCAACAAGATTCATTGAACTCAACTATTTATAATCATCAAGGAATATCAAAAGACTCGTTTTATTAATCATGAAAAAGTCGGTTACAATCATCAATATCCAGAATTTATTAATAATAAAATGATTACAACGCGTCGGTACACTTTCCAAGAGTCATAACGGAAAAGCTAAATAAAAGCTAATAAAGAAAGATCTAAGGAGACTCTTCCAACGTTCTACTCTTAAGTCGCTTGATTTCCTCTTCCATCTGGGCTTTCTCCAAGATGAGCTTGTCAAAAATCAATTTCCAAGGTGTTGACTGAGGACTAGAGTATGACAAATCTTCTCATGCTTTCCTTTTCTTGCAAGAAGTGGCTTCTTCATTCTTCATCTGGAGTTGTCGTTGAAGTTCTGCATTTTCCTCCACGACCACCTGGTACTTGTGCTTCCAAATATCTCCTATCTGTTGAGCTTTGTTTAAGGCAATCCTCAGCTCTTCTGCTTCAGACGCGAAGATAAACATATGTTCTTCTTTTAGGACCATAGGTTCTTGGCGGGAATAGGACATCTTCAAATCAATAGCTCTTTTCCAAACCCATTGGAGATAGGGTTCCATAGAGACACAATTAGGCTTCCCTATGTCTTTCTTCCCCTTCTTGTGCTTATGATCCCAAGCACTCAAAACCTTTTCTATGAGTTCTTTGCTCAGTTTCCCTTCTTCAAAGAAAATACCTTCCACATGAACACTGACAGGCTTGTCTTTCAAAGGATATCCCAGTTGTCTGCGGGCTAAGACCGGATTGTAGCTGATTAATCCCTTGATGCTAAGAAGAGGTACATTACCAAAATCTCCACAGCTGTCTATAATCATCACCCCATCATAAACACGGTTGTACCAATCGATGTCTGAGTGGGTAAGAGACATTATTTTCTGTGATCACCATCCTTTCTTAGTATCCCAAAAGGTGTGGGCTTTGGGCAAGTGCGAAATAAACCACTTGTACAGCAACGGGACGCAACAGGTAATCATTCCTTTTTTGTGAGCATTCCTTGAGTGAACTGAATAATGCGCTTCTGCTAGCAATGTCGGTACTGGATTCTGCTTAAGAAAGATTTTGATGGCGTTAAGGTCCACAAAACCTTCAAAACTTGGGAATAGGACAATGTCATAGATAAGCAGAGCGAAAGTAGCCTCGAACGCATCCATAATTAAATGATTAGCATAATACTGAGCTTTTCCCACCAGCAACTTTGCAGTTAATCCAAAAATTCCCCCCTTTGAGGTCATGTTAGCTCGAATATCAACCAAATGCAAGTGTGTAGCCTTAGCAATTTCTTTCTCCTCAGGATCCTTTTCGAAGATAGGAAAAGGAAACTTGTCTTGAATAGGTAAACCAACTAACTGAGAATACTCTTCGAGAGTAGGTACAAGCTGATAGTCTGGAAAGGTGAAACAGTGATAAACTGGGTCATAGAACTGAAATAGAGTAGAAAGAAGTCCCTTATCAATCTTCGTTTTCAACAAAGACAACAGTTTCCCATATTTGCTCTTGAAGCCTTTGTTATCTGTCACCAAAGTCTCCAATCTCCTTAGATCGTCCAGGTTAGGATTCTGGTAAGTGTACTTCATCGTTTTCTTTCTTCCGATGTCCATGATATCACTACGATGTTTACAAACAAAGCTAAGTTCCATGAAACTTTATGATATGATGCTCATGAATGCATCTATGCAAACACACAGATAAACACAAAGCACATATCTCAAGTCCTGATTAGGACTTATCTCACAACACAAAGTAACAACCCTACATACAGAAAAACCCAAGTAGATAGTAACAAATACAAATATACAAGTATACAACAAATAACATAATAAAACAAGTTAAGGGAAACCCTCAATGAAGATAATCCCCAGTAAAGTCGCCATTTCTATCACGGTGAGAATTGGATATCAAGCTATTGATTAAATTGAATCGCAAATCATTTATTCAGCACCGGTCTTTGATTTATCCAAGGGAAGGGAGAAAGATCGAATGTCCCACAGTATGCAATGCAAATGCAAAGCTAAGAGTCTAAGGTTCGGGGGTTGGTTATACCTAGGGAAGATGTTAGCATCCTAGATATCTGTAGTACTCTACAGGAACCTCTTATTTTATCGTTACTCGCTAATTATTATCTGTTTCTAAGGGTAATGGGGTAGGAAGACCTAAAGTTCTATTCCTAAGTGTGCTCGATAAGATATTACATCTTGTGCCTACATATCCTGTCGGGAGTGGAATCAGAGCACTTGTAGTTCCTCTCTGCAGGATACTAAAGTTTGTTTGAAAATGGTTTAGGAGAAAAGATGAGTCGTCATCTTAAGAAGAGTGTTTTAGACCACCATAGTTTTTTAGGAGAATGGACCTTTGCTTCATCTTAGGAGAAGGGCTCCAACTTGGATATAAAATCGACGAGTATGCCTCATACATCTCCTAAGTGGAAAAGGATTCCACATCTTGTTTGTTGTATTGTGGGGTATGAGATTGTATGTCTCTTCTTTGAGATGATTCGCATCTAATTCTCTTGTGTGGAGAATCAGATGAGCTAAAGATTGTTGATTGTCTAATAAGATATGGGGGGACTAACTTAGGAGAATCTATCCTAAAGTTGTCTAAGAAATACTTATCTTAAGGGATACCTACAACCACTAATGGGAGGATGAAATGCAAATGAAATGCACCATGCACGACAAGTGATTATCATGCATGGGATTTTCCCTTGGATATATGCAAACAATTATATTAAGAATATGCATAAGAGTAATAAGCGTTAAGACTAAAGTTATAATAGACATCATCGATTAATCAAAACAAAGAGTTGAATTTTTGATCGTGTACACTAGCGAAGTGGGCTAGCCTTGTGTGTAGTGACCGAAAGGTTGGTAGCGATGCTTAAAAGCAATCGACTTACAGGGGTGGAAAATGCCTCGACGTTGGATCGAGAATTTTATATATTTTTTTAAAAAGGTTTAGAACACAATCAAGACAAACAAGTAAAGTACATACATGAAGACGAATAACAGTTGAATTGATCTAATTTAAACAAAGGTGTAGAGACTAAAAATTAATCTTTAGATATACTAAAAAGATTTTAACATTACTTATAGTTATTCTAAACAAATCTCTATATTTTGAAAAAACATATTTATAAAAAAAAGATCTTACTTCTAATATTTTTAAAAAAGGAAGTTTTATTTCAAATTAAGAGTTCATATTTTTGTAAAAAAGAAAAGTTGTTATGTTATCCTAATTTTAAAAAAATGAACAAATTACTCTCTAAAAGGTTTTATCTTTAAATTGAGAGAATTTATAAAAAATGTTACCAAGAAAAAAAAAAGAGTTATATTAAAATAAAAAGTTCTAATTTAAAAGATGGATGGTTATGTTCTAAAAAAACAAAATTAATAACAATACTCTTTAGAAAAAAAAAGCTAACTTAAAAAAAGTATGATTAGTTATTAAATCAAATTTAAAAAAAAGAGTGATTATTTTAAATAAAAACGGAGGGGTCCTATATTTCGCAGGGGAGAGGGTCCATCATGGACCCTCAAATCATGGCCGTGTGATGTGTGTGCATTGTGTGATCAACAAGATAATAAAAAAAGAAAAAAAACCAAGCCAACTCACGTTACTCTCCTCTCTCCTTCAGAATCTCTCGTCTCTCACGGCTGTTGTCCCTCCGTTCTCGTTCGCGTCTAAACTCTCTCTCGTTCTCTCAAACGGGTTTCAGAAAACCCTAACTCCTAAATCGCCACCACCTTCAACGATTTCCTCCCCGTTGAAAACACCATCAAACACAGAATCGACACCAGCCACAAAAACCTAAATCTAAATCAGAGAAAATAAACCTTAACCCCCAAATCACCCTAACCCCAATTCATTGATTGAAGACGATTACATTTACAATTGATTTAGAGCTAGGAAAAGAAATGGAAAGGGGTGCCGACGGGTGAAGACGAAGGGACGCGACCAAGGCTTCAAAGATCTCCGTCCAAAGACGAGTCTTCTATCGCCTCCTCTTTATGCGTTCTTCGTATGTATGTGCTTGCAAAATCTTTCAGCGCGCATTTAATTGAATCTCCCTCTGTGTATATTGTTACTGTTATGATGTGAAGTTCTTTGGATTTATGTGTGGGACGAACTGCATTTGTGTATGTTGTTAATCTTCTGTTCTGAATGCGTGTAAGGTTTTGTGCTGGCTTCTGATATTGTGAATTTTCTGATAACTCCTTGGAATGAAAACTATGTGTATATGATCGTGAAGTCTGCTCACGTGTACCCTTCCGAATTTTGAACGTGTGACTCTGTGAATTTTGCGGAATCTCCTTTAGCCCGGTGTGTATTGTATGTGTGTTTGTTTATGGTTTGTGTATGACTGAACCTCTGAAGGTGGCGATATTCTTGTGAAATTTTTCGTCAAGAGTTTTGTCTGGTGATATGTATATGTGAATGGACTGCTACGGGTGTGTATTATTTCTCCAATCTGTATGAATATGGTGTGTATGTATGGTTTTTTTTCCTCTTTCCCCTCTGTTCTGATATGCTTCTGCTTTTATAGGCGATTAAACATGAGAATTGATGCTATGCTTTAAAATTCTTTCCAATTTGGGTGTAACATGTTGGGGACAGGTCTCGACTTATTTGGAAAGTTTGAAATTGGTCTGATCTCGTTTGATTATGTTGTCTTGGCTTGAGTTGTTTTGGAAAGAACTGCTGGCTATTTCAAATGTGATATTTGTCGTGATTTGTGCCATAAATGTATTCTGATTCGCTTTCCAATTTTTCCTTGTCATGTTTGGAACGTGTGTGATGAGCTTCCTATCGATGATCTTATGAGTAATGCCCTGATCAAATTCCACAAAAAGGAGCTCCTACACCCTCCCATGAAATTATACCACCAGAAACAAGAATAACAAAAAGCAATGATTCCCTTGGTACCTGCCTGCTCAAAAAGATTTTGACATTTTGAAAGAGACTTTTGCATTGTTGTGTCTCTTCATCAAATTCCTCTTCATCTTCACTAGAAACTTTCTCAACCAGGTGCATTAGAAGGCAATTGATGCTGAAGCTAAGAAAGTCGCATTTCAGAATTTTCGTTTTTCGGTATCTGCCCCCCCCCCCCCCAATTGGCTTGGACTCTAGTTTTTTCAGATTCAACTGATTGAGAAACTTCAGAATTCAGTATGGCAGGTCTGGTGTTCAAATTGGAATATCATGACAGTATGAATGACATCCGGAGGTTCGTGTTTCTTTTATTATCCTTTTCACCATGGTCATAGTTGAGATGTTTAACAGTTTCTCACACTGCAATTCAACATTCAACGATTCTATAGCATTTGTATTTTCTCCGAGTTTCCTTTCTCTCTTGAATGTTTTTGTGGACATTGATTGCAATTTTAAAATGTGTTTGATTTCTTGGCTATTTCATGATATTGCTATGCAGGAATTGGTCATTTATGTACGCTGAGATGGAAGATTGTGCAGACAGTGCTTTCTGATCATATGGTACCCAGGTCCCCTGAACGTTTCAAACTCGACCACGACTTTCTCTCACAGTACTAATAGATTGATCTTTGGGACAAGACCCATCAACAATATCTCCAAGGTTAATCACAAGGTCAAGCTCCTGGTTAGTGTTCCATTCCTTAATTGCTCTTTAATAGGAATGAAATTAATATGATGATATTGGATTGTGTTTTGAATTTCTTGTCTATGGTTTAATGAATTCAAACAAGACCTGCATCTCAGTATATTGTTTTTGTGAATGGTTGTTGTTCATGCTCGATTCTTTTGTTGCAGGTACTAGTTTGTTTAGAACAAGGTGACAAGTTGCCTTGCCTCAACGAAGAATCCAGTTCATGAAATCCAGACAAACCCTTCTGACATCAAGCTTTCATTTGGAAAGCACAAATTCGCTCATCCTATAGTCGTATCTTTGCGGTGTCGTTCGAGGACCGGATTGGAGCAGACGCTTTGAAGATCAAATTAGAATATGTCATTGAAAACTCTTTAGCCAAATTAGAATATGTTGTTGTTCATGTTAAAACCTTCCAATATGTTCCACTCCTAAACAACCTTTTGGTGTAGACTCAGGGTATTGATTTGATGTACCCTTTCAATGAACGAAATGCATGTGCAAGACTCTCATAGCATTCAATGTTCGTAATTAATTGAGTGTTTACGTTTTAAGCAAGATATCATGTACAATGTCCACTTTGTTAGCCTTGCAGAAGTTAACAATATTATTATATAATTTGTGCTTGACCACACCAAGGCACTTTGGACTATTAAAAAAATTCAAATCATCAAGAATCATTCCACTTTCTAAGTAACTGTTCAACACAAGATCTGTGAGAAACAATATTTGGCCCAATGTTATTCTTTACCGTCAACTCATATATATCCCTTGGCCACCTGTCTTATTGTATTACCAGCTCCCTCAATGAAGAAGTTGAACATTTGTAACTTGTATTTGAATTTTGAATGGATGATGATAAATGATATTTTGACTTGGATAATATTTGAAAATATGGTGTATGCCGATGTGACTGATGTACGAAGAAAACACGTGAACAAAACCTGAACTTGCATTTGATATTTTCAATTGGCTTTTATGGACACAACCGAAGTCTTGAATCCCAATTAAACCCGAGTTTTGGAATCAATTAGCATACTTCACGAAAATGCTATCATGACAAGCCATTCTTGTGAATTTGGACGCTTGGATGGTGATTGTATCATGATTATGTTATTTGTATCATGATTATGTTATTAAGTCAGCGTTCTGTCAATCTCGAAACCCACGATAACCTTGAGACCCTTTGAATTAGGATCCATTGGTCAAGTCTTGAAGTATTAGGCTGAGAGGGCAATTGTGGTTTCTACTTGAAACCAAAGTTCCTGCACAAACTCGTTAGCCATAATAAACACGCATACAAGGGCCACATGACCTAAAGATGCTATACAAAAGAAGAGGGATCTTAGGGTCAAATATTAGGGTGTGACAGTGAGTTCAAATCTTGGGAGGGCCATCCTATTTTTTTACCACTTATTTCTTTCACATTTTTTTCACCATCTCTTAATAACTTCTAAAATTAATTTCTCCCTCAATTTTTATCATTTTTGATTGGTTCTTTTTTTAAAAAGTCATAAAAATGTTAAAATATTTTATTCCACAAAAAAATAAAAAAGATATTAGTTATTTAATATATTTTGAATTTTTGAAAAGTGATCGTGAAGGCTGGATCAGATCCTGTAGAAGTGGGCCACCGAGTGCGTTTGGATGCTGATGGAGAGGAGGGGGTGTACCTGCAAGGCACTCCGACGCTCAAGTAAGAAAGGGTCAGAGAAAAGGGGCAAGTACAAAGGATTAGTTCGTAGGGTGAATATTGGATACCTGACCCTCTCAAGCGAGAGGATTTATATAGAGCCCCCAGCGCGTGGCCAACGGTCCTATTTTCGGGGCGAAATAACCGTTTTCTCGAAGAATAAGTAACTACCCAAACTAGCCGTTATGTCGGTCAGGGTGCCCGAAACTAGCCGTTATGTCGGGCATAAGCACAGTTTCGGGCACCTGCCCTTAACTGTTCGGGGAGCAATGAAGCCGAGCGTAACGGGCAGTAATTTCGGGGAGGAACATGCATTCCTTACCCTGTTGGAGGGTAGAAAGGTAACTTTTGCCCCTTTGTGGATTGGACTTAGGCAATTTGGGCCGCTCTGGAGCGGAAGTGGATTGGGCCGTGTCTAGCCATTGGTCCAGTCCAGAACAAGAGCCCCCCAAGTCGTTGCTCCCGGGCGTGGGAGTGATGACTTAAGGACAGCTCGTTGCTCCAGGGAGCTAGCGTGAAGTCGTCGTTTGAGGACGAGGAGGGTTGTCTCGATGTGCCCGTGACCCTTGGTGCCCGTGAAATTTATGGTCGTGACCTTGTTGCCCGGTGTCCGGGGAGACTAAAGGTCAGTCAGAATTGGAAACGTTGGGGCGCCACGTGTGCCTAGAGCTCCGTGTAGCAGTTACTAGGCAATGATGGCTAGTTGATAGTCATCATGGCCTACGAGCGTGTGTCCGCACGTGCCCCTTTGTATAAAAAAGGGGAAATTCGTCTCATTTGGAACTTTTTCGCTCTGATTTCTCTTCGTCTCCTTCAGCATTCCTGCCCGTCACCGCCGTCTGCTTACTCCGACCACCACTCCAAGCTTCGAGCAGCCACTTTTGTCATCTTAAACCAAGTAAGTTTCCGATCCTGTGCTTGTTCTACTCCTTTTGGTGGTCAATGGTAGATTGCATGTGGTTAGGGCTAGGTTTAGAGGACGAAATAGGTTGATTTCCGGTGTTTGTTGGTGGTGGGCGGTGGTTGTGCCATTTTTCCACGGTTCACGGCGTCGTTGCGACGGTGATGCATGTGTAACCGCCGTGATCGTTCATCTTCTGAGTGAGTGATGAGTTTTCCGGTAGAATATGTTGGTGTAAGCCCTAGAGGCCAATACTTTTGGTACTTGTATCAAATTATTTATTAATAATAAAAGGCATTTCTTTATTATGTTTGTTTTTCCAAAATGATAAAGTCCCTAGAATAGCTAGTTCGTTTAATGAAACATTAAGTATGACTTAATCATGAGATTCCATTAAACATAAGGACACTATTCTTAAAGCATCCATATTCGATCTTTAATGTGAAATGGGATAGCCTTAAAGCATTAAGACTATTATGTAGATAGACTGATGATTACATCTCATGGATCATGGATAAGGAGTTATCAAGTCTTGACATAGGTATGAATATTAGGAGTAATATTTATACTGGATTGACCCACTATGAGAGTACTACATAGAATGTTATGCAAAGTGTCATAAGTTACTCTCATGGTGATAGTGGTGTATACCACCCTTCGACCTGAAACTACTATGTACCCTAGATGTAGAGTCAAGTACTTTATTGCTGATCAAACATTGTCCGTAACTGGATGATCATAAAGACAGTTGATGGGTGCTTCACAAAGCATGCTGAGGGACATGAGTAGCCTAGATGGAATTTGCCCATCCTGCATAACAGGATAAATGTCTAAGGGCCCAATATTGAATTGGACAAGGATGACACGGTATATGCCTTGTGTTCAATATAGACATAGGGGCAAAAGGGTAATTGTACACATAAGTACTATCACAAAAGGTTTTGTCAGATCACATGACAATTTTGTGACTTGGGTAGCAGTGCTGTGTTGCTAGATACCGCTCACTGTTTATTATGTTAAATACATGATTTAATATAATTACCAACGTCGCGAAATCCTACAGGGTCACACACATAAGGACAGTTGGAGAAGAGATAGAGTAAATAAGGAACACCGTAAGGTACGGTGCACTTGAATGGAATACGGAATATGGTAAGGTACCATGTAATATAATAATAGTTATTATTAATTTTATAATAGTTATAAAATATAATAATAATAAAATTATATTTATTATAATAATAGTTATTATAATAATATAATAATATTATTATTGAGTTGGGCTTTTTAGCTTGTAGCCCACACAAGTAGTTCTATAAATAGAACCCTTGCGCAGAAGCTCAAAGGTTGTTGTTGTTGAAACCCTGGCCGTATTCTATTGTTCCTCTCCGTCACTCAAAACCTTCAATCGTAATCAGCTAGCACTGTGACTGAAGGAAGCTGTTCGTGTGGACCGAGTAGAGGCGCTGTTCATCGTACAACGCTCGTGATCATCCCTAGATTTGGAATCAAAGGTTTCATCGCCACAAGAGGTAATCTTTCTATCACAAATCATGATCTTTCGTAAGGATCTCTGAAGGGAAATTTTTGTTTTCCGCTGCGTCTAGATCGCAAATTTCCCTTCAGTGGTATCAGAGCCACTTACGAAACCATGAGTCTGGTAATTGTTTATTTTCTGTCATTTTTGTTTTAATTGGATTAAAACACGTAAAAATTAAATCAAATCCAGATATTAAATTTTTGGCATCAGATTGTGTACGGTTTGGATGATTGATATTGACTATGCTTCGGAATTCGACAATAGTATGGTGAAGCAGCGATATGTCAATCGTCCATAAGTTACACATATATGATCGATCTAATTCATATGTGATATGATTAACTTTGATGCAAAGATGGTATATTGGATATACTATTTTATTTCGTTAGTTTAAATCACGTAATGATTATCATTCGATTGAGCGATCTGTGGTTATCTGCTTCAGAATCCGACTTTAGTATGGTGAAGCGATAACATACAGATCAATCATACTGAATTATTGATCATGGTGTTTTGATGGTATGAAATTGTTGCATCAAGGTTTATGATGGTACAAGGGTTGCGCCGTCAAAGAGGTCTACGATCAAAAGTCACGCGTTCTGTTAGCGTGACGGTCTCCATAGTTTCAGGTGTGACGGTCGCCATAGCTTTGTGACGGTCGTCATGGGCTGATGTGTGACGGTCGCCATGGAAACTGTGACGGTCGTCACAGGCAGTATGACGGCGCAAATGTTGCGTCAATGCAGTCTGCGCTTTAGGTCATGCATTCGCCGAAAATTTAATTTGATTTATTTAATAAACAGGATTTAAATTAATAATAATAAAATTTATTTATTATTTTTCTTGTGGTGATCAGTTATGGCCTTAGTTTATTTTTCTTTGTTTTGGATTTTATAAATACGACCTGCGTGTCGTGCCTCTCTCTTATTCTCATCATGTAACTTCTTTTCTCATCTCACTCCCTCGTACGTAAAACGAGTTTCCTTTATGTAATGTATTATTATGAAGAAAGAGAAGACTACAAAACAAAGAAGGACAGCCTTGGAGATCTTGCTTGGAGAAGTGAAGATCGTTATTAGGTTTAGCTTAAGTTCTCTCATTGGCTTGGGAGAACAATTGCGCTAGGGGCCATAACTGTTTCATTTGTATGTATGTATGTTGATATATATTGTATGTATGTTGATGCATGTGTGAGGAACGATTTATATGATAAATAAGCCGGTGAGATCAAATTAATTAAAAATCCCTCAAAACTAAATATTAAGTTTTTGCTTTCCAAGTTTTAGAACTCATCAAGACTAGTATCGAATATTGTAGGTTTCGCCTAACGCGAGGTGCATGTTCCATATTAGTAAGGTGCGATGGAATAATTGTAATATCCAATTTCTAAAATAATGGGTCAAACTTAACTAAACAAAATATAATAAGATTATATGCGTTTAGAAGTAAAGTTGGGAATAGTCCATATGATGGATTGGAATAAGGAGTTATTCACCCAACTGAAATATTCGAGAATTGTATTGGATACAATTGGAAGGAGTTCCTACCTAAATAGCTAAGTTTTGTGTAATCAGCCTAACGTTGACTTAAAACAAAGTGAAATATGGATCTCGATCCACTAGAAAATCTTCCAACGGGATTTTCCGAATCAAATGATGAGGGTCATTTGGTTTGAGTAAAATAGTGGGAGCATATTTAATTAAAGGCCAAATTGAATATGTTATGATACTTATATTTTTCCATTCCATTTTGTAGATTACCATGACAACAAACACATCTAATAACATTTTGCGAACAATCCTGGATAAGGAAAAATTGTTTGGGACAAATTTTCTGGATTGGCACCGAAATCTGAGGATTGTCCTCAAACATGACAGAAAGCTGTATGTCTTAGAGACACTTGTTCCTGATGAGGAACCTCCTAGTTCTGCTCCTAAGGCTGAAAGAGATGCTTATAAGAAGCATGTCGATGATGCCAATGAAACTGCTTGCCTCATGTTGGCTACCATGAATTCTGAATTGCAAAAGCAACATGAAAACATGGCAGCGTTCGATATGATCGAACATCTGAAAAGGCTCTATCAAGAGCAGGCAAGGCATGAAATGTTTGAAGTTTCAAAGCCCTTTTTCAAGCCAAGCTTTCTGAGGGAACCCCAGTAGGTCCCCATGTACTCAAGATGATTGGGTATGTGGAGAATCTTGAAAGATTGGGATTTGCCCTAAAAAAGGAGCTTGCGACTGATTTGATCCTGCAATCGTTGCCGGAAAGCTTCGGTCAATTTGTCCTTAATTTCAACATGAACTGCTGAGCAAAACCTGAAGACAAAAGGGAAATCCATTTTGATGGTCAGTAATGGAAAAAAACAAAACAAAAGGCCCACCAAGCAGGTTGGTAAATGGAAAGGCAAGGAAGTTGCCAAACCCAAACATACTACCCTTGCTTTGAAGCCTAGTGGAGGTATAGCAAAGGAGGGCACTTGCTTCTATTGCGGTATGACCGGGCATTGGAAGAGAAACTGCCCAAAGTACCTGGAAGATAAGAAGAATGAAATGGTGACTTCGACTTCAGGTATTTTTGTTATAGAAATAAATTTATCTACTTCTGCATCATGGGTATTAGATACTGGATGTGGTTATCACATTTGTACCAATGTACAGGGACTAAAAAGGAGTAGAGATTTGGCAAAAGGTGAAGTCGACCTACGAGTTGGAAATGGAGCAAAGGTTGCTGCTTTAGCCGTAGGAACTTATGTTTTGACTTTACCTAGTGGTTTAATAATTCAGTTAGAGAACTGTTATTATGTACCTACAATTAGCAGGAATATTATTTCCGTTTCTTGTTAGGACAAGTTTGGTTTTTCATTTATAATAAAGAACAATTGTTGCTCTATTTATTTGAATGATATATTCTATGCTACTGCACAAATGAACAATGGATTATATGTCCTTGATCTTGAAATGCCAATTTATAACACTAATACTAAAAGGATGAAACCTAACGAGTTAAATCCAAGTTACCTTTAGCATTGTCGCTTAGGCCATATAAATGAGAAACGCATCTCCAAACTCCATAAAGATGGACTATTGGACTCTTTTGATTACGAAACATATGATACATGCAGATCTTGTTTAATTGGAAAGATGACAAAGTCCCTATTCACAGGAAAAGGTGAAAGGGCTAATGATCTTTTGGCCCTCATACACACTGACGTATGTGGACCACTGAACATACCAGCCAGAGGAGGTTTTCAATACTTCATCACATTTACCGATGATTTCAGTAGATATGGTTAAGTCTATTTAATGAAACACAAATCTGAATCCTTTGAAAAGTTCAAGGAATTTAAGAATGAAGTACAAAACTAACTAGGTAAGAATATTAAAACTCTTCGATCAGATCGAGGCGGTGAATATTTAAGCCTAGAGTTTGATGACCATCTAAAAGAGTGTGGGATTCTATCCCAACTCACTCCTCCTGGAACACCACAATGGAATGATGTATCTGAGAGAAGAAATCGAACCTTGTTAGACATGGTCCGATCCATGATGAGTCATGCCGATCTTCCAAACACCTTTTGGGGACATGCACTACTGACAGCAGCTTACACACTTAACCGTGTTCCATCCAAAAAGGTTGAAAAGACACCATATGAAATATGGAGTGGTAAAAAACCACATATGTCTTACATGAAGATTTGGGGTTGTGAAGTTTATGTAAAACGACAAATTTCAACTAAGCTTGAGCCCAAATCTGACAAATGCTTATTTGTGGGGTATCCTAAAGAAACAATAGGGTATTACTTCTACAATCCTTCTGAGGGAAAAGTGTTTGTCGCTCGAACTGGAGTTTTCTTGGAAAAGGACTTTATTTCTAAAGGAATAAGTGGGTGGAAAGTAGAGCTTGAAGAAATTCAAGAATCACAAAGCATTGATACACCTATGGAGGAATTAGAGCAGGAACCACAAGTAGTTGTGGAAGAGCAACCTGCTCAAGTAGGACAAGACCAGCGTAGGTCGAGCAGGATACGTCACCAACCAGAGAGATATGGATATCTCATAAATGATCAAGGTGAAGTATTACTCATGGATCAAGATGAGCCTGTAACCTATCAAGAGGCCATAACTGGTCCTGAGTCTGAGAAGTGGCTAGAAGCCATGAAATCTGAAATGGATTACATGTACACAAACCAGGTTTGGACCTTGGTAGAAGCTCCTGTAGGAATTAATCCTATAGGATGCAAGTGGGTATTCAAAAAGAAGACTGACATGGATGGTAAGGTACATACCTATAAGGCAAGACTGGTTGCTAAAGGTTATAAACAAATTCATGGTGTAGACTATGATGAAACCTTTTCACCAGTTGCAATGCTTAAATCTGTTCGGATTTTACTTGTTATCGCTGCATATCATGATTATGAAATATGGCAGATGGATGTCAAGACTGCTTTCCTTAATGGGAATCTTCTTGAGGATGTGTACATGACACAACCTGAAGGATTTGACATACCCGAAGAAGCCCAAAAGATATGCAAGTTACAGCGATCAATCTACGGATTAAAGCAAGCTTCCAGAAGCTGGAATCTTCGTTTTGATAAAACTGTAAAACAATATGGATTCATAAAGAATGAAGACGAGCCTTGTGTCTACAAGAAGGTTAGTGGGAGCATAATCTTTTTCCTGGTATTATATGTAGATGACATATTACTCATTGGAAACGATATCCCTACCTTGCAACAAGTAAAAGCTTGGTTAGGGAAATGCTTTTCTATGAAGGACCTTGGTGAAGCAGCCTATATATTAGGAATCAGGATCTATAGAGATAGATCACAAAAACTGCTTGGTCTAAGTCAGAGTACATACATAGACAAAGTGTTGAGACGCTTTAATATGCATGATTCCAAGAAAGGATTCATACCTATGCAACATGGCCTATGTCTATCAAAAACACAATCCCCTTCAACAAAGGAAGAAAGGGATCGCATGAATAAGATTCCATATGCATCTGCAATAGGATCTATCATGTATGCCATGTTATATACTCGACCAGATGTCTCGTATGCTTTAAGTGCAACGAGTAGGTACCAATCTGATCCTGGTGATGCTCACTGGGTAGCTGTTAAGAATATCCTTAAGTACTTGAGAAGGACTAAGGACTCATTCTTGATATATGGAGGTCAGGAAGATCTCGCGGTAATTGGTTACACCGATGCTAGCTTCCAGACAGATAAGGATGACTTTAGATCGCAATCTAGTTATGTGTTCTGCCTAAATGGTGGCGCAGTGAGCTGGAAAAGTTCAAAGCAAGAAACAGTTGCTGATTCTACAATCGAGGCCGAGTATATTGCTGCCTCAAATGCAGCGAAGGAAGCTGTTTGGATCAAGAAGTTCATTAGTGAACTTGGCATAATCCCTAGCATTGTGGACCCCATTGATCTCTATTGTGATTACAATGGTTCTATCGTACAAGCTAAGGAGCCTAGATCTCACCAATGATCCAAACACATACTTAGGCGTTATCATCTCATTCGAGAGATAATAGATCGTGGAGATGTGAAGATATGCAAAGTACTTACACTTGACAATATTGCTGACCCACTAACAAAACCTCTTGCGCAGCTGAAGCATGATGGTCATACTAGATCTATGGGTATTAGGGGTATGCCTGATTGGCTCTAGTGCTAGTGGGAGATTGTTAGTGTAAGCCCTACAGGCCAATACTTTTGGTACTTGTATCAAATTATTTATTAATAATAAAAGGCATTTCTTTATTATGTTTGTTTTTCCAAAATGATAAAGTACCTAGAATAGCTAGTTCGTTTAATGAAACATTAAGTATGACTTAATCATGAGATTCTATTAAACATAAGGACACTATTCTTAAAGCATCCATAGTCGAGCTTTAATGTGAAATGGGATAGCCTTAAAGCATTAAGAATATTATGTAGATAGACTGATGATCACATCTCATGGATCATGGATAAGGAGTTATCAAGTCTTAACATAGGTATGAATATTAGGAGTAATATTTATACTGGATTGACCCACTATGAAAGTACTACATAGAATGTTATACAAAGTGTCATAAGTTACTCACATGGTGATAGTGGTGTATACCACCCTTCGACCTGAAACTACTATGTACCCTAGATGTAGAGTCAAGTACTTTATTGCTGATCAAACATTGTCCGTAACTGGATGATCATAAAGACAGTTGATGGGTGCTTCACAAAGCATGCTGAGGGACATGAGTAGCCTAGATGGAATTTGCCCATCCTGCATAATAGGATAAATGTCTAAGGGCCCAATATTGAACTGGACAAGGATGACACGGTATATGCCTTGTGTTCAATATAGACATAGGGGCAAAAGGGTAATTGTACACATAAGTACTATCACAAAAGGTTTTGTCAGATCACATGACAATTTGTGACTTGGGTAGCAGTGATGTGTTGCTAGATACCGCTCACTGTTTATTATGTTAAATACATGATTTAATATAATTACCAACGTCGCGAAATCCTACAGGGTCACACACATAAGGACAGTTGGAGAAGAGATAGAGTAAATAAGGAACACCGTAAGGTACGGTGCACTTGAATGGAATACGGAATATGGTAAGGTACCATGTAATATAATAATAGTTATTATTAATTTTATAATAGTTACAAAATATAATAATAATAAAATTATATTTATTATAATAATAGTTATTATAATAATATAATAATATTATTATTGAGTTGGGCTTTTTAGCTTATAGCCCACACAAGTAGTTCTATAAATAGAACCCTTGTGCAGAAGCTCAAAGGTTGTTGTTGTTGAAACCCTGGCCGTATTCTATTTTTCCTCTCCCTCACTCAAAACCTTCAATCGTAATCAACTAGCACTGTGACTGAAGGAAGCTGTTCGTGTGGACTGAGTAGAGGTGCTGTTCATCGTACAACGCTCGTGATCATCCATAGATTTGGAATCAAAGGTTTCATTGCCACAAGAGGTAATCTTTCTATCACAGATCATGATCTTTCGTAAGGATCTCTAAAGGGAAATTTTTGTTTTTCGCTGCGTTTAGATCGCAAATTTCCCTTCAGAATATTCCCAGATTCCGGTGAAGTTTTGCGATTTCCGGTGAAGCTTCGAACGGAAACTGGGTATGAGTGCGGGGAAGCTCCTCGCTTGGGGATGATTTGTTTTGAGCGTCTCCTCACGGGGAGGTTTCAGTATTTCTTTTGATGTTAGGGCTTAGGTCGGGGACGTTGTCCTCAGCCCTTTGCGCGCCCTTTCACTTGACCAGCGGTGGTAGGGTGGATTTGATTTGTTGTCGAATTCACTTTCTTCTCTGCTTTTTAGGTGATCGACATGGCGACGGGGCCAGATAGAGAGATTATCTTAGATACGTCCGAGGAAGAAACAAGCTCTTCGGATAGCAGTAGTTCGACGGCCTCGAGCACCCCCAGTGATGTCGGGGAGGAAGAGGAGTTGGAAGTTATGGACGAGGATGCCGTTGAGGGTTCCGTGGAGGAATGGGAGGTGGCCGAACCTTCCGAACACGTGTCTACCTTTACAATATACTTAGGGGATGTTTTTACGGAGGTTGGACCGAAGGGGGAGTGGAAGGTGCACTTCCCTTCTGAGGATGAGCGGGTCTGTATGGATTTCGGGGACTGCTTCACAATGTATGAATATGCTTTTAAGGAGTTGGGTCTGAGGCTGCCGTTCATCAATTTTCAGCAGTCGGTGTTCACGCACTTGAAGTTGGCTCCCACGCAACTGCACCCTAACTCGCTGGCCTTCATTCGGGCGTTCGAGCTAGTGTGCGAATACCTCGCCATAGGGGCTACTCTTCCTCTATTCTTCATCGTCTTCCATCTTCAAAGGCAGCTGTCGGGGAGGAAGTATGGTTGGGTCTCTTTGAAGCAGCCTCGCAAATGATTTAAACCATTTTCGGAGTCGATACGGACGTTTAAGGAGCAGTACTATGTTATCGAGCCCGTGTCCGAAGCTGCCCAGGATTGTACATATGTCTGGGAGATCGAAGTTGATGAGGATGGAAACGACCTGTGTGATGAGACGGGGAAATTTATTGGGCAGAGAATCTACAAGTTCCCCATTCATTGGGCACCTGATCATTTCGCCAAGAAGCCCAGTGACTACGTTCTCCAATCGCACGAGCTACACGGGCAGGATGCCGTGGCGTACGAGGAGTTGGTGAAGTACGTTAACTTCTTCCTGCTCACTGAGTGCTGGACGAATAAGGGTAATCCGATCTTCGAGGAGGATAGTAGTCAGAGGGTTGAGTATCGGTTTATCAACACCAAGGCACTGCTGGAGTGCAAGACTCCCACGGAAGTCGAGAAGCTGCTTGGTAGTCTTAGTTATTTTAGATTTGCTCGTATTATTCTTTTCCTCGTAACTAACTTGCTCAACTTTTGTTTATGCAGGAGAGATGCCTCAGGCCCATGAGAGGGTTGTGAAGAACGCTCTTGCGAGGAATAAAGCTGGAGCAGTTCCTCTGAAGTCCCGGTTCGCTGGTGCTCGTGCTCCCCCTCCGATTCAGTCTGCTGCGGGGACTTCTTTTTCTCTAACTCCCGTTCCCCGGGGATCTCCCCTTCCTTTGACCGGACGACCCAAGCGGCCAAGGTTTAATGACGCTGTGGATCTCACTCGAGTACCGGAGAAAGGGAGGTTCGAGCTTCCTCCTTGCCTCCTTGATAGGAAATTCTTTGAAGGGAACTCTTTGGTCGTGCCTCGGGCGGAATCTCTTCGTTTGGAAAGCATGGACCGCCCGAGCAAGAGGGTGTTGGTGGCTCAAGACGCTTCAGCTTTGGTTAGGATGCTGGAGATGACAGCCGTTTATGCTGAAGGGGACTCTGCAACTGAGTCCGAACTTAATGCTGCCCAAGCTGCCATGGCGTCCCTCAAAGAAGAAGTCAAGGGTGCAGACGATGCTCGGAAGAAGGCTGAGGAGGAGGTGGCCAGGTTGAAGAAGGAGAATTCCATGCTGGCGGCGGAGAAGAAAGTTGCCGAGGAGCTGGTCCAGCAGTTGAGGGCGGTCAATGCCCCGGGTGAAGATGAGCCGGAAGATGTGAAAGAATTAAAGACGAGATCTGACCTAGTCGCCCGTATGCTGATGGCCGAGGATGACAGTATTACCATCGCAGATGAATCCTTCAGAAACGCCGTGGCTCAACTGCGGGTTTTGAACCCCGAGCTTGACTTTTTTGTCGAGGGTACCCACTATCTGGCGCATGTTGAGGATGGCCGGATCGTTATGGCCGACGCCCTCCTTGAAGGAAATGCCAAGGATCACCCCGCGGAGAGCCTGGGACCTCAGCCCGAGCCTGCCGATCATATGGACGAGTGAGGGGTTTGTCTTTTTGTTGTTGTAACTTGTCCGGCCTGCGTGCCGAGTAATTGTTGTAATTTATTTTTTTTGGGGGGGGGGGGGGGGGGGGGCATGGCCCCCATTTTATGTAACCCAGCACAGCCGTGGTCCTAGTGGCCACTTATTATATTTAAGTTATATGCTCGATTCTATTATTTGCATGGTTTTACTTGCTTTTATTTTGTGCTAAGTGTTGTACTCATGCCCGTTGTGAATGTATGTCTGCCCGTGATAGGGAGTATTTGACTTATGTGAAGTTTCAGGGGGTTGCTCGTTGTAGATGTGTTCGTCAGTAAGGGGAACTGGTCGAACGATCGGGGAATATCCTGGCGGGGGTGCGGAGCTCAGGTCGCGTTTGAGGCCTGAGTTCGCGGCGTGAACGTCCCATAGCGAGCTGGGGTTCTGCTGGTCATGGTACTTTGACGACGACGATGCTCGATCGAGGACCGCCGTCGAGCAGTTACTCGGCTCGTTACTGAGCGGGGTTCTGCTTCATTGATATGCGACGCTTGTACCTAGGCGTGCATAGTGGTCGGTAGCTGACGCTCGTCGTCGTGACGGGTCTAACCGAGAATTAGGGCCTTAGCTATAGTATTGTTTTACCTTTTCGGTGTTCCATGGTCGAACAAGCTCTTCCCTGTTAAGATGTTCTAGGTAGTAGGCCCCATTTTCCATTTTTGCTCGGACACGATAGGGTCCTTCCCAGTTGGAGGCCAGTTTTCCCTCGCAAGAGTCTTTGTGGTTTCTTCTTAGAACAAGGCTTCCCACGTCGAACTCTCATCGTATCACCTTGGCGTTGTGCCTGATGGTAATTTTCTATTTTAGTGAGGCTTCGCAGAGGGCTGCCCCAGTTCGGATTTCCTCGACGAGGTCGAGTTCTTCTCTTAATGATTCGTCGTTCATCTCCTCGTCTAGGGGCGATTCTGTCCTCCTGGAGGGTACGTGAACTTCGACGGGAATTACAGCCTCTATCCCGTATGCTAGGCGGAAAGGTGTTTCCCTAGTTATAGAGTGTGGAGTTGTGCGGTATGCCCACAGTACGCTGTGCAGTTCCTCGACCCACGACTTCTTTGTTTCGTCCAGCCTTCGTTTGAGGCCTCGAAGGATGACTCGGTTAGCTTCTTCAGCCTGCCCGTTTGTTTGAGGGTGCTCGACGGATGCAAAGTGCTGCTTCGTGCCCAGTTGGGCGACGAAGTCTTGAAACTTCCTGTCCGTGAATTGCGTCCCATTGTCCGTTACTATCGCTTGGGGGATGCCGAAACGTACAAGGATGTTTCGCTTGTAGAAACGCAGGATGTTGAGGGCAGTTATCTTGGCTAGAGCCTCCGCTTCTATCCATTTTATGAAGTAGTCTACGCCCACTATTAGGTATTTATTCTGATTCGATCCTACCACGAAGGGTCCTAGGATGTCTAGGCCCCACCAGGCAAATGGCCATGGGGAGGACATAGCCTTGAGCTCGTTAGGTGGAGCCAGGTGTATGTCCCCGTGCTGTTGGCATTTATCGCATTTCTTCATGTGTTCTTTTGCATCGTGCTGCATGGTCGGCCAGTAGTATCCTGCTCGGAGGGCCTTTCGGGCTAGTGACCTTCCGCCGAGATGTTGGCCGTTGATTCCCTCGTAGATTTCTTGCAGGATGTGTGCGGCCATTTCTTCCTCGACACACTTGAGTAGCGGAATGGAGAATCCCTGCCTGTAGAGTTTATCTTTGTCCAGAACGTAGGAGCAAGCTCTTCGCCGAACTATGCTGGGCTCTTTTGGGTCTGCCGGAAGTTCGTCATTAGCGAGATAGTTGTACACAGGGGTCATCCAGCAGTTGTTGTCGCCGGTCACTTGTACGTCGAGGGTCGGGGAGGTCTTCCCGATACTGGGTCGAGGAAGTACTTCCTGTATGACGGACTTGTTTCCGCCTTTCTTCTTTGTGCTGGCCAGTTTGGACAGAACGTCTGCCCGGACATTATGTTCGTGGGGAACATGTCTTACCTCCACCGCTGCAAACTTCGTCATATCCTTTTTGACCAGTGCTAAGTATTCGATCAGGTTGTCGGTTTTGGTTTGATATTCTCCTCGGACCTGAAGGGACACGAGTTATGAATCCGTGCAAATGACGACCTCTTCAACGCCCAGGTCCTCGGCCAGGCGTAACCTAGCGAGGAAGGCCTCGTATTCATCCTGGTTGTTGGAGGTTGGGAAGGACAGGGTGAGTGATACTTTGAAGATGATCCCTTCGTTGCTCTCCAGTATGATGCCCGCACCGCTCCCTGCCGAGCTTGAGGCACCGTCAACAAAAATGGTCCATTTGCACGCTTCGTTCGCGGGGGAGTCCGCGAATGTCATTTCTGCGACGAAGTCGGCTAGAGCTTGGGCCTTGAGGGCTTTCCTGCTTTCGTATTGGATGTCAAATTCAGATAGTTCAAGCGACCATTTGAGCATTCGATCGGCCATGTCTGTTCATCCCAGTAGCTGTTTTATGGGTTGATCTGTTCAAACCACGATCGTGTGGGCCAGGAAGTAGTGTCTTAACCTTCTGGCTGCGTTGATGAGGGCCAGAGCCACTTTCTCTATCTGTTGGTATCTTAACTCTAGGCCTTGCAGCGCTTTGCTCGTGAAGTATATGGGCTTCTGCCCGTCAGGTGTCTCGCGGATGAGAGTGGCGCTCACCGCTTCGGTTGCTACGGCGAGGTACAGGTACAACGTTTCGCCATTGTCCAGCCGGGAGAGGACTGGTGGCTCTGATAGTGCCCGTTTCAGATGGAGAAGGGCCTTGTCACATTCCTCGGTCCATTCGAATTCTGCCTCCTTGCGGAGGAGTTTGAAGAATGGTAGGGCGTATTGGGAAGATTTGGCCACGAAACGAGATAACGACGTGAGCATCCCATTGAGGGACTGGATGGACTTTTTTTTTACTTGGGCGTAGAAAACTCAGAGAATGCTCGGCACTTATCGGGATTGGCTTCGATTCCTCGTTCCATTAAGTAGAAACTGAGGAACTTGCCTGCCCGGACACCGAACGTGCACTTCTCTGGGTTAAAACGCATTTTGTATTTCCTGGCTTGTTCGAAGACCTTTCTCAAATTGGCAGTATTATCGGTTTCCTCGTGGGATTTTACGATCAAGTAGTCCATGTAGACTTCGAGCATGTCGCATATTTCTCCCCGGAAGACCTTGTTCATCATTCTTTGGTAGGTTGCTCCGGCGTTCTTCAGGCCGAAGGGCATTACGTTGTAGTAATAGTTGCCCGATTCGGTCATGAAGGCCGTATATTTTTTGTCGGTCATTGCCATTGGAATTTGATTATAGCCCGAGTAGGCGTCCATGAACAATAAAAGTTTAAAACCAGCAGAATTATCAACAAGTTTATCAATATTGGGGAGGGGATAAGCATCTTTCGGGCATGCCTTATTGAGATCGGTGTAATCAATGCACATTCGCCATTTTCCATTAGATTTTTTAACGAGTACAACGTTGGACAACCAAGTGGTGTACTTGGCCTCTGTAACACCCCCAATCTATACCCCCGAGCTAATAAAGCGATAAATAAAATTCAAAATTTCATCAGAGTATATTTAGAAATTCACAGCATAGACCGAGGGGTCACATCAATTTGAAACAAACACAATAAATTTGTCCATAAAGATATGCAACACTCGCAGGTAGCAAATAAACAGAGGAACTTAGTTCTTACTACCCACAATTAAAATACAGAATAAAGCGAAAAATATGTACTGAATCTCATATATATATATATATCATATAAAAAGTTTGTCATACATCAAGTCATACATGCACAAGCTAAAAGATATATATACATATACACACAAATCACCAACGGTCTCCCTAACTACCCGGTGTCACATGTCAGAGCCGACCGACAAAAGAATGAAGACCTAAGCTTCACAAAAGACCTCCAGCAATCTAATCTGTAATGCCTCATAGAGCATTATAAAACAGCAGAAGGGTGAGAAAAACAATCATAATATAATTGCATACAATTATATATAACACCAAAAATACACATATATACTGTTCTCACCACCACTCATACCAGTATTCAAACACAAAACAACACGATGTATATTCATATTTCCATCACCAAGGTATACCAACCATGCACAATACAAGTATCACCAACACATATCCATATATCAATTTATCAATTTTATCCACAATTCCACTCATAAACAAACCATTAATGATTTATGCAAATGCAAGAGACCGACATAACGACTCTATGCATATGCACATGCGGTACCAACTTCCATCAATTCTCAACACTAGTTCACTCAGGAACTATTGGAACCATCGCTCGTTACTTAGTGTAACTCCCCGTCGGGCATACGATGTTCCCTGTCGCTTTCAGTCCTCTTTGTATAAGGCTCACGACGTTTATGGATCGCTTTCGGTCCTCTTTGTATAAGGCTCACGATCCGATCGCTCACACCCCACATGGGCACACGATCGTCTATAACCATCGCTTTCGGTCCTCTTATTTTAAAGGCGCACGATCCAATCAGATCGCTTTCAGTCCTCTTATTTTTAAGGCTCAAGATGTTATAGCGGATTCCCTCTGGAATCAATCCGTCACTCAGGACGTCACAAGAATGCATATCATGATGCTCAGCATACAATGACTAATGACATTCAAATGCACACATATATGTAACCATCTCACTTAACATAAATCATGCTTTGCAATTCAAGCCCAAAACAATGCATTTATACCATACAACAGCACGCAAATCATACCATATCCATATCAACAGCACATTGCATGATACACACCATTTACAGATAATTAAAACGACAAAAGTCGACAAAACGACACTATTCCAAATTCCTGACATAATTAAATTGGATAACAATCTAAAAATTATTATAATAAGAAAGTACAGTTCAATAGCTATGCAACGATACCAAGGATGTTAAAAACAGATAAACGGAACGCAAGTTACGGACTAAACAAGAAAAGACATCGCGGAAAAACCCCATTTTGCAATTCTCCTGGCCGTACGCGTATTGCCCTGATTCCTCGCCCATTCCATACGGGTATTGCCCAAGGTCATACGCGTATGGGCAGAGACCCATTTTTCCTAAAATTCCCATTAAAAGTCCAATACACGTAGTGCCCTACACCATACGCGTATTGCCCTAAAGTCTTACGCGTACCATACGCAAATGGACAGATGGCCGAGAAAATGAAGCTTCCATACTCGTATTGCCCAGTTTTCTTCAATGCCATACGCGTATTTCCTTGACCAATACGCGTATTGCCTTGAGTGATACGCGTATGGGCAGTGGAAAATCCAGAAAATTCTGCAGAATTTTGTTCTGCGTTTTTCCAACCAAAATCAACCCATTTTCACCTAAACACCAGAAAAATTACCAATACAATGCCTAACAACAAGTATCTAACATGTATCAACAATAATGGACCTGAAAACATAATTTCCGACACAATTTAATCGATTTCTAATCAATTTTTACATAATATGGTTTTTACTATATAATTCCATTTCAATCCAATAACAACCAAAAACATACATACATAATCATACACAAGCATATAATAATCGAGTTTCACACCCTTACCCGATTTAATCGTGTTTAGAAAAGTCGGGAGATTGATTTCTTGAATTCCAAGTTTTCTCTCTTTTTCTTCTCTTCTTCTCTTTTCTTTCCCTTTTCCTTCTTCTCTTTTTCTTTCTCTCTATTTTTCTCTCTTTCTATTTTCTATTTTCTAACTTAAGGAAAAATAAGATGAAATGACCAAAATACCCCTACACTCAAATATCTCGCAAACTTTCCCAAAACCCGATAAAATATCACAACATTGAAAAATAACATATTTCCAAATAAAAGTCGAAAATAAAATAATATAATAATAAAATAATCAAAACGACTTGATTAAATAAAAACTGACAAAACTGGGGCGTTACAGCCTCCGAAATAAATTTGGCCTCGAGGAGGTCCTTTACAGCTTTTTCAGCAGCCTCCGTTCTCTCCGGAGACTGCTTTCTCCTATGTTGTGCTACGGCCTTGACGGTCGGGTCAATTGTCAGCTGGTGGCAGGTGACGGATGGATCCAAGCCGGGCATTTCGGTGGCGCTCCATGCGGAGAGGTCGGCGTTCTCACGGAGGCATGCTTTGAGCTGCTTCCTCGCGATGTCGGGAAGGTCTGCTCCAATCTTCACTCCCAGCTGAGGGTCGTCGCTGAACAGAACAATCTCGAAGTTGCCATCCAGGATTGGGCGCATCGGATAGGAGCTGCTGTTGGACGATGTAAACGGGTTGGACGAAGCTGCTCGTTCCTCTTGTTGGTCTTCTTCGGGGAAGCGACTATCAAGGTCGATGGAGTCGACCTGGGGCAGCGGCTTGGCTTCCTTGGGGCTGCTTGGCAACGCTGGCCTGCTCGACGTTTTTGGCTTGGATGCTATGGCGTTGAGCCCCTTTGTGGCTGCTTCAAAACACTGTCGTGCAGCTTTGATGTTGCCGTGGAGGGTGTCGACCATTCCCTTTGAAGTGTAATACTTCATCTTCATGTGGATTGTTGAAGGCACCACTACCAACTCGGCCAGAGTTGGCCTTCCGAATATGCACTGGTAAAGCGACGGGCAGTCGATCACCAGAAATTGCACCTTGACTGATCTGGCCGTCTCAGCTGATCCGAAGGTAACGATCAGTTCGACGTATCCCTAAGGCTTGGTCACTGATCCGTTGAACCCCTGCAAATCAGACCCTACGTAGGGGGTAAGGTGTGATTTGTCCAGCTAAAGTGTTGCGAACAGCTGGGAGTACATAATGTCGACCGAGCTGCCCTGGTCGACAAGGATTCTGCGAACGTCGAAGTTCGCCATTTGGGCCCTGAAGAGCAAAGGTATGCTCGAGTTCGGGGATCCCCCGAGGAGCTCTTCCTGATAGAAAGAGATGGGGACGGAACCCTTCTGGGCCTGATCAAGCGTGGTCACCTTATTGGAGCTTGTGTTGATCAGATGCTCGAATTTTCATTTCACAGAGCCCACCGTGACTTTGTTGAAGCCCTCGCCGGAGATAACCATGGCGGAGGGAAACGTCTCCCACAGGCTATGGGCCGCGAAATAAGCAGGGGCGCAGAGCCCGTCCGGGACGTAGAAGTCCTCTGGTTGCGATATGGACATAGCGACTTGTATGTTGGTGTCTTCCGAGGAGGGTACTTCCTCCTATATCTTCTTGGACTCCTGGGCGTCCTGCCGAGGAGTGTCCTTCTTTGCAAACTGTTTCAGGTGGCCGTCCCTGATCAGTATTTCAATAGAATCCTTCAGATGGATGCAGTCTTCTGTAGTGTGGCCGTGCCTCTTATGGAAACGGCAGTATTTTGATTTGTCCACGTTTGGTCTGGTCGGCATTTGTTTGGGGAAGCGGACCCCTGCCTGCTTGAATTCCGAATTGGCACATTCGGACAGTATCTTCTCCCTGGAAACGGTCAGGAGGGTGTAGTCGTGGAACCGCCCAGAGGGTCCTTTGCTGTCGCGGGGGTCCCGGGGATGATCCTCGCGCCTTCGTTCACCCCGACGAGATGTCGAGGCTTCCTCTCCTCTGGAGGCCCGAGCATTCTTTTGATGGCGTGATGCTCGGACGTTGCTGGCCGCAACCTTCTCTTCGTACTGAATGTGTGATTAGGCTTTGAGGAGGATGGCGTCTAGGTTCCTCGGCGGTGCGAGGCCAACGGCTTTAGAAAACTCGGAACCCGGGCGGAGTCCTTGTTCGAGCATAAACTTCTTCATTTCGTCCGTTGTAGGGACCTGGACTGCTTCTTTGTTGAACCTCTCGATATAAGCGCAAAGAGGTTCGTCCTTTCCTTGGATTATGGCTCCAAGGGAGGCCTCAGTCTTGGGATGACGGCGAGAAGCTGTGAAATACCGTGAGAACATCCTGCCCAGTTGTCTCCATGAGGTTATGGACTCCTCGGGCAGCTGCTTGTACCACGTCATCGCTCCCTTTTAGAGCGTGGTCGAAAATAGCCGGCATTTGATAGCGCCCCGTACGCCGCGGTAGTCCAATAGCGCGTCGATGTTCTCGATGTGCTTGTCGGGGTCGGTGGTCCCGTCGTACGTGCCCAGTGACAGGGGCTTTTCCTGGCCTTTAGGGAGGCGGGTAGCCAAGATTTTCTGGGACAATGGGCCGCGAGGTTCATCGTCGCTACTGGAACTGGTGAATGATGGGGACCGAAGGGTGCACTCGCGGCGGCGGTTCCTCTGGGGAGAAGGAGAGCGGTTCCTTCGAGGAGAAGGTGAGCAGTTCCTTCGGGGAGAAGGTGAATGGGCCCGGCCTTTAGACTTGACCGGGGGAGATTGCTCGTTCCTTAGAGTCCTCTTATTACCGGGAGAGTGCTGGTTATGCGGGGAGACCTGGTCGCGCTTCCGGGCGGTGCGAGGATCAGGCTCTTGGTGCAGTCTTCGGTCGATATCTCTCCGGGGATGCGGGCTCCTTGATTGTCTCTGGTTCCTCCTCGGGGGAGGGGATCTTGGATGGTTGGACTCCTCTAACGCCCCGATCCTCTCGTTCTGATGTAGGATCAGGGTATTGGTTTTGTTGATCGCCTCCAGGAGGGTTGCCACGGCCGGGTCGGCGTTGGGTGGAATAGGAATGGGCTGGACGTCAAGTGGAGGCTAATTGTTGTTTTGGTCAGCAGGGGTAGGGGAAGGAGAAGCTGTGGCTCCGTCCCTCAGGAAACGGGCATCTCGGAGGAGAGATGATTGGCCGTCAACGTCAGTCTTGTTGACGGGGAGGACAGTGGTTTGGAGAGCATCCTTGGCACGATTTTGAGAGGCCATAATGACGATGATCTTTGAAAATTGTTTTGATCTTCGGTTTCTGGGGAAAGAAAGATGGGGAGAACAACGATTCCCACAGACGACGCCACTGATCGTGAAGGCTGGATCAGATCCTGTTGAAGTGGGCCACCGAGTGTGTCTAGATGCTGATGGAGAGGAGGGGGTGTACCTGTAAGGCACTCCGACGCTCAAGTAAGAAAGGGTCAGAGAAAAGGGGCAAGTACAAAGGATTAGTTCGTAGGGTGAATATTGGATACCTGACCCTCTCAAGCGAGAGGGTTTATATAGAGCCCCCAGCGCGTTGCCAACAGTCCTATTTTTGGGGCGAAATAACCGTTTTCCCAAAGAATAGGTAACTACCTAAACTAGCCGTTATGTCGGTCAGGGTGCCTGAAACTAGCCGTAATGTCGGGCATAAGCACAGTTTCGGGCACCTACCATTAACTGTTCGGGGAGCAATGAAGCCGTGCGTAACGGGCAGTAATTTCGGGGAGGAACATGCATTCCTTGCCCAGTTGGAGGGCAGAAAGGTAACTTTTTCCCCTTTGTGGATTGGACTTAGGCAATTTGGGCCACTCTGGAGCGGAAGTGGATTGGGCCGTGTCTAGCCATTGGTCCAGTCCAGAACAAAAAGAATTCCTTTTAATTGTCTTTTCAACATTTTTAAATAAATTATTTTTCTTGATTTATCAAATGTAAATGACTTTCAAATTATTCTAAGGATAAAACATGGTTTTTCAAACACTTATTCAAGATCAAAACTTAATTTTCACACATGTTTGATAATTTTGATCATTTTAAATGATTTTTATTCAAATAAAAGTGCATTTCTCAATCAAATTAGGGTTTTGATTATTTTCACCCTCACAAACATTTTTTAAAACACTTTTTGGACTCTAATAGAGTGTAAGACCCATCCCTTGTAACACACAAACCATTTGGACCTCAGTCATTGTATAAGTCCCAGTACGATTTTAAAAATCTCGGCGCGATCGCCGTTTTCAAACAATTTTAAACTGGGTCTCCCCTTCTGTTGTAAGTCCCATTTTTCTTCTTCTTTTCAAACATTTTTGGGCCTCTAATAGAGTGTAAGACCCAAACCCCTTTGTACATAAATAATTTGGGCCTCAGTCGTTGTATAAGTCCCAATACAATTTTCAAAATAACGGTACGATCGTTGTTTTTCATCTGGGTCTCTCCTTGAGTTGTAAGCCCCATCTCTTGTATAAAAATAAACTCTTGGGCCTCTAATAGAGTGTAAGACCCACCTCTCTTGTAAATACAATAAATTCGGGCCTCAGTCATTGTATAAGTCCCTCTGTGGTTTTCAAAACTACGACGCGATCGTCGCCTTTTCAAAAGAATTAATCTGGGCCTATCCTTGAGTATAAGCCCCAAACTTCCTTTTAAAAATAAATCTACTTTTAATTTAGATTCAAATTTATAGTTGTATTAAAACTTTCTTCAATTTCTTGAATAACTAACCATACAGCTGTGTTTATAATGCTGGAAGCTTGCTCACCTGTAAGTACTACTATACTTTTCAACATACTTGTTTATATATTTCATCTGTATATACTTGTATATATGTATATCTGCTTAGAGTTTTCCCCAGCAATTAGGTCTAGTTGTAGATCAAACTAGTGGTTACTCTTTTAATACAGTCAAAACTAGTTCCCTATAGGAAATTCCAGATACAGTCTTGCCTCCTCTTGGGCTTATACAATATGGAACAGAGAATGGAATTATTCCCGGTGAAACTTTTCTCAAGACTGTCACTATTTAGAAATTTGTACAAGAAATGCATTCCCCCAGAGAGGATTATTCTCGGTGAAACCTCTCTTGAATTTCTTCAAACCTTAGAACTGTTCACAGAGAAAGGATTATTCCCAGTGAAACCTTTCTTGAACTTTTCTCAGGTTTTGACCCACAGGCTTCCTAAAAGCATCCCTAGCCTCCTCTTGGGCTTTGTACAAGGACCCTCAGGCTTCTTAGAAGTTCTCAGCCTCCTCTTGGGCTTAATACAAGGACACAAAAGACCTCCTACAAGTATAGGACATAGCCTAGTCATCTTTTGCTAGTTCCGTGTTCCAGAGAGTCAGAACATCAAACCAGTTTAGGGTTGATTCTCATTCCTTAAAACACCAGCCTCCTCTCGGGCTTCATACAAAGATCTTTCTCCAGTTAAGAGAAAACCTATTCATACTAGTAAACTTGAAAAGTCTCATCTCCTCTTGGATCTCAAAGAAACCCTCAATTTTCCTAGAAGCACATGAAAAATCCTGATCACCTGATCAATCTACAACAAAGTTTAAAACCTCCAAAGGTAAAAAAAACTCAATCTTTAAAGTTTTCACTCTAAATCCCAGCTAGGGTCAAAATACCACCAATAAAAAAATCAGAACCTCAAGGCATCTGATATTTCAACGCTTCTCCATTCCTCAGCAAGAGTTGATTCCCCAATTTGGACCTTCCTCTAGATCTCAAATAATCCTCAGTAGAAGTTAGCCTCCTCTTAGGCTTCATATAAGAAATTCCCCAACCAGCCTCCTCTCAGGCTTTGTATAATGATTTTCCCTCAACTCTTTTAGCCTCAATCTTGGGCTATGTACAAGACAGATAAAATATTTTCCAACTGAGTCAACTCTTTTAGCCTCAATCTTGGGCTTTGTACAAGACAGATAAAATATTTTCCAGCTGAGTCAAATCTTTTAGTCTCAATCTTGGGCTTTGTACAAGACAGATAAAACGTATCCCAAGTGGGGTTAATTCTTTCAGCCTCAATCTCGGGCTTTGTACAAGAGAGATAAAATATTCCCCAAAAGAGTCAATCTCTTTCAGCCTCAATCTTGGGCTTTGTACAAGACAGATGTAAAACCCCCTAAACATAATCAACCTTTTAGCTTCAACCTTGGGCTTTGATCAAGGCACAAAAAAAATCAACATCCCCTCAGAGAAAATCAAGATTTCTCTGTAGGAATACATTTCTCTATACATCACACATCAAAACAGACAATCAAAAAACCTTAATCCCAGATAACTATTGTAAGTGGCACACTTGTTGATTCAAAAATCAAGCTGTAGTCCCTCTTTATCCTGGTAAATCCCTTCTTTCATCTAACTGTTGTAAGAGGCTAGCCTCTGGATGCATGAAAGACTCCTAAGGAAAAATGGCATTGCTCTACACTGAGTTAAAGCTTTCCCCTTTAGGACATCACCCTTCTAAAGGAAATGATGACATTTCTGGATTCTCATATCCCAGTTAAAGTAATTTTCCTTTATAACCAATTACCCAACATCTGTGATGAATAGGTGAGATATCTCCCTTTAGAGATGACAAATTCTCTCTAAGTCAAACCTTTAGCTTCAATCTTGGGCTTTGAACAAGACACAAATACTCATCTAGCTTCAATCTTGGGCTTTGAACAAGACACCAAACATCTTTCCTCCCATAAAATATGAGGAACTACGATTGCTTTGATTTCCCTGTTATCTTTACAGGAATACGTAGGCATAAGATTGCGAAATCTTAGCGAGCAAACAAATAAAAAACTTTAGGTCCAGTACCTTATCAAAAACATTGAAAAACCCAAAATCAACAAAAATACTCTCTCAAAAATTCTCAAAGGAGAAACTTTCCCAATTTATGACATACAAACACCAATAAATAGATAACAGAAGAATTTGCCAAACAATCTATGGATAACCATATATACGATGGGTAATTAACAAATCCCTATTGTATAATCTGACCCTGGACCCCCAATCTCTTAGCATTTGTTAAAGAAAACATTTGCGTGCAAGGTTAGTTTTAGATAGCTTCCCTTTCCTTTCCAGCTTCATAGGATAAATAAGAAATCAGAAAGTAGCACCCAATTCCAACTAATGCGGTAAGGTGGTCGCGTCACCGACAAAAATCGCACACTGCAGAAAAATGGCGACTCTGCTGGGGAATATTTAGGATTAAAGTTCCTTAGAGGTCTAGGTTGTTTAGAATTTTCTATACTATACTGAAATTCGGGTATCAGATGTTTAATGTTAAGTGTGATGTCACAACAACACAATCTGCTATGAGCAAGGCAATAAACAACAGTAAATCAACACAATGAATTGTTCACCCAGTTCGGTCTAACTACCTACATCTGGGGGCTACCAAGCCAGGGAGGAAATTCACTATTAGTAGTATTAAATTAGAGACTCAACAATCCCAGTTGACATCTACTAATTTTAATCACTACACAATGACACTTCTACCTAAGAGACCACTTAGATATGAGAAACCACTCACTCCCTAAATCACCTCAGTGATACAATTCAAAGATTACAGTTCAAAACCCACCTTGATCCTGCTTAACAGCTTTGATCAAGAACAACTCTCTCTTGCTTAACAGCTCTAGAGAAACCAATTACAACTCAAAATAGTAACACCAATTCAAACATGAATGGTTTACAAAAATGCACACGAAAACTCAAATTGACTCTCAGTCTATGCTCGCTGTCTTCGTTCTCCTCCAACAAGGGTTGAGGCTGCTTTTTATAGAATTCTGACTTGGGCTTGGACCTCTTCCAAATATCAGATTTGATTTGTTATTAAACAATATTTAAAACAGATTTGATCTTCTAATCTTTTTAAATCTTTTCAAATCAGCCCTAATGTTAGTCACATGATCTGCTCCATATCTGATTGAAACTGAAAATATCTTCTCCAAGATATTCACATCCAATCTCTCTAACAGATCTCCTCAAAACAAACTAACACGCGCAACCCTAAAACATCACAACCTGATGTTTTGATGTTCAGATAACTGATGTCAAGACATCAAGTTTAACATCAGCATATAAAACTTCAACCCTGCAACAACTAATGTTAGTAACCAATGTTAAGACATCAGACATATGACATCAACATTGTTCAACTTTCTTTTACCAAAATTCCAGCCAATACAAGAACTAAAAATCTCCCCCTTTGGCTAATTTTGGCTAAAACAATCTCTGTCAACATCAGAGATACCTGCAGCGAAAAAACTTCATACTCCTAACATTCCAAAACACAACCAGCAACAATCACATCCAAAATCTGCACAAGGCTAAACTCCCCCTCAACACAAGAACCAGCATACCAGCTGTTCAAACATGCACACTCCCCCTCAAGCCTAGAACCACATCAGACAACTAGGCAACACATAGGCACATAGGCTAACTCTCCCCCTTTTTAGCCATAATTGGACAACAACCAACAAGATATACCCTCACACCTAACACTAACACCACTTAGTCCTACAAGCTCTCCTTGTCAGTCAAAAGTCAGCACCACATGACAAGAAAAATCATAGAACAAAAACCAGATAAGCATAAAAGTACTTTTATCCAAATTACACAACATGCACACAATGTGCATAACAAAAAAAAAACTAGAAACTACAAAAGCAATAAAAAGTAAAAGCAGCACTTCAATCTTCATTAGCATCAGAACCATCTGCAGCATCCTCATCACCTTCCTCTGAACCTGAATCTTCAGCATTAACACTCACATCATCTTCACCATGTTCCAAGGATTTGATCATCTGCTCAATTTTCATCTTCCTAGCAGTGCTAGTACTGATCACCATATCAAGATACTTGCAGGCCGCTTTCAATTCTTCAATCATCTCAGTTTTAGTACTGTCCTTCTTAACACAAGAACTTGATGTTACAACAATGTCTGGAACATGATTCCCAACAAACAACTTGGGATGCAAGGATAAAGCTGACTCCCTCTTACATGCTACATCTGAACTAGTTAAAATTCCAGGATGTTGATCTAAGATCATTCCACAGACAAGGGAAGGGAATGCTATAGGCATCTTGATAGCATTAGTGGCACCATGCTTCACAACTTGATCAAATATGTAATTTCCATAATTGAACTTGACCTTTTTCCCAACAGCATAAATAAACCTTCCTAATCCCACAGCTATGGTGGTTTTGTGATTAGTAGGTACCCAGTTAGCAGCTCCAATTCTGTGCAAAATAGCATACTTGATACTGAGTTTGCTAGCTGTCAATTTACCTTTCAGTGGCCAAACCTTCACTTGAGTGGCTGTGATCTCTTTACACACATCATTATCAGTCACTTCCAGTTCACAACCCTCTTGATCATCTCTTCCCAGATACTTATTGATGGTACTAGAAGAGAAATTAATACACTTACCCCTAACAAACACCTTCATGAAGTCCACACTTCTTTTATCAGAAATGTCTATAGGAATGTTAACAACAAATTCCTTAACAAGTCCACCATAGCACTTAGAGAATTTAGTCACTGTTTTCAACAGGCCAGCAACATGAATGAGCTCCATAATTTCTTTCATCTCCAATGCATTTTTCCAAGCTCTCTTTCCAGAGCTAATCTCCTTTGACACACAAATTTCCACATTGGAGCACTGCTAGCATAATGAAAGGATATGTTGTCCACTGGTACTTCAGGAACCTTATCAGAAATTCTCTTCAAAATGGACTTTCTGACAGGGGTGATGTCTTGAACATCTTTCTCAACATCATACTCAGATTCAGATTCTTCTCTAATCTTTCTCTTTTTGGAATTCACAGCAACCTTGCTCCAAGATTTTGTTGGACCAACTACAGATGTATTTTTCTTCTTGCCTTCAGCTACCATCTTAGGAGAAGATTCCACAGTCTTTTCTTTTCTAGCCTTCAATCTTTTGGCAATACTAGGAACAACATTACCAATTACTTCATTATTAGATAAGTCAACAACATCCACCACATCAACATTCTTCTTCCCTCTGGGACTAGAAGTAACATCCCTAGCAGGTGATGTTCCAACATTATGTTCAACATCAACCTCATCTTCAACATGAGTATCAATATCTTCAACTTCAGCTTCTACATCTTCAATGACAGAAACAGCCAATCTGTGAAGATTGGTTTCAGAAGTTTGCATGTCACCCTTTTCTCTAACAGATTGATCAGCAGGCATTTGACTCAGAGGTCTAGATATTCCCTTCACAGAAATCCCTTTCTCAAAATTTTTTGTGATAATCTGATCAACACTTTTGTCCACATCCACCCTTTCTTCAACAGCGCGAGGAAGAGGGGCGGTAGTCTTAGGAGTAGGTTTGTCTCCAAACAGAACACTAGTAACAAACGCTCTACTTTTGCTATCATCAAATTTCTTACCCGCAGATTGATCAGAGTTATTACCTTTTGAAGGCCTCTTAGGTTGATACTTCTCAGGTCTTTTCTTTTCTGAACCTGGAATCATAGAGAGAGGCGCTATGTCCAAGGCTTCATCCATTGAAACTTCTTTCATCGAAACCCTAGACGTTGCATGCGAAGAGCTCTTTGAATCAGACTTCCTGGAGGGAGATGACCCATGTTGAGACATTGTTCCTTTGAAACAATTGACGTACAAGGATGTGTTGTGTCTTCCGATCTTTGGTGAGAAGATGAACAAACTTGGATTGTGGAGATTGATGTAGCGTGTGAGAGTAACAATAGGGAATGATAGCCTAAGGTAAGGGGGCTGCTTTTGTTGGTCACTTAAAAGCCAATAAATGTATTTTCCCCACCAAAACAAATTTCCTTTTAAATTTTTGAAATTTAATAAATGCACACCATAAGTCACTAACCTTTGATGCCTCTTCCACATGCCCAAATTTCTACTTATGACTTCCCAAATTTCAGCACACATATCTTTAGGGAAATTGTCATTACCCTTCATATCTGAATGATCAACCTCTATGACCTTAGTTTCTTCAATATTTCCTCTGAATAGTTGCATAACACTAGGTTGTTTGGTGATCCTTCTAATGTCACATTCAGATGTCATAACATCATCCTTGACATTACATGATGAGTTGGACTCTTGAGGAACCCATAAATAACAGTTATCTATGGATCTAACTCCCCTCATAACGGCTTCACTCTTCTCATTAGTCACTAAACATTCATCTTTAGTGTAGCTAACCTTGAATCCTTCATCACATAACTGACTGATGCTAATCAAATTAGCAGTCAATCCTTTGACAAGAAGTACATTTTCAAGATTAGGTCCAGCCTCACAATTCAATTTTCCAACTCCTTTAGCTTCCCCTTTTTCTCCATTACCAAAAGTTACATCATTTGTGGAGTAAGTCCTGATATCCACCAAATGGTTCTTGAAACCTGTCATATGCTTTGAGCAGCCACTATCAAAATACCAACCATCCATAGCTGAGGTTCTAACAGATGAGTGAGCTAATAGACATGTGACAGCAGCTTTAGGAACCCATTGTTTCACAGCCTGAGGCCTGTTCTGCTTTTGTCTAGGTTGAGGAACAGATTTGGGATAGCCATGCAGTTTAAAGCAAGAAGATTGTATATGGCCAAATCTTCCACAATAGTAACATCTTACTCTTTTAATCTCTTCTCTGAAGGGATTGAAATGTCTGCCCCCTTGATGATGATTTCTATCATACTGCTGAGGCTGCCATCTGTCAAAATATTGATGCTGTCTTCTCCCATAATTAGACTGTCTTCTGTAGTGATGAGTCTGTCTTTTGTAATGATTAGCCTGTCTTTTACCATGATGATGCGACCTTCTTCTGCCATAACCATGAGGCACAACATTATTAGGTCCAAAACCATACATTTTCCCTTGATGTTGAGACATCGGATGGAACATGTTATGTTTGAAACTAGAAGCCTGCATACTCCTATGGTATTGGGGAGGCATATGCTGCCTAGCTCCAGAAACCCGAGGCTTTCCTAGAGGTTGAGGCAAAAACTTCTTAGGTACAGGACCATAACCCTTTCCATTATTTTGTGGCCCAAGGTGAGGGACAACCTTCTTAATTCCAGAACCATGTCCTTTTTCATGATGATGAGGAATGTTCAGTTTCACCCCAGAAGAACTAGCCTCTGCAGATATCTTCTTCTCACCCTCATATCCTAGACCAGTCTTATCATTTGCCCCTTTTCCAGCTTCAAGTATTTTATCCAGAGTGTTAGTTCCACTATTTAACATTCTGATGGATTTTGACATTTGATCAAGCTGAGATTTTAACAACAAAACTTCATTCTCAAGTTCAGCTTTATCAGTCTCTAGCTGTATTATAATCTTCTTCTGCTTCTCCCCTTCTTGACAGACCTCTTCACTTTTCAGACACAACTCTTAATAAGAAGATGCCAGCTCTTCAAAGGTTAATTCACCATCACTAGACTCTCCATCAGAGGCACATATTCCAGTCAATGCCTTAACATGCTTGGCATTCTCTTCTTCACTTTCACTATCTGTATCAGACCAGGAAACAGATAACCCCTTTTTCTGCTTCTTGAGATATGTAGGACATTCTTTCTTGACATGGCCATAACCTTCACACTCATAGCATTGAACTCCTTTGTCATGATTGGACTTTTCTTCATCTCTTGTTTTCTTCACTTGATCACTAGACCTGTTGTTGTCAGATGTGACGTTCTTAACATTAGGTCTATAGTTTCTGTCCATTCTCTTTAACACCTTACTAAACTGTCTCCCAAGCATCACAACAACATTTGACAGTTCCTCTTGAGTTTCAAAATTATACTCCTTCTTACAATCTTCAGTATTAGACACCAAAGCTATGCTTTTGGCCTTCTTTTCAGGTTACTCATTTAATCCCAACTCAAAAGTTTGAAGAGAACCAATCAACTCATCAACCCTCATATTGCTGATGTCTTGAGCTTCTTCAATAGCAGTCACCTTCATTTTATATCTCTTGGGAAGGGATCTGAGAATCTTCCTTACCAGCTTCTCTTCAGTCATTCTTTCTCCTAAAGCATTAGAAGCATTGGACAGCTCAAGAATATTCATGTGAAAATCATGAATGGTTTCATCCTCCTTCATCTTCAGATTTTCAAACTTAGTAGTCAATAGTTGAAGTCTTGACATCTTGACCTTGGAAGTCCCTTCATGGGTAGTTTTCAAGACATCCCAAGCTTCCTTAGCTACTTCTCATGTGTTTACCAGCCTAAAGATGTTCTTGTCAATACCATTAAAGATGGAATTCAAGGCTTTTGAATTTCCAAGGGCAAGCTCATCTTCTTCCTTGGTCCAATCTTCCTCAGGTTTCAGCTTTGTTGTACCATCCTTTTTAACAATAACAGGTGCTTTCCATTCTTTTAGGACAACCTTCCAAGCCCTGCTGTCTAATGACTTCAAGAAGGTAACCATACGTGGTTTCCAATAGTCATAATTTGATCCATCTAGAATAGGTGGTCTATTCACAAATCCACCACTCTCCTTGTCTATTGCACCAGAAAGTATCAGCCCTAGATCTCACCCAGATGCAGAGCAGGATGCCTGTTCTGATACCAATTGAAATTCTGGTATCAGATGTGTGATGTTAAGTGTGATGTCACAACAACACAATCTGCTATGAACAAGGCAATAAAAAATAGTAAATCAACACAATGAATTGTTCACCCAGTTCGGTCTAACTACCTACGTCTAGGGGCTACCAAGCCAGGGAGGAAATTCACTATTAGTAGTATTAAATTACAGACTCAACAGTCCCAGTTGACATCTACTAATCTTAATCACTACACAATGACACTTCTACCTAAGAGACCACTTAGACATGAGAAACCACTCACTTCCTAAATCACCTCAGTGATACAATTCAAAGATTACAGTTCAAAACCCACCTTGATCCTGCTTAACAGCTTTGATCAAGAATAACTCTCTCTTGCTTAACAGCTCTAGAGAAACCAATTACAACTCAAAATAGTAACACCAATTCAAACATGAATGGTTTACAAAAACGCACACGAAAACTCAAATTGATTCTCATTCTATGCTCTCTGTCTTCGTTCTCCTCCAATAAGGGTTGAGGCTGCTTTTTATAGAATTCTGACTTTGGCTTGGACCTCTTCCAAATATTTGATTTGATTTGTTATTAAACAATATTTAAAATAGATTTGATCTTCTAATCTTTTTAAATCTTTTCAAATCATCCCTAATGCTAGTCACATGATCTGCTCCATATCTGATTGAAACTGAAAATATATTCTCCAAGATATTCGCATCCAATCTCTCTAACAGATCTCCTCAAAACAAACTAACACGCGCAGCCCTAAAACATCACAGCCTGATGTTCTAATGTTCAGATAACTGATGTTAAGACATCAAGTTTAACATCAGCATATAAAACTTCAACCCTGCAATAACTAATGTTAGTAACCAATGTTAAGACATCAGACATATGACATCAACATTGTTCAACTTTGTTTTACCAAAATTCCAGCCAATACAAGAACTAACATATACTATATATATATATATATATATATATATATATAGAGAGAGAGAGAGAGAGAGAGAGAGAGAGAGAGTTCATATCCTATGAGAATGTCATTTTTATGTGAGAACATGAGAATGAATCTGAGTCATTAAATTTTAAAATAAATGATGGAGATTATTTGTGGTTTTTGTTTTCCTCTCTCCTCCATTATTAAAATAAATGATGGAGGAGAGAGAAAAAAAACTGACACATAATCTCCACCATTTATTTTAAAATCTAATGGTTCAGATTCATTCTCACGTTCTCACATAAAAATGGCATTCTCATATGATACGTTCCCTATATATATATATATTTACTGTTATTCCTACTTGATACCCGTGTTTATTTTTCTGTCAAATGGGAATGCGATTGATACGCTTGTGGAAAGTTTGAGAGAACATTAAGATAAGGGTGGCATAGACAGGAAACGCTTATCGGGAGTGAATCCCGACCAATCTAACTTGGTAGCCCACCGAATTAGTCGAGGTACCCGTACGGAAGTATCGATGTTGAACGACCGATTGTCGTGAAAGCATTGTCTTTCCTAGTGTGGTACCCATGACCCCGAGGATTTAGTAGACTTTAACCATATGACCATTTGGTAGTGTGGTGACTATCTGGAATAGTTGATATGCGATACTACACTCAAATGAGATTCATCCTAGGATATTACAGCTCGCTCGAGTGAATCAGCTTGCTATTCATATCCATAGGAGGGGTCAATGACTTTGGGAACCTTAGAACCCATTCTACAGGTACAAAAATTGACCAGAATAGTACAACCTTTGGGGATGGGTAGAGCCATGACTCCATGCTCGTGACGTTGAACCCTTGAACCCATGTTTTGAAATGTTTTTGTGTGCTGCATTCATGCATTCATCTAAAAAACTCTTTTAAAAAAACTCTTTTTTCAAAATGAACTAAAACAATAATTGCAAATATCAGAGGTTGCGTTATGGATTTCGGTAGAAGAAAGACGCACAAGTACACCTTCCAGGCTCCGAAACTAGAGGATTTAGGGTAGTTAGCAAGGATGGTCACCAACCCTGAAGCTTTCAGAGCTAAGCACGGAGGACTGTTGTCTTTGTTAAGGGTTAACGTGGTTGAAGGGATCTTGTCTACGTTGGTTCAGGTCTACGATTCGGTATATCACTGCTTCACCTTCCCGGATTACTAACTGGCACCAACAATGGAAGAATACTCCCACCTGACTAATTTACCTATCACTAATCGAGCTCCATTTTCTGGACTGGAAGAAATTCCAAAGGAACAAACCATTGCAAGAGTAATCTCTTTGGACGAATTAGAAGTTAGGACTCACATAACCACTAAAGGAGGAATCCAGGGTTTACCAGCTAAATTCCTGATGGAAAAGCTCTATACTTTTCCAGTATAGGAAACATAACTGCTTTCAAAGATATCTTTGTCCTGCTCATATATGGGTTATTCCTTTTTCCCAACATCGACAATTTCGTCGACACCAATGCTGTTAAGATATTTCTGATTGGGAACCCCGTACCAACCTTGCTCGCAGATGCTTATCATTCTGTACACTTAATGAATTTGTACAACGGAGGAATGATCACATGCTGTGTACCCTTACTCTACAAATGGTTCATTTCCCATTTACCCAAGTCTGCTGCTTTTTGGGATCACAAGAGTACTCTACATTGGTCTCAAAAGATTATGTCCCTTACCAACTCTGACATAGATTGGTATAATAGGATTTATGAGGGGATAGAGATCATCGACAGATGTGGAAATTTCCATAACGTACCCCTCATTAGAACTAAAGGAGGAATCAACTATCATCCAATTTTAGCTCGCCGTCAACTCGGATACCCGATGAAGAATATCCCATATAATGTTCATCTGGAAGGTATTTTCTTCAAGGAAGGGGAAAATGACAGGGCACTAAAGAAGGAAATAGTGCATGCCTGGCAACATATTCACAAGTAAGGTAGAGAATCTCTGGAAAGACCAAACTGTACCTCCATGGCACCTTATCTCCACTGGGTGCAAACTAGAGCCCTCAAGGTGAGGATGCCTTACCCTCGTCAAGAAGTTTTTCCATTAAAGGAATCAGTCCTTTATTTCATGTCTGATGCGGAAAAACTCCTGGTTGCTCTCAACAAAGTTCAACGTGAAACGAGCTCTTGGAAAAACAAATACCGAATCCTCAATTTGGAGTGTGCCAAGATTCAGGAACTGTTAAAGGAAAAGGATGCTCTGATTGAGATATTAGAACAGCATGCTAGAGAGAGTCAGGAAGATTGAAGAAATTTGATCACTCATTTCACTTGGAAAAGGGCTGACAACCCGACAAGGGCTAAAAGAGCCCTGATCGAAGAAAAGGAAAGTACAGGAACCGGCATCTGAGCTCTCTTCATAGAGGACTCATGATCCATGAGCTTAGACATTTTCCTTGTAAAATACTGCAATCTTTCGAATTCAATAAAAGGGGTCTCCCCCCACTGTATGATATTTGCAATCTATTTGTTGAAGTTTCTTTTTGATTAAAACAAAAACTAAAAATATGTCATTGCATATCATTCATCATTCCCGCATAAACGCATTTTTCTTATCTTTGAGTCTCACGTATGTGTCACGATTCTAGAGTCAAATTGTCTCACTCATACAATACTCGGGCCAATCGACAAAAGAAAATGGACGATCTCGAGGAAGAGAACAGAGAGCTGAGAGAAGAAATCGATGCTCTGAAGGAAAGTTTGGAAAAAATTCACAGTGACATGCAATCCCTGGCAGCAGCTCAGGAGCAGCGGCATCAAAAGACGGTAATTTTAGAGATCACATCTATGCCTATAATGGAGACACATGAGAATCATCATCGGTATAACATGCCTAAGGGCTGCCCCTGGGGCATGCCTCTCAACTTTATACCTGAAGGACATATCCCACCGGTCACTGAAGACCCAGAAAGCGTAGCAAGAATCGCTGGTCCTGAAGGTTACAAACTTCGGAAAAGAGAAGATGCAAGGTTTACGACAGCAACTCCTGAAGGTTACAAACTTCAGGGCATAGAAGCACCAAGAGTCACCGCTATAATGTCTATACCACAACCAGTGGTACAAACTATCCCGGAAGGACATATTCCACAAGTAATTTCTAGTGGAAACGAAGACATGTATGAAAGGATGAATGAGTTATAGGAACAATTCTTAGAAATGCCGAAGGAACTGCATACCATTCGCGGTCAAGACATATTTGCAAAGGACGCCACAGACCTCTATTTGGTCCCTAACGTAAAGATACCGCACAAATTCAAGGTGCCTGACTTTGAAAAACACAAAGACAACTCTTACCCTCAAAGTCATTTGGTGATGTACGCTCGAAAAATGTCTACCCAGACAGAAAATCAACAGCTACTGATCCATTACTTCCAAGACAGTTTAACCGGTGCTGCACTCAAATGGTACATGGGTTTAAACCGCACCAAGATCAGTACTTTCAGAGATCTCGGCGCAACCTTCGTTCAGCAGGATAAATACAATTTGGACATGGCACCGGATAAGGATCAGCTCAGAGCAATGTCACAAAGGGACAAAGAAACTTTTAAAGAATATGCTCACAGATGGCGTGAAATTGCCGCCCAGATCTGTCCCCCTCTTGAGGAAAAGGAAATGACCAAGATTTTCCTGAAAACATTGAGCTCGTTCTATTACGACCGAATGGTCGCCAGTCTACCCAATGACTTTATTGAAATGGTGAACATGGGAGTACGCCTTGAAGAAGCAGTCCGAGAAAGACGATTGGTCAGGGATGCAAAGCCATCCAGCAATACCAAAAGATACGGCAGTGCTTTCCAAAAGAAGAAAGAATAGGAGATCAGTAATATCTCTCTGGGAAAGCAAAGGCGAAGGTATCAACCAGTAGCGGCGATAACTCCCGCTATCCACCCAGCGCCAGCTCTGACTTATCAACCTCAGGTTGCTCATAGCCTACCAAGTTAACCACAGTATCAGCAAAGGACACAACAACCTTTTCAACAGGCTCGTCCTCAGTACAACAATAATAATCGTACTACACGACCATCAGGGTTTGACCCTATACCAATGTTGTACACAGAACTATTTCCACTTCTACTAGCCAAGGGGCGCGTCCAAACTAGGACTCCTCTTATAATACCAAAAAATCCGCCTTTCTGGTTCAAAGCAGATCAAACTTGCCCTTACCATCAAGGAGGATTAGGGCACAACATTGAGAATTGTCTCAGCTTCAAGTCTAATGTAGAGAAGCTTGTCAGGAATGGGATCTTATCTTTCAAAGATACTAATCCAAATGTTCAAACGAACCCGTTACTGCAACATGAGAAGACTGCAGTAAATTTAATAGAGGAAGAATTTAGTCGCAGTTATCAAATTCACGATGTACTCCTATTAGGAATCAATCTGGTAAGGATGCATTGCAGACAGAGCGGGTACAATCATGTACCATCTCACAATTATCACCAGTGTGATATTTTCTCAAAGAATAATCAGGGGTGTTCCGTAGTGCAAGCAGCATTACAAGAACAAATGGATCTGGGCTGGATTCAGGATCACAGGATCCGTGAAGTAAACATGGCCTATGCACATCCCAACATTGTTCAGAACCACAAAATTCTCCCGATGAATGTCAATTTAGTGGCGATGCATTCGAGACAGATTCAATATCATAATCTGCCATGGCACGATTACAACACTTGTCCGATCTGCTCAACAAGCAATCAGGGATGGTCTTTTGTACAAGAGGCCCTCCAACGTCAGATGGATCTCGGATGGATCCAAGACTACCATGAAAGAAATAACCATAAAGTCAATATGGTTCAGATCTTTGACATACGCTTGATGAATACCAGTCTGGTAAAATTACATGCTAAGCAAGTCAGGCTCGGCTTTCTGGCTTCTCACGAGTATCAAGGCTGTGACGAATGCTGTGAAGACGACCAAGGGTGTGCGCTTCTACAAAGAACACTTCAACATTTGTTATACCACCTGTGGCTTCCGATCTACCTGGATGAAGCTACACAACAGATTAGCATGACTGACAGGAATCATGGTAGACATCAAAGTCGTGATGTCCGCTCAATGGAAAGTGATCTAGTAAAGATGCACTGCATACAAAGTGGGCGTGGTAAGGTACCACCGCACAATTATGAGTGCTGTAGATTATGCTCAGAGAACAACCAAGGATGATATCTCGTACGAGCGGCTAAGAGATTCAACCATGTTCAAGTTCTGGGTCGATTAACATGATACAAGACTATCTCCCTTGTCAAAGCAGAAACTCTGTCATAACCTCCGATCATGAAATTACCAAGGGCGTATGCGCCATAATTCCTCTACTCAATGAATTAAGAATCCCTCTTGATAGTAGAAAACTTCCCAACCTGGAACTGATTGAGGTTGCCTATAACGGTCAGAGAAATAAAAAAGATCATGTGGTTATCTACCTGCCAGGACCAATACCGTACAAATCAGAGAAGGCTATCCCTTACAAGTACGGTGCAACGACCATCGAAAATGGAAAGGAAACTCCATTACCATCTGTCGTGAACATTGTCGACATCAATCGAGTCACCCGAAGCGGTCGGATCTTCAATAGAGGAGTTGGAGAACCAACCAAAGAAAAGGAAACTCAAACAGAAGTTCCCAATCAACAAGTCGGTCAATCTAGTAATCTAGAGCTTGTGAAGAGCAATGATGAGATTCTGAAGCTCATCCAAAAAAACGAGTACAACATTTTGGACCAATTGTTGCAAACTCTGTCTCGAATCTCTGTACTCTCTCTTCTGCTTAGTTCAGTGGCTCACAAGGAACCTCTACAGAAAGTCTTAGAGCAAGCCTTTGTGGAACAAGATGTGACGGTTGGACAATTTGACAGCATCATTTCCAACATCACTTCCTGCAACAATTTAGGATTCAGTGATGAAGAACTGCCGGAAGAAGGCAAGAATCACAATATGGCGCTTAACATTACAGTCAACTGCTAAGACGATGCTTTAGCCAGCGTATTGGTAGACACATGATCATCTTTGAATGTTATGCCAAAATCGACTCTGATACGACTATCATTTTAGGGAGCCCCGATGAGAGGCAGTGAGATCATTGTCAAAGCCTTTGACAGATCTAGAAAAACAATTATCGGTGAAGTTAACCTTCCCATAACCATCGGTCCTCACACTTTCCAAGGCACTTTCCAGGTCATGGGCATCCGGGCAGTATACATTTGTTTATTAGGAAGACCTTGGATACACGAAGCTGGGGCAGTCACTTCGACACATAACCAAAAGCTGAAGTTTGCCAAGAATGACAAATTAGTCACAGCCTGCGGAGAGCAAGCCCTAATCGTGAGCAACTTATCATCATTCTCCTGTGTAGAACCAGAGGAGGTAATCGGAATCCAGTTCCAAGCACTCTTGGTGAGCAATGAGAATCGACCAGAAAAAGGGACGTCGACTTCCTCATACAAAGACGCTATCGAAGTGATCAAGAGTAACGACACAAAAGGATGGGGACAACTTGTAATTCCTACTGATAACAAGACAAAGAAAGATCTTGGTTTCTCTTCAACCCGTGCCTAAACTACAAAGAAGGACGAAAGTTTTCATCCCATTCAGGATTTCTTTCACAGTGGAGGCTTCCTCCACCCAGTGCCTCAAGAAGTACACACCATCAATGAGAGTGACTCTTCCGATACGGATGAGGAGTGGAAATCTTATCTCAACAAGGACGGTTGTATTTCTCAGGAAGAAGCGCATATGCCATTCTATTTTCCAAAGCAGAGCCTGAGATATATACCAAGATCAAACGTCCAGATGATCTATGGAGAGTGCGATCCTGAAGGATGCTGTGCTCCGCGTAACTCATTAGAAGATGATCTAATGAAAGACAACTTTGACAAAGATTATTATGATCCCCTGGATGACTTGCCTATCTGGAAGCCGTATACAGAGGGCTTGGGGTAAAAGAGCCAGCCCAACAATTCCTATCAGCTGAGTAATATTGAAAAGAATACCCACGTCCCCACCGAACCCTGGGATCATTAGTCAGGACATTCAGAAAATAACCAGCACCGCAATGATGAATTTGCAAATACTTCAGGACAAGAGTTCATCAACTTTGCTTTTCCTGAAGTCAACGTCATTGAGGAAGATGACTCGTCCACTCCTACAGAAGTATGGGACACTTTAGGACAACCAGGCGACAAGTATGACTTCTTAGTCAAGTATACCGCTCCCGAAAGCTCTCGCATCAGATATGAGGACATCCAGCCAACTGGATGGGGAGATCCCCTTGAGAGTGAAAACACTGGGAAAGATACAACATAAGAGTTCATTTATGACAACTCTACATGGGAGGAAGACTCCAATGATCCTGCTCCACCAGAAATCAGCGTTGTTTCTGAGGACAAACCAAGGAAGAAGGTACCAGACTTTTTGATTCACAGAGGGGTTCGTCGTCAATGGGTTGCTGTCGATGTCCCGAAAGTCATAAGTCTAAGTAATTGCCATCTATGTTTTGACCTTTCACCCTGCCCAGGTGAAACAGATGTTTTTATAGGGCTCACTTTTCTGTAAATATCCCTCTTCGCTTCGCCCAAAATGACATAGTTTTGTTTTATAGGGATGTATTTCAAGAATCAACGAATCATAAATAAATAATGCCATTCTGTCATTCCCCGCATTTATTGATGTTTTCACTTTTTGTTTTTTCAGAAAATGGTAATCCTATAACAACCCAAAATAAAAACAAGCATTTTTCAGAAAATAAACTGCACTCACTCTTGCATTCTCTCAGTCTTTGCTAAAAAACGAATCATTACGTCATGCAGATTGCTTGTTTTAAACCCATTGAAACATACAATCCAATGCCTTCTCCCAACTTTGAATTCCTGGTATTTGAAGCTGAAGAAGAAGAGGATGCAGAAATTCCAGAAGAGATCTCCCGACTACTCAGACAAGAGTAAAGGTCTATTAAGCCTGACAAAGAGCCGTTGGAAGCGGTCAATTTGGGTTCAGAGGAAGAAAAGAAGGAAGTTAAGATTGGGGTACTACTTAATCCAACTGTCAAAGAAAGTTTGATAAAACTTCTCAAAGAGTTTCTAGATGTGTTCGCTTGGTCCTATCAGGACATGCCAGGGTTGGATACCAGCATCGTGGAACATTATTTACCACTGAAAGCAGAATGACCTCCAGTAAAACAAAAGCTGAGACGGACTCATCCAGATATGGCTATCAAGATTAAAGAGGAAGTGCAAAAACAGATCGACGCAGGTTTCCTTGCCACCTCAGAATATCCTCAATGGTTAGCCAACATAGTACTAGTTTCGAAAAAGGACGGAAAAGTTAGAATGTGTGTAGACTAAAGGGATCTGAATAAAGCAAGTCCAAAGGATGACTTCCCCCTACCACACATTGACATGCTGGTAGACAGTACAACAAAGTTTAAAGTCTTCTCCTTCAAGGATGGATTCTCGGGCTATAATCAAATCAAAATGGCGCCAGAAGATATGGAGAAAACTTCATTCATCACCCCATGGGGCACCTTTTGTTACAAGGTAATGTCGTTCGGTTTGAAGAACGCCAGGGCAACCTATCAAAGGGCCATGACAACTCTGTTTCACGACATGATACACAAAGAGATTGAAGTGTACGTCGATGACATGATCGCCAAGTCTAAAACAGAAGAAGAGCATGTGACACACCTGTCAAAGTTATTCGAGCGTCTGAAGAAATACAAACTCGACTTGAATCCTAAAAAATTCACGTTCGGTGTCCGCTCGAGAAAACTTTTAGGGTTCATTGTCAGCCAGAAAGAAATTGAGGTCGATCCTGACAAGGTCAAGGCCATTCAAGAAATGCCTTTGCCAAAGTCTAAAAAATAGGTCAAAGGATTTTTGGGACGTCTAAATTACATCTCAATATTCATATCCCTCATGACCGCGACATGCACGACAATCTTCAAACTACTCCGAAAGAATCAAAGCTGCGTATGGACGGAAGATTGCCAAAAAGCTTTCGACAGTATCAATGAATATCTGTTAAATCCATTAATCCTGTCACCTCCAGTGGAAAGAAGACCACTGATTATGTACCTATTAGTCTTGGAAGACTCTATGGGTTGTGTGATTGGCCAAGAAGACGAAACCAAAAGAAAAGAGTCTGCCATCTACTACTTAAGCAAGAAATTTACAGACTTTGAAACTCGGTACACTATGCTCGAGAAAACTTGTTGTGCTCTAGCTTGGGAAACTAAACGTCTTCGCCAGTACATGATTTGTCACACGACTTGGTTAATCTCTGAAATGGATCCAATCAAGTACATCTTTGAAAAACCTGCTATCACGGGAAGGATTGCCCATTGACAGATGTTGTTATCGGAATACGACATCGAGTACCATGCTCAGAAAGCCGTCAAAGGGAGTAGTTTAGCCAATCATTTGGCTCATCAACCGATTGACGATCAGGAATCAGTTGGGTTTGACTTCCCAGATGAAGATGTCATGTACTTGAAAATGAAAGATTGCGATGAACCGCTACCCAGTGAAGGGCCAGAACCAGGTTCCCAATGGGGACTAATCTTTGACGGAGCTGTCAACACTTACGAAAAAGGAATTGGGACAATCATCGTAACACCTCAGGGTACCCATATTCCTTTCACTACCAGACTGACATTCAAATGTACGAACAACGAGGCATAATATGAAGCTTGTATCATGGGTCTCGAAGAAGCAATTGACTTAAGGATAAAGAACTTGGATGTATATGGAGACTCAGCCCTGGTTATCAATCAGATCAAAGGAGAGTGGAACACATACCAATCCGGATTGATTCCTTACAAATATTACACGAGAAGGTTGTTACCATTCTTCAACAGAATCGAGTTTCATCATATCCCCCATGAAGAAAATCACATGGATGATGCATTAGCCACTTTGTCTTCCATGATTAGTCTAGGTCAATGGAACAACGTACCTAAAATTGACATAATGTGCCTCGAAAGGCCCGCTTACATCTTCACAATTGAAGCAGTCATAGATGACAAACCTTGGTATCATGATATCAAGTGCTTCCTTCAAAGACAAGAGTACCCACAGGGGAATTCAGGAAAGACAAGAAGACTCTCAGAAGACTGGAAGATAACTTCTTTCTGAACGGTGATACACTCTATAAGAGAAACTTCGACATGGTTTTGCTCCAATGTGTAGACAGACAAGAAGCAAACATGCTGGTAAAAGAAATTCACGAAGGATCCTTTGGTATTCATACCAATGGACACACAATGGCAAGAAAAATTATGAGAGTAGGATATTATTGGCTGACGATGGAATCCGATTGCTACAAGTACATGAGGAGATGCCACAAGTGTCAGATATACGCAGACAAAATCCATGTACCACCAACGCGTCTCAAAGTTCTTTCTTCTCCATGGTCGCTTTCTATATGGGGAATCGACATAATTGGCATGATTGAACCCAAGGCTTCGAACGGACATCGGTTCATCCTGGTAGCCATTGACTACTTCACCAAATGGGTCGAAGCAGCGTCATATGCCAATGTAACCCGACAGTGGTGGTCCAATTTATCAAGAACAATCTCATCTGTCATTATGGTGTTCCAAGCCAGATCATTACTGATAATGGATCTAACTTGAACAACAAGATGATGAAAGAGTTGTTTGCTGAGTTTAAGATCGAACACCAAAACTCATCTCCCTACCGACCCAAAATGAACAGAGCGGTAGAAGCGGCTAACAAGAATATCAAGAAGATCGTTCAAAAGATGGTTGTAACCTACAAAGACTGGCACGAGATGCTGCCCTTTGCTCTTCACGGTTATTGCACATCTGTCCGCCCTTCAACAGGGGCAACCCCTTTCTCTCTAGTATATGGCATGGAGGCAGTACTCCCCATAGAAGTAGAGATCCCATAAATCCTGGTATGATGGAAGCTAAGCTAACAGAAGCCGAATGGTGTCAAAGTTGACATAATGAAATGAACCTCTTCGAAGAAAAGCGAATGACAGCTCTATGCCATGGTCAATTGTATCTGCAAAGAATGAAGAAGGCGTTCTACAAAAAAGTCTGACCCCGCGTCTTCAGGAAAGGAGACCTTGTGCTCAAGAAGATACAGTCATTTCTCACTGATTCCAGGGGCAAATGGACTCCGAATTATGATGGCCCCTATGTGGTCAAGAAAGCCTTCTCAGCCGGTGCCTTGAGACTCACAACCATGGATGGAGAGGAGTTTACCTAACCTATGAATGTTGATGTACTCAAGAAATACTTCGCCTAAAAAGAAACGTCTCGGTGGATTGAAAACCCAAAAGGGTGGTCCAGGAAAAAATTAGAGACATAAGAGAAAATCATCCAGATTGATTGAAAACCTCAAAAGGCAATCTAAGAAAAAGTTAGGGATTCATGGCAAGTAACTACGTCTGATCAGTTCGACTCCTCAGTAGTAATGTCATCCATCAGGAAAACTTCAGTCAAGGTCACCTTTGACAGAAGCCCAGAATGTCCAGAATTCAAAGTTGGTAGAATGATAGCGGTCGTTATGTTTCAATGTAGCCCCTTTTCCCTTAAATTACCATTTTCTAAACTTTGTAAATACTTTATGGTATCACGCGCTTGGCTGATTTCCATCCTATCAATAAAATGTGAGCCCTAGTGCTTTTGTTTGTAACTCTCATTTATTTTTTCTTTACAGAATGACATTTTAAACATGATCAACGATTCTTGAAACAAAACAAAAATGAATTTACTTATAAAATTTTATTCTGCATTTAAAATGAAGATGGCAGTTTCCTTTTGACTTTGAACGTCAAAAAGAACATCGATGGCTTCTCCGGAAGTGATTAAACCTCAAAGTGCAGAATCAAAGTACTCCTTCTAAACCAGTACACCTGAATGAAGGATCAACAATTTCTAATATAATATCCCATCAGATATTCCCGACAGAGTTCTTACCTCTTAAGACCGATTGACGATTCTTTCTCCCCCACAGGGACTACCTCTCCTAAGCAAGACAGGATTGCTATCTTGAACCAATGGTACTTTTCATCCCCCGCAGTGGCCGAGTATCCAGTCATGTTCACTCACTAGTCTGTATGTCGCGTCAGTTTTATCAGCATAAACATACATACATCATGCATTATTGTTTCATATTCATATTCATATTGCATTACTATCACTCTGGTCATATTCATCCCCAAGTGATAACGCCCTCCCGCCAATAAGGTTGTCAGTTCTTTCCTCGTCAAGAAATTTATCGTCTGAGCAATTTCTCCCCAGTTTATTTTTGGATTGGAGCCTGTCCTCGACCACTTTGATAACTTGAACCTCTGAAAGGCAAGAAGACATTCGACAGACACCTTTGGAACATCACTCTTCACCATTGAAGATGATATTTTCGCTTTCTCGGATTTAAGGAAAATCCCCAGAGAAAGCCTCCTAATCGAAGACTCTCGTCAATACATTAGTTTTTTTCCCAAGAAATTTGATGTTAATGAAGTCATCAGCACCTCAAAATTTGGATCACATCACATGGAATTTCTATGAAAGGACCTCGACGAAAAGTATGGTGTAATATCCCCAAGAAGAAAACGGTCTTTCAAGAGACTCGTTTTCCCCAGTAGAGTCAACAAATGGCATCTCCAACAGAGAAGTTTGCCCCCCTCTACAGCTCAGACAAATGGGTGTCCCCAGCAAGTCTAACCTCAAACTTTTTCCATCAAATGACGTCTCCCCAGTATAGCTCGGCGAGAAGTTTGATGAAGACCGCTACACATGGTATCCCTTGTCGAGAAAGAAACTCGACAAGAAGAAACTGAGACCAGTTCCGTGGCTGAAGACCAGGATGGAGGGGAAGTTTATTTCAAAAGAAACTGAGACCAGTTCCGTGGCCGAAGACCAGGATCGAGGGGAAAATTTACCCTTTTCTAAGTAACATTGCTTAGCAAAAGAAGATGGATGATCAAACTGCCATTCATAACCACAGTCAAAATTTTGGGTATTCCGATATTTAATCCTCTTGCACCCTGAATGTCCGAATACCTTCGCCATTCACACCTTCAGGTTCAAGAAGATTAAATAGGGGCATCTGTCATACCCCAAATTTTGACCATAAGATTTCCCATCATTGTGAAAATCATTACCACAATATGGATGTACCATCATGCCTCATCAATCTCCTCAAGGAGTTTTGAGCATTCACTATAATCAAGAATTAGGGTTTCAACCCCTCTCTGAGCATTTGGACAAAAGATCAATCAAGAAATGACATGATCTTCAACTTGTCCAACCTCTCAAACACCCATAAAGGATCAAGAGGACTCCCACATCAAGAATCAAGCACAAAGTTGCAACATTCCAAGTGGAATGGGCTTCGAAACACTCAGTGTCACCAAATTAGGTTTTTGGTCGACTGGGACATCCAGAGTGAAATTTTTATAGGGGAATGAGCCAAGGATTCAAAATGTGACTCAATGTGCTCAAAATAACTTTAGGAGTCCATTTGCAAAGTTAACTTACCCTCAGAGAATGCATTCCTCAAAAGTCGGGAATTAGGGTTTTTCCGCACCGAACCGCTCCGGAGCCAAAAGTCAAAACATGACTTTTTTGGCAAAAATGATCCTTGTGACTCATATTCTCATAAAATATGAATTATAATGTCATTTGAACAAGAATTGATCAAGAAATCATGATAACTTGTAAGAGGGGTAACCTTGGAAATTTGAAAATTTTTCTAAGTTACTAATTTTGGATGGTTTTGGTTACAACTTCCAAGGACCATAACTTTTGATCCAAGCAACCATTTTGAGTGATCCAAAGCCTGATTTGTAGGTCTTCCTACATTCTACAAAAGCTTCAACTACATGAAACTCTAATTCTTCCTGGATTTTTGGTTATGGATGGATCAAAGTGGTGAAAAATCAAAGATTTAACACTTAGTACAAAACTGTCTAAGTTTCAGCCTTGAACATCAATGTTCATAGGGATTTTTCAATTAAGTCCAGATAGTATCAAGACAAACTATGACCACACATGAATTGTGCCATATAAGGGCTTTCTAAAAAGTACATGAGCTTTCCATAACTCAATTTGAGCAAGGAGATATGATCCTCCCAAAATGACACTTTCAAACTGTCTTGCACAAGACAGATTTGTACATTCTTGCTCAAATTAGCTCAATTAGACAATTACAAGTTCTTTCATCCATTTGGACACCTCAGGGGATAGCATCAAAGGGAAAATATTTGATCGACAAGCCGCCCAAGTCCAAGGATCTACATGTGGCTATGTGTCACCTAAAAAGGCTAAAACTCATAAAGACTCCAATTTTGTTTCAATGCATTCAATGGATTCACAAGGTGGAAAGCATCAAGAAATTGCCGACTGAATTGAGTCAAGCCTTATCTCTGAACCAAAGGACTCATGACCTGCTGCACTGACCCAAGTCAATGGCTAGAGAGGACCAAAGATTCCTTTTGATTAACATTGGCCAAGGGATTGTCTGGCATACCCCAAATTTTGACCACTAAGATTTCCCATCATTGTGCAAATCATAATCACAATATGGATGAACCATCATACCTCATTAGTCTCCCCAAAGATGGGTGAGTATTCACTTCAATCAAGCTTAGGGTTTCAAGCCCTCTCAGGGCACTTAGGCAAAGGATTAATCAAGAAATGACATGATCTTCAACTTGTCTAACATCTCAAACATCCATAAAGGATCAAGAGGACTCCCACATCAAGAATCAAGCACAAGGTTGCAACATTCCAAGTGGATTAAGCCTCAAGATCGCCAGTGTCACCAAATTAGGGTTTTGGTCGACCAAGGCCTCGAGATGGAAATTTTCCTTTGGGCATGAGCCAATGCTTCAAAGACCAATCCAAAATACTCTAAAGGACCTCATAAACCCAATCATCAAGTTAATTTAGCCTCAGGGGATGCATTCATAAAAAACCAGGAATTAGGGTTTCTTGACCTAATTCACCCCTAAGTCAACTTTTGGGACAAAACATGAGCCAAGACCTCAAGTGAGGATTTGAGGGTCCCTAATACACTACATTGATCCATTTGCAACAATGGATTGATCCAAGAAGCTTGATTCACAAGTTCCAAGTTCATCAGAACCACAATTAGGGTTTAGCGGGAAAATTCAACTGTGCCTTTGACTTTTGACCCAGGCATGCTCCCAAACCTTGGGACATGATTCAATACACCCTATAACACCTATGAAATCAATCCATCAAGTTTGATTTAGGCCAAGGACTTGATTTCATAGAGGATCACACAGTTTGGAGTTCATCTGACAAAAAGTCAACTGTGCACAAAAGTCAACTTTGACTTTTTGTGATTTTTCACAATTATGGTTCTTTGACCCTAAAATGATGTTAATGTGTGATTGGGATCATCATTAATCAAGAAAAATCAAGAAAAGTGGGATAACTTGTAAAAGGGGTAACCATAAAAACTTAGAAATTTTCTAAGTTATGGAACAAAGTGGCTAGGGTACCAACTTTGGAGGATCATATCTCCTAAACCACAAGGCCATTTTCCCCATTCAAAGCTGGATTTGTAGCTCTCATGGCCCTCTAAAAAAGCTTCAACTACACCTCATTCCAATTCATCATGGATTTTGAGCTAGGGTTGGGTCAAAATGGCTGAAAACATGAAATGTCACTTTTTCCAACACTTAGTGAAATTTTCACTAAGTCAGAATCTGTTTCACTTTTTCCAAAATGTAAGGGCATTATTCACTTGGATCCAAAAAGTTTCAAAACAAACTATGATCACACATATGTTGTATCATATGAGGGCTTTCCAAAATGAGCAAGAACTTCACCAAACTCAATCTGAGCAAGAAGTTATGACAGTGGCAATATGCCTTGCTGCAACTGTCATAACAAGGCAGATTTGGAGATTTTGCTCAATTTGCTCAAATTTTGCAAAGGGAAAGTAAATCTATCCATCTGAACACCTCAAGGGGGACCAAGGAGGAACCAACTCTGATCCATAAGCCTCCAAAGTCATTGGAACCAAAAGTAGAATGCCAAACCTAAAAACCCTACAAAGAGGGACAAGACTCCAATTTTTTTTGGAGCATTCAATGGATGCACCAAGGTGGCATGTACTGAGCCTCTTCCAACTAAATTCAGTCAAGACTTATCCAACAACTAGGGAACCACAGCCTGTGCCCTAACCTCTAGTCAATGGCTAGAGGAGATTTGAGATTCCAAAGTGCAATCATTGGCCAAACCTCTGCTGCAGTTGCCATTCACTATTGCTTGCAAAATAAACTTGCTCTACTATAAATAGAGCTCATTTGTGCTCAGTTTGAGTACACCAAAGCCATCAAACAGATGCTTTCCTCAAAATCACTTTCTCTAGGAAAAAATACCTTCTTTAGCAAGGTAACTCTGAGTTTTTGAGTTAGAGAGCATTTCCATCATAGTTCATGATCCAAACACATCCAATATGTCATATCTAAGCTGTCCAAACTCTCACAAGTGACCTGTAACACCAAAATCTAAAAGCCCCCTCTCAAAACCTCAAAATAGGACTTTTGTGCATTTTTCAAGCCATGTCTTGATTCAGTCACTTTCTAAACCAGATAAAACCTCAAACACACTCCAAATATCATCCTTGAACTATCCCAAATGGTTCCCCACATCTGGAACCCCATTTGAGAGAGTTGCAATTTTGGCCACTTTTGCCCCTTTTGCAAGAAAGGGCCAGTTTTTATTCCTGAGGTTTCCAGCTGGTTCCAACCACTCTAAAAGCTTCTAAGGGATCATTTGAGGGTGTCCAAAGCATCAAAACATTTCTGGAACAAAGCACTTGGTAGATAGCCCAAAAGCTCCAAAAAGAGGTAAGCATCACAACTTGAAGCCTCTGAAATATGCCTTGCTTTGAAGTCCACTAATCATGCATCTCTTATACATGTTATATGTGTTGTGTTAGCACCAATTTATCATGTAATTCACACATGTACTAAGAGGTAGCACAGAAAATGCAAAACATGGTCTATTTCAAAACCACTATTGGGTTTTGAGGAGGATTTGTTTTTTGGAAAAACCACCACCACCATTGGATTCCTTAGAAAATTCTAGGCCAGATGCATATAAATTTTGTCTCCATCCATGGAGAAATGAGAAAGTTATGGCCTTCACGTTTCTAACCAAAATCTTGCCTTGCCTTGCCTTGGGCCAGGCCAAAAACAAGGCAAGCCTTGTATATTTGTGATTGTGTTTCAATACACGGATGTATCACCACCCCAGTGGTAGAAGGCGCGCACTGTACACAAGAGGTCTGGGGTTCGAATCCCCCTCGCCCCAGACCCCCGTTTTAATGCTTTTTCCACTTTTTTTTTATTATTTTTCATATTATTTTTAATGATTTGAAAAATTAATAACTCCCTCAATTTTAATTATTTTTTATTGGTTCTTTTTGCAAAAAATCACAAAAATATTGAAATATTTTATTCCATAAAAAAATCAAGTTTATATTATTTATTTAATATAGTTGGTATTTTTGTGAATAAATTCATTTTAATTGTTTTTTAAACATTTTAAAATTGAATTCTCATGTTGAAAATCAAAACTAAATGAATTTTAATTCATCTTGTGATTAAAACATCATTTTCCAAATCTCAAACAAAAATCACAAGTTGTTTATTCAAACTTATTTGGTATTTTATCATTTTTTATTGATTTTCCTTGAGAATTTACTTTTAAAATGATGAAATTAGGGTTTCCTTGATTTTCACCCAAGCAAAACTTTTTAAAATAATCTTTGGGACTCTAATAGAGTGTAAGGCCCAACCCTTTTTGAAAACCAAAATGATTTGGGCCTCAGTGTATTGTATAAGTCCCGATACCATCAAAAAGTTCGGCGCGATCGTCGCCTTTTTAACGAAAACCCATGGGCCTCTCCTTGAGTTGTAAGCCCCATCTCTTGTACAAAAAAATATAACCTCTTTGTGCCTCTAATACAGTGTAAGACCCAACCCCCTTTTAACCAAAACTTTTTAGGCCTCAGATATTGTATAAGTCCCACCGCGTTAAAAGAAAAATCTCGGCGCGATCGCCAGTTCAAAAATCAAATCATCTGGTCCTACCCTCGTGTTATTAGCCCCATTCATTTCCTTTAAAACACCTTTGGGCCTCTTGAGAGAGTGTAAGACCCATCCCTTTGTACAGAAAACCTTTTTGGGCCTCAGTCACTTGTATAAGTCCCTGTACAAATTCCAAACAACAGTGCTATCACTGATAAAACCTTGGGCCTCTCCTTGAGCTGTAAGCCCCAACAATCTTTTCAAAACACTTTATCCTTTGATTTTGAATAAAAATATATGTTGTTATCCAACTTTCTTTGTTGAACGACTAACAAAACAGCATGGAAGCTCTACAACGGGTAAGTATTTATCCGCTTTCATTTACCGCTTTCATCTGTATATAACTGTATTGTGGGGCTGTTTCACTGTAAGTCTTCTTTCACATTCTTCTATATACTTGTCACATATCCACTGTGTAATACTAGTATAGTTATTTAGAGTTTTCCCCGGCAACTACGTCTAGCACTAGGTAAAGCCCTGTTGGTCACTCTTAAATACAAACAAAACTAGATCCCCATAGGATTACCAGATACAGTCTTCCCTCCTCTTGGGGTTAAACAATATGGAAACGTGAAAGGCAGCATTCTCGGGGAACCCTTTCTCAGACTGTCACCCTTAGAAATTGTCAAAGAAACTATAACTCCCCAGAGATGATCTCTTCTCCGTGAATGGCATCTCTTGAGTTTCTTCCAAATCCTTGAACTTTCCTGGTTTAATCTATTCTCGGTGAATAACATGTCTTGAACTTCTATCGTTTTGGGGACCCACAGGCTTCCTAAAAGCATCCCCGTCTCCTCCTGGGCATTGTACAAGGACCCTTCGGCTTCTTAGAAGTTCTCATGCCTTCTCTTGGGCTTAATACAAGGACCCTGACGACCTCTTAAAGGTATAAGACAGAACTTAGTAATCCTTTGTTAGGGCAGTCTTTCCAGTGTCAAAACTCCGGCCGTTGTAGGGTTGATACTCATCCCTTAATGCCCGTGCCTCCTCTTGGGCATAGTAAAAAAGATAAAACTCTAGGCTTGGACAGTCTAAACCTCTTGAGTCTCAAAGACATTCTCAAGTTCCTCTAAAACACAAGCAGAAACCCAGTCTTTCTCATGAGAGTTCCCCGTACTTGGACCTGGCTAGGAATCTCAGTGACCTTCGGCAGTAAGACAGCCTCCTCTTGGGCTTTGTACAAAAAATCCTCCCCAGCGAAGCTAACCTTTTCAGACTCTCTTGTTGAGTCCAACCCCTTTAGCCTCCGTCTTGGGCTTCGTACAAGACACACAAAAAAACTCTCTTGTTGACTATAAAGGACTCTCTTGTTGAGTCAAACCTTTTTTAGCCTCCGTCTTGGGCTTCATACAAGACACAAATAAAAAGTCTCTTGTTGAGTATAAAAGACTCTCTTGTTGAGTCAAACCTTTTCAGCCTCCGTCTTGGGCTTCGTACAAGACACATAAACACTCTCTTCTTGAGTATAAAAGGCTCTCTTGTTGAGTCAATCCCCTCTTAGCCTAAATATCGGGCTTCATACTAGACAGTAAATCACTCTCTTGTTGAGTATAAAAGGCTCTCTTATTGAGTCAGTCACCTCTTTAGCCTCTGTCTTGGGCTTTGTACAAGACACATAAAAATCCTCTCTTGTTGAGTGAACCCTTTCAGCCTCGATCTTGGGCTTTATACAAGACAGAAAGAACATTTTCCCCAGAAAAGTCAAACTTCCCGCCTCCTCTTAGGCTTTGTATGAAGAAAACCCCGGTTGAGTCAATAAACCTTTTAGCATCAAAGTTGTGCCCTTCTCACAGCATACAAGCATCAACAACTCCTCTTTAGAGATGACAAATTCTCTCTCAGCCAAAACCTTTTAGCTTCACATCTTGGACTTTAAACAAGATACAAATCACCTTTAGCTTCATGTCTTGGGCCTCGAACAAGACACCAAAATATATCTTTCCTCCCATAGATTAGGAGGAACTACGATCGCTCTGATTTCCCTGTCTCGGGAATACGTAGGCATAAGAATGAAAAATCTTTGCGAGCATACTAATCAAAAACCCAAAATACAGTACCCCTACATATCAACCCAAAAGCACCAAATCCTAACTTCTTACCAAAAACCTCGCAAATAGTCCAGACATTCTAATCTTAACAAAATAATTGAAGAGGGGCCCATATCTTAATAACATCTGTAAACTAACAGTCAGCTGTTTAAACTCAGTATGCAAGCAGGGTTAATTGGAGACATCTATTTCCCTTCCTTAATTAGCTCAATAGGATAAAAAATGAATTGAATTGTAGTGCCCAAGTGATAGTGATTCAAGACCACAAAAATCACGCTACAGAAAAAATGGCGCCCACCGTGGGGCCTTCTTCTCTTTCTTACAATCTTCGGTAGAAACCTTAAGTTCACAATCTTAGGTAGAAAACCCTGAGTTCTCGAAGTGTCATAAAAATGGTGACTCTACTGGGAACCATTGTCTGTTAGGATCATAGGATTTAGAGGTCTAGGATGATCAAGACAAATATATATACTGCATTTCCTAATTGATATCCGTGTTTAGTTTTCCGCTAATGGGAATGCGTGTGATGCCGCATGTGGAAAGATTGAGTATACACCTAAGATAGGTGATGGCATTATATGGGTAATCTTGCAGGGAGTGAATCCCAGTTAAGAGTCCCCGATAGACCATCAAACTCAGTGGAGACTCCCTTTGCAGATACATTGCCTATACAACTTCGGTTGTTGAAAGTAGTGTGGTCGACTGGGTTATCTGAGAAGCTGAGGTATTTAGTAGACTGAAACCATTTTGTAGTGCAGAAGCTATCGGAAATAGTTGTCATGGGATACTACCCTCATCTGAGATCACTCTAAGATACATCAGCTCGCTGGCGATCCACTTGGTGTTGTTATCCCAAGAGGGGTCAATGATTTTGCGGACAGGTACAAAAATCACCAGTATAAAACCTTTGGGGATGGGTAGAGCCTTGACTTAATGACACCGACCCTTTGACCCCATGTTTTTCTATGTTTTTGTGTGCTGCATTCAAGCATTCATTTTATCTAAAAAACATTAAAAAACCAAAGAAAAATCTTCTCTTCTTGTCTCTCTTTTTCAAATAAACTAAGGCAATGATTGCAAATGTCAGATAAAGAGATTGCTAATGGATTTCGGTAGAAGGAAAACTCACAAGTACACCTTCAAGGTTCCAAAACTAGAGGATTTGAGAGGGTTGGCAAGGATGATCACCAACCCTGAGACTTTCAGAGCTAAATATGGAGGACTGCTTGTAACACCCCAATATTTGCTCTTTTGTTTTGAGGCTAACTGGCTTATGTTTCTTTGCATTTCTTGCATTAGCATTTGTGCATAGCATTGGTTCTTAGCATGGGATCAAGGTACTTAGTTCATCTTAAAGGAGTCTCAAGCATCAAGGTGTTTTGTGGAGGTCATCATATCTTCATAAGATCAAGAATGGCAAAGGATTTCAAGTGAATCTTTCCCTCCTAACCAGAGGGACCAAATTAGGGTTCTTGGGTTCAAAGAGCTTCTTGAGAAAACTTTGTAGATTCAAGCATGCTCTCATGGGTTCCATGTGCTCCCAAACACTCATAGAGGAAGGCTTGGCTAGTAGTTCATTGTGGAAGATGTTCAGTGGATCAGTTGCTTGTGAACCAAGAAAAGTCAACTGTAAGGAGGAAAGTCAACCATGGAATCTTGAGGTCCTCTTCATGCTTTTTAAGGTCTTATGCTCTCATATGGTCCTAAAATGTCAAGATTCATGTCATTCATCAAGAATCAAGAGTTTGTGCAAAAGTTATTATTTTTGGAAAATGACCTATAATGTGAAACTTCCATTTTTGGCAACTTTTCAAACCATCTTCAACTTAACTTTTCATCATCAAAGAAGCTTCAAATGAATTTTCCTCAAACATGAAAGTTGAAGATCTCTTTCTCCCCTTTCCAAAAAGTACTAGATTGTCTCCGTACCATTTGTGGTTCTCAAGTTATGATCAAAAGAAGGCAAGGTGCTTTTTAAGGTTTTCACATGTATCCATTTTTCCACCTTTTGCATTTTGGTTCAAAATGACTTGTAATTGGTTTTAATGACTCAAGTCACATTGCCATATTCAAGTACACTCCATGAGGACCATTTTTGGCCCTTGAATCACTCCAATCCGTGCCATGTACCTCACTTATTTCACAAAATACAAATTTGCAAGATGGATTGAATCTCACAAATCAAGTCATTACAAGGCCCAAACCCAATTCAGATGTGATCAGCAAGTAAAATGGAGGTGAATCATACTTATTTCATGACCAATGCACGTGTGGATTAGTGGTTTCATCACAACTTGCATTTTTGCAAATCACTTTGGATAGCCTTAATCAAGGGATTAACTAAACCCAAATCATGCTCAGAGCTCTAACCAAGTCTATATAAGAAGATTCACACGTTCATTCACACCTCATGCACCCTCATTTGCTCAGAATTCCATTTTTCACTCACACTTTCTCTCCTTCGTAACTCTCTCCTCACAAGGGTTTCTGAAGAATTTTTTTCATATTCTTGATCTACACACTCCATAGAACAAGAATCAACCATTGTTTGAAGCTCTAAGCAAGATTTTCACCATATACGAATTTGTGGTGCTCACTTTCAAAATCCAAGATCTAGCCTGATTCAAGCCTCATATTGCATTTATTTTGCAATCAGAAGTTCCAAGGAGTAGATCTGCAGCTTTCTGAAGGATTTCTTGGTGTATTTTGAGCTCTACAAATTTCAGGTTAGTGTGATTTTCTTGATCATAGAACTTGATTTTCTTGTGTGCATAATGATCCTTGTGCTTTGCTGATCATGCTGATGTGTTTAGATCTTGATTTGCACGTGTATTATGGTTGTAATGTGGATCTGAAGTTTTTATGTTCAAACTTTTTTCCTTCGATTTGCATTATGTGTTGATGATCTGTTGAAATGGTTTGCATATTTGAAATCCTGGTGAAAATCTGAGTAAGATAGTGTACTTGCTTGCAATTTCTGGAATACTTTGGTGTTGAGGTCACCGGAGAAGACGACCGGAGCTAGGGCTCCGGCGTCTGGTTTATTTTCAGCCAGGTGGAGGTTTCAAGGTAGAAGATGAAATCTGGACCGTTGGTGGTCCAGATCTGATAGTTCACGTGTTGCCAGATCATTTTAAATCCTCTCTTATTTTGTTGATTGTGTGTTTTTAATCTATGATTATTATTGTGCACACACGGATCTGAGCCACACATCTTGCATGATTCTATGATTGGTTGACTTGATCTGGTGCGTTAGATTAATCTGATGATGATGATTGTGCCAACACATTAAAATTTCCATGTGCTATTCACGTGCCTTGTTTTAATTTCTTAATGGTGTGATGTACGCGCGTGTATCATTGTTGTCATGTGACCTCTAATCCTGAGCGTTGATCATGAATACTTGTGATTTTGTTTGACTGATTTTGAAGCGTTTGATTGATCTGATGGCGTGTGTGAGTCAATCATGTTGACTGAATTCCTTTTTTTTGTGTTGACTTGCACTTTGGATTGGGCTGGCCTTTCATTGCTTTTCCCACCCCTTTATCTGAGCCCATTTAATTTTCAACGTGAAAATTGCTTGTGTTGCACCCCTGGTTTCTTTATTTTCATTTTATTTTATTTAATTGTTTCATTTTGCATTTTTAATTTTTAAAAATAGTTTTATGCATCAAAAAATTATGAAAAAAATCATGAAGCATCTTTGGAATTTTATAAAATTTTGGCAAATTTTATTTTTCCATTTTATTTTATTTTGTGCATCTGAATTAATTGTTTGATTAATTTCTTTGTGAATTGTCTTAATTGTACACACCCTGCTTTGTGAATTGCCTTAATTGTCTTTGGTGCATAATGTTCATGTTTTGATCTTCTCTTGCACATGAGAATTGTTGATGATGGTATGATCTTGGTTCTGACTTGCTTTCATCTTCATCTTATTTTTCTCATTTCATCTTGATATGAAGTTCATTGGTGCTTAATTGTGCATTTCATATAAGTATGCTTGCATTCTTTCATGATTACCTTTGCATGCTTACTTGAGATGTTTTGCATGATTTTTGAGACTTGTTTATTGATATGAGTTGGACATACTTGATATGATGTGCTTGCTGCCCTATCTTGTTTCTTATCTCATCCTTCTCTTTCTCATTCTTCTCTTTCACTCTCTTCCTCCCATGAATCTCAAGACTTGTTTAAGTCTTGGATTCTTTCCCTTTAGAGCTAACTAGTCCAACTTAATTTTTGATTAAGCTTGGAGTAGGATTAGCATTAGATTTTAGGTAGTCGTCTCTCCTAAGCCTCACTAACCATAGTTCACCCATGCATGATAACATTAGGACTCTTAGTTTTCCTTTAGAGTTTCCTTTGGGTCTTATCTCTTCTCATCTCAAAACTTCTTGAAAACACTTAATAAAGATAAAGTGTATTGCGCACGAGCCTTAAGCGTGGGGAATGAGAAATGAGGGGCTTCTTCTCATCTTTCTAGAGTGCTTAGCAAGCGTCCTGTCTTGGGACGATTCATTAAGTATTCGTCCCTGTGCCCTAGACTTTGGTGTAATGCAAGTTATGAACTAACTTAAAAAACACTTCTGTCTAAAAAACACAAAAACAAATTCAAATCTTTTTATCCTTCGGGATTGTTGGGTTTCAAATTTCATTTTCAGAAAAGAGCTCGTCCCTCACGTAAAAAACACTTACCCATTCGTGGTCGTACCCACGAACTACATTAGCTCTGATTCCTCTCTCTCGTCCGATTGAGGATATGTAGGCACAAGACAGTGATTGTCTTGGCGAGCAACCTTCCCCCACAGTTCCCGTATGAACTACGTTGACTCTGACTTTCCCATTGTACTGAGGGAGTACGTAGGCCTAGGGTATCGAATATGTCATACCGAGTCCGTCTTAGTCACCCCTATCCCCGTTTTCTTTTGTTCATCCATAGATAGTAGGATAGCTCACCCTCCGTTTAGACAACAAGCGTGGATCCCATCGAGTACGATGGATGCGTGGGGTGCTAACACCTTCCCCTTGCATAACCGACTCCCGAACCCGGACTATGGTTGTGATGACCATGTCTTTTCCCCTTTCTCTTCAGGTTTATGCAGTGTTTCCTTTCCCTCTCTCGGGATAAATACACATTGCTGGCGACTCTGTGTTTTCCGCGCCACTCTCGCGTTTGTACCGTTGGATGCGAATCTTTCGGGAGCGACAGCTGGCGACTCTGCTGGGGACTCTGGTTGACCTCTTACTGGTCCATCCCCTTTAGCGAGTTGATCCTAGCGCTTGTCTGTTTGCTTTTCGTTGGGTGTTTATTTGTTGTGCTTTATTATGTTGTATATTACTGTTTTACAGCTTTTATTGCACTGCATTTTATTTTATTACTGTCATACTGGATATTGCTGTGTTGTGCTGGCTGGTTTCTGTTTGGCAGGTTGGGTTGTTCTGAGAGATAAGCCCAATACCCAGGCTTGAGTACACCCTAGGACTAGAGTGGAGAGTAGTGGGACCTACGTGCCATCTTGGTGCGTTTGTGTGTTCACGAAATTCACAACCAGACGAGGCTATCTTGGGACGCATTCTGACATGTGTGTCTTGCGCATTTCAGGGTGTTGATCTAGAGAGCTGTCGACTCTGGTGACCGTTTCTCCGATACCTCAGTTGCGCCTCTCCTCCCGACATGTGATAATGGCAGACCAGAAATGGCAAACCCATTACACTTGTCGATTCGAGGACCCAATGCTGAGGGACTCGCATAGGATGACCTTATTTTTTTGAGGGGAATCAGTTGAGGCCTCCTCGATTGATGATGATGCCAAACCAGAAATGGTGAACGTATCATCATTTCTCGACCTGAGAGTCCGTGATATTGAGGATCCTCGCCTTTCTAGAACCCACATGTGAGATGGGATGGGTGTTTGCAGGTCTGCAGGTAACCGACACCTTCAACCTACCCAGTTTTCTGGATTTCTCATCAGTGTTTGATTATCTGGGTTTCTGGTTATCTCAGTGGTTCGGTATTCTAGAATTCTGGTTTTCTGGGTTGTGGTTCTCGTTCAGTTAACAACACAGCACATCCAGTAGTGATGCCTTGATCCCATGCTTGCATGTGCATATCATTTTTCTTGCATTCTAACATGTTTGACATTTTTCAGGGCTTGCATCCTACTCTTGATTCCAGTTTTCTGAGGTTTCCTTAACATGGATGTCCAGAGAAAGAAGACTGTTGCTTATTCGTTCCCAGACCCGACCTTGACGTTGATTCACAAGCTGATTAGTATGGCTGGTCCTGGAGTTCGTACAAAGTTCAGTGGAGAGTATGGGAGACTTCTGAAGTTTGTCTACAGTATCTCCAAGTATGAGAAAGATGCCATTCATACACTTCTTCAGTTCTATGATCCGTCTTTGCGTTGCTTCACTTTCCTAGACTATATCTTGGCTCCTACGTTGGAGGAGTTCTCATTTATTTTGGGAATCCCCATCAGGCATGACATAGTATTCTTTTCTGAAGAACGTCCCGGGATAGGAGAAATCGCCATGGCTCTTCATATTGGTGAATCCGCTCTGAGCAGTAATATTGTAGAGAAACAAGGAGCTAAGGGTTTCTTATTGAAGTTCTTGTTTGATCAAGCTTGCATACATGTTAAGGAAAGGAATTGGACTGCTTTCCAAGCTATTCTGGCTATGTGCATCTATGGGATTGTCCTGTTTCCCAATGTTCTTGATCTGGTGGATACGCATGCTGTCAGAATTTTTATTTCAAAGAATCTTATATCTACCTTGCTAGGTGATGTGTATCACTCAGTCCACTACAAGAATGAAAATAGGCGTGGGAGAACTGTGAGTTGCTATGCACCACTCTTATCTACTTGGTTTCTGAGTCATCTCCCCGAAGCTGGCGCTTTCATTGATACGAGAGATTCTCTGAAGTGGTCAAAGAGGTTAATGGGCTTGACTGCAGACAACATTGTTTGGTTCAACCATGACTTGCTAGGGATGGAGATTATTTGCAAGTGCGGAGAATTCCCTAATGTACCCTTGATAGGGAGAAGAGGTGGAATTAACTATAATCCTTCCCTTTTTATCAGGCAGTTTGGTTATCCTTTGAGAGGTCCACCTGAAGAGCGAGATATCAGAGAGTCCTTATTCTTCAATGGTACTAGGGATCAAGAGATGATAAGGAAGATTGTGAATGCTTGGAAGCAGGTGACCAAGAAGGGAAAAGCTTCATTCGGGAAATGTAATAACCGGGCTTTTCCTTCCTATGAAGAATGGATTAAGAAAAGAGCAGAAGATGAGCTTCTTCCTTTCCCCGTGGAACCACCTTTGTATCCTTTGATGATCGAGGCTCCCACGACTGTTGATATAGAGAAGTATGATAAGTTATGGGCTGAGAAGGAGAAACTCCGAGAGGAGAATCGTGAGCTGGGCAGAGAGGTTGGTCAGTTGAAGCACGAAAAAGGCGAAGCTATCCATGTTGCCAGGTTGAAATCAGAACTTTTGGTTGTAAAGGAGAAAGAATTGTCTAAAGAAGCCACCGCCAGAGATAAAGTGGCTCAAGCGTTGAAAAGTGTTAGCAAGGTCCTTTCGTCCAAAAAGAAAGAGTTAGCTTATGCTATGTCAAGAATTCACAGGTTCCGTGACCGTCGGAATACAATAATTACTGCCAACAGGTTGAAAGAGGACAAGTATCTGGAGCAGATTGAAGGTTTGAAGACAAAGCTTCGGAAAAAGGATAAGGAGGTTTTATCAGGGATCTTTGAGAGGAGAGCAATTGAGGAAAAGCTCAAGGAAACCATGGCAGGTATGGAGCAGCTGAAGATCCAAGCCGAAGTGAAAAGAGCCAGAAGAAAAGGTCCAAGTTCAGGTGGAGCTTATGGAGAAGATGATTGGGAATTGCATAGTCGTTATTTAACAGGGATCTTGCATAGGAGGGATCTTTTGATTCAGGAGTTGATTCAGAGACCAGAGCATCCTAATACCAAGAAGCTTCTCAAGGAAGTGCAAAATTAGTGCAAAAAGAATGACGAATGGGGAATTCTAGCGCGGCTGAGTCTTGATGATATGCCTTAGTTTCCTTGCTGTTGTTTCTTTGTATTTTCGGGATCACCGCCAGGCTTGTTGGTCGGGGTCTTTGTTTATGCTTATTCAGACTTGTGTTGCAACAGATGCTCAGTCTTTTTATATGATCAGGAATTCAGTTCTCTTCTGTTGTTAAAACTGGAATCAAGGGATAGATCGCCTTGATAATTTCCATATATGTTTACATTTGCATTTGCATGATCATTTCTGCATAACAAGTTTATCTCTGGTCTTCTTATGTTCTCCTTTCTTCAGACAGGATTGCCGACCAACGTATTCATCAGTATTCTAATCAGCCTGTGATAACCAGAGGATAGTCATGGAACAACTCCGTGCAGAGGTGACTGAAATGAAGATTCAGATGAGGCAATTTGGGGAAGATATGCTGGTCATGTCCCAAGAACAGAAATTGCTAAGAGAGGAAGTCAATCAGATGAGGACTCAGATGGGCCTGGTCATGGAAATCTTGAATAAGGTGTTAAAGAAGGAAAACGATCATGTGCTCGCTTCCACAACAGAGGTCCTTACTCCTCCTATCTCTGTGGGATTTGCTCTAGATCATGGATTACCTCGTGAATCCCCTCCACGATCTGAAGTTTCAGAGCTTTCTCATCAGCAATCACTTCCTGCTCCCCAAGAGGATCCTAGGCTAGAGAGGCCTAGGAAGAAGTTTGATCCATCTCCGATGCCGTATGGGCAATTGCTTCCTTATCTGCTCGAGCTCAAACTAGTCGAGCGTGTCACTCTAGGACCAACTCCGACAGGGTTTTCTCTGGGACCCAATGCTAATGCTAGGTGTGACTTCCATTCTGGGGCACCTGGTCACAATGTTGAGAATTATACAAGGTTCAAGCATAAGGTCCAAGAACTCATTGATTCAGGGGCAATCAAGTTCTCATTAGAAGTGGAGACTCCTCCCCTCTTTGCAGGATCCACCTCATGTCATGGACTGTCTCCACAACCTTTTGCTGCAGAAGCTCTACGTCAGCAACCTTTGTTTGTGCCTCAGCCAAATGAGGAAAGGAAAGTGCAAGCGCAGGTGAGGCGCCCAAATCAGCATTGACAATAGAATTATCAGCAGCAGGGGCAACCGAGACCAAGAAGGCCCAAGAGGATATTTGATCCTATTCCTATCCCTTATAGTCAGTTGTTTACTCGTCTGCTCAAAAACTCTCTGATTCAAACGAGGAGTACCACGCCGGTACCGTACCCTATTCCTCCGGATTATGACATGAATGCTAGGTGCGAGTTCCACTCGGGAACATTTGGGCATACAATTGATAATTGTAATGTATTCCAGCACAAGGTGCAAGACTTGATCGACTCAAAGGTCATCACGCCAGATGGTACCCCTTTGGATTGAAGCTTCTTTGTCAGAGTAAGCACCAGATTGCAAGAGCGTCATCAGAAGCAATAAGTCCAGACGGAGTCAAGCCTTCCTCTATGTGGCAATCATTAGTTTCTTTATTGCATTTTCATATGTAGCTTTCATTTGTTTGTTTAAACATTGCTTGCATGTAAGAACTCGTTTGTTTATGAATGACAATCATAATGCAATGAGTATGTTTTTCTTGAAGAATTCCATTCGTGTTCACTCATTTTAAATGCTTGTATGCACTGCAATACTATCTTTCTTGCCTAGACTCTTGGAGGGAGGATGACGAAATAAGAATGCAGATTTCTAATGGTACGCTTTTGGATAAAACCCTGTTAAGGATGTACATGCATTATTTCCAATTCACAAACACTGGAGAGATAGGGAGATAGACCTTTGTCAACCCCTTTGAGCCTAGTAGTAGGAGTTCTTTCTGAAAACGAAAAACCCTCAATTTTAACCCAGGGGCAGGGTAGGCGTCAGGTAGTTTGACCAAGTGTTCAACTTTCAGAAGGAGTGTACATCTGAGGATCCATTACCTTCCATTCCACTATCAAGAGGTTAAGAGGTGTAGAACAACAATGGTTACTCCTCACTAACCGAAGAGTGAAACAGTTACATCCCTTTCAAACAAATCAGGCAAAACGGTGTCACACGACTTGTTTAAAAAAAAAGAGAAAAAAGAGAAAAAGAAAAAGCCTGCTAAGTCGAAAAACTTGAAAGCAAGTGACTTAGGCAAAAGTTAAGGCATCCCGTTGGACTTCAAAATTAAAAACTCAAAAGAGTCAGTCCAGGAAAAAATTAGGGAACAAAAAGCAAAAGAATGAGAAAGCAAAAAACCAAAAGGATTACAAAGAAAATCCTCGATAAGAACAAAGTCGTGTGACTATAGACACAAAAGACAAAAAGGGGCGACTGTTAGTCCAAAACCTCGTTAGGTGTCGAATCACTAGCTGCATGGATTCCCTAGAAATTGGGAAACCTTTTGAGAGACGAGCGCTTGTGTCAAATTAGCTGAACATAGGACTGGAGAATATCATGAAGAGTGGGTGGGTACCAATAAGCTTTGAGCCATAAATCCTTTTTTCTCAAACCGCGAACCAGGCCACGCTACAACCCTTAAAAGTCCTAATTAAAACAAGGTTTAGTCTGAAGGCGTAATTCAACGAGATAGCGTTCCTGACTCCCATGAGTTGTGCTAATAAGATTTTTGTTGGTGTTGCATGTGCGTATTGCTTTCCTTTCAAAAATAAGTGTCGTAACTCGATTGTGTGACATATTTTCAATAAGGACTTCAAGATTAAGATATGTGTTGCATTTGAATAATCATTCTCAGAATAAATATTTTCTGCTTGCATACATTTGTTTGACATCAAAGAAGCTTACACGATGAACATTAGTCGATAAGCTTAAACTGGCCAAGTTGAGGTGCCTGAGACTCTAAAGGACATGTTGCTGAAAGATTATGTGGGAAGAAGGCGTTCCCAGCCATTTGTGTTGAGATGTACCAACCTGGGACAATCACACCGGGAAATCTCTTCAATATGTAGCCAAGCTGGGGCATTCAAGTTGAGAAGATCTTTTCAGAATACAATCAACCATGGGGCATTCATGTTGAGAAGATTTCTTTGAACTGGGGTAATTATGTCGAGATCCGATAGATCTCTCCACAAGCGTGTAAACTGGGGCAATCACGTCGAGATTCGGTAAATCTCTCGAAGACTAGTCGGTCAGAGACAAATGTACTGTAAGGCTTGTACTGGGGCAGGTCACTTCAAGGGCGCGAGAAGTTTTTCCCTTCAGAACACAGTCAATCAATAGCACCTCTGCAAGGTTCAGAATACTGTGGCAGAACATTTCAGGTCATTACGAACCCTCTCGAGGTGGTTTACTTCATGAATCATGAAGTATGGGACAGTTATGTCCAGACCAGATACATCTCTAAGAGTTTGAAGACCTTGGGGCATTGTTGAACGCCAGGTTTTCTGTAAAATCCTCTTAAGATGATTGCTTCAAGTAGACCCTGTGGTCTGGGGCAAGGTGGAGAGTTAAAGGAACTGTGTTTTGCTCTTGACAATCAATATGCAGAAACTTGAAGCTTTGAGTTATTCCCAGTGTGGGACTTTTGGAGTCTTTTCCCTCCAGCAAAGAGCCAGAGGGTATCTTTTTCCAGCAAGGTGTGGGAATTGTTATTCTTCCTCAAGCAGAGAATTGTCCTATGTTCGAAAAGGGCTTTTATGAAGGTTTCTTATCTCTAGCAGTACAGATGGAATCCTCACTCTCAGCAAGGTAAGACGATAGAATATCATCAAGAAGACGATGAGGAGTCAGAGTGTTCTCTTCCTCAACGGTCAGATCTAGTCATCTCAAGTAATTCAAAGTCCAATCTTCATTGGCACCTCCCCAGTAGAGCTGCTCTCTTCAACTGTGAAGTCTGATCATCCTCGGCAGTTTGCTGCTCTCCCCAGTCAGAGTATCGAGGATCGTCTTCCTTAACAGAGTATAAAGAAGTAATTCCCCAAGCGGAGTCGTTGAGGATCGTCCCCCTCAGCAGGATATAGGAGGTTTACCCCTACCCAGAGTTGTGATTTGGCTCATCTTTCCTCAGTAGGTAGCTAGAAGTTGTTATTTTTATAGCCTCTCCAGCAAAAGATTGATGGAGCATCTTCTTTGATCAAAGATGGTGTTTCCCCATAGAATATGGGGCAGTCGTTTTTTTTCCTCAGCTAGTCAGGAAACATTTGTTTATCCTCTAGCAGGGTGGATGTTGACAACTACTATTTTCCAAGCAAATGTGCCGATGATGATCAGTACTCTTCAGCAGGATAAAGGTGCTCATATCCCCAAGCAGAGTCTGGTGGTGATTGGTATCCCCAGCAGGTCTTAAGTCCAATCGTTTTTTGCAGGCGTCAAATCCAAGTTCTGAAGTATTTGGTGATCCCCAGCGGAGGAGTTTCTATTTTCAGTATTTGGTTTCCATCCCCAAGCAGATTTTGTTGGCGATTAGTATCCCCAGCAGGTTTTGAATCCAAGTTCTGAAGTATTTGGTGATCCCCAGCGGAGGAGTTTCCATTTTTGGTATTTGCTTTCCATCCCCAACAGAGTGGGTATTCTCTCGGAGTTTCGTCCATCTCCAGCAGAATTGGTGATTGTGATCTTCCCCAGCAGGGTGAAGTTTTCCTCAACATGTTCTTTGGTTTGATGACAATGTAGTTTGTCGTCCTCAGTGGAGGTGCTTCTGTTCTCAGCGTTTATTTAGCTGGGACGGTCTTTTTGCATTACATAAGCATTTTTTGCATGGCATCCTCCTAAATGCGTAGCATTTCCACTTCGCGTGGAGCGTTACGGCAAAATTCAAACATATGCATCCGAAGCATAAGCCAGGTTTGAGTTTTCCTTCGTCAGGAAAACTGGATTTTAGGAGAATATCATTCGACTTTACTCCACAAGTGTTGGGTTTAGTCATTCAAAGCAATATTTGACAGTCCCACGGCAGGATGTTTTGCCAGGATTGTGAACCCATGATCTTGTTTCACCCCTTCGTCCAGGTGGTCTTTTGATTCATCCCTTCAAGGTTTTTTTACTTTGACACCCGTCCGTGTTTCCTTCGGCACCCGTCCGTGTTTGAACCTTTGATTTCAATACCCGTCCGTATTGACCTATTGATAACGCCCGTCCGTGTTTAGTTCATCGTTTTATTCCCCAATAAGGCCAATCCCCAGTAAGTTTAACCTCTTTACACCCGTCCGTGTATTTTTTTCGATACCCGTCCGTATTGAACCTCTTTACACTCGTCTGTGTATTCTTTTTCGATACCCGTCCGTATTGAACCTCTTTACACCCATCCGTGTATTTTTTTCGTTACCCGTCCGTATTGAACCTCTTTACACCCGTCCGTGTATTCTTTTTCGATACCCGTCCGTATTGAACCCCTTTACACCCGTCCGTGTATCTTTTCGATACCCGTCCGAATTGAACCTCTTTACACCCGTCCGTGTATTTTTTTCGATACCCGTCCGTATTGAACCCCTTTACACCCGTCCGTGTATCTTTTCGACACCCGTCCGTATTGAACCTCTTTACACCCGTCTGTGTATTTTTTTCCGATACCCGTCCGTATTGAACCTCTTTACACCCGTCCGTGTATCTTTTTGATACCCGTCCATATTGAACCTTTTTATACCCGTCCGTGTTTATCCCCAACATAGCTAACACTCGTCCGTGTTGTGATAGCGCAACATTTATTGCTTGTTCCCCAGCAGAGTCGTCCCTCCTCTGAGAATAGCAAATTTCAGGTTTCTTTTGGTATTCAATCTCCGTGAATCCTTTGAACGCATGACAGCCGTTGCTATCATACCTTCAGGACCAAGTTGATTGAATAGGGGCAGGTGTAACACCCCAAAATTTGCTCTTTTGTTTTGAGGCTAACTGGCTTATGTTTCTTTGCATTTCTTGCATTAGCATTTGTGCATAGCATTGGTTCTTAGCATGGGATCAAGGTACTTGGTTCATCTCAAAGGAGTATCAAGCATCAAGGTGTTTTGTGGAGGTCATCATATCTTCATAAGATCAAGAATGGCAAAGGATTTCAAGTGAATCTTTCCCTCCTAACCAGAGGGACCAAATTAGGGTTCTTGGGTTCAAAGAGCTTCTTGAGAAAACTTTGTGGATTCAAGCATGCTCTCATGGGTTCCATGTGCTCCCAAACACTCATAGAGGAAGGCTTGGCTAGTAGTTCATTGTGGAAGATGTTCAGTGGATCAGTTGCTTGTGAACCAAGAAAAATCAACTGTAAGGAGGAAAGTCAACCATGGAATCTTGAGGTCTTCTTCATGATTTTTAAGGTCTTATGCTCTCATATGGTCCTCAAATGTCAAGATTCATGTCATTCATCAAGAATCACGAGTTTGTGCAAAAGTTACTATTTTTGGAAAATGACCTATAATGTGAAACTTCCATTTTTGGTAACTTTTCAAACCATCTTCAACTTGACTTTTCATCATCAAAGAAGCTTCAAATGAATTTTCCTCAAACATGAAAGTTGAAGATCTCTTTCTCCCCTTTCCAAAAAGTACTAGAATGTCTCCATACTATTTGTGGTTCTCAAGTTATGATCAAAAGAAGGCAAGGTGCTTTTTAAGGTTTTCACATGTATCCATTTTTCCACCTTTTGCATTTTGGTTCAAAATGACTTGTAATTGGTTTTAATGACTCAAGTCACATTGCCATATTCAAGTACACTCCATGAGGACCATTTTTGGCCCTTGAATCACTCCAATCCGTGCCATGTACCTCACTTATTTCACAAAATGCAAATTTCCAAGATGGATTGAATCTCACAAATCAAGTCATTACATGGCCCAAACCCAATTCAGATGTGATCAACAAGTAAAATGGAGGTGAATCATACTTATTTCATGACCAATGCACGTGTGGATTAGTGGTTTCATCACAACTTGCATTTTGTAAATCACTTTGGATAGCCTTAATCAAGGGATTAACTAAACCCAAATCATGCTCAGAGCTCTAACCAAGCGTATATAAGAAGACTCACACGTTCATTCACACCTCATGCACCCTCATTTGCTCAGAATTCCATTTTTCACTCACACTTTCTCTCCTTCGAAACTTTCTCCTCACAAGGGTTTCTGAAGATTTTTTTTTCATATTCTTGATCTACACACTCCATAGAACAAGAATCAACCATTGTTGGAAGCTCTAAGCAAGGTTTTCACCATATACGAATTTGAGGTGCTCACTTTCAAAATCCAAGATCCAGCCTGATTCAAGCCTCATATTGCATTTATTTTGCAATCAGAAGTTCCAAGGAGTAGATTTGCAGCTTTCTGAAGGATTTCTTGGTGTATTTTGAGCTCTACAAGTTTCAGGTTAGTGTGATTTTCTTGATCATAGAACTTGATTTTCTTGTGTGCATAACGATCCTTGTGCTTTGCTGATCATGCTGATGTGTTTAGATCTTGATTTGCACGTCTATTATGGTTGTAATGTAGATCTGAAGTTTTTATGTTCAAACTTTTTTCCTTCGATTTGCATTATGTGTTGATGATCTGTTGAAATGGTTTGCATATTTGAAATCCTAGTGAAAATATGAGTAAGATAGTGTACTTGCTTGCAATTTCTAGAATACTTTGGTGTTGAGGTCACCGGAGAAGACGACCGGAGCTAGGGCTCAGGCGTCTGGTTTATTTTCAGGAAGGTGGAGGTTTCAAGGTAGAAGATGAAATCTGGACCGTTGGTGGTCCAGATCTGATGGTTCACATGTTGCCAGATCATTTTAAATCCTCTCTTATTTTGTTGATTGTGTGTTTTTAATCTATGATTGTTATTGTGCACACACGGATCTGAGCCACACATCTTGTATGATTCTATGATTGGTTGACTTGATCTGGTGTGTTAGATTGATCTGATGATGATGATTGTGCCAACACATTAAAATTTCCATGTGCTATTCACGTGCCTTGTTTTAATTTCTGAATGGTGTGATGTACGCGCGTGTATCATTGTTGTCATGTGTCCTCTAATCCTGAGCGTTGATCATGAATACTTGTGATTTTGTTTGACTGATTTTGGAGCGTTTGATTGATCTGATGGCGTGTGTGAGTCAATCATGTTGACTGAATTCCTTTTTTTTTGTATTGACTTGCGCTTTGGGTTGGGCTGGCCTTTCATTGCTTTTCCCACCCCCTTTATCTGAGCCCATTTAATTTTCAACGTGAAAATTGCTTTTGTTGCACCCCTGGTTTCTTTATTTTCATTTTATTTTATTTAATTGTTTCATTTTACATTTTTAATTTTTAAAAATAGTTTTATGCATAAGAAAATTATGAAAAAAAATCATGAAGCATCTTTGGAATTTTATAAAATTTTGGAAAATTTTATTTTTCCATTTTATTTTATTTTGTGCATCTGAATTAATTGTTTGATTAATTTCTTTATGAATTGTCTTAATTGTACACACCCAGTTTTAGTTCGTCGTCAATTTGGATACCCGATGAGGCATGTCCCGCGTAATGCTCATCTGGAAGGTATTTTCTTCAAGGAAGGAGAAAATGACAGGGCACTAAAAATGGAAATAGTGCACTCTTGGAAACATGTTCATAAGAAAGGATGGGAGTCTCTAGGAAAACCGAACTGTGTCTCGGTGGAGCCTTATCTCCACTGGGTACAAACTAGAGCTCTCAAGCTAAAGATGCCTTGTCCTCGCCACGGAGTTCTTCCGCCAAGGGAATCTGTCATGTACTTCATGACTGAAACGGAAAAACTTCAGGTTACTCTCAACAAAGTTCAACAGGAGAGGAGGTCTTGGAAGAACAAGTACCGCATTCTCAATGTGGAGTGTACCAAAATACAGCAACTGCTGAGAGATAAGGATGCTCTAATTGAGATTTTGGAGCAACATGCTGTAGAAAATCAGGATGACCAAAGGAATTTGCTCGCTCCTTTCACTTGGCAAAGGAATGACAACCCGACAACGGCCCAAGAGCCCCGGTCCAAGAAAAGGAAAGTACCAGAATCAGCACCCGAGTTCTCCTCAGAGAGGACTTGGGACCCATTAGCTTAGGTTTCTATTTCCGCACCTTGTAATTTACTGTATTTCCATTTCCGCAACCCTTTGAATTCAATAAAACGGGGGTGTCCCCACTGTTTGATATTTGCAATCTAAATTGTCGAAGTTTATTTTGATTAAAACAAAAAACAATTAATATAATCATTGCATTCATCATTCTCACGTCACGTATTCTTCTTACCTACGAATCTCACGTTTGTGTCTCGGTTCTAGAGTCAAACTGTCTCATTCGTACAATACTCGGGCCAATCGTCAGAAAAATATGGATGATCTCGAGGAAGAGAACATAGATTTGAAAGAAGAGATCACCGCTCTGAGAGAGGATATGAGAAAGCTTCGTAACGACATGCAAGCCATGGCAGAAGCTCAGCTACAAAGAACTGTGATCTCAGAGATCACCTCCATGCCCATAGTAGAGAAGTATGATCCTAGGTATCAAATGCCGAAAGATCGTCCCTGGGGCATGCCTGTTAACTATATCCTGGAAGGATATGTTCCGCCGATCACTGAAGATCAGGGAATCATAGCAGAAGTCGCTGGGCCTGAGGGTTACAAACTTCGGGAAAGCGAGGATGCCAGAGGTATAATCAGGACTCCTGAAGGTTACAAACTTCGGGAAGCGCCAGGATTCACTACCGTAGTAACGGTACCACCCCCTGTGGTGCACACTGTCCCAGAAGGACAGATTCCACAGATACCTTCTGGTAGAAAGGAAAGTATGTTCGATAGAATGGATGAATTCCATGAGCAGTTCCTGGAAATGTAGAAGGAACTGTAGGCTATTCGCGGTCAGGATTTATTTTGAAAGGACGCCGCAGACCTTTGCTTGGTCCCCAATGTGAAAGTCCCACACAAATTCCAAGTGCCCGATTTTGAAAAGTACAAGGGTAACTCCTGTCCTCAAAGCTATTTGGTGATGTACGCTTGGCGAATGTCAGCTCAGATAGAGAACCAGTATCTACTGATTCACTACTTTTAGGATAGTTTAACCAGTGCCGCATTAAAATGGTACATGGGTTTAAACCGCACTACGATTAACACTTTCAGAGATCTTGGCACTGCCTTCGTCCAACAATATAAATACAATTTGGACATGGCACCAGACAGAGATCAACTAAGATCAATGTCACAAAAGGACAAGGAAAGCTTTAAGGAATACGCTCAGAGGTGGCATGAAATTGCCGCTCAAATTTGTCCACCTCTTAAGGAAAAAGAGATGACAAAGATTTTCTTAAAGACCTTAAGCTCATTTTACTACGACAGTATGGTTGCCAGTGCACCCAATACTTCAGCGAAATGGTCGGTATGGGAGTGCGTCTCGAGGAAGCCGTTCGAGAAGGACGTCTAGTCAAAGACACTGGGTGGACAAGCAGGCTAAAAAATACGGTAGTGCTCTCCCTAAGAAAAAAGAGCAGGATATTGGGAATATCTGTCTCGGAAAGAAAAGGCGACGGTACCAACCAGTAGCAGCTGTAACTCCTGTTATCAGCCCTGCGCCTGTTTCTACATATCAACCTCAGGTTGCTCAAAGCCAACCGCAGTCGCAGCAATTTCAGCAAAGGACACAAAAGCCTCTTCAGCAGGGTCGTCCTCAATACAACAACAATCGTACAATGTAGCCACCAGGATTTGATCCTATACCCGTATCGTACGTAGAACTATTTCCATTACTGCTGGCCAAGGGGCATGTCCAGACTAAGTCTCCTCTTACAGTACCGGAAAATCCGCCTTTTTGGTTTAAGGTGGATTAGACTTGCCCTTACCATCAAGGAGGACCAGGGCATAACATAGAAAACTGTCTCAGTTTCAAATCCGACGTGCAAAAGCTTGTTAGGAGCGGGGTCTTATCTTTCAAAGATACGAATCCAAATGTTCTCACAAACCCGCTGCCTCAACACGAGAAGGCTACAGTCAATTTGATAGAGGGAGAGTCTAACAACACCTATCAAATTCACGATGTACTCTCATTAAGGGCCAACTTGGTCAAGATGCATTGTAGACAAAGTGGATATGGCCATGTGCCACCTCATAATTATCACCAGTGTGATATCTGCTCTAAAAACAATCGGGGATGTTCTGTGGTGCGATCAACTATACAGGAACAGATGGATCTCGGATGGATCCAAGAGCACCGAGTTCGTGGAGTTAACATGGTTTATACGAATTCCAACATCATTCAAAACCACGATATCCGTGCGATGAATGTCAACCTGGTGGCAATGCACTCAAGGCAAAGCCAGTATCATAATCTGCCACGACACGATTATAATTCTTGTCTGACTTGCTCGGTAAACAAACAGGGCTGCTCTTTCATACAAGAGGCACTCCAGCGTCAGATAGATCTTGGATGGATTCAAGACTACCATGATAGGAATCATTATTAAATCAACATGATTTAAATCTTTGATATTCGCTTGATGAATACCAGCCTGGTGGAGTTACATGCTAAACAGGTCCGGCTCGGGTTCCTGGTATCACATGATTATCAGGACTGTAAAGCGGGTTGCGAAGACGATCGGGGCTGTTCCCTTGTCCAGGAAACACTTCAGCACTTGTTGAACCATTGGTGGCTTCCAATCTATATGGATGAAGACACCCAACAAATTAGTATCACTAACGGGAATCCTACTAGGTATCAAAGTCAGGATGTTAGGTCAATGGAAACAAATCTAGTAAGGTTACACTGTATTCAAACCGAACATGGCCAGGTGCCACTACACAACTATGAGCGGTGTGGAGTTTGCTCAGTGGATAATCAAGGATGCTACCTCGTACGAGCAGCCCTTCAAAGTCAGTTGGACCACAAAGAGATTCAACCATGGTCAAGTTCTGGATCAGTCAACTATCTCGCTGATCAAATCGAGGATGTCGTTGTAATCTCTGATCATCATAGGACTAGGGATGTTTGTACCATTACCCCTCTACTTGATGAATCGAGAGTTCCCAACTGGGAACGGATCGAAATTACTTACGATGGTTAGAAAAATCAGAAGGCTCTCATAGTCATCTATCTACCGGGACCACTACCGTATAAATCAACTAAGGCTATCCCTTACAAATACGGTGCAACAACAATTGAGAATGGAAAGGAAATTCCGTTACCCTCCGTCGTGAATATTGTAGACATCAGTCGAGTAACATGGAGCGGTCGAATCTTCAACCGAGGAGTTGGAGAACCCAACAAAGAAAAGGAACCTCAGACAGAAGTTCCCAATCCACCAGTCGGTCAATCCAGTAATCCCGACCTTTCAATAAATGATGATGAGATGCTGAAGCTCATCCAAAGGAGTGAATACAACATTGTTGATCAGCTGTTACAAACTCCTTCAAAGATCTCGGTATTATCACTATTACTTAGTTCAGAAGCGCACAGGGAGGCTCTACAGAAAGTCTTGGAGCAAGCCTTTGTGGAACATGATGTAACAATTAGACAGTTCGATAGAATTGTCTCTAACATCACTTCCTGCAATAACTTGGGGTTTAGTGATGAGGAATTACCTGAAGAAGGTCGCCGTCATAACATCGCGCTCAACATTACAGTCAACTGCCAGGACGATGCTTTAGCCAGCGTACTGGTAGACACAGGGCCAACCCTGAATGTTATGCCGAAGTCCACTTTGATGCAATTATATTCAAAGGACCTCCGATGAGAACCAGCGAGGTCGTCGTCAAAGCGTTTGACGGATCCATAAAAACGGTTATCGGCGAAGTCGACCTTCCCATAACTATCAGTCCTCACATTTTCCAAGTCACTTTCCAGGTCATGGACATCTGGGCAACTTACAGTTGTTTATTAGGAAGACCTTGGATACATCAGGTTGGGGTGGTCACTTCGACCCTCCACTAAAAGCTAAAGTTCATCCAGAACGGCCAACTCGTCACGGTTTGTGGAGAACAGGCCTTGCTCGTAAGCAACTTATCATCATCTACTTGTGTAGAGCCCGAGGAGGTGGTTGGGACTCAGTTCCAAGCGCTTACAGTGAGCAATGAGAATCAATCAGAGAAAGGAACCTCGATTTCCTCATACAAAGATGCTCTCGAAGTGATCGAAAATAACAATTTAAAAGGATGGGGACAACTTGTCATTCCCACTAATAACAAAACAAAGAAGGGTCTTGGTTTTTCTACAACCTGCACCCAGACAGCTGCTAACGATGAAAGTCTTCATCCCATTCAGAACTTCTTCCACAGTGGAGGCTTCCTTCAACCAGTGTCTCAAGAAGTACATACCATCAACGAGGGTGACTCCTCCGATACAGATAAAGAGTAGAAGTCCTATCTCAACGAGGACGGTTATATGTCTCAGGGCGAAACGCAGACTCCCTTTTGCTATCCCGCACAGAGTCCGAGATTTATACCAAGGTCAGATGTCGAAATGATATACAAAGATTGTGATCCTGAAGGATGCCATGCTCCGCCGAATTCATTAGAGGAAGACACTTCGATGAAATACAACTTTGACCACGACTATTATGGCCCAATGGATGGCTTGCCTATCTGGCAGCCGTATCCCAGAGACTTGGGGCCAGAAAATTAGCTGAACAATGAAAATCAGGTGAGCATCATTGAACAGAATACCTGTGTCCCCACCATGTCATGGGATCAACACTTAGGTCATTCTGAACTTATCCAGTACGATGATGAATTGGCAAAACTTACCGGACTAGAATTCATCAACTATGCTTTTCCCGAGGTCAACGTCATCGAGAGAGATGCCTCCTCCAGTTCCAAAGAAGTGTGGGACACCCTGGGACAACCAAGCGGAAAATTTGACTTCATGGTCAAGTACACCGCTCCTGAAAGCTCTCGTATCAGGTTCGAAGACATCCAGCCAACTGGATGGGGAGATACAGCCGAGAGTACAAATACTACGCAAAATACAACAGAGGAATCCCCCTACGACAACTCTGCCTGGGAGACAGATTCCAACGATCCTGCTTCACCAGAAATCAGCGTTATTTCTGAAGACAAATCAAGAAAGGTACCAGACTTTGTGATTCATCGAGGAGTTCGCCGCCAATGGGTCACTGTCGATGTTCCGAAGATTGTTCATAAGTCTAAGTAATTGCCGTCTTTAACCTTTCACCCTGCCCAGGTGAAACAGATGTTTTGATAGGGCTCACTTTCTGTAAATATCCCTCTTCGCCTCGCCCAAAGCGACAGAGTTTTTTTTATAGGGATGTAGTTTCAAGAATCAACTTGTTCATTAATAAAATAACGTCGTTCTATAAATTCCGCATTAATTGTTGTTTTCTCTTTTCGCTTTTCAGAAAATGGTAATCCTAAAAAACAACTCAATAATAACAACAAGCAGTAAAAGAAATACACTGCACACACTTTTACATTTTCCCTCTATCTCTTCTAAACACAAATCATCACGTCATACAGATTGCTTGTTTTAAACCCCGTTGAAACATACGATCCGATGCCTTCTCCCGACTTTGAGTTCCCAGTATTTGGGGCTGAAGAAGAAAATAACGACGAAATTCCAGAGGAGATCTCCCGACTACACAGACAATAGGAAAGGTCCATTGAGCCTCACAAAGAGTTGCTGGAAACAGTTAACTTAGGATCGGAAGAAGAGAGAAAAGAAGTCAAGATTGGGGCACTGCTCAGTCCGACTGTCAAAGAGAATTTGACAAAGCTTCTCAGAGAATTTCCCAATGTGTTTGCTTGGTCCTATCAGGACATGCCAGGGTTGGATACCAGCATCGTGGAACACCATCTACCGTTGAGTTCAGAATGTCCGCCGGTAAAACAAAGGTTGAGACGAACTCATCCAGACATGGCTGTCAAAATCAAAGAGGAGGTACATAAACAGATTGACGCGAGTTTCCTCGCTACGTCAGAATATCCTCAATGGTTAGCCAACATAGTATCAGTTCCAAAAAAGGACGAAAAAGTCAGAATGTGTGTCGACTACCGAGATCTGAATAAGGCAAGTCCAAAGGACGACTTTCCCTTACCACACATTGACATGCTGGTAGACAGCACATCAAAGTTCAAAGTTTTCTCCTTCATGGATGGATTCTCGGGCTATAATCAAATCAAAATTGCGCCGAAATACATGGAGAAAACTTCGTTCATTACCCCATGGGGTACTTTTTGTTACAAGGTAATGCTGTTCGGCTTGAAGAACGCCGGGGTAACCTATCAAAGGGCCATGACTACTCTGTTTCATGACATGATACACAAAGAAATCGAAGTATATGTCAATGATATGATTGCCAAATTTAAAACAGAGGAGGAGCATGTGACCCACCTGTCAAAACTAGTCGAGTGTTTGTGAAAGTACAAACTCCGCTTGAATCCCAATAAGTGCACATTCAGTGTCTGTTCAGGGAAACTTTTAGGGTTCATCGTCAGCCAGAAAGGAATTGAGGTTGATCCTGACAAGGTCAAGGCCATTCAAGAAATGCCTTCTCCAAAGACTGAAAAACAAGTCAGGGGATTTCTGGGACGTTTGAACTACATCTCCAGATTCATATTCCTCATGACCGCGACATGTGCGCCAATTTTCAAATTACTCAAAAAGACTCAGGATTGCGTTTGGACAGAAGACTGCCAAACCGCCTTTGACAGTATTAAGGAATACCTGTCGAACCTGCCAATTCTATCACCTCCAGTGGAAGGAAGACCACTGATCATATACTTAACAGTCTTGGAAGATTCCATGGGCTGTGTGCTTAGTCAACAAGACGAAATGAAAAGAAAAGAATCAGCCATCTACTATTTGAGCAAGAAGTTTACAGACTGTGAGACTCGGTACACTATGCTCGAGAAAACTTGCTGCGCTCTGGCTTGGGCAGCAAACGTCTTCGCCAGTACATGATTCGTCGCACCACTTGGTTAATCTCTGGAATGGATCCAATCAAGTATGTCTTTGAAAAGCCTGCTCTCACGGGAAGGATTGCCCGTTGGCAGATGTTGTTATCAGAATATGACATAGAGTACCATGCTCAGAAAGCCGTTAAGGGAAGTGTTTTAGCCGATCATTTGGCTCATCAACCGATTGACGATCAGGAATAAGTCGGATTTGACTTCCCAGACGAAGATGTCATGTATTTGAAAATGAAAGATTGTGATGAACCGCTACCCATTGAAGGGCTAGAACTAGATTCCCAATGGGGACTTATCTTTGGCGGAGCAGTCAATCATTACGGAAACGGAATTGGAGCAATCATCATAACACCTCAGGGTACCCATATTCCTTTCATTGCCAGACTTACATTCAAGTGCACAAACAACGAGGCCAAATACAAAGCTTGTATTATGGGTCTCGAAGAAGCGATCGACTTAAGGATCAAGAACTTGGATGTATATGGCGACTCAGCCCTGGTCATCAATCAGATCAAAGGAGATTGAAACACATACCAATCAGGACTGATTCCTTACAAAGACTACGCAAGAAGGTTGTTACCTTTCTTTGACAAAATCGAGTTTCATTGTATCCCTCGTGAAGAGAATCACATGGATGATGCATTAGCCACTCTCTCTTCCATGATTAGTGTAGCTCAATGGAATGAGTTACCTAAGATCCACATAATGCGCCTTGAACGGCCCGCTTACATCTTCACGATTGAAGCAGTCATAGACGACAAACCTTGGTATCACGATATCAAATGATTCCTTCAGAAACAAGAGTACCCGCCTGAGGCACTAAGGAAGGACAGGAAAACCCTCAGAAGACTGGCAGGCAGTTTCTTTCTGAGCGGTGATACACTCTATAAGAGAAATTTCGACATGGTCTTGCTCCGATGCGTAGACAGACCAGAAGCAGACATGCTGATAAAAGAAATTCATGAAGGATCCATTGGCACTCATGCCAATGGATATACAATGGCGAGAAAAATTCTAAGAGCACGGTACGATTGGTTGACAGTGGAATCTGAGTGCTACAAGTACATGAGGAGATGTCACAAGTGTCAGATATATTCCGACAAAATCCATGTACCACCAACACATCTCAAAGTTCTCTCTTCCTCGTGGCCTTTTTCCATATGGGGAATCGACATGATCGGCATGATCAAACCTAAAGCTTCAAACGGACATCGGTTCATCCTGGTAGCCATTGACTACTTCACCAAATTGGTCGAAGCAGCGTCATACGCCAATGTGACCCGACAAGTGGTGATCCGCTTTATCAGAAACAATCTCATCTGCCGTTATGGTGTTCCTAGCCAGATCATTACTGATAATGGATCTAACTTGAACAACAAGATGATGAAAGAGTTGTGTGCTGAGTTAAAGATCGAACACCATAGCTCATCTCCCTACCGACCCAAGATGAACGGAGCGGTAGAAGCGGCTAATAAGAACATCAAAAGGATCGTTCAAAAGATGGTCGTAACCTACAAAGATTGGCACGAGATGCTACCCTTTTCTCTTCACGGTTATCGCACATCTGTCTGCACTTCAACAGGGGCAACCTTTTTCTCTCTAGTATATAGCATGGAAGCAGTGCTCCCCATCGAAGTAGAGATCCCATCAATATGGGTATTGATGGAAGCTAAGCTTACAGAAGCTGAATGGTGCCAAAGTCGACACGATGAACTAAATCTGATCGAAGAAAAGCAAATCACAGTAATATGCCATGATCAGTTGTATCAGCAAAGAATGAAGAAGGCGTTCGACAAAAAGGTCCGACCTCGCATCTTCAGAAAAGGAGACCTTGTGCTCAAAAAGATACAATCATTCCTCACTGATTCTCGGGGCAAATGGACTCCGAATTATGAAGACCCCTATGTGGTCAAGAAAGATTTCTCAGGCGGCGCCTTGAAACTTGCAACCATGAACGGAGAGGAATTTGCCTACCCCACAAATGTTGACGTAGTCAAGAAATACTCCGCCTAAATAAAAAAAAAAATGTCTCGGTGGATTGAAAACCCGAAAGGGCGGTCCAGGAAAAAATTAGAGACATGATCAAAAATCATCTCGGTAGGTTGGAAACCTCAAAGTACAATCCAGGAAAAATTTAGGGATAATGGCAAGTAACTACTTTGGACAAAGGGGCAAGCCCCTCGGCAGCAGTTACATCATCCGTCAGGAAAACTCCAGTCAAGGTCATCTTCGACAAAAGCTCAGGATGCCCCGAAGTCAAAGTTGGTAGAAGGATAGTGGTCGTTATGTTTCAATATAGCCCTTTTCCCTTAGATTACCATTTTCTAACTTTGTAAATACTCTAGGGAATCACGCGTTTGGCTGATTTCCACCCTATCAATAAAATTTGAGCCCTTGTGCTTTTGTTTGCAATTCTTATTTGTTTTAGCTTTACAGAACAACATTTTAATATGATTAACGATCCTTGAAACAAAACAAAAATGAATTTACTTGTTAAAAGTTTTCTGCTTTTAAAATAAAGATGGCAATTTCTTTTGGTAGTTGAACATCGAAAGAACATCGATCGCTTCTCTAGAAGTAAGCGAGCTTCAAAGTGCAGAATCAAAGTACTCCTTCTAAACCAGTGCACTTGAATGAAGGATCAGCTGTGTCAGAGACCATTGTTTCATCTGACACCCTCAGCCGAGTTTTTGTCTCCTAAGCCAGACCAACGGTTGTTCCCCCCACAGGGACTACTTTTCCTAAGCAAGGAAAAGTTGCTATCTTGAACCAGCGATACTTTTTATCTCCCACTGTGGCCGAGTATCCAGTCGTGTTCATCTACTAGTCGGTATGTCGCGTCAGTTTTGTCAGCATATACATACATACATCATGCATTATTGATTTACATTCATATTCATATTGCATCACTATCACTCTAGTCGGTCTTATTCCCTAATGATAAGAGTCTTCTCAATCAAGTCATCAATTCATTCCTCGTAAGGAAATGAATCATATAAGCGATCTCTCCTCCAGTTTATTTCTGGATTGAAGATGGTTCTTTGACCACTTTGATAACTTGAACCTCTGAAAAACCAGAGAACCCTCAGCCAGTATCACTCTTCGCCATTGAAGATGATATCTTCGCTTTCCCGAATTAAGGAAAATCCCCAGAGAAAGCCTTTTAATCAGAGATTCGGCAATGCAACCGTTTTTCTCCAAAAATCCGCTGATGAAAAGGTCATCAACACCTCAAAATTGGAATACATTGTATGGCATTTCTCCGAGAAGATCTCGAAGAAAAGTATGATGTAATATCCCCCAGCGAAGGCAGTCTCTCAAGAGACTCGTTTTCCCCAGTAGAGTCGACAAATGGCGTCTCCAAACAGAGAAGTTTGTGCCTCTCTACAATCAAAACTTTTTCCATCAAATGGCATCTCCCCAGGAAAATTCGACGAGAAGTTTGAGGAGAACCGCTACAAATAGCGTCCCTTGTCAATAAAGTTTATTGACAAAAGAAACTTAGACCAGTTCCTTGGTAGGAAACCAGGATCGAGGGGAAGTTTCCAAAAGAAACCAAGACCAGATCCTTGGTAAGAAACCAGTATCGAGGGGAAGTTTATTTCAGAAATTGAGACCAGTTCCTTGGTGGGAAACCAGGATCAAGGGGAAGTGTAAATCAAAAATTGAGACCAGTTCCTTGGTGGGAAACCAGGATCGAGGGAAAGTTTAAATCAGAAACTGAGACCAGTTCCTTGGTAGGAAACCAGGATCGAGGGGAAGTTTACCTTTTCTAAGCATCATTGCTTAGCAAAAGAGGAAGGATGCGCGAACTGCCATTCATAACCACTATCAAAATTTCAGGTATTCCGATATTTAATCCTCTTGCACCCCGAATGCCCGAATACCTTCGCCATTCACACCTTCGGGTCCAAGAAGATTAAATAGGGGCATCTGTCATACACCAAATTTTGACCACTAAGATTTCCCATCATTGGGCAAATCCTCATCACAATACGGATGAACCATCATACCTCAGTAGTCTCCCTAAAGATGGGTGAGCATCCACTACAATCAGACTTAGGGTTTCAGGCCCTCTCAGAGCTCTTAGACAAAGGATCAATCAAGGAATGCCATGATCTTCAACTTGTCTAAACCTCTCAAACATCCACAATGGATCAATAGGACTCCCACTTCAAGGATTAAGCACAAGGCTTCTCCCTTCTAGGTGGATCAAGCCTCAAGATCGTCGATGTCACCAAATTAGGGTTTGGTCGACCAGGGCCTCCAGATGGAAATTTTCCTCTGGGCATGAGCTAATGCTTCAAAGCATAACCTATGATGCTCCAAGGGACATCATGAACCCAATCATCAAGTCAATTTGGGTTCAACGGATGCATTCATCAAAAAAATCAGGAATTAGGGTTTCTTGACCTAATTCACCCCTAAGTTGACTTTTGGGACAAATCATGAGCCAAGACCTCAAGACATGATTTGAGGGTCTCTAATACACCACATTGATCCATTTACAATAATGGATTGATCCAAGAAGCTTGAGTAACAAGTTTCAATTTCATCTGAACCACAATTAGGGTTTTGAGGAAAAAGTCAACTGTACCTTTGACTTTTGACCAGGACATGCTCCCAAACCCTAGGACATTATTCAATACACCCTATAACACCTATGAAATCAATCCATCAAGTTTCATTTAGGTCAAGGACTTGATTTTATAGAGGATCGCACAGTTTGGAGTTCATCTGACAAAAAGTCAACTGTGCAGAAAAGTCAAACTTTGAGTTTTTGAGATTTTTCATAATTATGGTTTTTTAACCCTAAAATGATGTTAATGTGTGATTAGAATCAACATTCATCATGAAAAATCAAGAAAAGTTGGATAACTTGTAAAAGGGGTAACCATAAAAAACTTAGAAATTTTTCTAAGTTATGGAACAAAGTGGCTAGGGTACCAACTTTGGAGGATCATAACTCCTAAACCACAAGGCCATTTTTCCCCATCCAAGACTGGATTTGTAGCTCTCATTATCCTCTACAAAAACTTCAACTACACCTCATTCCAATTCATCATGGATTTTGAGTTATGGAATGATCAAAATCACAAAAAGTGAAAATGTCACTTTTCTCCAACACTTAGTGAAATTTTCACTAAGTCAGAATCTGCCTTACTTTTTTCCAAATGTAGGGGAATTTTCCACTTGGATCCAAAAAGTATCAAAACCAATTATGATCTAACAGTTATTGTATCATATGAGGGCCTTTCAAAAAAGCCTAGAACTCCATCAAATTCCACTTGGGCCATGAGATATGACAATGGCAATATGCCTTGCTGAAAACTGGCAAACCAAGGCAGATTTTGGAGTTTTGCTCGATTTTCCCAAATTTTGCAAAGGGAAAGTAACTCTATCCATCTGAACACCTCAAGGGGGGACCAAGGAGGAACCAACTCTGATCCCAAGCCTCCAAAGTCTTTGGAACAAGAAGTAGCATGCCAAACCTAGAAATCCCTAAAAGAGGGACAAGACTCCAATTTTGGATTGGAGCATTCAATGCATACACCAAGGTGGCATGGACTGACATATTTGCAATTAAATTCAGTCAAGAATGATCCAACAACTAGGGAACCACAGCTCTGTGCCCAAACCTCTAGTCAATGGCTAGAGGAGACTTGGATTCTCATTGGACAACATTGGCCAAACCTCTGCAGCAGTTGCCATTCACTATTGCTTGCAAATCAAAATTACTCTACTATAAATAGAGCTCATTTGTGCTCAGTTTGAGTACACCAAAGCCATCAAACATATGCTTTCCTCAAAATCTCCTTCTTCACTCCAATTTTGCCTTCTTAGGCAAGTCACCATCGGGTTTTGAGTTTGAGAGCAATTCCAATCAAACCAATCACACACACACACACACACACACACACCTCACATACATCATATAGAAGTGATCCAAACACTCACATAACATCTAGAACATCAAAATCACAAAATCACCAGCCAACTACTCAAGCCTTTGACAGATTTGCAGTTGAGGTGCCAAATTAAGTTCCAGCTCAGATCAATTCACTCCAAGTATCCAGACACACTCCATGGCACCTAGGGAAGCTATCCAGATCATTAGAACCTAGCTGTAACACCTCTAACCCAAAACACGATCACCAGCTGCAAGTGGTAAGCATGAGCTCTTCTAACTCTATGATCCATGCAATTTTTGCTGCACAATAATTTGGCCATATGTTCATAATCATGCATAGAATGTTTACCCTCAATCAATTGCTTTATATGAATCGTGTATGAAATTTCTGAACCTTCATGCAGAATTTAGGGTTCTTGAGGTTTCTCTTTGATTTCTTATTCCATGCTTAAAATAAATGAAATTAAAGACCATAGACATGATCGTGAGGTTGAAACGAGTAGATTGATATGTAGATTGCATGATATAATCAAGTATTTAGTGAGATTGGATAGAAAACACAAATCTGCAGAAACAGAGGAAGGGCGCGTGTTCTTGCCATGTTCTTGGCGCTTTTTTTCAAATATTTGAATATTTGAATTTTGTGATTTTATTTAATTGATTCAAAAATTAATTTCTCTCTGAGTTTTAATGATTTTGAGTTGATTCTTTTTTTAATAATTCACAAAAATGTTAAAATATTTTATTTTACCTAAAAATCCCTAAAATATTATTTATTTCATATAATTGATATTTTGCCAAGAATTAATATTTTAATTGTTTTTGACATTTAAAATATTTTTTCCTTCTTGATTTTGCAAGTTTTAATGATTTCCAATCATTTTGTAGGCCAACACTTGATTTTTGAAACATTAATCCAAGATCACAATTTGTTTTCCACATGTTAAACAATTTTGATCATTTTAATTGAATTTTTATTCAATTAAAATACATTTTGAAAAACAAATTAGGGTTTTTGATTAACTCAACCCTCATCAAACTTTTTCAAACCTTTTGGGCCTCTAGTAGAGTGTAAGACCCAACCCTTTTATAAAAACCAAAATAATTTGGGCCTCAGTTGTTGTATAAGTCCCAGTGTGTTTTCAAAATCTCGGCACGATCGTCGCTTTTCAAAAACATTTTCATCTGGGCCTACCCTCGTGTTATAAGCCCCATTATTTTTCTTTAAACACCTTTGGGCCTCTAATAGAGTGTAAGACCCAATCCCCTTTTAACCAAAACCATTTTAGGCCTCAGATATTGTATAAGTCCCTCTACGTTAAAAGAAAATCTCGGCGCGATCGCCAGTTCAAAAAACAAATCTTATGGGCCTACCCTCGTGTTATAAGCCCCATTTCTTTTTCTTTCAATCATTTCTGGGCCTCTTGAGAGAGTGTAAGACCCATCCCCTTGTACAAAAAACCTTTCTCGGGCCTCAGTCACTTGTATAAGTCCCTGTACAAAACGACAGTGCGATCACTGATAAAACCCTGGGCCTCTCCTTGAGTTGTAAGCCCCAACAATCTTTAAAAAGCACTTTCTCCTTTGATTTTGAATATAATATTGTTATCAAAGTTTTCTTTGTTGAACAAACTAACCAAACAGCATGGAAGCTCTACAACCCAGTAAGTGTTTACCCGCTTTCATATGTATATAACTGTATTGTGGGGCTGTTTCACTGTAAGTCTTCTTTCATAAACTCATATCGACTGTGTAATACTAGTATAGATATTTAGAGTTTCCCTGGTAAATACGTCTAGAACTAGACAAAATCTCGTCTCCTTACATCCGATGTTCTCCCGGATATTTCAAACATAACCTAAACCATGAATTTTCTTTTACAACAATTTTAGATAACTAGATCTAAGAAATCTCCCCCTTGAACAGTTCATATACAGAAGGCCAATGTTCCAAGTGAAACCCCTTATGGAACTGTTCATCAGCCTCCTCTTGGGCTTAGTGCAAAGACCCACAGGCTTCCTAAAAGCATCCTCGCCTCCTCTTGGGCGTTGTACAAGGACCCGTCGGCTTCTTAGAAGTTTCCACAGCCTCCTCTTAGGCTTCGTATAATGATTCTTCTTCCGGGAAGATAGCCTCCTCTTAGGCTTCGTACAAATTGTCCCTTCGGCTTCTTAAAAGTTTGTCTAGCCTCCTTTTGGGCTTTGTACAAATTTTCCCGACGACCTCTTAAAGGTATAGGAACAAAAATTAGTCATCTTAATATAATAGTCTATCAAAGAGTCTAGATCTTTCTACCGCGAACGTACTGTCTCTTAATCTCTCTTAAGCATAGTACAAAAGATAAAACTCTAGACTTGGACAGTCTAATATCCTTGAGTCTCGAAGAAATTCTCAAGTTCCTTTCAAAAATAGGAAAAAACACCCGTAGATTTGGGTAGTCTCAATACCCTTCGGATTCCCCGTTTCCTTAAAGAACAGGAAATAATCCTGGTCCTCAGATCAAATCCATGAGTATAACATTACCCATATAAGAACTGATTTTATTTTCTAACCAACATACTGGACCTGTCACTCAACTGAAACAGTAACCTTAGCCTCCTCTTGGGCTTTGTACAATGATTCTCCCCAGCAGAGTTAACCTTTGCAGCCTTCATCTCGGGATTTGTACGAGATACAAAACACTCTCTTGTTGAGTATAAAAGACTCTCTTGTTGAGTCAAACATTTTTAGCCTCCATCTCGGGCTTCGTACGAGATACAAATCACTCTCTTGGTGAGTATAAAAGACTCTCTTGTTGAGTCAAACCCTTTTAGCCTCCGTCTTGGGCTTCGTACAACACACATATAAAAACACTCTCTTGTTGAGTCAACCCTTTCAGCCTCTATCTCGGGCTTCGTACGAGACACAAAAGCATCCTCTTGTTGGGTCAATAGCCTCCTCTTAGGCTTTGTATAAAGAAATCCCCGTTTGATTCAATCAACCTTTTAGCATCAAATCATGCTTTGGTCACAGCATACAAACTTCAACAACTCTTTTTCCCTCGCCTAATTGCTGTAAGCGGCAAGCCTCTGGATTATTTACATCCATACCACTGTCCCTCTTTTAAGCCTAAGAAATTCCTAAGGAAAGATGGCATTGCTCTACACTGAGTTAAAGTCTTCTCCTTCAGGTTAAAAATCCCCTATAAAGGAAATTATGGCATTGCTGGATTCACATATCCCAGTTAAAGTAATTCTCCTTTATAATCAGTCACTCAATAATTGTGACAAACAGACCCCTTTAGAGATGACAAATTCTCTCTAAAGTCAACACCCTTTTTAGCTTCACATCTTGGCTTCGAACAAGATACAAATAGACCCTTCAGCTTCACATCTTGGGCTTTGAACAAGATACAAACCACCTTTAGCTTCATGTCTTGGGCTTTGAACAAGACACCAAAACACCATTTCCTCCCATAGAATAGGAGGAACTACGATCGCTCTGATTTCCCTATCCCGGGAATATGTAGGCATAAGATTGAAAAAGAATCTTAGCGAGCACACTAATTAAAAACCCCAAAAGTCCCCTAGGCGCAGTATCCCAACAAATTCCCCATGAATAGTCTTGATATTTTGTTCTGAACAAAATAAGCAGAGAGAGACCCACGAACTAAAGACGCATCTGTAAACCAACAGTTTTGACAGTTTAACCTCAGTTTGCAAGCAGGGTTAATTGGAGACATCTATTTCCCTTCCTTCATCAGCTTCAATAGGATAAAAAATGAATCGAACTGTAGTACCAAAGCGATAGTGATTCGAAACCACAAAAACCGCGCTACAGATGTTCTGTGCTGCAATCAGCTCTACAGGAACAGTTGGATCTCGGTTAGATCCAGGAACACCGGGTTCGTGAAGTCAACATGGCCTACACAAATTCCAATATTATTCAGAATCACAACGTTCTAGCAATGAAGGTCAATTTGGTGGTAATGCACTCAAGGCAGAGACAGTATCATAATCTGCCGCATCACGATTACAATTCCTGTCTGACTTGCTCGGTAAACAATCAGGGATGCTCTTTTGTACAAGAGGCCCTCCAGCGTCAGATGGATCTTGGATGGATCCAGGACTATCATGATAAAAATCCTTATCAGATCAATATGATTCAAATCTTCGATATTCGGTTGATGAATACCAGCTTGGTTGAGTTACATGCCAAGCAAGTCCAACTTGGTTTTCTCACTTCTCACGATTATCTGAGTTGTAAAGTATGCAGTGAAAGCGGCCAAGGGTGTGCTCTCGTTCAAAGAACTTTACAACACTTGTTAAACCATTGGTGGCTTCCGATCTATCTAGACGAAGCCACGCAACAAATCAGTGTGACTAACGGGAACCCTACTAGACGTCAAAGTTGGGATGTCCGATCTATGGAAACTGACCTGGTAAGGTTGCACTGCATCCAAAGCAGACGTGGCCAAGTGCCACCACATAACTATGAACGCTGTAGAGTCTGCTTGGAGAATAATCAAGGATGCTACCTCGTGCGGGCAGCTCTTCAAAGTCAGTTGGATTGTAAAGAGATTCCACACTGTCCGAGTTCCGAGCCAATCAACTAGACGCCGGACTACTTCGCTGACCAGATCAAAGATGTTGTTGTAATCTCTAATCCTGAGAGGACCAAGGATGTTTGTACCATCATCCCTCTACTTGACGAATCAAAATTTCCTAACCTGGAACCAATTGAAATCACTTACGATGGTCAAAAAAATCAGAAGGCTCCTGTAGTTATCGTTCTGCCGGGACCACTACCGTATGAATCAACTAAGGCTATCCCTTACAAATACGATGCAACGACAATTGAGAATGGAAATGAAACTGCATTACCCTCCGTCGTGAATATCACCGCCATCATTCGAGTAACACAGAGCGGTCGGATCTTCAACAGAGGAGTTGGAGAACCCAGCAAAGAAAAGGAACCTCAGGCAGAAGTTCCCAATCCACCAGTCGGTCAATCCGGTGGTCCCGACCTTTCAAAAAACGATGATGAGATGCTGAAGCTCATCCAAAGGAGTGAATACAACATTGTTGATCAGCTGTTACAAACTCCTTCAAAAATCTCAGTGTTATCATTTTTACTTAGTTCAGAAGCTCACAGGGAAGCTCTGCAGAAAGTCTTAGAGCAAGCCTTTGTGGCATCGTCTCCAACATCACTTCCTGCAACAATTTGGATTCAATGATGAAGAACTACCTGAAGAGGGCCACAGTCACAACATGGCGCTCAATATTGTAGTCAACTGCCAGGACGACGCATTAGCCAGCGTGCTGGTAGATACCGGACCAGCTCTGAATGTTATGCCCAAATCTACGTTAATACCATTATCATATCAAGGATCTCCGATGGAGGCCAATGATGTCACCGTCAAAGCATTGGACGGATCCCAAAAAACAGTTATCAGTGAAGTCGATCTTCCCATAACTATCAGTCCCCACACGTTCCAGGTCACGTTCCAAGTCATGGACATCCGGGCAACATACAACTACTTATTAGGAAGACCTTGGATACACCAGGCTGGGGCAGTCACTTCGACACTTCACCAAAAGCTGAAGTTTGTCAAAATCAACCAACTCATCACGATCTGCGGAGAACAGGCCTTGATCGTGAGTAAATTATTGTCATCCACCTTTGTGGAACCGGAGGAGATAATCGGAACCCAGTTCCAAGCACTTTTGGTAAGAAATGATAATCAGGCAGAAAGAGGAACCTCAATTTCCTCGTACAAAGATGCTCTCGAACTAATTGAAAGTAACAATATGAATGGGTGGGGACAGTTTGTCACTCCTACTGATAACAAAGCAGAGAAAGGTCTTGGCTTTTCCTCAACCTGTACCCAGACTGCTACTAACGATGAGAGTTTTTGTCCCATTCAGTATTTCTTCCATAGTGGAGGTTTCCTTCACCCAGTGTCTCAAGAAGTACATACCATCAACGAGGCTGATTCCTCCGATACGGAGGAAGAATGGAAGTCCTATCTTAACGAGGACGGTTATATGTCTCAGGAAGAGCTGCCTACGCCATTTTGCTATCCTGCACAGAGTCTGAGATTTATACCGAGGTCAGACATCGAAATGATGTACGGAGATTGTGATCCAGAAGGATGCCGTGCTCCCCCAAACTCATTAGAGGAAGACACTCTGATGAAAGACTACTTTGACCACGACTATTATGGCCCGATGGATGGCCTGCCTATCTGGCAGCCGTACCCAGGAGACTTAGGGCAAGAAAGTCAGCCGAACAATGAAAATCAGCTGAGCATCATTGAAAAGAATACTTGCATCCCCACCAAGTCATGGGATCAACACTCAGGTCATTCAGAAAATATCCAGCACGACGATGAATTCGTAAAGTTTGCAGGATTAGAGTTCATCAACTATGCTTTTCCCGAGGTCAACGTCATTGAAAGGAATGACTCCTCAAGTTCCAAAGAAGTATGGGACACCTTGGGACAACCAAGTGGTAAATTCGACTTCATGGTCAAGTACACCGCTCCCGAAAGCTCTCGTATCAGGCTCAAAGACATCTAGCCTACTGGATGGGGAGATCTACCTGAGAGTACAAAAACCATGCAAAATACAGCTGAGGAATCCTCCTACGACAACTCCGTTTGGGAGACAGATTCCAATGATCCAGCTACGCCAGAAATCAACGTCATTTCTGAGGACAAACCAAGAAAGAAGGTACCGGACTTTGTGATTCACCGAGGAGTTCGCCGCCAATAGGTTGCGGTCGGCATTCCGAAGATCGTCCATAAGTCAAAGTAATTGTCGTCTTTACTTTAACCTTTCACCCTGCCCAGGTGAAATAGATGTTTTTGATAGGGCTCACTTTTCGTAAATATCCCTCTTTGCTTTGCCCAAAGCGACATAGTTTTGTTTTATAGGGCTGTAGTTTCAAGTTTCGACTGATCATAAATAAAGTAACTTCGTTCTGTAATTTTCGCATTAATTGCTGTTTTCTCTTTTCATTTTTCAGAAAATGGTAATCCTAAGAAACAACTCAATAATAAAAACAAGCAGTAAAAAAAATACACTGCACGCACGCTTGCATTTTCTCTATCTCTTCTAAACACAAATCATCACGTCATGCAGATTGCTTGTTTTAAACCCCATTGAAACATACAATCCAATGCCTTCTCCCAACTTTGAATTCCCGGTATTCGAGGCTGAAGAAGAAAATGACGAAGAAATTCCAGAAGAGATCTCCCGATTACTCAGACAAGAGGAAAGGTCTATCGAACCTCACAAAGAGCTGTTGGAAACGGTAAACTTGGGTTCAGCAGAAGAGAGAAAAGAGGTCAAAATTGGGGCACTGCTCAGTCCAACTGTCAAAGAGAGTTTGATAAAGCTTCTCAAAGAGTTTCTCGATTTATTCGCTTGGTCCTATCAGGATATGCCAGGGTTGGATACCAGCATCGTGGAGCATCATCTACCGATAAGATCAGAATGTCCGCCAGTAAAATAAAGGTTTAGACGGACTCATCCAGACATGGCCATCAAAATCAAGGAGGAAGTACAGAAACAGATTGACGCGGGTTTCCTCGCCACATCAGAATATCCTCAATGGTTAGCCAACATAGTACCTGTTTTGAAAAAGGACAGAAAGGTCAGAATGTGTGTGGATTACCGAGATCTAAACAAGGCTAGTCCAAAGGATGACTTTCCTTTACCACGCATTGACATGCTGGTAGACAGTACAACAAAGTTCATTGTTTTCTCCTTCATGGACGGACTCTCAGGCTATAATTAGATAAAAATGGCGCCGAAAGATATGGAGAAAACTTCATTCATCACCCTATGGGGCACCTTTTGTTACAAGGTAATGCCGTTCGGTTTGAAAAACGCCAGGGCACCTATCAAAGGGCCATGACTACTCTGTTTCATGATATGATACACAAAGAAATCGAGGTATATGTCGATGACATGATTGCCAAATCTAAAACAGAGGAGGAGCATGTGACCCACCTGTCAAAACAATTCGAGCGGCTGAGAAAATACAAACTCCGTTTGAATCCGAACAAGTGCACCTTTGGAGTCCGTTCAGGGAAGCTGTTAGGGTTCATCGTCATCCAAAAAGGAATTGAGGTTGATCCTGTCAAGGTCAAGGCCATTCAAGAAATGCCTTCTCCAAAAACTGAAAAACAAGTCAGGGGATTCCTGGGACGTTTGAATTACATTTCCAGATTCATATTCCTCATGACTGCGACACGTGCGTCGATTTTCAAATTACTCAAAAAGAATCAGGGCTGCATTTGGACAGAAGACTGTCAAACCGCCTTCGACAGTATCAAGGAATACCTGTTGAACCCACCTATTCTATCACCTCCAGTGGAAGAAAGACCACTGATCATTTGCTTAACAGTCTTGGAAGACTCAATGGGTTGTGTACTTGGCCAACAAGACAAAACCAAAAGAAAAGAGTCTGCCATCTACTATTTGAGCAAGAAATTCACCGACTGCGAGACTCGGTACACTATGCTTGAGAAAACTTGTTGTGCTCTGGCTTGGGCAGCCAAACGTCTTCGCCAATAAATGATTCGTCACACTACTTGGTTAATCTCCGAAATGGATCCAATCAAGTATGTCTTTGAAAAGCCTGCTCTCACGGGGAGGATTGCCCGTTGGCAGATGTTGCTATCAAAATATGACCTAGAATACCACACTCAGAAAGCCGTTAAAGGAAGTGTTTTAGCCGATCATTTGGCTCATCAACCAATTGACGATCAGGAATCAGTCAGATTTGACTTCCCAGACAAAGATGTCATGTACTTGAAAATGAAAGATTGTGATGAACCACTACCCAGTGAAGGGCCAGAACTAGGTTCCCAATGGGGACCAATCTTTGACAGAGCTGTTAATCATTACGGAAACAGAATTGGGGCAATCATCATAACACCTCAGGGTACCCACATTCCTTTCACCGCTAGACTTACGTTCAACTGCACAAACAACGAGGCAGAATACGAAGCTTGTATCATGGGTCTCGAAGAAGCGATTGACTTAAGAATCAAAAACTTGGACGTATATGGCAACTCAGCCCTGGTTATCAATCAGATCAAAGGAGATTGGAACTCATACCAATCAGGACTGATTCCTTACAAAGACTATGCAAGAAGGTTGTTACCATTCTTCAACAGAATTGAGTTGCACCACATCCCTCGTGAAGAGAATTACATGGCTGATGCCTTAGCCACTCTCTCTTCCATGATTAGTGTAGGTCAACGGAACGACTTACCTAAGATCGACATAATGTGCCTTGAGAGGCCTGCCTACATCTTCACGATTGAAGCAGTCATGGATGACAAACCTTGGTATCACGATATCAAATGCTTCCTTCAGAAACAAGAGTATCCACCTAGGGGATCCAGAAAGGACAGAAAGACCCTCAGAAGGCTGACCGGAAGCTTCTTTCTGAGCGGTGATACACTCTATAAGAGAAACTTTGACATGGTTTTGCCCCGATGCGTAGACATACCAGAAGCAAACATACTGATAAAAGATATTCATGAAGGATCCTTTGGCACTCATGCCAACAGACACACAATGGCAAGAAAAATTCTTAGAATAACAAGATGATGAAAGAGTTGTGCGCTGAGTTCAAGATCGAACACCATAACTCATCTCCCTACCGACCCAAGATGAACGGAGCGGTAGAAGCGGCTAACAAGAACATCAAGAGGATTGTTCAAAAGATGGTTGTAACCTATAAAGATTGGCACGAGATGCTACCCTTTGCTCTTCACGGTTATCGTACATCTGTCCGCACTTCAACAGGGGCAACCCCTTTCTCTCTAGTATATGGCATGGAGGCAGTGCTCCCCATAGAAGTAGAGATCCCATCAATCCGGGTATTGATGGAAGCTAAGCTAACAGAAGCTAAATGGTGTCAAAGCAGACACGATGAACTGAATCTGATCAAAGAAAAATGAATAACGGCACTATGTCATAGTCACTTGTATCAACAGAGAATGAAGAATGCGTTTGACAAAAAGGTTCGACCTTGTGTCTTCAGGAAATGAGACCTCGTGCTCAAGAAGATACAATCATTTCTCACTGATTCTCGGGGCAAATGGACTTCGAATTATGACGGCCCCTATGTGGTCAAGAACGCCTTCTCAGGCGGCGCCTTGAGACTTGCAACCATGGATGGAGAAGAATTTTCCTACCCCACAAATGTTGACGTAGTCAAGAAATACTTCGCCTAACTAAAAAAAAAAGAAAAAAAACGTCTCGGTGGATTGAAAACCCGAAAGGGCGGTCCAGGAAAAAATTAGAGACCTAATCAAAAATCATCCCGGTGGATTGGAAATCTCAAAGTACGATCCAGGCAAAAATTAGGAATTCATGGCAAGTAACTACGTCTGATCAGTTTAACTCTTCAGCGGTCGCGCCATTCGACATAAATCTCGATCAAGGTCATCTTCGACGGAAGCTCAGGATGCCCCGAATTCAAAGTTGGTAGAAGGATAGTGGTTGTTACGTTTCAATGTAGCCCTTTTCCCTTAAATTACCATTTCCTAACTTTGTAAATACTCTATGGAATCACGTGCTTGGCTGATCTCCATCCCATCAATAAAATTTGAGCCCTCGTGCTTTTGTTTACAATTCTTATTTGTTTTAGCTTTACAGAATGATGTTTTAATATGATTAACGATTCTTGAAATAAAGCAAAAATGAATTTACTTGTCAAACTTTTTCTGCTTTTAAAATAAGGATGGAAGTTTCTTTTGACTGTTGAACATCGAAACAACATCGATCGCCTCTCCAGAAGTAATCGAACTTCAAAGTGCAGAATCAGAGTGCTCCTTCTAAACCAGTACGTCTGAACGAAGGATCAACTGTGTCAGAGACCTTGTTTCGTTTGACATCCCCGACAGAGTTCTTATCTCTTAAGCCTGACCAACGGTTTGCCCCGCGTGGACTATCTCTCCTAAGCAAGGCGTAATTGCTATCATGAACCAGTGATACTTTTCATCTCTCACTGTGGCCGAGTATCCAGTCATGTTCATCTATCAGTCTGTATGTCGTGTTAGTTTTGTCAGCATAAACATACATACATCATGCATTATTTATTTACATTCATATTCATATTGCATCGCTATCACTCTAGTCGGTCTTGTTCCCGAGTGATAAAAGTCATCTCAATCGAGTTGTCAGTTCTTTCCTCGTCAGGAAGTGAATCATCTAAACGATCTCTCCTCCAGTTTATTTCTGGATTCGAGATGGTCCTCGACCACTTTGATAACTTGAACGTCTGAAAAGCTAGAGAGCTTTCGACAAACATCACTCTTCCCCGATTAAGGAAAATCTCCAGAGAAAGCCTCTTAATCAAAGATTCAGTAATACGGCAGTTTTTCTCCAAAAAATTCGCTGACGAAAAGGTCATCAGCACCTCAAAATTAGATTACATCACATGGTATTTCTCTGAGAAGATCTCGAGAAAAGTATGATGTAGCATCCCCAAACAGGAAGCAGTCTTTCAAGAGACTCGTTTTCCCCAGTAGAGTCAACAAATGGCGTCTCCAACAAAGAAGTTTGAACACCTCTACAGCTCAGACGAATGGGTTTCCTCAGCAAGTCTGACATCAAAAGTTTTTCTGTCAAATGGCATCTCACCAGGAAAATTCGGCGAGAAGTTTGAGGAAAACTGCTACGAACAGCGTCCCTTGTCAAAAAGTTTACTGACAAAAGAAACTGAGACCAGTTCCTTGGTAGGAAACCAGGATCGAGGGGAGGTTTATTTCAGAAACTAAGACCAGTTCCTTGGTAGGAAACCAGGATCGAGGGGAAGTTTACGTCAGAAACTAAGACTAGTTCCTTGGTAGGAAACCAGGATCGAGGGGAAGTTTAAATCAAAAACTAAGACTAGTTCCTTGGTAGGAAACCCAGATCGAGGGGAAGTTTAAATCAGAAACTAAGACCAGTTCCTTGGTAGGAAACCAGGATCGAGGGGAAGTTTAAATCAGAAACTAAGACCAGTTCCTTGGTTAGAAACTAGGATAGAGGGGATGTTTGTATCAGAAACTGAGACCAGTTCCTTGGTAGGAAACCAGGATCGAGGGGAAGTTTATTTCAAAAGAAAATTGAGACCAGTTCCTTGGCTGAAGACCAGGTTCGAGGGGAAGTTTTCTACCTTTTCTAAGCATCATTTCTAAGCTAAAGAAGATGGACGAACAAAGTACCGTTCATAACCGCCATCAAAATTTTGGGTATTCTGATATTTAATCCTCTTGCACCCCGAACGCCCGAATACCTTCGCCATTCACACTTTCGGGTCCAAGAAGATTAAATAGGGGCATCTGTCATACCCCAAATTTTGACCACTAAGATTTCCCATCATTGTGCAAATCATCAACACAATATGGATGAACCATCATACCTCATTAGTCTCCCCAAAGATGGGTGAGTATTCACTACAATCAAGCTTGGGGTTTCAAGCCCTCTCAGGGCACTTAGGCAAAGGATCAATCAAGAAATGACATGATATTCAACTTGTCTAACATCTCAAACATCCACAAAGGATCAAGAGGACTCCCACATCAAGAATCAAGCACAAGGTTGCAACATTCCAAGTGGATTAAGCCTCAAGATCGCCAGTGTCACCAAATTAGGGTTTTGGTCGACCAAGGCCTCCAGATGGAAATTTTCCTCTGGGCATGAGCCAATGCTTCAAAGCACAATCCAAAATACTCTAAGGGACCTCATAAACCCAATCATCAAGTCAATTTAGCCTCGGGGGATGCATTCATAAAAAATCAGAAATTAGGGTTTCTTGACCTAATTCACCCCTAAGTTGACTTTTGGGACAAAACATGAGCCAAGACCTCAAGAGAGGATTTGAGGGTCCCTAATACACTACATTGATCCATTTACAACAATGGATTGATCCAAGAAGCTTGATTCACAAGTTTCAAGTTCATCAGAACCACAATTAGGGTTTCGCAGGAAAAGTCAATTATGCCTTTGACTTTTGACCCAGGCATGCTCCCAAACCTTGGGACATGATTCAATACACCCTATAACACCTATGAAATCAATCCATCAAGTTTGATTTAGGTCAAGGACTTGATTTCATAGAGGATCGCACAGTTTGGAGTTCATTTGACAAAAAGTCAACTGTGCACAAAAGTCAACTTTGACTTTTTGAGATTTTTCACAATTATGGTTTTGTGACCCTAAAATGATGTTAATGTGTGATTGAGATCATCATTCATCAAGAAAAATCAAGAAAAGTGGGATAACTTGTAAAAGGGGTAACCATAAAAACTTAGAAATTTTCTAAGTTATGGAACAAAGTGGCTAGGGTACCAACTTTGGAGGATCATATGTCCTAAACCACAAGGCCATTTTTCCCCATTCAAAGCTAGATTTGTAGCTCTCATGGCCCTCTACAAAAGCTTCAACTACACCTCATTCTAATTCATCATGGATTTTGAGCTAGGGTTGGGTCAAAATGGCTGAAAACATGAAATGTCACTTTTTCCAACACTTAGTGAAATTTTCACTAAGTCAGAATCTGTTTCACTTTTTCCAAAATGTAAGGGCATTTTCCACTTGGATCCAAAAAGTGTCAAAACAAACTATGATCACACATATGTGGTATCATATGAGGGCTTTCTAAAATGACCATGAACTTCACCAAACTCAATCTGAGCAAGAAGTTATGACAGTGGCAATATGCGTTGCTCAACTGTCATAATAAGGCAGATTTGGAGATTTTGCTCGATTTGCTCAAATTTTCCAAAGGGCAAGCAAATATATCCATCTGAACACCTCAAGGGGGGACCAAGGAGGAACCAAATCTGATCCATAAAACTCCCAAGTCATTGGAACCAAAAGTAGCATGCCAAACCTAAAAACCCTACAAAGAGGGACAAGACTCCAATTTTGTTTTGGAGAATTCAACTGATGCACCAAGGTGGCATTGACTGAGCCTCTTCCAACTGAATTCAGTCAAGACTTATCCAACAACTAGGGAACCACAGCCTGTGCCCTAACCTCTAGTCAATGGCTAGAGGAGACTTGAGATTCCAAAGTGCAACCATTGGCCAAACCTCTGCTGCAGTTGCCATTCACTATTGCTTGCAAAACAAACTTGCTCTACTATAAATAGAGCTCATTTGTGCTCAGTTTGAGTACACCAAAGCCATCAAATAGATGCTTTCCTCAAAATCACTTTCTCTAGGCAAAAATACCTTCTTTAGAAAGGTAACTCTGAGTTTTTGAGTTAGAGAGCATTTCCATCATAGCTCATGATCCAAACACATCCAATATGTCATATCTAAGCTGCCCAAACTCTCACAAGTGACCTGTAACACCAAAATCTCAAAGTCCCATCTCAAAACCTTAAAATAGGACTTTTGTACATTTTTCAAGCCATGTCTTGATTTAGTCACTTTCCAAACCAGATAAAACCTCAAATACACTCCAAATATCATCCTTGAACTGTCCCAAATGGTTCCCCACATTTGGAACACCATTTGAGAGAGTTGCTATTTTGGCCACTTTTGCCCCTTTTGCAAGAAAAGGCCAGTTTTCATTCCTGAGGTTTCCAACTGGTTCCAACCACTCTAAAAGCTTCTAAGGGTTCATTTGAGGGTGTCCAAAGCATCAAAACATTTCTGGAACAAAGCACTTGGTAGATAGCCCAAAAGCTCCAAAAAGAGGTAAGCATCACAACTTGAACCCTCTGAAATATGCCTTGCTTTGAAGTCCACTGATCATGCATCTCTTATACATGTTATATGTGTTGTGTTTGCACCAATTTATCATGTAATTCACACCTGTACCAAGAGGTAGCACAGAAAATGCAAAACATGGCCTATTTCAAAACCACTATCGGGTTTTGAGGAGGATTTGTTTTCTGGAAAAACCACCACCACCATTGGATTCCTTAGGAAATTCTAGGCCAGATGCATATAAATTTTGTCTCCATCCATGGAGAAATGAGAAATTTATGTCCTTCACGTTTCTAACCAAAATCTTGCCTTGCCTTGCCTTGGGCCAGGCCAAAAACAAGGCAAGCCTTGTATATTTGTGGTTGTGTTTCAATACACGGATGTATCACCACCCCAGTGATAGAAGGCGCGCACTGCACACAAGAGGTCTGGGGTTCGAATCCCCCTCGCCCCAGACCCCCGTTTTAATGCTTTTTCCACTTTTTTATTATTTTTCATATTATTTTTAATGATTTGAAAAATTAATAACTCCCTCAATTTTAATTATTTTTTATTGGTTCTTTTTGCAAAAAATACAAAAATATTGAAATATTTTATTCTCAAAAGAAATAAAGTTTATATTATTTATTTAATATAGTTGGTATTTTTGTGAATAAATTCATTTTAATTGTTTTTTTAAACATTTTAAAATTGAATTCTCATGTTGAAAATCAAAACTAAATGAATTTTAATTCATCTTGTGATTCAAACATCATTTTCCAAATCTCAACCAAAAATCACAAGTTGTTTATTCAAACTTATTTGGTATTTTATCATTTTTTATTGATTTTCCTTGAGAATTTACTTTTAAAATGATGAAATTAGGGTTTCCTTGATTTTCACCCAAGCAAAACTTTTTTAAATAATCTTTGGGCCTCTAATAGAGTGTAAGACCTAACCGTTTTTGAAAACCAAAATGATTTGGGCCTCAGTGTATTGTATAAGTCCCGATACCATCAAAAAGTTCGGCGCGATCGTCGCCTTTTTAACGAAAACCCATGGGCCTCTCCTTGAGTTGTAAGCCCCATCTCTTGTACAAAAAAAAAACCTCTTTGGGCCTCTAATAGAGTGTAAGAACCAACCCCCTTTTAACCAAAACTTTTTGGGCCTCAGATATTGTATAAGTCCCTCCGCGTTAAAAGAAAAATCTCGGCGCGATCGCCAGTTCAAAAATCAAATCATCTGGGCCTACCCTCGTGTTATAAGCCCCATTCCTTTCCTTTAAAACACCTTTGGGCCTCTTGAGAGAGTGTAAGACTCATCCCTTTGTACAGAAAACCTTTTTGGGCCTCAGTCACTTGTATAAGTCCCTGTACAAATTCCAAACAACAGTGCAATCACTGATAAAACGTTGGGCCTCTCCTTGAGCAGTAAGCCCCAAGAATCTTTTCAAAACACTTTCTCCTTTGATTTTGAATCCAAATATATGTTGTTATCCAACTTTCTTTGTTGAACGACTAACAAAACATCATGGAAGCTCTACAACGAGTAAGTATTTATCCGCTTTCATTTACCGCTTTCAGCTGTATATAACTGTATTGCGGGGCTGTTTCACTGTAAGTCTTCTTTCACATCCTTTTATATACTTGTCACATATCCACTGTGTAATACTAGTATAGTTATTTAGAGTTTTCCCCGGCAACTACGTCTAGCACTAGGTAAAGCCCTGTTGGTCACTCTTAAATACAAACAAAACTAGATCCCCATAGGATTACCATATACAGTCTTTCCTCCTCTTGGGGTTAAACAATATGGAAACGTGAAAGGCAGCATTCTCGGTGAACCCTTTCTCAGACTGTCACCCTTAGAAATTGTCAAAGAAACTCTAACTCCCAGAGATGATCTTTTCTCCGTGAATGGCATCTCTTGAGTTTCTTACAAATCCTTGAAATTTCCTGGCTTGATCTATTCTCGGTGAATAGCATGTCTTAAACTTATCTCGGTTTGGGGAGCCACAGGCTTCCTAAAAACATCCCCGCCTCCTCTTGGGCGTTGTACAAGGACCCTTCGGCTTCTTAGAAGTTCTCATGCCTTCTCTTGGGCTTAATACAAGGACCCTGACGACCTCTTAAAGGTATAAGATAGAACTTAGTCATCCTTTGTTAGGGCAGTCTTTCCAGTGTCAAAACTTCGGCTGTTGTAGGGTTGATACTCATCCCTTAATGCCCGTGCCTCCTCTTTGTCATACCCCAAATTTTGACCACTAAGGTTTCCCATCATTGTGCAAATCATCATCACAATATGGGTGTATCATTATGCTTCATTAGTCTCCCCAAAGATGGGTGAGCATTCACTACTATCAAAATTAGGGTTTCAAGCCCTCTCAGAGCTCTTAGACAAAGGATCAATCAAGAAATGACATGATCTTCAACTTGTATAACCTCTCAAACATCCACAATGGATCAAGAGGACTCCCACATCAAGGATTAAGCACAAGGTTACTCCCTTCTAGATGGATCAAGCTTCAAGATCGCCAGTGTCACCAAATTAGGGTTTTGGTCGACCAGGGCCTCCAGTTGGAGATTTTCCTCTGGGCATGAGCCAATGCTTCAAAGCATATCCTAATATACTCCATGGAAACTCATGGACCTAATCATCAAGTCAATTTGACCTCAAGGGATGCATACATCAAAAATTAAGAATTAGGGTTTCTTGACCTAATTCACCACTAAGTTGACTTTTGGGACAAATCATGAACCAAGACCTCAAGACATGATTTGAGGGTCTCTAATATACCATATTGATTCATTTGGAACAATGGATTGATCCAAGAAGCTTGAGCAACAAGTCTCAATTTCATCTGAACCACAGTTAGGGTTTTGCGAGAAAAGTCAACTGTAACTTTGACTTTTGACCAGGACATGCTCCCAAACCCTAAGACATGATTCAATATACCCTATAACACCCATGGAACATGTCCATCAAGTTTGATTTAGGTCAAGGACATGATTTCCTATAGGATTGCACAGTTTGGAATTCATCGGATAAAAAGTCAACTGTGCACAAAAGTCAACTTTCACTTTTTGAGATTTTTCACAAAAATGGATTTTTAACCCTAAAATGATGTTAATGTATGATTTGAATCATCATTCATCAAGAAAAATCAAAGAAAGTGGGATAACTTGTAGAAGGGGTAACCATAAAAACTTAGAAAATTTTCTAAGTTATGAAATAAAGTGACAAAGGTATCAACTTTGGAGGATCATAACTCCTAAACCACAAAGCCATTTTTTCCCATCCAAAGCTTGATTTGTAGATCTCATTTCCCTCTACAAAAGCTTCATACTGACCTATGTCCAAATTCCTCATGGATTTTGAGTTATGGAGTGATCAAAATCAAGAAAAGTCACTTTGTTCCAACACTTAGTGAAAATTTCACTAAGTCAGAATCTGCCTTACTTTTTTCCAAATGTAGGGGGATTTTTCACTTGGATCCCAAAGGTTTCAAAACCAAATATGATCAAACAGTTGTTGTATCATATAAGGGCTTTCCAAAATGGCCAAGAACATCACCAAATTCAATTTGGGCCATGAGATATGACATTGGCAAGTTGCCTTGCTGAAATCTGCCAAGGCAAGGCAGAATTTTGCACTTTTGGTCGATTTGCCAAAATCAGCCAATTTTAAGCCTTGTCATCACTTTGGACACATCTGAGGATTGAATCTAAAGGGGACAATCACTGAGCCAAGCCTCCAAAGTCCTTGGAACAAGAAATAGCATGCCAAACCTAGAATTGCCTAAAATAGGGACAAGACTCCAATTTTGGATTAGAGCATTCAATGGAAGCACCAAGGTGGCATGGACTGAGCTATTAGCAACTGAATTCAGTCAAGACTTATCCAAGACCAAGGGGACCAGCAGCCTGTGCCCTAACCTCTAGTCAATGGCTAGAGGAGACTTGGATTTTCATTTGCCAACATTGGCCAACCCTACTCAGCAGTTACCATTCACTATTCCTTGCAAAACAAACTTGCTCTACTATAAATAGAGCTCAATTGTGATAAGTTTAAGTACACCAAAGGCCTACAACACTTGCCTTTCTCAAAATCCACTTCTCACTCTCAAAAATGCCTTTCTTAGCAAGTCACTATGGGGTTTTTCATTAGAGAGCAATTCCTCTTAAACCAATCACACACACACCTCATATACATCATATGTGAGATGATCAAACACTTGAACAACATCTGGAACACTGATTTCTCAGAATCACCAGTCAATTGCTCAAGATTTTAACCAAGTTGTAGTTGAGATGCCATGAAGTGATCCAGCCAATTTCCATCAAGTCCAAGCATTCAAACATACTCCATAAGGTGTAGGGAAGCTGTTCAGATCATCACAATTCATCTGTAACACCTCCAACTCTGAAATCAATTTGCTCTTGCTGTCACGACTTAGAGGTAAGCCTAAACTTGGTCATCTCTCAATCTATGCATATTTCCTCGCACAATACTTTTGCCAAATGTTCATAATCATGCATGAAATGTTTCCCCTCAAGTAATTGCTTTGTTTGAATCGTGTATCAAAAATCCCAGCCTTCATGCAAAATTTAGGGTTCTTGAGGATTTATCGTGATTTCTTGTTTTATGCTTAATTTAAATGAAATTAATTGTCATAAACATGATCGTGAGGTGAAAACGAGCAGATTGATATGTGGATTGCATGATATAATCAAGTATTCAGTGAGATTGGATAGAAAATGAAAATCTGGGCAAAGCTGAAAAACGTGTGTGTTCTTCAGCTGTTCTTGGCGCTATTTCTCAAAAATTCAAATATTTGAATTTTGTGATTTTATTTAATTGATTAAAAAATTAATTTCTCTCCGAGTTTTAATGATTTTGAGTTGATTCTTTTTTTAATAATTCACAAAAATGTTAAAATATTTTATTTTATGAAAAAATCCCAAAAATATTATTTATTTCTTATAATTGATATTTTTGCAAAGAATTAATGTTTTAATTGTTTTTGACATTTAAAATATTTTTTCCTTATTGATTTTTCAGATTTTAATGACTTCTAATCATTTTGTAGGGCAAAACTTGATTTATGAAGCATTACAATTTGTTTTCCACATGTTAAACAATTTTGATCATTTTAATTGAATATTTTATTCAATTAAAACACATTTTGAAAACAAATTAGGGTTTTTGATTAATTCAACCCTCATAAATCATTTTCAAAACACTTTGGGCCTCTAATAGAGTGTAAGACCCAACCCTTTGTAAATACAACCTATTTTGGGCCCCACTTATCGTATAAGTCCCGTTGTGTTTCAAAAAGTTCGACGCGATCATCATCCGTTGAAAAACAAACCTTGGGCCTACCCTCGAGTAGTAAGACCCATTTCTTTTCTTTAAAACTCTTTGGGCCTCTTAATAGAGTTTAAGACCCAAACCCCCTTGTACAAACCATTTTGGGCTTCACTTATTGTATAAGTCCCTCTGTACAAGTGAGCGGCGCGATCGTCGCCTTTTAAAAAATCAATTGGGTCTCTCCTCGAGCTATAAGACCCATTCAAAACTATTGGGCCTCTGATAGAGTGTAAGACCCAATCCTCTTTTAACCAAAACAACTTTGGGCTTCAGATATTGTATAAGCCCCTTTGCGTTAAAAGAAAATCTCGGCGCGATCGCCATTTCAAACGAAAATCATCTGGGCCTACCCTCGTGTTATAAGCCCCACTCTTTTCCTTTAAACCTTTTGGGCCTCTTGAGATAGTGTAAGACCCAAATCCCTTTGTACAGAAAACAATTTTTGGGCCTCAATCACTCGTATAAGTCCCTCTGTACAAATTCAACAGTGCAATCACTGGTAAAACCCTGGGCCTCTCCTTGAGCTATAAGCCCCAAATCTTTCTTTTTCAAAGCACTTTCTCCTTTGATCTTGAATATACTGTTGTTTTCAATCTTTCTTTGTTGAACAACTAACCAAACAGCATGGAAGCTCTACAACCGAGTAAGTGTTTATATGCTTTCATTTACCGCTTCCATATACATATAACTGTATTATGGGGCTGTTTCGCTGCAAGTCTTCTTTCATAAACTCATATCAACTGTGTAATAATAGTATAGACATTTAGAGTTTCCCCGGCAACTACGTCTAGCATTAAGCCCGTTGATCACTCTTAAATAGTCAAAACTAGATCCCCATAGGATTACCAGACACAGTCTTCCCTCCTCTTGGGGTTAAACAATATGGAGATGTGAAAGGCAGATTCTTTTTGAACCCTTTCTCAGACTGTCACTCGTAGAAGTTATCAAGAAACTCTATTCCCCAGAGATGATCTCTTCTCCGTGAATTGCATCTCTTAAGTTTCTTCCAAATTCTCGAACTTTCCTGGCTTGATCTATTCTCTATGAATAGCCTGTCTTGAACTTCTCGGGGTTTGGAGACCCACAGGCTTCTTAAAAGTACCCTTAGGAATTGTTAAGAAACTCTACTCCCCAGAGATGATATCTTCTCTGTGAATTGCATCCCTTGAGTTTCTTCCAAATTCTCGAACTTTCCTGGCTTGATCTATTCTTGGTGAATAGCCTGTCTTGAACTTCTCGGGGTTTGGGGACCGACAGGCTTCCTAAAACCATCCCCGCCTCCTCTTGGGCGTTGTACAAGGACCCGTTGGCTTCTTAGAAGTATTCACAGTCTCCTCTTAGGCTTCGTATAAATGATTTCTTCCTCCGGGAATGATAGCCTCCTCTTGGGCTTAGTACAAATTGTCCCTCGGCTTCTTAAAAGTTTCCAGCCTCCTCTTGGGCTTCGTACAAATTGTCCCGACGACCTCCTAAAGGTATAGGAACAGAAATCAGTCATCTTAATAGAATAGTCTTTCCAAGAGTCTACTACTGTTTCTCAAAGCATAGTACAAAAGATGAAACTCTAGACTTGGACAATCTAAATTCCTTGAGTCTCAAAGACATTCTCAAGCACCCTTCAAGAATAGGAAGAAACCCCGTAGACTCGGACAGTCTCAATACCCATTGGATTTCCCATTTCCTTAAAGAACAGGAAATAACCTCGATCATTAGAACAAATCCATAAGTACAAACATTACTTATATAAGAACTGATTTTCTCTTTGAACCAATATACTGGACCTGTCACTCAACTGAAACAGAACCATAGCCTCTCTCTTGGGCTTTATACAATGATTCTCCCCAACGGAGTCAAACACCTTTTAGCCTCCGTCTTGGGCTTTGTACAAGACACAAATCACTCTCTTATTGAGTATAAAACCCTTGGCCTCCATCTCGGGCTTCGTACGAGATACCATAGAAGACTCTCTTGTCGAGTCACTTCCCTTTTAGCCTCTATCTCGGGCTTTGTACGAGACAGATCAAAAATACCCTCTTGTTGGGCCACTAGCCTCCTCTTAGGCATTGTATAAGAAAACCATTAGCCTCCTCTTAGGCTTTGTATAAGAAAACCACTAGTTGATCCAATCAACCTTTTAGCATCAAAGCTGTGCCTCGTTCACAGTACACAAACATCAACAACTCCTTCCCTTTCATCTAATCGCTGTAAGCGGCAAGCCTCTGGATCATCTACATCCATGCCACTGTCCCTCTTTTAGCATGAGAAATTCCTAAGGAAAGATAGCATTGCTCTACACTGAGTTAAAGTCTTCTCCTTCAGGTTGGAAATCCCCTATAAAGGAAATTATGGCATTGCCGGATTCACAAATCCCGGTTAAAGTAATTCTCCTTTATAAACAGTTGTGACATACAAACCCCTCTTTAGAGATGACAAATTCTCTCTAAAGTCAAACCTCTTCAGCTTCACATCTTGGGCTTTGAACAAGATACAAACTACCTTTCGCTTCACGTCTTGGGCTTTGAACAAGACACCAAAACACCATTTCCTCCCATAGAATAGGAGGAACTACGATCGCTCTGATTTCCCTGTTTCGGAAAAAAACGGGAATACGTAGGCATAAGATTGAAAGAAAAATCTTAGCGAGCACACTAATCCAAAACCCAAAATCCCATACCTCCACATATCAATCGAAAAGCATCATTCTTAACCTCCCACCAATCGACCGGACACTATTTTTACCAAAATAAACCTAAAAGAGACCCACAATCTTTGTAGCATCTGTAAACCAACAGTCATCTGTTCAAACTCAGTTTGCAAGCAGGGTTAATTGGAGACATCTATTTCCCTTCCTTCATCAGCTTTAATAAGATAAAAAATGAATCGAGTTGTAGATACCAAAGAGCGGTAGTGCTTCGCAACCACGTCCAAAATCGCTCGCAACACTCTTGGGCATAGTACAAAAGATAAAACTCTAGGCTTGGATAGTCTAAACCTCTTGAGTCTCAAAGACATTCTCAAGTTCCTCTAAAACACAAGCAGAAACCCAGTCTCTCTCATGAGAGTTCCCCGCACTTGGACCTGCCTAGGAATCTCAGTGACCTTCGGCTGTAAGACAGCCTCCTCTTGGACTTTGTACAAATAATCCTCCCCAGTGAAGCTAACCTTTTCAGACTCTCTTGTTGAGTCCAACCCCTTTAGCCTCCGTCCTGGGCTTCGTACAAGACACACAAAAAACTCTCTTATTGAGTATAAAAGACTCTCTTGTTCAGTCAAACCTTTTTTAGCCTCCGTCTTGGGCTTCGTATAAGACACAAATAAAAACTCTCTTGTTGAGTATAAAAGACTCTCTTGTTGAGTCAAACCCTTTCAGCCTCCATCTTGGGCTTCGTACAAGACACATAAACACTCTCTTGTTGAGTATAAAAGGCTCTCTTGTTGAGTCAATCCCCTCTTAGCCTCAATCTCGGGCTTCGTACGAGACAGTAAATCACTCTCTTGTTAAGTATAAAAGACTCTCTTGTTGAGTCAGTCACCCCTTTAGCCTCCGTCTTGGGCTTTGTACAAGACACATAAAAATCCTCTCTTGTTGAGTGAACCCTTTCAGCCTCGATCTTGTACAAGACCGAAAGAACATTTTCCTCGAAAAATTCAAACTTCCCGCCTCCTCTTAGGCTTTGTATAAAGAAAACCCCGGTTGAGTCAATCAACCTTTTAGCATCAAAGTTGTGTCTTGCTCACAGCATACAAGCATCAACAACTCCTCTTTAGAGATGAAAAATTCTCTCTCAGCCAAAACCTTTTAGCTTCACATCTTGGGCTTTAAACAAGATACAAATCACCTTTAGCTTCACGTCTCGGGCTTCGAACAAGACACCAAAACATCTCTTTTCTCCCATAGAATAGGAGGAACTACGGTCGCTCTGATTTCCCTGTCTCGGGAATACGTAGGCATAAGATTGAAAAATCTTAGCGAGCATACTAATCAAAAACCCCAAATCCAGGTCCCCCATATATCAACCCAAAAGCACCAAATCCTAACATCTTACCAAAAACCTCGCAAATAGTCCATACATTCTAATCTTAACAAAATAACCAAAGAGGGGCCCACATCTTAATAGCATCTGTAAACTAACAGTCAGCTGTTTAAACTCAGTATGCAAGCAGAGTTAATTGGAGACATCTATTTCCCTCCCTTAATCAGCTCAATAGGATAAAAAATGAATCAAACTGTAGTTCCCAAGCGATAGTGATTCAAGACCACAAAAATTGGGCTACACTGTCCAAGCCTCCATTCACTATTAATGCCAAAACAAACTTATTGCATTATAAATAGACATCAATTGTGATCAGTTTGAGTGCACCAAAGCCTCAGAACACTGGCTTTACTCAAAATCTCTCTCACCCTAGAATTGCCTTCATTTGCAAGTCACTATCAAATTTTTCATTAGAGAGCCATTCCATCACAACCAATTGTTCTAACACATTCCATACATCATATATGAGCTGATCAAACACTCTTCACACTTCTGAAACATCAGGATCACCATCTCCATTTCTCACTTAGTCCAATTGCAGTCAGAGTTGTGCCAGCTTATCCAAAGAGTTTCAAAATATCCTGAAGGGTGCAACACAATCCTTGAGGCCTAAGGAAGCTATCTAGATCATTGTTTCACTTCTGTAACACCTCTACCACAGAAATCAATTCCTTCTTGCAGAGGTAAGCCTTAAACTTTCAAACTCAATGAATCATGCATCATAAACATGTTTTCAAGATACCATTGTATTTCTGGATGTTCATAGATCATTTTCCCTCAATCAATTCCTATTTATCTCGTGTGTATGAGATTTCATTTAGTTCTTGCATTTTTTAGGGTTCATCTATTTACAACATGATATCTTTTGTTACACTTAATTTAAATGAAATTGAAAAGAACCATCACGTTCCTTGTTAAAAAACGCATAAGTTTCATTTTTACATCTTGTAAAATGGTTGAGAAATGAGAGATATAGCTTTCTTCACGCAAGTCTAATGATTGCCCAAGGAAGAAGATGGCCATGACGCCATTTTCCGGTTTTTAGGACGAAACATAGTATATATTATACACTTGCCACTATATATTTGAATTGGCATTGCGCCCAGCAGTTGATCAGCTGGTTTTGTGTGTGTAGCGAGAAAAGGGTCTAGGGTTCGAATTCCCCTCGCCACAGACCTTTTGGTATTTTTTTTGAACTATTTTCCAAAGGGAGTTTCACATATTGTTCACTCTTGCTATCCTCTATCAGCCAACGCACTTGACTTAGTTGGTAAAGTTTTAAACCCTCCATCCCAAGGGCGTGGGTTCAAACCTTGGGAGGGCCATTTTATTTTTTTATCACTTATTTCTTTCACATTTTTTCACCATCTCTTTATAACTTCCAAATTAATTTCTCCCTCAATTTTTATCATTTTTGATTGGTTCTTTTTTTAAAAAGTCATAAAAATGTTAAAATATTTTATTCCACAAAAAAATAAAAAAGATATTAGTTATTTAATATATTTTTAATATTTGAAAAGAATTCCTTTTAATTGTGTTTTTAACATTTTTAAATAAATTCTTTTTCTTGATTTATCAAATGCAAATAACTTTCAAATCATTTTATGGATAAAACATGATTTTTCAAACACTTATCCAAGATCACAACTTATTTTTCACACATGTTTGATAATTTTGATCATTTTAAATGATTTTATTCAAAAAATAGTGCATTTCTCAATCAAATTAGGGTTTTGATTATTTTCACCCTCACAAACATTTTTTAAAACACTTTTGGGCCTCTAATAGAGTATAAGACCCATCTCTTGTCACACACAAACCATTTGGGCCTCAGTCATTGTATAAGTCCCAGTACAATTTTAAAAATCTCGGTACGATCGCCGTTTTCAAACAATTTTAAATTTGTGCGGTATTTTTACATTAGGGACCAAACAGAGGTCAACGGCGTCTTTACCAAACAAGTACTGACCGCGAATGGCATGAAATTCCTTCTGCATTTTTGGGCCTCTAATAGAGTGTAAGACCCAACCCCCCTTTGTGCATAAATAATTTGGGCCTCAGTCGTAGTATAAGTCCCAGTACAATTTTCAAAATAACGGTGCGATCGTTGTTTTTCATTTGGGCCTCTCCTTGAGTTGTAAGCCCCATCTGTTGTATAAAAATAAACTCTTGGGCCTCTAATAGAGTGTAAGATCCACCTCTCTTGTAAATACAATAAATATGGGCCTCAGTCATTTTATAAGTCCCTCTGTGGTTTTCAAAACTATGACACGATCATCGCCTTTTCAAAAGAATTCATCTGCGCCTATCCTTGAGTATAAGCCCCAAACTTCCTTTTAAAAACAACTCTCCTTTTGATTTTGATTCAAATTTATAGTTGTATCAAAACTTTCTTCAATTTCTTGAATAACTAACCATACAGTTGTGTTTATAATGCTGGAAGCTTGCTCACCTGTAAGTACTACTATACTCTTCAACATACTTGTTTATATATTTCATCTGTATATACTTGTATATATGTATATCTGCTTAGAGTTTTCCCCTGCAATTAGGTTTAGTTGTAGATCAAACCAGTGGTTACTCTTTTAACACAATCAAAACTAGTTCCCCATAGGAAATTCCAGGTACAATCTTGCCTCCTCTTGGGCTTATACAATATGGAGCAGAGAAATACATTATTCCCGGTGAAACTTTTCTCAAGACTGTCACTATTTAGAAATCTGTACAAGAAATTCATTCCCCTAGAGAGGATTATTCCCGATGAAACCTCTCTTGAATTTCTTCAAACCTTAGAACTATTCACAGAGAAAGGATTATTCCCGGTGAAACCTTTCTTGAACTTTTCTCAGGTTTGGACCCACATGCTTCCTAAAAGCATCCCCAGCCTCCTCTTGGACTTTGTACAAGGACCCTCTGGCTTCTTAGAAGTTCTCAGCCTCCTCTTGGGCTTAATACAAGGACCCAAAAGACCTCCTACAGGTATAGGACTGAACCTAGTCATCTTTTACTAGTTCAATCTTCTAGAGAGTCAGAACGTCAAACCAGTTTAGGGTTGATTCTCATCCCTTAAAACACCAACCTCCTCTTGGGCTTCATACAAAGATCTTTCTCCAGTTAAGAGAAAACCTCTTTATACTAGTAGACTTGGGAAGTCTCATCTCCTCTTGGATCGCAAAGAAACCCTCAATTTTCCTAGAAGCATGAGAAAAATCCTGATCACCTGATTAATCTACAGCAGAGTTTAAAACCTCCAAAGGTAAAAAAAACTCAATCTTTAAAGTTTTCACTCTAAATCCCAGCTAGGGTCAAAATACCACCAATAAAAAAATCAGAACCTCAAGGCATCTGATATTTCAACGCTTCTTCATTCCTCAGCAAGAGTTGATTCGCCAATTTGGACCTGCCTCTGGATCTCAAATAATCCTCAGCAGAAGTTAGCCTCATCTTAGGCTTCATATAAGAAATTCTCCAACCGGCCTCCTCTTAGGCTTTGTATAATGATTTTCCCTAAACTCTTTTAGCCTCAATCTTGGGCTTTGTACAAGACAGATAAAATATTTTCCAGCTAAGTCAACTCTTTTAGCCTCAATCTTGGGCTTTGTACAAGACAGATAAAACCTATCCCCAGTGGGGTTAATTCTTTCAGCCTTAATCTTGGGCTTTGTACAAGACAGATAAAATATTCCCCAAAAGAGTCAATCTCTTTCAGCCTCAATCTTGGGCTTTGTACAAGACAGATATAAACCCCCTAAACAAAATCAACCTTTTAGCTTCAACCTTGGGCTTTGATCAAGGCACACAAAAAATCAACATCCCCTCAGAGAAAATCAAGATTTCTATGTAGGAAGACATTTCACTGTACATCACACATCAAAACAGATAATAAAAAAACCTTAATCCCAGATAACTGCTGCAAGTGGCACACTTGTTGATTCAAAAATCCAAGCTGTAGTCCCTCTTTATCCTGGTAAATCCCTTCTTTCATCTAACTGCTGTAAGAGGCATGCCTCTGGATTATCTACATCCAAGCCAATGTCCCTCTCTTAGCATGAAAGACTCCTAAGGAAAAATGGCATTGCTCTACACTGAGTTAAAGTTTTCCCCTTCAGGATATCACCTTTCTAAAGGAAATTATGGCATTGCTGGATTCTCATATCTCAGTTAAAGTAATTTTGCTTTATAACCAATTACTCAACATCTATGATGAATAGGTGAGATATCTCCCTTTAGAGATGACAAGTTCTCTCTCAGTCAAACCTTTAGCTTCAATCTTGGGCTTTGAACAAGACACAAATACTCATCTAGCTTCAATCTTGGGCTTTGAACAAGACACCAAACATCTTTCCTCCCATAGAATAGGAGGAACTACGATTGCTCTGATTTCCCTGTTATCTTTACGGGAATACGTAGGCATAAGATTGCGAAATCTTTGCGAGCACACAAATCAAAAACTTTAGGTCCAGTAACTTATCAAAAACATTGAAAAATCCGAAATCAACAAAAATACTCTCTCAAACATTCCCAAAGGAGAAACTTTCCCAATTTATGACAGACAAACACCAATAAGTAGATAACAGAAGAATCTGCCAAACAATTTATGGATAACCATATATACGCTGGGTAATTAACAACTCCCCATTGTATAATCTGACCCCGGACCCCCAATCTCTTAGCATTTGTTAAAGAAAACATTTACGTGCAAGGTTAGTTTTAGATAACTTATCTTTCCTTTCCAGCTTCATAGGATAAATAAGAAATCAGAAAGTAGCACCCAATTCCAACTAATGCGGTAAGGTGATTGCGTCACCGACAAAAATCGCACGCTACAGGTGTAAGAACACGTAATTACATAAACAAGAAACATGTTTTTTAATGCTTCAATTATTATTATCAATTCTCTAGAGTTGAAAATGAGACGAGATTCGTTATAGTTTAATTCAACTCAATAAAAATTATTTCAGTTTAACATTTAGTTCAAATTTGACACAAACTTTCTTTTTTAAGTGTAAGCTCGACTTATTTTATGTTCATGAATAATTCGGTTCGATTCATTAGATTTAGCTTTTTAGGTTCAATTCGTTTGTTTCACGGATTTAAATGTTGTCTTTTTTAAATTTAATTTTTTTTATATATGTTTGACATTTTAAATTAATATTTAAACAAAAATCATAGATAGAAATTAAAGATTAAACTAAAAATATTTTGGAAGTTTTTATTAATGTTTTGTGAACAAGATTTAAATAATTATTTGTATAATTTTTCTTTATAATGTTGATTTACTTATATAATTATTGTTAATATTTTGCTCACTTAAAAATATAAATAATCAATTAAACAGTTAGATTAAAAGAAAATAGAAGATTGTGATTTAGGATAATTTTTAAACATATTCTTGAAGTTCATATAACCCTTCTCATATAATTGGAGACTATAATTACAAGTTTGATTAAAAGAAAATAAAAGGCCATGATTTAATATATATAATTGTGTTCATTTTTAAATTTTACGAGTCGAAATATATATAATTCAAGTACAATTCATTTAATTTACAAATTTTATTTTTTGTGTTAATTTTTGTGTTAATGAAACAAATTTAACGATTTAGTTAAATCGAATTTTAAACTATGTTAGAGCAATTAGATTCATTGTTCACCCTACAACCCACACTACAAACAAATATGCAACTAATAGTTTGACTAAGAGAGTATAATTTGAAACGTGAGGAAGGAAGGAGCAACTATCTATAATATAAGAAAATTTGTTGTTCTGGAAATCACAACATTTCCCTAAGTTGGTTTTTTGCCACATCATGATTTTAGGGGTATTTTGTGTCCAAAATTTACTTTTTGTAACCAGTGATGTCATATTGTTCAAATGCAACTTGAAGTTTGTAGAATAAAGTATAATGTAATGGGATGATGATGTCACAACATAAAATTAATTGGAAACTAACTATGTCCAAAATTTAATTTGTTGAGTTTTTCTCTCTCTTTGCATGTGCTTCCCCAAAACATGTGCCCCGATATTCATTTCGTGAATGTTTTTCTCTCTCTTCGACCATCTGCAAGAGCTGGCGTCTTCTTCGTCGTCTCTTTTCTTTCTTCTTCGTCTTCTTCAGAAGTTCATGTTTTTCTTCATCTTCTTTGATAACAATGCAGTGATGATTTTTTATATTGTTGAATCGAACATTGGGAGAAGATATGTTTCATGGCAAGGCGATATTGTAAATGTCGAACAACATTAGTTGTATTTCGTCCAGATGCAAGACGCAGCCATTGTGAACCTCTTATGTCGCATGTTCGAGAAAATGTGAATCTGAGCCTTATTTTGTTCATTCGTCTGGGAAAATTTGTTTGATATTTAGGGTTTTTTGTTTGTACATTTTAAATCCATAAATCTGTAATTGATTTGAACGAAATCTGAACGAAGAACCCTAGATATGTACTTATTTTGGCTTGAAAGTGATAGTGTAAAATGTTTGAAGGTGAAACCCTATATTGACACGAAATCTGAACGAAGAACCCTAGATCTGTAAGTATTGTGTTTTTTAGTCTTATTAATTTGGCTTGAAATCTGAACTAATTAAGTATTTTCTAATTAATTTGTTTGAAAGTGATGCTAATTAGTTGCTTTGTTGCAGGTGGTATAGGGTAAAATGTTGATGGTTGATTAAGTGCGACATCTTTTGGAAAATATGCAACAAGATTCTCCAAAAGATGAACTCATTCAAGGTTACATTTAGTATTTCAATGTTATTAGTCTAATTTTGTGTTTGTAACATAGTCATTAATCTTGAAGGATTGTATATGTCACGTATTTCACTTAAAATATCAATTCAATGTGAATAGATTTTTTCTAATATTAATTGCTTAACTTGCTTACAACATTCAGATGTTTGTTAGAAGGAAAATGGAGTGATTTCCATTGTTGGTTGTTCATAGTTTGTATAGTTCTATTGAATTTAATATATTGTGACAATTATTATTTGATTACCATGGAGTGATTTCCATTGTTGGTTGTTCATAGTTTGTATAGTTCTATTGAATTTACTATATTGTTCATAGTTTGTAGAGTTCTATTGAATTTAATATATTGTGATATTTCTCCTTATATGAGACCAAGTTGTGAAACTTTCGTCATCGGAAATCCCAGACCATACCAATAGAGTCGACCGGAGTATCGCAACACATTATTGTCTGTATTTGAAGTATTGGGCTACATGCAGGTATGTTACAACTACTGTTGATACAATACAACTTTTAGATTAGAAATGGCTATTGTATTATAACTACACTTTATTGATGATATATAATATATTTCAGAAAGTTGATAGATTGGATTAAGTGACTACACAGACATAACTTGCCGCCTTTAATTATAACCGTCTTTTTAAGGTAATGTGATACATCATATTGTATTGTATTTGATGTTCTAAGGCACATTTAACATGATATTAATATGGATATGTGATTCATGCATAGGAGTTTTGCGTTAGGGATGTCGCCTACAATATCTACAGAGCTATTGATCACTTGAGACAATGTCATCTATATCTAATGATGGTGTTATAGGTCTTGGAAGCACTTAACCCCTATTTATAATGATTGGTTGGATTTCTTGGTATCATTTTTTGGTTTTGCGCTGATGACAAACTTGAAGTTTTGTAGTTAGGTACATGTTCTGGAAATCACAAATTTGGCCTAATTGGGAGAAAAGTAGTTTCATGGCAGTGATGACAATGGGGGAAGAGTTGTTTCATGGCAAGGCAATAATAATGCAGTGATGATTTTTTATATATTTGATTCGAACATTGGTAGAAGAGTTATTTCATGGCAAGGCGATAATGTATCTATCGAACAACATATGTTGTATTTCGTCCACATGCACAACGCAACCATTGGGAACCTCTTCTCTCGCATGTCCGAAAATATGTGAATCTGAGCCTTCTTTTGATCATTCATCTAGGAAAATTTGTTTTATATTAATGGTTTTTTGTTTGTAAATTTTGAAGCGCTAAAAAGGTTATTTTTGTGGTACGAACTTGAGATTAACATAATGGCCATCAGCAGAGATGCAAGCAACTGGTTCTTAGAGGCCTGCGTGGATATATTTGTGTTTTGCAGACAAGCAGATGGACATACATATAGTTGTATTTTGGCACTGTCATAGTTGGAAACATGATCTGCAGAGCTATTGTGGAATGTGCCTATTTTAGCATGGTTATTATCTTGGGGATTATTAGAAGCATTAGGACTTCATATGCGTCATGGTTGGTCCAACAGAGGTATTTGTTTGTTAGTAGTATTTTTTGAATTTAGATTGTTGTCTTTAATTTCCATTTACTGAAACAAGTCGACAACATCATGTCCATTATATGATATGAATAGGTTCATCAAATGAGTCGACTTCAGAGTTTTTCCGATTCAACGTTTGTCTTTTAAAGAATGTGTTTTATGAAAATTATGTGCAAGTGTGTCTCTTGTGATTCAAAGAAGTGTTTGTTAATAATGTGTTTGGTAAATTATGTTGAATTATGTCTTTGTGGGTGTTTGAGTGCACTTTGAGGCTGCAAGCAGATTCCAAATGATTCACGGTTGATGATAGATGGTTGGTGCTGTTACAGGTGCTATTGAGGCTTCTCCTGTAGTCATGCTACTACAAAGAATGATGTTGAAATATCCCTAAATTTAGGAATGCAGGCAAATCATATTTCTGCAAAACATTGATCAATTTAGTCTGCATTATCCCATGAATTGAGAATATATATATATATATATATATATATATATATATATATATATATATAATATTCAAATATGATTTATGCCTTTGAAATCTATTTACTAGTTATAATGTAAATATGATTTTGGGCCCATAATAACTATATACAATATTTTGCTTCCCAATGCCCGATATTAAATAATAATGTATTTCAAAATTAATGATAACCTTGACCATTAGTATTCAATAACCAGCAATGGTTATTGAACTACCCAACCAATAATGACAGCCCAAATAAAACTTTTAGAATCTCAATGTAAACAGAAGACGAGAAATCAAATAATTCATTATATAAACCTTTTTTTGCTCTTCTTATTTTCACACATCCGACATCATTGAAGAAGGAAAACCAACATGAGTTCGAATGATGCTGTCCATACCCAATAAAGTTCAGTTGTCCTGCAACCAACTTCAGATGTTCAACAACCAACTTCCGATGTTCAACAACCAACTTCACATGTTCAACAACCATTTGAGGCGCAACAAGTCCAGGCCGAGGAAGCTGTCCAGAGCCTACACACGGTTGCAGTTCAAAGAAGACGGACCAGGAGGAGAAATAATAGATCAAGAAGGATACGGAAGAAATGTACGTTCGATTCAGATGATGAAGACTTAGCACCAATTGGTTGGAGCAACTTCATGTCGTTCAGGCCTTTTAGATTTGACTATTAGGAGTTTTATTTTTACTTGTAACTTTGGCTTCTAAATTGAGCACTTTGAATGATATGGATTTCAATTTATTTTAATGAAATTATCATTGCTTTTATGATTTCCATTTATGTGTTATATAGTTTTAATCGTCTGTGTAAAAATTTGACTATTACATAATTCACTGATTCTGCAGAAGAGTTTGTTGAACGCATGCATGTGCTTCCATGTTAACAAGTTCAAAGTATCTCATATAACTAACACCAATAAGTATGAAATATTGAAGTTATAATGTGTTTGAAGAAGGATTTACAAAGTTCTAAAGTTGTTGTCATTAAATTGTTAAAAAAGATCAAGTGATTTACAAAGTTGTTCTAAACACCGTTCTTCTCCCTCCTCTCAATTTGGTTTTGGTCATTAAATTGAATGAAGTTTTTTCTGAAATGTATGATATTGTAATGAAGTGATCTATAATGATTGGTTACATTTTAGATGCTTGTTATGTGAACTAATTAAGTATTGTCAATTTAATTTGTTTGAAAGTGATGTTAATTAGTTGCTTTGTTTCAGGTGGTATAGGGTTAAATGTTGATGGTTGATGCAGTGCTACATCTTGTGGAAAATGCTCAAGAAGATGAACTCATTCAAGGTGACATTTAGTATTTCAATGATATTACACTAATATTAACGAATGCAATTAAAATCTCAATCAAATGTGAATAGATTTTTTTCATTTAGAATTGTTAATGTTTGAAGGTGATGAAGTGGAAGGCAATGTGGAAATTATGATATGGAAGACAAGGTGGAACCTTTGCAAATCAATGATACTGCCTTTCGTTGAATTTTTCAGTATTTTTTTTTTTCGTTTTCCACTCCGATTCATCATAGTTTTCTTCTTTTGTGGTTTATCCTAAAATCCAGATATGTTATATTTGTATATATCTGCGTCTAATGTTTTAATTTTTAGGTTTTTTGTTCTAAATTTTTGTGTTTCTTCCTGCTCAGATCTGCAATGATTTGTTGTTGTTGCTTCTACTGCTAAGTTTCTTACTCATATCTGTTTTGGTTTTTTAATGATGTGTTTTTCTGAAACCTTTTATCAAATATCTTTTTCATCTGACACAAGTTTCTGTTGTTGATGTGGTTGATGTTGTTAATGTTTGAAGGTGATAAAGTGGAAGACAATGTGGAAATTATGATATGGAAGACAAGGTGGAACCTTTGCAAATCAATGATACTGAAGAAGGTTTGTCAAATATACTGCCTCTGTATTGCTACTATTCACATTAATAATATTTATCAGTAGTTTTTTCTCCTGACATGGAATTTGTTAATCACCTTTCAGGGAGAGGGGAGAATGCACCCACCAATATGGTTAAAGACAATGGTATACGACAGAAAATAAGTACTCAAGGTGAGTTATTAATTAACAACCTTAGTTTTCTTGGACAAGCTTTTTATGGAGCTTTTATATTAATTAACAACATTATTTTTCTTGGACAAACGTTCTATGGAGCTTTTCAGGTCTACCAAAGTGTGTTAAGTTTGGATAATCAATTGCAAATTTGTTGTTATAGACTTAGGATATAGTTACATGTATAATGAGGAAGCTGGCTGGTCTTACAGATATAATTTACTTTTGTTTGTAGATATCAAACAGGAGGAATTTTCAAAGAAATGACATTTGTGTCAATGAGGGAGTTATATCTTAAAGTTGGAAAACATAATCAATATATTTTCTAATACATAGCCAAGACTCTCATAATAATTATCATTTTGTTGTAACTTACAGATGTACAAGGATTAATAGTTTGTACTTCAAAACAATATTAAACATGTTGTTTGTTTGATTTTACTTGGATCTCCATTTGATGTGATTTTGTACATCAAAAGAGTAATGTATCAGAACTGCACAATAATCAGGTACCTGTCCTAACTATTCTTGCTCTCCCATCTAATTAATTTTATAATAATTTATTTATGTTCTAATACCTACCCCTATTAGCTACAGTTCACGACAGTAAATAGTTGTCTAATCATGAACAATAATGATGCAGGCTAGGTAGGTTATAAAGCCAAGGAAAGATTGGTCTAATCTGAAGGGTTTTTAAAAATAGAGTGTCATAAGATATTAAAGAATAATAAAGGTAATATCATGCAATATAATTGTCATTTCAATAAATATCAAGTAATATAATAGTCAAATCAATAAATATGAATTAAGACCTCAATTAATTAAATATTAATTAATATCAAATAATTTTTATTATATTAAATAATATAATAAAAATCTATAAATATAGTCATTAGTTAGACTTACTTTTAGTATTCTATCGAATTTGTTTTTCATAATGAAGTTAAAAGTAATATTGGGCTGAGTTGGACAAAGGCCCAACTTTATGTAGTATAAATTGGTATTCATTCATAGTAAAGAAAACCATAACAAGGTATGGTTAGGGGCATTTGTTGGAACTGTACATTAAACAAACACTCCATGGAAACAGCGAAACCCATTTCATCTTCAAGCCGGTAAGCTCTTGATTTTCCTGTCAAGTTATACAAAAACATGTTTTTGTTTTATACCTCATCAATGTTTCAAAGTATGACATTTGTTTTTTATTTCAGATCTTTCTCAGACATCTCAGCAACAGAGGAACGAATTGAACAATATGTTGACAAAGTTGTTGAAGTGCGTCAAGAGGTAGAAGCTACATCGAGAAATGAAAAAAATGGAAAAGCACATGCAACTGCTCTTGATAGATGGAAAGTACGCAAGGCTGCTAAAAGGGGTGTGAACAAAGACATTATTGTGAAAAAATCATCCTTTGGTGAAAGTTCTAAAGTTAATGAGTTTGCTGAAAACAAGTTTAACAGGTACCATGTTATTTTTGCGTTAGGGTTAGGTTTTGTAAATGCATGCAGTATTTCATGATACATTTTCGGTTTGGTCATGTTGCATCTATAAATGACATTTTCGTTAGAGTTATGTTTATCAATGACATTTTCGTTGTGTTTGGGTTATTTACTTTGTTATTATTAGTTCTGCATGTTGAATGTTATGTTTTGTAATTTGTTTCTGAATGTTTTGAAGGGAAGGAAACATAGTTGACGAAGAAAATGAGGAATCGAAAAGCGAACAACACAACGGTGAGAAAGACCAGTCTGATGATGACGACTCAAATGAGGAAGACTTGGAGAAAGAATCTGAAGATGAAAAAGAGGTGGTATTTTACTGCGAAAAGGAAATTTCTTTTGGTTATAAGGCTCAGAAAAATGTTCTTGTAAGACCACCTAACTCAACCTATTTTCTAAATCATATGTATGTTACAAAATTGATATTGAGTGGTTTTAAATTTAAACTGTACAACATTTTCCAAGGGAACCTCACAATGAATTGTCTATTTTGGGATCAAAAAGAAATATTAATAGTTGATGAAGATACTGCTAATACTTACTCAGGAAACATTCACTGTGCAAAGCGAAACGGAAAAAATTTGAAAAAGGAAAAGTTTATAGGGACCGGGTGGTATGAGTACGCTTAAAAGAAGAAATTACGAAGAGGTGATAAGCTTATTTTTTGATACATACTGTCTGTCCAGAAACCATGTATGTATGTCTGTTAAACCGTTGATGGTCTTGAAAGAACTAATGTGTAGCAGTTAATGAATAATAGGTGGTGCAGTTTTAGTTTTGTTTTTGTATTTGTAGTTGAACCTGATTTGAATTTGCAGTAATGTTTTGGTTTGATTTTATGAAATAGGTGGGGTGTTGTTATGTGTATGTTGGTTTTTTGATTAATGTTTTGTTTCGATACATTTTATCAACAGAAAATTACAAAGACTAAACATTTTATGCTGCTTATAATCTCAACACGTTACAAAATAAATTATTAAATTCTATTTCTTTAAAATAAAATATTATTGTAAGTATTTAATTATAAATATTCTATACATGCAGAATAAATTATTAAATTCTAATTCTTTAAAATTAAATATTATTGTAAGTATTTAATTATAAATATTCTATAAAAATTGAATAAATTGAATAAAAAAGAGTGTAAAATTTGTAACATTTTTTTTAACCTAAGGTTTTATAAGGACAATTTCTTCTTTTTAAATTTATAAAATTATAAAAGTTAATATTTTTAACAATCGACTATTTTACTTAATTGACGTCTAAAAAATAAAAATTTATCAATAGACAAATAAAAATTATATGAAAAAAACAAGATGTTGAACAATTGATATAATATTTTGAAATTTTAAAAAATTAATGCATCGGGAAAATTATAATTTGACAATTTTTAATATTCTTTTCTTTTAACTTATGTTTGTATAATTCGATAATTAACTTTCTAAAATATTTAATAGATTTGAAAAAAGAACATACAATTATTTGTATGCATGGAAAAAAAAAATTATTGTTATAAACGGATATTACTTAACTACTGATGCAAATATTGAAAAATAGAAATTTATCAATTTTTTTATGAACGGACATAACTTTAATTTTGATTAAATTTTTTGTACATAACAAAAAAATATTATTGTTATAAAATGGCACGACTTTAATTTTTATTCAAATGTTTTTCTATACGAAAAAATACTATTGTTATAAACGGACACAACTTTAATTTTGATTCAAATTTTTTTATATATCAAAAAAATACTATTCATTTAAACGGACACAACTTAAATTTATATTCAACATAAAAAAATATTGTTGTTTTCAAAAGGCATAACTTTTATTTTCATTTAAAATTTTTATTTAACATCAAAAACTACTCTTATAAACGGGGACAACTATATTTTTGATTCAAATACTTTTATATACGCAAAAATACTATTGTTATAAACGGGAATTACTTTAATTTTGATTCAAATTTTTTTATATACAAAATAAATGCTACATGTTATAATCCGCCACAACATTTTCTTATACTTACCAATACAAATTTGTAATTTCAATCATATTTGTTTTTATATTTTTACTTCTTTTCTTTTCAATTTGATTAACAAATACGCGTCCATCACATAAAATTTTCGAACAGACAGATCCGTGCGAACGCACGGTTACTAGTTTTAAATACTAAAGGAAGTACAATGTCACCGACTTTTGGCCGTCCTCTTAAAATAAAACGTTACCTAATGTGTCAAACACGTTATACATAAAGTCACTAAGTACGTTAACACCAACAACAACCCTCGCAACGCGACACAACGCAACATATGCTGCTCATTATAAATAACTCCCACATGCTTGTAATATCGAAAACAACCAACCTAGTATTCTTTTTTCTATCACCACCACCCAGACAGAGAGAGACATACATACATAGTTCATTCACTTCCTTTTCTTCGCATTGAAATGGCAACAACACAATCTGAATTGGGGCATCCTAACAGAGCCTATGGTTGGGCTGCTAGAGATACTTCCGGTGTTCTCTCACCTTTCAATTTCTCTAGAAGGTTCACTTCACTTGTATCACATCTTCATTACTTTAACGCATCTTTTTTAATCATTTATTAGTATTATTTTATACCAATAATTGATTTTATTTGATTGAATTTCAGAGAAACTGGAGAAAAAGATGTGGCATTCAAAGTATTGTATTGTGGGATATGTCACTCTGATCTCCACATGGTGAAAAATGAATGGGGCGTTTCCACATATCCACTTGTTCCAGGGTATGCTTTAAACAATCATCACATATTTTAGATTTCTTTAAAATCCCTTTCTATTACAATTTCATTATAACTGACTTTTGCATCCATCATGACTACAGGCATGAGATTGCTGGTATAGTGACAGAAGTGGGAAGCAAAGTAGACAAATTCAAAGCTGGAGACAGAGTTGGAGTAGGATGCTTAGTTGACTCGTGTCGTACCTGCCAAAATTGTGAGGAAAATCTTGAGAATTATTGCCCCCAATTTACACTCACGTATGGTGCTAAACATAGTGACGGAACAATCACTCATGGAGGCTACTCAGACTCAATGGTTGCTGATGAACATTTTGTGATCCGTATTCCTGATAGCTTACCACTTGAAGCCGCTGCACCTCTCCTTTGTGCTGGTATCACGGTCTATAGTCCTCTTAGATATTTTGGACTCGATAAGCCTGGACTTCATGTAGGTGTTGTTGGACTTGGTGGGCTTGGTCACATGGCGGTTAAGTATGCCAAAGCTTTTGGTGCTAATGTGACTGTTATTAGTACATCGCCTAACAAACAAAAGGAAGCAATAGAACACTTGGGTGCTGGCTCATTTCTGATAAGCCGCGACCAAGATAAAATGCTGGTATATTATATATAGATCCAAATTATGATTCTCAAAAATTTGCAATTGTAATGAACTATTAACTAATAAGGTTAAGAATTTTATAGGCTGCAGTGGGTACTTTAGATGGTATCATTGATACAGTTTCGGCGAATCATCCAATTGTACCTCTAATTGGATTGCTGAAGTCTCATGGAAAACTTGTACTGGTTGGTGCACCAGAGAAGCCTTTGGAGCTTCCAGTCTTTCCTTTACTTCAAGGTAAGCAACTATCATATATATGAGAAATATTTTTATTGATCTCTTGTTTGATTAGAATCGATAACATTTTGATGATGATAACATTGATTGGCAGGGAGAAAGTTGGTTGCTGGAAGTGCAATTGGAGGGTTGAAAGAGACTCAGGAGATGATTGATTTTTCTGCTAAACATGATATAAAACCTGAAATCGAAGTCATTCCTGTGGATTATGTTAACACTGCAATGGAGAGACTTCTCAAAGCAGATGTCAAATATCGATTTGTGATTGACATTGGAAACACTTTGAAACCAAGTTCTTAAATTTTGCAATACTTTAGTTGGTAATTGTTTTTTGTTCCTGTATGCAATAAGTGTTTTTCATAGTAGACATAGAATATCTGCTGTTGAAAATGATAGAGATTTGCAAGATTTACATCTATGAGAATGAACAATGTAAGCTTTTTTTTTGTTTGAACCCTTCCTTTAATATTTCTGTGATTTCAAGTATAGTAATGCTATGAATATTAATTGAGTGAGTATCGAATATTGCTAAGCGTTAACATGTGACATTTCTTGACAGTAAGATATTGAATGGCATCACTGAAAAGAATCTTTTATTATTATTTTAGTAAAAAATCATACGAGTACAAGAGCCTATAGGACTATTATATACACACCATGATACTGACTACCTCACAGAAAAATAGTGTAACAGAATCTCTAATATAATAACTACCAGTATTAAAGTAAAGGTTTAATAAAATACAAATGAAAATACATTAGACTTTAACACCCCTCAAACTAGAGTGGATACAGTGCAAGTCCAGTTTGGACACTAGAGTAGAAAATGGACTAGCATGAAGTGATTTTATAAATATGTCAGCAACTTGATTGGCTAAATTAATGGGCTGGAGATTAATCGACTTGTTAAGAACTTTATCCTGGACTAGATGGAAATTCATCTCAATGTGCTTAGTTTGCTTGTGAAAAACATGATTGTTTGCAATGTGTATTACGCTATGGTTGTCACAAAAATGGTGATCGGTTGAGGATGCATAATTTGAAAGTCTTGAAGAAAAAAAGGGGGTCATTGAGCCTCACAGCTAACCTTTGCTAAAGCTTTATATTTTTCCTTGGAGGAAGATCTTGAGACAACCGATTGCTTCTTGCTTTTTCAACAATGATTGGGGAGCCCATGTAAAAATAGAAGCTGATACCTTTATTAGAAAAATAGGGTTTACCAAAATAAAGAATGTTATTTGGCCCTTTTTTTCCACGTGTAAGTATATATTAATTTGTATTTTTATTTATAAATCAATTATATACATATTATTAATTATTCTGAATGTTTATGCAGTAACCATTGGCAATTAATTATTATATGCTTGAAGCAAAATATTATAGTTATGCTTTGCTCTATGCACAATACCCTTAAAGAAGTCATGTTAAACACTTTGTGTGGATAAGTGGTATTAGCTTTTATTCAAATGTGGCCTTTAGTTTTGAATAGTTTTTATGAAAGTTTAATTTTTACCGACATGTGTAGAGCAATGGAGGGATATAATACAATCAAACATAATGTAATTGGTAAAAAGTCAAGGATTCTTTCCCCAAAAGTAAGTATTCCTTGTACTTTTTGATATTCTTTTATTTGTGTGTATTAATTAGTAACTATATAAACTTTTTTTTTTTTTTTTTGCGTTCGAGAAAACAACTCAATGGCTAGTCTTGTGGATATTGTATTATGAAACATATACATGATATTGTCACCGGAGACATTACAAATGGATGGACCAAGCATAAGGTATTAGCTTAATCCATATACATGTAATTTATGTATATTTCTTAAGTTAATGTTCTTGTTGTTTTCTCACCATAATTTAAACTTTGTTCTAATTATAGGAGTTTAGTGACAAAACACCATTCTCTAAAGAAGATATAGAGGATATCCGATCAATTTGGGCTGGTGTCTTCTTATCTTGTCATGAATGTCAACAACAATAATTTTTCTTTTGTTATAAGTTGACTTTGTACATATAGAGGTTTTGACATTTTCATGTGCAAAACTCTAATTTTTATATTATGTGTTGATGACAACAATCTAAATTTGTATATTTGGTCTTACCATAATGTAAATTTGTAATTTTGTATAAAAAGGGATTACCAATTTTGTCATTTGTTTCTGATTTGGTATTTTGCAACAATTTTATAGTTTCTGCATGTGTACAAAATGATACATGTCTTCCGGTAAAATGAGGATAAAAAAAATTATATAGAAATAATATTGATTAAGCACATAAGTTAAAGTCAAAAGTCGACGTACAAACATAGCTTATCATCTCGTTTATTGAATAAAATCGAGAGATATGTTACGCGTGTTAGTTAGTTTTGAAAATTAAAATATGCTATTGTTAGGGATCTAACCATTGACCTTTTTCATTTTAACCTTGGCTTTATAAATACCGAGGGGTAAAGTTCCCACTTCTCATGTCACCCTTCGTTACATCGGCATTGTAACCGAAGTGAAATCCATTTCGTGTTCGACATAACATGTGTTATTTGTAGTAGTGTGAGTACTTCGCTACGAACTTTGCATGAACTTACAAGGTCTTCTCTCTAGGTCTAGTTAAGACATATTAAGTATTAACTATTCTTGGATGTCTCTAGGGACGTGTCTGGTGTCATATCCCAAATTTTTTACCACTGAGATTTCCCATCATTGTGCAAATCATCATCACAATATGGATGTACCTTCATACCTCATCAGTCTCCTCAAGGATTGTCGAGCATTCACTACAATTAAGCATTAGGGTTTTAAGCCATCTCAGAGCCTTAGACAAAGGATCAATCAAGGAATGACATGATCTTCAACTTTTCTAACCTCTCAAACACACATAAAGGATCAAGAGGACTCCCACATCAGGAATCAAGCACAAAGTTGCAACATTCCAAGTGGATCCAACCTCAAGATCGCCAGTGTCACCAAATTAGGGTTTTGGTCGACTGAGGCCTTCAGATGAAAATATTCCTCTGGGCATGAGCCAATGCTTCAAAACACAACCCAAGATACTCTAAGGGACCTCATGGACCCAATCATCAAGTCAATTTGACCTCAGGGGATGCATTCACCAAAAATCAGGAATTAGGGTTTCTTGACCTAATTCACCCCTAAGTTGACTTTTGGGACAAAACATGAGCCAAGACCTCAAGATATGATTTGAGGGTCTCTAATAAACCACATTGATCCATTTGTAACAATGGATTGATCCAAGAAGCTTGACTCACAAGTTTCATTTTCATCAGGACCACAATTAGGGTTTCGAGGAAAAAGTCAACTGAACCTTTGACTTTTGGCCTAGACATGCTCCCAAACCTTGGCACATAATTCAATACACCCTATAACACCTATGGAACATATCCATCAAGTTTGATTTAGATCAAGGACTTGATTTCACAAAGGATCGCAGAGTTTGGAATTCATCTGATAAAAAGTCAACTGTGCACAAAAGTCAAGTTTGACTTTTTGAGATTTTTCACAATTATGGTTCCTTGACCCTAAAACAATGTTAATATGTGATTTGAATCATCATTCATCAAGAAAAATCAAAGAAAGTGGGATAACTTGTAAAAGGGGTAACCATAAAAACTTAGAATTTTTCTAAGTTATGGAACAAAGTGGCTAGGGTACCAACTTCCAAGGATCATAACTTGAGATCCAAGCAACCATTTTGGATGGTCCAAAGATGAATTTGTAGCTCTCATGGCATACTTTAAAAGTGTCAACTACACCTCATTCCAATTCCTCATGGATTTTGAGTTACGGAGTGATCAAAATGGCTGAAAACACAAAAGTGACATTTTCCCAACACTTAGTGAAATTTTCACTAAGTCAGAATCTGCTTCACTTTTTCCAAAATGTTGAGGCATTTTTCAACCAAATGCAAGTTGCTTCAAAACCAAAGTTGGACATCACATTAAAGTAGGGTACATCAGCTTTCCAAAGTGACCAAGAACTCCATCAAATTCCATCTGAGCTAGGAGTTATGACAGTTGCAACATGCCTTGCTGCAAACTGTCTTGGCAAGGCAGATTGTGCATTAGGGCTCGATTTGGTTAATTTGTGCAAATGATAAACAAGTTTATCCATCTGCACACCTCATGGGGAGACCAAGGAGGAACAAACACTGATCCATAAGCCTCCCAAGTCTTTGGAACTACATATAGCACTACTACAAAAAACCCATTTAACAACGGTTGGAAATGACATATAATGACGCAGGCGAAGGCGTTGTTATGTAGAGTGTTGTTGTATATGCGGTACGTACAATGACGGCCCAGTAACCGTTGTAATAAAATGGAAAACGCGCTATGTAACACCCCAGTTTTGGTTAGTTTTATTTAATCGAGTCGTTCTGATTATTTTATTATTATATTATTTTATTTTTGACATTTATTTGGAAATATATTATTTTTCATTGTGATTATATTTTATCGCGTTTTAGGAGCGTTTGCAAGATATTTGAGTATAGGGGTATTTTGGTCATTTCATTTAATTTCTTAAGTTAGAAAACATAAATAGAAAGAAAAAGAGAGAAAAGTAGTAAGGAAAGAAAAAGAAGAGAAGAAAAAGAGAAAGAAAGAAAGAGAAGAGAAAGAAGAAAAGAGAGAAAAACTTGGAAAAGAAGAAAGTAATCCAACCGACTTTTCAAACACGATTAAATCGGGTAAGGGTGTGAAACTCGATTATCTTATGCTTGTGTATGATTATGTATGGGTGTGTGTGAATGTTTGTGGTGTTCTATAGCTTTTCGAATCTAGGTCGGAAGAGAGAAATCGAGGTTTTCGCGGTTGAAAATCGGTGTAAATGTTGTAGAATACTTGTTACCATGATTGAGTTATGTTATGATTGCTATGTGTTGGTTTGGAAGTGTTTTGGTGGGGAAAATATGGTTTTGGGGTGTGTAACAGCGCTGCTGGGTTTTTCTGAATTCACAGGTTCGCACTGCGAATCCCCTAGCGAAGGGAAAAGCGAGCATTCGCTGGCTATTCGCACTGCGAAGGGGAAAGCGAGCATTCGCCAGAGACTCGCACTGCGAACTTTACCTCATTTCAGTTCTGACTTGGTTCGCCAGACGTTCGCACTGCGAATGGGGCAGTGAACCAGTGTTGGCTAGGCATTCGCCAGAGACTCGCACTGCGAACTGTAGGCTATTTTCCTTTCTGCCATGGTTCGCTGGGGCATTCGCACTGCGAATGAGGAAGCAAAGGACTCGCTAGGAGCTTCGCATTGCGAACATGACAGCTTTTCCCAATTTGTTTTCTTTATAACTTTTGATCCGTAAGTCGGTTTGATGCGTTGGAAAGCTTTTGACATGTTCTTTCTTATTAAAATGGTTTTGAGATTGTTGACCGATTTAATTATGTCGAGAATTTGGAATAGTGTCGTTTTGTCGACTTTTACCGTATTAATTGTGCGTAATTGAGGTGTTATCATGCAATGTGCTGGTGATATATGTTGTTTGACTTGTGTGCTGATTATATGAGGTGAATGCATGTGTTTAAATGTTGTGATAAGGGTTTGTGGCCTTATGGCAATTAAGTGCATTGTTTTGGGCTTGAGTGTAAAGCATGATTATTGTTGAGTGAGATGATTGCATATATGTGTGCATTTGAATGTCATGATTCATTGTATGCCAAGCATCATGATATGCATTCTTGTGATGTCGTGTGCCCTAGTGGGTGTGAGCGACGAAACGATTCCAAAGGGAATCCACTATAACATCGCGCGCCTTATACAAAGAGGACCTAAAGCGATGATTTTAGACGATCGTGCGACTTATACAAAGAGGACCTAAAGCGATCGGATTGTGCGCCTTATACAAAGAGGACCTAAAGCAATCCATAAATGTCGTGCGCCTTATACAAAGAGGACCTAAAGCGACGGGGAACATCCTTTGCCCGACGGGGAGTTACACTAAGTAACAAGCGATGATTCCAATAGTTCCTGAGTGAACTAGTGTTGAGATGATGAATGGATGGTACCGCATTGCATTGCATAGAGTCGTTGTGTCGGTCTCTGTGTGTCGCTCCCGGGATTTTCATCCAAGTACAAACGCGAAAGTGGCACCGAAACAGAGTCGCCAGCAATGTGTATTTATCCCAAGAGAGGGAAAGGAAACACCGCATAAACCTGAAGGAAAGGATAGAGCATGGTCTTGCAACCAAAAGAATGGGTAAGGGAGTAGGTTACGCGAGAGGAAGGTATTAGCACCCCCTCGCGTCCATCGTACCCGATGGGATCCACGCTTGCTTGTCTCGATCAAAGGGTGTAAGAAAAGATACTGGAAAAAAGGAACTGGAAAAGGAATGGAAATAGAAAGAGAAACAAATGTAGGGAAAATAAAAGAAGTGCTCGAATGGGCCCTACCCCACTGCCTACGTATCTCATCGGGAGCATGAGAATCAGAGCGACGTAGTTCCCCTCAACGAGGGTCGCTTTGTTTGTGTTTTTTAATGGAAACGTCAACGTTCGCGTCCTAGCAGTTTCGGTGTTGCAGCTCGCTGTAGGGAGACTTAGGCGTTACCTGTTTGCAGTAGAACGGAAATGATGAGTCCTTAAGGAAAAGAGTGAATGAGATGAGAAAAGAATTGTTGTTTATTTGTTTTGTTTTAAAAAGAAGTATTTTGATTATTTTTGTTTTGTAACATGTATTGTATTTAAGTCCTTCATATAGGATCGAATGCCTCGCACGTCGACCCAAGATGGGGCATATGCTAAACATTCCAAGGAAGTGTGAGAAGATCCCCCACTTCCTTGTTCCCACATGAAAGGCTTAAATACAATAAGTGTTATGCCTTTATTAAGTGTTTTGTTGGTTAAGAAATGAAGAAATGGTTTTATTATTTGTACCTTCAACAAGTATTGCATTTAAGTCCCTCATACAAGATCAAATTTTTAACACATTGACCCAAGATAGGCTATATGCTATACATTCTAAGATTATAAGAGAAGACCCCTTATAATCTTTTCTTTATATGAAAGGCCTAAATGCAATAAATGCCTACCTTTATTAGATGTTTTGAAATTTCTTTGAGATGAGAAGAGAGACTCAAGAGAGGAGAAAGGTAAAATCTAATGTGGGGACTAAGACTCACCCTAGTGTTAGCATGCTTGGAGATCCTATGGTTAATGAGGTTTAAGAAACCTAATCCTAAAAGGAAGAAGGAAGTCTACCTAATGTTGTCATGCAAAGTTTAGTCCTATATTATGTTTTCTAACCTATCTAACTTGGACAAGTTAGAATAGGTGTCCTAAGGAAGAAGACAGTTAAGCTAACAACAAACAATGCAATGATATGAGATATCAAAGCAGATGAAGAAAGAAAAGAAGAGGGATGTGATTAAGATCACATAAGCGTCAACATCGGTCGATGTGAGCTAATGACAATGAGTGGGGATTCGATTGCAGAACCCTATTCCACTTGGACCGACTCGATAACAAGAGAAAGTGGTGTTCAAAGCTTCAATCATGTAATGAGAGCTAAGAACGACTCAACTAGAATAATGGGGGTTGATTGCGAACCCTGCCTTCCGTCGATTGCCTCCTTAGAGGTCTTCAGCACAAGGGGACATGGGAATAGGATGCCTCTTAGAGGTCTTCAGGCACAATATTAAACAATCACAAACAGAGCCTCCTTTGAGGACTTCCATCATTGCCGGCCAAGTGGCATGGACTCCTAATCCTACTTCTCATGGCATAAAAAGGAAAAATGCTGAATTAGTAAAAGAGAAGAGAAGTGATACCGAACGGATATCAATCCGTAGCAACGCACGCGAAGTATACGCAAATCGACAATCTTCCAATAACCTAGCATACATGAACAAAGGTGTCAGAAAGTGGAAAGGATCCGTGAAAGACATAGAACCAAATGCTCTTAAAAAAAACAATAAAACAAGGCCATAAGCCACAAACAGCAGCAACAACAGCGCTCCAGCACCTGCATAGCTGTAAAAACCGTCAACAAGCAAAAACAGCCTATAACAGCTATTATTTCCAGAACAGGGCAGGTATGTATGCAACCAGACAGAATATCAACCTTTTACAGCAGACTTTGTACACAGCAGCTATGTATGTAGCAGCTTCTACATTTATTCAATTAACTAATGTACAAGAAGGGTCATACCTCAATGGGATCAAACAATCATTATCAAGGGAGCATGCCTCATCAAAACCAAACAAGCCTTGTTAATATCTAAAATGTTAGCATAAAACTCCAAGCTATCTCACAAAACAAAATAAAATGGTTAGTACACCAATATAATTCATGTATGCAAATGAAATGTATGGAATATAAATATGGTCAAAACCATGCTTAAAACCCTAACGATTAATATACGATTCAAAGGATAGAATGAGCATTTTAGTGAACGTACTATGAACACAAATTAAAGACCAAAAATCCCTACTAAGATCAGAACTTGAAGCCTACTAATCATCCAAGAGAGTTCCAACGGAATCGACCAAAGTAAACTTGTAAATCCGCATGAAATTCGAAAGAATTAAGAACTAATTTCATAAAATCCAATGACATTTCATGAGTACAAATCAAGCCTACACCTAATCAAGCTTTTAAAGATCAAGAATTAACGTTGAATCATTCATCATGTCAAGATTGAATCAAAACAAGGAGAATTAACAAGGACATGTCAAAAATCCTAATTCTCATCTAAATCAACATTTAATCAAATTAAATCTAAAAACTAGCAAAAAAATAGAGGAAAAAAATCATCGAATCAGAAATTGACATATCAGTATTCACATAAAATTTTATCAAGAAATCCTCAAGAAATCATTGAAAAATTAATAGTTATCAATTGGAAATCGAAAAGAAATTCAAGAACAGGAAATTGAATGGGTATATGAACTAGATTTAAGGTGTGGTTAGCAAACAAGAGGCCCAAGGCCTGATCAACGTCAGTAATGCACAAACAAATAATAAAAAAACCCAAGAACAAGTTCCGACCCAATTTATCATTCTATGACCTAATAATTTAACATCCTGCAAGAACATACTCTCACTTTCTCGCCGTCTTCCATCTCAATTCATTGCATTCCTCTCTCACAAGCACACAACATAACGATTACACAACATGAATCCTCTCCAAAAACACATCAAACTCCTAAGTTTATCATCGTTTTCACCTATTTCACTCTAATCACTAGAATCGATAACTAGTACATCAACGCGATCGGAATCAGAAGAGGAAGAGATCCTTTACCTGCGATTTGCACCGTGTTGGAGGATTCAGGTATCTGATGTATCACCGCGTTCACGTTCCACTTCTTCTTCGCATTCCTTGTTGTGTTGAGCCGTTGTTACTTGCCGTGTGTGTCTCTTTGTTGTTGCTGTATTCTTCTACTTCTTCTTCTCGCTTCGAAGAAATCGGAGACAGAGAATCAAAAGGAGTCTTGGTGAATTGGTGAAGATGATCTGAATTTGGAGCAGTTGCGAGCTTCCTGATTTCTGCCGGTTGTGGATCGATGAAGATGATGCGAATTGCCGGAGATGGTGATGTTGAATGATGTTGAGGTTGATAATTCTTGGCTGAATGTTGCAGGTTCTCTTTGGATTTTGAAATGAAGAAGATTGATCGGAGAATTGGCGAAGTGGTTAACGGTTTCAAACGGCGAAGAATGAAAATTGAGAATTGATGAAGAGTGTTGAAGGTTGATGATGAGAGATGAAGGATAAGGTTGATAGATATTCCGAGAATGAGAGAGTGAATCCTTGAAGGAGTTAGTTATGGTTCTGTTATAACTGTTATGGGTTCAGAAAATTGGTTAGGAAAATTCCGTTTCTGTTATCAGTGAAAAATGGAAAACGAGAAGTCCTGTCAGAGCTTCTTTTGGGGTTAGCTTGGATTAGTTTTCTTGTATGGAATTGTTAGGATCTTAGTTGAGAGTTCTGTATTTTTTTGTTATAGAAAATTTTGGTTAGAGGAATTGTGTTATGAAGCTGTTAGTTTTCTGCTGTAGAATTTGGTTAGGAAGGTTTTCTGTTTTTTTATTTCTATAGAGCTTTTGTAAGGTTCCTGCTATGTATTTCTTTTCTTGAGTTTTTATGAGTTTTTCTGCTACGAAAATGTGACGTGTGCATAACGTTGTTCTCCTTCAAAACATTAGAAATGATAAGAAAAATCTCTCAATCTTTTTGAATGAAGGAATAACATGTTCCGCGACTTTTCCATCCATAGCTACATTCAATGTCTTCCAGTAGATATGAAACTAGCAGTATGGAGTATTAGCTTTAAATATTGGTCATGGCCCACATTTCATTTTCTTGTTTGGCAAAATGATCGTAAACACACAATGGGCTTCAACAAGTTTTGATCCAATTGTAAGTATTATGATGAATGAATGACAAAACCAATATTAATGCATCACGTAGGAAATTGTGAATTTGGAAATGGACACAATCATAGTGAATGTGAATTAAGAATGGTTTGAATATGGTCATGGATTAAGTGAATATGGACACAAATGGTTTAGGAAATGGATTAAAAGAAAGTGATGTGGATAATGGTTTTAACAAATGGACATTGGATAATGAATGTGGATTTTGAATATGGGGTTAGTAAATGGAGCATTGGTTTGACACATGGATATGGATTTCAACAAAATGGATATGGACTGAAAATGTGAATTTTGGAATTGGATTGGATTATGATTGGGAAAATGGATGCAAAGAATTGTTTTTAGAAAATGGTTAATTGAATTTTGAGAAATGATTTCTAAGAGTGGAACAGTTTATGAGTGAATATGGATGTTAATGTGAATTGAAAATGGCTACGGATGGTTACGGAGAAGTATGTGAATATGAATGATACGGATGGAGATATGGAGGGCAGCCCTGGTACCCAATGATCTTCAGTTGACGAAATGTCCACAAACTCAAACATAAGTAAGAAACCTGATCCTCATTGATATACACTGATGAAGATAGTAGCCTGAGATGTTGAAAATGAAACAAACCTACTCCATAATACCTGATACTGTTGAGAAAACTTTGAATGAGATAACCTTGATGCCTTGAAACAGGGAAAACCAGGAACCACAAGAAAGATGCTTTGATCCCATGTCTCAGGAGCTCATGCAAATGAATGAATGAGTATCACCTAATGGATATGCAGAATGAATGCGAAACAAAAGCCAATTATTGGAGAAAAATAAGAGGGAAAATTTTGGGGTATGACAGCTGCCCCTATTCAAGCGCTGTAGACCTGAATGTCCGAAAGTGATTCTGAATGTCTGAAAGCGATTGCTTTCGGACTTTCAAGGTATATAGCGATTGAATACCAAATATAACCAAAAATTTGCTCTGGATGATGAAGAAGAAAAGGGATATAAACCCAATGACACTGCTAGATTGAATCTTCAATGAAACGCCGTCGGGGAGATCCGTCTTTTGAACAATGCCAGATGACTACTGGCTTGCCCTACTGTCGATGGACTTTCAACAATGTCTTTTTGAACGACGCCAGGTGACTACTGGCTTGCCATACTGTCGATGGACTTTAGCTGCTCTGCCAATCTGTCGTTGGACTTTCTGCCAAACTGTCGTTGGACTTCTGCCAAACTGTCGTTGGACTTCTGCCAAACCGTCGTTGGACTTTCACCAATCTGTCGTTGGATTTTAATGATTACCAAACTGTCGTTGGAATCTCAAACTTTCCATCTTCAGATGGACTTTTGCAGCTTTTACCAATTCATGTTGGATTTCCGCCAATCTGTCGTTGGACTCTAACGCTTACCAAACTGTCGTTGGAAGCTTTGCCAAACTGTCGTTGGACTTTTGGACTTTAAAGCTTACCAAACTGTCGTTGGAAGCTTTGCCAACTGTCGTTGGACTTTGATGCTTACCAAACCGTCGTGGGAAGCTTTGCCAAACTGTCGTTGGACTTCGGTGCTTACCAAACTGTCGTGGGAAGCTTTGCCAAACTGTCGTTGGACTTCAGTGCTTACCAAACTGTCGTTGGAAGCTTTGCCAAACTGTCGTTGGACTTCGGTGCTTACCAAACTGTCGTTGGAAGCTTTGCCAAACGTTGGACTTCGGTGCTTACCAAAATGTCGTGGGAAGCTTTGCCAAACTGTCGTTGGACTTCGGTGCTTACCAAACTGTCGTTGGAAGCTTTGCCAAACTGTCGTTGGACTTCGGTGCTTACCAAACTGTCGTTGGAAGCTTTGCCAAACTGTCGTTGGACTTCGGTGCTTACCAAACTGTCGTTGGAAGCTTAAAATTGCCAAATGATCACTCCACCTGCTGGAACAACATGAACAAACTGTACGCATGCCAAAAATAAATTGGACTTTGGATTGTAAATGAGCACTGCTGAGAATTACACCACCTGATGGGTAATATCATATGTTGACACCTTGCTGAAGAAGAGATTCTGTCGATCTCTTTTTGCTAGGGAATGCCTTTTGAGAGGATTTTACAGAAGACCCAACGTCTTCAAACTCTACTGGGGATAATAGATTGGGAATATCTTTTGCTGGGGAAATTCAAAATGCCCCATGCTCGGGAGAGTCAACAACTCCGCTGGGGATTATTCTTTGACAAATTTCACATGCTGAAACCTGCGGGTAATATGACACTACCACCTGCTGGCACATCCTGCCAAGAGTAAATTCCACAAGGGATGTTAGTACTAGAAGCTTCGTCTCTTAAGAGGATTTTACAGAAAACCAAGTGTTTTCAAACTCTTCTGGGGATAATATATCTAGAACATCCTCTATCGGGGAAATTCAACATGCCCCATGCTTGGGAAGGTCAACAACTTGCCTTTTGCCCCATGATAGCAGACTTATCTGGAGAAGCGCCCTAAAAGGATTTTACAGAAAATTAAGCCTCTTCAAACTCCTGGCGACTTCATTGGGGATTGACTATCAACTTTGGTATCAGCGATGCCACTCTACTGGGGAATTCGCAACCGTTATCAACACAGAAAAGCTTGTAGCTGTTGGAAGTACTGAATGGAAGAATCGACTTAATAAGCACAACACTACCCATTTGAAATTGACTTGTCAATATCAAATCGTTGCACTTAGCAGAAGTTGTGACAAAAGGGTAACATTTGGGACCCTCCTTGAACTTGACTGCCCAGGTATTCTGCATGGGAATAAGTAATTACTCGTCTAGCAGACATGATCCATGCTCTTGGAATACTTGTACCTGCTACCTGCAACAAAATAATATGCACACATGCCCCGTGCTGGATATGACTTCTGCAACAGAGAAAATCTAACTCTGAACCACCACTTGTTGGGGAGAAAAGTTTGTATACCATCTCTTGTCGGGTACATTATTAATGAAGCCTGCTGAAGACGGGGGACCACAAATACCTTGGATTGGAGTGCCCCTTTTGTTTCAAACCTTTCGGTTGATTGGCTGCATCTGCGTGAACAACAGTTTTTCTTCTTCACTTGCCCCAGACCAACATGTTCCACCAAAAGAAATCGTCTCAAGAGGATTTTACGGAAGACTTGTCATCTAAACGCCTCAATGTCTTCAAACTCTTGGAGAAATTCTTCGGATCTCGAGGTGACTGCCCCAGACCGCATGGATTACTTAGAAGAAATCATCTCAAGAGGATTTTACAGAAGACTTGGCATGCTCAATGCTTCAGTGTCTTCAAACTCTTGGAGGGATTCAATGTATCTCAACTTAGCTATTTCAGATTGTAGGGTCTACAGAGGAATTTGCCTCGAGAAGATTCATGAACAATCTCATATCACCGTGAGATATTCTGCCTCAGTGTTTTGAACCCTGGATAGGCTGACCAGTCATCTGAACGTACCACCTTCTCATGCTCTTGGGATAGCCTGCCCTAGTATGAACCTCGAGGTAATTGCCCCAGTTTGGCTGGACTCTGCAGAGACTTCTTGACGTGATTGGCCATATTGGCTACACTTTAAAGAGATGATTCGACGTGATTGCCCCAGATTGACTACGTCTTAGCACAACTTATTGGAAAAGCTCCTGCTCAACAATGTTTCCTGAGGGAGTATCACTGGATGTGACTGCCCTTCGGGAGTTTCAGGATTCTCAACTCGGCAAGATTAAGCTTCTGGACTGAATTTCCATATGTAAAGTTCTTTTGATGTCAAGAAAATGTATGCGAGCAGAAAATGTTTTAGTCTGAGAATGAAAATTCTAATGCAACACACATGTTAATCTTGAAGTTTTACTGAAAAGATGTCGCAAACCCTTTGTGAGGGGATCACAGATTAGAATACGACATTAATTTTTGAATGAAAGAATGCAATGCACATGCAATACCAACAAAGATCTTTTAGCACAACTCACAGGAGTCAGGAACGCTATCTCTTGGTAGTATGCTTTCGAAATAACCCTGCTTCAATTATGACTTTTAAGGGTTGTAACGTGGCCTGGTTCACGGTTTTGAGAAAAATGGATTTAAGGCTCAAAATTTATCGGTGCCCACCCACTCTTCGTGATGTTCTCCAGTCCTACATTCAGCTAATTCGCACAAGCGTTCGCCTCTCAAAAAGATTTTGCGATCTTTAAGGAACCCATGCATCTGATGGTTTAACACCTAATGAGGCTTTGGAGTAGCAGTCACCCCTTTCTTTTTTTTGTTCGTAGTCACACGACTTTGTTCTTGCTCGAGGATTTTTCTTCGTAATCCTTTTCGTTTTCACTTTTTCATTCTTTTTCTTTTTGATCCCTGACTTTTGCCTGGACTGATTCTTTTGAATCTTTAGATTTTGAAGTCCAGCGGGATGCCCTAACTTTTGCCTAAGTCGCTTGTTTTCAAGTTTCGACTTAGCGGGCTTTTTTTTTTCTTTTGATTTTTTTTTGAACAAATCGTGTGACACTGGCTTGTCTTGACTTTGTTGAAAGGGTTGTGACTGCCTCACTCCTTGATCGTTGATGGATAACCATTGTGGTTTCACATCTCTTGACCTCTTGACGGTGGAACGGAAGGTAATGGGTCCTCAGATGCACACTCCTTTTGAAATTTGAACGCTCGGTCAAATTAACTGACACCTACCCTGTCCCTGGGTTAAATGTGAGGGTTTTTTCATACGAAAAGAAACTCCTACTTCAAGGCTCAAAGGGGTTAACGAGGGTCTATCTCCCTTATATCTCCAGTGTTTGGGGAGTCGAAACAATGCCTGTACATCCTCAACAGAATTCTTATTCAAAAGCACACTCCTGAGATTTTTTGCGTTTTCAAATCATCATCCTCCCTCAAGAGTTTAAGCACGACAGTTGGTATTGCAATGCACATATACAAACTTATGAGTGAATACGAATGGATTACTTCAGGAAAAACATGCGCGCTTTATTAGGATTAATATAAAAAGAAAAACATATTTCATACATGCATGCAAATGTTTTGACAAACATAGAAACTACACATGAGAATGCAGTAAAGAAGCTAAATGATTGTCCTTGTTGAGGAGGCTTGACTCCGTCTGGACTTATTGATTCTGAAGATGTTTGTGCAAACTGGGTGCTCAATCTGATGAAGAAAGTTCAATTTATGGGCCACCCATCTGGTGTGATAACCTTTGAATCAATCACGTCTTTCACCTTGTCTTTACCTTTACCTCTGAAAGACTTGCAATCTTCAATTAAACGGTCAGTTGCCCCAGAATGGTAGTCATATCTGGCATTTGGCATTGAAACCCTAAAGGCAGCCTCGTCGAAGATGATCTTGATGCGACTAGCTCAACCAGTTTGAATTTGAGCAAATAAGGAAACCCGTTGCGCGTACGACATCAGAATAGGATCAAACCTCTTCTCAAGTTATTCTGGCCTTTGCCCATATGCTCTGCCCCTAGGACTCTCTTGGGGAGATGGAGTTGGAAGCTGACAAGAGGTATCTGGAGGAAAGAAATTGATAAATAAGGTTGATAGATAAGGTTGCTCGCAAAGATCTCGCATGATCTCCTGCCTACGTATCTCCATTGACTAATGAAGAATCAGAGCGACGTAGTTCCCCTCACCAGGGATGAGGATTGCTTTGTTTCCTTAACACCGCATTCTGGATTTCTGTAAGCGGACCCATCTGAGACTTCACCCGGTTGACTTCTTCTCTCAGCAGATTCTGACCGCGGGACAACGCTTGAATGTCCACCATAAAATGCCCCACCTGGGCCTTCATCTCAGTCACTTTTGCTCGGAGTTGTTCCATAACTACCCTCTGATTGTTATGAGTTGAGTGGTGGGAGAAGTCAAGTTGGCGGTTTCTGAAGAGAATACCCAGTCAGAATGATGAATCCGCTCCGGAACACCTGTTATGCACATGAGTATGAGAATGTCGTGCAGAATGCCATGTTCAAATATTTCCAAGGAATCATTATGCTTTGATTCACAAAAAATTTTTTTTAGCAGAAACATAAGAAGTGGATGGAAATGCTCAGTGGCAAGTCTCAAAGTTAATGTCCCTTGGAAATACAAGAACATGTATGCGAAAATGATGATGCAAATGCAACAGACATGGGATCAAAGCCTCCATAAATTCTGGATAAGTGCGGTGCTGATGACTGAATAAGCTCATAGGTCTGCTCTGAAGAGAATATCAGAACACCGGAATATCCGAATAATCATAATACCATAACACCAGGCTGATACTGATAAGAAATCCAAAGTACTGGGTAGGTAGAAGGTCAAGGTTACCTGCAAACCTGTAAACAACCCGTCCCTCTCACATGTGGGTGCTAAGATCCTCAGTATCTCGGGCTCTTAGGTCGAGAAATGATGATACGTTCACCATTTCTAGTTTGGCATCATCATCAATCGAGGAGGCCTCAACTGATTCTCTAAAAACAAAAGGTCCTCAGCTTCTGGCACTGAGGTCGAGAAGCAATAGTGCATTCATCCCTCGGGGTACAGTACTATCGCCAAACGAGGAGTGCCTCCACTGATTCTCTTTCAAAAAAGAAACCCCTATGCAAGTTCCAAAGTGGGCCCTCGGGTGCGAATGGGTTTGCCACAGAATGTGGTCTGCCACTGTCACCACTAAAGAGAGATGTTTCCACTAACGTCCTCATGATCGGTCACTAGAGTCGACAGCTCTCTAGATCGACATCCTGGAATACGCAAGATGTGCATGCCATGATGGGTCCCAAGATAGCCTCGTCTAGCTGTGAATTTCGTGAATACCCAACGCACTCCAGACGTCACGTAGGTCCCACTACTCTCCACTCTAATTCTAAGTGTATGCTCAAGCCTGTGTAATGGGCTTATCTCTCAGAAATCCCATCCCGCCAAACAGACAAAACAGTGCAACACAATATAATATATGAAATGTAAATGCTAACATGCTGTAAATATGGCACAAGTAATAAAATACAGTAAACAGCAAACAAGATAACAGTAAACACCCAATGAAAGAAAAGCAAACAAGCGCTAGGATTGACTCGCTTAGGATGGACCAGCAATAGGTCAACCTGTCCCCAGCAGAGTCGCCAGCTGTCGCTCCCGGGATTTTCATCCAAGTACAAACGCGAAAGTGGCACCGAAACAGAGTCGCCAGCAATGTGTATTTATCCCAAGAGAGGGAAAGGAAACACCGCATAAACCTGAAGGAAAGGATAGAGCATGGTCTTGCGACCAAGAGAATGGGTAAGGGAGTCGGTTACGCGAGAGGAAGGTATTAGCACCCCCTCGCGTCCATCGTACCCGATGGGATCCACCCTTGCTTGTCTCGATCAAAGGGTGTAAGAAAAGATACTGGAAAAAAGGAACTGGAAAAGGAATGGAAAGAGAAAGAGAAACAAATGTAGGGAAAATAAAAGAAGTGCTCGAATGGGCCCTACCCCACTGCCTACGTATCTCATCGGGAGCATGAGAATCAGAGCGACGTAGTTCCCCTCAACGAGGGTCGCTTTGTTTGTATTTTTTAATGGAAACGTCAACGTTCGCGTCCTAGCAGTTTCGGTGTTGCAGCTCGCTGTAGGGAGACTTAGGCGTTACCTGTTTGCAGTAGAACGGAAATGATGAGTCCTTAAGGAAAAGAGTGAATGAGATGAGAAAAGAATTGTTGTTTGTTTGTTTTGTTTTAAAAAGAAGTATTTTGATTATTATTTTTTTGTAACATGTATTGTATTTAAGTCCTTCATATAGGATCGAATGCCTCGCACGTCGACCCAAGATGGGGCATATGCTAAACATTCCAAGGAAGTGTGAGAAGATCCCCCACTTCCTTGTTCCCACATGAAAGGCTTAAATACAATAAGTGTTATGCCTTTATTAAGTGTTTTGTTGGTTATGAAATGAAGAAATGGTTTTATTATTTGTACCTTCAACAAGTATTGCATTTAAGTCCCTCATACAAGATCAAATGTTTAACACATTGACCCAAGATAGGCTATATGCTATACATTCTAAGATTATAAGAGACGACCCCTTATAATCTTTTCTTTATATGAAAGGCCTAAATGCAATAAATGCCTACCTTTATTAGATGTTTTGAAATTTCTTTGAGATGAGAAGAGAGACTCAAGAGAGGAGAAAGGTAAAATCTAATGTGGGGACTAAGACTCACCCTAGTGTTAGCATGCTTGGAGATCCTATGGTTAATGAGGTTTAAGAAACCTAATCCTAAAAGGAAGAAGGAAGTCTACCTAATGTTGTCATGCAAAGGTTAGTCCTATGTTATGTTTTCTAACCTATCTAACTTGGACAAGTTAGAATAGGTGTCCTAAGGAAGAAGACAGTTAAGCTAACAACAAACAATGCAATGATATGAGATATCAAAGCAGATGAAGAAAGAAAAGAAGAGGGATGTGATTAAGATCACATAAGCGTCAACATCGGTCGATGTGAGCTAATGAAATGAGTGGGGATTCGATTGCAGAACCCTATTCCAGTTGGACCGACTCGATAACAAGAGAAGGTGATGTTCAAAGCTTCAATAATGTAATGAGAGCTAACAACGACTCAACTAGAATAACGGGGGTTGATTGCGAACCCTGCCTTCCGTCGATTGCCTCCTTAGAGGTCTTCAGCACAAGGGGACATGGGAATAGGATGCGTCTTAGAGGTCTTCAGGCACAATATTAAATAATCACAAACAGAGCCTCCTTTGAGGACTTCCATCATTGCCGGCCAAGTGGCACGGACTCCCAATCCTACTTCTCATGGCATAAAAAGGAAAAATGCTGAATTAGTAAAAGAGAAGAGAAGTGATACCGAACGGATATCAATCCGTAGCAACGCACGCGAAGTATAAGCAAATCGACAATCTTCCAATAACCTAGCATACATGAACAAAGGTGTCAGAAAGTGGAAAGGATCCGTGAAAGACATAGAACCAAATGCTCTTAAAAAAAACAATAAAACAAGGCCATAAGCCGCAAACAACAACAACAACAGTGCACCAGCACCTGCATAGCTGTAAAAACCGTCAACAAGCAAAAACAGCCTATAACAGCTATTATTTCCAGAACAGGGCAGGTATGTATGCAACCAGACAGAATATCAACCTTTTACAGCAGACTTTGTACACAGCAGCTATGTATGTAGCAGCTTCTACATTTATTCAATTAACTAATGTACAAGAAGGGTCATACCTCAATGGGATCAAACAATCATTATCAAGGGAGCATGCCTCATCAAAACCAAACAAGCCTTGTTAATATCTAAAATGTTAGCATAAAACTCCAAGCTATCTCACAAAACAAAATAAAATGGTTAGTACACCAATATAATTCATGTATGCAAATGAAATGTATGGAATACAAATATGGTCAAAACCATGCTTAAAACCCTAACGATCAATATACGATTCAAAGGATAGAATGAGCATTTTAGTGAACGTACTATGAACACAAATTAAAGACCAAAAATCCCTACTAAGATCAGAACTTGAAGCCTACTAATCATCCAAGAGAGTTCCAACGGAATCGACCAAAGTAAACTTGTAAATCCACATGAAATTCGAAAGAATTAAGAACTAATTTCATAAAATCCAATGACATTTCATGAGTACAAATCAAGCCTACACCTAATCAAGCTTTTAAAGATCAAGAATTAACGTTGAATCATTCATCATGTCAAGATTGAATCAAAACAAGGAGAATTAACAAGGACATGTCAAAAATCCTAATTCTCATCTAAATCAACATTTAATCAAATTAAATCTAAAAACTAGCCAAAAAAAATAGAGGAAAAAAATCATCGAATCAGAAATTGACATATCAGTATTCACATAAAATTTTATCAAGAAATCCTCAAGAAATCATTGAAAAATTAATAGTTATCAATTGGAAATCGAAAAGAAATTCAAGAACAGGAAATTGAATGGGTATATGAACTAGATTTAAGGTGTGGTTAGCAAACAAGAGGCCCAAGGTCTGATCAACGTCAGTAATGCACAAACAAATAATAAAAAAACCCAAGAACAAGTCCCGACCCAATTTATCATTCTATGACCTAATAATTTAACATCCTGCAAGAACATACTCTCACTTTCTCGCCGTCTTCCATCTCAATTCATTGCATTCCTCTCTCACAAGCACACAGCATAACGATTACACAACATGAATCCTCTCCAAAAACTCATCAAACTCCTAAGTTCATCATCGTTTTCACCTATTTCGCTCTAATCACTAGAATCGATAACTAGTACATCAACGCGATCGGAATCAGAAGAGGAAGAGATCCTTTACCTTCGATTTGCACCGTGTTGGAGGATTCAGGTATCTGATGTATCACCGCGTTCACGTTCCACTTCTTCTTCGCATTCCTTGTTGTGTTGAGCCGTTGTTACTTGCCGTGTGTGTCTCTTTGTTGTTGCTGTATTCTTCTACTTCTTCTTCTCGCTTCGAAGAAATTGGAGATGGAGAATCAAAAGGAGTCTTGGTGAATTGGTGAAGATGATCTGAATTTGGAGCAGTTGCGAGCTTCCTGATTTCTGCCGGTTGTGGATCGATGAAGATGATGCGAATTGCCGGAGATGGTGATGTTGAATGATGTTGAGGTTGATAATTCTTGGCTGAATGTTGCAGGTTCTCTTTGGATTTTGAAATGAAGAAGATTGATCGGAGAATTGGCGAAGTGGTTAACGGTTTCAAACGGCGAAGAATGAAAATTGAGAATTGATGAAGAGTGTTGAAGGTTGATGATGAGAGATGAAGGATAAGGTTGATAGATATTCTGAGAATGAGAGAGTGAATCCTTGAAGGAGTTAGTTATGGTTCTGTTATAACTATTATGGGTTCAGAAAATTGGTTAGGAAAATTCCGTTTCTGTTATCAGTGAAAAATGGAAAACGAGAAGTCCTGTCAGAGCTTCTTTTGGGGTTAGCTTGGATTAGCTTTCTTGTATGGAATTGTTAGGATCTTAGTTGAGAGTTCTATATTTTTTTGTTATAGAGAATTTTGGTTAGAGGAATTGTGTTATGAAGTTGTTAGTTTTCTGCTATAGAATTTGGTTAGGAAGGTTTTCTGTTTTTTTATTTCTATAGAGCTTTTGTAAGGTTCCTGCTATGTATTTTTTTTCTTGAGTTTTTCTGAGTTTTTCTGCTACGAAAATGTGACGTGTGCATAACGTTGTTCTCCTTCAAAACATTAGAAATGATAAGAAAAATCTCTCAATCTTTTTGAATGAAGGAATAACATGTTCCGCGACTTTTCCATCCATAGCTACATTCAATGTCTTCCAGTAGATATGAAACTAGTAGTATGGAGTATTAGCTTTAAATATTGGTCATGGCCGACATTTCATTTTCTTGTTTGGCAAAATGATCGTAAACACACAATGGGCTTCAACAAGTTTTGATCCAATTGTAAGTATTATGATGAATGAATGACAAAACCAATATTAATGCATCACGTAGGAAATTGTGAATTTGGAAATGGACACAATCATAGTGAATGTGAATTAAGAATGGTTTGAATATGGTCATTGATTAAGTGAATATGGACACAAATGGTTTAGGAAATGGATTAAAAGAAAGTGATGTGGATAATGGTTTTAACAAATGGACATTGGATAATGAATGTGGATTTTGAATATGGGGTTAGTAAATGGAGCATTGGTTTGACACATGGATATGGATTTCAACAAAATGGATATGGACTGAAAATGTGAATTTTGGAATTGGATTGGATTATGATTGGGAAAATGGATGCAAAGAATTGTTTTTAGAAAATGGTTAATTGAATTTTGAGAAATGATTTATAAGAGTGGAACAGTTTATGAGTGAATATGGATGTTAATGTGAATTGAAAATGGCTACGGATGGTTACGGAGAAGTATGTGAATATGAATGATATGGATGGAGATATGGAGGGCAGCCCTGGTACCCAATGATCTTCAGTTGACGAAATGTCCACAAACTCAAACATAAGTAAGAAACCTGATCCTCATTGATATACACTGATGAAGATAGTAGCCTGAGATGTTGAAAATGAAACAAACCTACTCCATAATACCTGATACTGTTGAGAAAACTTTGAATGAGATAACCTTGATGCCTTGAAACAGGGAAAACCAGGAACCACAAGAAAGATGCTTTGATCCCATGTCTCAGGAGCTCATGCAAATGAATGAATGAGTATCACCTAATGGATATGCAGAATGAATGCGAAACAAAAGCAAATTATTGGAGAAAAATAAGAGGGCAAATTTTAGGGTATGACACTGTGCATTTGCATAAATCATGAATGGATTGATTTTGTGTGGAATTGTGATTGGAATTGACGAGTTAAGATATATATATGTATATATATTTGTGTTGGTGATAATTGTATTGTGCATGATTGATATGCATTGGTGAGGGATATATGAGATAGGCATTGTGTTGTTTTGTATTTGAATTCTGGTAGTTGTGGTGAGAATATTTTACGTGTGTATTTTTGTGTTATTATATAATTATATGCAATTATATTATGATTGTGTTTCTCACCCTTTTGCTGTTTTTAAATGCTCTATGAGGCATTGCAGATTAGATGCTGGAGGTCTTTTTATGAAGCTTAGGTCTTCATTCTTTTGTCGGTCGGCTCTGATATGTAGCATCGGGTAGTCGGGGAGATCGTTGTGACTTATGTGTATATGTATAGATATCTTTTGGATTGTATATGTATGAATCTGTGTATGACAGACAAACTCTTTATATGATATATATATATATATATATATATATATATATATATATATATATATATATATATATATATGAGATTCAGTTGCAGATTTTTCGCTTTTATTCTGTATCTGATTTGTGGGTAATAGGAACTAAGTTCCTCTGTTAATTGCTACCTGATTGTTGCATATCTTTATGAGCAGGTTAATTGTGTTTTGCCTCAATTGATGTGACGCCTTCGTCTATGTCATGATTATTTAATTATACTCTGATTAACTGGGGGTGTATAAGGGGTGTTACATTAAGTGGTATTAGAGCCAGTCCGTGTCAGTTGTGTCAGTTTGTGTCGGTGTTGTGTTCGGGTGAGCTGTTTGTTTAACCATAGTTGCTGTTATTGGAAATGAATAGAATATGGCTGGTAGGAATGACGCTGCTTTGGCTGCTGCTATGCAAGCTATGGCTCGGGCTGTGCAGGGTGCACCTAATGCTGCTGGGAATGATGAGTTCAGGAAGAATAAATCGCCTGTCTTCAAAGGGAGGCATGATCCTGAAGGTGCACAGATTTGGCTGAAAGAGATTGAAAGGATTTTCTGAGTGATGGATTATACTGAGGATCAGAAGGTGAGACTGGGTACTCATATGTTGTAGGAGGAAACGGATGACTGGTGGGTTAGTACTCGTCATGTGTTGGAAGCTGTAGAGGAGGAAGTCACTTGGGCTTTGTTTAGTGTTGAGTTTCAGAGAAAGTATTTCCCTGAGGATGTTAGAGGAAAGAAGTAGATAGAGTTCTTGGAATTGAAACAAGGTAATATGTCTGTTATTGATTATACTGCTAAGTTTGTGGAGCTTGTGCAGTTTTATCCACATTATGCGAAAGCGACTGCGTAGTTTTCTAAGTGTGTGAAGTTTGAGAACGGATTGCGTCCTGAGATTAAGCAGACAATCGGTTATCAAAGGATTAGAAGGTTTTCGGATTTGGTGAACTGTTGTAGGATTTTTAAGGAAGATAGCAAGGCTCGTTCTACTCACTATAAGAGTGTGAACGAAAGGAAAGGGAAACAACCGTTTCGTAGTGGTCCTTATGTGACACCAGCTGATAAGGGTAAGCAAAGGGGTAACTTTGATAAAAGGTCAAGTGGAGGAGGTATGTCTAATTCTCTGAGATGTTTTAGGTGTGGTGAATTAGGACATCGTCAGTTTGAATGTAGGAAGGATATGAGGAAGTGTTCCAATTGTGGAGGTTTAGGACATGTAGCGGCTGAGTGCAAGAGGAAGAATGTGGCGAAGTGTTTCAACTGTGGTGAACCTGGTCATATTAGTACAAAGTGTCCGAAACCGAAGCAAGCTCCAGCTGGTGGGAAAGTTTTTGCCTTGGCAGGAACTCAGACTACAAGTGCAGACCGTCTGATCAGAGGTACTTGTTTTATTAATAGTACACCTTTAGTTGCTATTATTGATACTGGAGCGACTCATTCGTTTATTTCGTCTGAGTGCGTGAAGCGTTTGAATCTTTTGTTGTCTTCGATGAGTGGAGAGATGGTTATTGATACTCCAGCAATGGGTTCAGTAACTACTTCTTTGGTTTGTTTAAGTTGTCCTTTGACCATTTATGGTAAAGATTTTGAGATGGATTTGGTGTGTTTGCCGTTGGAGGGTTTAGATGTGGTTTTGGGAATGAATTGGTTACCATTTAATCGAGTTCATATTGATTGTTATCATAAGTTGGTGATATTTCCTTCTCTTGAGGAAGACGAGGACTCGAGTTTCTTATCTACCAAAGAGTTGAAGAAACTTTTGGCGGATGAAGCTCAATTGTTTGGGTTGTTTGCATCGTTGACAGTGGATAGTCAAGTTTCACTTGATGTGTTTCCTGTTGTGTGTCATTTTCCGGAAGTGTTTCCTGAGGATATTTCAGATGTACCGCCAGAGAGAGAGGTGGAGTTTTCTATAGATCTGGTTCCTGGCACTAGACCTGTATCGATGGCACCATATAGAATGTCAGCATCTGAGTTGGATGAGTTAAAGAAGCAATTTAACGAATTGTTGGAAAAGAGGTTTGTGAGGCCAAGTGTATCGCCTTGGGGTGCTCCAGTTTTATTGGTGAAAAAGAAATATGGGAGTATGCGATTGGGTATTGATTATCGCCAATTAAATAAGGTGACGATTAAGAATAAGTATCCTCTTCCGAGAATTGACGATCTGATGGATCAGTTGGTAGGTGCTTGTGTGTTTTGTAAGATTTATTTGAGGTCGGGGTATCATCAGATTAGAGTGAAGGAGGAAGATATTCAGAAGACGGCTTTTAGGACACGTTACGGTCATTATGAATATTCTGTGATGCCGTTCGGGGTTTCAAATGCGCCAGGTGTGTTTATGAAGTATATGAATTGTATTTTCCATGAGCATTTGGATCGATTTGTTGTTGTGTTTATTGATGATATCTTGATTTATTCTAAGTCCCAGGAGGAGCACGAGGAGCATTTGCGTGTTGTGTTGCAAATTTTGAAGGAGAATAAACTTTTTGCTAAGTTGTCCAAGTGTGAGTTCTGGTTGTCGGAAGTGAGTTTTCTTGGTCATGTGATTTCAGGTAACGGTATCGCTGAGGATCCATCTAAAGTAGAAGCAGTTCTACAATGGGAGGCTCCTAGATCTGTTACTAAAATTAGAAGCTTTTTGGGTTTAGCCGGATATTATCGAAGGTTCATTGAAGGTTTTTCTAAGTTAGCACTTCCTTTGACCCAGTTGACTTGTAAAGGTCAAGCGTTCATTTGGGATATTCGGTGTGAGGAGAGTTTCAATGAGCTGAAGAGAAGATTGACGACAGCTCCGATTTTGATCTTGCCGAATCCTAGTGAATCGTTTGTGGTTTATTGTGATGCATCTTTGATTGGGCTAGGTGGAGTATTGATGCAAGAAGGTAAGGTTGTGGCTTACGCTTCGAGGCAATTGAGGGTGCATGAGAAAAATTATCCTACTCATGATCTGGAATTAGCGGCTGTGGTTTTTGTGTTGAAGATTTGGAGGCATTATCTCTACGGTGCAAGATTTGAAGTCTTTAGTGATCATAAGAGTTTGAAATACTTGTTTGATCAGAAAGAGTTGAATATGAGGCAACGTAGATGGTTGGAATTTTTGAAGGACTACGACTTTGGCTTGAATTACCATCCTGGTAAAGCTAATGTGGTAGCCAATGCGTTAAGTCGGAAATTGTTGCATATGTCTGCTTTGATGGTTAAGGAGTGGGAACTTTTGGAAGCGTTTAGGGATTTGAGTTTGGTGTGCGAATTGACGTTTGACAGTGTGAGGCTTGGTATGTTGAAGGTTACTAATGATTTTCTGTTGACCGTAAGCGAGAAACAGAAGTTGGATGTGAAATTTGTGGATTTGATGTTGGTTGGAGAAAGAGATGCGAATGAGGACTTTAAAGTGGACGATAAGGGTGTTTTGAGGTTCTGAGGTAGAATTTGTATTCCTGATGATGCGGAGTTGAAAAGGATGATTTTGGAGGAAGGACACCGGAGTAATTTGAGTATACATCCAGGAGCTAATAAAATGTATCAGGATTTGAAGAAGATCTTTTGGTGGTCTGGGTTAAGGAGAGATGTGGCTCAGTTTGTGTATTTATGTTTGACGTGTCAGAAGTCGAAAGTGGAACATCAAAAGCCTAGTGGTTTGTTGCAACCGTTGGATATTCCTGAGTGGAAATGGGATAGCATTTCTATGGATTTTGTAACAGGGTTGCCGAATACACAGAGGGGGCATAATGCTATTTGGGTGGTTGTGGATAGGCTGACTAAATTGGCTCATTTCATTCCGATTGACATAAGTTTTTCTTTGGAGAGGTTGGCTGAGATATATATCAGTGTGATTGTGAAACTACATGGGGTTCCGTTAAGCATTGTTTCAGATCGTGATCCGAGGTTTACTTCCAGATTTTGGGAAAGTTTGCAAAAGGCGTTGGGTTCTAAATGGAGATTGAGTTCTACTTATCATCCTCAGACAGATGGACAGACGGAGAGAACGATTCATTCGTTGGAAGATTTGTTGCGGGCTTGTGTTCTTGAACAAGTTGGTGCATGGGATAGTTATCTTGCGTTGATGGAATTCACGTATAATAACATTTTCCATTCGAGTATTGGAATGGCCCCTTTTGAAGCATTGTATGGAAGAAGATGTCGATCACCGTTGTGTTGGAATGAATCTGGGGAGAGTTCAGTGGTTGGACCGGAGTTAGTGCAACAGACTACGAAAACGGTAAAACTTATTCGTGAGAAAATGAAGGCTTCTCAGAGTAGGAAAAAGAGTAATCATGATTAAAGGAGGAAAGATCTTAAGTTTCAAGAGGGCGATCATGTATTTTTGAGAGTTACACCGGTGACAGGTTTTGGTCGTGCATTGAAATCAAAGATGCTTACTTCTCGGTTTATTGGTCCTTACCAGATATCCGCGGGAGTGGGTGTTGTGGCTTATAGGGTGGCGTTGCCGCCGAGTCTGTCGAATTTGCACGATGTGTTCCATGTTTCACAGCTTCGGAAGTATGTTCCGGATCCGTCACATGTGATTCCGATGGATGAGATAGAGGTAAGGGAGAACCTTACGGTTGAGGCATTACCGGTGATGATTTTGGATCGCGAGTTGAAGCGGTTAAGGGGCAAGGATATTGCACTTGTGAAAGTAGCGTGGGGAGGCGCTGCTGAGGGAAATTTGACTTGGGAGTTGGAGAGTCAGATGCGGGAGTCGTATCCAGAGTTGTTCGTCTCAGGTAATATTTTCGAGGATGAAAATTTCTAAGTGGAGGAGAGTTGTAACGCCCCAGTTTTGGTTAGTTTTATTTAATAGAGTCGTTTTGATTATTTTATTATTATTTTATTTTATTTTTTACTTTTATTTGAAAATATATTATTTTTCATCGTGATTATATTTTATTGTGTTTTGGGAGCGTTTGCAAGATATTTGAGTATATGGGTATTTTGGTCATTTCATTTATTTTCTTAAGTTAGAAAACATAAATAGAAAGAAAAAGAGAGAAAAGTAGTAAGGAAAGAAAAAGAAGAGAAGAAAAAGAGAAGAGAAAGAAGAAAAGAGAGAAAAACTTGGAAAAGAAGAAATTAATCCAACCGACTTTTCAAACACGATTAAATCGGGTAAGGGTGCGAAACTCGATTATCTTATGCTTGTGTATGATTATGTATGGGTGTGTGTGAATGTTTGTGGTGTTCTATAGCTTTTCGAATCTAGGTCGGAAGAGAGAAATCGAGGTTTTCGCGGTTGAAAATCGGTGTAAATGTTGTAGAATACTTGTTACCATGATTGAGTTATGTTATGATTGCTATGTGTTGGTTTGGAAGTGTTTTGGTGGGGAAAATATGGTTTTGGGGTGTGTAACAGCACTGCTGGGTTTTTCTGAATTCACAGGTTCGCACTGCGAATCCCCTAGCGAAGGGAAAAGCGAGCATTCGCTGGCTATTCGCACTGCGAAGGGGAAAGCGAGCATTCGCCAGAGACTCGCACTGCGAACTTTACCTCATTTCAGTTCTGACTTGGTTCGCCAGACGTTCGCACTACGAATGGGGCAGTGAACCAGTGTTGGCTAGGCATTTGCCAGAGACTCGCACTGCGAACTGTAGGCTATTTTCCTTTCTGCCATGGTTCGTTGGGGCATTCGCACTGCGAATGAGGAAGCGAAGGACTCGCTAGGAGCTTCGCATTGCGAACATGACAGCTTTTCCCATTTTGTTTTCTTTATAACTTTTGATCCGTAAGTCGGTTTGATGCGTTGGAAAGCTTTTGACATGTTCTTTCTTATTAAAATGGTTTTGAGATTGTTGACTGATTTAATTATGTCGGGAATTTGGAATAGTGTCGTTTTGTCGACTTTTACCGTAGTAATTGTGCGTAATTGAGGTGTTATCATGCAATGTGCTGGTGATATATGTTGTATGACTTGTGTGCTGATTATATGAGGTGAATGCATGTGTTTAAATGTTGTGATGAGGGTTTGTGGCCTTATGGCAATTAAATGCTTTGTTTTGGGCTTGAGTGTAAAGCATGATTATTGTTGAGTGAGATGATTGCATATATGTGTGCTTTTGAATGTCATGATTCATTGTATGCCAAGCATCATGATATGCATTCTTGTGATGTCGTGTGCCCTAGTGGGTGTGAGCGACGAAAGGATTCCAAAGGGAATCCGCTATAACATCATGTGCCTTATACAAAGAGGACCTAAAGCGATGATTATAGATGATTGTGCGCCTTATACAAAGAGGACCTAAAGCAATCCATAAATGTCGTACGCCTTATACAAAGAGGACCTAAAGCGACGGGGAACATCATTTGCCTGACGGGGAGTTACACTAAGTAACAAGTGATGATTCCAATAGTTCCTGAGTGAACTAGTGTTGAGATGATGAATGGATGGTACCGCATTGCATTGCATAGAGTCGTTGTGTCGGTCTCTGTGCATTTGCATAAATCATGAATGGATTGATTTTGTGTGGAATTGTGATTGGAATTGACGAGTTAAGATATATATATATATATATATATATATATATATATATATATATGTATATATATTTGTGTTGGTGATAATTGTATTGTGCATGATTGATATGCATTGGTGAGGGATATATGAGATAGGCACTGTATTGTTTTGTATTTGAATTCTGGTGTAAGTTGTGGTGAGAATATTTTACGTGTGTATTTTTGTGTTATTATATAATTATATGCAATTATATTATTATTGTGTTTCTCACCCTTTTGCTGTTTTTAAATGCTCTATTAGGCATTGCAGATTAGATGCTGGAGGTCTTTTTATGAAGCTTAGGTCTTCATTCTTTTGTCGGTTGGCTCTGATATGTAGCATCGGGTAGTCGGGGAGATCGTTGTGACTTATGTGTATATGTATAGATATCTTTTGGATTGTATATGTATGAATCTGTGTATGACAGACAAACTCTTTATGTGATATATATATATATGAGATTCAGTTGCAGATTTTCCGCTTTTATTCTGTATCTGATTTGTGGGTAGTAGGAACTAAGTTCCTCTGTTAATTACTACCTGATTGTTGCATATGTTTATGAGCAGGTTGATTGTGTTTTGCCTCAATTTATGTGACGCCTTCGTCTATGTCATGATTATTTAATTATACTCTGATTAATTGGGGGTGTATAAGGGGTGTTACATTAAGTGGTATCAGAGCCAGTCCGTGTCAGTTGTGTCAGTCTGTGTCGGTGTTGTGTTCGGGTGAGCTGTTTGTTTAACCATAGTTGCTGTTATTGGAAATGAATATAATATGGCTGGTAGGAATGACGCTGCTTTGGCTGCTGCTATACAAGTTATGGCTCGGGCTGTGCAGGGTGCACCTAATGCTGTTGGGAATGATGAGTTCAGGAAGAATAAATCGCCTGTCTTCAAAGGGAGGCATGATCCTGAAGGTGCACAGATTTGGCTGAAATAGATTGAAAGGATTTTCTGAGTGATGGATTATACTGAGGATCATAAGGTGAGACTGGGTACTCATATGTTGTAGGAGGAAACGGATGACTGGTGGGTTAGTACTCGTCATGTGTTGGAAGCTGCAGAGGAGGAAGTCACTTGGGCTTTGTTTAGTGTTGAGTTTCAGAGAAAGTATTTCCCTGAGGATGTTAGAGGAAAGAAGGAGATAGAGTTCTTGGAATTGAAACAAGGTAATATGTCTGTTATTGATTATACTGCTAAGTTTGTGGAGCTTGTGCAATTTTATCCACATTATGCGGAAGCGACTGCGTAGTTTTATCAGTGTGTGAAGTTTGAGAATGGATTGCGTCTTGAGATTAAGCAGACAATCGGTTATCAAAGGATTAGAAGGTTTTTGGATTTGGTGGACTGTTGTAGGATTTTTAAGGAAGATAGCAAGGCTCGTTCTACTCACTATAAGAGTGTGAACGAAAGGAAAGGGAAACAACCGTTTCGTAGTAGTCCTTATGTGACACCAACTGATAAGGGTAAGCAAAGGGGTAACTTTGATAAAAGGTCAAGTGGAGGAGGTATGTCTAATTCTCCGAGATGTTTTAGGTGTGGTGAATTAGGACATCGTCAGTTTGAATGTAGGAAGGATATGAGGAAGTGTTCCAATTGTGGAGGTTTAGGACATGTAGCGGCTGAGTGCAAGAGGAAGAATGTGGCAAAGTGTTTCAACTGTGGTGAACCTGGTCATATTAGTACAAAGTGTCCGAAACCGAAGCAAGCTCCAGCTGGTGGGAAAGTTTTTGCCATGGCAGGAACTCAGACTACAAGTGCAGACCGTCTGATCAAAGGTACTTGTTTTATTAATAGTACGCCTTTAGTTGCTATTATTGATACTGGAGCGACTCATTCATTTATTTCGTCTGAGTGCGTGAAGCGTTTGAATCTTTTGTTGTCTTCGATGAGTGGAGAGATGGTTATTGATACTCCAGCAATGGGTTCAGTAACTACTTCATTGGTTTGTTTAAGTTGTCCTTTGACCATTTATGGTAAAGATTTTGAGATGGATTTGGTGTGTTTGCCGTTGGAGGGTTTAGATGTGGTTTTGGGAATGAATTGGTTATAGTTTAATCGAGTTCATATTGATTGTTATCATAAGTTGGTGATATTTCCTTCTCATGAGGAAGACGAGGACTCAAGTTTCTTATCTACCAAAGAGTTGAAGAAACTTTTGGCGGATGAAGCTCAGTTGTTTGGGTTGTTTGCATCGTTGATAGTGGATAGTCAAGTTTCACTTGATGTGTTTCCTGTTGTGTGTGATTTTCCGGAAGTGTTTCCTGAGGATATTTCAGATGTACCGCCAGAGAGAGAGGTGGAGTTTTCTATAGATCTGGTTCCTGGCACTAGACCTGTATCGATGGCACCATATAGAATGTCGGCATCTGAGTTGGTTGAGTTAAAGAAGCAATTGAACGAATTGTTGGAAAAGAGGTTTGTGAGGCCAAGTGTATCGCCTTGGGGTGCTCCAGTTTTATTGGTGAAAAAGAAAGATGGGAGTATGCGATTGTGTATTGATTATCGCCAGTTGAATAAGGTGACGATTAAGAATAAGTATCCTCTTCCGAGAATTGACGATCTGATGGATCAGTTGGTAGGTGCTTGTGTGTTTAGTAAGATTGATTTGAGGTCGGGGTATCATCAGATTAGAGTGAAGGAGGAAGATATTCAGAAGACGGCTTTTAGGACACGTTACGGTCATTATGAATATTCTGTGATGCCGTTCGGGGTTTCTAATGCGCCAGGTGTGTTTATGGAGTATATGAATTGTATTTTCCAAGAGCATTTGGATCGATTTGTTGTTGTGTTTATTGATGATATCTTGATTTATTCTAAGTCCCGGGAGGAGCACGAGGAGCATTTGCGTGTTGTGTTGCAAATTTTGAAGGAGAATAAACTTTTTGCTAAGTTGTCCAAGTGTGAGTTCTGGTTGTCGGAAGTGAGTTTTCTTGGTCATGTGATTTCAGGTAACGGTATCACTGAGGATCCATCTAAAGTAGAAGCAGTTCTACAATGGGAGGCTCCTAGATCTGTTACTAAAATTAGAAGCTTTTTGGGCTTAGCCGGATATTATCGAAGGTTCATTGAAGGTTTTTCTAAGTTAGCACTTCCTTTGACCCAGTTGACTTGTAAAGGTCAAGCGTTCATTTGGGATATTCGGTGTGAGGAGAGTTTTAATGAGCTGAAGAGAAGATTGACGACAGCTCCGATTTTGATCTTGCCGAATCCTAGTGAATCGTTTGTGGTTTATTGTGATGCATCTTTGATTGGGCTAGGTGGAATATTGATGCAAGAAGGTAAGGTTGTGGCTTACGCTTCGAGGCAATTGAGGGTGCATGAGAAAAATTATCCTACTCATGATCTGGAATTAGAGGTTGTGGTTTTTGTGTTGAAGATTTGGAGGCACTATCTCTACGGTGTAAGATTTGAAGTCTTTATTGATCATAAGAGTTTGAAATACTTGTTTGATCAGAAAGAGTTGAATATGAGGCAACGTAGATGGTTGGAATTTTTGAAGGACTACGACTTTGGCTTGAATTACCATCCTGGTAAAGCTAATGTGGTAGCCAATGCGTTAAGTCGGAAATCGTTGCATATGTCTACTTTGATGGTTAAGGAGTGGGAACTTTTGGAAGCGTTTAAGGATTTGATTTTGGTGTGCGAATTGACGTCTGACAGTGTGAGGCTTGGTATGTTGAAGGTTACTAATGATTTTCTGTTAACCGTAAGCGAGAAACAGAAGTTGGATGTGAAATTTGTGGATTTGATGTTGGTTGGAGAAAGAGATGCGAATGAGGACTTTAAAGTGGACGATAAGGGTGTTTTGAGGTTCCGAGGTAGAATTTGTATTCCTGATGATGCGGAGTTGAAAAGGATGATTGTGGAGGAAGGACACCGGAGTAATTTGAGTATACATCCAGGAGCTAATAAAATGTATCAGGATCTGAAGAAGATCTTTTGGTGGTCTGGGTTAAGGAGAGATGTGGTTCAGTTTGTGTATTCATGTTTGACGTGTCAGAAGTCGAAAGTGGAACATCAAAAGCCTAGTGGTTTGTTGCAACCGTTGGATATTCCTGAGTGGAAATGAGATAGCATTTCTATGGAATTTGTAACAGGGTTGCCGAATACACAGAGGGGGCATAATGCTATTTGGGTGGTTGTGGATAGGCTGACTAAATCGGCTCATTTCATTCCGATTGACATAAGTTTTTCTTTGGAGAGGTTGGTTGAGATATATATCAGTGTGATTGTGAAACTACATGGGGTTCCGTTGAGCATTGTTTCAGATCGTGATCCGAGGTTTACTTCCAGATTTTGGGAAGTTTGCAAAAGGCGTTGGGTTCTAAATGGAGATTGAGTTCTACTTATCATCCTCAGACAGATGGACAGACGGAGAGAACGATTCAGTCGTTGGAAGATTTGTTGCGGGCTTGTTTTCTTGAACAAGGTGGTGCATGGGATAGTTATCTTGCGTTGATGGAATTCACGTATAATAACATTTTCCATTCGAGTATTAGAATGGCCCCTTTTGAAGCATTGTATGGAAGAAGATGTCAAACACCATTTTGTTGGAATGAATCTGGGGAGAGTTCGGTGGTTGGACCAGAGTTAGTGCAACAGACTACGAAAACGGTAAAACTTATTCGTGAGAAAATGAAGGCTTCTCAGAGTAGGCAAAAGAGTTATCACGATCAAAGGAGGAAAGATCTTGAGTTTCAAGAGGGCGATCATGTATTTTTGAGAGTTACACCGGTGACAGGTGTTGGTCGTGCATTGAAATCAAAGATGCTTACTTCTCGGTTTATTGGTCCTTACCAGATATCCGCGGGAGTGGGTGTTGTGGCTTATAGGGTGGCGTTACCGCCGAGTCTGTCGAATTTGCACGATGTGTTCCATGTTTCACAGCTTCGGAAGTATGTTCCGGATCCGTCACATGTGATTCCGATGGATGAGATAGAGGTAATGGAGAACCTTACGGTTGAGGCATTACCGGTGATGATTTTGGATCGCGAGTTGAAGCGGTTAAGGGGCAAGGATATTGCACTTGTGAAAGTAGCGTGGGGAGGCACTGCTGAGGGAAATTTGACTTGGGAGTTGGAGAGTCGGATGCGGGAGTCGTATCCAGAGTTGTTCGTCTCAGGTAATATTTTCGAGGACAAAAATTTCTAAGTGGGGGAGAGTTGTAACGCCCCAGTTTTGGTTAGTTTTATTTAATAGAGTCGTTTTGATTATTTTATTATTATTTTATTTTATTTTTGACTTTTATTTGAAAATATATTATTTTTCATCGTGATTATATTTTATTGTGTTTTGGGAGCGTTTGCAAGATATTTGAGTATAGGGGTATTTTGGTCATTTCATTTATTTTCTTAAGTTAGAAAACATAAATAGAAAGAAAAAGAGAGAAAAGTAGTAAGGAAAGAAAAAGAAGAGAAGAAAAAGAGAAAGAAAGAAAGAGAAGAGAAAGAAGAAAAGAGAGAAAAACTTGGAAAAGAAAAAATTAATCCAACCGACTTTTCAAACACGATTAAATCGGGTAAGGGTGCGAAATTCGATTATCTTATGCTTGTGTATGATTATGTATGGGTGTGTGTGAATGTTTGTGGTGTTCTATAGCTTTTCGATTCTAGGTCGGAAGAGAGAAATCGAGGTTTTCGCGGTTGAAAATCGGTGTAAATGTTGTAGAATACTTGTTACCATGATTGAGTTATGTTCTGATTGCTATGTGTTGGTTTGGAAGTGTTTTGGTGGGGAAAATATGGTTTTGGGGTGTGTAACAGCGCTGCTGGGTTTTTCTAAATTCGCAGGTTCGCACTGCGAATCCCCTAGCTAAGGGGAAAGCGAGCATTCGCTGGCTATGCACTGCGAAGGAGAAATCGAGCATTCGCCAGAGACTCGCACTGCGAACTTTACCTCATTTCAGTTCTGACTTGGTTCGCCAGACGTTCGCACTGCGAATGGGGCAGCGAACCAGTGTTGGCTAGGCATTCGCCAGAGACTCGCACTGCGAACTGTAGGCTATTTTCCTTTCTTCCATGGTTCGCTGGGGCATTCACATTGCGAATGAGGAAGCGAAGGACTCGCTAGGAGCTTCGCATTGCGAACATGACAGCTTTTCCCAATTTGTTTTCTTTATAACTTTTGATCTGTAAGTCGGTTTGAGGTGCGATTTGATGCATTGGAAAGCTTTTGACATGTTCTTTCTTATTAAAATGGTTTTGAGATTGTTGACCGATTTAATTATGTCGGGAATTTGGAATAGTTTCGTTTTGTCGACTTTTACCGTTTTAATTATGCGTAATTGAGGTGTTATCATGCAATGTGCTGGTGATATATGTTGTATGACTTGTGTGCTGATTATAAGAGGTGAATGCATGTGTTTAAATGTTGTGATGAGGGTTTGTGGCCTTATGGCAATTAAATGCATTATTTTGGGCTTGAGTGCAAAGCATGATTATTGCTGAGTGAGATGATTGCATATATGTGTGCATTTGAATGTCATGATTCATTGTATGCCAAGCATCATGATATGCATTCTTGTGATGTCGTGTGCCCTAGTGGGTGTGAGCGACTAAACGATTCCAGAGGGAATCCGCTATAACATCGTGTGCCTTATACAAAGAGGACCTAAAGCGATGATTATAGACGATCGTGCGCCTTATACAAAGAGGACCTAAAGCGATCGGATTATGCGCCTTATACAAAGAGGACCTAAAGCAATCCATAAACGTCGTGCGCCTTATACAAAGAGGATCTAAAGCGACGGGGAACATCGTTTACCCGACGGGGAGTTACACTAAGTAACAAGCGATGATTCCAATAGTTTCTGAGTGAACTAGTGTTGAGATGATGGATGGATGGTACCGCATTGCAATGCATAGAGTCGTTGTGTCGGTCTTTGTGCATTTGCATAAATCATGAATGTATTGATTTTGTGTGGAATTGTGATTGGAATTGACGAGTTAAGATATATATATATATATATATATATATATATATATATATATATATATATATATATATATATATATATATATTTGTGTTGGTGATAATTGTATTGTGCATGATTGATATGCATTGGTGAGGGATATATGAGATAGGCATTGTGTTGTTTTGTATTTGAATTCTGGTGTAAGTTGTGGTGAGAATATTTTACGTGTGTATTTTTGTGTTATTATATAATTATATGCAATTATATTATGATTGTGTTTCTCACCCTTCTGCTATTTTTAAATGCTCTATGAGGCATTGCAGATTAGATGCTGGAGGTCTTTTTGTGAAGCTTAGGTCTTCATTCTTTTGTCGGTCGGCTCTGATATGTAGCATCGGGTAGTCGGGGAGATCGTTGTGACTTATGTGTATATGTATAGATATCTTTTGGATTGTATATGTATGAATCTGTGTATGATAGACAAACTCTTTATGTGATATATATATATATATATGAGATTCAGTTGCAGATTTTCCGCTTTTATTCTGTATCTGATTTGTGGGTAGTAGGAACTAAGTTCCTCTGTTAATTGCTACCTGATTGTTGCATATCTTTATGAGCAGGTTGATTGTGTTTTGTCTCAATTGATGTGACGCCTTCATCTATGCCATGATTATTTAATTATACTCTGATTAACTATTATCGCTTTAATAGCATGGGGGTGTAGAAGGGGGTGTTACACACTACCTATAATGACAATTATTTTAAATACCCATTGTTGTATGTCTTTTAATAAAATAAAAAAAATACAGCATTAGAACTACCTATAATGACGGTTATTTTAACAAAACTGTTGTTGTATGTCTTTTAATAAAATAAAAAAATTTGCAGCATTAGAACAAGAACAACAGCAAGAACATCAAGAACAACAATAAGAACAAGAACAACAGTAAGAACATCAAGAACAACAATAAAAACAACAACAACAACAACAACAGCAACAACAACAACAACAACAACAACAACAACAAGAACAACAACAAGAACAAGAACAAGAATAAGAACAAGAAGAAGAAGAAGAAGAAGAAGACGAAGAAGAAGAAGAAGAAGACGAAGAAGAAGAAGAAGAACAACAACAACAACAATAATAACAATAATAACAACAACATCAACAACATCAACAACAACAACAACAATAATAACAATGATAACAATAATAACAACAAGAACAACAATAATAAAAAAGAACAACAAGAACAACAATAATTAAAAAAGAACACCAACAACTAACATTGCTAACTCGAGTTCTGAAATTTGTTCTGAAATTTGGTTTAGTGGAGAAATAGAGTATCGTAACTGAAAGATGATGTTTGGAGGTAGAAGATGTAGTTCGTCTAAGTTTTAGGTTTCACGCGGATCACTAATAGTAGTGTCTTGGCCGTTGATAATCACTAAATGGACGACCAAGATTTGTTTAAGGATAGTAAATAAACTCAATATGCGCGCCACCTATAATGTTGGTACTGAGAATTGAAAAAATAAGTAAAAAACCAAAAATGCTGGTGTTGGGACTTGAACCCATGACAAGACGCTACCTATAATGACGGTTGGTTTAAATTACCCGTGGTGAAAGGTCTGTCATCATTTTGAAAAAATAAGTAAAAAAAGCTACCTATTACAAATGTTGGTTTAAATACCCGTTCTGAAAGGGTCTGTCAGCATTTTGAAAAAATAGGAAAAAATGATTAAAATAAATTCAGAAAAATCTAAAAACATGAAATTTAATCTAATTAGGTAAAATAAGAATTTTGAGAATTTTTTTAGAATTTTTTGAGGCTATGAAAACAGTAAAAAATTCATTGAAAATAGAAAAAAGATGAATTTGGGGTTTTGAGGGTGAAGTCCCGTAACTCTTCTAGAGTACGGGACTAATGACTGCACGATTTTTGTGCTTCAAATGCACGAAACAGATCTTTAAAAGGAGACGATTTTCCCTAAAACCGTTTTTTTTTGAAGTGCAAGACCTAAAACTAAATTATTGGCTATAATGACGGTTGAAAACATACCAGTGGTGAAAGGTTGTGGGTATTTTGAAAAAATATGTAAAAAAACCATAAATGTTGGTGCTGGGACTTGAACCCATGACCATGTGCTACCTATAATGACGGTTGAAAACATACCTGTGGTGAAAGGTTGTGGGTATTTTGAAAAAATATGTAAAAAACCATAAATGTTGGTGCTGGGACTTGAACTCATGACCATGCGTTACCTATAATGACGGTTGAAAACATACCCGTGGTGAAAGGCCTCACATTTCACCACGATTTGAATATGAACTGTCATTAAAAGCCTTTTAAAGAGATTAAAAAAAACGTGCATCTATTACAACGGTGTATAGGCAATCCGTTGTAAGCCTGGCGTTGTTGTTTGCGCGTTTTGTAGTAGTGTAGGTTTGGCACCCCTAAAAGCTAAAGATGCCTCAAAACTCCAATTTTGTTTTGAGCCATTCGATGGATTCTTAGAGGTGGCATGTATCAGAGCAAAGATGAACACTTCCGTCAAGCTTTATCCTTGAATCAAAGAACCATAGGCCTGTGCTCTAATCTCAAGTCAATGGCTAGAGGAGACTTGAGATTCCAAAGTGATCCAGTTGGCCATAGACCTGTACCAGTTGCCATACACTATTGCAGCCAAAATAAACTTGGTGCACTATAAATAAACCTCATTTGTGATCAGTTTGAGTACACCAAAGCACCCAAACTGATGCTTTCCTCAAAATCACCTCTTTCACTCCAATTTTGCTTTCCAAAGCAAGTCACTATTGGGTTTTGAGCTTGAAAGCAATTCCAACCAAACCAATCACACACACACACCTCATAAACATCATATAGAAGTGATCCAAACACTTAAACAACATCTGGAACACCAATTTCACAAAATCACCATCCAACTGCTCAAGCTTTTAGCATACTTGCAGTTGGGGTACCATTTTAAGTTCCAGCTTGTTTCCAACCACTCCAAGCATTCAGATACACTCCATAGCACCTAGGGAAGCTGTCCACATAATTGGAACCAAGCTGTAACACCTCTAACTCAAAACACGATCACCAGCTGCAAGAGGTAAGCCTCAACTTGGTCATCTCATGATTCATGCATATTTCCTCGCACAATAATTTTGCCATATGTTCATAATCATGTATGGAATGTTTCCCCTCAATTAATTGCTTTGTATGAATCATGTGTGGAATTTCTGAGCGTTCATGCAGAATATAGGGTTCTTGAGATTTCTCTTTGATTTCATATTCCATGCTTAAAATAAATGAAATTAAAGACCATAGACATGATCGTGAGGTGAAAACGAGTAGATTGATATGTGGATTGTGTGATTTTATCAAGTATTCAATGAGATTGATGAGAAAATGCAAATCTGGGTAAAATCAGAACACGCGCGTGTTCTTGGTGTGTTCTTGGCGCCTTTTTCAAATATTCAAATATTTGAATTTTGTGATTTTATTTAATTGATTCAAAAATTAATTTCTCTCTGAATTTTAATGATTTTGAGTTGATTCTTTTTTTAATAATTCACAAAAATGTTAAAATATTTTATTTTACAAAAATTTCCCAAAAATATCATTTATTTCCTATACTTGATATTTTTACAAAGAATTAATTTTTATTTGTTTTTTAACATTTAAAATACTTATTCCTTCTTGATTTTCCAACCTTAATTGGTTTTCAACCATTTTGTGGATAAAAACATAATATTTGAAATATTGATCCAAGATCATCACTCATTTTTCATATGTTTTCAATAATTTTTATTAATTTTTTTACCAAAATTAATTCCATTTTAAACAAAATTAGGGTTTTGATTAATTCCAGCCTCATCAATCTTTTTCAAACACTCATGGGCCTCTAATAAAGTGTAAGTCCCATCCCTTTGTAAATAATACCTTTTTGGGCCTCACACATTGTATAAGTCCCTCTATATATTTTCAAAAGTTCGGCGCGATCGTCGCCTTTTTAACAAAATCAACTGGGCTTCTCCTTGAGCTATGAGACCCATATTTATTCATTTTCAAACTCTTTGGGCCTCTGTCATCGTATAAGACCCACTGTGTTTTCAAACCTCGGCGCGATCGCCATTTTCAAATAAATAATCATCTGGGCCTCTCCTCGAGCTATAAGTCCCATTCCTTTTCTTAAAAACACTTTTGGGCCTCTAATAGAGTGTAAGACCCAACACCTTTGTAAATAAACAATTTTGGGTCTCACATATTATATAAGTCCCTCTGTATATTTTCAAAACAACGACGCGATCGTCGCCTTTTCAAAATCATCTGGGCCTCTTCCTGAGTTGTAAGCCTCATCTCCCGTACAAAAATAAACTTTGGGCCTCTAATAGAGTGTAAGACCCAATCCCCTTTTAACCAAAACTATTTTTGGGCCTCAGTGTATTCTATAAGTCCCGATACAGTTTCAGAAACTCCGACGAGATCGTCGTTTTCAAACTATTTTTAACTGGGCCTACCCTCGTATTGTAAGTCCCATTTCTTTTCTTTAAATAATCTTTGGGCTTCTCTTTAAGTTATAAGACCCATCCCTTTGTATAGGAAACTTTTTGGGCCTCAGTCGTTGTATAAGTCCCGATACGATATTCGAAACAACAGTACAATCACTGCTCAAACCTTGGGCCTCTCCTAGAGTATAAGCCCCGACAATCTTTTCAAAACAACTCCCTTTTGATTTAGGTTCAATTATACAGTTGTTATCAAAACTTTCTTTAATCTCTCTGAACAACTAACAATATAGCATGGAAGCTCGCTCACTTGTAAGTTTTAACAGCTTTCATTTACTCGCTTTAATATATATAACTGTATTGTGGGAAGCTGCGCATGGTTAGTCTTCTTTCATTCTTTTAAATACATGTCAAAAATATACATAACTGTATTGTGGGAAGCTGTGCATGGTTAGTCTTCTTTCATACCTTTTAAAATACTTGTCATATATCAACTGCATATATACTAATATAGTTATTTAGAGTTTTCCCCGGCAACTAGGTCTAGAATTAGGTAAAGCCTGTTGGTCACTCTTAAATACAAACAAAACTAGATCCCCCATAGGATTTCCAGATACAGTCTTCCCTTCTCTTGGGGTTAAATAATATGGAACAAAGAGAAAGGCAATATTCTCGGTGAATCTTTTCTCAGACTGTCGCCCCTAGAAATTGTCAAAGAAATTCTACTCCTTGGGGTTGATCTATTCTCTGTGAATAGCATCTCTTGAGTTTCTTCGAACCTCGAACTTTCCTGAAATGATCTTGTTCTGGATTGGGCCTGCACCTGCCCTACGGTCGGGCAGGCCCAGGCCCAACGACCAACGAAGGCCCAACGAGGCCGAGAACCACCTCCGTGTCGGGCACATGCTAGTCCTCTCAGATGTCGGACACGAGGGGTAGAAGACCATTGAGCAGAGGCACATAGCACCTCTCCTCGATGCCTACGTGCTCCTCCCCGCGAGGACACGTTCTCATGTAACTTCCCACTCCCGAAGGAATCGGTCTGCCCTACTTCCAGAGATTTAGGGACCGTTACACCAGGGCGAAGACCACGTGCTGGTCTTCACTACGCCACATAAGCCCTGGCAGTTACTTGGATTGGGCCTGGCAATCCAGCCTAGTGCAAGTAACCGTTGGCCCCGTGTTGGGGGCTCTCTATAAATACCCTCTCACTTGAGAGGGTCAGGTTACACAATACATTCTAACTCTCACACGTGTTCTTCTGTACTTGCCTTTCTCTGACCGTTATCTTACTTGAGAATCGGAGTACCTTGCAGGTACACCCCCCCTCCCCCGCCGTCTTTCAACATCACCGGAGCTGAAGTCCACACGACGTTGCTGGCCACTGAATAACTGTCTGATCCAGGTACGATCAGTGGCGCCGTCTGTGGGAACCCTTGCTTCCCCATTTTTCCCTCAACGATAAACCAAAGCAATCCTCTCGTTCATTGTAACGCCCCGATTTGTTTAATTGTATTTATTTATTTCATTTATGTGAATTTTGTGAAATGTGTGAATTTATTGTATTTTACATGCTAATTGAGTTAATTAGTTAATTTCTCTGATAGATAAAATTTTTGCATTAAATTATAATTTATTTTCAACTTTTATTTCCTGAAATATATTTCATCGGTATGTTTATGTTTTATCGCGTTTTGAGAGCGTTTGCGAGATATTTGAGAGTAGGGGTATTTTGGTCTTTTGGCTTGGTTAGTTATGTTTTTCTTAAAATAAAAAGTGGAGAGAAAAAAATAGAGAGAAAAGAAAAGAGAAAAGAAAAGAGAAGAAAAGGAAGAGAAAGAAAGGAGAGGAAAGAAGGGAGAAGAGGAAAAATCGAGAATTCGTCCGTTTCAAGCGCGATTAGTCGGGTAAGGGTGAGAAGTTTCAATTATATCTTGCTTGTGTATGTATATGTGTTGTTTATGTATGTGTTTTGGTTGTTTTTACAATGTTTTCCTTATTGATAAATTTATGTAACATTGTCAGAAATCGATATAAATCGCGTTGTATGATTACCCTGTGTTTAGGAACAATTGCTGGTACTTGTTTTGCTGTTAAAAATGGATTTAGGGATGGAAAATAGGATTTTTGGGGGAAAATTCGCAGAAAAATTATGTAAAAAAAATTCTGGGTTTTCGCTGCCCATACGCGTATCAGGCAAGGCAATACGCGTATTGGGTTGGGCAATACGCGTATGGCAAGGAAGGAATGTGGGCAATACGCGTATAGGAGTGGGCAATACGCGTATGGAGTGAGGCAATACGCGTATTGGATTTTTAAGGGAACTTTTGGGGAAAATCAGGCGCTTCCCATACGCGTATCACTTTGGGCAATACGCATATGGATGGGCGAGTGAGCAAGGCAATACGCGTATGGCCAGTGAGAGTGCAGAATGTTGTCTTTTTGCGATTCCATTTCTTTTTAATTTGATAACTTGTGTTTCGATTATCCGTTTTGAACATTCTTGGTATCGTTGGAAAGCTAATAAAATGTACTTTCTTATTAAAAAGGTTTTGAGATTGTTGGCCAATTTAATTATGTCGGGAATTTGGAATAGTGTCGTTTTGTCGACTTTTATAATTTTAATTGTGTGTAATTGATGTGTATCATGCAATGTGCTGTTGACATGGATATCGTATGACTTGTGTGCTATTGTGTGAATTAAATGCATGTGATGAAATTTTGTGATGATGAATTGTGGCCTAAGGGCAAGAAAATGCACTGTGTGGTATTTGAATATATATGCCTGATTTTGGATGTGTATATGTGTGCATTTGAATGTCATGAGTCATTGTCTGCCAAGCATCATGATATGCATTCTTGTGATGTCGTGTGCCCTAGTGGGTGTGAGCGACGAATCGATTCTAGAGGGAATCTGCTATAACATCGTGCGCCTTATACAAAGAGGACTGAAAGCGATGATTATAGAGGATCGTGAGCCTTATACAAAGAGGACTGAAAGCGATCAGTTCGTGCGTCTTATACAAAAACGACTGAAAGCGATCCATAAACGTCGTGCGCCTTATACCAAGAGTACCAAAAGCGACAGGGAACATCGTTTTCCCGACGGGGAGTTACACTAAGTAACAAGCGATGGTTCCAATAGTTCCTGAGTGAACTAATGATGAGATTGACGGATGGATGGTACCGCATTTGCATAGAGTTGTTGTGTCGGTCACTTTGCATTTGCATAAATCATGAATAGATTGATTATGTGTGGAAAATCATGAATGGATTGATTATGTATGGAAAATCATGAATGGATTGATTATGTGTGGAAAATCATGAATGGATTGATTATGTGTGAAAAATCATGAATTGATTGAGTGTGTATTGAGGTTTATGTTTGAATTGGTGAATGGATGTGCATATGTGATAAATGCATTGGTTGTGGATGATATGTTTTATGTAGAGCCATATGCTAGGTTTTGTGGAGATGTGGTGCATTACAAAGATAGTATTAATTCTCTATGGTATGTTATATGTGAATATCCGTGATGTGGTGGTGCATTCCATATGTGATAAATTTGTGATGGGTTATGCGAGAATGTGTGATTATGTTAGTATAATCGATATATGTTATGTATTTGTGGCATGTTATATGTATTAGTATGTGATGCTTGTGGTGAGAATATCTATGCATGTGAATGTTTATGTGTTTGCATATTATTATGCAATCCTGATTTAGTTGTTATTTCTCACCCTTTTGCTGTGGTTTGTTGCTCTATGAGGAAATTGCAGATTAGTGTCTTGGAGGTTTTTGTGAAGATTAGTCCTCCGTCCTTTGTCATCTGTCTGCTCTGATATGTAACACAGGAGTCGGGGGAAGGCTTTTATTATACATATGTATACATATGTTGAATATATTTGGTATTAACTTTGTATAAATATTTTGACGTTATAAAACAATTTATTTTGTAAAACAAGTCAGTCATGGATCTTTCCGCTTTATTCCATAATTGACCTTTTCTTTTATATGGAAAAAGTATCCCTTTGAGGGTATTCCATTGTTTGTGTTATGTATCAAAATCTATGAGCAGGGATTGTATTTTCTTTCTATTGTTGTGGCATCCCTGTTTCTGTCGGAAAAATAATTTTTATCTACTCTGATTTATTTATGTATTATTTATTCGCGATGGGAATTGGGGTGTTACAAAAGTGGTATCAGAGCAGGTCGGTCCGTCCGGCCAAGTTATTGAGTCAGTTGGTGTGACAGTTAAATACTGTCGGTGTTGTTTGTCCCTTAGTACGTGATATGTGTGTGAAACACTGTCAGTACTTTCTGGTTTTCTAATCCTTTGTCTTCAAGTGTGAGGATGAGATAAGTGGGGGAGAAGCTTGTGCTTCTCCATGTTGCCTCAGGTGTGGAGCGCTGGCTCAGTGTGTTGTGAATTGCAAGATTGTAAGTGTTGTTTGGACAATGTTGTTCCCGATTCAGGAGGGAGTGCGGAGGTAAGGCTTATGTCAACTAAGGATTTGTGCCTTAGGTAGTTTTGTGCACAGGATGTAAGGAATGCTATTATAGCTTAGTAAAGACGGTTTATGCCCCATCATGATTGTCGGCTGTCTATTGGCAAATTGAGGAAATGATCACCCTTAATCTCTTGTTGATAGCAGACGAAAATTATGTTGGATGAAATATGCGGGTCTTTCCGGCTTTGATAGTGTGTTCAATGAATTTTTTTTGGAATTAAGAAATTGATTACGGATTATTTAGTCGAGTCGATGAAAATTCTTATATCGAAAGATGAGACGAATTGGAGGTTTTGGTATGTTGGTCCAGTTGAGAAGTCATTGAGAGAGGACGGTTGGGTATCGTAATGGTTGTTCTCAGAGAGTAGAATGTGAACTCAACTTTGACGAAGGGGAAGATTTGAGGTTTGGATCTACTAAGTAAGTAGAAGAACTTTTAGGAAGTGAAACTCGGATTGAAAGAGCAGTTGGAAGATTTACTGGAAAAGGGATTTGTGAGACCAAGTGTGTCGTCATAGAGAGCTCCAGCTTTGTTGGTAACAAAGAGGGAATGATGATTGAACAGAATAGCAAGCATGATGTGTATGATGGTACTGAGACTATGGAAAACAAAACTTAGAGTTTTGGTGAGGATTTGAGGTTGCGTGATAATCAGTGAGTAGTATGGAAACTTGCGGTTGTGTTCTGGTGAGGTTTGAATTCTTTGGAATCTTAGAGCGTTAATGGAAACTTTGAGAAAACCCTTGTGTGTGGATGTAATATTGATTTTAAGAGTTCTTTTTGGTTGATTGTTGGTACGTGTTAGCATTTGTGGAATTTGGATTGTCCATAGAAAGAAACTGTGTATGAATTACTGGCAGTTGAATGAGGTAACAATTGGGAATAAGTGTCCACTTTTGAGAATAGATGATTGGAATGGGTTGGTGGAGTTTGAGTGAAATTGCAATTGTTTGGAATGTCTGATAAGAGTGGTGAATTGTGTGAGCTGAGGCTTTGATCGATTTGATGTGACTGATTATGTTTGTCATCGGGATAGGCTGGTATTTAATCGGTTAAGCTTGTGTGTGAGTAACCAGTTATCCAGTGAGAAATTTTGCAAAAGCTTTAAGGATTATATCTTTTGGAATTCGGTTGGGCATGATAATGTACAGTGATGTTGCTTGGTGTTAGTAATGCGTCTGTAAGGTTTGTGGAATAGTTGAATCGTATCTTCCATATTTAATTGGATAAGTTTGTAGTAGCTTTGATTGAGGATGTTCGGATCTGTTATAGACTCAGAGGAAGCACATGTAGAGTGGTTGAGATGTGAATTACAAGTGCTAAAAAGAGACGAAGTTTTATGCTAAGATATTCAAGTGATAATTTTGGTTGAAAAAGGTTAGTTATCTTGGATATGTTATTTCAGATGAGAAATTGGTTATGGATCCATCGAAAATAAATGCAGTTCTATATTGAGAGGCTCCGAAGTTAGTTAAAGAGATTAGAAATTTTGGACTTAGTTGGTTGTTACTGCAAGCTAGGGAAGACTTTGCTAAGTTCGTACTCCTGTTATCTCGGTTGACTTGCAAAGGGTGAGTCATTTGTTTTGGATGTTCGTTGTGAGTAAGTTTTGGTGAGCTGAAGTAGAATTGTCTATGGCTCCAGTTTTGATACTGAGTGATCCTGATAGACCGTTTGTGAGGTATTGAGACGCGTCTTTGATGAGTTTAGGCAGGGTGTATACAAGAGGGTAAAGTTGTGGCTTATGCTTTACGACAATTGAGGATTTAAAAAAAAAAGGATCTATACTATTTAGGATTTGGAATTGATTGCGGTTGTATTGTGTTGGAATATTTGAAGGTATTATCTTTATGGTTCTAGGTTCGAAGTGTTTGGTAATTACAAGAATATTGAGTACTTGTTTGGTCTGAAGGAATAGAGTATGAGACAGCGAGAATGGTTAGAATTTATGACGAGTTATGAATTTGGCTTGGATTATCCTTTGGGAAAAGCTAATGTTGTGTCTGATGAGTTCAGTCGAAAGTTTTTATGCATGTCTATTTTGATGGTCAGAGAATTAGAATTATTTGAGCAGTTCAGAGACTTGTGTCTGGTGTGTGAGATAACAAAGTAAAGTGTGAGGTTGGGTATATTATAAGTGAACAGTGATTTTTGGTGAATATGAGAAAGAGTTAGACTTTGGACGTGAGATTGGTAGTTTTGATGGTTACGAGTAATCAGAGTGCGCAGCGGAAGCGGGATGTGGTACATTTGGTATTTGTGTGTGTGACTTGTAAGAGTTCATAAGTTGAACATTGAAAACATGTAGGAATGATAAGAACATTGGACGTTTCAGAATGGAATTGTTAGGTTAAAGGTTTAAATATTATTCATGGGCTACTATGTAGATGGATGTTTTGGTTACATGTTCGATTGGGGAATCGTAGCATTGTTGTAATATGGTTGTGTGACATGGATGTTGGGTCGTGGGACTTTATGTTCTTGTTGTTTTGTGGTCTCGTTTCCATCGGGATGGTTCGAGTGCGAGTAGCTAATTCCTTGTGGTGAATTAGAGGAGTGTTACCTACGGTGATGGTAACGATCTTGTTGTGTTTCGGTTCAAGAGTGAACCTGTGTGTTGGTATCATAGTTTTCTTTGAGTCGCGTGTTGGTCGTCAAGTGCATTGTATGGGCTTTGCATCTTGTTGTTGTAGTTGTCGTCGTTGTCGTGTCGTTGTTGTGGTTGCTGTTAGCAAGGTGGTTTGTCAGTTTGTGTTATTCGTGGTGTGCCTTTTGTAGGCATGATAGTTTGTTAGTCGGATGCGAGAGTCGTATCCCGAGTTGTTCGTATCGGTTATATTTTCGAGGACGAAAATGTCTAAGTGGGGGAGAGTTGTAACGCCCCGATTTGTTTAATTGTATTTATTTATTTCATTTATGTGAATTTTGTGAAATGTGTGAATTTATTGTATTTTACCTGCTAATTGAGTTAATTGGTTAATTTCTCTGATAGATAAAATATTTGAATTAAATTATAATTTATTTTCAACTTTTATTTCCTGAAATATATTTCATCGGTATGTTTATGTTTTATCGCGTTTTGAGAGCGTTTGAGAGTAGGGGTATTTTGGTCTTTTGGCTTGGTTAGTTATGTATTTCTTAAAATAGAAAGTGGAGAGAAAAAAATAGAGAGAAAAGAAAAGAGAAAAGAAAAGAGAAGAAAAGGAAGAGAAAGAAAGGAGTGGAAAGAAGGGAGAAGAGGAAAAATTGAGAATTCATCAGTTTCAAGCGCGATTAATCGGGTAAGGGTGAGAAGTTTCAATTATATCTTGCTTGTGTATGTATATGTGTTGTTTATGTATGTGTTTTGGTTGTTTTTACAATGTTTTCCTTATTGATAAATTGATGAAACATTGTCAGAAATTGATATAAATCGCGTTGTATGATTACCCTGTGTTTAGGAACAATTGCTGGTACTTGTTTTGCTGTTAAAAATGGATATGGGGATGGAAAATGGGATTTTTGGGGGAAAATTCGCAGAAAAATTATGCAGGAAAAATTTTGGGTTTTCGCTGCCCATACCCGTATCAGGCAAGGCAATACGCGTATTGGGTTTGGCAATACGCGTATGGCAAGGAAGGAATGTGGGCAATACGCGTATGGGAGTGGGCAATACACGTATGGAGTGGGGCAATATGCGTATTGGATTTTTAAGGGAACTTTTGGGGAAAATCAGTCTCTGCCCATACGCGTATCACTTTGGGCAATACGCTTATGGATGGGCGAGTGAGCAAGGCAATACGCGTATGGCTCAAGGCAATACGCATATGGCCAGTGAGAGTGCAAAATGCTGTCTTTTCGCGATTCCATTTCTTTTTAATTCCATAACTTGTGTTCCGATTATCCGTTTTGAACATTCTTGGTATCGTTGGAAAGCTAATAAAATGTACTTTCTTATTAAAAAGGTTTTGAGATTGTTGGCCTATTTAATTATGTTGGGAATTTGGAATAATGTCGTTTTTTCGACTTTTACCGTTTTAATTATGTGTAATTGATGTGTATCATGCAATGTGTTGTTGACATGGATATCGTATGACTTGTGTGCTGTTGTGTGAATTAAATGCATGTGATGAAATGTTGTGATGATGAATTGTGGACTAAGGGCAAGAAAATGCACTGTGTGGTATTTGAATATATATGCCTGATTTTGGATGTGTATATGTGTGCATTTGAATGTCATGAGTCATTGTATGCCAAGCATCATGATATGCATTCTTGTGATGTCGTGTGCCCTAGTGGGTGTGAGCGACGAATCGATTCTAGAGGGAATCCGCTATAACATCGTGCGCCTTATACAAAGAGGACTGAAAGCGATGATTATAGATGATTGTGAGCCTTATACAAAGAGGACTGAAAGCGATCAGATCGTGCGCCTTATACAAAAAGGACTGAAAGCGATCCATAAACATTGTGCGCCTTATACCAAGAGGATCGAAAGCGACGGGGAACATCGTTTGCCCGACGGGGAGTTACACTAAGTAACAAGCGATGGTTCCAATAGTTCTTGAGTGAACTAATGATGAGATTGACGGATGGATGGTACCGCATTTGCATAGAGTCGTTATGTCGGTCTCTTTGCATTTGCATAAATCATGAATGGATTGATTATGTGTGGAAAATCATGAATGGATTGATTATGTGTGGAAAATCATGAATGGATTGATTATGTGTGAAAAATCATGAATTGATTGAGTGTGTATTCAGGTTTATGTTTGAATTGGTGAATGGATGTCCATATGTGATAAATGCATTGGTTGTGGATGATATGTTTTATGTATAGCCATATGCTAGGTTTTGTGGAGATGTGGTGCATTACAAAGATAGTATTAATTCTCTATGGTATGTTATATGTGAATATCCGTGATGTGGTGGTGCATTCCATATGTGATAACTTTGTGATGCGTTATGCGAGAATGTGTGATTATGTTAGTATAATCGATATATGTTATGTATTTGTGGCATGTTATATGTATTAGCATGTGATGCTTGTGGTGAGAATATCTATGCATGTGAATGTTTATGTGTTTGCATATTATTATGCAATCTTGATTTAGTTGTTATTTCTCACCCTTCTGCTGTGGTTTGTTGCTCTATGAGGCAATTGTAGATTAGTGTCTTGGAGGTTTTTGTGAAGATTAGTCCTCCGTCCTTTGTCGTCTGTCTGCTCTGATATGTAACACAGGAGTCGGGGGAACGCTTTTATTATACATATGTATACATATGTTGAATATATTTGGTATTAACTTTGTATAAATATTTTGACGTTATAAAACAATTTATTTTATAAAACAAGCCAGTCATGGATCTTTCCGCTTTATTCCATAATTGACCTTTCCTTTTATATGGAAAAAGCTTCCCTTTGAGGGTATTCCATTGTTTGTGTTATGTATCAAAATCTATGAGCAGGGATTGTATTTTCTTTCTATTGTTGTGGCATCCCTGTTTCTGTCGGAAAAATAAATTTTTATCTACTCTGATTTATTTATGTATTATTTATTCGCGATGGGAATTGGGGTGTTACATTCATCACTAGCATGGCCAACAACCCGTCTGTGAACAAAGCTCTGGATACCATCCTCGCGCAACTCGAGAATGGGAACCACCGCGAGGATGTTGCTGCCCCCAACCCCGAGCCAGGCGACGTGAAAGATGGGCAGACTGCCTCCCCCGACTCCTGAGACACGGATTACGATGCCGCCCGGCAGGAGAACCAACAAGCCGTCTTTCAGCCAGTTGCCCCTCTGCCTAATGCAGATTCTAGCACTGTGGCCCTATTTGCCTTGGTCAATCAGACCAACCAACTGATCGCGCACCAGAATCTCAGAATTGAAGCACTCGAGCGAGGGCGGGCACGACGATCTTCCCCGCGAATACATCATCATCCACCTTCGCCTCGCTGTTCTCCTTCCCCGCAAAGGAATCCTTCAGAAGAATCTCGGACCCCCTCGCCGGTGCGTGAGGGCCGTCGGCCGCGCCTCGAATGCCCCTAGCCGGCTCCCCAGAAGCGCCAGCGTTCCATGCCTCGAAAGGAACCCAGGCCCTCCTCAACTACCAAGAAGAGCAAGACCACCGAGGAAAGGTCGAGGAACCGTTCGAGGAATTCCCCTCCACGACAAGGACCTGGTCGACATCACTGATCCCCTTCAAGGTCCCCAGCCGGAAGCGACGACGACGACTAGAGGACCCCCTATCATGGGAGATCATGGACGCCCCAATTCCTGCTGGCATGGAGAAACCCCCACCACTAGGGACCTACGACGGCCTGGCCGACCCAGGCGATCACGTCGAAAGTTTCGAAGCCATGCTTGACTTCAGAAACTTCAGGGGGGCCATTAAGTGCAGGCTTTTCCCCACAACCTTACGGAAGGGCGCCATGACTTGGTACAAGGGTCTGGCACCCGGGTCGATCACGTCCTAGAAGCAACTAAGGCAACGCTTCACCAAGCACTTCACAGCATCTCGTCGACACTCGAAGACGGAGGCCGCCCTTGAGAGCATCTTACAGGGGGAAAACGAATCTCTCAGGAACTACATTGAGAGATTCAACAGGGAAGCTGTCGAGGTTCATAAGACCGACGATATGAAGAAGTATTTAATCATCCACGGACTACATTTTGAATCTGATTTTGTCATGTCTGTGGGTCTCCGCAGACCTCATTTTCTAGAGGACCTCCTCCAACGAGCTTAGTCGTACATTGAGCTTGAGGAGTCAGAGGCAGCACAGATCGCCCTCGAATCGAGGCACAAGGAAGGTCCCCGCGGCCACAAAGAAGACTCTCCTCCCCGACGCGGGGGAGAAAGGAAGAAGGAAGGCCGCCCCAGGGACTCCGGCAAACAGAAAGGACCAGCTGGCCTGTTCACGGAGTACACGCCGCTTAACGCTCGCCGCGCGCGAATCTTCTCTGAGTGCTCCAACTCGGAATTTCTGAAAGGAGGCGTCCGCTTTTCGAAGCCGACTCCCCCCAAATCAAACACGGACAAGTCCAAGTATTGCAGGTTCCACCGGAGCCACAGACATGTCACAGAAGACTGCATCCATCTCAAAGATGCAATTGAGATCCTGATCAAGGAAGGGCACTTAAAGAAGTATGCCCAGAAGAATGATGCTCCTCGTCCCAGTTCCCAGGAAGCCCAAAACGTCAAGGAGACGACGCCTCCTCCCGACGAGTGTCGGCTTCAGGTCACCCTCAGCGTCACTCGACCTGAAGACTTTTTCATCCCCGGAGACATTAAGCGCCAGGAAGCAGTTCGCAACATGTGGGCGAACTTCCCCCACGAGGACCCCATCGTTGCCCTTAGCACCTGGGAAGGCTTCCCCAAGACAATGGTCATCTCCGGGGGTGGTTATGAGAAGTTTTCTGTCGGCTCGATCAAGCAGAAATTTGACGAACTGGAGTCTGCAACGTTGGTGAAGACCACTACTCTCGAGAAGGTGCAAGGGAAATCAAACCCTATCACCTTCTACCTCGAAGAGCTCCCTGACGGAGCGCCCAACGCCACTATCCCCCTCCTGGTCAGGGCATAAATGGCGAATTTTGACGTTCAAAGGATCCTTGTCGACCAGGGCAGCTCGGTCGACATCATGTACGCTCATCTGTTCGGGACTCTCCAGCTCGACGAGAGACATCTGACCCCGTACGTCGGTTCAGATCTGCAGGGGTTCAACGGCACCACCACCAGACCATGGGGCTACGTGGAGCTGATGGTCACATTCGGGGCCGAAGACACTGCCCGACAAGTGAAGACCCGCTTCCTGGTGGTCGAATGTCCATCCCTCTACAACTGCATCCTCGGGAGGACCACCCTGGCCGAACATACAATGGTGCCATCAACGGTCCACTTCAAGATGAAGTACTACACGGCCAGGGGACGGGTAGTTACGATGCACGAGGACATAGATGCGGCCAGGAGGTGCTTCGACGCTGCCATCAAAGGCATGAGTTCCATCGGCACCAAGCCCAAGACCGGAGCAAACTCATCCCCGGACACCGAACAGAGACTTCTCCCGCGCGTCAACGCGGTCAACCTCGACAGTAGGTTCCCGGGCGAACCCGATGAAGACGGGACAGAAGACCTCGACCTCAAGGAAGAAAACAATGGGCAGCCTCTCCACCCAACGCGCCCCATCCCTGACGGAGACTTCCAGCTCGTCGCCCTCGGGGACGATCCAGACCGTAACTTGAAGATTGGCACCGGGCTCCCCGACTTGGCGAAGAAGCAGCTGAAGATATTCCTCTGGGAGAACGCTGACCTATTCGCGTGGAGTGCCTCCGAAATGCCTGGCCTCGACCCCGAGGTGGCCTGCCATCAGCTCGCAGTAGATTCAGCCGCTAGGGCCATAGTTCAACATAGGCGTAGGAAGTCTCCCGAAAAAGCGGAGGCTGCTGAAAAAGCTGTAAAAGACCTCCTAGAGGCAAATTTTATTTTGAAGGCCAGGTACACGACCTGGATGTCCAATGTTGTACTTGTCAAAAAGAGTAATGGAAAATGGAGGATGTGTGTTGATTATACCGACCTTAACCGGGCTTGCCCGAAAGACTGTTATCCATTGCCTAACATTGACCAGCTGGTCGAAAATTCTGCAGGTTACAAGCTATTGTCCTTCATGGATGCCTACTCGGGGTACAACCAAATCCCCATGGATAAGGCCGACAAACAGCACACGGCCTTCATGACCGATTCGGGCAATTACTACTACAACTTAATGCCCTTCGGACTCAAGAACACCGACGCAACCTACCAACAGATGATGAATAAGGTTTTCCAGGGAGAAATCGGCGACATGCTCGAGGTCTACATGGACGACATAATCGTCAAGTCTAAAGAATAAGTTGACCACGCCGCGCACCTCAAGAAGGTGTTCGACGCAGCGAGAAGATGCTGTATGAGGTTCGATCCCGATAAATGCACCTTCGGCGTCCGGGCAGGTAAGTTCCTCGGCTTCTACCTCACGGAGCGAGGAATCGAGGCTAACCCCGACAAGTGTAGGGCTTTCTCTGAGATCCCAACTCCGAACTCAAAGAAGTCAATACAGTCACTGAACGGGATGCTCACCGCCCTCTCCCGCTTCGTCGACAAGTCTACGCAATACGCACTCCCATTTTTTAAACTTCTTCGACAAAAAGCGACGTTTGAATGGAGCAAGGAATGCGAGCAGGCGCTCCTCCACCTAAAACAAGTCCTATCGCAACCCCCGGTCCTCTCACGGCCCGAGAGCAGGGAGACACTATTCTTGTATCTCGCAATCACGAGTGAAACGGTCAGCGCCGTCCTCATTCGGGAAACCCCGAACGGGCAGAAACCAATTTACTTCACTAGCAAAGCCCTCCAAGGCCCTAAGCTCAGGTATCAGCAGATAGAGAAAGTTTCCCTGGCCCTCGTCACCGCGGCCAGGAGGCTATGCCACTACTTCCTAGCCCACACTGTCGTCGTAAGGACCGAACAACCTATAAGGTAACTCCTTGGACGACCAGATATGGCGGGGAGGATGCTCAGGTGGTCGCTCGAACTCGCCGAGTTTGACATCCAATACGATGGAAGGAAATCCCTGAAGGCTCGGGTATTGGCCGACTTTGTGGCGGAGATGACCGTCCCGGAACCTTCGACCAACGGATCCCAAAAATGGACGATCTATGTTGACGGGGCATCCAGCCCGAAGGGAAGCGGGGCGGGCATCATCCTCGAAAACGAGGAAGGCATCCTGATCGAGGTATCCCTTGAACTATCCTTCCCGATGTCAAACAACCAAGCAGAGTACAAGGCTTTCCTCATCGGGCTTCGGTTGGCCGAGGACCTCGGTGCCAAGGAGGTAAAAATCTTCACCGACTCCCAGCTCGTTGCCTCGCAAGTCCGAGGAGAGTACTAGGCCAAGAACGACAGCCTCATTGAACACTTGACCTTGGTGAAAGAAAAGATTAAAAAATTCACCTCTGCGGAAGTAACCCACATCCCTCGCGAGCACAATGCCCGAGCAGATGTCTTGTCCAAATTGGCAAGCATAAAGAAGAAGGGCGGAAACAAATCTGTCATACAAGAAGTGCTTTCCCGCCCTAACATCAACAAACCCATTCCAGCGACGGACGTGAATGCCATTGGGGACAATAATTGCTGGATGACCCCAGTATACGAGTACCTCAAGATGGGCAGACTGCCCGAAGATCCCAAGGAAGCGGGGATGGTAAAGCGGCAGGCATGCTCATATGCGATAGTCGAGGATAAGCTATACCGGCGAGGGTTTTCTATTCCCCTCCTCAGATGTGTCGAGGAGACCAAGGTCCCCGGCATACTCCAGGAAATCCATGAGGGAATCAATGCACAACACCTCGGTGGACGATCGTTAGCCCGTAAAGCACTTCAGGCAGGGTATTACTGGCCTAACATGCAACAAGAGGCCAAGGAACACGTCAAGAAGTGCGATAGATGCCAGCGACACGGGGACATGCACCTCGCTCCTCCTAACGAGCTCAAAACACTGTCCTCCCCGTGGCCATTTGCGTAGTGGGGGATGGATATCCTCGGACCTTTCGTCGTGGGATCGTATCAAAACAAATACCTCATCGTCGGGTTGGATTATTTTACGAAGTGGATCGAGGCGGAAGCGTTGGCCAAAATCACGGCCTTCAACATACTACGTTTCTATAAGAGGAACATCCTCATCCGATTCGGCATACCCCAAGCTATTGTCACCGACAACAGAACACAGTTCACCGACAAGAACTTCCAAGACTTCATCACCAAACTGGGCACCCTCAAACGAACGGGCAAGCCGAAGCAACGAACAGAGTAATCCTCTGAGGACTGAAACGTCGATTAGGCGACGCCAAACAACGATGGGTCGAGGAGCTACACAGCGTCCTCTGGGCCTACCGAACAACCCCACATTCCACAACCGGGGAGACCCATTTTCGTCTAACCTACGGAACGGAAGCGGTGATTCCCGTAGAGATCAGGGAACCCTCGAGGAGGACAGAAGCCCCCCTCGACGGAGACGCGAACAACGAAGCCCTGAGGGAAGAGCTCGATTTCGTCGAGGAGACGCGTTCGGGCACTTCTCTCCGGGAAGCTTCACTTAAACTGAAAATAACTTTACGTTATAACGACAAAGTTATCAAACGTGATTTTCATGTAGGCACCCTTGTCCTACGAAGGAACCAGAAAGATTCGAGGGAAGGCAAACTCGCCGCAAACTGGGAGGCCCCGTACCACGTCCGCGCGAAAACGGTGACAGGAGCCTACTTCCTCGAAAATTTGCACGGGGAAGAACTTGCTCGACCATGAAACGCTGAGAAGCTCAAACAGTACTACAGTTAAACACTGCCCGTGACATACTAACATCGCGGTTACGGGGACGCACTAGGGTACAAACGCGACACCCCTATACAGAACACGACGATCAGAGGCCGCGTTGTGTGTGCGCGAGGACTTTTGATCCGACGAGGACACCTCGATCGAGCTCCGCCGTCATCGTACCAATCAGGCAGAACACCCAGGTCGTGATGGGAAGTTCACGCCACGAAGCTAAGACCTCAACCGAGCTCTTAGCCACGTTGAAGGTCGGAATACACTTCCGGCCACTCGACCAGCTCCCCACGCAGTCGAGGATTATCGAAGTCGAGCAAGCCCCAAAATCTCGGTTACTTCAAAAATAAACAAAGTATAGAAAATACAATAACATCAAACGCAAGAGAAAACATACAAGCATAACAGGAGCAGATAAATGAAAAAGCATTAAGCAGGCAGAAACCCATTGTACAGGTGTTACAAACAAGTATCAAAAAGCCCCTGGCACGCAGGCCGGGCATAGGCATCAAAAAAATAAAAAATAAAATGTCTTGCAGGCCAAACAAGACAAGAAAGGAAAGATCTAATCGGCGACGGTCCCCTTTGGCTGCCCGTGCACTTCCGCCACCCCCCCCCCCCCCCCCCCCCCGCGCTGACCTCATCCTCTTGCATCGGCTGCACAATCTGACCGTCGACCACCTCATAGTTAGGGTCAGTTCCTTCAGTTATAAGGTCGGGGTTGAGGACCTGAAGCTGCTCCACGGTGTTCCGGGAGCCTATGTCCGCCGCCACGAGGTTGTCCTGCTTGGCCTCCCTGAGCTTCACTATTAGCGCTGCCTGAGAAGTCAACAACCTGTCCTCCTCAGTTTCTTCCTCGGCAGGGCGAGCAGCGTCTTCCAATTCAGCGACCTTCTCCAAGAGGCTTTTCCTTCCCTCCTCGGCTTTTCGAAGCTTCTCCTCAAGCTATTTCAGGTTTTCGTCCTGCTGCTTTTGATGTTCGGCCTGAGCTCGGTTCAGTTCTTTACACTCAGTCAGCTCCTTGCCCACTTTTGCCACCTCGGCAACAACGGACTGGAACCTCTCTTGTAGCCCAGTCAGCTCGGCTGCTGGACAAGTCTCGTCGTTCAAGATTAAAGCCATCGAACAAACTCGCATAATTGTGGACAAGTCCTCAAGCAAGGCTTTCCTCCTCGAAGCCTGAGGAGCACCCAAGACGGCCTGGACTTCGGCAGCACAGATACCTGGAGAGTTGGCACCCAAGAAGAAGTGGGGCCTCGAGTGACAAGGAGGAAGTATGAACTTCTCAGAGGGAGGACTGTTCTCAACCGTCAGGTCGACGTCCACCTGCCCATCTGTGCGCTGCCGTTTCGGAGACCCTTGGCTACTGGGAGACTGACTCCCTTGGTGAGAGGTCGAAGAATCCGGGGGCACTGAAGTCATGGTAGTATGCTGTGCTCGGAGCTGTTCGACCCGACCCTTTTTCGAAACCCGGGTGCTTTTTAGTTTCTTGAGATGCTCCTCGGCACTCGACATCTTACCTACACAGAAAACATAGAGGTCAGTAATTCGAAAAGTAGGACGAAGGGAAAGGCAGGTCGGGGAGGCCACCCCACCTAACAGCTCGAGAGCCTCCTCATCAGAAAACGTCTCGAAAAGAGCCCTAGTGTTGATCAATCGACGCTTCGTTAAGACCTCCCCATCATCGCCCAGAAGGAAGTCCCCGTTCGGCGTCACGAACTTGGTTTTGTTAAACCTACCGACAAACTTGACTATGGCCTCGTGAGCCAAGTGATCCCCTTCACGGAGTTTACCAAGGCTGACGATATAGCTGTCCTCTCGCTGCCCATCTACTTCTTCGACGACCCGATGGTACACTGAATTTATGGCCTCAAGTGTGACCGATCTCACGAGGTAGTACCGGTACTTGAAATCTCACACAGAGTCCATATAAGTGTGAAACAGGCTGCTCACCTGCTTGAAGGACACCCAGCCATGCTTGCCGTCGACGGCCTGCCGTTGAAGATGGAAAATGCAAAAAAATAGGGGCACAATCGCCCCAATCTTCAAGTATTTGCACACGAGCTCGAAAGCCCTGATGAAAGCGAGAGAGTTGGGGTAGAGTTGAGAAGGGGCGAAACGCAGCCAGACAAACACTGACTGTTGAAAATCCGTGAAGGGAAAACGCCACCCCGCCTTGTCGAACATAAACTCGTATACGGGAAACCGTATCCCGCTATATGTCGAGCATATTCGATGATGTGGCAAAGGCCTGAACACGTTCCACGACTTCGATGAACCCACTAGGCAGTGCTCGACGGTGCAAAATATGTCGGCCTCGTCCAGGTCGACAAACTCGGAGATCATGTTTACGGCCTCCTCGCAGGCCCACTCGTCCGGCAACCTCTCCCCGGCGCTGGTTGTCTCCGCCATAGGTGAGTCGGACTCGTCGTAAATATCTAAAGATCCCTCGGCCACTTGCAATACGTCCATTTTCCTAAAAAGGAGAAGGAAATGGTGAATTCAATGACCCATATCAAATCCACCCCTCCACCGCTGATCAAGTGAAAGGGCGAGGAAGGAACGTCGGGAAACGCGAACCCGCGACCATCCTTAGGTCTGCGGGGAGCGGCGTTTGGAGGGACCCCGAGATATTCGACCCACGTCCCCGTGACATTCTTTGTGTCCCCGGGGATCTCGTCAGTATCCCCGGGAGACTGAATAAAAGAACTGAGAAATGTTCATCACACGACCCTGGGACATTCTTCATGTCCTCGGGGATTTCATCATCTCTCCCCGCGAGGTTCAACGATTAAACTAGGAAATTCCACCGTTTTCGCCAGATATTTCGTGATTTCCATGTGAACTTCACTAGTTCACCATAGATTCACCCTACACATGCAAGCAAAAGTGGAAAAAAGAGAGAACTTACTTCGAAGGTGCTTCCGGTAGGGTTCCGGTGCGGCTGTCAGCGGTGGAGAACGGAGACGAACGTCGGTTAAAGGGAGAACGAAGGAAGGGAAAGTTTGAGCAAAGGGAGGGCAAAAAACGGAAATGAAACGAGATTGACCCTATTTATAAATATCTCACGAGCCCCGAGGACTCCTAGGCAATCGATTACGCTACCCTAGCATAGCCTCCCTAGGCAATGATGAGATGCGACACGTGGTACACGCTCTCCCACGCATGTCTCTTCATTCCCCAACACGCGTCCTTCTGTTCTCCTCGGTTCAAAATTCTCGTATCCCCGTGACGACGCTCATCCGCGAACAGCCTAGCTCGAGCGGAGCGAGTTTTTTCTCCTTGTTTTACTGACCACTCCTTGTCTAGGCTCCCTTCCCCGATGGGATACGTCCTCGACCTATTGTTGGCCCTTAAGTCTTTACTCTGACACCTCAGAACAATGACTTGGGGGCTCCTGTTCTGGACTAGGCCAGCACCTGCCCTACGGTCGGGCAGGCCCAGGCCCAATGACCAACGAAGGCCCAACGAGGCCGAGAACACCCTCAATGTCGGGCACATGCTAGTCCCCTCAGATGTCGAACACGCGGGGTAGAAGATCGTCGAGCAGAGGCACGTAGCACCTCTCCTCGACGCCCACGTGCTCCTCCCCACGAGGACACATTCTCTTGTAACTTCCCACTCCCGAAGGAATCGGTCTTCCCTACTTTTAGAGATTTAGGGACCGTTACACCAGGACGAAGACCACATGCTGGTCTTCGCTACACCACGTAAGCCCTGGCAGTTACTTGGATTGGGCCTGGCAATCCATCCCAGTGCAAGTAACCGTTGGCCCCGCAATGGGGGCTCTCTATAAATACCCTCTCACTTGAGAGGGTCAAGTTACACAATACATTCTAACTCTCACACTTGCTCTTCTGTACTTGCCTTTCTCTGACCGTTATCTTACTTGAGCGTCGGAGTACCTTGCAGGTACACCCTCCCGGCCGTCTTTCAACATCACCGGAGTCGATGTCCACACGACATTGCTGGCCACTGAATAACTGTCTGATCCAGGTACGATCAGCTCTTTCTCTATGAATTGCATTTCTTGAACTTCTCTTGGTCCGGGACCCACAGGCTTCCTAAAAGTATCCCCGCCTCCTCTTTGGCTTTGTACAAGGACCCTTCGGCTTCTTAGAAGTTCTCATGCCTTCTCTTGTTCTTAATACAAGGATCCTGACGACCTATTAAGGGTATAAGACAGAACTTAGTCATCCTTTACTAGAGCAGTCTTTCCAGTGTCAGACCTCAGGCCATTTAGGGTTGATTCTCATCCCTTAAAAACACCTTGCCTCCTCTTGGAGGCATCATACAAAAGATAAAACTCCTCCACACCAGTAGACTTAGACAGTCTAATCTCCATGAGTCTTAAAGACATTCTCAAGTTCCTTACAACTATAGGAAGAAACCCCGAGTATTCTGGATCGATCTCCAGCAGAAACCCAACCTCTCTCATGAGAGTTCCCCGACCAGGGTCAACACTATCTCAAATCAGAACCTCAAGGTATTTGACATCTCAACTCTTCTGTAACCCTCATCAAGAGTTGATTCCCCACTTGGACCTGCCTGGGGATCTCAATTATCCCCGGCAAAAGATAGCCTCCTCTTAGGCTTTGTATAAGGACCTTTCCTCAGCAGAAAGCTAGCCTCCTCTTAGGCTTTGTATAATGATCCTTCCTCAGTGAAGTCAGCCTCCTCTTGGGCTTTGTACAAATGATTCTCCCCAGTGGAGCTAACCTTTTTAGACTCTCTTGTTGAGTCAATACCCTTTTTGCCTCAATCTCAAGCTTCGTACGAGACAACAAATCACTCTCTTGTTGAGTATAAAAGACTCTCTTGTTGAGTCAATCAACTTTCAGACTCTCTTGTTGAGCCAATCACCTTTTCAGACCCTCTTGTTGAGTCAACCCTTTTAGCCGCAATCTTGGGCTTTGTACAAGACATAAATTTCCCTCTCTTGAGCTGGGGACATATATCTTCCCCAACCGAGTCATTTCCTCCCAGCCTTCGTTTAGGCTTTGAGGAATAATTTCCCCAAGCAGAGTCAAACTCATTGCAGCCTCAATCTTGGGCTTTGTATAAGACACATAAAAAATATCCTCACCAGAGTCAGTTAATTTCCCCTTTTCAGCCTCAATCTTGGGCTTTGTACAAGACAGATAATCCTCCCCGACGGAGTCAAAACCCTTTTTTAGCCTCCTCTGAGGCTTTGTATAATGATATCCCTAAAGAGTCAGTCTCTTTTTTGCCTCAATCTTGGGCTTTGTACAAGATAGATAAATCACTCTCTGGTTGAGTCGGTCTTATCCAGCCTCCTCTTAGGCTTTGTATAAAGAAATCCCCTAGCCGAGTCAATTAACCTTTTAGCATCAACCTTGTGCTTTGATCAAGGCACACAAAAATCAACAATCCTTCTTTAGAGATGACAAATTCTCTCTCAGACATAACCTTTTAGCTTCAATCTTGGGCTTTGAACAAGACACAAATACCCTTTTAGCTTCAATTTTGGGCTTTGAACAAGACACCAAAACATCTATTTCCTCCCTTAGAATAGGAGGAACTACGATTGCTCTGATTTCCCTATTTCATTTAAACGAGAATACGTAGGAATAAGATTGCGAAATATTAGCGAGCATACTAATAAAAAACTCTAGGTCCAGTACCTTCATATCAATCAAAACATAGGTCTAGCACCTTACCAAAAACATCGGGAGTAACCCGAACACAAACAAAATCTCACTCACTCACTCATACTTTCCAAGAAACTTTCCCCAACCCATTACCAGATAAGCACCATCAATTACAAAGCAAAACCCTAAAGCTAATATCCTATGGATAACCACATATAGGATGGGTAATTGACAACTACCCATTGTATAACTTGACCCGGACCCCCCAATCTCTTTATAGCATTTGTTCAGTTAAACATTCACATGCAAGGTTAGTTTTAGATAGCTTCCCTTTCCCTTCCAGCTTCATGGGATAAATAAGAAATCATAAAGTAGCACCCTTTCTCCTCGAGGAGGAAAACCCAAACTTCAGTGATAAGGTGGTCGCGTCACCGACAAAAATCGCTCGCTATAGGAAAATGGCCACTCTGCTAGGGAGTCAAAGTAAGATCTAGTCATCATCATCCCCATTTTCCACAGGAAAATGGCGACTCTGCTGGGGAGTCATTGACTGTATAGGACTATAGGCTATAGCTCTTAAGAGGTCTAGGATGTTAGTTTTAGGAATAAATATATATATATATATATCGCTTTTCCTAATTGACATCCGTGTTTATTTTTTTGCTAACGGGACTGCGGGTGATGCCGCATCTGGAATGATTGAGTATACACCTAAGATAAGTGATGGCACTAGACGGGTAATCTTACAGGGAGTGACTCCCAAATAAGATGCCCTGATCGACCATCGAATCAGTGGAGAGACCCTTTACGGATTCAATGCCTATACGAATTCGGTTGTTGAAAGCAGATTGTTCGATTGGGTTATTTGAGAAGCTGAGGATTTTAGTAGACTGAAACCATGTTACTATTTTGTAGTGCGGAAGCTATCGAAAATAGTTGTCACGCGATACTACCCTCATTTGAGATTACTCTAAGATACTGCCACTCACTCGGGTGAACCAGCCTGCTGTTGTTATCCCAAGAGGGGTCAATGATTATGAGTACAGGTACAAAAAATTACCAGTATAACCTTTGGGGGGAGGGGTAGAGCCATGACTTCATGACACCGAACCTTTGACCCCATGTTTTTTCAATGTTTTTGTGTGGTGCATTCATGCATTCATGTCATTAAAAAACATTAATCAAAAGAAAAGTTTCTCTTTTAGTATATCCTTTTCAAATTAAACTAAGACAATGATTGCAAATATCAGAAAGAAAGATTGCGTTATGAATTTCGGTAGAAGGAAGACTCACAAGTACACCTTCAAGGTTCCGAAACTAGAGGATTTGAGAGGCCTGGCAAGGATGATCACCAATCCTGATGCTTTCAGAGCTAAGTACGGAGGACTGCTGTCTCTGTTAAGGGTCCATGTAACTGAAGGAATCCTGGCTACGCTCATTCAGTTCTATGATCCGGTCTATCACTGTTTTACATTCCCGGATTATGAACTTACACCAACACTAGAGGAGTACTCTCACCTGACTGATTTACCCATCACTGACCAAGCTCCCTTTTCTAGATTGGAAGAAATTCCAAAGGATCAAACCATTGCAACAGCAATCTATTTGGAAGAGTCAGAAGTCAGGACTCACATGACCACTAAGGGTGGAATCCAAGGTTTGCTAGCCCAGTTTTTGATAAAGAAAGCCCTGTACTTTGCCAGTATAGGGAACGTGGCCGCTTTCGAGAGCATCTTTGTTTTGCTCACCTACGGGTTATTTTTGTTTCCCAACATCGATAACTTCGTAGATATTAATGCCATTAAGATATTTTTGATTTGAAACCCTGTTCCAACCTTGCTCGCAGATGCTTATCATTCTGTACTATAGCGCGAGTTTTTGCGTGGTTGCGAATCACTATTGCTTTGGGGGTACTACAGTTCGAAATTTTTTTTATCCTATTGAAGCTAATGAAGGAAGGGAAATAGATGTCTCCAATTAACCCTTCTTGCATACTGAGTTTGAACAGATCACTGTTGGTTTACAGATGCTATAAAGATTGTGGGTCTCTCTTAGGTTATTTTGTTAAAAAAACAGTGTCTGGGCTATTGGTAGGATGTTAGGACGGATGCTTTTTGATTGATGTATGAAGGTATGGGATTTTGGTTTTTTTTATTAGTATGCTCGCTAATATTTTTTCAATATTATGCCTACGTATTCCCGTTTAACGAAACAGGGAAATCAGAGCGATCGTAGTTCCTCCTATTCTATGGGAGGAAAAAGGTTGTTTTGGTGTCTTGTTCAAAGCCCAAGACGTGAAGCTAAATGTGGTTTGTATCTTGTTCAAAGCCCAAAATGTGAAGCTGAAGGGTCTATTTGTATCTTGTTCGAAGCCCAAGATATGAGGCTAAAGGGGTTTGACTTTAGAGAGAATTTTGTCATCTCTAAAGGGGGTCTGTTTGTCACAACTGTTGGGTGACTGATCATAAAGGAGAATTACTTTAACTGGGATATGTGAACCCAGCAATGCCATAATTTCCTTTATAGGGGATTTTTAACCTGAAGGAAAAGACTTTAACTCAGTTTAGAGCAATGTTATCTTTCTTTAGGAATTTCTCATGCTAAAAGAGGGACAGTGGTGTGGATGTAAATAATCCAGAGGCTTGCCACTTACAGCAATTTAGATGAAGGAAAAGGAGTTGTTGATGTTTGTATACTGTGAACGAGGCACATATTTTGATGCTAACAGGATGATTGACTCACCCGAGGTTTTCTTATACAAATCCTAAGAGGAGGCTATTGACCCAACAAGAGGGTGCTTTTAGGTGTCTCGTACGAAGCCCGAGAGAGAGGCTAAAAAGGTTTGACTCAACAAGAGAGTGCTAACCAGTGACTGACTCAACAAGAAAGTGCTTTTATATGTGTCTTGTACGAAGCCCAAGACGGAGGCTAAAAGGGATTGACTCAATAAGATAGTCTTTTATACTCAACAAGAGAGTGGGTTTGTATCTCGTATGAAGCCCGAGATAGAGGCTGAGAGGGAAGTGACTCAACAAGAGAGTTTTTTATACTCAACAAAGGGAGTGATTTGGTACCTCGTACGAAGCCCGAGGTGGATGCTAAAAGGGATTGACTCAATAAGAGAGTCTTTTACGGTTAGCTCCGCCAGGGAGAATCATTTGTACAAAGTCCAAGAGGAGGCTATTGTGCTTGTGACTGTTTTAGTTTAGTGACTGTTCCAGTATGTTGGATAAAAGAGAAAATCAGTTCTTATAAAGGGAACGATTAAAGGTATTGTTGTGCTCTGATCAGAGGATCAGGGTTATTTCCTGTTTTTTAAGGGAACGGAAAATCCAAAGGGTATTGAGACTGTCCAAGTCTACTGGTGTTTGGGAGAAATCGATTCTCGGATAGTAAATGATCTTTGTATGATGCCCAAGAGAAGGCGAGTACGTTAAGGGATGAAGGTCAACCCATTAACTGGTCTGACACTTGACTCAGAAAGACAGCTCTAGCAAATTGATGACTAGGTTTTGTTCCTATACCTGTAGAGGTCTCTGGGTCCTTGTACTAAGCCCAAGAGAAGGCATGAGAGATTTTAAGAAGCCGAAGGGTCCTTGTACAACGCCCAAGAGGAGGCAGGGATGCTTTTAAGAAGCCTGTGGGTCCCCAAACCCCGAGAAGTTCAAGACATGCCATTCACCGAGAATAGATCAAGCCAGGAAAATTCGAGAATTTGGAAGAAACTCAAGAGATGCCATTCACGGAGAAAAGATCATGTCTGGGGAGTAAAGTCTCTTTGACGATTTCTAAGGGTGAAAGTCTGAGAAAGGTTTCACTGAGAATGCTGCCTTTCACGTCTCCATATTGTTTAACCCCAAGAGGAGTGAAGACTGTGTCTGGTAATCCTATGGGGATCTAGTTTTGTTTGTATTTAAGAGTGACCAACAGGGCTTTACCTAGTGCTAGACGTAGTTGCCGGGGAAAACTCTAAATAATTATACTAGTATTACACCATGGATATTTGACGAGTATATAAAAGTTTGTGAAAGAAGACTTACAGTGGGCAGCCCCACAATACAATTATATATATGAAAGCGGATAAAGAAAGCGGGTAAACACTTACTCGGTTGTAGAGCTTCCATGCTGTTTGGTTAGTTTGTTCAACAAAGAAAGCTTTGATAACAATATTATATTCAAAATCAAAGGAGAAAGTGCTTTGAAAAGATTGTTGGGGCTTACATCTCAAGGAGAGGCCCAAGGATTTATCAGTGATTACACTGTTGTTTTGTACAGGGACTTATACAAGTGACTAAGGCCCAGAAAGGTTTTCTGTACAAAGGGATGAGTCTTACACTCTCTCAAGAGGCCCAAAGGTGTTTAAAGAAAAAGATGGGGCTTATAACACGAGGGTAGGCCCAGATGATTTTTTTTTTTTTAATTGGCGACCGCGCCGAGATTTCTTTAATATACTGGGTCTTATACAATGCATTGAGGCCCAAAAAAGTTTTGGTTAAAAGGGGGTTGGGTCTTACACTCTAATAGAGGCCCAAAGGCTTATTTTTTTACAAGTGGTGGAGCTTACAGCTCAAGGAGAGGCCCAAGCTGGTTTTTGTTTGAGAACGACGATCGCGCCGTTGTTTTAAAAATGTACAGAGGGACTTATACAATAAGTGCGGCCCAAAAAGGTTTATGTACAAAACGGGTTGGGACTTACACTCTATTAGAGGCCCAAAGATTAAAGATGGGTCTTATAACTCAAGGAGAAGCCCAAAGATTTTTGTGAAAAAGACGACGATCGTGTCGAACCTTTTGAGGGTATCGGGACTTATACAATACATTGAGGCCCAAAAAAGTTTGTATTTACAAAGGGTTGGGTCTTACACTCTACCAAGAGGCCCAAAGGTGTTTGAAAAAGATTTGATGAGGGTTGAATTGATCAAAACCCTAATTTGTTTCCAAAATATATTTTAATTGAATAAAAATTCAATTAAAATGATCAAAATTGTTAAACATGTGGAAAACAAATTGTGATCTTGGATTAATGTTTCAAAAATTATGTTTATATTCACAAAATGATTGTAAATCACTAAAATTTGAAAAATCAAGAGGGAGAAAATATTTTAAATGTCAAAAAACAATTAAAATATTAATTCTTTTCAAAAATATCAAGTATATGCAATAAATAATATTTTTGGGATTTTTTGGGAAAATAAAATATTTTAACATTTTTGTGAATTATTAAAAAAAGAATCAACTCAAAATCATTAAAATCAAAGAGAAATTAATTTTTGAATCAATTAAATAAAATCACAAAATTCAAATATTCAAATATTTGAAAAAAGGCGCCAAGAACAATGGCAAGAACACGCACCAACCTTTGTTTCTACAGATTTGCGTTTTCTATCCAATCTCACTGAATACTTGATATATCATGCAATCTACATATCAATTTGCTCGTTTTCACCTCACGATCATGTCTATGGTCTTTAATTTCATTTATTTTAAGCATGGAATAAGAAATCAAAGAGAAACCTCAAGAACCCTAAAATATGCATGAAGGCTCATAATTTTCATACACGATTCAAACAAAGCAATTGATTGAGGGAAAACACTCTATGCATGATTATGAACATATGGCCAAATTATTGTGCAGCAAAAAATGCATGGATCATAGAGTTAGAAGAGCTCATGCTTACCTCTTGCAGCTGGCGATCGTGTTTTGTGTTAGAGGTGTTACAACTTGGTTCCAAGGATGTGGACAGCTTCCCTAGGTGCTATGGAGTGTGTCTGGATGCTTGGAGTGGATTGAAATGATCTGGAACTTGAGATGGTACCCCAACTGCAAATCTATCAAGAACTTGAGCAATTGGCTAGTGATTTTGTGATTTTGGTGTTCCAGATGCTGTGTGAGTGTTTAGATCACTTCTATATGATGTTTATGAGGTGTGTGTGTGATTGGTTTGGTTGGAATAGCTCTCAAACTCAAAACCCGATAGTGACTTGCTTTGGAAGGCAATTTTGGAGTGAAGAAGGAGATTTTGAGGAAAGCATATGTTTAATGGCTTTGGTGTACTCAAATTGATCACAAATGAGCTCTATTTATAGTAGATCAAGTTTGTTTTGCAAGGAATAGTGAATGGCAACTGCTGCATAGGTTTGACCAATGTTGATCAATGAGAATCCAAGTCTCCTCTAGCCATTGACTAGAGGTTAGGGCACAATTGCTGGTTCCATTGGTCTTGCATAAGTCTTGACTGAATTTAGTTGGCAATGACTCAGTCCATGCCACCTTGGTGCATCCATTAAATGCTCCAAACCAAAATTGGAGTCTTGTCCCTCTTTTAGGTATTTCTAGGTTTGGCATGCTACTTTTGGTTCCAAGGACTTGGGAGGCTAATGGATCAGTGTTTGTCCCTCCTTGGTCTCCCCTTGAGGTGTTCAGAGGGATAGATTTGCTTGCCCTTTGCAAAATTTGAGCAAATTGGGCAAAATACCCAAATCTGCAGGCATATTGCCACTGTCATAACTTCTTGCTCAGATTGAGTTTGGTGAAGTTCTTAGTCATTTTGGAAAGCCCTCATATGATACAACATATGTGTGATCATAGTTGGTCTTGACACTTTTTGGATCCAAGTGAAAAATTCCCCTACATTTTGGAAAAAGTGAAACAGATTCTGACTTAGTGAAAATTTCACTAAGTGTTGGAAAAAATTGACATTTTAACTTTTCTTGATTTTGATCATTCCATAACTTAAAATCCATGAGGAATTGGAATGAGTTGTAGTTGAAGCTTTTGTAGAGGTCCATGAGAGCTACAAATCCAACTTTGAATGGGGAAAAATGGCCTTGTGGTTTAGGAGTTATGATCCTCCAAAGTTGGTACCCTAGCCACTTTGTTCCATAACTTAGAAAATTTCTAAGTTTTTTTATGGTTACCCCTTTTACAAGTTATCCCACTTTTCCTGATTTTTCTTGATGAATGATGATTACAACCACACATTAACATCATTTTAGGGTTAAGGAACCATAATTGTGAAAAATCTCAAAAAGTCAAAGTTTGACTTTTGTGCACAGTTGACTTTTTATCAGATGAATTCCAAACTGTGCGATCCTCTATGAAATCAAGTCCTTGACCTAAATCAAACTTGATGGATTAATTTCATAGGTGTTATAGGGTGTATTGAATCATGTCCTAGGGTTTGGGAGCATGTCCGGGTCAAAATTCAAAGGCACAGTTGACTTTTCTCGCGAAACCCTAATTGTGGTTCTGATGAATTTGAAACTTGTTGATCAAGCTTCTTGGATTAATACATTGTTGCAAATGGATCAATGTGGTTTATTAGAGACCCTCAAATTATGTCTTGAGGTCTTGGCTCATGTTTTGTCCCAAAAGTCAACTTAGGGGTGAATTAGGTCAAGAAACCCTAATTCCTGATTTTTGATAAATGCATCCCCTGAGGCTAAATTGACTGGATGATTAGGGCCATGATGTCCCTTGGAGCATCTTAGGTTGTGCTTTGACGCATTGGCTCATGCCCAGAGGAAAATTTCCATCTGGAGGCCTTGGTCGACCAAAAACCTAGTTTGGTGACACTCGCGATCTTGAAGCTTGATCCACTTGGAATGTTGCAACCTTGTGCTTGATCCTTGATGTGGGAGTCCTCTTGATCCATTGTGGATGTTTGAGAGGTTTAGACAAGTTGATGATCATTTCATTCCTTGATTGATCCTTTGTCTAAGAGCTCTGAGAGGGCTTGAAACCCTAAGTTTGATTGTAGTGGATGCTCACCCATCTTTGGGGAGATTGATGAGGTATGATGGTCTATCCATATTGTGATGATGATTTGCACAATGATGGGAATCTTAGTGGTCAAAATTTTGGGTATGATAGATGCCCCTATTTAATCTTCTTGGACCTGAAGGTGTGAATGGCGAAGGTATTCGTGCATTCGGGGTGCAAGATGATTAAGTATCGGAATACCCGAAATTTTGATCGTGGTTATGAATGGTAACTTGCGCATTCATCTTCTTTTGCTAAGCGATGATGCTTAGAAAAGGTAAAACTTCCCCTCAATCCTAGTTTCCTACCAAGGAACTGGTCTCAGTTGCTGAAATAAACTTCCCCTCGATCCTGGTTTCCTACCAAGGAACTGGTCTTAGTTTCTGATTTAAACTTCTCCTCGATCCTGGTTTCCTACCAAGGAACTGGTCTTAGTTTCTAATGTAAACTTCCCCTCGATCCTGGTTTCCTACCAAGGAACTGGTCTTAGTTTCTGATGTAAACTTCCCCTCGATCCTGGTTTCCTACCAAGGAACTGGCCTTATTTTCTGATTTAAACTTCCCCTCAATCCTGGTTTCCTACCAAGGAACTGGTCTAAGTTTCTTTTATCAATAAGCTTTCTTGACAAGGGACGCTATTTGTAGCGGTTTTTCCTCAAACTTCTCGCCAAATTTTCCTGGAGAGATGCCATTTGACGGAAAAAGATTTGATGTCAGAGTTGCTTGGGAACCCAGCCGTCTGAGTTGTAGAGGTGTTCAAACTTCTCTGTTGGAGACGCCATTTGTCGGCTCTACTGGGGAAAGAAGGTCCCTTGAGAGACTGCTGTCGCTTGGGGGTGTTACATCATACTTTTCTCGGGATCTTCTCGGAGAAATGCCATATGATGTGAACCAATTTTGAGGTGCCGATGACCTTTTCATCAGCGGATCTTTCGGAGAAAAACCGCTGTATTGCCAAATCTTTGGTTAAAAGGCTTTCTCTGGGGATTTTCCTTAATCCGGGAAAGCAAAGACATCATCTTCAAGGGCGAAGAGTGATGTTTGTCGAAGGTCTTCCTGCTTTTCAGAGGTTCAAGTTATCAAAGTGGTCGAGGACCAACTTCATTCCAGAAATAAACTGGAGGAGAGAGATTGTTCAGACGCAACATTTCCTGAGAGGAAAGAACTGATAATTTGATTGAGAGGTCCTTTATCACTAGGGAACAAGACCGACTAGAGTGACAGTGATACAATATGAATATGAATGTAAATCAATAATGCATGATGTATGTATGTATATGCTGAAAAAACTGACGCGACATACAGACTAGTGGATGAACACGACTGGATACTCGGCTGCTGCGGGGGATGAAAAGTATCACTGGTCCAGAAGTAGCAATTATGCCTTGCTTAGGAGAGATAGTCCCCGTCGAGGAACTATGTTGGTCGGGCTTATGAGATGAGAACTCTGTCGAGGATGTCAGATGGAGTATTCGCATCTGACATAACTGATCCTTCGTTCAGGTGCACTGGTTTAGAAGGAGTACTTTGATTCTGCACTTTGAAGTTCGATTACTTCTGGCGAAGCAATCGATGTTCAACAGTCAAAAGAAATTGCCATCTTTATTTTAAAAGTAGAAAAGTTTGACAAGTAAATTCATTTTTTTTTATTTCAAGAATCGTTAATCATGCTAAAATGTCATTCTGTAAAGCTAAAACAAATAAGAATTGCAAACAAAAGCACAAGGGCTCAAATTTTATTGATAGGATGGAAATCAGCCAAACGCGTGATCCCGTAGAGTTTTTACAAAGTTAGAAAATGGTAATTTAAGGGAAAAGGGTTACATTGAAACACAACGACCACTATCCTTCTACCAACTTTGAATTCGGGGCATCCTGAGCTTTTGTCGAAGATGACAGTGACTGAAGTTTTTCTTCTGATGGATTGCATGACTGTTGAGGAGTTGAACTGATCAAACGTAGTTACTTGCCATTAATCCCTAATTTTTGCCTGGATTGTAATTTGAGATTTCCAATCCACCGGGATTATTTTTTTGATTATGTCTCTAATTTTTGGCCGGACCACCCTTTCGGGTTTTCAATCCACCGAGACGTTTTTTTTAGGCGAAGTATTTCTTGACTACATCGACATTTATGAGGTATGCAAATTCCTCTCCGTCCAAGGTTCCAAGTCTCAAGGCACCGCCTGAGAAAGCTTTCTTGACCACGTATGGGCCGTCATAATCCGGAGTCCATTTGCCCCAAGAATCAGTGAGAAATGATTGTATCTTTTTGAGCACAAGGTCTCCTTTTCTGAAGACACGAGGTCGGACCTTTTTGTCAAATGCCTTCTTCATTCTCTGTTGATACAACTGACCGTAGCATAATGCCGTTATTCGCTTCTCTTCGATCAGGTTCAGTTCATCGTGTCTTCTTTGACACCATTCAGCCTCTGTTAGCTTAGCTTCCATCAATACCTGGATTGATGGGATCTCTACTTCTATGGGGAGAATTTCCTCCATGCCATATACTAGAGAGAAAGTGGTTGCCCCTGTTGAAGTACAGACAGATGTGCGATAACCGTGAAGAGCAAAGGGTAGCATCTCGTGCCAGTCTTTATAGGTTACAACCATCTTCTGAATGATCTTTTTCATGTTCTTGTTAGCCGCTTCTACCACTCCGTTCATCTTGGGTCGGTAGGGAGATAAATTATGGTGTTCGATCTTGAACTCAGGACACAACTCCTTCATCATCTTATTGTTCAAGTTTGATCCATTATCTGTAATGATCTGGCTGGAAACACCATAACGGCAGATGAGATTGTTTTTGACAAATCGGACCACCACTTGTCTGGTCATATTGGCGTATGACGCTGCTTCGACCCACTTGGTGAAGTAATCAATGGCTACCAGTGTAACACCCCCAATCTATGCCCCCCAAGCTATTAAAGCGGTAAAAGAAATTCAAAATTTCATCAGAGTATAATTAAAACATGCACGACATAGACCGGAGATGCCACATCAATTTGAAACAAACATACAACACCTGCTCATACAGATATGCAACAATTCAGGTAGTAATACACCCACGAATCAGAAACAGAATAATAGCGGAAAATATGCAACTGAATCTCATATATATATATATATATATATATATATATATATATATATATATATATATATATATATCATGAAAGTTTGTTTGTCATATACAACCATACATGTACAATTCAAAAGATACATATACATAATACAAACTAATCACAAACGGCCACCCTAACTACCCGGCGTCACGTATCAGAGCCGACCGACAAAAGAATGAAGACACAAAGCTTCACAAAAAGACCTCCAGCAACTCTAATCTACAATGCCTCATAGAGCATTATAAAACAGCAGAAGGGTGAGAAACACAATCATAACACAGTTGCATATAATCATATATTAACACAAAATGCACATATAAAATATTTTTACCACAATTGAATACAACACATATTCTATATATACGTCGCCGATGCATATCAATCATATACAATAATCTCATCAACCACATAAATATACATATTTCATCTCCTCAGTCACATTCACAATTCCATACACAATTAATCCATGATTTATGCAAATGCACAGAGACCGACGCAACGACTCCATGCAATGCACATGCGGTACCGACTCATCACATCTCAGAACCAGTTCACTCAGGAACTATTGGAACCATCGCTCGTTACTTAGTGTAACTCCCCGTCGGGCATACGATGTTCCCCGTCGCTTTCGGTCCTCTTTGTATAAGGCTCACGACGTTTATGGATTGCTTTCGGTCCTCTTTGTATAAGGCTCACAATCCGATCGCTCACACCCCACAAGGGCACACGATCGTCTATAACCATCGCTTTCGGTCCTCTTATTTTTAAGGCTCACGATATATCAAATCGCTTTAGGTCCTCTTATTTTTAAGGCTCACGATGTTATAGCGGATTCCCATTGGAATCTATCCGTCGCTCGTACCCTCATGGTACTCGACTTCACAATATGCATATTATGATGCTTGGCATACAATGACTCATAACATTCATATGCACACATTTACTCATCCATAATCATGCATAACTCAACAATTACAACACATTGGAATTTCTTGTCGTAAGGCCACCAATCATCATTACGATATGTATTTCATGCAATTTCATCACTCAACAGTAAACAAGTCATAAAATATCCACACCAACAACATATTGCACATACACATCAAGTTCACACAATTAAACGGCAAAAGTCGACAACAAAACAACACATTTTCTAATTTCTGACATAATATAATCGGCCAACAATTCTCAAAACCATCATCAATATAAAGTACATTTTATGAGCTTTCTAACGCATCAAACCACGCCTCAAACCGAACCATAGATCAAAAGTTATGAATTTTTCAAAGAAAAGAATTTATTGAGATACAGCCAAATTCGCCTAGCGACTTGAGAATTTGCCTGGCGAATTCCCATTCGCCAGCCATTCGCCATGGATTTCGTCTCGCAAATCCCATTCGCCAGCAGTTCGCCTGGCGAGCTAGTGGCGAATCACCAATTAGAAAAAAAACTAAGAGTTACAGAAGCTACCCCCTTTCTGTAATTCCTATTTCACCTAGCGACTTACGAATTCGCCTGGCGAATCCCATTCGCCAGCAGTTCGCCTGGCGAATCACACCAGAACCATAAAAATGCTGTTACGGGTTACACTATCCAAAAACCTCCAAAAACCTCATTTTTCATTCCAAATCAATTCCAACACCAAAACAATTATCAGCAATGACTCATAAACACATGGTGATCATACAACGCAAATTATATCGATTTCCGACCGCGCAAACATCGATTCCTAATCATTTTATCATTTTCGACCTAGAACTCAAAAGCCATGGAAAGACAAGAAACATCCAAGCAAACACATACATAATCATACACAAACATAGCATAATCGAGTTTCGCACCCTTACCCGATTATATAGCGCGTAGAAAAATCGGTTGATTGATTTCTTCTTTCTCAAATTTTTCTCTCTTTTTTTCTTTTCTCTTCTCTTCTCTTTTTCTCTCTTCTTACTATTTTTCTCTCTTTTTCTCTCTATTCTTAACTTAACCAAATAAATCAAAACGCCCAAAATAACCCTACACCCAAATATCTCGCAAACGCTCCCAAAACCCGATAAAATATAATCTCGACTAAAATAACATATTTTCATATAAAAGTCAGAAATAAAAAGAAAATAATAATAGAATAATAAAAAACGACTCAAATAAATAAAACGGACTAAAACTAACAAAAACTGGGGCGTTACAACCAGGATGAACCGCTGTCCGTTCGAAGCCTTGGGCTCAATCATGCCAATCATGTCGATTCCCCATATGGAAAAAGGCCATGGGGAAGAGAGAACTTTGAGATGTGTTGGCGGTATCTGACACTTGTGACACCTCCTCATGTACTTGTAGCAATCGGATTCCATGGTCAACCAGCAGTACCCTGCTCTCAGAATTTTTCTCGCGATTGCGTGTCCGTTGGCATGAGTACCAAAGGATCCTTCGTGAATCTCTTTTATCAGCATGTCTGCTTCTGGTCTGTCTACTCATCGGAGCAAGACCATTTCAAAATTTCTCTTATAGAGAGTATCACCGCTCAGGAAGAAACTGCCTGCCAGCCTTCTGAGGGTTTTCCTGTCTTTCCTTAGTGCCCCAGGTGGGTACTCTTGTTTCTGAAGGAAGCATTTGATATCGTGATACCAAGTTTTGTCGTCTAGGACTGATTCAATCGTGAAGATATAAGCGGGTCGTTCAAGGCGCATTATGTCGATCTTAGGTAAGTCGGTCCATTGACCTACACTAATCATGGAAGAGAGGGTGGCTAATGCATCAGCCATGTGATTCTCATCATGAGGGATGTGATAAAACTCGATTCTGTTGAAGAAGGGTAACAACCTTCTTGCGTAATCTTTGTAAGGAATCAATCCTGATTGGTATGTGTTCCAATATCCTTTAATCTGATTGATAACCAAGGTTGAGTCGCCATATACATCCAAGTTCTTGATCCTTAAGTCGATCGCTTCTTCGAGACCCATAATACAAGCTTCGTATTCGGCCTCGTTGTTTGTGCACTTGAATGTAAGTCTGGCAGTGAAAGGAATGTGGGTACCCTGAGGTGTTATGATGATTGCCCCAATTCTGTTTCCGTAATGATTGACAGCTCCGTCAAAGATTAGTCCCCATTGGGAACCTGGTTCTGGCCCTTCACTGGGTAGCGGTTCATCGTAATCTTTCATTTTCAAATACATGACATCTTCGTCTGGGAAGTCAAACCCGATTAATTCTTGATTGTCAATCGGTTGATGAGCCAAATGATCGGCTAAAATACTCCCTTTAACGACTTTCTGAGTGTGGTATTCGATGTCGTATTCTGATAACAACATCTGCTAACGGGAAATCCTTCCCATGAGAGTAGGTTTTTCAAATACATACTTGATTGGATCCATTTCAGAGATTAACCAAGTAGTGTGACGAATCATGTACTGGCGAAGACGTTTGGCTGCCCAAGCCAAAGTGCATCAAGTTTTCTCAAGCATAGTGTACCGAGTCTCGCAGTCGGTGAATTTCTTGCTCAAATAGTAAATGGCAGACTCTTTCCTTTTGGTTTCGTCTTGTTGGCCAAGTACACAGCCCATGGAGTCTTCCAAGACTGTTAAGTAGATGATCAGTGGTCTTCCTTCCACTGGAGGTGATAGAATCGGTGGGTTCAACAGATATTCCTTAATACTTTCAAAGGTAGTTTGGTAGTCCCCTGTCCAAACGCAGTCCTGGTTCTTTTTTAGCAATTTGAAAATCGGTGCACATGTCGCGGTCATGAGGAATATAAATCTGGAGATGTAGTTCAAACATCCCATGAATCCTCTGACTTGTTTTTCAGTTTTCGGAGAAGGCATTTCTTGAATGGCCTTGACCTTGTCAGGATCAACCTCAATTCCTTTCTGGCTGACGATGAACCCTAAAAGTTTCCCTGAACGGACATCAAAGGTGTATTTATTGGGATTCAAGCGGAGTTTGTACTTTCTCAACCGCTCGAATAGTTTTGACAGCTGGGTCACATGCCCTTCTTCTATTTTTGATTTGGAAATCATATCATCGACATATACCTCGATTTCCTTGTGTATCATGTCATGAAACAGAGTAGTCATGGCCCTTTGATAGGTTGCCCCGACGTTCTTCAAACCGAACGACATTACCTTGTAACAAAAGGTACCCATGGGGTAATGAACGAAGTTTTCTCCATGTCTTTCGGCGCCATTTTGATTTGATTATAGCCCGAGAATCCATCCATGAAGGAGAAAACTTTGAATTTTGTTGTACTGTCTACCAGCATGTCAATGTGTGGTAAAGGAAAGCCGTCCTTTGGACTAGCCTTGTTTAGATCTCTGTAATCGACACACATTCTGACTTTTCCTTCCTTTTTTGGAACGGGTACGATATTGGCTAACCATTGAGGATATTCTAACGTGGTGAGGAAACCCGCGTCAATCTGTTTTTGTACCTCCTCTTTGATTTTGACGGCCATGTCCGGGTGAGTCCGTCTCAACCTCTGCTTTACTGGCAGACATTCTGATTTCAATGGTAAATGATGTTCCACGATGCTGGTATCCAAACCTGGCATGTCCTGATAGGACCAAGCAAACTCATCGGGAAATTCTCTCGGAAGCTTTGTCAAACTCTCTTTGGCAGTTGGACTGAGCAGTGCCCCAATCCTAATTTCTTTTCTCTCTTTTTCTGAACCCACGTTTATCATTTCCAACGGCTCTTTGTGAGGTTCAATGGACCTTTCCTCTTGTTGGAGTAATCGGGAGATCTCTTCTGGAATTTCGTTGTCAACTTCTTCTTCAGCCCCGAACACCGGGAACCCAAAGTTGGGAGAAGGCATCAGATCGTATATTTCAACAGGGTTTAAAACAAGCAATCTGCATGACGTGATGATTTGTGTTTAGAAAAGATAGAGAAAAATGCAAGTGTGTGCAGTGTATTTTTTTTGAAAAACTGTTTGTTTATTTTGAATTCTTTTTTAGGATTACAATTTTCTGAGAAAAGCGAAAAGAGAAAAAAGCAATTAATGCGAAGATTATAGAACGACGTTATTTTATTTATGAACAAGTCGATTCTTGAAACTACAACCCTATAAAACAAAACTCTGTCACTTTGGGCAAAGCGAAGAGGGAAATTTACAGAAAGTGAGCCCTATCAAAACATCTGTTTCACCTGGGTAGGGTGAAAGGTTAAAGATGACAATTACTTTGACTTATGAACAATCTTCGGAACATCAACATCAACCCATTGGCAGCGAACTCCTTGGTGAATCACAAAGTCTGGTACTTTCCTTGATTTGTCTTTAGAAATGGCGCTGATTTATGGCGGAGTAGGATCATTGGAATCTGTCTCCTAGGAAGAGTTGTCGTAGGAGGATTCCTCTGTTGTATTTTGCATAGTATTTGTGCTCTCAGGTATATCTCCATATCTAGTTGGCTGGATATCTTCAAACCTGATACGAGAGCTTTCGGGAGCGGCGTACTTGACCTTGAAGTCAAATTTTCCACTTGGTTGTCCTAAGTTGTCCCACACTTCTTTGGAACTGGAGGAGTCATCTCTCTCGATGACGTTGACCTCAGGAAAAGCGTAGTTGATGAATTCTAGTCCAGCAAGCTTTGCCAATTCATCGTCGTACTGGATATTTTCTGAATGACCTGAGTGTTGATCCCATGCATTGGTGGGGATGCAGGTATTCTGTTCAATGACGCTCAGCTGATTTTCATTATTTTGCTGATTTTCTTGCCCTAATCTCCTGGGTATGGCTGCCAGATAGGCAGGCCATCCATTGGACCATAATAGTCGTGGTCAAAGTTGTCCTTCATCAGAGTGTCCCCCTCTAATGAGTTTGGTGGATCACGACATCCTTCAGGATCACAATCTCTGTATATCATTTCGACATTTGACCTCGGTATAAATCTCGGACTCTGTGCTGGATAGCAAAAGGGCGTAGGCACCTCTTCCTGAGACATATAACCGTCCTCATTGAGATAGGACTTCCATTCCTCATCCGTATCGGAGGAATCTCCCTCGTTGATAGTATGGACTATTTGAAGCACTGGGTGAAAGAAACCTCCACTGTGGAAGAAGTCCTGAATGGGATGAAGACTTTCATCGTTAGCAGCTGTCTGGGTGGAGGTTGCAGAAAAACAAAGACCCTTCTTTGTTTTATTATCAGTAGGAATGATAAGATGTCCCCATTCTTTTGCATTGTTATTCTCGATCACTTCGAGAGCATCTCTGTATGAGTAAATCGTGGTTCCCTTCTCTGATTGATTCTCATTGCTTACCGACAGTGCTTGGTACTGAGTTCCAACAACCTCCTCGGGTTCTACACAAGTAAATAATGGCAAGTTACTCACGAGCAAAGCTTGTTCTCCAAAAACCGTGACGAGTTGATCGTTCTTGACGAACTTCAGTTTCTGGTGAAGCGTCAAAGTGACTGCCCCAGCCTGGTGTATCCAAGGTCTTCCTAATAAGCAACTGTATGTTGCCCGGATGTCCATGACCTGGAAATTAATTAGTAAAGTGTGAGGAGCGATAGTTATGGGAAGGTCGACTTCGTCGATAACTGCTTTCCGAGACCCGTCAAATGCTTTGACGATGACCTCACTGCCCCTCATTGGGTGTCCTTTGAATGATAGCCGCATTAAAGTGGACTTCGGCATAACGTTGATGGTCGATCTTGTGTCTACCAGTACGCTGGCTAAAGCATCGTCCTGGCAGTTAACTGTGATATTGAGCGCCATATTGTGACTTTTGCCCCCTCTGGCAAATCCTCATCACTGAATCCTAAGTTGTTGTAGGAAGTGATGTTAGAGATGATGCTATTGAACTGTCATATTGACACATCCTGTTCCACAAAGGCCTGCTCTAAGACTTTATGTAGAGCCTCTTTGTGGGCTTCGGAACTGAATAAAAGTGATAGCACTGAGATCTTTGAAGGAGTTTGTAACAGTTGATCAACAATGTTGTATTCACTCCTTTGGATGAGCTTCAGCATCTCATCATTGTTTTTTGAAAGGTCGGTATCACTGGATTGACCGATTGGTGGATTGGGAGCTTCTGTTTGAAGTTCCTTTTCTCTATTAGGTTCTCCAACCCCTCGGTTAAAGATTCGACTGCTCCGTGTTACTCAATTGATGTCTGCAATATTCATAACAGAGGGTAATGGAATTTCTTTTCCATTCTCAATTGTTGTTGCACCGTATTTGTAAGGGATTGCCTTAGTTGATTCATACGGTAATGGTCCTGGTAGATAGATAACTACAGGAGCCTTTTGATTTTTCTGATTGTCGTAAGTAACTTCAATCAGTTCTTGGCTAAGAACCTTTGATTCGTCCAGTAGAGGGATAACGGTACAAACATCCTTGTTCTGTTGATGATTAGAGATTATGACAACGTCTCTGATTTGATCAACGAAGTAGTCCGGCGTCCAGTTGATTGGCTCGGGACTCGGACACGGGTGAATCTCTTTACGATCCAACTGACCTTGAAGGGTTGTCCGCACAAGGTAATGTCCTTGGTTATTCTCCGAGCAGACTCTACAGCGTTCATAGTTGTGTGGTGGCACCTGGCCACACCCGCTTTGAATGCAGTGCAACCTTACCAGGTTTATTTCCATAGACCAGACATCCTGACTTTGACGCCGAGTAGGGATTCCATTAAGCACACTGATTCATTGCGTGTCTTTATCCAGATAGATTGGAAGCCACCAGTGGTTTAATAAGTGTTGTAAAGTTCTCTGAATGAGAGCGCACCCTTGGTTACTCTCACAACATTCTTTACAGTTCTGATAATCATGTGAAGTGAGAAAACCGAGTTGGACCTTCCTGGCATGTAACTCCACCAAGCTGGTATTCATCAGACAAATATCAAAGATTTGAATCATGTTGATCTGATAAGGATTTCTATCATGGTAGTCCTGGATCCATCCAAGATCCATCTGACTTTGGAGGGCCTCTTGTACAAAAGAGCATGCCTGTTTGTTTACCGAGTAAGTCAGACAGGAATCGTAATCATGCTATGGCAGATTATGATATTGGCTTTGGCTTAAGTGCATCACCACCAAGTTGACATTCATTGCCAGAATATTATGGTTCTGAATGATGTTGGAATTCGTATAGGTCATTTTGACTCCACGAACTCGATGCTCTTGGATCCATCCGAGATCTAATTGTTCCTGTAGAGCTGTTTGCACCACAGGACATCCTTGATTGTTTTTAGAGCAAATATCACACTGGTGATAATTATGAGGTGGCACATGGCCATATCCACTCTGTCTACAATGCACCTTGACCAAGTTGGCCCTTAACAAGAGTACATCATGAATTTGATAGGTGTTGTTAGACTCTCCCTCTATCAAATTGACTGCAGCTTTCTCATGTTGAGGCAGCGGGTTTGTGAGAACATTAGGATTCGTATCCTTGAAAGATAAGACCCCGCTCCTAACAAGCTTTTGTACGTCAGATTTGAAACTGAGACAGTTCTCTATGTTATGCCCTGGTCCTCCTTAATGGTAAGGACAAGTCTGATTCGTTTTGAACCAAAAAGGCGGATTTTTCGGTACTGTAAGAGGAGACTTAGTTTGGAGATGCCCCTTGACTAGCAATAATGGAAATAGTTCCGCGTACAACATCGGTATAGGGTCAAACCCTGGTGGTCGCGTAGTACGATTATTGTTGTACCGAGGACGAGCCTGCTGAAGAGGTTGTTGTGTCCTTTGCTGAAGTTGTTGTTGATTCGGTTGGCTCTGCGCAACCTGAGGTTGATACGTAGGAACAGGCGCGGGGTTGATAGCAGGAGTTACGGCTGCTACTGGTTGATATCGTCGCCTTTGCTTTTCGAGAGAGATATTCCTGATATCCTACTCTTTTTTCTTAGGGAGAGCACTATCGTATCATTTTGTACTACTTGATGATCCAACATCTTTAACCAAACGTCCTTCTCGGATGGCTTCCTCAAGACAAACCCCCATGCCAACCATTTCGGTGAAATCGCTGGGCGCACTGGCAACCATTCTGTCATAGTAAAATGAGCCCAAGGTTTTTAAGAAGATCTTTGTCATCTCTTTTTCCTCAAGAGGTGGACAAATCTGGGCGGAAATTTCACGCCATCTCTGAGCTTACTCCTTAAAGGTTTCCTTGTCCTTTTGTGACATCGATCTGAGTTAATCTCTGTCCGGTGCCATGTCCAAATTGTATTTATATTGTTGAATGAAAGCAGCGCCAAGATCTCTGAACGTGTCGATCGTAGTATGGTTTAAACCCATGTACCATTTTAATGCGGCACCGGTTAAACTATCCTGAAAGTAATGAATTAATAGCTCCTGGTTCTTTGTCTGAGCTAACATTCGCCGAGCGTACATCACCAAATGGCTCTGAGGGCAAGAGTTACCCTTGTACTTTTCAAAGTCGGGCACTTGGAACTTGTGTGGAACTTTCACATTGGGGACCAAGCAGAGGTCCGCCACGTCCTTTCCAAATAGATCCTGACCGCGAAGGGCCTGCAGTTCTTTCTGTATCTCCAGGAATTGTTCCTGGAACTCATTCATTCTGTTAAACACGTTGTCAGTTCCACCAGAAGGTATCTGTGGAATCTATTTTTCTAGGACAGTGTGTACCACGGGTGGTGGTATAGTCATTATGGCCGAGACCCTCGGCGCCTCCTGAAGTTTGTAACCTTCAGGATTTACTGCCATGCCCCTGGAATCTTCGCTTTCCCAAAGTTTGTAACCTTTAGGCCCAGCGGTTCCTGGTGAAGTTTCCGGATCCTCAGTGATCGGCGGAACATATCCTTCTGGGATATAGTTAAGTGGCATGCCCCAGGGACGATCTTTCGGCATTTTGTACCTAGGATCATACTTCTCCACTATGGGCGTTGATGTGATCTCTGAGATCACAGTTCTTTGTTGTTGCATATGAGCTTCTACTAGAGCTTGCATGTCGTTATGAAGCTTTCTCATATCCTCTTTCAGAGTGTCGATCTCTTCTCTCAACACTCTGTTCTCTTCCTCGAGATCATCCATCTTTTTCTGACGATTGGCCCGAGTATTGTAGGAATGAGACAGTTAGACTCTAGAATCGAGACGCAAACGTGAGATTCGTAGGTAAGAAGAATGTGTTTATGAGAATGATGAATGCAATGATTATTAATTATTTTTGTTTATTCAAAGTAAACTTAGACAATTAGATTGCAAATATCAAACAGTGGGGAAACCCCGTTTTATTGAATTCAAAGGATTGCGGAAATGGAAATACAGTAGATTACAAAGTGCTGGAAAAGGAAACCTAAACTAATGGATCTGGAGCCCTCTCTGAAGAGAGCTCAAGTGATGGTTCGGGTGCTTTCCTTTTCTTTTACCAGGGCTCTTGGACCGTTGTCGGGTTGTCATTCCTTTGCCAAGTGAAAGGAGCGAGCAAATTCCTTTGGTCATCTTGGTTTTCTATAGCGTGCTGCTCTAAAATCTCAATCAGAGCATCTTTTTCTCTTAACAGTTGCTGTATTTTCTTGCACTCCACATTGAGAATACGGTACTTGTTCCTCCAAGACCTCTTCTCCTGTTGAACTTTGCTGAGTGTAACCTAAAGTTTTTCCGTCTCAGACATGAAATAAAGGGCAGAGTCCCTTAATGGAAGAACCTCCTGACTAGGGTAAGGCATCCTCAGCTTGAGAGCTCTAGTTTGTACCCAATGGAGATAAGGCTCCATCGAGATACAGTATGGTTTTCCTAGAGACTCTCGTCCTTTCCTATGAACGTGTTTCCAAGCGTGCACTATTTCCGTCTTTAGTGCCCTGTAATTTTCGCCTTCCTTGAAGAAAGGACCTTCCAAATGAGCATTTCGCGGGACATGCCTCATCGGGTATCCAAATTGACGACGAACTAACACTGGATGATAGTTGATTCCCCCCTTAGTTCCTATAAGGGGTACATTTGGGAAATTTCCACAACGGTCAATAATCATGATCCCGTCATAGATTCGATTGTACCAATCGATGTCAGAGTTGGTAAGAGACATGATTCTCTACGACCAACATAAAGTATTATTTTGATCCCAAAATGCAGCAGACTTGGGCAAGTGGGAAGTGAACCATTCGTATAGCAGGGATACACAGCATGTGATCATTCCTCCATTATACAAATTCCTTAAGTGTACCGAATGATACACATCTGCGAGTAAGGTCGGTACGGGGTTTCCGATCAGGAAAATCTTAATGGCGTTGATATCTACAAAGTTATCGATGTTGGGAAACAAAAATAACCTTTAGGTGAGCAAAACAAAGATGCTCTCGAAAGAAGCCACGTTCCCTATACTAGAAAAGTACAGGGCTTTCTTTGTCAAGAATTGGGCTGGCAAACCCTGGATTCCACCCTTAGTGGTCATGTGAGTCCTGACTTCTGACTCGTCCAAATAAATTTCCCTTGCAATGGTCTGATCCTTTGGAATTTCTTCCAGTCCAGAAAAGGGAGCTTGATCAGTAATATGTAAATCAGTCAGGTGAGAATACTCCTCCAGCGTTGGTCCAAGATGATAATCTGGAAATGTGAAATAGTGATAGACTGGATCATAGAACTGGCTTAGTGTGGACAGGATTCCTTCAATTACGTGGACCCTTAACAAGGACAGTAGTCCTCCATACTTGGCTTTGAAAGCCTCGTGGTTGGTGATCATTCTCGCCAAACCTCTCAAATCCTCTAACTTTGGAACCTTGAAGGTGTACTTATGAGTTTTCCTTCTACCGAAATCCATTAGCGCAATCTCCTTTCTCTGACATTTGCAATCATTGTCTTAGTTTAATTTGAAAAAGAGAGACTAGAAGAGAAAATTTTTCTTTGTTTTGATGTTTTTTAAATGAATGCATGAATGCAGCACACAAAAACATAGAAAAACATGGGGTCAAAGGGTCGGTGTCATGAAGTCAAAGTTCTACCCCCCCAAAGGTTTATACTGGTGATTTTCTGTACCTGTCCGCAAAATCATTGACCCCTCTGGGATAACAACAGCAAGCGGATCGCCAGCGAGCTGATGTATCCTAGAGTGATCTCAAATGAGGGTAGTATTGCGTGACAACTATTTTCGATAGCTTCCGCACTACAAAATGGCTTAAGTCTACTAAAAACCTCAGCTTCTCAGATAACCCAGTCAACCACACTACTTTCAGCAACCGGAGTCGTATAGGCAATGTATCTGCAAAGGGAGTCTCCACTGAGTTTGATGGTCGATCGGGGGCTCGTAACTGGAATTCACTCCCAGTAAGATTACCCGCATTGCCATCACCTATCTTAGGTGTATACACAATCTTTCCACATGCGGCTTCACACACATTCCCATTAGCAGAAAAATAAACACAGATATCAATTAGGAAAAGCAGTATATATATTTGTCTTAATCATCCTAGACCTCTAGTCTTATGATCCTATACAGACAATGACTCCCCATCAGAGCTGTCATTTCTGTGATGCGAATTTAGGGTTTCATCCTTTGGGAAAGAAAGCAAGAATATCTCCCACTATGGTCACCTTTCTGATGTGGTATTTTTTAAGGTTTCTACTTAAGAGATGGGAAAAGAAATAACACTTTCATATCTATCCCCAGCAGAGTCACCATTTTTCTGTAGCGCGAGTTTTTGCGTGGTTGCGAAGCACTATAGCTTTGGGGTACTACAGTTCAATTCATTTTTTATCCTATTGAAGCTGATGAAGGAAGGGAAATAGATGTCTCCAATTAACCCTGCTTGTATACTGAGTTTTAACAAATGATTGTTGGTTTATAGATGTTATAAAGATTGTGGGTCTCTCTTAGGTTATTTTGTTAAAAAAAAACAGTGTCTGGGCTATTGGTAAGATGTTAGGACATATGCTTTTTGATTGATGTATGAAGGTACGGGATTTTGGGTTTTTGATTAGTACGCTCGCTAAGACTTTTTCAATCTTATGCCTACGTATTCCCGTTTAACGAAACAGGGAAATCAAAGCGATCGTAGTTCCTCCTATTCTATGGGAGGAAAAAGGTTGTTTTGGTGTCTTGTTCAAAGCACAAGACGTGAAGCTATATGTGGTTTGTATCTTGTTCAAAGCCCAAAATGTGAAACTGAAGGGTCTATTTGTATCTTGTTGGAAGCCTAAGATATGAAGCTAAAGGGGTTTGACTTTAGAGAGAATTTGTCATCTCTAAAGGGGGTCTGTTTGTTACAACTGTTGGGTGACTGATCATAAAGGAGAATTACTTTAACTGGGATATGTGAACCCAGCAATGCCATAATTTCCTTTATAGGGGATTTTTAACCTGAAGGAGAAAACTTTAACTCAGTTTAGAGCAATGTTATCTTTCCTTAGGAATTTCTCATGCTAAAAGAGGGACAGTGGCGTGGATGTAAATAATCCAGAGGCTTACCGCTTACAACAATTTAGATGAAGGAAAAGGAGTTGTTGATGTTTGTATACTGTGACTGAGGCACAAATTTTGATGCTAATAGGTTGATTGACTCACCCAGGGTTTTCTTATACAAAGCCTAAGAGGAGGCTATTGACCCAACAAGAGGGTGCTTTTAGGTGTCACGTACGAAGCCCGAGAGAGAGGCTAAAAAGGTTTGACTCAACAAGAGTGTACTAACCAGTGACTGACTCAACAAGAGAGTGCTTTTATATGTGCCTTGCATGAAACCCAAGACGGAGGCTAAAAGGGATTGACTCAACAAGAGAGTCTTTTATACTCAACAAGAGAGTGGTTTTGTATCTTGTACGAAGCCCGAGATAGAGACTGATAGGGAAGTGACTCAACAAGAGAGTCTTTTATACTCAATAAAGGGAGTGATTTGGTATCTCGTACGAAGCCCGGGGAGGAGGCTAAAAGGGATTGACTCAACAAGAGAGTCTTTTATTGTTAGCTTCGCTGGGGAGATCATTTGTACAAAGCCCAAGAGGAGGCTATTGTGCTGGTGACTGTTTCAGTTAATGACAGGTCCAGTATTTGGATAAAAGAGAAAATCAGTTCTTATAAAGGGAACGATTAAAGGTATTGTTGTGCTCTGATCAGAGGATCAGGGTTATTTCCTGTTCTTTGAGGAAACGGAAAATCCAAAGGGTATTGAGACTGTCCAAGTCTACTGGTGTTTGGGAGAAATCGATTCTCGGATAGTAAATGATCTTTGTATGATGCCCAAGAGAAGGCGGGTACGTTAAGGGATGAAGGTCAACCCATTAACTGGTCTGACACTAGACTCAGAAAGACAGCTCTAGCAAATTGATGACTAGGTTTTGTTTCTATACCTGTAGAGGTCTCTGGGTCCTTATACTAAGCCTAAGAGAAGGCATGAGAGATTTTAAGAAGCCGAAGGGTCCTTGTACAACGCCTAAGAGGAGGCGGAGATACTTTTAAGAAGCCTGTGGGTCCCCAAACCCCGAGAAGTTCAAGACATGCCATTCACCGAGAATAGATCAAGCCAGGAAAATTCGAGAATTTGGAAGAAACTCAAGAGATGGCATTCATATAGAAAAGATCATCTCTGGGGAGTAGAGTCTCTTTGATGATTTCTAAGGGTGACAGTTTGAGAAAGGGTTCACTGAGAATGATGCCTTTCACGTCTCCATATTGTTTAACCCCAAGAAGAGGGAAGACTGTGTCTGGTAATCCTATGGGGATCTAGTTTTGTTTGTATTTAAGAGTGACCAACAGGGCTTTACCTAGTGCTAGACGTAGTTGCTGGGGAAAACTCTAAATAACTATACTAGTATTACACAGTGGATATTTGACGAGTATATAAAAGTTTGTGAAAGAAGACTTACAGTGAGCAGCCCCACAATACAGTTATATATATGAAAGCGGATAAAGAAAGCGGGTAAACACTTACTCGGTTGTAGAGCTTCCATGTTGTTTGGTTAGTTTGTTCAACAAAGAAAGCTTTGATAACAATATTATATTCAAAATCAAAGGAGAAAGTGCTTTGAAAAGATTGTTGGGGCTTACAGCTCCAGGAGAGGCCCAAGGATTTATATGTGATTGCACTGTTATTTTGTACAGAGCCTTATACAAGTGACTGAGGCCCAGAAAGGTTTTCTGTACAAAGGGATGGGTCTTACACTCTCTCAAGAGGCCCAAAGGTGTTTAAAGAAAAAGAAAGGGGCTTATAACACGAGGGTAGGCCCAGATGATTTTTTTTTTGAATTGGCGACTGCGCTGAGATTTCTTTAACATACTGGGTCTTATACAATGCATTGAGGCCCAAAAAAGTTTTGGTTAAAAAGGGGTTGGTTCTTACACTCTAATAGAGGCCCAAAGGTTTATTTTTGTACAAGTGGGGGGGTTACAGCTCAAGGAGAGGCCCAAACTGGTTTTTGTTTGAGAACGACGATCGCGCCGTTGTTTTAAAAATGTACAGAGGGACTTATACAAGAAGTGAGACGCAAAAAGGTTTATGTACAAAAAGGGTTGGGACTTACACTCTATTAGAGGCCCAAAGATTAAAGATGGGTCTTATAACTCAAGGAGAAGCCCAAAGATTTTTGTGAAAAAGGTGACGATCGTGCCGAACCTTTTGACGGTATCGGGACTTATACAATACACTGAGGCCCAAAAAAGTTTGTATTTACAAAGGGTTGGGTCTTACACTCTACTAAGTGGCCCAAAGGTGTTTGAAAAAGATTTGATGAGGGTTGAATTGATCAAAACCCTAATTTGTTTTCAAAATATATTTTAATTGAATAAAACTTCAATTAAAATGATCAAAATTGTTAAACATGTGGAAAACAAATTGTGATCTTGGATTAATGTTTCAAAAATTATGTTTCTATTCACAAAATTATTGGAAATCACTAAAATTTCAAAAATCAAAAGGGAGAAAATATTTTAAATGTCAAAAAACAATTAAAATATTAATTCTTTACAAAAATATCAAGTATATGCAATAAATAATATTTTTGGGATTTTTTGGGAAAATAAAATATTTTAACATTTTTGTGAATTATTAAAAAAAGAACCAACTCAAAATCATTAAAACTCAGAGAGAAATTAATTTTTGAATCAATTAAATAAAATCAAAAAATTCAAATATTCAAATATTTGAAAAAGGGCGCCAAGAACAATGGCAAGAACAAGCGCCACCCTCTGTTTCTGCAGATTTGCGTTTACTATCCAATCTCACTGAATACTTGATTATATCATGCAGTCTACATATCAATTTTCGCGTTTTCACCTCACGATCATGTCTATAGTCTTTAATTTCATTTATTTTAAGCATGGAATAAGAAATCAAAGAGAAACCTCAAGAACCCTAAAATTTGCATAAAGGCTTAGAATTTTCATACACGATTCAAACAAAGCAATTGATTGAGGGAAAACACTCTATGCATGATTATGAACATATGGCCAAATTATTGTGCGGCAAAAAATGCATGGATCATAGAATTAGAAGAGCTCATGCTTACCACTTGCAGCTGGTGATCGTGTTTTGTGTTAGAGGTGTTACAGCTTGGTTCTAAGGATATAGACAGCTTCCCTAGGTGCTATGGAGTGTGTCTGGATGCTTGGAGTGGATTGAAATGATCTGGAACTTGAGATGGTACCCCAACTGCAAATCTATCAAGAACTTGAGCAATTGGCTAGTGATTTTGTGATTTTGGTGTTCCAGATGTTGTGTGAGTGTTTGGATCACTTCTATATGATGTTTATGAGGTGTGTGTGTGATTGGTTTGGTTGGAATAGCTCTCAAACTTAAAACCCGATAGTGACTTGCTTTAGAAGGCAATTTTGGAGTGAAGAAGGAGATTTTGAGGAAAGCATCTGTTTGATGGCTTTGGTGTACTCAAACTGATCACAAATGAGCTCTATTTATAGTAGAGCAAGTTTGTTTTGCAAGGAATAGTGAATGGCAACTGCTGCATAGGTTTGGCCAATGTTGATCAATGAGAATCCAAGTCTCCTCTAGCCATTGACTAGAGGTTAGGGCACAACTGCTGGTTCCCTTGGTCTTGGATAAGTGTTGACTGAATTCAATTGGCAATGACTCAGTCCATGCCACCTTGGTGCATCCATTAAATGCTCCAAACCAAAATTGGAGTCTTGTCCCTCTTTTAGGTATTTTTAGGTTTGGCATGCTACTTTTGGTTCCAAGGACTTGGGAGGCTGATGGATCAGTGTTTGTCCCTCATTGGTCTCCCCTTGAGGTGTTTAGATGGATAGATTTGCTTGCACTTTGCAAAATTTGAGCAAATCAAGCAAAATGCCCAAATTTGCCTTGTTATGACAGTTACAGCAAGGCATATTGCCACTGTCAAAACTTCTTGCTCATATTGAGTTTGGTGAAGTTCTTGGTCATTTTGGAAAGCCCTCATATGATACAACATATGTGTGATCATAGTTGGTCTTGACACTTTTTGGATCCAAGTGAAAAATGCCCCTACATTTTGGAAAAAGTGAAACAGATTCTGACTTAGTGAACATTTCACTAAATGTTGGAAAAAACTGACATTTTCACTTTTCTTGATTTTGATCATTCCATAACTTAAAATCCATGAGGAATTGGAATGAGTTGTAGTAGAAGATTTTGTAGAGGGCCATGAGAGATACAAATCCAACTTTAAATGGGGAAAAATGGCCTTGTGGTTTAGGAGTTATGATCCTCCAAAGTTGGTACCCTAGCCACTTTGTTCCATAATTTAGAAAATTTCTAAGTTTTTTTATGGTTACCCCCTTTTACAAGTTATCCCACTTTTCCTGATTTTTCTTGATGAATGATGATTCTAACCACACATTAACATCACTTTAGGGTTAAGGAACCATAATTGTGAAAAATCTCAAAAAGTCAAAGTTTGACTTTTGTGCACAGTTGACTTTTTATCAGATGAATTCCAAACTGTGCGATCCTCTATGAAATCAAGTCCTTGACCTAAATCAAACTTGATGGATTGATTTCATAGGTGTTATAGGGTGTATTGAATCATGTCCTAGGGTTTGGGAGCATGTCCTGGTCAAAAGTCAAAGGCACGGTTGACTTTTCTCGCGAAACCCTAATTGTGGTTCTGATGATTTGAAACTTGTTGATCAAGCTTCTTGGATTAATCCATTATTGAAAATGGATCAATGTTGTTTATTAGAGACCCTCAAATCATGTCTTGAGGTCTTGGCTCATGTTTTGTCCCAAAAGTCAACTTAGGGGTGAATTAGGTCAAGAAACCCTAATTCCTGATTTTTGATAAATGCATCCCTTGAGGCTAAATTGACTGGATGATTAGGGCCATGATGTCCCTTGGAGCATCTTAGGTTTTTCTTTGAAACATTGGCTCATGCCCAGAGGAAAATTTCCATCTGGAGGCCTTGGTCGACAAAAAACCTAGTTTGGTGACACTGGCGATCTTGAGGCTTGATCCACTTGGAATGTTGCAACCTTGTGCTTGATCCTTGATGTGGGAGTCCTCTTGATCCATTGTGGATGTTTGAGAGGTTTAGACAAGTTGAAGATAATTTCATTCCTTGATTGATCCTTTGTCTAACAGCTCTGAGAGGGCTTGAAACCCTAAGTTTGATTGTAGTGGATGCTCACCCATCTTTGGGGAGACTGATGAGGTATGATGGTCCATCCATATTATGATGATGATTTGCACAATGATGGGAATCTTAGTGGTCAAAATTTGGGGTATGACATGTACACCTGAGGAATTTGTACAGCGGAGGAATGATCACATGCTATGTACCCCTGCTATACAAATAGTTCATTTCCCATTTACCCAAGTCTGCTGCATTTTGGGATCCTAAGAATACTTTACGTTGGTCACAGAGAATCATGTCTCTTACCAACTCTGACATAGACTGGTATAATCTAATCTATGACGGAATGAGAATCATTGACCGTTGTGGAAACTTCCCTAATGTACCCCTCATAGGAACTAAATGAGGAATCAACTATCATCCAATTTTAGTTCATCGTCAATTTGGATACCCGATGAGGCATGTCCCGCGTAATGCTCATCTGGAAGGTCTTTTCTTCAAGGAAGGAGAAAATGACAGAGCACTAAAGACAAAAATAGTGCATGTTTGGAAACATGTTCACAGGAAAGGAAGAGAGTCTCTAGGAAAAACGGATTGTGTCTCGGTGGAACCTTATCTCCACTGGGTATAAACTAGAGCTCTCAAACTGAGGATGCGTTACCCTCGTCAGGAAGTTCTTCTGTTAAGGGACCCTGTCCTTTATTTTATGTCTGATACAGAAAAACTTCAGGTTACTCTCACTAGAGTTCAACAGGAGAAGAAGTCTTGGAAGAACAAGTATCGTATTCTCAATGTGGAGTGTAAGAAAATACAGCAATTATTAAAAGAAAAAGACGCTCTGATCGAGATTTTAGAACAACATGCTGTACAAAACCAAGATGACCAAAGGAATTTTCTCGCTCCTTTCACTTGGCAAAGGAATGACAACCCGACAACGGCTCGAGAGTCCTAGTCAAAGAAAAGGAAAATACCAGAACCAGCACCTAAGCTCTCCTCAGAGAGGACTCAGGATCCATTAGCTTAGACATTTCCTTTTTTAGCACTTTGTAAATCACAGTATTTTCGTTTTCACAATCTTTGAATTCAATAAAATGGGGTTTCCCCATTGTATGATATTTGCAATCCAATTGTTGAAGTTTATTTTGATTAAACAAAAAAATTTAATTAATATAATCAATGCATATCATTCACCATTCTCACGTAACGCATTCTTATTACCTACGAATCTCACGTTTGTGTCTCGATTCTAGAGTCAAGCTGTCTCATTCGTATAATACTCGGGCCAGTCAACAAAAGAAAATGGATAATCTTGAGGAAGAGAACAGAGAGTTGAGAGAAGAACTCGACGCTCTGAAAGAAGACTTGAGAAAGCTTCACAACGATATGCAAGCTCTGGCAGCAGCCCAGATACAACAACAAAGGACCTTGATCTTAGAGATCACATCTACACCCATAGTGGAAAAGTAAGAACCTCGATATACCATGCCTAAAGATCGTCCGTGGGGTATGCCACTCAACTATATCCCGGAAGGATATATTCCGCCGATCACGGAAGATCCGAAAACTGCAGCAGGACGCGCTGGGCCTGAAGGTTACAAACTTCAGGAAAGCAAAGATGCCAGGGGCATGACAGCAACTCCTGAAGGTTACAAACTTCGGGAGAGGTAAGTACCAAGAGTCACTGTTGTAATGACTATACCACAACCCGTGGTACACACTGTCCCGGAAGGGCAGATTCCATAGATACCGTCTGGTGGAAACGAAAGTATGGACAAGAGAATGAGGGAATTCCAGGAACAGTTCCTGGAGATGCAGAAAGAACTGCAAGCCATTCACGGTCAGGATCTATTTGGAAAATACGTCGCAGACCTTTGTTTGGTCCCCAATGTGAAAGTTCCTCACAAATTCAAGGTGCCTGAATTTGAAAAGTACAAGGGTAACTCTTGCCCTCAAAGTCATCTGGTGATGTATGCTCGGAGGATGTAAACTCAAACAGAGAACCAACAACTACTGATCCATTATTTCCAGGATAGTTTAACCGGTGCCGCACTCAAATGGTACATGGGTTTGAACCGCACTAAGATCATCACTTTCAGAGATCTTAGCATTGCCTTCATTCAACAATATAAGTATAACCTGGACATGGCACTAGACAGAGATCAACTCAGAGCCATGTCACAGAAGGATAAGGAAACTTTCAAGGAGTATGCTCAGAGATGGCGTGAAATTGCCGCCCAGATTTGTCTACCTCTTGAGGAAAAAGAGATGACAAAGATCTTCTTGAAAATCTTGAGCTCATTTTATTACGATAGAATGGTCGCAGTGCGCCCAGCGACATCACCGAGATGGTGGGCATGGGAGTTCGTCTCGAGGAAGTAGTCCGAGAAGGACGTCTGGTCAAAGATGCCGGACCATCAAGCAGTACCAAAAAATACAATAGTACTCTCCCTAAGAAAAAAGAGCAAGATATCGGTAGTATCTCTCTAGGAAAGCAAAGGTGACGATACCAACCAGTAGCAGCTGTAACTCATGCTATCAACCATGTGCCTGTTCCTACGTATCAACCTCAGGTTGCTCAAAGTCAACCGAATCAAGAACAATATTAGCAAAGGACACAACAGCTTCTTCAGCAGGCTCATCCTCAGTACAACAACAACCGTACAACGCGACCACCAGGGTTTGACCCTATACCCATGTTGTATGCAGAACTATTTCCACTACTACTAGCCAAGGGGCACGTCCAAACCAGGTCACCTCTTGCAATACCGGGGAATCCGCCTTTTTGGTTCAAAGTGGATCAGACTTGCCCTTACCACCAAGGAGGACCAGGGCATAACATAGAAAACTGTCTCAGCTTTAAATCTGATGTACAGAAGCTTGTTAGGAGCAGGGTCTTATCCTTTAAGGATACAAATCCAAATGTTCAGACAAACCCACTGCCTCAACATGAGAAAGCTGCAGTAAATTTGATAGAGGGAGAGTCTAACCACATCTATCAAATTCATGATGTACTCTTATTAAGGGTCAACCTGGCCAAAATGCATCACAGACAGAGCGGATATGGGCATGTACCATCTCATAACTATCACCAGTGTGATATCTTCTCTAAGAACAATCAAGGATATTCTGTGGTGCAATCAGCTCTACAGGAACAGATGGATCTTGGATGGATCCAAGATCACCGAATTTGTGGGGTCAACATGACTTATACAAATTCCAACATCATTCAAAACCACAACATCCGTGCAATGAATGTCAACTTGGTGGCAATGCACTCAAGGCAAAGCCAACATCATAATCTGCCTCGGCACGACTACGATTCCTGTCTGATTTGCTCGGTAAACAATCAGGGATTCTCTTTTGTACAAGAGGCCCTCCAGCGTCAGATGGATCTTGGATGGATTCAGGATTACCACGATAGAAGTCATTATCAAGTGAATATGATTCAAATCTTTGATATTCGTTTGATGAATACCAGCTTGGTGGAGTTACATGCTAAGCAGGTCCAGCTCGGTTTTTTGACTTCGCATAATTATCAGAACTGTAAGGGATGTTGTGAGAGCGACCAAGGATGCGCTCTCGTTCAAAGAACTTTGCAACACTTATTAAATCACTGGTGGCTTCTGATCTATTTAGACGAAGACACACAACAAGTCAGTATAATTAATGGGAACCCTACTGGGCATCAAAGTCAGGATGTTCGATCAATGGAAACAGACCTAGTGATGTTACACTACATACAAAGCGGATGTGGCCAGGTGCCACCACACAACTATGAATGTTGTAGAGTTTGCTCTGAAGATAATCAAGGATGTTACCTCGTGCGAGCAGCCCTTTAGAGTCAGTTGGACCACAAGGAGATTCAACTGTGTCCTAGTTCTGGGTCAATCAACTTGCTGCCAGACTATTTCGATGATCAAATCAAAGATGTTGTCGTAATCTTTGATCATAAGAGGACCAAATATGTTTGTACCATCATCCCTTTACTTGACGAATCAAAAGTTCCTAACCAGGAACTGATTGAAATTACCTACGATGGTCAAAAAAATCAGAAGGCTCGTGTGGTTATCTATCTACCGAGACCATTACCACATGAATCAACTAAGGCTATCCCTTACAAATACAGTGCAACAACAATTGAGAATGGAAAGGAAATTCCATTACCCTCCTTCGTGAATATTGCAGACATCAGTCGAGTAACATGGAGCGGTCGGATCTTCAACCGAGGAGTTGGAGAACCCAGCAAAGAAAAGGAACCCCAAACAGAAGTTCTTGATCAACCAGTCGGTCAATCCTGTGATCCCAACCATTCAAAGAACATCGATGAGATGCTGAAGCTCATCCAGAGGAGTGAATACAACATTGTCGATCAGCTGTTGCAAACTCCTTCAAAAATCTCTGTGCTATCACTTTTACTCAGTTCCGAAGCTCACATGGAAGCTTTACAGAAAGTCTTAGAGCAAGCGTTTATGGAACACGCTGTGTCAATAAGACAATTTGACAACATCATCTCCAACATCACTTCCTACAACAACTTGGGATTTAGTGATGAGGAACTGCCGGAAGAGGGCCACAATCATAACATGGCACTCAATATTACAGTCAACTGCCAGGACGATGCTTTAGTCGGCGTACTGGTAGACACCAGATCATCTCTAAATGTGATGCCAAAATCCACTCTAATGTGACTATCATTCAAAGGATCTCCGATGAGAGGCAGTGAGGTCACGTCAAAGCATTTGACGGATCCCAGAAAACAGTTATCGGCGAAGTAGACCTTCCCATAACTATTGGTCCACACACTTTCCAAGTCACTTTCCAGGTCATGGACATCTGAGCAACATACAACTGTTTGTTGGGAAGACCTTGGATACACGGGGCTGGGGCAGTAACTTCGATGTTTCACCAAAAGTTGAAGTTCGTCAAGAACGACCAACTAGTCACAGTCTGCGGAGAGCAAGCCTTAATCGTGAGTAACTTATCGTCGTCCACGTGTGTAGAACCAGAAGAGGTTGTTAGAACCCAATTCCAAGCACTTTCGGTGAGCAATGAGAATCAATCAGAAAGAGGAACGTCGATTTCCTCGTACAAAGATGCTCTCGAGGTGATCAAAAGTAACACTGCAAAAGGATGGGGACAGCTTGTCATTCCTACTAACAATAAGAAAAAGAAAGGTCTTGGTCTTTCTTCAACCTGTGCCCGGACATCTACTAACGATGAAAATCTTCATCCCATTCAAAACTTCTTCCGCAATGGAGGTTTCCTTCACCTAGTGTCTCAAGAAGTACATACCATCAACGAGGGAGATTCCTCCGATACATATGAAGAGTGGAAGTCTTATCTTAACGAGGACGGTTATATGTCTCAGGAAGAGGTGCCTATACCATTTTGCTTTTCGGCACAGAGTCTGAGATATATACCAAGGTCAGATGTCAAGATGATATACGAAGATTGTGATCCGAAAGGATGCCGTGCTCCACCAAACTCATTAGAGGAGGACACTCTGATGAAAGACAACATTGACCACGACTATTATGGCCCAATGGATGGCCTGCCTATCTGGCAGTCGTACCCAGGAGACTCAGGACAAAAGAGTCAGCCGAACGATGCATATCAGCTGAGCATCATTGAAAAGAATACCTGCGTCCCCACCATGTCATGGGATCAACACTCAGGGCATTCTGAAAATATCTAGCACAACGTTGAATTTGCAAAGCTTGCCAGGCTAGAGTTCATCAACCGCGATTTTCCCGAGGTCAGCGTCATCGAGAGGGATGACTCCTCCAGTTCCAAAGAAGTGTGGGATACCTTAGGACAACCAAGTGGAAAATTCGATTACCTGGTCAAGTATACCGCTCCTGAAAGCTCTCATATTAGGCTCGAAGACATCCAACCAACTGGATAAGGAGATTTACCTGAGAGTACAACCATTATGCAAGATACAACTGAATAATCCTCCTGCGACAACTCTGTCTGGGAGACAGATTCCAATGATCCTGCTCCACCAGAAATCAATGTTATTTCTGAAGACAAATCAAGAAAGAAGGTACAAGACACTTTCTGTAAATGTCCCTCTTCGCTTTGCCCAAAGTGACAGAGTTTTGTTTTATAGGGCTGTAGTTTCAAGAGTCGACAAGATCATAAATAAAAAAAACGTTGTTCTGTAATTTTTGCATTTATTGTTGTTTTCTCTTTTCGCTTTTTCAGAAAATGGTAATCCTAAAAAACAACTCGAATAATAAAAACAAGCAGTTATCAGAAAATACACTGCACACACTCTTGCATTCTCTCTATCTCTTCAAAAACAAATCATCACGCATGCAGATTGGTTGTTTTAAACCCCATTGAAACATATGATCCAATGCCTTCTCCCAACTTTGAATTCCCGATATTTGAGGCTGAAAAAGAAAATGACGAAGAAATTCCAGAAGAGATCTCCCGATTACTCAGACAAGAGGAAAGGTCCATTAAACCTTACAAAGAGCCGTTGGAAGCGGTAAACTTTGGTTCAGAGGAAGAGAGAAAAGAAGTCAGGATTGGGGCACTGCTCAGTCCAACTGTCAAAGAAAGTTTGATAAAGCTTCTCAAAGAATTTCCCGATGTATTCGCTTGGTCCTATCAGGATATGCCAGGGTTGGATACCAGCATCGTGGAACATCATCTACCGTTAAGATCAGAATGTCCGCCAGTAAAACAAAGGCTAAGACGGTCTCATCCAGACATGGCCATCAAAATCAAAGAGGAAGTACCGAAACAGATTGACGTGGGTTTCCTCGCTACATCATAATATCCTCAATGGTTAGCCAACATAGTACCAGTTCTGAAAAAGGACGGAAAGATCAGAATGTGTGTAGACTACAGGGATCTGAACAAAGCAAGTCCAAAGGATGACTTTCCCTTACCACACATTGACATGCTGATAGACAGTACAACAAAGTTTAAAGTCTTCTTCTTCATGGATGGATTCTTGGGCTATAATAAGATAAAAATGGCGCCGAAAGATATGGAGAAAACTTCATTCATCACCCCATGGGGCACGTTTTGTTACAAGGTAATGTCGTTCGGTTTGAAGAACGTCGGGGCAACCTATCAAAGGGCCATGACTACTCTGTTTCATGACATGATACACAAAAAAATTGATGTATATGTCGATGATATGATTGACAAATCTAATACAGAAGAGGAGCATGTGACCCACCTATTAAAACTATTCGAGCGGTTGAGAAAGTACAAACTCCGCTTGAATCCCAATAAGTGCACATTTGGTGTTCGCTCAGGGAAACTACTAGGGTTCATCGTCAGCCAGAAAGGAATTGAGGTTGATCTTGACAAGGTCAAGGCCATTCAAGAAATGCCTTCTCCAAAGACTGAGAAACAAGTCAGGGGATTCCTGGGACGTTCGAATTACATTTCCATATTTATATTCCTCATGACCGCGACATGTGCGCCGATCTTCAAATTACTCAAAAAGAATCAGGACTCCATTTAGACAAAAGACTGCCAGACCGCCTTCGACAGTATCAAAGAGTATCTGTTGAACCCACCTATCCTATCACCTCCAGTGGAGGGGAGACCGCTGATCATCTATTTAACAGTCTTGGAAGACTCAATGGGTTGTGTGCTTGGCCAACAAGAAGAAACAAAAAGGAAAGAGACCACCATTTACTATTTGAGCAATAAATTCACCGACTGTGAGACTTGGTACACTATGCTTGAGAAAACTTGATATGCTTTGGCTTGGGCAGCCAAATGACTTTGCTAATATATGATCCGTCACACTACTTGGTTAATCTCTGAAATGGATCCAATCAAGTACGTCTTTGAAAAGCCTGCTCTTACGGGAAGGATTGCACGTTGGCAGATGTTGTTATCAGAATACGACATCGAATACCATGCTCAGAAAACCGTCAAGGGAAGTATTTTAGCCGATCATTTGGCTCATCAACCGATTGACGATCAGGAATCAGTCGGGTTTGACTTCCCTGACGAAGACGTCATGTACTTGAAAATGAAAGATTGCGATGAACCGCTACCCAGTGAAGGGCCAGAACCAGGTTCCCAATGGGGACTAATCTTTGACGGAGCTGTCAACAATTATGGAAATAGAATTGGGGCAATCATCATAACACCTCAGGGTACCCACATTCCTTTCACTGCCAGACTGACATTCAAGTGTACAAACAACGAGGCCGAATACGAAGCTTGTATTATGGGTCTCGAAGAAGTGATTGACTTAAGGATTAAGAACTTGGATGTATATGGCGACTCAGCCTTGGTTATCAATCAGATCAAAGGAGATTGGAACATATACCAATCAGGACTGATTCCTTACAAAGATTACGCGAGAAAACTGTTACCATTCTTCAACAGAATTGAGTTTCATCACATCCCTCGTGAAGAGAATCACATGGCTGATGCATTAGCCACTCTCTCTTCCATGATTAGTGTAGGTCTATGGAATGGCATACCTAAGATTGACATAATGCACCTTGAATGGCCCGCTTACATCTTCATAATTGAAGCTGTCATAGACGACAAACCTTGGTATCATGATATCAAATGCTTCCTTCAGAAACGAGAGTACCCACCTGGGGCATCCAGAAAAGACAGAAAGACCCTCAAAAGATTGGCAGGCAGTTTCTTCCTGAGCGGTGATACACTATATAAGAGAAATTTCGACGTTGTCTTGCTCCGATGTGTAGACAGACCAGAAGCAAACATGCTGATTAAATAAATTCATGAAGGATCCTTTGGCACTCATGCCAATGGACACACAATGGCGAGAAAAATTTTGAGAGTAGGGTACTACTGGTTGACAATGGAATCCGATTGTTATAAGTACATGAGGAGATGTCATAAGTGTCAGATATACTCAGAAAAAATCCATGTACCGCCAACGCATCTCAAAGTTCCTTCTTCCCCATGGCCTTTTTCCATATGGGGAATCGACATGATTGGCATGATTGAACCCAAAGCTTCGAACGGACATCAGTTCATCCTGGTAGCCATTGACTATTTCACTAAGTGGGTCGAAGCAGCGTCATACGCCAATGTAACCCGACAAGTGGTGGTCCAATTTATCAAAAACAATATCATCTGCCGTTATGGTGTTTCGAGCCAGATCATTACTGACAATGGATCTAACTTGAACAATATAATGATGAAAGAGCTGTGTGCTGAGTTCAAGATCGAACACCATAACTCATCTCCCTACCGACCCAAGATGAACGGAGCGGTAGAAGCGGCTAACAAGAACATCAAGAAGATTGTTCAAAAGATGGTTGTAACCTATAAAGACTAGCACGAGATGTTATCTTTTGCTCTTCATGGTTATCGAACATCTGCCTGCACTTCAACAGGGGCAATCCCTTTCTCTCTAGTATATGGCATGGAAGCAGTGCTCCCCATTGTAGTAGATATCCCATTAATCTAGGTATTGAAGGAAACTAAGCTAACAAAAGCTGAATGGTGTCAAAGTAGGCACGATGAACTGAATCTGATCGAAGAAAAGAGAATATCGGCTCTATGTTGTGGTCAGTTGTATCAGCAAAGAATGAAGAAGGCGTTTGACAAAAAGGTCCGACCCCGTGTCTTCAGAAAAGGAGACCTTGTGCTTAAAAAGATACAATCATTTCTCACTGATTCCCGGGGTAAATGGACTCCGAATTACTCTATGGAATCACGCATTTGGCTGATCTCCATCCTATCAATAAAATTTGAGACCTAGTGCTTTTGTTTACAATTCTCATTTGTTTTAGCTTTACAAAATGATGTTTTTAATATGATCAACGATTCTTGAAATAAAACAAAAAATGAATTTACTTGTCAAACTTTTTTCTGCTTTTAAATAAAGATGCCAATTTCTTTTGACTGTTGAACATCGAAAGAACATCGATCGCTTCTACAGAAGCAATTGAGCTTCAAAGTGCAGAATCAAAGTACTCCTTCTAAACCAGTGCACCTGAATGAAGGATCAGCTGTGTCAGATGCAAACATTCCATCTGACACCCCTGGCAGAGTTCTTATCTCCTAAGCCCGACCAACGGTTGTTCCCCACAGGGACTATCTCTCCTAAGCAAGGCAGAATTGCTACTTTTGGACCAGTGATACTTTTCATCCCCTGCGTGGTCGAGTATCCAGTCGTGTTCATCCATTAGTTTGTATGTCGTGTCAGTTTTGTAGGCATAAACATACATACATCATGAATTATTGATTTACATTCATATTCATATTGCATCATTATCACTCTAGTCGGTCTTACCCCCTGGTGATAAAAGTCCTCTCAATCGAATTGTCAGTTATTTTCTCATCAGGAAACGCCTCATCTGAGCGATCTCTCCTCCAGTTTATTTCTGGGATGGAGAAGGCCCTTGACCACTTTGAAAACTTAAACCTCTGAAAAACAAAAAAAAACTCTCGACAAACGACACTCTTCTCCATTGGGATGATATCTTTGCTTTCCCAGATTAAGGAAAATCCCAGAGAGAGCCTCGCAACTAAAGACTAGCAGCAACACAGTGGTTCTTCTCTCCAGAAAATCAATGTTAATGAAGTCATCAGCACCGTAAAATTGGGGTACATTGTATGGCATTTCTCCGAGAAGGTCTCGAAGAAAAGTATGATGTAGTATCCCCAAGCAGGAAGCAGTCTCTCAAGAGACGCGTTTTTCCCCAGTAGAGTCAACAAATGGTGTCTCCAACAGAGAAGTTTGCACACCTCTACAGCTCAGACCAATGGGTTTCCCCAGCAAGTCTGACCTCAACCCTTTTCCGTCAAATGGCATCTCCCTAGGAAAATTCGGCTAGAAGTTTGAGGAAAAACCGCTACGAATAGCGTTTCTTGTCAAGAAAGTTTATTGACAAAAGAAACTGAGACCAGTTCCTTGGTAGGAAACCAGGATCGAGGGGAAGTTTATATCAGAAACTGAGACCATTTCCTTGGTAGGAAACTAGGATCGAGGGGAAGTTTATATCATAAACTGAGACCAGTTCCTTGATAGGAAACCAGGATCGAGGGAAAGTTTATATCAGAAACTGAGACCAGTTCCTTGGTAGGAAACCAGGATCGAGGGGAAGTTTACATCAGAAACTGAGACCAGTTCCTTGGTAGGAAACCAGGATCGAAGGGAAGTTTACATCAGAAACTGAGACCAGTTCCTTGGCTGAAGACCAGGATCGGGGGGAAGTTTTTAGCTTTTCTAAGCATCATTGCTTAGCAAAAGAAGATGGATGAGCAAGCTGCCATTCATAACCACTGTCAAAATTTCGGGTATTCCGATATTTAATCATCTTGCACCCCGAATGCCCGAATACCTTCGCCATTCACACCTTCGGGTCCAATAAGATTAATTAGAGGCATCTGTCATACCCCAAATTTTGATCACTAAGACTTCCAATCATTGTGAAAATCATCATCACAATATGGATGTGCCTTCATGCCTCATCAGTCTCCTCAAGGATTGTCGAGCATTCACTACAATTAAGCATTAGGGTTTTAAGCCCTCTCAGAGCCTTAGACAAAGGATCAATCAAGGAATGACATGATCTTCAACTTGTCTAACCTCTCAAATACACATAAATGATAAAGAGGACTCCCACATCAGGAATCAAGCACAAAGTTGCAACATTCCAAGTTGATCCAGCCTCAAGATCGCCAGTGTCACCAAATTAGGGTTTTGGTCGACTGAGGCCTCCAGATGAAAATTTTCCTCTGGGCATGACCCAATGCTTCAAAGAACAACCCAATATACTCTAAGGGACCTCATGCACCCAATCATCAAGTCAATTTGACCTCAGGGGATGCATTCACTAAAAATCAGGAATTAAGGTTTCTTGACCTAATTCACCCCTAAGTTGACTTTTGGGACAAAACATGAGCCAAGACCTCAAGACATGATTTGAGGGTCTCTAATAAACCACATTGATCCATTTGCAACAATGGATTAATCCAAGAAGCTTGACTCACAAATTTCATTTTCATCAGGACCACAATTAGGGTTTCGAAGAAAAAGTCAACTGAACCTTTGACTTTTGGCCCAGACATGCTCCCAAACCTTGAGACATGATTCAATACACCCTATAACACCTATGGAACATATCCATCAAGTTTGATTTAGATCAAGGACTTGATTTCACAAAGGATTACACAGTTTAGAATTCATCTGATAAAAAGTCAACTGTGCACAACAGTCAAGTTTGACTTTTTGAGATTTTTCACAATTATGTTTCCTTGACCCTAAAACAATGTTAATATGTGATTTGAATCATCATTCATCAAGAAAAATCAAATAAAGTGGGATAACTTGTAAAAGGGGTAACCATAAAAACTTAGAATTTTTCTAATTTATGGAACAAAGTGGCTAGGGTACCAACTTCCAAGGATCATAACATGAGATCCAAGCAACCATTTTGGATGGTCCAAATATGGATTTGTAGCTCTCATGGCATACTTTAAAAGTGTCAACTACACCTCATTCCAATTCCTCATGGATTTTGAGTTATGGAGTGATCAAAATGGCTGAAAACACAAAAGTGACATATTTCTAACACTTGGTGAAATTTTCACTAAGTCAGAATCTGCTTCACTTTTTCCAAAATGTTGAGGCATTTTTCAACTAAATGGAAGTTTCTTCAAAATCAAAGTTGGACATCACATTAAAGTAGGATACATCAGCTTTCCAAAGTGACCAAGAACTCCATCAAATTCCATCTGAGCTAAGAGTTATAACAGCTGCAACATGCCTTGCTGCAAACTGTCTTGGCAAGGCAGATTGTGCATTAGGGATAGATTTGGTTAATTTATGCAAATGATAAACAAGTTTATCCATCTGCACACCTCAAGGGGAGACCAAGGAGGAACAAACACTGATCCATAAGCCTCCCAAGTCTTTGGAACTACATATAGGTTTGGCACCCCTAAAAGATAAAGATGCCTCAAGACTCCAATTTTGTTTTGAGGCATTCAATGGATGCTTAGAGGTGGCATGTATCAGAGCAAAGATGAACATTTCAGTCAAGCCTTATCCTTGAATCAAAGAACCATAGGCCTGTTCACTAATCTCAAGTCAATGGCAAGAGGAGACTTGAGATTCCAAAGTGATCCAATTGGCCACAGACCTGTACCAGTTGCCATACACTATTGCAGCTAAAACAAACTTGGTGCACTATAAATAGACCTCATTTGTAATCAGTTTGAGTACACCAAAGCACCCAAATTGATGCTTTCCTCAAAATCACCTCTTTCACTCCAATTTTGCTTTCCAAAGCAAGTCACTATCGGGTTTTGAGCTTGAGAGCAATTACAACCAAACCAATCACACACACCACCTCATAAACATCATATAGAAGTGATCCAAACACTTAAACAACATCTGGAACACCAATTTCACAAAATCATCATCCAACTGCTCAAGCTTTTAGCAGACTTGCAGTTGGGGTACCATTTTAAGTTCCAGCTTGTTTCCAACCACTCCAAGCATTCAGACACACTCCATAGCACCTAGGGAAGCTGTCCACATCATTGGAACCAAGATGTAACACCTCTAACTCAAAACACGATCACCAGCTGCAAGAGGTAAGCCTCAACTTGGTCATCTCATAATTCATACATATTTCCTCGCACAATAATTTTTCCATATGTTCATAATCATGTATGGAATGTTTCCCCTCAATTAATTGCTTTGTATGAATCATGTGTGGAATTTCTGAGCCTTCATGCAGAATTTAGGTTTCTCTTTGATTTCTTATTCCATGCTTAAAATAAATGAAATTAAAGACCATAGACATGATCGTGAGGTGAAAACGAGTAGATTGATATGTGGATTGTGTGATTTCATCAAGTATTCAATGAGATTGATGAGAAAATGAAAACGCGCGTGTTCTTGGTGCCTTTTTCAAATATTCAAATATTTGAATTTTGTGATTTTATTTAATTGATTCAAAATTTAATTTCTCTCTGAATTTTAATGATTTTGAGTTGATTCTTTTTTTAATAATTCACAAAAATGTTAAAATATTTTATTTTACAAAAATTTACAAAAACTATTATTTATTTCCTATACTTGACATTTTTGCAAAGAATTAATTTTTATTTGTTTTTTAACATTTAACATACTTATTTCTTCTTGATTTTCCAAAATTAATTGGTTTTCAACCATTTTGTGGATAAAAACATGATTTTTGAAATATTGATCCAAGATCACCACTCATTTTTCATATGTTTTCAATAATTTTTATTAATTTTTTTACGAAATTAATTCCATTTTAAACAAAATTAGGGTTTTGATTAATTCCACCCTCATCAATCTTTTTCAAACACTCATAGGCCTCTAATAGATTGTAAGTCCCATCCCTTTGTAAATAATACCTTTTTGGACCTCACACATTGTATAAGTCCCTCTGTATAATTTCAGAAGTTCGGCGCGATCGCCGTCTTTTTAACAAAATCAACTGGGCTTCTCCTTGAGCTATAAGACCCATCTTTATTCATTTTAAAACTCTTTGGGCCTCTAATAGAGTGTAAGACCCAACCCCTTTTGAAAACCAAAATAATTTGGGCCTCGATCATCGTATGAGACCCATTGTGTTTTCAAACCTCGGCGCGATCGCCATTTTCAAACAAATAATCATCTAGGCTTGTCCTCGAGCTATAAGTCCCATTCCTTTTCTTAAAAACACTTTTGGGACTCTAATAGAGTGTAAGACCCAACCCCTTTGTAAATAAACAATTTTGGGCTTCACATATTGTATAAGTCCCTCTGTATATTTTCAAAACAACGGCGCGATCGTCGCCTTTTCAAAATCATCTGGGCCTCTCCCTGAGTTGTAAGCCCCCATCTCCTGTACAAAAATAAACTTTGGGCCTCTAATAGAGTGTAAGACCCAATCCCATTTTAACCAAAACTATTTTTGGGCCTCAGTGTATTGTATAAGTCCCGATACAGTTTCAGAAACTCCGACGAGATCGTCGTTTTCAAACTATTTTTAACTGAGCCTACCCTCGTATTGTAAGTCCCATTTCTTTTCTTTAAATAACCTTTGGGTTTCTCTTCGAGTTATAAGATCCATCCTTTTGTATAGGAAACTTTTTGGGCCTCAGTCGTTGTATAAGTCCCGATAAGATATTCAAAACAACAGTACAATCACTGTTCAAACCTTGGGCCTCTCCTTGAGTATAAGCCCCGACAATCTTTTGAAAACAACTCCCTTTTGATTTAGGTTCAAATATACAGTTGTTATCAAAATTTTCTTTAATTTCTCTGAACAACTAACAATACAGCATGGAAGCTTGCTCACCTGTAAGTTTTAACAGCTTTCATTTACTCGCTTTAATATATATAACTGTATTATGGGAAGCTGCGCATGGTTAGTCTTCTTTCATTATTTTAAATACACGTCAAAAAATATATATATATATATATATATATATAACTGTATTATGGGAAGCTGTGCATGGTTAGTCTTCTTTCATACCTTTTAAAATACTTGTCATATATCAATTGCATATATACTAGTATACTTATTTAGAGTTTTCCCCGGCAACTAGGTCTAGAACTAGGTAAAGCCTGTTGGTCACTCTTAAATACAAACAAAACTAGATCCCCCGTAGGATTTCCAAATACAGTCTTCCCTTCTCTTGGGGTTAAACAATATGGAACAAAGAGAAAGGCAGTATTCTCGGTGAACCTTTTCTCAGACTGTCACCCCTAGAAATTGTCAAAGAAATTCTACTCCCCGGGGTTGATCTATTCTCTGTGAATAGTATCTCTTGAGTTTCTTCGAACCTCGAACTTTCCTGAAATGATCTCTCTGTGAATTACATTTCTTGAACTTCTCTTGGTCCGTGACCCACAGGCTTCCTAAAAGTATCCCTGCCTCCTCTTGGGCTTTGTACAAGGACCCTTCGGCTTCTTAGAAGTTCTCATGCCTTCTCTTGGGCTTAATACAAGGACCCTGATGAGCTCTTAAAGGTATAAGATAGAACTTAGTCATCCTTTGCTAGAGAAGTCTTTCCAGTGTCAGACCTCAGGCCATTTAGGGTTGATTCTCATCCCTTAAAAACACCTTGCCTCCTCTTGGAGGCATCATACAAAAGATAAAACTCCTCCACACCAGTAGACTTGGACAGTCTAATTCCCTTGAGTCTCAAAGACATTCTCAAGTTCCTTACAACTATAGGAAGAAAACACAGGTATTCTGGATCGATCTCCAGCAGAAACCCAGCCTTTCTCATGAGAGTTCCCCGACCAGGGTCAACACTATCTCAAATCAGAACCTCAAGGTATCTGACATCTCAACTCTTCTGTAACCCTCAGCAAGAGTTCATTCCCCACATGGACCTGCCTGGGGATCTCAATTATCCCCAGCAAAAGATAGCCTCCTCTTAGGCTTTGTATAAGGACATTTCCTCAGCAGAAAGCTAGCCTCCTCTTAGGCTTTGTATAATGATCCTTCCTCGGCGAAGTCAGCCTCCTCTTGGGCTTTGTAGAAAATGATTCTCCCCAGCGGAGCTAACCTTTTCAGACTCTCTTGTTGAGTCAATACCCTTTTTACCTCAATCTTGGGCTTCGTAGGAGACAGCAAATCACTCTCTTGTTGAGTATAAAAGACTCTCTTGTTGAGTCAATCAACTTTTAGACTCTCTTGTTGAGTCAATCACCTTTTCAGGCCCTTTTGTTGAGTCAACCCTTTTAGCCTCAATCTTGGGCTTTGTACAAGACATAAATTTCCCTCTCTTGAGATGGGGACAGATATCTTCCCCAACCGAGTCATTTCCTCCCAGCCTTCGTTTAGGCTTTGAGGAATAATTTCCCCAAGCAGAGTCAAACTCATTGCAGCCTCAATCTTGGGCTTTGTACAAGACACATAAAAAATATCCTCACCAAAGTCAGTTAATTTTCCCTTTTCAGCCTCAATCTTGGGCTTTGTACAAGACAGATAATCCTCCCCGACGGAGTCAAAACCCTTTTTTAGCCTCCTCTTAGGCTTTGTATAATGATATCCCCAAAGAGTCAGTTTTTTTGACTCAATCATGGGCTTTGTACAAGACAGATAAAACACTCTCTGGTTGAGTCGGTCTTATCCAGCCTCCTCTTAGGCTTTGTATAAAGAAATCCCCTAGCCGAGTCAATTAACCTTTTAGCATCAACCTTGTGCTTTGATCAAGGCACACAAATATCAACAATCCTTCTTTAGAGATGACAAATTCTCTCTTAGTCATAACCTTTTAGCTTCAATCTTGGGCTTTGAACAAGACACCAAAACATCTTTTTCCTCCCTTAGAATAGGAGGAACTACGGTTGCTCTGATTTCCGTGTTTCGTTTAAACGGGAATACGTAGGCATAAGATTGCGAAATCTTAGCGAGCATACTAATCAAAAACTCTAGGCCCAATACCTTCATATCAATAAAAATATAGGTCTAGTACCTTACCAAAAACATCGGGAGTAACCCGAACACAAACAAAATCTCACTCACTCACTCATACTTCCCAAGAAACTTTCCCCAACCCATTACCAGATAAACACCATCAATTACAAAGTGAAACCATAAAGCTAATATCATGTGGATAACCACATATAGGATGGGTAATTAACAACTACCCATTGTATAACCTGACCCAGGACCCCCCAATCTCTTTAAAGCGTTTGTTCAGTAAAACATTCGCGTGCAAGGTTAGTTTCAGATAGCTTCCCTTTCCCTTCCAGCTTCATGGGATAAATAAGAAATCAGAAAGTAGCACCCTTTCTCCTCGAGCAGGAAAACCCAAACTTCAGCGATAAGGTGGTCGCGTCACCTACAAAAATCGGTCGCTACATCTTGTCAAGGGTTGATACTCCCCCAGGTGAAAACTTAGTCCGAGGTCGACATGTGGCAAACCCACAGCGGCCTCTAAAGTGGTTAGCTGCTGTTTGGTGTCAAGAAATGCGTATTTTCATAATTTATTTGTATGCCTTTAAGCTATTTTAATCACTTTAATCGAGAAACGACTTATTAATTAAGCGATTCTTGCATTTTTATAAGTATTAGGTATTTTGATGTGTTTGATTATTTTTGTAGCATTTTAGGTGAAAAGATCGCAGCTCGATTCGCAAGAAAACGCTCAGAACAGAAAGCTCGCGTGTCGCATTTTAGGCCTCTTGAACCGCCCGGCGCTGCTAAGACGCATGAAGGCCCTTGCATCGCCCGGCGCTACAAAGGCGCAGAATACATCAATTTCTCTTAAATTCCAGAAGCGTTCCCAGCTGCGCCTCTTCAAGCTTCGCCCAGCGTAGGACTAATCGCCTGGCGCTGTGATTTCATCGCCCGACGCTGGAAGATATTTTCTGAGGTCTAGATGACACTGTAGCTGTCACGTGGCCTCACTTTTGGCCACCTCCCTGCGTTGTAAAGGACTGCCCGGCGCTGCTTTCTGGGCTGAACTTGTACTTATGTACATTTGGTAGATTTTTTAGAGATATCATCACTTTTCATTGTACTCTCTTGTAACCTAGAAGTTTGTTTTAGGAGAAAAACTTTATGGTTTCTATTTTTCATAGTGATCAAAGCTTTTATGCTTCAATCCTTGAATCTTTGAAGATTGATGCTCCAATAGCTTTGCTACTTACTTGTCAAGCAAGCTACCATGTCTATGGGTAGCTAAGCACTTTTGTGTCAAGATTATAGGTAGATAATCCTCTCTTTTGTATGTATTGATCTTGGTTCTAAGTTTGTGAACTTTGTTTATGATGAATATAGAGGAAAAACTTTGTTTATATGGTTTATATTTTGTTTTAATCCATGTTCGAGAGAAATGTTTTAAAACTTGACATAAGTTTCAATCCTTCAATATTCATAAGGCTAGAGATAGTTTTGAATGTTGATGTTCATAAATATTGAACTTGAATGTTATCATATTGGTAGTTTGTGTGAGAGATCAACAAAGGATCAATATGATAAATCTCACAACAAGTGTTCGAGAGAAACTTGTTGAGAGGATATGTGGTTATATTTATTGTTAACAAGTTCACAAGCTTTATCGAGTTGATACGTACGAAACGGATTATCGAAAACTAATCTTGACATGTTTTTACCAAAATCCTAAAACAAATCCTTTTTACCGTTGAATTCTAAATTTCATGCAAACGTTACGAAACGAAAAACCAACCAATTGTTACTATAAAGTTTGAAACGCTTTTGACTAGCGAACGGCGGCAATATACACAATCTCTGTGGATACGATAAAAACACCCCCCGAATTACTACCTAACAAAATGGTGCTGTTACTGGGGATTGTTCTTATATTGCAAGCATTGTCATATTTATTGAGTTTTGAACTTGTTAACTTTTTCTTGTGCTTGTTGATTTGTTTGGTTTAGTGTGCAGACTCCGTTTTATGCGAGGGAAGTTACCCGCAGACCAACTTCTTTTTTATCCTTAAATCGAAAGAACTGCGCGTAAGTTAAATAGCAGAACAAGGCGGAGGAGACAACTTGCCAAAGAAAGACGAGAGTGAGATGAAATTCAACTTCGACGCAAATACCACAGTTACCGCCAACTATGGATGAACCCCCACCAGCACCACCACCTGCTTCTAGACCTTGTACTAATAGTTCGAGACATACAGCACAATTTGCACGCAATGCTCAGAATGCTCGGCATTCAGAAATGAAAACTGGTATACTCTCACTTCTATATCAGAAACCTTTCACTGGAATGGATCACGAGGATCCTTTTACACACCTGACTAAGTTCTATGAGATTGGGGGAGCAACTGGTGCACCCGAAGCTGAAGAAGAATCACTGTTTAAGAGATTATTCCCGCATTCCCTCATTAGGAAGGCCAAGGAATGGTATCTTGACCAATCTACGACAATCATGATGGACTGGAACATGCTAGAGGAAAAGTTTTTTGAACGATTTTTTCCACATAATCGTTTCATGGAGGCTAAAACAGCAATTGCAGTTTTCACTCAAGGTGGAAATGAATCGCTCAATGAAGCTTGGGAGAGATTCAAATCCATGTTGAGAAAATGTAAAGAGCACGGTTTTGATGACCTTACTCAAGTCCACAATTTTGGAAATGGTCTTCAGTTGGTGTATAAAACACTGTTGGATGCCGCCGCGAATGGATCCTTAATGAGCAAAAGTGCCGATGAAGCCATTTCCATCATTGACAAAATGGCTTTAAATGACCATCAGGGGAACCATAATCGTGGCACTTCTCAAAAGAAAGCTGGAGTGCTAGAGTTGGGGACGAATGATGCAATACTTACCCAAAACAAATTACTATCTCAACAGGTTGAGTTGCTAACACAACAAATGTCCAAGCTACCTCAACAGATCAAAGAGATGCATGAACTTCCTAACAAAAAGGTGCAAGTAGCGATTTGTGAGTTATGTAAAGGTGATCATCCAACCGATTATTGTCCTCTGCCTTGTCCTCTAATTGAAGAAGAAGTGAATTACATGAACAATCCAAATCAGCAGCAAGGTTATCAAAGGCAACAACAACCTTATCAATAAGGGTACCAAAATCAATAACCAAGAGGAAATTTTTATCAAAATCAAGGATATCAACAAAATTGACAAAATCCTTATCAACCTCAAGGTGGGAGTTCTAAGCTTGAAGAAACTCTTAACCAATTTATTCAAATGTCCATGGCAAATCAAAAGTCAAATGAAGCATCGATCAAGAATCTAGAGAATAAAGTTGGGCAACTTGCAAACCAAGTGGCCGAACAACAAACTGGACCTTCTTTCTCCGCCAATACTCAAAACAATCCAAAGGAGCATTGTAAAGCAATTGTTACTAGAAGTGGGAGAGAGTTGAGAGAAGGAGAAAAAAATGAGAAAAATGATGATGTGATAATTGAGGAGGTTGAGGAGGAAGAGAAAGTTGATGATGTTGTAGTTGAAAATAATGATAAGGAAGAAGTTGAAAAAGATAACCTGGAAAAAGAAAAGATTGAATAAAAGAAAAGAAGAGTGAAAAAGGGAAGGAGATAGTGAATCAAATTCCGATCCAAAACTTACCTTACCCTCATGTGCCCACCAAGAAACACAATGAACGACATTACGCTTGTTTCATGGACATTTTCAAACAATTACAAATCAACATTCTGTTTGCCGAAGCGCTTGAACAAATTCCGAAATAAGCTAAGTTCATGAAGGATATCCCTACAAAGAAAAGAAGATATTCGGAGCCAGAAACAATTGTCTTTGATGCTAGTTGTAGTGCTATCATTCAAAGAACTTTGCCAAGGAAAGAGGTCGATCTGGGGCATGTTACTTTGTCGGTAACAATTGGTGATGTCTATGTCAGAAAAGGGTTAATTGATTTGGGCTCAAGAATAAATTTAATTCCATTATCCATTGTGAAAAGGCTTGGGAACATTGAAATCAAGGCAATTCAGATGATGTTACAATTGGCCGACAAGTCTACAACACATCCGCATGGAATGGCTCAAGATGTCTTGGTCAAAGTTGATAAGTTTTTCTTTCTGGTAGACTTTGTTGTTATTAATATGGAAGAAGATAAGGATGCTCCATTAATACTTGGATGCCCTTTCATGAAGACCGCCCGTATGATGATTGATGTTGATGACGGTCTAATTAAAGTAAGAGTTCAAAATGAAGAAGTGAGTTTTCATCTCTTTGAAGCAATGAAGCATTCTAAAGACAAACATGATAGCTTCTGTATTGATGCAACGGAAGAAGCCGTAGTGGAAGTTTCAAAGCAAGTTCATATAGTGTCTCCTTTGTAAAGAGCTCTTGATGATTCCTTTGAAGTATTTTCCGATGAAGAAGAAAGAGCACTTGAAGAGTGTTTGAAGGAACTTGAATCTTTAGAGGAGTTACAACCTTGGGAATGTGAAAAGGAAGTGTTAAAGAAAGAGGCGAGTGATGAGAAGTATCAACTTGAATTGAAGGTGTTGCCTTCTAATTTAAAATATGTGTTCCTTGATGACGGTTGTAACAAATCGGTTATCATTAGCAACATTATGACAGACAAAGAGGAGGACCATTTGATTCAAGTTTTGAAGAAAAATCAAGAAGCTTTAGGTTGGGTTCTTTCCAATTTAAAGGGAATTAGTCCGGCTTATTGCATGCATAAAATCTTGATGGAAGCGAACTTCAAAGCGGTAGCCCAACCACAACTCCGTTTAAATCCAACGATGAAGGAAGTGGTGAGAAAAGAGATTGTCAAGCTATTGGATGCCGGTATGATTTACCCGATATCCGATAGTCTGTGGGTAAGTCATGTTCAAGTTTTGCCTAAAAAGGGAGGAATTACCGTAATATGAAATGAAAAAAATGAATTAATCCCGACAAGAACTGTGACGGGTTGGAGAATGTACATAGATTATAGGAGGTTAAACACTGCTACAAGAAAAGACCATTTTCCAGTCCCGTTTATGGATCAAATGTTAGAAAGATTGTCGGGCCAACAATTCTATTTCTTTTTGGATGGTTACTCTGGTTATAACCAAATTTAGGTTGACCCGGAAGACCATGAGAAGACGGCATTCACATGTCCTTTTGGGATTTTTGCTTACCGAAAGATGTCGTTTGGCTTGTGCAACGTACCGGCAACATTTCAACGATGTGTTCAAGCAATTTTCTCCGACCTTATTGAAAAAACAATGGAGGTATTCATGGATGACTTCTCCATTTTCGGAGCGTCTTTTGATCTTTGTTTGAGAAATTTGGAGGTCGTTCTTGAACGGTGTGTTGAAACAAACTTGGTATTGAATTAGGAGAAGTGCAACTTCATGGTAACAAAGGGGATTGTGCTTGGCCATAAAGTCTCCTATAAAGGCCTTGAAGTGGACCAAGAAAAAATTGAAGTGATTGAGAAGTTGCCTTCTCCAACCAATGTCAAAGGCATCTGGAGTTTTCTTGGCCATGCTGGCTTTTATCGGCGGTTTATCAAAGACTTCTCCAAAGTTGCAAGGCCATTGAGTAATCTACTCAACAAAGATAAGTCCTTCTCATTTGATGATGAATGTTTGAATGCCTTTAAAATTTTGAAAGAGAAACTCATCACTGCACCCATAATCATTGCTCCAAATTGGACTTTAAATTTTGAATTAATGTGTGATGCTAGCGATTATGACGTTGGAGCGGTGCTTGGGCAAAGAAAGGCCAAAAATTTTCCTGCTATTCATTATGCGAGTAAAGTTCTTAATGAGGCACAAGTTAACTATGCAGCCACAAAAAAATAATTACTCGCTATTGTTTACGCTCTTGAGAAATTTCAGTCTTATCTGATTGGTTCAAAGGTGGTAGTCTACACTGACCACTCGACAATTAAATATCTGCTTACCAAGCCGGATTCAAAGCAAAGATTAATCTGGTGGATCCTCTTGTTACAAGAGTTTGATTTGGAAATCTGTGACAAGAAAGGGTCAGAAAACTTGGTAGCAGATCATTTGTCTAGGTAGGTCAATGTAGAGGTAACTCACCATGAGAATGAGGTCCGTGAAGAATTTCCGGATGAAAATTTTTTTCGAGTCCAATTTAGTCTGTGGTTTGCAGATTTTGCTAACCACAAAGCAACCGGTTTTATACCGGAGGACCTAACTTGGAATCAAAGACGGAAGTTCCTCTCGGATGCTAATTTCTATGTTTGGGACGAACCATACTTGTTTAAGTTAGGAGATGACAATTTGTTAAGGAGATGTGTCACTCTTGATGAAGCCAAAAATATCCTTTGGTATTGTCATAACTCGCATTATGGAGGGCATTATAATGGTTTAAGAACGGCAACTAAAGTCCTCCAATCGGGCTTTTATTGGCCAACATTGTTTAAGGATGCCAACCTCCATGCAAAAAGTTGTGATACATGCCAAAGAAGTGGAGGGATTGGAAAAATAAATGAAATTCCCTTGCACACAATTTTAGAAGTCGAGGTGTTCGATTGTTGGGGCATTGATTTTGTTGGACCATTCCCACCATCTTTTTCAAACGAGTATATCTTAGTTGTCGTTGACTATGTTTCCAAGTGGATGGAAGCAATTGCATCACCGAGGGTCGATGGCAAGACGGTGATAAAATTTTTAAAGAAAAACATATTCTCCCGTTTTGGCACCCCTCGTGTGTTAATTAGTGATGGTGGTTCGCATTTTTGCAATGCACCGCTCGAAAAGGTCTTAGAGCATTACGGTGTAAGGCATAAAGTTGCAAATCCGTACCACCCGCAGACAAATGGTCAGGAAGAAGTGTCTAATAGAGAGGTCAAAAGAATTTTATAGAAAACCGTGACGAGCTCGCGGAAAGATTGGTCACAAAAATTAGATGAGGCTTTGTGGGCGTATCGCGCCGCTTACAAAGCGCCAATCGGTCTAACTCATTTTAAATTGGTTTATGGAAAGAGATGCCATTTACCCATTGAATTTGAGCACAAGGCTCTTTGGGCTTTGAAAATGTTGAATTTTGACCCGAGTTTGTCCGGTGAAAAAAGAAAAGTTCAGTTGCTTGAGTTTGAAGAAATGTGCAATAACGCGTACCACTCAAGTAAGATTTATAATGAAAAAGTGAAAGGATATCATGATAAGAAGGTCCGTCAAAAGGATTTTCGGGTCAGCCAAATGGTATTATTGTTCAATTCCTGTTTGAAGTTATTTCAAGGAAAGTTGAAATCGAAGTGGTCCGGTCCATTTCTAATCAAGGACGTGAAAAATTATGGAGCTATCGTGATAGAAGATTTACAGAAAAAGGAAAGTTGGACCGTGAACGGCCAATGTTTAAAGAAGATTTATGTTTGCATTGCCTTTTTGAGTGATTTTGAGGGTTTTGCATGATTTGAGTTGAGTTGAGCCAAGAGAAATCATAATTTTGGTTTAAACCACCATAGCAGGAAAACCTGTTATCTGGTGTAGAGCGCCCCGTGGCAGTTTTGGACTGCCCGGCGGTGCGTGAATTAAAGAAGAGGCTTCGCCTCTGAGTGGCCAGGCGAGAGAGTTGAGGGGTGGAAAATTTAAACATTTTTAGAATAAATAATTGGATAAGTAACTCCAAATGGGTGTTATTCCAAAATTGCCCCTATTTGGAAAAGAACTTAAGAGAAGTGGAAGAACTTTTCCCTCATTCTTCTCTTTGTCAAAACCCACTCTTTGCTTTCTCACTCTTTGCTCTCTAACTCTCTCTCGTTGCATAACTCTCCCAAACTCAAGGTAATGCATGTTGTTCTAGCTTTAATTTCTGTCCTTCTTTTCTTCATCATGTTCATTAGACAATATTTAGTTACGTTTGTGTGTTGATTGTTATATTTAGGTAAATGTTAGATTTTTGCTCTTCTTCAAACTTGCATGCTTTGATTCGTGATACTGGCATAAATGTTGTTAATTGGTTGTGGGTTTGAATAAGAAAGTGTTTGGACAAACAAAGCTGGGTTAAAAATCTTTTTCGCAAGCTCCGCTCGGCGTCAGGGAGGCGCAGCAGCGCTCTTGCTTCGCCGGGCGACGAAGAGGCGGCAACCCTGTTTTGTCCAGTTTGGATTTTCTTTCTGTTTTGTTTCGTTTAAAGTGTTTTGTTTGTGCTAATGTTGTATATTACTGTGTTGAACTTTTTTTTTGGTTCTGTGCAGATGTTTAGCCGTTTTACACTGCAGCACGCTTCCAAGAAGAAGTAAAAGAGCGTTGCCACTACTTCAAATGTTTCAAATGTTCCAGTTGAGTTTGACAACCACCGATTTTTATCTGCGGAACATGAGGCAAGGATCAAATCCCTTGAGGGCAGAACTATTCTTTCAGAAAAGAGATTTGTGATAAACCATCAGGGCAATTACAGAAGGATTTAGGCCATCTTTGAGAAAAAGAAGTGGGGTATCCTAATAAACCTGTTTGACCGTGTGTGCTATCAGCTGATAAGATAATTTTACGCAAATACGCAGCAAGCTGAGGGTGAATCCTATCAATTTAAGACTTACGTAAGGGGTCGAAAAATATGTTTCAGCGGGGATGAGATTAACAAGGTTTTGGGCAGTCCGAGTGCCTTGGGAAGTCTTCAAACAGATGACTTTGTGAAGCTGCTCAAAAAGCCCCATGATCACAAAATGGTTGCCAAAACAATTCTGAAGTCGGGATGTAAAGTGGATTTAAATGCTAAGAGGGAACCAATCAAATACAGCCGCAAGTACATGACCCTAGAGGCTAAGTTGTCCTTCTTTTACTATGTTATAACGTGAGGCTGAGGTTTCACCGGTCTTCCGTTCCTCTTGATACTGGACTTCTCATGTACTGCATCATGGAGGACAAAGAAGTGGACATCGCGCAGATAATTGCAAATGAGATGAAATTTTTTGTTGAAAACACGCGGAGGCCCGGAGTTCATGATAATGCTCAAATTATTTTTCCTTGCTTAGTTCAAGCCTTGATCTATTAGACAAATATCCTCATTCCGGGTGTGGTGAACGAGAAGCTAAAATTTCTTGTTAATGATGATTATTTGGATTATTTTTGTAAGCCTAAGGAAGAAAGGCAGAAGAAAAAAGCAGCTGAAGTTGGTAGTAGCTTAGGAAGCCAAGGAAATGAACTAATGGAAGATAGTGACTCATCCGTTTTCGACATGAAAGCGACATTCAACTATACTTAGGATATGGGTGAGTCGCTTCACAGGTCTAACCAGTTTAATTTTGAGTGTATGCAGCAGATGTATCATTATTAGACTCATCCAGCAGAGTTCATGCCCTTTCCTATAAGGGAACATTACGATGCTTATGCTAATTGGCCTGGGGACAGGCGCCCATTCTTTCCAGAGGGGGCAAGCACCGGAGCTGGTGTTGATGCTAAGGACGATGATGATGATGATGGTGGGGATGAAGACATTGACGAGATGTTTGATTGAGGGGTTGTTTTGATGCAAGCTCCAAAGTGAAGTTTTATTTTCTGTTTTGCTTTAATTTTCAGTTTTTAAATTTCTGGATTTTATAAATATGTAGTAGATTTGGAAGAATTCTGTTGTGAAAGTGCGTTTTGGGAACTATTTTGACGCTTCGGCGTAGTTTGGATATTGTATGCCTTCTTGGCAAAAATTTTGAAAATGGTGTGGGCACACCAGGTTTATGATAAACATTGTTGTTAGTTTAAATTTCTGTTGTTTTTATTATTTTGAGTGGTTTAAATTCTGTTTTGTGCTGTGTAAATGATTTAGTAATTTTTGGTTTGCCTTTGAGTGTGAGGAAATTAAGTTTTTAGTGACTCAAGAATTGTTTGAGAAGCTTCTTTTGCTTGTAGCATGTGGTGATGATATTAATATTGGCAAGAGGCGCGACAAAGAATGAAAAATACTTTCTAGCATTTTTTGTTAATATGAATTTGGTACTTTTTGAAATTTTTTGTCAATGCATTAGTTGGTAATATCATGTTCATGTTAAATCATTTAGGACTTAACTAAAGATGTGAGTGGCCTTTGTTGTTCACAAGTTTAGAGTGATTCGAGTAATCATTGTTTAACTCGAGCGTTTTATGTTTAATCTTACTTATTGTTTGAATCATGGAAACTTAGAAGTGATCAAGGAATTTTTTAGTAGTATGAGTGAACCACTTTTCCAAAAACACTTCAAGTCACCTTGTGAGTGTGTGAGCATTAGAAACCTCTTTTGAGCCAAAAGCGAAAAATCCAAACTTTAACCTTTTTGAAGAGCATTTTGATTTAAGTGTATAATATTATTGAAGTTGGGGAGATTGGTTCATTGTGAAAAGAGGAAAAGGAATTGTGGATACAATGCAGTCTCAAAAGAAATAAAAAAAGAATGAAAAAGAAAGAAAAAAAGAGAGAAAGGAATCAAAGCAAGAAAAGAAAATGCATTGTGAGAATAAGAGTTGAAAGTTTGAACAAGAATGGTTATGTTTAAAAAGAAATTGCCCTTCATAAAATTTACCCTTTCTTGATTCAATGACCGTGTATATATGTCCCTTGTTTTTACCCCTTGCCAAGTTACAACCGTTTAAAAACCCTTAGTGATCTCTGTTTTCATGGTTTATTATGACTTGTGAGATGATTGCATAACTTGTTTGTTGTGACACGATTACTTGCGAGTGTGTTATGTCCTGTGTAGATAGTTATATGCATAATGTGTTTGAGTGTAGCAGGTGATTGAATTTGAGCATGAGGGTACTAATTGTTGCATTGTGTAGTTTTCCATTTAGGATGTTGTTCGTATTCATGTTTGAATGCTAGGTGGTGTGAAGTAATTCTTTGTGCGTGTTAATTGCCGAGTTTGAACCATTTGTGTTATCAGTCAATTTGGTGTATGAAGGCTTTTCTTGAGACTTTTTGAAAATTTCTTTGATTGAGGGCAAACAAAGATGCAAGTTTGGGAGAGTTTGTTAGGTGTCAAGAAATGCTTATTTTCATAATTGATTTTTATGCCTTTAAGCTCTTTTAATCGCTTTAATCAGGAAACAACTTATTAATTAAGCGATTCTTGAATTTTTATAAGTATTAGGTATTTTGATGTGTTTTTTTATTTTTGTAGTATTTTAGGTGAAAAGATCGCAGCTCGATTCGCAAGGAAACTCTCAGAACAGAAAGCTCGTGTGTCGCATTTTAGGCCTCTTGAACCGCCCGGCGCTGCTAAGGCGCAGGAAGGCCCTTGCACCGCTCCGCGCTGCTAAGGCGCGGGATACATCAATTTGTCTCAAATTCCAGAAGCGTTCCCTGTTGCGCCTCTTCAAGCTTCGCCCGGCCTAGGACTGATCGCCCGGCGCTGAAATATATTTTGTGAGGTCCAGCTGACACTGTAGCTGTCACGTGGCCTCACTTTTGGCCACCGCCCGGCACTAGAAAGGACCACCCGGTGCTGCTTTCTGGGCTAAACTTGCACTTAATTACATTTGGTAGATTTTGTAGAGATATCATCACTTTTCATTGTACTCTCTTGTAACCTAGAAGTTTGTTTTAGGAGAAAAACTCCATTGTTACTATTTTTCATAGTGATCAAAGCTTTTATGCTTCAATCCTTGAATCTTTGAAGATTGATGCTCCAAAAGCTTTGCTACTTACTTGTCAAGCAAACTACCATGTCTATGGGTAGCTAAGCTCTTTTGTGTCAAGATTAGAGGTAGATAATCCTCTCTTTTGTATGTATTGATCTTGGTTGTAAGTTTGTGAACTTTGTTGATAATGAATATAGAAGAAAAACTTTGTTTATATGGTTTATATTTTGTTTTAATCCATGTTCGAGAGGAATGTTTTAAAACTTGACATAAGTTTCAATCCTTCAATATTCATAAGGTTAGAGATAGTCTTGAATGTTGATGTTCATAAATATTGAACTTGAATGTTATCATATTGGTAGTTTGTGTGAGAGATCAACAAAGGATCAATATGATAAATCTCACAACAAGTGTTTGAGAGAAACTTGTTGAGAGGATATGTGGTTATATTTATTGGTAACAAATTCACAAGCTTTATCGAGTTGATACGTACGAAACGGATTATCGAAAACTAATCTTGACATGTTTTTACCAAAATCCTAAAACAAATCCTTTTTACCGTTGAATTCTAAATTTCATGCAAACGTTACGAAACAAAAAACCAACCAATTGTTACTATAAAATTTGAAATGCTTTTGACTAGCGAACGACAACAATATACACAATCTCTGTGGATACGATAAAAACACCCCCCGAATTACTACCTAACAACTGCTAGAAGGGGTGGACTGTTATTGTCGTTTTAGTGGGTTTTTCAATTTCTTTACATCTGTGCTTTGTATTTTCAGGTTTTGATTGATATGGTCGTACGTGCATGGTGTTTGTAGCAACACCCTTGAGTCTTTGTGTTGGGGCTTTAATCCATTCGGTCATACCATGGACTCTTCGTTACCTTACACACTCATAAAGAAAATAATATTTTATCATTTTTTATTTCTTCATTATCAATTGTGAGTTCATTGTACATTTGAAAAAGTGTTAATTATATGAGAAATAATATCAAATAAAAATTTGGGGTTGGTTAAGAAGGTTAGGTTTGGTCTTTCGACCTCCTTTTGGAAAGATTCCTAGCTATGGAGTGTTCCCCTCAAGATTAGATTTCAGAGAATTTTTTAATTTCTCAAATTCTGAAAGGACCGGTAGATGAAACTGTTCAACAGTTGATGTCTTAGGATCTTAGATGAAGAATGTCGTTCTGCAGTGATAAAGAACCTTTGGTAGCCAAATTTTTTTTGGGTCTCCAAGAGGTTCATCTAAATACGGAGAAAAATAGGTGGGTTTGGAGATACACTTGAGATGACTCTTTTTCTATGGAGTTTTCTTATCATGCAAAGTATAAAATTGTTACTGTATCTGAGGAACCTGTTGTGAATGGTCTCCAAAATCTTCTTTTTGGGCCCCTTCTAAGGTGATGTTTTTTTTCCTAGAAAGTTTTTCTAGATAAATTTCTACCTAAGGAAAACTTATTTAAGCGGAATGTTATTTCTGTTCTGGAAGGGACCTTATGTGCTCTTTCTGGGATTCAGGTTGAGTTAGCATCCCATTTGTTCGTGACTTATATTGTGTTTCTATGTCTGGTATGAGATTTTTAGGTGGTTAGGGGTTCTTTCGGTCCTTCCTATGGATCATAGATTATTTTTAAGTTTCTCTTTTTTCTAGGCCCTAAGTCAATGTTTAGGGGTAGGTTTATTATGATTTGACATGCAGTGGTGTGGTCTATCTAGTATATCCAAAATGAAAATATTTTTATTGGTTCATCAAAAAATGTGAAAATGGTGGAGAATAAAAGTATCTCTTTGTCCTGGAGTGTTTTTTTTAAGATCACCTCGGATCTCCCCCTCTTTCAATGATTGGCTTCAAAACCCTATCTTGTGTCTGAACCAATAGTGGATCGAGAGAATGGCATGTTCTCTTGGTGAGTAGTGGTTCTCAGTTTTCATGTGGTTCCTGTCCTTTCCTGTGGATTTATTGGTTACTTTTAAGCTTGGTTCTCGTTGGGTGGTGGTTTTTGTAACGCCCCGATTTCGATTATTCCAATTTTTGTTGAGTCCTTTATTTAATTGAATGTTAAATTATTCTATTTATGACTTTGGTGTGATAATATGCTTTTATGCTATGTTATGATGTATTATCTCGTTTGAGAGCGTTTTCGGGAATTTTGGGCTTAAGGGCATTTTGGTCATTTTATAACTATTAATGAGTTAGAGAAAATTAAGGAAGTAATTTGTAGAGGAAATTTATTAGAAAATGAATTAAGTGTAGAAATTGAATTAGAGGAAATAGGAGAGAAAGAGAAAAAGGAGAAATAGAAAGAAAAAGAAAAGAAAGAAAGAAGAAGAGGGAAAAAGAGAAGAAAAGAGGAAAAGAGTGGAAATCATCAAGAACAAGAGCTAGATCATTTGGAATCCGGGTAAGGGTTAGAAACATTGTTATCTTGTCTATGTGTGTAGTTATGTATGTGTATGTTTGTGGAGTGAAAGATTTTTATGAGTTTTTAGAAAACCCTAAATTGGTGAAATGTTGTTGGTGATGATCCAAATGTGATTTTGTGTTTATAAATGTGCTTCTAATGATGTTTACATGTTGGGTAATGGTTTGGATGATGTCTATTGGAGTAGGACTGATTGTGATGGGGTTTTGGGTTGGGAGAAAACTCAGAACAGCGTCCTGGGAATTTGTGGTATCGCAGGTTCGCCTGGCGAAGCCTGGCGAATGGGCCAGCGAGGGCTCGCCAGAACTCTCCTGGCGAACAGATGAATATTTCTGGGCACGGGCATTCGCCTGGCGAAGTCCAGCGAGCAAGCCAGCGAAGGTTCGCTGAGTTGTTCGCCTAGCGAACTTTGGGTGTTTTTGATGTTGGTGGTTGCTGCCTTGGTTCGCCAAGGGGTTCGCCTAGCGAACTTTGTGTCTATTTTTAGCTAGTAGTTGGTTCGCTGGAACATTCGCCTAGCGAATGCTCGCGAGAGGGTTCGCCCAGCGAACAGTGCTGTTTGTGTAATTTTGTTTTCTGCATAACTTTTGATCTGTGGTTCGGTTTGAGGCGTGGTTTGATGCATTGGAAAGCTATTGAGCTAGACTTTCTCATGATGAGGAGTTTGAGGCTGTTGGCCGATTAAATAAAGTCGAGAATTTAGGAATAGTGTCATTTACCGACTTTTGTCGTTTTAAATGTGTATATTGGTCGTGTAACATACAATGTGGCATTGATATTAATGTGTATGCCTTGTATGATGTTGTGTAATGATAATGCATGTGATGACATATTGTGATGATAAAGTATGGCCGAAAGGCAAATGAATGTGATATGTTGTAATTGGTTTTATATGCATGTTTATGATTACATGTATGTGTGAAAATGAATTGCTTACGTGAAGTTCAATGTATGTAAGAAAATGCATCGTTGGATTGATTTCTAATGCATGAATAAAGAGGGTGAAATGATTCATATTGACGAATTGTATGTGATTGTAAGAGATGAATGCATGACAATGTTTGTATACATGTATGCATTATAAGAATGTCTTGAGTCATTTTGTATGTGAAGCATAATGATGTACATTCTTGTATTGAGGGATTCTAGTGAGAATCCGCTATAACCTCGTGTGCCTTAAAAATAAGAGGTGTGAGCGATCGGATGGATCGTGTGCCTTAAACATAAGAGGTGTGAGCGATGGTTATAGATGATCGTGTGCCTTATACAAGAGGTGTGAGCGATCGGGTCATGTGCCTTATACAAAGAGGTGTGAGCGATCCATAAACGTCGTGTGCCTTAAAAATAAGAGGTGTGAGCGATCAGATCTGATCGTGTTCCTTAAAAATAAGAGGTGTGAGCGATGGGGAACATCGTATGCCCGACGGGGAGTTACAGTGATGTAACAAGTGATGGTTCCAGCAGAGTTCCTGAGTGAACTAGTGATGAGTCGGTACCGCATATGTAATTGCATATAGTCGTTATGTCGGTCTCTTGCATTTACATGAATCATGATTGCGTTGTTATATGTGGAAAGTCATGATTGATTATTTGTGTGGAAAATGATGATGTACATTTATGATAAATGTATTGTGCATGTTTGATATGCATTGATAAATGGTTGATTTTATGATTAAGCTTATGATAAGCCTTTGGAAATTGTTGTGCAATTGTGTTGGATGTAGTGAATTGTAAATGATATGTTTTGTGTATAAACGTATGCATTGTATGAGAATAGGTGATTATGTGCATGAATGATATGCTTGGGTTGTGATATATGTTATATAATGGAATTGGTGAGTAATAGTGTATGTGGTAATAAATGTGGTATGTGTATTTTTATGTTGAAATATATAATTGTATGCATCGATATTATGATAATGTTTCTTACCCTTCTGCTGTTTTATAATGCTCTATGAGGCATTGCAGAGTAGGTTGCTGAAGGTATTTTGTGAAGCTTAGGACTTCATTTCTTTTGGTCGGTCGGCTCTGATATGTAGTACCGGGTAGCTAGGATTACATGATTATTTTGTGATACATTTTGTATATGTATCTTGACTTGAATTGTGTATGTAAACATGATTCTGTGTTGACGGATAGTATTTGATATATATATATATATATATATATATATATATATATATATATATATATATATATATATATATATATAATGATGATGTTATTCAGTATTTAGATGTTTCCGCTTTTATTCTAAATATTGAGATGTGGGTGTAAGGACGAAGTTCCTCTGTGGAAGTTACCCCACTGTTGCATATCTCTGTTGAGCAGGTGTTGATTGTGTTAATTTCAAGTATAATGTGACATGCTTCTTTTATGCCATGCTTTGTAATTATACTCTGATGAAATTTTTAATATATGCCTAAATGATTAATATGTGTTTATTTAGGGGTATAGAAGGGGGTGTTACAGTTTTTGACGGGTCTTGGTGTTTTCAATGGTTCTCATCATTGCATTTGGGTTTGCTAGCTATTTTTTTAGCTTGGTAACTTGTTGGGTGTGGTTTTGCTGGTTTTCCTTTTTCTTTCGATTTGTTTATTTGACTGTTGGTTGATATAATTTCTTATTTTTGTCTATTGTTATTTGCTACGTTATTATTTTGTTGGCTTACCACTTCTTGTGCCCTTTGTTGACTTTTTTACTCTCTTTTAGGCTTTTTTTACCTCTATTTTTGACCGTTCAAAGAAATATATACAAATTTGGAAACATAACCAGGTGGTTGCCCACTACATATTTTCCTTGCTTTGTATCTCATTCGAGTAGCAACTTTTGGGAGGTTGGTTATTCATGCCCTTGAGCCGACCGGTTATGAAGGCTATGTCCATTTCCATGCCCTTGCTTCCCCTCTCGTCTTTGTGGAGGGCTTGATAAATCCTATTAGCTCCTTCAAGTCGGCATTGATCGTGATTGTCTCACCTTGAAGGTTGTGGAGTTTGAGCTTGACGTGGAGTGGTGAGACCACAACGTTAATGGCTTCCACGAAAGGTCTGCCAAGGATACAATTATATATGCTCTTGACGGAGGCCCCCAGGAACTGCGAGTCCACTATTATCAGCTCTATGTACCACCATAGATAAGTGGTTGTGTCGTTACATGCATGCGGGTTCGATCCTTCGTATGGCAACAAGTTTTCTATCTTGAGGTCCATCTTCTTGAAAAATAGTGAATACATTATATCTCAAGAGTTCTCCCTGTCAATAAGAATTCATGACACATCAAATTGTCCAAATTTGGAGGTGATGAGCAGAGGAAGACTTCATTTGGGGATCTTCCAACTTTCTCATTGTCTCGTAACCAAATCATTGGCCTTTTTCCGAAACTTTGGTTGAGGCACCCCTATCTTTTTTATGGACGACCATCAACTCAACAGTCTTTCTTTTCATCATCCCTTTCATGGGTAATCGTCTGGGGAACTCCACTAGTAATGTCCGCAATATGTTGTTCCTTTCCCTTACTAAATTATTTCTCTCAACCAATGGTTCCTTCACCATTGGCCACGATATCCACATACTTGGATGGGTACTTATGCTTTGGTGATTCATACCTATCTTGCTCACCAACCTTGGTGTATTTAGATAAGCAACCTTTCTTTGTCAAACCTTCAATAACATCCTTCAACTGGATACACTCGTTAGTGGTATGGTTGTGGCCCTTGTGGAAGCGACAATATTTGGTCTTGTCAGCTATAAAGGTTTATCGGACAAGGAAAAGGCTTCTAATCCTGACCTTCTGAAATTTTGTGATGGCGCACCTTAATATATCTTCTATCTATAAGTAATTAGTGATGTGTACTTATCGTACCACCCACAGATTCCTCAGTCACATTCATCTTTCCTCTTGTTGGAGTCTTTCCCAGATAAATGACCAAAGTCCGCATCGACTGTGCCTTGAGTTTTGAAAGGTTATGCGTTAAACTTGTCCTCCAATTCAATGAAAGGTTGGGCTTGGCACGTTAGTTCTTTCACATTGTGGGCCTCTTTACGCCTAAACATCTTCCTGAAAGAGTTGTCTGGTAACATGTCGTTCTCGAATATCCAACACTTGAGACCTTTTTTATCCCATTCTACTTCTACAACCACTTTCCTAACAGGTCGATGTACGACCAGAAGCTCTCATTATTTCATTGTGTTATCCCTCTTAGGGTAGCTATCACCATTGGTTAACTTTTTCGGGCGGTGATATAAGCAGTGAAGCTCTCCCATAAGTCGGTCCACGTATCACCACTCGCATTCAGAGAGAGCTTTAAGTAATACTTTGTATGATACGGTTAGAGTTAGTGCAAATTGTGAGAACAAGATTTGGTTCTGCAATATTATCTCTAAGTTTTGATGATAACAGATGAATATTTGTATGAATAATTTTGTGCAACTAATGTTGTTATGTGTGAGAACCTAGCAAACAGGTTCTGCTTCCGTGAAATGGCACAATGCTTAATGAAAGATGCTTCGAAGAACAGAACTTAATTCGAAGATAAGACAAGATTCACATAACTCTGATACGAAAGGAAAAGAGAATGAATTCTGAAGATCAAGAGACAAGGGTTCTGATGGAACAAAGTAAAATTGTTGAAGCCTCACAATTTTCAAACAAGAAGTTCTGAAGACTCCGAAGACAGGCTCTGAAGATTCGGAAGACTTAAAGCAGAAAAGGATAACGCTCTTAAAGACCAAGTGCTGAAGTTCTGAAGACTGATTCCTAATGGACTTCTTCAATCAACGGAAGACTTGAAGCATCAGATATTCTGCTACAAAGACTCCACTCATGCTTCATCAAATTAACATCAGAAGCCTCTGGATATGAAGAAAGTGAATTTAAAGAACAAGGTTCAAAAGACAAGTTCTGAAGATTCTGGAAGTGCAAAGCTGATGATTCGAAGACTTGATAATCACAAGAACCATACAATGTTTTCCCTTCCTACTCACGCTCACAAAAAGACTCTAAAGTTGAGAAACCAAGAAAACCTGCAACACTGTACAGCTGTACCACATTACAACGTTAAAATTCACGAAGACTGTGCGAAATACAAGCAAGGCAATCTGACGCGATAGGACGCGCTGCATGCAGAAGATTTTGTACCTGTCCTCACGCTTCTAGCCGTAAGCCTACTTAGCTATCATGATTTCATTTCAATGGCTCTTTTCACTCGGCTATAAAAGGAAGCTCAAAGACTTGAAGAAAGACACACATGCAAACAACGACAATACTTTCTAACTCTATCCTTTCTTAAGTCATTCCTGGTCTAAAATTGTGTTTACGTTATCAGCTTGATAAGAAGCAATTCTCTGTAACCTCATTGTGTTTGAACTTAAAGTTGTATTCCTTAAGAGAGTCTTAGTGATTAGATCTCTTGAGAAGTCTAGGACGTGTGTTTTAGAGGTTGTGCCTTGAGTAAGACCTATGCGGTTGGATTACTTGAGAAGTCTAGAACGTGTGAGTTCTAGAGGTTGTTGTTAGTCACCAGCTGTGTAGCTCGTGCAGTGTACTATTTTTTTTAATAGTGGATTAAGACCTCGTTGAAAGAGGCAAAATCACCTTGGCGGGTGGACTAGACTAACTTGAGAGATTCTTAAGTGAACTAGTATAAACATAACGTGTTTATATCTTTTGTTTAATTAAGTTGTTGTTCTTTAGAAAAGGGAAAAAGGTTTTAACAAGAAAGTTATTTAAAAGGAACGATTATTTTTGAAAAACCAATTCAAACCCCCCTTTCTTGCGTTTTTCACTCCTTCAATTGGCATCAGAGCTCCGGTTCTGAAGTGATAAAAAGATTGAATTTTTATCAAACACTTAACAATGTTCAGTACCGATCCAAGTGTGAAAAACAATGACTACACCACCACCAACAACTTCTGAAACAAATGTTATTGAAAGAGAATCTTACACTGCAAAACCTCCTATATTTGATGGTGAAAAGTTTTATTATTGGAAATATAGAATTGAAAGTTATTTCTTATCATTTGATTTAGATCTATGGGATCTAGTACTTGATGGCTATAGTCATCTAGTAGATTCTGTAGGTAAAAAGATTGAAATAAGTGAGTTTACAGATGCTCAGAAGAAAACCTATAAAAATCATCACAAAGCAAGAACCATTTTGTTGAACGCAATTTCTTATACCGAGTATGAGAAAATCACAAACAAAGAAACTGCAAAATCCATCTTTGACTCTCTTCGTATGACTCACGAAGGAAATGCTCAAGTTAAGGAGACGAAGGCTCTTGCGCTGATCCAAAAATACGAAGTCTTCAAAATGGAAGAAGATGAGTCTGTTGAAACCATGTTCTCAAGGTTTCAAATGCTTGTTGCTAGACTCAGAGTTCTGAACAAAGGCTACTCTACTGCTGATCATGTTAAGAAAATCATCAGAAGTCTTCCAGCAAAATGGAGACCAATGGTGACTGCCTTGAAAGTTGCAAAGGATTTGAATAATATCAGTCTTGAAGAACTTATCAGTTCTTTAAGAAGTCATGAAATAGAGCTTCAAGGAGATGAACCTCAGAAGAAAAACAAATCCATTGCACTAAAAGCAAAGCCAGAAAAGAAGAATGCGTATCAGGCAGAAGAAGAGATGGAAGAATCTGAAGAAGATTCAGAAGAAGACGATATATCACTCATATCAAGGAAGATAAGTCAACTTTGGAAGTACAGAAGGAACAAGTTCAAAGGACCAAGGAGAAGATTCAAATCTACATCTGGTCAAAGAAGAAACTATGGAAAAGATGTTACGTGTTTTGAATGCAAAGAACCTAGACATCTCAAATATGACTGTCCAAAGGCCAAGAAAGAAGAAAGACCTAGGAAAACCAAAAAGGGTCTCATGGCAACCTAGGATGAATCAAAATCTGAAGATGATGCTGATGAAGGTCGGGTCAACATGGCATTCATGGCAGAAACCAGAAGCAACTCGTCAGAGGAAGAACTATCAGACTCCGACGATGAAAGAGAGGTACTTTCTTCCTTATCACGTTCTGAACTTGAATTAGGATTAACTAAACTTATCAAAAGATATCAAAATCTTCAAAGCAAATTCAAAATCCTGAAAAAGAGTTTTATAGTTTCTTCAGAAGATCTTACTAAAAATAAGAAAATCATCTCTGAACAAAATGAGAAAATATTTGTCTTAGAAAACTCAAACTCTGTCCTGAAATGTAAATTATCTAAGGTAGAAGAAGAAATTGTCTCAAACTCAGCTAACACTAGTAAAGAAGACAAATATGATAACCCATTTAAAAAGTTTCTTGCCAAAAGAGTAGATAGAAGCAAAATGGCTTCCCTAATCTATGGAGTCAGTAGAAATGGTAGTAGAGGTCTAGGATATTCAGGACCAACTCAACCATATGATGAAACCAAAAACATTAAAATAATACCTCTGTCCAAATAGTTTAGTCGCTCTGGTACTAACCTTAAGCATTCAGAACCAAAAGGTTCAAACACTAGGATTACACAAACGCATCCACTAAAGATGTACTCCAAACACGAATACTATGCACAAACTCCACACCGTTTTGCTAACGTAAGGAAATCTAAAGGGGTCAGAACCTTTAGAAAAACTAATGTGAAAGGACCCGCAAAATGGGTACCTAAAAACAAGATAATTTATGTTGCAGATATCCTTAATAGCTCCATTGAAACACCAGTCATGGTACCTAGACAGTGGGTGCTCGCGACACATGACGGGAGAAAGGCTTATGTTCCAAGATCTGAAACTTAAACCTAGAGGCGTTGTCGGTTTCGGAGGAAAATAGAAAGGAAGAATCATTGGCTCCGGAACCGTTGGAAATGGTAAGCTTCCTTCCATTAAAGATGTTCTGTTAGTAGAAGGTCTAATACATAATTTGTTGTCAATAAGCCAACTTAGCAACAGTGGTTATGATCTCATTTTTAATCAAACATCTTGTAAAGCTGTAAGTCAGAAGGATGGATATGTCATATTCAACGGAAAGAGGAAAAACAACACTTACAAAATTAAGTTATCTGATTTAAAACATCAAAATGTAAAATGTCTTCTTTCTGTAAACGAAGAGCAATGGGTCTGGCACAGACGTCTTGGCCATGTCAGTCTGAGAAGAATCTCTCAGCTTAACAAGCTTGGTCTTGTTAGAGGCTTGCCAAATCTGAAATATTCTTCAGACGCTCTTTGTGAAGCATGTCAGAAAGGAAAGTTTTCAAAAACCTCTTTCAAAGCTAAAAATGTTGTTTCCACCTCCAGATCGTTGGAATTTCTTCACATTGATCTGTTTGGCCCTGTAAAAATGGCCTCTCTCAATGGTAAGAAATATGGACTAGTCATCGTTGATGACTACAGCAGATGGACATGGGTAAAATTCTAAAAACACAAAGATGAATCACATTCTGTGTTTGCTTCCTTCTGCACTCAAGTACAAAATGAGAAAAATTGTAAAATAGTTAGAGTGAGGAGTGATCATGGTGGAGAATTTGAATATAAAAACTTTAAGGAACTTTTTGATTCACATGGAATATCTCACAATTTTTCTTGCCCTAGAACTCCACAACAAAACAGAGTTGTAGAAAGAAAGAATCGAACTTTACAAGAAATGGCTCGCACCATGATCCAAGAAACTGACATAGCTAAACATTTCTGGGCAGAAGCAATCAACACAGCATGCTATATTTAAAATAGAATCTCTATAAGACCTATATTGAATAAAACTCCATATGAATTGTGGAAGAATAAATTACCCAACATTTCTTATTTTCATCCGTTTGGATTTGTCTGTTTTATGCTTAACACTAAAGAAAATCTTAGCAAGTTTGATTCCAAAGCACAGAAGTGTCTGTTGTTGGGATACTCTGAATGCTCGAAAGGCTACACAGTTTACAACACAGAATCAAGAATTGTGGAGGAATCCATTCATGTTAGATTCAATGACAAGCCTGAATCAGAAAAGTCAGAGCTAGTTGAGAAACTTACAGATTTAAAAATCAGATTCTCTGAATCTAAGGAAAGGGTAGAGGAAGTCAAAGAACAGCAAGATCCTACACCAGAAACCACTGAAGTAACTCCAAATACCCCATCTCAACGAAGAAGAAGACTGTCCACATCACATCCTGAGGAACTAATTATGGGTAACAAAGATGCTCCTATCAGGACCAGATCAGCCTTTAGACCATCAGAAGAAACACTTGTAGGACTAGTATCATTGATAGAACCAGCTATAATTGAAGAAGCTCTCATGGACAAAGACTGGGTTCTGGCTATGGAAGAAGAACTCAACCAGTTCTCCAAAAATGATGTTTGGGATCTAGTTCCTAAACCCAAGAATGTTCATGTCATAGGAACCAAGTGGGTATTTAGGAACAAGCTAAATGAAAAGGGAGAAGTTGTCAGAAACAAAGCACGACTTGTTGCTCAACAGGAAGAAATTGACTACTACGAAACATTTGCTCCAGTTGCAAGACTTGAAGTAATACGTTTGCTAATATCCTTTTCAGTAAATCATGACATGACTCTATATCCAATGGATGTTAAGGGTGCATTCTTAAATGGTTATATATCAGAAGAAGTTTATGTCAAACAACCTCCTGGTTTTGAAAATTCAGAAAAATCAGACTTTGTTTTTAAACTTAAAAAATCATCTATGGTTTAAAACAAGCTCCCAGAGCTTGGTATGAAAGATTGAGCAAGTTTTTACTAGAAAATAATTTCACCAGAGGAAAGGTTGACACAACTCTTTTCTGCAAGACATATAAGAATGACATCTCATTGTTCAAATCTATGTTGATGACATTATTTTTGGTTCTGTTAACTCTTCTCTATGTCAAGAATTTTCAAAGTTAATGCAGGCCAAAGTTGAAATAAGCCTCATGGGAGAACTAAAGTTCTTCCTTGGAATTCAGATTGATCAAAGATCAGAGGCCACTTACATTCATCAAACCAAGTACACAAAAGAACTTCTGAAGAAGTTCGATATGATGGATTGCAACATTGCTAAAACACCAATCCATCCAATGTGTGTCATGGGAAAGGAAGAAACAGGAGTTAAGGTTTGTCAAAAACTCTATCGTGGTATGATAGGTTCTCTCTTATATCTAACTGCTTCTAGACTTGATATATTATTCAGTGTACATCTATGTGCTAGATTCCAATCAGATCCAAGAGAATCACATCTAACCGCTGTCAAGCGAATTCTAAGGTATCTGAAAGGAATAACTAACCTTGGCCTGATGTATAAGAAAACATCAGAGTATACTCTTTCAGGTTACTGCGATGCAGACTATGCCGGAGATAGATTAGAAAGAAAGAGCACATCGGGGAACTGTCAGTTCTTAGGAAGCAATCTAATCTCATGGTCAAGCAAGAGACAATCTATAATTACTCTCTCAATAGCTGAAGCAGAATACATATCGGCTTCCCTATGCAGTACTCAAATGCTATGGATGAAAAATCAGTTGGAAGACTATCAGATATATGAGAGTAACATTCCTATCTACTGTGATAATACTGCTGCTATCTTCTTAAGTAAAAATCCAATTTTGCATTCTAGGGCTAAACACATTGAAATAAAACATCACTTTATTAGGGACTATGTTCAGGAGGGAACTCTATGCTTAAAATTCATTGATACAGACCATCAGTGGGCTGATATTTTCACAAAACCCTTAGCTGAAGATAGATTTCTAATCATTTTAAAACACCTGAATATGAAATACTGTTCAGAATAAAACATCTTCAGAACCTCATGTGAAAAGCATTTTTCATCAGAACCACTCTCTTAACGCATCTCAAGTTCTGATAATTTTGTGACATGTCATATTTTCGAAAAATTATTTTTGCACGTGATTTAAATAAAAATAAGTCACTTTAACTATTCAAATTAAATGAACAACATTTCTCTCGAGATTGACTCAACTTTATCGCATTTATTATCTTATCCCCTCAAGAGTGTATCTGTCCTTTAAACCCTCGAGAATTTTTTTTCTCTCACAAACCCTAAAAAGTTAATAAACTCTCATCTAATTCTCTCTCTAAATCAACTCAAAGATCAATCCTCATTCCTTCTTACCACCATAAGGATGAACACTCATCAACAAGACACTGTTCAAATCTCCCAAGAACTACCATCCTCATCCGTCACACCCACTACTACTCTCTCAACGGCTGAACCAGTTGGTTCAGATCCATTAAATCTTCCCTCAATTAATGCAAACCATGTCACCCAGAGAACTCACTCTGTGACATGTATAACACATGCAAATGACCTAACTGTTCTGAAAGAGCTAGATGTTGATTTCGACAACCTCTCTGATAATGGGTTTAACCTAATTGATCAATTGGATGCTCAAGAATGGAAGAATTACTTTGATAGACTAAGAGGTCCATGCTTTGATGATATAGTGAAAATATTCTGGAGACATGCAGAAACAGACGAATTCCATGTGGTATCCTTTTGTTCTGGAGCAGAAGATTATCATCACTGAGAGATCTATCTCCGAATTACTAGGAATGCAGTTCTTGGAAGGAAAGAGGGTGTACGGAAAAACTGAGAAATCTGAGTCAGTCATCAACAAAGCTATCTTCAAGAGTTTTCAATCAGGAACAACGGACTACAAAAGCAAAAACTTGCGTGACAACCTAAGGATCTGGCACAAGATCATTCTTGGATGCATCAATCCAAGACCGGCAAAGAGTGCTATAGATTTTTCCAACGCAAATCAAAAACACATGCTGTACTACCTGCACAAACATGAGAAAATGTGCCTTCCCTCCATTCAGTTCTACTATTTAAGGGATATGGTGCGCAAAACCAGAACAACGGTCTCACCAGAAAAGAAGATTGTCAACTACATTCCCTTTGGAAGACTGATCTCTGACATTCTGGTTGAATGCGGATTAGTGGATTATCTGACCAAGAAAGCAAATTTCATGGAATATCTGAATAAAAGAGTTGGAGAGCTTTTCAATGCTGTAAATCTTAAACATATGAAGATGATTGCAAGTGTAGAGGTGAAACCAACACCTATTTCTCCCGACACGGTGAAAAAGATCAGGAATCCAGTGGAAAACTATCCATTCTACCGCAAAGAAGATAATCCAACAGCAATAGCCTCTTACATTGCCATAATGAGAGAAGCAGAATCCAGAATTGAAGAAGCTGTCCCTCAGTCAAAGCATATTACCAGGAGTAAGAGAAAGCTTGCTGAAGAGGATGCAGAGGGTAAAAAGAAGAAAAAGGATGAAACTGAAATCTCCAGAAAAGAAGCCCTTCTTCTTGAGAAAATCAACAAAGTTGATGCAAATCCATCTGTTGCTGCACCATCTTCATCAATCACCTCTACCTCTAATCCACAAGTAAGGTTTAAACCTCCATCTTTCTCTATTCCTTTACCAACCACTAATCAATCAACCAACAATCCATCAATAACTACCCCAATCCTGTCCGAGATTGTTTCAACAACAACTACCTCAACAATTCAGCCAAATGAACTAGAACCAACAAATCAAATCTTTGAATCTCTAGCTCCCATTATTGAATCTAGTTCTGAGGGAACCTCCTATGAATCTCTAGAAATTGTCTTACCTGAAAACCTCATGAACTCTGACAATCTAGAAGTCACCTCTCCTAACAATCAACAACAATCACCTGAACCTGCTGCTACTGAGATTAACTTATCTCAGCAACCACCATCTGAAACCAACTTTGATAAATCCAACCTCGCTCTGGTTGTCTACAATACTCCACCTCCAACTTCCTTTGAAGAATGTACAAGTCAATTTCATGACAAAGCACTTGAGAAGTTTGCTAGGTTAAGAGCGGAACTTTGTACAAGCACAAAGCTCATGGAACTTGAGAGTGCCTGTCAAAGTTTTCAAAAATGGCTAGACATGGAACTTACAAGAATTGTAAGTTTCTCAAACACAACCATATATGCTGAACTAGCAAAAGCTAATGAGAGAGCAGAAGCTGAAGCAAGAGTCAGAGTACTCAAGTTCTTAGCTGCTAAGCAGAAAGAAGCTAAAGAAAAGGCTGCTAAAGAAACAGAAGAGCAAGCTGCTAGAAAGGCACAAGAAGCTGCAGAGGCTGAAAGAGCTAAAGAAAGTGCTATGATTGCTTCCACCTCTGATCCTATTATCAAGCGTCTGGGAGACGCCGTTGATGAAATCAGAACTGAGCAGAAGAACTTCAGAGAAAGGTTTGACAAGCAAGATACTGTAAATGAAAATCTTCAGATCATGATGAAGAAAATATGGGACAAACTGTCCTCTGACAGCAAATAAACCTCTGTTTTCCTTTAAGCTTTAGTTCTGTGTTTTTCACCCTTGGACATCCCCGTTTTAATATTTTTTATTTATGACAAAAAGGGGGAGAAAGTAATATAATTGTGATAATTTTTTATCCTATAGTCATTCTCCGAAAAACAATGCTGCTTACATGCTAACAGATAAATCCATCATTTCTATTAGATTGTTTTTCTGTATTTTTTCTTCTCTGTGCAGATAACTCAGAGTTCTGATGATGAAGAAAGACTCAAAAGGTTAATGAAGTAAGGGGGAGCCCTAGCAAGAACCTTAGTCTAATACTCAAGGGGAGCACTTCATAAAAAGGATAAGCTATCCTAAAAACCTTTTCATTTTCCCTGTGTTATATATATCAAAATTGTGTCATCAAATTATATAGTTTTGTCATCATCAAAAAGGGGGAGATTGTGAGAACAAGATTTGGTTCTGCAATATTATCTCTAAGTTTTGATGATAACAGATGAATATTTGTATGAATAATTTTGTGCAACTAATGTTGTTATGTGTGAGAACCTAGCAAACAGGTTCTGCTTCAGTGAAACGGCGCAATGCTTAATGAAAGATACTTCGAAGAACAGAACTTAATTTGAAGATAAGACAAGATTCACATAACTCTGACACGAAAGGAAAAGAGAGTGAATTCTGAAGATCAAGAGACAATGGTTCTGATGGAACAAAGTAAAATTGCTGAAGCCTCACGATTTTCAAACAAGAAGTTCTGAAGACTCCGAAGACAGGCTCTGAAGATTCGGAAGACTTAAAGCAGAAAAGGATAACGCTCTTAAAGACCAAGTGCTGAAGTTCTGAAGATTGATTCCTAATGGACTTCTTCAATCAACGGAAGACTTGAAGCATCAGACATTCTGCTATAAAGACTCCACTCATGCTTCATCAAATTAACATCAGAAGCCTCTGGATATGAAGAAAGTGAATTTAAAGAACAAGGTTCAAAAGACAAGTTCTGAAGATTCTGGAAGCGCAGAGCTGATGATTCGAAGACTTCATAATCACAAGAACCATACAATGTTTTCCCTTCCTACTCACGCTCACAAAAAGCCTATGAAGTTGAGAAGCCAAGAAAACCTGCCACATTGTACAGCTGTACCATATTACAACGTTAAAATTCTCGAAGACTGTGCGAAATACAAGTAAGGCAATCTGACGCGACAGGACGCGCTGCATGCAGAAGATTTTGTACCTGTCCTCACGCTTCTAGTTGTAAGCCTACTTAGATATCATGATTTCATTTCAACGGCTCTTTTCACTCGGCTATAAAAGGAAGCTCAAAGACCTGAAGAAAGACACACATGCGAACAACGACAATACTTTCTAACTTTATTCTTTCTTAAGTCATTCCTGGTCTAAAATTGTGTTTACGTTATCAGCTTGATAAGAAGCAATTTTCTGTAAACTCATTGTGTTTGAACTTAAAGTTGTATTCCTTAAGAGAGTCTTAGTGATTAGATCTCTTGAGAAGTCTAGGACGTGTGTCTTAGAGGTTGTGCCTTGAGTAAGACCTGTGCGGTTGGATTACTTGAGAAGTCTAGAACGTGTGAGTTCTAGAGGTTGTTGTTAGTCACCAGCTGTGTAGCTCGTGCAGTGTACTATTTTGTTGAATAGTGGATTAAGACCTCGTTGAGAGAGGCAAAATCACCTTGGCGGGTGGACTAGACTAACTTGAGAGATTCTCAAGTGAACTAGTATAAACATAATGTGTTTATATCCTTTGTTTAATTAAGTTTTTGTTCTTTAGAAAAGGGAAAAAGGTTTTAACAAGAAAGTTATTTAAAACAAACGATTATTTTTGAAAAACCAATTCAAACCCCCCTTTCTTGCGTTTTTCACTCCTTCACAAATAGTTCGCACTTGGCAGCGTCGTCAGTGTCGAAGTAGTATAAATGGTCGTCGACGAGTTGAACATACTCGCAAGGATCTCTTTTTTTCTGTCATACTCATTCATCTTAGCAGGATTCTCCACCAACTCTGGTATTTGATTATCTTGGATGTGGGCGAGAAGATGATGCTTTTATGGATGAATCATTAGTGGTTTCTCTACCTGCTCTTGAGGAGGTACATAACTTCCTCTGCCCCCCTTAGGGATTTAAGGATGAGTACATGATGCCTTTTGCTCTTATCGTGATTCTACAATTTGAAAGCTTCATTCCTTCATAACGTGGTCGACTTGGGAACAACAGTTTGGCTCTTCTTAGAAACAACTTCCTGCACGATGTTTCCCTTTGGAATCCTGTTGTGCAAGCTTTCTTCCATCAAAAGCAGTCTTTTATTTATCACTCGTGAGCTTTGTTTTCGAATGATGTTGTACATGTAGTTCAGTAACTCATTAGCACCTTGTACTCTATGTTTAGCCTGCAATAGTTAAAAACTAGGCAACACTTTTGACCTTGAGGCTAGAGTAGGGACTGAAGGCTTTAGAAAAGGTTCATCTTGTCGAAGTTGTGGAGCAAATCATGGAATTCGAGGAGGTTGGAGTAGATTTAGATGCAGTGTCATGTCTGCAACAACTTGATCTACGTTGTCCTGAGGATGAGGATGATGAGGCTGATTTTTTGGATATTAGGAATTCAGGATCTTTAGAATTAAAGTTGATCTCCTACTAGAATAATTCGAAGACGGTGAATTTGGAGTTTGATCTTAAGAATTTCAGATCTGATAAATTGAAGAGGATTCGAATCGATGAATAGAAGCAAGAACGTGAGATCGTGAAAACGCGAGAATCATAAGTTGTTTCCCATAGACATAGCCACCATTTTATTGTGGAACTGAAATTAATCGAATAACGGTGGTTGTGGTGAGCAACGGTCGATCTGAGCTTCTGGTGCAGTGGTGGAGACGCTGACCTACAAGGTTAACACTTTAACGTTCAAGTTAGTATCTGAAAGCAGTAGTGGAGACGCTGATCTGAAAAAGTTAGCACTTCAACGTTCAAATCCGTATGTGAAAAAGATGAGTGAATGAAGTTTGAATTTAAAATTGTGTTCCTTAAATTTGTGTGTGCCCTTTCTATAATTGAATGATTATAACAATTTGTTATTTTTTAAGTGTGTGATGCGGAGAATTGTTAAATGTACATGCTCCCTTTAATAAGATAATAAGATAGCTCCCCTGTGTTGTGAGCAATTTGGAGTTAATCCTTGCTTCCTTTTCATTGTAAACAGACTACTACAATTACTAATATCAAATTGGAAAACTATAAATATATATTAGATGACAAATGAGGAACTAGTGGAAGAACTATTCTTACTTTAATATATTTTATAGATAATGCATAAAGGAGTATGTCATAAAAAATACAACTAATAATCTTGTTAATTAAACTCAATTGATAGATAGGTGTAGGAAAACTTAATTGCATAAACAAGAAACATGTTTTTGTAAGGATGAAATTATTATTATCAATCCTCTGGAGTTGAAAATAAGTCGAGTCGATTTGAATTCGTCATAGCTCAATTCGGCTCGACAAAAATTATTTCAGTTCGAAATTTGGCTCGAATTTGACACAAATTATTTTTTAAGTTCAAGCTCGACTTATTTTATATTTACGAACAATTCGGTTCAATTTGTTAGATTCGACTTGTTTGCTTCATGGATTTAAAAATTACATTTTTTTTTAATTTAACTTTTTTTTATATATTTTTGACATTTTAAATTAATATTTAAACAAAAATCGTCAAAATCATAGATAGAGATTAAAGATTAAATTAAAAAATGTTTTGGAAGTTTTTATTAATGTTTTGTGAACAAGATTTAAATAACTATTTGTATAATTTTTCTTTATAATGTTGATTTACTTATATAATTATTTTAATAATATTTTTCTCACTTAAAAATTTAAATAATCAATTAAATAGTTAGATTAAAAAAATAAGAAGATTACGATTTAGGATAAATTTTTAAACATACTCTTCGAGTTTATATAACCCTTCTCATATATTCGGAGATTATAATTACAAGTTTGATTAAAAGAAAATAGAAGGCTATGATTTAATATATATAATTGTGTCCATGCATGAATTTCACGAGTCGATATATACTCAATTTATTTAGTTTATAAATTTTATTTTTTGTGTTCATGAATCAAATTTAACATTTCGTTAAATCAAATTTTATACTATGTTAGAGCAGTTCGAAACATAAATGTTACCGACTTTTGACCGACCTCTTCAAGGAAAAAACTTAGGTAGAAACAAACCTAACAATTGGTTTTAAAAACAATCAATAATATTTTTTTAATTAATTAAAAAATAAAAAAATAATATGCAATCTCATTCATAATCACAACCATCCATTAATCCAATTTAAAAATAAATTAAATTTTAAATAAATTTAACATTTTCACTCTTTCTTATTAGTTGTTTATAACATTAAACATTTAAATTCGTTTCTACACAAGTTTTTCTTCTCTTAAAATAAAAGTTACCTAACATGTCAAACACGCTATTCAATACGTCACTAAGTACGTTTTTTTTAAATAATCCGTCACTAAGTACGTTTTAACAACAACAACAACCCTCGCAACACGACACAAGGCAACATATGCTGCTCATTATAAATAACTCCCACACGCTTGTAATATCGAAAACAACCAACCTAGTATTCTTTTTTCTATCGCCACCACCACCCAGACAGAGAGAGACATACATACATAGTTTATTCACTTCCTTTTCTTCGCATTGAAATGGCAACAACACAATCTGAATTGGAGCATCCTAACAGAGCCTATGGTTGGGCTGCTAGAGATACTTCCGGTGTTCTCTCACCTTTCAATTTCTCTAGAAGGTTCACTTCACTTGTATCACATCTTCATTACTTTAGCGCATCTTTTTTAATCATTTATTAGTATTATTTTATACCAATAATTGATCATTTATTTGATTGAATTTCAGAGAAACTGGAGAAAAAGATGTGGCATTCAAAGTATTGTATTGTGGGATATGTCACTCTGATCTCCACATGGTGAAAAATGAATGGGGCGTTTCCACATATCCACTTGTTCCAGGGTATGCTTTAAACAATCATCACATATTTTAGATTTCTTTAAAATACCTTTCTATTACAATTTCATTATAACTGACTTTTGCATCCATCATGACTACAGGCATGAGATTGCTGGTATAGTGACAGAAGTGGGAAGCAAAGTAGACAAATTCAAAGCTGGAGACAGAGTTGGAGTAGGATGCTTAGTTGACTCGTGTCGTACCTGCCAAAATTGTGAGGAAAATCTTGAGAATTATTGCCCCCAATTTACACTCACGTATGGTGCTAAACATAGTGACGGAACAATCACTCATGGAGGCTACTCAGACTCAATGGTTGCTGATGAACATTTTGTGATCCGTATTCCTGATAGCTTACCACTTGAAGCCGCTGCACCTCTCCTTTGTGCTGGTATCACGGTCTATAGTCCTCTTAGATATTTTGGACTCGATAAGCCTGGACTTCATGTAGGTGTTGTTGGACTTGGTGGGCTTGGTCACATGGCGGTTAAGTATGCCAAAGCTTTTGGTGCTAATGTGACTGTTATTAGTACATCGCCTAACAAACAAAAGGAAGCAATAGAACACTTGGGTGCTGACTCATTTCTGATAAGCCGCGACCAAGATAAAATGCTGGTATATTATATATAGATCCAAATTATGATTCTCAAAAATTTGCAATTGTAATGAACTATTAACTAATAAGGTTAAGAATTTTATAGGCTGCAGTGGATACTTTAGATGGTATCATTGATACAGTTTCGGCGAATCATCCAATTGTACCTCTAATTGGATTGCTGAAGTCTCATGGAAAACTTGTACTGGTTGGTGCACCAGAGAAGCCTTTGGAGCTTCCAGTCTTTCCTTTACTTCAAGGTAAGCAACTATCATATATATGAGAAATATTTTTATTGATCTCTTGCTTGAATAGAATCGATAACATTTTGATGATGATAACATTGATTGGCAGGGAGAAAGTTGGTTGCTGGAAGTGCAATTGGAGGGTTGAAAGAGACTCAGGAGATGATTGATTTTTCTGCTAAACATGATATAAAACCTGAAATCGAAGTCATTCCTGTGGATTATGTTAACACTGCAATGGAGAGACTTCTCAAAGCAGATGTCAAATATCGATTTGTGATTGACATTGGAAACACTTTGAAACCAAGTTCTTAAATTTTGCAATACTTTAGTTGGTAATTGTTTTTTGTTCTTGTATGCAATAAGTGTTTTTGATAGTAGACATAGAATATCTGCTGTTGAAAATGATAGAGATTTCCAAGATTTACATCTATGAGAATGAACAATGTAAGCTTTTGTTTTGTTTGAACCCTTCCTTTAATATTTCTGTGATTTCAAGTATAGTAATGCTATGAATATTAATTGAGTGAGTATCGAATATTGCTAAGTGTTAACATGTGACATTTCTTGACAGTAAGATATTGAATGGCATCACTGAAAAGAATCTTTTATTATTATTTTAGTAAAAAATCATACGAGTACAAGAGCCTATAGGACTATTATATACACCATGATACTGACTACCTCACAGAAAAATAGTGTAACAGAATCTCTAATATAATAACTACCAGTATTAAAGTAAAGGTTTAATAAAATACAAATGAAAATACATTAGACTTTAACACCCCTCAAACTAGAGTGGATACAGTGCAAGTCCAGTTTGGACACTAGAGTAGAAAATGGACTAGCATGAAGTGATTTTATAAATATGTCAGCAACTTGATTGGCTAAATTAATGGGCTGGAGATTAATCGACTTGTTAAGAACTTTATCCTGGACTAGATAGAAATTCATCTCAATGTGCTTAGTTTGCTTGTGAAAAACATGATTGTTTGCAATGTGTATTACGCTATGGTTATCACAAAAATGGTGATCGGTTGAGGATGCATAATTTGAAAGTCTTGAAGAAAAAAAGGGGGTCATTGAGCCTCACAGCTAACCTTTGCTAAAGCTTTATATTTTTCCTTGGAGGAAGATCTTGAGACAACCGATTGCTTCTTGCTTTTTCAACAATGATTGAGGAGCCCATGTAAAAATAGAAGCTGATACCCTTATTAGAAAAATAGGGTTTACCAAAATAAAGAATGTTATTTGGCCATTTTTTTTCCACGTGTAAATATATATTAATTTGTATTTTTATTTATAAATCAATTATATACATATTATTAATTATTCTGAATGTTTATGCAGTAACCATTGGCAATTAATTATTATATGCCTGAAGCAAAATATTATAGTTATGCTTTGCTCTATGCACAATACCCTTAAAGAAGTTATGTTAAACGCTTTGTGTGGGTAAGTGGTATTAGCTTTTATTCAAATGTGGCCTTTAGTTTTGAATAGTTTTTATGAAAGTTTAATTTTTACCGACATGTGTAGAGCAATGGAGGGATATAATACAATCAAACATAATGTAATTGGTAAAAAGTCAAGGATTCTTTCCCCAAAAGTAAGTATTCCTTGTACTTTTTGATATTCTTTTATTTGTGTGTATTAATTAGTAACTATATAAACTTTTTTTTTTTGGGTTCGAGAAAACAACTCGCTGGCTATTCTTGTGGATATTGTATTATGAAACATATACATGATATTGTCACCAGAGACATTACAAATGGATGGACCAAGCATAAGGTATTAGCTTAATCCATATACATGTAATTTATGTATATTTCTTAAGTTAATGTTCTTGTTGTTTTCTCACCATAATTTAAACTTTGTTCTAATTATAGGAGTTTAGTGACAAAACACCATTCTCTAAAGAAGATATAGAGGATATCCGATCAATTTGGGCTGGTGTCTTCTTATCTTGTCATGAATGTCAACAACAATAATTTTTCTTTTGTTATAAGTTGACTTTGTACATATAGAGGTTTTGACATTTTCATGTGCAAAACTCTAATTTTTATATTATGTGTTGATGACAACAATCTAAATTTGTATATTTGGTCTTACCATAATGTAAATTTGTAATTTTGTATAAAAAGGGATTACCAATTTTGTCATTTGTTTCTGATTTGGTATTTTGCAACAATTTTATAGTTTTTGCATGTGTACAAAATGATACAGGTCTTCCGGTAAAATGAGGATAAAAAAAAATTATATAGAAATAATATTGATTAAGCACATAAGTTAAAGTCAAAAGTTGACGTACAAACATAGCTTATCATCTCGTTTATTGAATAAAATCGAGAGATATGTTACGCGTGTTAGTTAGTTTTGAAAATTAAAATATGCTATTATTAGGGATCCAACCATTGACCTTTTTCATTTTAACCTTGGCTTTATAAATACCGAGGGGTAAAGTTTCCACTTTTCATGTCACCCTTCGTTACATCAGCATTGTAACCGAAGTGAAATTCATTCCGCGTTCGACATAACATGTGTTATTTGTAGTAGTGTGAGTACTTCGCTACGAACTTTGCATGAACTTACAAGGTCTTCTCTCTAGGTCTAGTTAAGACATATTAAGTATTAACTATTCTTGGATGTCTCTAGGGACGTGTCTGGTGTCATTTCCCAAATTTTTTACCACTAAGATTTCCAATCATTGTGCAAATCATCATTGTAACGCCCGTTTATTTAATTAAGTATTTAATTAAATATAATTGTAGTATGTTATGTTGATTCGCGTTGATTTGAGTATTTGTGTCGATTTAAGTTGATTCCGGAATATCGGAATATTATGTTGATGTTTCTAAGTTGGTTCGAGTTGAATTGATTTAAGTTGTGGAAATAATATTGGATATTTTCCGTCTATGGTTAAATATGTTGATTTGGTGTTTTGGACGATTTATTTGATAGTCGGTAATTAGTCGATTTAGTCGAGAGAAATAATATTAGAATTAATATTATGGAATATAAGCGTATTTTATTTAAGTGGGTTTATTTTATGGTTGTGTGTAGTAAGATTGGGGGGTGAAGATAGTAGGCCCAATAAGAATAATAAAAGAATAGTATTATTATTATTAGTATTATTATTAATTGGGTTGGTTGAGAAAAAAAGGGGAATTAGGTTTTGATTAGTGGAGAAAAATAAGGGTTGAGAGAAGGAGTAAAACATGCTGTACGTGAAAAGTTGCAAGAGGAAGTTTTGGAGAAATTGATCGTGGAAGTTACAGAGGAAAAAGTCTTAGAGAAGAATAAGGGTTTTAGAGGAGAGAAAATAGCTTGGAAGCAAAGAAGGAGAAAGAAGAACTCATGATCATATATCTATTTTCGCACTTATGGTACAACCTCCACTAAACAGGTGATAACTTTTTACTTGTAATTCCGATTAAAGCGATTCTTGAATTTCTGGAAAGCTTACGAAATTCCCTTCAATTTGATATATGATTTCGTGTCAATAAGATTGGTATTAAAGGAGAAAAATGCATTTGAAGTTTGGGAGTTCATGCTGGAAATGGGTCAAATAGTAGTTACGGGATTGATGATGATGGAGGCTGAATTTTGGTCAAGATAGGAACTCAATGGCAGCATGTTCATATTTCTAATCTCCATGGATACAAGAGGAGAGGAAAAGAGGCAGAGCGAAGAGAGAAGCAGTTAGGCTTGGAGTTTTGCAGAGGGGATACGGGAGAATTGCCGTCGGAGCCAAGTCGGAAAAGTCGATCGAAAATTCGAGCGGCCATCAATCTAAGGTAAGGGTGGGGTTCGAATTTTATATCCGGGTATATGATAATTGATACGTGGGATTGGAATTTATATAATTTTCTACTGAATGTGTTGAAGTGTATTGATGAATTGGTTTTGTTTTTGTGGAATTTGATGTTTGCTAGATTATTTGGTTATTGTTCTATAGTGTTAAACTTAGGATGGAATTTGGTTAAATCGATAGAAACCGATGTTTTCGCGGACGAAAGTCGGAATAGATTGCGTAGTTGTGTCGAGAAATGTTAGGCCGTGATCGAGTATGCTTGTTTAATCGAATTTGGTTGATTTTGTAAGTTTTTGCATTTTTGGAGATTTGGGGGTTTAAGATTCGGATTGAAATCGAAAGTCGTAGAATTCACGTTTGATGGTTCCAAATCACTACTATATGTTTGGTATGAATGAGTAGGTGTTTGTTTCGAAGAAAATAATTGAATCGGTCAGATTTTCGGACGAAAATCCAAAATCCCGTAGGGCTGTTATGCAGAAAAATTCTGGTTTCGGAAAGTTTGGAAAATTCATAACTTTTGATCCGTAAGTCAGTTTTGACTCCCGTTCGAAGCGTTGGAAAGCTAACGAGATGTTCTTTCTAGGAAAAATGGTTTTGAGGTCTGTATCTAGTTCAATTATAGTATAAAATTGAAACTGTATCGTTGTGTTGATTTTTACCGTCGTGAATGTGTGCGATTGAGGTGTTATCGTGCAATATGCCTCAACACTGTTAACCGATTAATAATGCAGAGGAATAGCAATAATGTGGGGACTTAGAAATAACAGTAGCAGGTTTTGTATTAGAGTTGAATTTAATGACAGTAACATGATTTAGTAGCATTCGAGATTTGATATCAGGGAATCAAATAAATAGAAACAGTGGAAATTAGTAGCAATAATGGAGGTTGATGAAAATAGTACCGAATAGTGATATTAGTAGTTTTAACCGATATAATTGTTTAACCGAAATTAGTTGAAATTTTGCAGAAGTAATTCGTAAGTGGTTGTAGTTATTTTTGGTTGGTTGATGTATGTAGTTAGTCGAATAAGTAGAATTAAGCGGTAAGATTAGTTGTCCGGTATTAGTTGAAAATTTACGAGGTAGTTCGTGTATACGAGTAAATACGTGAATTGTGTTTATTTTGTTAAAATAGGTTGATTACGCTGACTTGCAGGTGCAGCTGACAATTAAATTGTCCCGGTTTATGGGCATTGTCAATTGTAGGTCTGACGACCAATGTTGGATTAAGTTGTTGCAGCTGATGCATATTTTATGTTTTGTTGTTGCTGAATATGTTGTTGTTTATAAGTTGTTATTGATTAAGTTGTGGGCCTATAGCCAGTGTTGAAGCGACGTTGAGTACCTCTGTTGTTGGTACAATGTAGAATTGTTGTTGTTGTGGTGACGTCGTAGTTGTTGTTGCATGCATACATTGCATTGTTTAAGTTGGCCTTGATGGCATTGATTAATTTGGCCCTTGATGGCACCTGTTTAAGTTGAAAATTGCCTCGATAACCTGGCATATGTTTAAGTTGGGAGTTCTACTCCGAAATGGTACCACATGCATGTGCATAGTTGAGTCGCATTTGAGTTGCATGTTGAAGTTGTTAATATTATTACGTTGTTGTTGATTGTTGGTGTTGTTGATATAAGTTGTTATTGTTGTGAGTTATTGTTGTTATAAATTGTTATTGCTGCAAGTTGTCGCTTGATACAGGTTGTTGTTATAAGTTGTTGTTTGTTATAAGTTGTGGTTGCTCTTAAGTTGTTTACTAATAGTTGTTGTATGACTATTGTATGAAGCGGTGAAATTTGTGTGATTCTAATCTAATATATTAATTATCATGCCTTTGATTATATTTTTCGATATCTCACCCCTTCTGTAATGATGTTACCTATTATGGGTAACTGAGCAGGTACTCAAGAATAGCTGTGAAGGTTTGAAGTCTTAGTCGCTGTTAGTTCAAGTTGGTGTCTTGCTCTGATACGTAGCACTCGGGGGGAAATGTTTTGTTTATGTTGTTGTTCCTAATTGTTATTATTACAATAATTCTTGAATAATTATAAATTGAAGTTTTGATCTAGTTGAATAAAGTGAATATGATTTATAAGTTATGAAGGCCGAATGCTATGTATCTATTTTAAAAAGAAATACAGGTTTATGTTATTGGTTTTGTTGTTCAAGTTGAAAATGTGACATCTCATTTGTTTTATGTTGAAAATTTTGCACTCTGATTTTTAATAAACGTTGGGTAGAAAATGGGGTGTTACATTAGTGGTATCAGAGCAGGTCGGTCTGTCCGGCCAAGTTGTCTAATGTTGTTTATCCCTTAGTACGCGACAAGTGTGTGGAACACTGTCGGTACTTGTTTGTTTTCCTAATCGATGGAATGCAGGAGTTGGTTTGAAACAAGTGGGGGAGAAGTTTACTTCTCAGAGATGTTTGTAGTATGTGAAGTTGAATCAAGGTGATATTGATCGCAGGAGTGCAAGTGTTGTCAGAACTGTGTTGTTGCGAATCGACAAGAGTATAGACTCATGATTTTATCTGTTGGTCCAGTTGAGACATTTGAAGGAGGACAAGTCAGTATGATCGATGTTTGCTTCTCGGAGAAGAGAGGGCAACGTGACGAATAGTGATATGCAAGTGGAGTATAGCTGGAGTAAAGTCGGATGATTTTCAGAGTTGAGTGAAAAACAAGGATTGTTGGAAGAGTTTGGAAGCAAGAGAAAGAGGTAGAGCTCATGTTCACCAATTTCGGTTTTTATTTTCACATTTATGGAACAACCTTCAGTATAAGAGGCATAACTTTCTACTCGTAACTCCGATGAAAGCGATTATGGACTTTTCGGAAGGTTTACGAAATTCCCTACAGTTTGCATATACGATTGGTCTTCAGGAAGTTTGTGAAGAGGGAGAAAAGTGCGTTTTAATATTTGGGTCTGATGCTGACTTTTGAAAAATTCTGCATATGGAAATTCTGAACCAGTCCCGTTGTAAGGATGATAACTTTTTACTCGTAACTCGGATTCAAGTGATTCTTGAAGTTCTAGAATCTTTACGAAATTATCTTCATTTTAGAATATGATTTTGTGATTGAGAGGTCTGTATTGAAAGTGATATCTGTGGTTGAAGTCGAGCGACTACTGCTGAAAAATTTGGAAAGATGAAGCCTAGTGTGAAATTTTGATAAGAATAATATGTTGGTAATTATAAGGATGTGACGGTATCTGAGAATGCATCGAGATGCAATTTATGTTGAATAAGGAGAAATAAGTGATGATGTCATGTGATAGTAATGTTGAGAAAAAGACGGATGGTTGATTTGCAACGTTAAAAATTTTAACTTGGATAAGAGTTGTAATTGGAGCGAGCCGAGTTGGATAGTACTTGAAGTAGTAGCGATTCCGGTGTTGGGAAGATATTTAATAATTGTGTTGTGCTACGAGCATGTATAAGAGATTACGTATTGGATTTTGGACGTTTTGGTATAATTGACGAAGTTGAAATTAAGGAAACTAAGAAGACGTTGATAAGCCTCAGAGAGTTGGCGGAGCATTGTGCTTACGGACTTTGGGCACAAGTTGTAGTACGCTATTGTGTTGGGTAATGATGATTTATGCCACTGTTATGGTTGCCGGCTGTCTATTGACAAATTGATGAACTGATCACCCTTAATCTCTTGTTGATAGTAGACGGAATCATAATTGATGGATAGATGTGTCGTGCCAACTAGTATAGTACGTATTTGAATTGGTTGAAGTCAAGCCAAGTGCTTGTGGATTGTTTATTTTGTCGATGTAGATTCATATATGAGCATATTAGTTGAATTTAAGGATAATGGCATGAGGTTGCGATTTAATTGATGAGTAGTATGGAAATTCGCAGTTGAGTTCTGGGTAATTTGAGAATTGAGTTGCAAGTAGAAAAAGAAGTGAAGTTATAAGTTGAATTGTAAAAGTGGAACTTTTGGTTGGTAAAGATGAGTTGCTTGGTTGTGTTAATTCGGATAAGAATTTATGAAGAATTGTGTCAGTATGAGTAAAAGTCGATAATTTGGTTTGTTGGATTAGTTGGAAAGGAAAAGATGATTTATTTGGTTGAAGTTAATTGTACACAGGTACCCTATGTTGTTGTAATGATGTTGCGTGTTTAAGATGATTTTTGAGGAACGTGTAAATAGGAGATGGTAAAGTTGTAGTTATGTTTTATGATAATTGGGAAGTAGTCGCCGTTGTAATTATGTTGAACGTTCAGAGGTGTTGTCTTACGGATCTAAGTTCGAAGTATTCGGTAACTACAAAAGTGTAGAATACCGGTTGGGATGGAATTTTCGAAGAGTTAAGTCGAAAGTCTTTTGTTATGTCGGTTTTGGCGATTGAGAAGTTGGGAATAAAATGGGTAGACTTGATACTTTGCAAGTAATCAGAGTGTGCAGCAAACGCGTGGTGTTGTACAGTTGTTCATGCGTGAGCAACAACGATGTTGGTAGTTTGGTTGTATTGATGTCGTGTTTAAGTTGTGTGATCGTATGTTGTTGCGTTCTAGTTCTTAAACCGGTGAATTCTTAAGTTGGTTACTCTTTATGTTATGATGTTAAGTTTTCAAGTGTGTCGCATGAGTAGTATTCGGTTGTTTTCGCCGTCGATGTTATGAGGTGTTTGTATTATACGTAGGTTGCCTTCGGAGATGAGAGTTGATTAGTCGGATGGAATCACATAGTTGGAGTAGTTGTATCGGATGAATTTTCGAGGACGAAAATGTTCTAAGTGGGGGAGAGTTGTAACGCCTGTTTATTTCATTAAGTATTTAATTAAATATAATTGTAGTATGTTGTGTTGATTCGCGTTGATTTGAGTATTTGTGTCGATTTAAGTTGATTCCGGAATATCAGAATATTATGTTGATGTTTCTAAGTTGGTTCGAGTTGAATTGATTTAAGTTGTGGAAATAATATTGGATATTTTCCGTCTATGGTTAAATATGTTGATTTGGTGGTTTGAACGATTTATTTGATAGTCGGTAATTAGTCGATTTAGTCGAGAGAAATAATATTAGAATTAATATTATGGAATATAAGCGTATTTTATTTAAGTGAGCTTATTTTATGGTTGTGTGTAGTAAGATTGGGGGGTGAAGATAGTAGGCCCAATAAGAATAATAAAATAATAGTATTATTATTATTAGTATTATTATTAATTGGGTTGGTTGAGAAAAAAAGGGGAATTAGGTTTTGATTAGTGGAGAAAAATAAGGGTTGATAGAAGGAGTAAAACATGTTGTACGTGAAAAGTTGCAAGAGGAAGTTTTGGAGAAATTGATCGTGGAAGTTACAGAGGAAAAAGTCTTAGAGAAGAATAAGGGTTTTAGAGGAGAGAAAATAGCTTGGAAGCAAAGAAGGAGAAAGAAGAACTCATGATCATATATCTATTTTCGCACTTATGGTACAACCTCCACTAAACAGGTGATAACTTTTTACTTGTAATTCCGATTAAAGCGATTCTTGAATTTCTAGAAAGCTTACGAAATTCCCTTCAATTTGGTATATGATTTCGTGTCAATAAGTTCGTTATTAAAGGAGAAAAACGCATTTGAAGTTTGGGAGTTCATGCTGGAAATGGGTCAAATAGTAGGTACGGGATTGATGATGATGGAGGCTGAATTTTGGTCAAGATAGGAACGCAATGGCAGCATGTTCATATTTCTAATCTCCATGGATGCAAGAGGAGAAGAAAAGAGGCAGAGCGAAGAGAGAAGCAGTTAGGCTTGGAGTTTTGCAGAGGGGATACGGGAGAATTGCCGTCGGAGCCAAGTCGGAAAAGTCGATCGGAAATTCGAGCGGCCATCAATCTAAGGTAAGGGTGAGGTTCGAATTTTATAACTGGATATATGATAATTGATATGTGGGATTGGGATTTATATAATTTTCTACTGAATGTGTTAAAGTGTATTGATGAATTGGTTTTGTTTTTGTGGAATTTGATGTTTGCTAGATTGTTTGGTTATTGTTTTATAGTGTTAAACTTAGGATGGAATTTGGTTAAATCGATAGAAACCGATGTTTTCACGAACGAAAGTCGGAATAGATTGCATAGTTGTGTCGAGAAATGTTAGGTCGTGATCGAGTATGCTTGTTTCATCGAATTTGGTTGATTTTGTAAGTTTTTGCATTTTTGGAGATTTGGGGGTTTAAGATTCGGATTGAAATCGAAAGTCGTAGAATTCACATTTGATGGTTCCAAATCACTCCTATATGTTTGGTATGAATGAGTAGGTGTTTGTTTCGAAGAAAATAATTGAATCGGTCAGATTTTCGGACGAAAATACAAAATCCCGTAGGGCTGTTATGCAGAAAAATTCTGGTTTCGGAAAGTTTGGAAAATTCATATCTTTTGATCCGTAAGTCAGTTTTGACCCCCGTTCGAAGCGTTGGAAAGCTAACGAGATGCTCTTTCTAGGAAAAATGGTTTTGAGGTCTGTATCTAGTTAAATTATAGCAGAAAATTGAAACCGTATCGTTGTGTTGATTTTTACCGTCGTGAATGTGTGCGATTGAGGTGTTATCGTGCAATATGCCTCAACAATGTTAACCGATTAATAATGCAGAGGAATAGCAATAATGTGGGGACTTAGAAATAACAGTAGCAGGTTTTGTATCAGAGTTGAATTTAATGACAGTAACATTATTTAGTTGCATTCAAGATTTGATATCAGGGAATCAAATAAATAGAAACAGTGGAAATTAGTAGCAATAATGGAGGTTGATGAAAATAGTACCGAATAGTGATATTAGTAGTTTTAACCGATACAATTGTTTAACCGAAATTAGTTGAAATTTTGCAGAAGTAATTCGTAAGTGGTTGTAGTTATTTTTGGTAGGTTGATGTATGGAGTTAGTCGAATAAGTAGAATTAAGCGGTAAGATTAGTTGTCCGGTATTAGTTGAAAATTTACGAGGTAGTTCGTGTATACGAGTAGATACGTGAATTGTGTTTATTTTGTTAAAATAGGTTGATTACGCTGACTTGCAGGTGCAGCTGACAATTAAATTGTCCCGGTTTATGGGCATTGTCAATTGTAGGTCTGACGACCAATGTTGGATTAAGTTGTTGCAGCTGATGCATATTTTATGTTTTGTTGTTGCTGAATATGTTGTTGTTTATAAGTTGTTATTGATTAAGTTGTGGGCCTATGGCCAGTGTTGAAGCGACGTTGAGTACCTCTGTTGTTGGTACAATGTAGAATTGTTGTTGTTGTGGTGACGTCGTAGTTGTTGTTGCATGCATACATTGCATTGTTTAAGTTGGCCTTGATGGCATTGATTAATTTGGCCCTTGATGGCACCTGTTTAAGTTGAAAATTGCCTCGATAACCTGGCATATGTTTAAGTTGGGAGTTCTACTCCGAAATGGTACCACATGCATGTGCATAGTTGAGTCGCATTTGAGTTGCATGTTGAAGTTGTTAATATTATTACGTTGTTGTTGATTGTTGGTGTTGTTGATATAAGTTGTTATTGTTGTGAGTTATTGTTGTTATAAATTGTTATTGCTGTAAGTTGTCGCTTGATACAGGTTGTTGTTATAAGTTGTTGTTTGTTATAAGTTGTGGTTGCTCTTAAGTTGTTTACTAATAGTTGTTGTATGACTATTGTATGAAGCGGTGAAATTTGTGTGATTCTAATCTAATATATTAATTATCATGCCTTTGATTATATTTTTCGATATCTCACCCCTTATGTAATGATGTTACCTATTATGGGTAACTGAGCAGGTACTCAAGAATAGCTGTGAAGGTTTGAAGTCTTAGTCGCTGTTAGTTCAAGTTGGTGTCATGCTCTGATACGTAGCACTCGGGGGGAAATGTTTTGTTTATGTTGTTGTTCCTAATTGTTATTACAATAATTCTTGAATAATTATAAATTGAAGTTTTGATCAAGTTGAATAAAGTGAATATGATTTATAAGTTGTGAAGGCCGAATGCTATGTATCTATTTTAAAAAGAAATACAGGTTTATGTTATTGGTTTTGTTGTTCAAGTTGAAAATGTGACATCTCATTTGTTTTATGTTGAAAATTTTGCACTCTGATTTTTAATAAACGTTGGGTAGAAAATGGGGTGTTACAATCATCACAATATGGATGTACCTTCATGCCTCATCAGTCTCCTCAAGGATTGTCGACATTCACTACAATTAAGCATTAGGGTTTTAAGCCATCTCAGAGCCTTAGACAAAGGATCAATCAAGGAATGACATGATCTTCAACTTTTCTAACCTCTCAAACACACATAAAGGATCAAGAGGACTCCCACATCAGGAATCAAGCACAAAGTTGCAACATTCCAAGTGGATCCAACCTCAAGATCGCCAATGTCACCAAATTAGGGTTTTGGTCGACTGAGGCCTCCAGATGAAAATTTTCCTCTAGGCATGAGCCAATGCTTCAAAGCACAACCCAATATACTCTAAGGGACCTCATGGACCCAATCATCAAGTCAATTTGACCTCAGGGGATACATTCACCAAAAATCAGGAATTAGGGTTTCTTGACCTAATTCACCCCTAAGTTGACTTTTGGGACAAAACATGAGCCAAGACCTCAAGACATGATTTGAGGGTCTCTAATAAACCACATTGATCCATTTTCAACAATGGATTGATCCAAGAAGCTTGACTCACAAGTTTCATTTTCATCAGGACCACAATTAGGGTTTCGAGGAAAAAGTCAACTGAACCTTTGACTTTTGGCCTAGACATGCTCCCAAACCTTGGCACATGATTCAATACACCCTATAACACCTATGGAACATATCCATCAAGTTTTATTTAGATCAAGGACATGATTTCACAAAGGATCGCAGAGTTTGGAGTTCATTTGATAAAAAGTCAATTGTGCACAAAAGTCAAGTTTGACTTTTTGAGATTTTTCACAATTATGGTTCCTTGACCCTAAAACAATGTTAATATGTGATTTGAATCATTAGTCATCAAGAAAAATCAAAGAAAGTGGGATAACTTGTAAAAGGGGTAACCATAAAAACTTAGAATTTTTCTAAGTTATGGAACAAAGTGGCTAGGGTACCAACTTCCAAGGATCATAACTTGAGATCCAAGCAACCATTTTGGATGGTCCAAAGATGGATTTGTAGCTCTCATGGCATACTTTAAAAGTTTCAACTACACCTCATTCAAATTCCTCATGGATTTCGAGTTATGGAGTGATCAAAATGGATGAAAACACAAAAGTGACATTTTCCCAACACTTAGTGAAATTTTCACTAAGTCAGAATCTGCTTCAATTTTTCCAAAATGTTGAGGCATTTTTCAACCAAATGTAATTTGCTTCAAAACCAAAGTTGGACATCACATTAAAGTAGGGTACATCAGCTTTCCAAAGTGACCAAGAACTCCATCAAATTCCATCTGAGCTATGAGTTATGACAGTTGCAACATGCCTTGCTGCAAACTGTCTTGGCAAAGCAGATTGTGCATTAGGGCTCGATTTGGTTAATTTGTGCAAATGATAAACAAGTTTATCCATCTACACACCTCATGGGCAGACCAAGGAGGAACAAACACTGATCCATAAGCCTCCCAAGTCTTTGGAACTACATATAGCACTACTACAAAAAACCCATTTAACAACGGTTGGAAATGACATATAATGACGCAGGCGAAGGCGTTGTTATGTAGAGTGTAGTTGTATATGCGGTACGTACAATGACGACCCAGTAACCGTTGTAATAAAATGGAAAACGCGCTACGTATAATGACAATTATTTTAAATACCCGTTGTTATATGTCTTTTAATAAAATAAAAAAAAATACAGCATTAGAACTACCTATAATGACAGTTATTTTAAAAAAACCGTTGTTGTATGTTTTTTAATAAAATAAAAAAAAATTGCAGCATTAGAACAAGAACAACAGCAAGAACATCAAGAACAACAATAAGAACAAGAACAACAGTAAGAACATCAAGAACAACAATAAGAACAACAACAACAACAACAACAACAACAACAACAACAACAACAACAAGAACAAGAACAAGAACAAGAATAAGAACAAGAACAAGAACAAGAACAAGAACAAGAAGAAGAAGAACAACAACAACAACAACAATAATAACAATAATAACAACAACATCAACAACAACAACAACAATAATAACAATGATAACAATAATAACAACAAGAACAACAATAATAAAAAAGAACAACAAGAACAACAATAATTAAAAAAGAACACCAACAACTAACATGGCTAACTCGAGTTTTGAAATTTGTTCTGAAATTTGGTTTAGTGGAGAAATAGAGTATCGTAACTGAAAGATGATGTTTGGAGGTAGAAGATGTAGTTCGTCTAAGTTTTAGATTTCACGCGGATCACTAATAGTAGTGTCTTGGCCGTTGATAATCACTAAATGGACGACCAAGATTTGTTTAAGGATAGTAAATAAACTCAATATGCGCGCCACCTATAATGTTGGTAATGAGAATTGAAAAAATAAGTAAAAAACCAAAAATGCTGGTGCTGGGACTTGAACCCATGACAAGACGCTACCTATAATGACGGTTGGTTTAAATTACCCGTGGTGAAAGATCTGTCATCATTTTGAAAAAATGAGTAAAAAAAAGCTACCTATTACAACGGTTGGTTTAAATACTCGTTGTGAAAGGGTCTGTCAGCATTTTGAAAAAATAGGAAAAAATGATTAAAATAAATTCAGAAAAATCTAAAAACACGAAATTTAATCTAATTATGTAAAATAAGAATTTTGAGAATTTTTTAAGAATTTTTTGAGGCTATGAAAATAGTAAAAAATTCATTGAAAATAGAAAAAAGATGAATTTGGGGTTTTGAGGGTGAAATCCCGTAACTCTTTTAGAGTACGGGACTAATGACCGCACGATTTTTCTGCTTCAGATGCACGAAAGAGATCTTAAAAAGGAGACGATTTTCCCTAAAATCGTTTTTTTGAAGTGCAAGACCTAAAACTAAATTATTGGCTATAATGACGGTTGAAAATATACCAGTGGTGAAAGGTTGTGGGTATTTTGAAAAAATATGTAAAAAAACTAAAAATGTTGGTGCTGGGACTTGAACCCATGACCATGCGCTACCTATAATGACGGTTGAAAACATACCTGTGGTGAAAGGTTGTGGGTATTTTGAAAAAATATGTAAAAAACCATAAATGTTGGTGCTGGGACTTGAACTCATGACCATGCGCTACCTATAATGCCGGTTGAAAACATACCTGTGGTGAAAGGCCTCACATTTCACCACGATTTGAATATTAACCGTCATTAAAAGCCTTTTAAAGAGATTAAAAAAAACATGCATCTATTACAACGGTGTATAGGTAATCCGTTGTAAGCCCGGCGTTGTTGTTTGCGCATTTTGTAGTAGTGTAGGTTTGGCACCCCTAAAAGCTAAAGATGCCTCAAGACTCCAATTTTGTTTTGAGGCATTCGATGGATGCTTAGAGGTGGCATGCATCAGAGCAAAGATGAACACTTCAGTCAAGCCTTATCCTTGAATCAAAGAACCATAGGCCTGTGCTCTAATCTCAAGTCAATGGCTAGAGGAGACTTGAGATTCCAAAGTGATCCAATTGGCCACAGACCTGTACCAGTTGCCATACACTATTGCAGCCAAAACAAACTTGGTGCACTATAAATAGACCTCATTTTTTATCAGTTTGAGTACACCAAAGCACCCAAGCTGATGCTTTCCTCAAAATCACCTCTTTCACTCCAATTTTGCTTTCCAAAGCAAGTCACTATCGGGTTTTGAGCTTGAGAGCAATTCCAACCAAACCAATCACACACACACCTCATAAACATCATATAGAAGTGATCTAAACACTTAAACAACATCTGGAACACCAATTTCACAAAACCACCTCCAACTGCTCAAGCTTTTAGCATACTTGCAGTTGGGGTACCATTTTAAGTTCCAGCTTGTTTCCAACCACTCCAAGCATTCAGATACACTCCATAGCACCTAGGGAAGCTGTCTACATCATTGGAACCAAGTTGTAACACCTCTAACTCAAAACACGATCACCAGCTGCAAGAGGTAAGCCTCAACTTGGTCATCTCATGATTTATGCATATTTCCTCGCACAATAATTTTGCCATATGTTCATAATCATGTATGGAATGTTTCCCCTCAATTAATTGCTTTGTATGAATCATGTGTGGAATTTCTGAGCGTTCATGCAGAATTTAGGGTTCTTGAGGTTTCTCTTTGATTTCTTATTCCATGCTTAAAATAAATGAAATTAAAGACCATAGACATTATCGTGAGGTGAAAACGAGTAGATTGATATATGGATTATGTGATTTTATCAAGTATTCAATGAGATTGATGAGAAAATGCAAATCTGGGCAAAATCAGAACACGCGCGTGTTCTTGGTGTGTTCTTGGCGCCTTTTTCAAATATTCAAATATTTGAATTTTGTGATTTTATTTAATTGATTCAAAAATTAATTTCTCTCTGAATTTTAAAGATTTTGAGTTGATTCTTTTTTTAATAATTCACAAAAATGTTAAAATATTTTATTTTACAAAAATTTCCCAAATATACCATTTATTTCCTATACTTGATATTTTTACAAAGAATTAATTTTTACTTGTTTTTAACATTTAAAATACTTATTCCTTCTTGATTTTCCAACCTTAATTGGTTTTCAACCATTTTGTGGATAAAAACATAATTTTTGAAATATTGATCCAAGATCACCACTCATTTTTCATATGTTTTCAATAATTTTTATTAATTTTTTTAACAAAATTAATTCCATTTTAAACAAAATTAGGGTTTTGATTAATTCCACCCTCATCAATCTTTTTCAAACACTCATGGGCCTCTAATAGAGTGTAACTCCCATCCCTTTGTAAATAATACCTTTTTGGGCCTCACACATTGTATAAGTCCCTCTGTATATTTTCAAAAGTTCGGCGCGATCGTCGCCTTTTTAACAAAATCAACTGGGCTTCTCCTTGAGCTATGAGACCCATATTTATTCATTTTCAAACTCTTTGGGCCTCTGTTATCGTATAAGACCCACTGTGTTTTCAAACCTCGGCGCGATCTCCATTTTCAAACAAATAATCATCTGGGCCTCTCCTTGAGCTATAACTCACATTCCTTTTCTTAAAAACACTTTTGGCCCTCTAATTGAGTGTAAGACCCAACCCCTTTGTAAATAAACAATTTTGGGCCTCACATATTGTATAAGTCCCTCTGTATATTTTCAAAACAACGGCGCGATCGTCGCCTTTTCAAAATCATCTAGGCCTCTCCCTGAGTTGTAAGCCCCATCTCCCGTACAAAAATAAACTTTGGGCCTCTAATAGAGTGTAAGACCCAATCCCCTTTTAACCAAAACTATTTTTGGGCCTCAGTGTATTGTATAAGTCCCGATACAGTTTCAGAAACTCCGACGAGATCGTCGTTTTCAAACTATTTTTAACTGGGTCTACCCTCGTATTATAAGTCCCATTTCTTTTCTTTAAATAACCTTTGGGCTTCTCTTTAAGTTATAAGACCCATCCCTTTGTATAGGAAACTTTTTGGGCCTCAGTCGTTGTATAAGTCCTGATACGATATTCAAAACAACAGTACAATCACTGTTCAAACCTTGGTCCTCTCCTTGAGTATAAGCCCCGACAATCTTTTCAAAATAACTCCCTTTTGATTTAAGTTCAATTATACAGTTGTTATCAAAACTTTCTTTAATTTCTCTGAACAACTAACAATACAGCATGGAAGCTCGGTCACCTGTAAGTTTTAACAGCTTTCATTTACTCGCTTTAATATATATAACTGTATTGTGGGAAGCTGCACATGGTTAGTCTTCTTTCATTCTTTTAAATACATGTCAAAAATATACATAATTGTATTGTGGGAAGCTGTGCATGGTTAGTCTTCTTTCATACATTTTAAAATACTTGTCATATATCAACTGCATATATACTAGTATAGTTATTTAGAGTTTTCCCCGGCAACTAGGTCTAGAACTAGGTAAAGCCTGTTGGTCACTCTTAAATACAAACAAAACTAGATCCCCAATAGGATTTCCAGATACAGTCTTCCCTTCTCTTGGGGTTAAATAATATGGAACAAAGAGAAAGGTAGTATTCTCGGTGAACCTTTTCTCAGGCTGTCACCCCTAGAAATTGTCAAAGAATTTCTACTCCCCGGGGTTGATCTATTCTCTGTGAATAACATCTCTTGAGTTTCTTCGAACCTCGAACTTTCCTGAAATGATCTTGTCCCAGACTGGGCCAGCACCTGCCCTACGGTCAGGCAGGCCCAGGCCCAATGACCAACGAAGGCCCAACGAGGCCGAGAACCACCTCCGTGTCGGGAACATGCTAGTCCCCTCAGATGTCGGACATGATGGGTAGAAGACTGTCGAGCAGAGGCACGTAGCACCTCTCCTCGATGCCCACGTGCTCCTCCTCGCGAGGACACGTTCTCTTGTAACTTCCCACTCCCGAAGGAATCGGTCTGCCCTACTTCCAGAGATTTAGGGACCGTTACACCAGGGCGAAGACCACGTGCTGGTCTTCACTACGCCACGTAAGCCCTGGCAGTTACTTGGATTGGGCCTGGAAATCCAGCCCAGTGCAAGTAACCGTTGGCCCCACGCTGGGGGCTCTCTATAAATACCCTCTCACTTGAGAGGGTCAGGTTACATAATACATTCTAACTCTCACACTTGTTCTTCTGTACTTTCCTTTCTCTGACCGTTATCTTACTTGAGAGTCGGAGTACCTTGCAGGTACACCCCCCCGCCGTCTTTCAACATCACCGGAGCTGAAGTCCACACAATGTTGCTGGCCACTGAATAACTGTCTGATCCAGGTATGATCAGTGGCGCCGTCTGTGGGAACCCTTGCTTCCCCGTTTTTCCCTCAACGATAAACCAAAGCAATCCTCTCGTTCATCACCATCATGGCCAACAACCCGTCTGCGAACAAAGCTCTGGACACCGACCTCGTGCAACTCGAGAATGGGAACCACCGTGAGGATGTTGCTGCCCCCAACGTCGAGCCAGGCGACGTGAGAGATGGGCAGACCACCTCCCCCGACTCCCGAGACACGGATTACGACGCCGCCCGGCAGGACAACCAACAAGTTGTCTTTCAGCCAGTTGCTCCTCCACCTAATGCAGATTCGAGCACTGTGAAAAGGTCGAGAAAAGGTCGAGGAACCGTTCGAGGAATTCCACTCCACGACAAGGACCTGGTCGAAATCACCGATCCCCTTCAAGGTCCCCAGCCGGAAGCGACGACGAAGACCAGAGGACCCCCTATCATGGGAGATCATGGACGCCCCAATTCCTGCGGGCATGGAGAAACCCCCACCACTGGGGACCTACGACGGCCTGGCTGACCCAGACCATCACGTCGAAAGTTTCGAAGCCATGCTCGACTTCAGAAACATCAGGGGGGCCATTAAGTGCAGGCTTTTCCCTACAACCTTACGGAAGGGCGCCATGACTTGGTACAAGGGTCTGGCACCCGGGTCGATCACGTCCTAGAAGCAACTAAGGCAACGCTTCACCAAGCACTTCATAGCATCTCGTCGACACCCGAAGACGGAGGCCGCCCTTGAGAGCATCTTCCAGGGGAAAAACGAATCTCTCAGGAACTACATTGAGAGATTCAACAGGGAAGCTCTCGAGGTTCATACGACCGACGACATGAAGAAGTATTTAATCATCCATAGACTACGTTTTGGATCTGATTTTGTCAAGTCCGTGGGCCTCCGCAGACCTCGTTTTCTAGAGGACCTCCTCCAACGAGCTCAGTCGTACATCGAGCTCGAGGAGTCAGAGGGAGCATAGATCGCCCTCGAATCGAGGAGCAAGGAAGGTCCCCGCGGCCACAAAGAAGACTCTCCTCCCCGACACGGGGGAGAAAGGAAGAAGGAAGGCCGCCCCAGGGACTCCTGCCAACAGAAAGGACCAGCTGGCCTGTTCACAGAGTACACGCCGCTTAACGCTCCCCGCGCGCGAATCTTTTCTGAGTGCTCCAACTCGGAATTTCTGAAAGGAGGCGTCCGCTTTCTGAAGCCGACTCCCCCCAAATTAAACACGGACAAGTCCAAGTACTGCAGGTTCCACCGGAGCCACAGACATGTCACAGAAGACTGCATCCATCTCAAAGATGCAATTGAGATCCTGATCAAGGAAGGGCACTTAAAGAAGTATGCCCAGAAGAATGATGCTCCTCGTCCCAGTTCCTGGGAAGCCCAAAACGTCGAGGAGACGACGCCTCCTCCCGACGAGAGTCGGTTTCAGGTCGCCCTCAGCGTCACTCGACCCGAATACTTTTTCATCCCCAGAGGCATTGAGAGCCAGGAAGCAGTTCGTAACATGTGGGCGAACTTCCACCACGAGGACCCCATCGCTGCCCGTAGCACCTGAGAACGCTTCCCCAAGACAATGGTCATCTACGGGGGTGGTTATGAGAAGTTGTCCGTCGGCTCGATCAAGCGGAAATTTGACGAACTGGAGTCTGCAACATCGGCGAAGACCACTACTCTCGAGAAGGTGCAAGGGAAATCAAACCCTATCACCTTCTACCTCGAAGAGCTCCCCAGCGGAGCGCCCAACGCCACTATCCCCCTCCTGGTCAGGGCACAAATGGCGAATTTTGACGTTCGAAGGATCCTTTTTTACCAGGTCATCTCGGTCGAAATCATGTACGCTCATCTGTTCGGGACTCTCCAGCTCGACGAGAGACATCTGACCCCGTACGTCGGTTCAGATCTGCAGGAGTTCAACGGCACCACCACCAGACCATGGGGCTACGTGGAGCTGATGGTCACATTCTGGGCCAAAGACACTGCCCGACAAGTGAAGACCCGCTTCCTGGTGGTCGAATGTCCATCCCTCTACAACTGCATCCTCGGGAGGACCACCCTGGCCGAACTTACAATGGTGCCATCAACGGTCCACTTCAAGATGAACTACTACACGGCCAGGGGATGGGTAGTTACGATGCACGGGGACATAGACGCGGCCAGGAGGTGCTTCGACGCTGCCATCAAAGGCATGAGTTCCATCGGCACCAAGCCCAAGACCGGAGCAAATTCATCCCCGGACACCGAATAAAGGCCTCTCCGGCGCATCAACGCGGTCAACCTCGATAGCAAGTTCTCGGGCGAACCCGATGAAGACGGGGCAGAAGACCTCGACCTCCAGGCAGAAAACAACGGGCAGCCTCTCCACCCAACGCGCCCCATCCCTGACGGAGACTTCGAGCTCGTCGCCCTCGGGGACGATCCAGACCGTAACTTGAATATTGGCACCAGGCTCCCCGACTTGGCGAAGAAGCAGCTGAAGATATGCCTCCGGGAGAATGCTGACCTATTCGCGTGGAGCGCCTCCGAAATGCCTGGCCTCGTCCCCGAGGTAGCCTGCCATCAGCTCGCAGTAGATTCAGCCGCTAGGGCCATAGTTCAACGTAGGCATAGGCAGTCTCCCGAAAAAGTGGAGGCTGCTGAAAAAGCTGTAAAAGACCTCCTAGAGGCGAATTTTATTTTGGAGGCCAGGTACATGACCTGGCTGTCCAATGTTGTACTTGTCAAAAAGAGTAATGGAAAATGGAGGATGTGTGTTGATTATACCGACCTTAACCGGGCTTGCCCGAAAGACTGTTATCCGTTGCCTAACATCGACCAGCTGGTCGACAATTCTGCAGGTTACAAGTTATTGTCCTTCATGGACGCCTACTCGGGGTACAACTAAATCCCCATGGATAAGGCCGACAAGCAGCACACAACCTTCATGACCGATTCGGGCAATTACTACTACAATGTAATGCCCTTCGGACTCAAGAACACCGACGCGACCTACCAACGGATGATGAACAAGGTTTTCTGGGGAGAAATCGGCGACATGCTCGAGGTCTACATGGACGACATGATCATCAAGTCTAAAGAAGAAGTTGACCATGCCGCGTACCTCAAGAAGGTGTTCGACACAGCGAGAAGATGCCGCATGAGGCTCAATCCCGATAAATGCATCTTCGGCGTCCGGGCAGGTAAGTTCCTCGGCTTCTACCTCACGGAGCGAGGAATCGAGGCCAACCCCGACAAGTGTAGGGCTTTCTCCGAGATCCCAACTCCAAACTCAAAGATATCAATACAGTCACTGAACGGGATGCTCACCACCCTCTCCCGCTTCGTCGCCAAGTCTGCGCAATACGCACTCCCATTTTTCAAACTTCTTCGACAAAAATCGACGTTTGAATGGAGCGAGGAATGCGAGCAGGCGCTCCTCCACCTAAAACAAGTCCTATCGCAACCCCCGGTCCTCTCACGGCCCGAGAGCAGGGAGACACTGTTATTGTATCTCGTAATCACGAGTGAGACGGTCAGCGCCGTCCTCATTCGGGAAACCCCGGACGGGAAGAAACTGATTTACTTCATGAGCAAAGCCCTCCAAGGCCCTAATCTCAGGTATCAGCAGATAGAGAAAGTCGCCCTGGCCCTCGTCACCGCGGCCAGGAGGCTGTAGCGAGCGATTTTGGACGCGGTTCTTAAGCGCTGGTCGCTCTATGCGGTTGAGCTTAAAACTACAGGTCGATTCATTTTTTATCCTATTGTGAGCTGAATAAGGAAGGGAAATAGATGTCTCCAATTAACCCTGCTTGCATACTGAGTTTAAACAGCGGTCTGTTAGGTTACGGATGCTATCAATATGAGGGGGCCTTTGTACTGGTTATTCGTATTTCGCCAATACGGTTCTTTCTTTCTTTTTTCTAGGAAAAGGGTTTCTGGTGGGGAATAAGGATTAGGATGTTAGGACTGATGCTTTTGAATTACTGCTTTTAATTGATGGAGATATGGGATTTGGGTTTTTTGTTGATTGCGCTCGCTAAGATCTTTTCTTTCGATCTTATGCCTACGTATTCCCGTTTACCGAAACAGGGAAATCAGAGCGTTCGTAGTTCCTCCTATTCTATGGGAGGAAATTGGTTCCTGGTGTCTTGTTCAAAGCCCAAGACGTGAAGCGAAAGGTGATTTGTATCTTGTTCAAAGCCCAAGATGTGAAGCTAAAAGGTCTATTTGTGTCTTGTTCAAAGCCCAAGACGTGAAGCTGAAAGACCTCGACTTTAGAGAGAATTTGTCATCTCTAAAGAGGGGAGAAGGAGAATTACTTTAACTGGGATATGCGGATCCGAGCAATGCCATAATTTCCGAAGAAAGGGTTTTAACCTGAAGGAGAAGACTTTAACTCGGTGTAGAGCAATGCCATCTTTCCTTAGGAATTTCTCATGCTAAAAGAGGGACAGTGGCATGGATATAGATGATCTAGAGGCTTGCCGCTTACAGCGATTAGATGAAGGGAAAGGAGTTGTTGATGTTTGTGTACTGCGAACGAGGCACAACTTTGATGCTAAAAGGTCGATTGGATCAACTAGTGGTTTTCTTATACAAAGCCTAAGAGGAGGCTATTTTGTGTCTCGTACAAAGCCCGAGAGAGAGGCTAAAAGTTTTGACCCAGTGGGGCATATCGTTATACAAAGCCTAAGAGGAGGCTAGCAAAGAGTTGACTCAGTTGTAGAATCTTTTATACTCAGTAAGAGAGTGTTTTTGTATCTCGTACAAATCCCGAGAGAGAGGCGAAAAGGTTGTTTTGACTCCACTGGGGAGAATTTTGGTATCTCGTACGAAGCCCGAGATGGAGGCTATTGTAACTGTTTCAATTGAGTGACAGATCCAATATACTGATTTTAAAAGAGAAAATCAGTTCTTATATGAGCAACACTGTACTCAGGGATTTAATTTGAGGATCAGGGATATTTCCTTCTCTTTGAGGAAACGGGAAATCCAAAGGGTATTGAGACTGTCAGAGTCTGCGGGTTTCCTTCCTATTTAACGAAGGGTGCTTGAGAATGTCTTTGAGACTCAAGGAAGTTAGACTATCCAAGTCTAGAGTTTTATATTTTGTACTATGCTTCGAGAAACAGTAGTAGACTCTATGAAAGGACTGTTCTATGAGGATGACTAGGTTCTGTTCCTATACCTCTAGGAGGTCGTCGGGACAATTTGTACGAAGCCCAAGAGGAGGCTGGAAACTTTTAAGAAGCCGACGGGTCCTTGTACGAAGCCCAAGAGGAGGCTATCATTCTCGAAGGAAGAGATCATTATACGAAGCCTAAGAGGAGGCTGTGAATACTTCTAAGAAGCCGTAGGGTCCTTGAATAATGCCCAAGAGGAGGCAGGGTTGCTTTTAGGAAGCCTGTGGGTCCTTGTATGATGCCCAAGAGGAGGCCTATGCTTTTAAGAAGCCCGTGGGTCCCAAACCAAAGAAAAGTTCAGGAAAACTCTTTTAGAGTTAAAACCACTGGTAAACGTGCGAGGTTTACTATCCAGTGACTTTAACTTTTAGAGAGAGTCCGAACCGTTCGGCGGTTTGAAGAAATTCAAGAGAAGTTTCACCGGGAATAATTCATCTCTAGGGGATAGAATTTCTTGACGATTCCTAAGGAGGACAACCGAAGAGAAGACTGTATCTGGTACTCCTATTGGGGATCTAGGCGTCTATTTCTACGAATAAGTGAAACGGCGTCACCTAGTTCTAGACGTAGTTTCCGGGGAAACTCGAAATATCTATACTATTATTACACAGTAGATATGAGTTTATGAAAGGAGACTTACAGTGAGTAGCCCCACAATACAGTTTATAAAATGAAAGCAGTAAATGAAAGCGATAACCACTTACTCGGTTGTAGTGCTTCCATGCTGTTTGGTTAGTTGTTCAACAAAGAAAGATAAAAACAACAGTATATTCAAAATCAAAGGAGAAAGTGCTTTGAAAAAGAAAGATTTGGGGCTTACAGCTCAAGGAGAGGCCCAGGGTTTTATCAGTGAGCGCACTGTTTGAATTTGTACAGAGGGACTTATACAAGTGACTGGGGCCCAAAATTGTTTTCTGTACAAAGGGATGGGTCTTACACTCTCTCAAGAGGCCCAAAAAGGTTTAAAGAAAAGAGAGGGGCTTATAACACGAGGGCAGGCCCAGATGGTTTTTAATTTTAAACAGGCGACGATCGCGCCGTTTACTTGTACAGAGGGACTTATACAATGAGTGAGACCCAAAAAGTTTTTGTACAAGGGGGGATGGGTCTTACACTCTCTCAAGAGGCCCAAAAAGGTTTAAAGAAAAATAAATGGGTCTTACTACTCGAGGGTAGACCCAGATGATTTTTGAAAAGGCGACGATCGCGCCGTTTGTTTTTTGACGGTATCGGGACTTATACAATAAGTGAGGCCCAATGACGATTTGGTCAAAAAAAGGATTGGGTCTTACACTCTAATAGAGGCCCAAAGTGTTTTGAAAATGATTTATGAGGGTTGAATTAATCCAAAACCCTAATTTGTTTTCAAAAATGTATTTAATTGAATAAAAATTCAATTAAAATGATCAAAAATTGTTTAACATGTGAAAAAACAAATTGTGATCTTGAATTAATGCTTCAAAAATTACGTATTGACCTACAAAATAATTAGAAAGCATCAAAAGTTGCAAAATCAATGTAGAAAAAATATTTAAAATGCCAAAAACAATCAAAATATTAATTCTTTGCAAAAATATCAATTATATGAAATAAATAATATTTTTGGGATTTTTTGATAAAATAAAATATTTTAACATTTTTGTGAATTATTAAATAAAATAATCAACTCAAAATCATTAAAACTCAGAGAGAAATTAATTTTTGAATCAATTAAACAAAATCACAAAATTCAAATATTCAAATATATGAAAATGGCGCCAAGAACAACATCAAGAACACGCGCGTTTTTCAGTTTGCCCAGATTTGCATTTTCTATCCAATCTCCATGAATACGTAACCATATCATGCAATCCACATATCATTATGCTCGCCTCAACCTCACGATCATGTCTATGTACTTTAATTTCATTTAAATTAAACATACAACAAGAAATCACGAAGAGACCTCAAGAACCCTAATTTCTGCATGAAGGCTAGGATTTTTGATACACGATTCAAACAATGCAATTAATTGAGGGAAAACATTCCATGCATGATTATGAACATATGGCCAAATTATTGTGCGAGGAAATATGCATAGATTGAGAGATAACCAAGTTTAAGCTTACCTCCAAGTCGTGACAGCAAGTTCAGATGTGATTTTGAGTTGGAGGTGTTACAGACAAGTTGTGATGATCTGGACAGCTTCCCTACACCATATGGAGTGTGTTTGAACACTTGGATTGAATTGAAATGGACTGGATCAGTTTATGGCATCTCAGCTGCAACTTCACTTCAAACTTGTGTGGATGGCAAGTGATTTTGTGAAATTGATGTTTCAGATGTTATGTGAGTGTTTGATCATCTCATATATGATGTATGTGAGGTGTGTGAGTGATTGGTTTGTGCAGAATTGCTCTCAAACTCAAAACCCGATAGCTACCTTGCTAAGAAAGGCATTTTTGCCAAGAGAAAGAGATTTTGAGGAAAGCATATCTTAGATGGCTTTGGTGTACTTAAACTGACCATAATTGAGCTCTATTTATAGTAGAGCAAGTTTGTTTTGCAAGGAATAGTGCATGGCAGCTGGTAAGTAGGTTTCCTCAATGTTGGCCAATGGAAATGAAAGTCTCCTCTAGCCATTGACTAGAGGTTAGGGCACAGAGCTTTGGTCCCCTTAGTCTTGGATAAGTCTTGACTGATTTCAGATGAGAATGGCTCAGTCCATGCCACCTTGATGGTTCCATTGAATGCCTCATTCCAAATTTGAAGTCTTGTCCCTATTTTGGCCATTCTAGGTTCAACATGCTATTCCTTGTTCCTTGGACCTTGGAGGCTTGGCTCAGTGATTGTCCCCTTTGAATTCAATCCTCTGAGGTGTCCAAGTGGATTGGAGCAATTGCAATTGGCTGATTTTGGAAAATCGAGCCAAAATGCAAATTCTGCCTTGCTTTGACAGATTTCAGCAAGGCAACTTGCCAATGTTGTATCTCATGGTGTAGGTTGAATTTGGCAATGTTCTTGGCCATTTTGGAAAGCTCTTACATGATACAACAACTGTTTGAACAAGTTTGGTTTTGATCTCTTTTGATTCCAAGTGAAAAATCCCCCTACATTTGGCAAAAAGTGAAGCAGAATTCTGACTTGGTGAAAATTTCACTAAGTGTTGGAAAAAGTGACATTTTCACTTTTCAGCCACTTTGATCACTCCATAACTCAAAATCCTTAATGAATTGGAATGACTTGTAGTTGAAGTTTTTGTAGGTGATAATGAGGGCTACAAATCCATCTTTGGATGAGAAAAAATGGCCTTGTAGTTTAGGAGTTATGGTCCTCCAAAGTTGGTACCTTTGCCACTTTATTTTTAACTTAGAAAATTTTCTAAGTTTTATGGTTACCCCTTTTACAAGTTATCTCACTTTTCTTGATTTTTCTTGATGAATGATGATTCAAATCATACATTAACATCATTTTAGGGTTAAAAATCCATTTTGGTGAAAAATCTCAAAAAGTCAAAGTTGACTTTTGTGCACAGTTGACTTTTTATCAGATGAATTCCAAACTGTGCAATTCTTCAGGAAATCATGTCCTTGACCTAAATAAAACTTGATGGACATGTTCCATGGGTGTCATAGGGTATATTCAATCATGTATTAGGGTTTGGGAGCATGTCCTGGTCAAAAGTCAAAGTTACAGTTGACTTTTCCCTTAAAACCCTAATTGTGGTGCAGATGAAAATGAAACTTGTTGCTCAAGCTTCTTGGATCAATCCATTATTCCAAATGGATCAATATGGTGTATTAGAGACCCTCAAATCATCTCTTGAGGTCTTGGCTCATGGTTTGTCCTAAAAGTCAACTTAGGGGTGAATTAGGTCAAGAAACCCTAATTCCTGATTTTTGATGAATGCATCCCCTGAGGCAAAATTGACTTGATGCATGGGTTCATGAGGTTCCATGAAGTATATTAGGTTATGTTTTGGATCAATGGCTTGTGCCCAGATGAAAATTTCCATCTGGAGGCCCTGGTTGACCAAAACCCTAATTTGGTGACACTGTCGATCTTGAGACTTGATCCACCTAGAAGGGAGCAGCCTTGTGCTTAATCCTTGAAGTGGGAGTCCTTTTTGATCCATTGTGGATATTTAAGAGATTAGACAAGTTGAAGATCATGTCATTTCTTGATTGATCCTTTGTCTAAAGCTTAAAGAGGGCTTGAAACCCTAATTTTGATTGTATTGGATGCTCACCCATCTTTGGGGAGACTGATGAAGCATAAAGGTACATCCATATTGTGATGATGATTTTCACAATGATGGGAAATCTAAGTGGTCAAAATTTGGGGTATTACAGATGCCCCTATTTAATCTTCTTGGACCCGAAGGTATGAATGACGTTAGTATTCAAGCATTCGGGGTGCAAGAGGATTAAATATCGGAATATCCGAAATTTTGATGGTGGTTATGAATGGTAGCTTACGCATTCATCTTCTTTAGCTAAGCGATGATGCTTAGAAAAGGTAAACTTCCCCTCGATCCTGGTTTCCTACCAAGGAACTGGTCTCAGTTTTCTTTTGAAATAAACTTCCCCTCGTTCTTGGTCTCCTACCAAGGAACTGGTCTTAGTTTTTGATTTAAACTTCCCCCCGATCCTGGTTTCTTACCAAGGAACTGGTCTTAGTTTCTGATTTAAACTCCCCCTCGATCCTGGTTTCTTACCAAGGAACTGGTCTAAGTTTCTTTTGTCAATAAACTTTATTGACAAGGGACGCTATGTGTAGCGGTTTTCCTTCAAACTTCTCGCCGAATTTTCCTGGGGAGATGCCATTTGAGTGGAAAAAGTTTGGATGTCAGACTTGCTGGGGAACCCATTCGTCTGAGTTGTAGAGTTGTACAAACTTCTCTGTTGGAGACGTCATCTGTCGATTCTACTGGGGAAAGCGAGTCTCTTGAGAGACTGTTTTCGTTTGGGGTTACATCATACTTTTCTCGGGATCTTCCCGGAGAAATGCCATATGATGGGATCCAATTTTGAGGTGCCAATGACCTTCTCATCAGTGGTTTTTCGGAGCAAAACTGGTGTGCTGCCGAATCTCTGATCACGAGGCTTTCTCTGTGGATTTTCCTTAATCCGGGAAAGCGAGGATATCATCTTCAATGGCGAAGAGTGACATTTGTTGAAGGTTCTCTGATCTTTCAGAGGTTCAAGTTATCAAAGTGGCCAAGTGCCGACTCTGATCTAAAGATACACTGGTGGCGAGATTGTGCAGACGCAACATTTCCTGACGAGGAAAGAACTGACAAACTCGATTGAGAAACCTGTTTATCACTAGGGGACAAGACCGACTCAAGTGATAATGATGCAATATGAAATGTGAATGCAAATCAAAAATGCATGAAGTATGTATGTTTATGCTGACAAAACAGACGCGACATACAGACTAATGGATGAACACAATTGGATACTCGGCCATCGCGGGGCGAAGAAGTACCGTTGATTCAAAATAGCAATTCCACCTTGCTTAGGAGAGATAGTCCACGCGGGGAGCTATGTTGATCGGGCTTAGGAGATGAGAACTCGGCCGAGGATGTCAGACGAAACAAGGTCTCTGACACAGTTGATCCCTTCATTCAGGCATACTGGCTTAGAAGGAGTACTTTGATTCTGCACTTTGAAATTCGCTTACTTCGGGAGAAGCAATCGATGTTCTTCTGATGTTCAACAGTCAAAAGAAATGCCATCTTTAATTTAAAAGCAGAAAAAGTTTTAACAAGTAAATTCATTTTTGTTTTATTTCAAGAATCGCTGATTAAGTTTAAACAACGTCGTTCTGTAAAGCTAAAACAAGTTAAGAATTACAAACAAAAGCACAAAGGCTCAAATTTTATTGATAAGATGGAGATCAGACAAACGCGTGATTCCAAAGAGTATATACAAAGTTAGAAAATGGTAATTTACGGGGAAGAGGGCTACGTTGAAACATAACGACCACTATCCTTCTACCAACTTTGAATTCGGGGCATCCTGAGCTTCTGTCGAAGATGACCTTTGACTGGAGATCTCCTCCAATAGATGATGTTGTAACTGCTGCTGCTGAGGGACTTGCCTCTGTTGAACATAGCTACTTGCCATTATCCCTAATTTTTGCCTGGATTATACTATGAGATTTCCAATCCATCGGGATGATTCTCTTTTTTTCATGTCTCTAACTTTTGCCTGGACCGCCCTTTCGGGTTTTCAATCCACCGAGACGTTTTTTTTTTTTTTTAGTTTAGGCGAAGTATTTCTTGACTACAGCAACATTCGTGGGGTAGGAAAATTCCTTTCCGTCCATGGTTGCAAGTCTCAAGGCGCCGCCTGAGAAAGCTTTCGTGACCACATAGGGGCCATCATAATTTGGGGTTCATTTGCCCCGAGAGTCAGTGAGAAATGATTGTATCTTCTTGAGCACGAGGCCTCCTTTTCTGAAAATACGAGGTCGTACTTTTTTGTCGAACGCCCTTTTCATTCTCTGTTGATACAACTGACCGTGGCATAGTGCCGTGATTCTCTTCTCTTCGATCAGGTTCAGTTCGTCGTGTCGACTTTGACACCATTCAGCTTCGGTGAGCTGAGCTTCCATCAATACCCAGATTGATGGGATCTCTACTTCTATGGGGAGAACTGCCTCCATGCCATATACTAGAGAGAAAGGGGTAGCCCCTGTTGAAGTACGGGCAGATGTGCGATAACCATGAAGAGCAAAAGGTAACATCTCGTGCCAGTCTTTATAGGTTACAACCATCTTTTGAACGATCTTCTTGATGTTCTTGTTAGCCGCTTCTACCGCTCCGTTCATCTTGGGTCGGTAGGGAGATGAGTTATGGTGTTCAATCTTGAACTCTGCACACAACTCTTTCATCATCTTATTGTTCAAGTTAGATCCATTATCAGTAATAATCTCACTTGGAACACCATAACGGCAGATGATATTGTTTTTGATAAATCGGACCACCACTTGTCGGGTTACATTGGCGAATGACGCTGCTTCGACCCACTTGGTGAAATAATCAATGGCTACCAAGATGAACCGATGTCCGTTTGAAGCCTTGGGCTCAATCATACCAATCATGTCGATTCCCCATATGGAAAAAGGCCACGGGGAAGAAAGAACTTTGAGATGTGATGGCGGTACATGAATTTTGTCGGAGTATATCTGACACTTGTGACACCTCCTCATGTACTTGTAGCAGTCGGATTCCATGGTCAACCAATAATACCCGGCCCTAAGAATTTTTCTCGCCATTGTGTGTCCGTTGGCATGAGTGCCAAAGGATCCTTCATGAATTTCTTTCATGAGCATGTCTGCTTCTGGTCTGTCGACGTATCGGAGCAAAACCATGTCAAAATTTCTCTTATAAAGAGTGTCACCGCTCAGGAAGAAGTTTCCAGCCAATCTTCTGAGGGTTTTCCTGTCTTTTCTGAGTGCCCCAGATGGGTACTCTTGTTTCTGAAGGAAGCATTTGATATCGTGATACCAAGGTCTGTCGTCTATGACTGCTTCAATCGCGAAGATGTAAACGGGCCGTTCAAGGCGCATGATGTCAATCTTAGGTAAGTCATTCCATCGACCTACACTAATCATGGAAGAGAGAGTGGCTAATGCATCAGCCATGTGATTCTCATTACGAGGGATGTGATGAAAGTCGACTCTGTTGAAGAAGGGTAACAACTTTCTTGCATAGTCTTTGTAAGGAATCAATCCTGATTGGTATGTGTTCCAATCTCCTTTTATCTGGTTAATAACCAGGGCTAAGTCGCCATATACGTCCAAGTTTTTGATCCTTAAATCAATTTCTTCTTCGAGACCCATAATACATGCTTCGTATTCGGCCTCGTTGTTCTTACATTTGAACGTAAGTCTGGCAGTGAAAGGAATGTGGGAACCCTGAGGGGTAACAATGATTGCCCCAATTCCGTTTCCATAATGATTGACTGCTCCGTCAAAGATAAGTCCCCACTGGGAACCTGGTTCTGGCCCTTCACTGGGTAGCGGTTCATCGCAATCTTTCATCTTTAGATACATGACATCTTCGTCTGGGAAGTCAAACCCGATTGATTCTTGATCGTCAATCGGTTGATGAGCCAAATGATCGGCTAAAATACTTCCTTTAACGGCTTTCTGAGCGTGGTACTCTATGTCATATTCTGATAGTAACATCTGCCAATGGGCAATCCTTCCCGTGAGAGCAGGTTTTTCGAAAACGTACTTGATTGGATCCATTTCGGAGACCAACCAAGTAGTATGACGAATCATGTACTGGCGAAGACGTTTGGCTGCCCAAGCCAAAGCGCAACAAGTTTTCTCAAGCATTGTGTACCGAGTCTTGCAGTCGGTGAATTTCTTGCTTAGATAGTAAATGGCAGACTCTTTCCTTTTAGTTTCGTCTTGTTGGCCAAGTACACATCCCATTGAGTCCTCTAGGACTGTGAGGTAAATGATTAGTGGTCTTCCTTCCACTGGAGGTGATAGAATCGGAGGATTCAACAAATATTCCTTGATACTGTCGAAGGCAGTTTGGCAGTCTTCTGACCAAACGCAGTCCTGGTTCTTTTTCAATAACTTGAAAATCGGCGCACAAGTCGCGGTCATAAGGAATATGAATCTGGAGATGTAGTTCAAACGTCCCAGGAATCCTCTGACTTGTTTTTCAGTTTTTGGAGAAGGCATTTCTTGAATGGCCTTGACCTTGTCAGGATCAACTTCAATTCCTTTCTGGCTGACGATGAACCCTAGTAATTTCCCCGAACGGACACGGAAGGTGCACTTGTTGGGATTCAAGCGGAGCTTGAATTTTCTTAGACGTTCGAACAATTTTGACAGATGTTCAACGTGCTCATCCTCTGTTCTTGATTTTGCAATCAAATCATCGACATATACCTCGATCTCTTTGTGTATCATGTCATGAAACAGAGTAGTCATGGCCCTTTGATAGGTTGCCCCGGCATTCTTCAAACCGGACGGCATTACCTTGTAACAAAAGGTACCCCATGGGGTAATGAACGAAGTTTTCTCCATGTCTTTCGGCCCCATTTTGATCTGATTATAGCCCGAGAATCCATCCATGAAGGAGAATACTTTGAACTTTGCTGTGCTGTCAACCAGCATGTCAATGTGTGGTAAAGGAAAGTCGTCCTTTGGACTTGCCTTGTTCAGATCTCTGTAATCAACACACATTCTGACCCTTCCGTCCTTTTTGGGAACGGGTACGATGTTGGCTAGCCATTGAGGATATTCAGATGTAGCAAGGAAACCCGCGTCGATCTGTTTCTGTACCTCCTCTTTGATCTTGATGGCCATGTCCGGGTGAGTGCGTCTCAACCTTAGCTTTACTGGCGGACATTCTGATCTCAACGGTAAGTGATGTTCCACGATGCTGGTATCTAACCCTGGCATATCCTGATAGGACCAAGCGAACACATCGGGGAATTCTTTGAGAAGCTTTATCAAACCCTCTCTGGCAGTTGGACTGAGCAATGCTCCAATCCTGATTTCTTTTTTCTCTTTTTCTGAACCCAAGTTTACCGTTTCCAATGGTTCTTTGTGAGGTTCAATGGACCTTTCCTCTTGTCTGAGTAGTCGGGAGATCTCTTCTGGAATTTCGTTGTCATTTTCTTCTTCAGCCTCGAATACCGGGAACTCAAAGTTGGAAGAAGGCATCGGATTCAACGGGGTATAAAACAAGCAATCTGCATGACGTGATGATTCGTGTTTAGAAGAGATAGAGAAAATGTAAGTGTGTGCAGTGTATTTGTTTTTACTGCTTGTTTTTATTTTTGAATTGTTTTTTTAGGATTACCATTTTCTGAAAAAGCAAAAAGAGAAAACAACAATTAATGCAGAAATTACAGAAAGACGTTATTTTATTAATGAATAAGTTGAATCTTGAAACTACAGCCCTATAAAACAAAACTCACTCGCTTTGGGCAAAGCGAAGAGGGAAATTTACAGAAAGCGAGCCCTATCAAAACATCTGTTTCACCTGGGCAGGGTGAAAGGTTAAAAGATGGCAATTACTTTGACTGACGAACGACCTTCGGAACCTCGACGGCAACCCATTGGCCGCGAACTCCTCGGTGAATCACAAAGTCTGGCACCTTCCTTGATTTGTCTTCAGAAATGACGCTGATTTCTGGTGGAGCAGGATCATTGGAATCTGTCTCCCAAGCAGAATTTTTGTAGGAGAATTCCTCTGTTGCATTTTGCATAGCATTTGTGCTCTCAGCTGTATCTCCCCATCCAGTTGGCTGGATATCTTCGAGCCTGATACGAGAGCTTTCGGGAGCGGTGTACTTGACCATATAGTCGTATTTTCCACTCGGTTGTCCCAAGGTGTCCCACACTTCTGTGGAACTGGAGGAGTCATTTCTCTCGATGACGTTGACCTCGGGAAAAGCATAGTTGATGAATTCTAGTCCTGCAAATGTTGCGAATTCATCTTCATGTTGAGTAGTTTCTGAATGACCTGAGCGTTGATCCCATGACATGGTGGGGACACAGGTATTCTGTTCAATGATGCTCAGCTGAGTTTCATTACTCGGCTGACTTTCTTGCCCCAAGTTTCCTGGGTAAGGCTGCCACATTGGCAGGCCATCCATCAGGCCATAGTAATTGCGATCAAAGTTTTCTTTCATCAGAGTGTCTTCCTCTAATGAATTTGGCGGAGCACGGCATCCTTCCGGATCACAATCTCCATAGATCATTTCGTCATCTGATCTTGGTATAAATCTCGGACTTTCTGTAGGAAAGCAAAAAGGCATAGGCACCTCTTCCTGAGACATATAGCCGTCCTTGTTAAGGTAGGACTTCCATTCTTCATCTGTGTCAGAGGGATCTTCCTCATTGATAGCATGAACTGTTTGAGACACTGGGTGAAGAAAACCTCCACTGTGGAAGAAGTTTTGAAGGGGATGAAGACTTTCATCGTTGGCGGCTGTCTGGGTATAGGTTGCAGAAAAATCAAGACCTTTCTTTGTTTTATTGTCAATAGGAATGACAAGCCGTCCCCATCCTTTTGTATCGGTACTCTCGACCGCTTTGATAGCATCTTTGTATAAAGAAATTGAAGTTCCTTCTTTGAACTAATTATCCTTGCTCACCGATAGTGCTTGGAACTGAGTTCCAATAACCTTCTCGGGTTCCACACAAGTGGATGATGATAAGTTGCTCACAAGCAATGCTTGTTCCCCACAAACCGTGACAACTTGATCGTTCTTGACGAACTTTAGCTTTTGGTGGAGGGTTGAAGTAACCGCTCCAGCCTGATGTATCCAAGGTCTTCCTAATAAACAACTGTATGTTGCCCGGATGTCCATGACCTGGAAAGTGATTTGGAAAGTGTGAAGACCAATAGTTATGGGAAGATCCACTTCGCCGATAACTGTTTTTCTGGATCCGTCGAATGCTTTGACGACGACCTCGCTGACTCTCATCGGAGGGCCCTTGAATGATAATTGTGTCAAAGTGGACTTCGGCATAACATTCAGGGCTGACCCTGTGTCTACCAGTACGCTGGCTAAAGCATCGCCCTGGCAGTTAACTGTGATATTGAGCGCCATGTTATGACGGCGACCCTCTTCAGGTAATTCCTCATCACTAAATCCCAAATTATTGCAGGAAGTGATGTTAGAGACAATGCTATCGAATTGTCTGATTGTTACATCCTGTTCCACAAAGGCTTGCTCCAAGACTTTCTGTAGAGCCTCTCTGTGTGCTTCTGAACTGAGTAACAGTGATAATACTGAGATCTTTGAAGGAGTCTATAATAGTTGATCAACAATGTTGTATTCACTCCTTTGGATGAGCTTCAGCATCTCATCATTGTTTTTTGAAAGGTCGGGATTACTGGATTGACCGACTGATAGATCGGGAGCTTCTGTCTGAAGTTCCTTTTCTTTGTTAACTTCCCCAACCCCTCGGTTGAAGATTCTACCACTCCGTGTTACTCGACTGATGTCTGCAATATTCACAACGGAGGGTAATGGAATTTCCTTTCCATTCTCGATTGTTGTTGCACCGTATTTGTAAGGGATTGCCTTAGCTGATTCACACGGTAGTGGCCCCGGTAGATAGATGACTATGGGAACCTTCTGATTTTTCTGACCGTCATAAGTAACCTTGATTCGTTCCCGGTTGGGAACTCTAGATTTTTCAAGTAGAGGGATGATGGCAAAAACATCCCTGATCTGGTGATGACCAGAGATCGTGACAACATCCTCAACTTGATCGGCAAGGTAGTTCGGCGACCAAATGATGGGTCCAGAACCCGGATATGGACGAATTTCTCCATGATCGATCTGACCCTGAAGAGCTGCTCTCACAAGGTAACACCCTTGGTTACTTTCCGAACAGATGCTACAACTGTCATAGTTGTGTGGTGGCACCTGGCCACGCCCACTTTGAATACAATGTAACCTCACTAGGTTACCTTCCATTGATCGGACATCCTGACTTTGGCGACGAGTAGGATTCCTGTTATTGATACTAATCTGCTGAGTATCTTCGTCCATATAGATTGGCATCCACCAGTGATTTAACAAGTGCTGAAGTGCCTCCTGGACAAGGGTACAACCACGATCGTTTTCGCAACCCGCTTTACAGCTTTGATAGTCATGTGATATTAAGAATCCAAGTCGGACCTGCTCAGCATGTAACTCTACCAGGTTGGTATTCATTACGCGGATATCGAAGATCTGAACCATATTGATTTGATAGGAGTTCCTATCATGGTAGTCTTGGATCCATCCAAGATCCATCTGATGCTGGAGGGCCTCTTGTATGAAAGAGCATCCCTGTTTGTTTACCGAGCAAATCAGACAGGAACTGTAATCGTGCCGCGGCAGATTATGATACTGGCTTTGCCTTGAGTGCATCGCCACCAAGTTGTCATTCATCGCACGGATGTCGTGGTTTTGAATGACGTTGGAATTCGTGTAAACCATGTTAACTCCACGAACTCGGTGCTCTTGGATCCATCCAAGATCCATCTGTTCCTGTAGAGCTGCTTGCACTACAGAACATCCTTGGTTGTCTTTAGAGCAGATATCACACTGGTGATAATTATGAGGTAGCACATGGCCATATCCACTCTGTCTACAATGCATCTTGACCAGATCGGTCCCCAATAAGAGTACATCGTGAATTTGATAAACATTGTTAGTCTCTTTCTCAATCAGATTGACTGCAGCTTTCTCATGTTGAGGCAGCGGGTTCGTAAGAACATTAGGATTCGTATCTTTGAAAGATAAGAGCCCGCTCCTAACAAGCTTTTGCACGTCGGATTTGAAATTGAGGCAAGTCTCAATGTTATGCCCTGAACCTCCTTGATGATAAGGGCATGTTTGATCCGCTTTAAACCAAAAAGGCGGATTTTCTGGTACTGTAAGAGGAGACTTAGTCTGAATGTGCCCCTTAGCCAGCAGTAACGGAAACAGTTCTGCGTACGTTACAGGTATAGGATTAAATCCTGGTGACCGTGTTGTACAGTTGTTGTTATATGGAGGATGAGCCTGCTGAAGAGGCTGTTGTGTCCTTTGTCGATCAGGCTGGCTCTGCGCAACCTGAGGTTGGTACGTAGGAACAGGCGCGGGGCCGATAGCAGGAGTAACAGCTGCTACTGGCTGATAACGTCGCCTTTGCTTTCCGAGAGAGATATTCCCAATATCTTGCTCTTTTTTCTTAGGGAGAGCACTACCGTATTTTTTAGTACCGCTCGTCGATCCAGTGTCTTTTACCAAACGTCCTTCTCGGACGGCTTCCTCAAGACGTACACCCATGCCGACCATTTCGGTGAAATCACTGGGCGCACTGGCAACCATTCGGTCATAGTAAAATGAGCTTAAGGTCTTTAAGAAGATTTTTGTCATCTCTTTTTCCTCAAGAGGTGGACAAATTTGAGCGGCAATTTCACGCCACCTTTGAGCATACTCCTTAAAGGTTTCCTTGTCCTTTTGTGACATTGATCTGAGTTGATCTCTGTCGGGTGCCATGTCCAAATTGTATTTGTATTGTTGGACGAAGGCAGTACCAAGATCTCTGAATGTACTGATCGTAGTACGGTTTAAACCCATGTACCATTTGAGTGTGGCACCGGTTAAACTATCCTGGAAGTAGTGAATCAGCAGGTCCTGATTCTCCGTCTGAGCTGACATCCGCCGAGCGTACATCACCAGATGGCTCTGAGGGCAAGAGTTACCCTTGTATTTTTCAAAGTCGGGCACTTAGAACTTGTGCGGGACTTTCACATTTGGGACCAAGCAGAGGTCTGCGGCGTCCTTTCCAAATAAATCCTGACCGCGAATGGCTTGCAGCTCTTTCTGCATTTCCAAGAACTGTTCCTGGAATTCCTCCATTCTGTCAAACATAGTTTCCTTCTTACCAGAAGGTGTTGGTGGAATCTGTCCTTCCGGGACAGTGTGCACCACAGGGGGTGGTGCCGTGACTACGGCAGTAAGTCTTGGCGCCTCCCGAAGTTTGTAACCTTCAGGAGTCTTCAGTATGCCCCTGGCATCTTCGCTTTCCCGAAGTTTGTAACCTTCAGGCCCAGTGGCTTCTGATGCGATTCCCTGATCTTCAGTGATCGGCAGAACATATCCTTCCGGGATATAGTTAACAGGCATGCCCCAAGGACGATCTTTCGGCATCTGATACCTAGGATCATACTTTTCTATGATGGGCGTTGAGGTGATCTCTGAGATCACAGTTCTTTGTAGCTGAGCTTCTGCCATGGCTTGCATGTCGTTACGAAGCTTTCTCATATCCTCTCTTAGGGCGTCGATCTCTTCTTTCAACTCTCTGTTTTCTTCCTCAAGATCATCCATCTTTTTCTGACGATTGGCCCGAGTATTATACGAATGAGACAGTTTGACTCTAGAATTGAGACACAAACGTGAGATTCGTAGGGAAGAAGAATACGCGATGTGAGAATGATGAATGCAATGATTATATTAATTGTTGTTTTTTTGGTTTAATCAAAATAAACTTCGACAATTAGATTGCAAATATCAAACGGTGGGGAAACCCCTTTTTATTGAAATTCAAAGGATTACAGAAATGGAAATACAGTAGATTACAAAGTGCAGAAACAGAAACCTAACTAATGGGTCCCGAGTCCTCTCTGAGGAGAAACCGGGTGCTGACTCTGGTATCTTCCTTTTCTTCGACCGGGGCTCTTGGGCCGTTGTCGGGTTGTCATTCCTTTGCCAAGTGAAAGGAGTGAGCAAATTCCTTTGGTCATCTTGATTCTCTACAGCATGCTGCTCCAAAATTTCAATCAGAGCATCTTTCTCTTTTAGTAGTTGCTGCATTTGGATACACTCTACGTCGAGGGTGCGGTACTTGTTCTTCCAAGATTTTCTTTCCTTTTGAACTTTGTTGAGTGTAACCTGAAGCTTTTCAGTTTCCGTCATGAAGTACATGACAGTTTCCCTCGGTGGAAGAATTCTGTAACGAGGATAAGGCATTTTTAGCTTGAGAGCTCTGGTTTGTACCCAATGGAGATAAGGCTCCACCGAGACACAGTCCGGTTTTCCCAGAGACTCTCGTCCTTTCTTATGAACCTGTTTCCAAGCTTGCACTATTTCCATCTTTAGTACTCTGTCATTTTCTCCTTCTTTGAAGAAAAGACCTTCTAGATGAACACCCAGTGGGATGTGTCTCATCGGGTATCCAAATTGATGAAGAACTAATATCGGATGATAGTTGATTCCTCCTTTAGTTCCTATGAGGGGTACGCTGGGGAAGTTTCCACAACGGTCAATGATTCTGATTCCCTCATAAATCCTATTACACCAATCTATATCGAAATTGGTGAGAGACATGATCTTCTGCGACCAACGTAAGACACTCTTGCAATCCCAAAAAGCAGCAGACTTGGGCAAGTGAGAGATAAACCATTTGTAAAGAAGAGGTACACAGCATGTGATCTCCCCTCCGCTGTACAAATTTCCCAAGTGTACAGAATGATACGCATCTGCGAGCAAAGTCGGCACAGGGTTTCCAATGAGAAAAACCTTAATAGCGTTGATATCGATGAAGTTATTGATGTTGGGAAACAAAAATAACCCGTAGGTGAGCAAGACAAAGATGCTTTCAAAAGCAGTCCCGTTCCCTATACTAGCGAAGTATAGAGCCTTTTTTGTCAAGAACTGGGCTGGCAAACCTTGGATGCCACCCTTAGTGGTCATGTGAGTCCTGACCTCAGACTCGTCCAAATGAATTGCTATTGCAATAGTCTGATTCTTTGGAATTTCTTCCAGTCCAGAAAATGGAGCTCGATCAGTGATATATAAATCAGTCAGATGAGAATACTCCTCCAGCGTTGGTGCTAGCTGGTAATCCGGGAATGTGAAACAGTGATAAACCGGATCGTAGAACTGAATGAGCGCATCCATGATTCCCTCAATCACATGGACTCTTAACAGTGGTAGCAAACCACCGTGCTTGGCTCTGAAAGCCTCAGGGTTAGCGATCATCCTTGCTAACCTTCTCAAATCCCCTAGTTTTGGAACCTTGAAGGTATACTGGCGAGTTCTCCTTCTACCGAAATCTATTAATTCAATCTTTTTCTCTGATATTTGCAATCACAGTCTTAGTTTAATTTGAAAAACAGAGAGACTAGAAGAGAAGTTTTTTTAATGTTTTAATGTTTTATTAAATGGATGCATGAATGCAGCACACAAAAACATAGAAAAAACATGGGGTCAAAGGGTCGTTGTCATGAAGTCAAGGCTCTACCCATCCCCAAAGGTTTATACTAGGGTGATTTTTGTACCTGTACTCATTATCATCAGCTCCTCCCAGGAAAGCAAAACAACAAGCGGATCGCCAGCGAGTTGTGTGCAATCTTAGAGTAAGTGCCATTCACCGAGAATAGATCACCAGCCTCAAATGAGGGTAGTATCGCGTAACAGCTATTTCCGATAGCTTCCGCACTACGAAAAAGGTTGGCTTTTCTTAAGTGTATACTCAATCTCACCACATGCGGCATCACACGCATTCCCAGTAGCAGAAAAATAAACACGTATAGCAATTAGGAAAAGCAGTATATATATTTGTCCTAATCATCCTAGACTTATAAAGCTATGAATCTTAAGTTCCTGATAGAAATGGGTTCCCCGGCAGAAGCCCCAATCTGTGGTTCCCTGCCTAAGAGATGGACCAGCATAGGTCAATCTTTCTCTTCGGTAGAGTTCCCATTTTCCGTAGAAAACGGGGATGATGCCCTAAGGCAGAAAAGGAGACTCCCCAGCAGAGTCGCCATTTGTGTAATTTTTCACACAAGAGAAGTAGAAAGAAAGGAACGGGCCCCACGGTGGGCGCCACTTTTCTGTAGCGAGCGATTTTGGACGCGGTTCTTAAGCGCTGGTCGCTCTCTGTGGTTGAGCTTAAAACTACAGGTCGATTCATTTTTTATCCTATTGTGAGCTGAATAAGGAAGGGAAATAGATGTCTCCAATTAACCCTGCTTGCATACTGAGTTTAAACAGCGGTCTGTTAGGTTACGGATGCTATCAATGTGAGGGGGCCTTTGTACTGGTTATTCGTATTTCGCCAATACGGTTCTTTCTTTCTTTTTTCTAGGCAAAGGGTTTCTGGCGGGGAATAAGGATTAGGATGTTAGGACTGATGCTTTTGAATTACTGCTTTTAATTGATGGAGATATGGGATTTGGGTTTTTTGTTGATTGCGCTCGCTAAGATCTTTTCTTTCGATCTTATGCCTACGTATTCCCGTTTACCGAAACAGGGAAATCAGAGCGTTCGTAGTTCCTCCTATTCTATGGGAGGAAATTGGTTTTTGGTGTCTTGTTCAAAGCCCAAGACGTGAAGCGAAAGGTGATTTGTATCTTGTTCAAAGCCCAAGATGTGAAGCTAAAAGGTCTATTTGTGTCTTGTTCAAAGCCCAAGACGTGAAGCTGAAAGACCTCGACTTTAGAGAGAATTTGTCATCTCTAAAGAGGGGAGAAGGAGAATTACTTTAACTGGGATACGCGGATCCGAGCAATGCCATAATTTCCGAAGAAAGGATTTTAACCTGAAGGAGAAGACTTTAACTCAGTGTAGAGCAATGCCATCTTTCCTTAGGAATTTCTCATGCTAAAAGAGGGACAGTGGCATGGATATAGATGATCCAGAGGCTTGCCGCTTACAGCGATTAGATGAAGGGAAAGGAGTTATTGATGTTTGTGTACTGCGAACGAGGCACAACTTTGATGCTAAAAGGTCGATTGGATCAACCAGTGGTTTTCTTATACAAAGCCTAAGAGGAGGCTATTTTGTGTCTCGTACAAAGCCCGAGAGAGAGGCTAAAAGTTTTGACCCAGTGGGGCATATCGTTATACAAAGCCTAAGAGGAGGCTAGCAAAGAGTTGACTCAGTTGGAGAATCTTTTATTCTCAGTAAGAGAGTGTTTTTGTATCTCGTACAAAGCCCAAGAGAGAGGCGAAAAGGTTGTTTTGACTCCACTGGGGAGAATTTTGGTATCTCGTACGAAGCCCGAGATGGAGGCTATTGTAACTGTTTCAGTTGAGTAACAGATCCAATATACTAATTTTAAAAGAGAAAGTCAGTTCTTATATGAGCAACACTGTACTCAGGGATTTAATTTGAGGATCAAGGATATTTCCTTCTCTTTGAGGAAACGGGAAATCCAAAGGGTATTGAGACTGTCCGAGTCTGCGGGTTTCCTTCCTATTTAACGAAGGGTGCTTGAGAATGTCTTTGAGACTCAAGGAAGTTAGATTGTCCAAGTCTAGAGTTTTATCTTTTGTATTATGCTTCGAGAAACAGTAGTAGACTCTATGAAAGGACTGTTCTATGAGGATGACTAGGTTCTGTTCCTATACCTCTAGGAGGTCGTCGGGACAATTTGTACGAAGCCCAAGAGGAGGCTGGAAACTTTTAAGAAGCCGACGGGTCCTTGTACGAAGCCCAAGAGGAGGCTATCATTCCCGAAGGAAGAGATCATTATACGAAGCCTAAGAGGAGGTTGTGAATACTTCTAAGAAGCCGTAGGGTCCTTGAATAATGCCCAAGAGGAGGCGGGGTTGCTTTTAGGAAGCCTGTGGGTCCTTGTATGATGCCCAAGAGGAGGCCGATGCTTTTAAGAAGCCTGTGGGTCCCAAACCAAAGAAAAGTTCAGGAAAACTCTTTTAGAGTTAAAACCACTGGTAAACGTGCGAGGTTTACTATCCAGTGACTTTAACTTTTAGAGAGAGTCCGAACCGTTCGGCGGTTTGAAGAAATTCAAGAGAAGTTTCACCGAGAATAATTCATCTCTGGGGGATAGAATTTCTTGTAGATTCCTAAGGAGGACAGCCGAAGAGAAGACTGTATCTGGTGCTCCTATTGGGGATCTAGGCGTCTATTTCTACGAATAAGTGAAACGGCGTCACCTAGTTCTAGACGTAGTTGCCGGGGAAACTCGAAATATCTATACTATTATTACACAGTAGATATGAGTTTATGAAAGGAGACTTACAGTGAGCAGCCCCACAATACAGTTTATAATATGAAAGCAGTAAATGAAAGCGATAACCACTTACTCGGTTGTAGTGCTTCCATGTTGTTTGGTTAGTTGTTCAACAAAGAAAGATAAAAAACAACAGTATATTCAAAATCAAAGGAGAAAGTGCTTTGAAAAAGAAAGATTTGGGGCTTACAGCTCAAGGAGAGGCCCAGGGTTTTATCAGTGAGCGCACTGTTTGAATTTGTACAGAGGGACTTATACAAGTGACTGGGGCCCAAAATTGTTTTCTGTACAAAGGGATGGGTCTTACACTATCTCAAGAGGCCCAAAAAGGTTTAAAGAAAAGAGAGGGGCTTATAACACGAGGGTAGGCCCAGATGGTTTTTAATTTTAAACGGGCGACGATCGCACCGTTTACTTGTACAGAGGGACTTATACAATGAGTGAGACCCAAAAAGCTTTTGTACAAGGGGGGATGGGTCCTACACTCTCTCAAGAGGCCCAAAAAGGTTTAAAGAAAAATAAATGGGTCTTACTACTCGAGGGTAGGCCCAGATGATTTTTGAAAAGGCGACGATCGCGCCGTTTGTTTTTTGACGGTATCGGGACTTATACAATAAGTGAGGCCCAAAGACGATTTGGTCAAAAAAAGGATTGGGTCTTACACTCTAATAGAGGCCCAAAGTGTTTTGAAAATGATTTATGAGGGTTGAATTAATCCAAAACCCTAATTTGTTTTCAAAAATGTATTTAATTGAATAAAAATTCAATTAAAATGATCAAAAATTGTTTAACATGTGAAAAAACAAATTGTGATCTTAGATTAATGCTTCAAAAATTAAGTATTGACCTACAAAATAATTAGAAAGCATCAAAAGTTGCAAAATCAATGTAGAAAAAATATTTAAAATGCCAAAAACAATCAAAATATTAATTCTTTGCAAAAATATCAATTATATGAAATAAATAATATTTTTGGGATTTTTTGATAAAATAAAATATTTTAACATTTTTGTGAATTATTAAAAAAAATAATCAACTCAAAATCATTAAAACTCAGAGAGAAATTAATTTTTGAATCAATTAAACAAAATCACAAAATTCAAATATTCAAATATATGAAAATGGCGCCAAGAACAACACCAAGAACATGCGCGTTTTTCAGTTTGCCCAGATTTGCATTTTCTATCCAATCTCCATGAATACGTAACCATATCATGCAATCAACATATCATTATGCTCGCCTCAACCTCACGATCATGTCTATGTACTTTAATTTCATTTAAATTAAACATACAACAAGAAATCACGAAGAGACCTCAAGAACCCTAATTTCTGCATGAAGGCTAGGATTTTTGATACACGATTCAAACAATGCAATTAATTGAGGGAAAACATTCCATGCATGATTATGAACATATGGCCAAATTATTGTGCGAGGAAATATGCATAGATTGAGAGATGACCAAGTTTAGGCTTACCTCAAAGTCGTGACAGCAAGTTCAGATGTGATTTTGAGTTGGAGGTGTTACAGACAAGTTGTGATGATCTGGACAGCTTCCCTACACCATATGGAGTGTGTTTGAACACTTGGATTGAATTGAAATGGACTGGATCAGTTTATGGCATCTCAGCTGCAACTTCACTTCAAACTTGTGTGGATGGCAAGTGATTTTGTGAAATTGATGTTTCAGATGTTATGTGAGTGTTTGATCAGCTCATATGTGATGTATGTGAGGTGTGTGAGTGATTGGTTTGTGCAGAATTGCTCTCAAACTCAAAACCTGATAGCTACCTTGCTAAGAAAGGCATTTTTGCCAAGAGAAAGAGATTTTGAGGAAAGCATATGTTAGATGGATTTGGTGTACTTAAACTGACCACAATTGAGCTCTATTTATAGTAGAGCAAGTTTGTTTTGCAAGGAATAGTGCATGGCAGCTGGTAAGTAGGTTTCCTCAATGTTGGCCAATGGAAATGAAAGTCTCCTCTAGCCATTGACTAGAGGTTAGGGCACAGAGCTTTGGTCCCCTTGGTCTTGGATAAGTCTTGACTGATTTCAGATGACACTACAAAAAAACGCGTAAATTGTGGCGGTTAATTCAAGAAAATTGTGGCGGTTTGAAACGACGTAATTTACAATTACGACGTTTTTGAAAACACCGTAATTTTGGCTGCCGCAAGGAAAATAACGGCGGTTAAAAATTAAACGCCATGCAAACCGCCGTATTTTGCATTGTTTAAAGTGGCAGTTGCTTTTTGAAACTAATGGCGATGACAATCGTCGTATTGTTCAAACCGTCGTAATATACTAAAGATTACGTCATTTTAAACCGTCCTAATTTATGTATTATATGATCTTAAACATCACTATATAAACCGCCACAAATTTCAAATTAATTTGAAAAAATTCTCTATTATATGCTAAAATTAATTTAAATTTTTTATCACAATTTAAGAATAACATTAAAAATAAATTAAAATTTCAATAATAAATTTACATTTATGCCAAAAAAAATAAAAAAAAACAAATATTAAAAGGCCCAAACTATATATATATATAATCATAAAGAAAATGAATATATTTTATCTCCCTTTTACTTTCATTTTCAGCTCTATTATAGAGATAAAAAAAATAGTACTACAGCTAACTAGTTTATCCTAATATTCAGAATCAAGAGACACATGTCACTATATATTCATTTTCTTTATGATTACGTGTGACAGACATGTTTGTACAAAAAGTTGCTTTGCTGTAGTTGTTCTATTTGTTAATGCAACCAAGTTAATGATATGGAAGGTGGTGCTTTGATAGGATTCGGTCATGAGTTTGGTTCCGAAGCATTTTCTGAGAAAGGCTTTGATGAGTCTACTTCATGCACACATGCCTCTCAAGTCCTCAAACATCTGATCTGGCGGTGTCTTGCAGATGCAATCATATCTGGAAATGTTTATGCTGGTGTAATATTGCAATATCTGTATAAATGGCTTTGCAACCCTCAATCAAAGCTTCAAGAAACCTGCATAAGTGATGCCAGCATTTTGTATCAGTTCATAACAGCAAATCAAATCAAAATTAACTCAACAGAGCATAGTCGTCTTGACAGCCAATTGCATTCACACAAATCAAGTCCAACCAAGTTGTACACGTGACAATTAAGACAAAAGTGCATACGTACACAAGCAATTTCAAAGTGCATACAAAGGCAGTCACATCCAGTTCATTCAAATACTAATCACTAATATTTCAAACCAACATAATTGCATTTTTCACAAATCAAGTTACAAGTGCAAAACAAGAACAAGTTACACCACAACAACCAATGTACCTAACTGCGAAGCATCATTTCATCGGAGCTATTCGATCGTACGACACAAAAGGCCTCAATCGTCAGCTCGAAACACGCATTGCAGCAGCTGCTGATGCTCCTTGTTCCTGATCTAACAGATGTAATTGTTCCATTGTCTGGGCTGACAGTGTAGACGTTTCGCTCAGTCAAGCATCAAACGAGAAATAAACATGTTGTTCAAAGGGTCCATATCAGGACATAATAGGTTCAGCACAACATACTCACACATAACAAAACTAGCATGCCACTGTTTATCATTGACAGCTATAGTTTCAAACAGAAGGACAGCTATAGTTTGATGACATCCATGTACTAAACCCACTGCTACCAATGGACATATCATTCCACCAATTCTCCCCACTGAGCTTGCCACTCCGACGCCAGTTGTTCTTACTGATGTAGGATATATCTGCATTTCATACAAATCTTCCAAATGTTAACTTTCATTATCTATAAAAAGTATTAGATGAAAAACATGCTATGAAATCATTCCTTATATACTATATAAAAGTATAAAAGAATGATTTCTAACTAATAACTGGTCAGCTTTTTTTTTCCTTTTCATTTTCTGTTTGCGGTTTTCTGAGTGTATAAAGTTTGCATTTGTTTTGACAAATCTTAAGGAGGAGGAGTGCATCCAGAATTTACTTCATTATCTCTAAGAGCAGAGCACTATGTTACAAACAGAGAGAACAAACTTAGTACGGAAATAATACAAATGCTAACAAGTTCTCTAAAAGCATTGGTTAAGGGATAAAAACAAATATGTTTTCTGAAAAATACACCATTTAAAAATTTTAATTCATTATACTTTTCAATTAATACTTAGCATTATATGCTCTTACGACACATGTTAGCAAGCCCTTAAGATAATAGAATTCTCCTGACTGACTCAGGAGCCTCATATTTTAGTAGTCTTACTGGATTGGACTTTTACCAGTTATTCAACAACAGTATAAAATAGGTTTAGTTTCTTTCAACTGAAGAATACACGATATCTCTCTCAAAAACTCTGTTTCAACTAGATCATTCAAAATCAAAATTATATTGCGTAAATACATTACCTCTGGGGCATAAATATAAACAACTATGAAGGTTACTGTGATGCATATGCGAGCTCCAAATAAAAGGCCCGTTGTCAGGTTTTCTGGCAGATAGAATGTTAATGGGAGAAGGAAAATACAACACATGAAGAACATGATTGACATTGATAGCTTGCAGCCGAGTTTATCCACTGCAACGGCTGACAAAAGGAGCCCAGGTAGCTCTGTGTACAAAATTATGCTAGTAAAACAACTCTGAAATCAGTAGAAAACATACCTGCAAAACTAGCAATAAAAACACCTTTGTAACTAATATCCTGGGACTTCTCTGTCTGCAATTTATTTGGAATACATTTACTACGTGCGTTCAACTCAGAGGTCAGCAAAACAAGGCCGTAATATGAAAAAGCATTACTGAAAAACACTGCCCATAATAGAAGGGTTGACCTTGCTAAATTGGGTGACAGTAGCACTTTAAGTGATGAGATACCACCAAAATTAGAACCCATTCCTTTAGGAGTTTCAACTTCATCATTTTCCCTTGGGGAGAGTAAAACTGTGTCTTCTGAAGGGCTGTCAATTTTTTTTAGCTCAATTTGATTGTCAGAAATAAGGGTACCGGAAGGAAGTTTTGTACCATTTTGTCTTGCAATTGTCTCCAAAACATTAATCGCTTCGGTTGTTCTACCTTTCAAGCATAGGTATCTCGGTAACTCTGGTGTCATTTTGTAGAATAAAAGAAGCAAAGAAGTGGGAAGGGAAGATAGTGCAAGAAGCCATCTCCAACCCAGTCTTGGCATCACGATCTGCAAGGAACATTGCATTAAGCGAACCCATCAACTCTATGATTTGTCAGGTATACAACAGGCATAGAAACTTCCAACTTAAAAAATTTGATAGAAAACTAGCAAAATTAGTAAAAGTTACCGACATATATCTATTAAGAAAGACAAGTAAAGCAATAACAATCTATAGGCTAAATTATGAAAGTAAATAGTTCTTTAGCAATTGTATTTTCGTGATAAAAAGAATAAATGAATGGAGAAAATAGATTTACCCATGCAAGTGAAGCCTAAAAAATGGTACCAACAGTCCAAAAAGCGGAAAAGATAACCATCCAGGTACCTCTATTGGGGGCAGGAACAAACTCTAGAAACCAGGAGGATAAGACAGGGCCACCTCCCAAACCAAGGCCGACGAGGGAACGGAAGAGGAGTAACGAAAAGTAGTTAGGAGAAAAAGCACTAAGAAAATCGGAGGTAGAAGTAACAATAGCGGTGATAAGGAACCCTTTCCTCCTTCCATGTTGATCGGAAACAATGCCCCAGGAGTAAGCACCGATTAACATGCCGGCAAAAACAACGCTCGTAATGAAGCTCTCTTGATGAGAAAAAAGATTCCAAGCAGATTGAACGGCGGGGCCAACGAAGGAGAGTAGCATCATTTCCATGGCTTCTGTAATGAAGCTGTCCTTCTGTTTGAAATTGTAGCAGTGGGTTTAGTACATGGATGTCAGCACAACATACTCACACATAGCAAAACTAGCATGCCACTGTTTCAATTTCTGAACATTCAACTCCTGCCTCCATGCTTCAAAATCAAGTTTACCATTGACTCCTATACTCAGCAAAACCCTATTATGACCTTCCAATGCCACCTCAGCACAAATTGACAAGTGTGGAATCTTATTCTTCCCAATCTCAGCTGAATCAATATCTATATGAACAATCTTAGACATACTCGCAAAAGTTTCTAACTTTTCGGTTACACGATCATCAAACCTAACCCCAAAAGCAAGCAACAAATCACTACTATCAACAACATAATTAGCATAAACAGTACCATGCATACCCAACATATGAAGGGAATGTTCCCCTCCAATAGGGTAACTACCAAGTCCCATTAAAGTACTAGCAACAGGAATACCGGTGGCCAAATGCCTAATGATAAAACGATAAATATTATTATCTTCATATACAAGCAGCTGTTAACAAAGCATAAATAAAGTGTCTGTTTGCAACTTAAAAGAAGAAACTGTCCACATTCCACAAACACTGAGATTGAGACAAGACATAAAACGCAAAAAATAAATTCAAATCCTCAGTCAAGGCATGCTTAAACGATTTTTAAACAGAAGTATTTATATACTCTCATAAATAGCAACCAAAAACAAAAGTGAGGTTTTTTCTATGTCAATTGTAAATCTCTGCATATACAAGTTCCAAAAAGGTCGATTATCTAAATAGTGTTTAAAATCATTAAGGACATTATTTCTCCCATCAACAAAAAGCAGCAGGATCAATGAAGTGTGGTAAAGGTTGTCTTAAAACGTTGTGAAAAAGCTCTTGACAAATATAAAATAAAGCTGCCTTTAGAAGCACTTAAACAAATGCCGACAGTAATTTGCATATTTTGAAACATGTTTTAATGCTTCACCTGGAAGCTAGCCAAATGTTGCTGATGCTCTGCAAGGGTTGTGCTAAAGACTCTGCGTGGCCACTTGAACCGCCTTCCTGTGCACTGCGCAATATATCTGGACCCTCTCCATCATTTGCTTTTACCTACAGACAGTTAAAAGCTTCAATATGTAATAAATAAAGAGTGAACAGTGTAATCAATTTATTACCACTAGGCATTATGACTCTCAACACAGCACAAATGCATCAATAAATCAAATTGCCAAGTTTTTGGCGCAACACGGATTGGATTGCCCCTTAATTCAAGATTTTGAACTATAAACAACAGCCACTAATTATACAAATATTAAACAAACATAATAAAAATATTGGCACAAACATATTTATTAACCAGCCATCATATGTTGAAGCAAGAAAAATTTATAATGATTTTAGAGTTTCATAATTCTCCAAGGTCTTTCTTACAGAAATATAACTGTAACAAAAGTAGAATCCTAGCTGATAAGATAAAGATGAAAATATGCCCAAGGTTTGACAAAAGTAAAGACATTTGACAAAGAATATAATAAAAGATATTTCCCAAATAAAAGTCATTAGGTTAATACAAAACTTGTAGGATAGAAGTACAAATACAGGTCAAACACAAGGTAATGATAAAAAGTAACTTCAACTAATCTCACACCTCATAAAGTAGTTATCTTATTCATAAACCACAATATATTGAAGCATCCAAGTATTCAAATGCTTACATTCTATCCAAGCATTAGGAGCTTGACCGACACTAATCTGATTTCACTTTTGGAAGTTGTTTGGTTTTTGTGCCATAGTTTAAGAAAAGTTCGAATGAGTTAATGACTTCAAAGTAAAAAACTAGTTGATGAAAAACTCACGCCTCAACTCCAATTAATCATTAAACAAGGTTTCCAAAATTAGATATAGCTACATTTGGCAAGGTGTAATGGAGAACTTAAGGATCATTTAGTTATCCAAGTGAATGCAATGTACAACTTCAATAATCAAGCTTAATACTGAAACATTGGGGGTTAACAGGGTGATTTTACTTATTCTCTTAGCACAGACCACCCCAAAATTATTATAGATACAGGGTTCAGATGCGGTTGCAAGGTTGCCAAACACAAATTTGATTCTGGCCTTATCATGCTTGACAGACCATGCTATTCAGCTCAATTTCAAAAATTATTGGGAAAAATAAAAGAATAGTGTGGCAGGTAAAGATTATAAAGAGCACACCAGATGAAGTGATTGTCTATGGATACGTTGCAAAGCATGTGTCCATCGTGGTATAACTTCTGCTATGTCAACAGTTTGGTGGACTCTCCCATTTCTGTCATCTACTGTTGTCAATGTCTCACTACTAAAATGAGATCCATCAATCGCCTCTTTGGTGTCCATTTGTACTGAAGACAAATCCCCAGACTCACCAGATAATATATCTGAATAAGGAGCCTGGGAACTCTGGTCCATGGCTGCAAGCAGAGATGATCCAGAGATTCGGTACCTAAAATTTATGTACAAAACAAAATGGTTATGCAGAATACTTGATGGCAGATATTGGAAAGGCAAGGAAAGTTGCACCCTATACTACCTATGTTCACGATGAGCTATCAAGTCCTCAATAGGGCCTGATGCGAGAACTTCGTGTTGACCTGTACATTAATATTGACAAAAATTAAATATCATTACTAGGCATTTACTCGACAAGTGCAGAGGGGGAGCAAAATATAAAAGCTTGCATTTACTTTTATGAGCTACTAAAGAATCCCATATGCGAGTAGCCTTCGAAACTAAATGGAAATTCTGACTCGAACTTGATACGAGATCATCCCATTGTTCTCCTTCCAATTTGACTTTATTCCTTAAGTCGTGCAGCTTTCCCAGCTCTTGTTACAAATAAGCCTGAATTCAGGTTTTACATTATAATCTTTTAAGAGAAAGATGCATAAGGAAATGTCTAGACTGGGAGAGGTAATACGAACTATATCTAAATAAACTTGGAAAATAGACTTCAGCTATTGATGCACCTCTTCAGCGCATAACCCACGAAATTCGGCAGTCATTTCATGAGCCAAATTAGACCACATCGCCTGCCGTTGCACAACCATTTCTGCACTTTCTAAAAATTTCCTTCTTTCAAGGGCTATTCTTGCCTGTTAAAAGATCAAAGACTACACTAAGTTACTTGAGACAAAGTGGTGTATCAACACAAGAACATGAAAGGAAAAACAATCACAAAACATAATATAATCAAGTTATTAAACATTTTATAATCATGATGAGCAATGATTTAATGAATTGCAGACGAAATGGTCAGAGAAAATGAGGCACAAACCGTCTGATACTTTTGTACCACGTCAAAAGTCTTAGAAACAATTACTTCCTCCGTTTCATATCAAGTGTCTTGTTCTAAATAGTTTTGTCTTAAATTATATGTCATTTTAAAATTCGAAAGAACATTAGTTTCATTTGTCCAATAACATAACATCCTTATTTATATGTATCTCAAGTTCTAAAATACTCTACATTAATTAGTCATTCCACCTAACCCCAATAACAAGGACACTTTAGTCAAATATGATTATTTTACTTGGAAATGGGTGCAATCAATAATTTTCTTAAATCTTGTACATCACCGAGTGCACCAAAGAAACAAATGTCTTTTGTAAAACATCAGAGTTTAAACTAACATTTTTTTTATTCCACAGAAAACATGACAAGCTCCTCATAAGTGTATCTATTATCACAATGATGATACAAGAACATAACGAGAACCAATTCATTATTTCTTAAAATTTTATGGATTATTACTAATACCTTTGTAACTGGAAGTAGCGTAGCGGCATGTGAGAATGCTATATCAGTCAATGGCGTAGGCAGTGGATTAGATGCTATGTCTGAAGTAAATGTTCGTCGATGAACCTCTCTCAAGGCATGCAATGAAAGTTGCCACAAAAGCTCAAAAAACCTACATTAATACGAACATTCAAATGATTTTAGAAATGTTTTCATAGGGAAAAGGTAAGTATTATGTAATAATGAGTGTGGTAAGGATAAAGGATAAATAGTGAGTTAGGATTCTTAGTTGGCATGTTAGTTATGCCTTAGTAGTATAAATAGTGATGTTAGTGAATTGTATTATGTGAGAATATTGAAAAGAACCGTTACGTTTAGGCAGAGGGTCTTATCTCCTCTGGGGTAGATTGGAATTCATTCCTTTCTATATTGTGTTCTCTTTCTTCATCTATTAAATAGTTTATATTGTTTATATTTTCTTTACTTAATTTCTTACGATGGATTTTAGAGTTCCATCATTCTTTAACCAGCTTACCATGTGAGATTACCTCATCCAATTCTAATAACATCAATAGGAATCTCTTCCCAAGGTGGGTCAATTCCTCTTTGGAAAAAAACATTTAGATCTAAGTCCTTTCAAATGGTTTCACTTGGCGTTTTTCTTGGTCTCTCTTCTCAACTTAGTTTAACAAACCGGATCGATTCCTCACTGGAATTAAAACAACAACCTCCAACATACAAAACCAGTTTTTTTTATTCTAATAATAAACTCACAACCTGTTCAAATTGGGCCTCATTAGGAATCTTGGGTAGCCTGGAGACATACCGAGTGAGCTTGATGGGAGCGGCCAAATTAAGAACTGCTAACTGTTGTTGAATGTCTTTGGGTACGTCGATGAGAACCGGGCCGGGCCGACCAGAAGTTGCGAGGAAAAAAGCCTCTTTGACGACCTTAGGAATGTCATCAGCATCGAGAATGAGGTAGTTATGCTTTGTAATAGATCTCGTTACTTCAACAATTGGGGTTTCTTGAAAAGCATTAGTTCCGATCATTCTCCGGGGAACTTGACCAGTAATGGCGATAAGAGGGACATTGTCAATCAAAGCATCATCGAGCCGCCGACTAAGTTGGTGGCCCCGGGATCGAAGTGGCGATGCAGGCTCCAGGGAGACCGGAGGAGCGCGCGTATCCTTCGGCGGCGAAGACTCCACCTTGTTCGTGACGGGGAAGTATGTTTTAAATTATTTTGGAGCGTGTAAGAGCTTGGTGGATCTCCATGGAAACTCCTCCAGGGTAAGAAACTATAGAACCAACTCCGAATAAATCCGAATTCGGTGACCCAAATTATAATATAAACCAAAGAACTAAGAAACTATCATATTCAAAGTACCCTAAAGCACTCTTCTACAAGAATATATAAAGAATTTGAACTTAGACAAAAAAACCAAATGAAATAACAATATTACCTTGAAATTTATGGATTGTGGAGTTGTTGATTGTCGAGTAGCAGAATCGAGCTGAAGAACGGTCGATTGTGGAACTGTCGATTTCGGACCAGCATAACAGAGCAGCAAACAAAACCTAATTGCGGAATTCTGAATTGTGGATTTGCGATTGAACAAGTAAAAATTACGATTCAAAGAGTTGATTATTAGGGTTCCATTTCATCTTGACACTGAAGAGGTGTGATTCTTATTTCAAATCATTGTTAGGGTTTGACTTTGAATAAAAGGAACAAACTGAAATCAAAAGGGTTCACGGGAAACTGAAGAAGGAAGGAATCAGAGAATTTGAAATAGAAGTTTGCAATTTAGGAGAAAAGGTTGAATACAACTCACTTAGGGTTTAGTTGAAAGAACTGGAGGAGATGAATATGATTTTCTTTTTCTTTTTTTAATTCAACGCAACTTTATTATTATTATTATTATTATTATTATTTATTATTTCTTAAAAACAATATTATATTATTTAATGTGTGATAAACGTGTGTCACACACATATAAATTAGGTCGATGTAAAATTTAGTATATATATATATATATATATATATATATCCACTGTATGTGACATTTAAAAACATATATATTTAACGTGTGATTAAAAGTACCACAAACATATATAAATTGTAACGTGACATTTAAAACCGCCATTTAAAAAGTAATATATAAATATATATAGTAAATAATGGTGGTTCAAACCGCCATTCTATTACACATATTACGTCGTTTAATAAAACCGTCGTAATCAACTGTAAATTATGGCGTTTTAAAATAAACGACGTAACTAAACCGCCGTAATTTACGCGATTTTTTGTAGTGTGAGAATGGCTCAGTCCATGCCACCTTGATGGTTCCATTGAATGCCTCATTCCAAATTTGAAGTCTTGTCCCTATTTTGGCCATTCTAGGTTCAACATGCTATTCCTTGTTCCTTGGACCTTGGAGGCTTGGCTCAGTGATTGTCCCCTTTGGATTCAATCCTATGAGGTGTCCAAGTGGATTGGAGCAATTGCAATTGGCTGATTTTGGCAAATCGAGCCAAAATGCAAATTCTGCCTTGCTTTGACAGATTTCAGCAAGGCAACTTGCCAATGTTGTATCTCATGGTGTAGGTTGAATTTGGCAATGTTCTTGGCCATTTTGGAAAGCTCTTACATGATACAACAACTGTTTGAACAAGTTTGGTTTTGATCTCTTTTGATTCCAAGTGAAAAATCCCCCTACATTTGGCAAAAAGTGAAGCAGAATTCTGACTTAGTGAAAATTTCACTAAGTGTTGGAAAAAGTGACATTTTCACTTTTCAGCCACTTTGATCACTCCATAACTCAAAATCCTTAATGAATTGGAATAACTTGTAGTTGAAGCTTTTGTAGGTGATAATGAGGGCTACAAATCCATCTTTGGATGAGAAAAAATGGCCTTGTGGTTTACGAGTTATGGTCCTCCAAAGTTGGTACCTTTGCCACTTTATTTTTAACTTAGAAAAATTTCTAAGTTTTATGGTTACCCCTTTTACAAGTTATCTCACTTTTCTTGATTTTTCTTGATGAATGATGATTCAAATCGTACATTAACATCATTTTAGGGTTAAAAATCCATTTTGGTGAAAAATCTCAAAAAGTCAAAGTTGACTTTTGTGGACAGTTGACTTTTTATCAGATGAATTCCAAACTGTGCAATTCTTCAGGAAATCATGTCCTTGACCTAAATCAAACTTGATGGACATGTTCCATGGGTGTCATAGGGTATATTCAATCATGTATTAGGGTTTGGGAGCATGTCCTGGTCAAAAGTCAAAGTTACAGTTGACTTTTCCCTTAAAACCCTAATTGTGGTGCAGATGAAAATGAAACTTGTTGCTCAAGCTTCTTGGATCAATCCATTGTTCCAAATGGATCAATATGGTGTATTAGAGACCCTCAAATCATCTCTTGAGGTCTTGGCTCATGGTTTGTCCCAAAAGTCAACTTAGGGGTGAATTAGGTCAAGAAACCCTAATTCCTGATTTTTGATGAATGCATCCCCTGAGGCAAAATTGACTTGATGCATGGGTTCATGAGGTTCCATGAAGTATATTAGGTTATGTTTTGGATCAATGGCTTGTGCCCAGATGAAAATTTCCATCTGGAGGCCCTGGTTGACCAAAACCCTAATTTGGTGACACTGTCGATTTTGAGACTTGATCCACCTAGAAGGGAGCAGCCTTGTGCTTAATCCTTGAAGTGGGAGTCCTTTTTGATCCATTGTGGATATTTAAGAGATTATACAAGTTGAAGATCATGTCATTTCTTGATTGATCCTTTGTCTAAAGCTCAGAGAGGGCTTGAAACCCTAATTTTGATTGTATTGGATGCTCACCCATCTTTGGGGAGACTGATGAAGCATAAAGGTACATCCATATTGTGATGATGATTTTCACAATGATGGGAAATCTAAGTGGTCAAAATTTGGGGTATTACAGAGGCTACGCCACTACTTCCTAGCCCACACTGTCGTCGTAAGGACCGAACAGCCTATAAGGCAACTCCTTGGACGACCAGATATGGCGGGGAGGATGCTCAGGTGGTCGCTCGAACTCGCCGAGTTTGACATCCAATACGAGGGAAGGAAAGCCCTGAAGGCTCGGGTATTAGCCGACTTTGTGGCGGAGATGACCGTCCTGGAACCTTCGACTAACGGATCCCAAAAATGGACGATCTATGTCGACGGGGCATCCAGCCCGAAGGGAAGCAGGGCGGGCATCATCCTCGAAAACGAGGAAGGCATCCTGATCGAGGTATCCCTCGAACTATCATTCCCGACGTCGAACAACCAAGCAGAGTACGAGGCTTTCCTCACCGGACTTCGGCTGGCCGAGAACCTCGGCGCCAAGGAGGTAAAAATCTTCACTGACTCCCAGCTCATTGCCTCGCAAGTCTGAGGAGAGTACCAGGCCAAGAACGACAGCCTCATCGAATACTTGACCTTGGTGAAAGAAAAGATTAAAAAATTCACCTCCGCGGAAGTAACCCACATCCCTCGCGAGCACAATGCCCGAGCAGATGTCTTGTCCAAATTGGCAAGCACAAAGAAGAAGGGCGGAAAAAAATCTGTCATACAAGAAGTGCTTTCCCGCCCAGCATCGACAAACCCATTCCAGCGACGGACGTGAACGCCATTGGGGACAACAAATACTGGATGACCCCGGTATACGAGTACCTCACGACGGGCAGACTGCCCGAAGATCCCAAGGAAGTGGGGATGGTAAAGCGGCGGGCATGCTCATATGCGATAGTCGAGGATAAGCTATACCGGCGAGGGTTTTCTATTCCCCTCCTCAGATGTGTCGAGGAGACCAAGGTCCCCGGCATACTCCAAGAAATCCATGAGGGAATCAATGCACAATACCTCGGTGGACGATCGTTAGCCCATAAAGTACTTCGGGCAGGGTATTACTGGCCTACCATGCAACAAGACGCCAAGGAACACGTCAAGAAGTGCGATAGATGCCAGCGACACAGGGACATTCACCTCGCTCCTCCTAACGAACTCAAAACACTGTCCTCCCCGTGGCCATTTGCGTGGTGGGGGATGGATATCCTCAGACCTTTCGTTGTGGGATCGTATCAAAACAAATACCTCATCGTCGGGGTGGATTATTTTATGAAGTGGATCGAGGCGGAAGCGTTGGCCAAAATCACGGCCTTCAACATACTACGTTTCTATAAGAGGAACATCCTCGCCCGATTCGGCATACCCCAAACTATTGTCACCAACAACGGAATAGAGTTCACCGACAAGAACTTCCAAGACTTCGTCACCAAACTGGGCACGAAGCAGCACTTCAAGTCGGTCGAGCACCCTCAAATGAACGGGCAAGCCGAAGCAGCGAACAGCGTAATCCTCTGAGGACTGAAACGTCGATTAGGCGACGCCAAACAACGGTGGGTCGAGGAGCTACACAACGTCCTCTGGGCCTACCGAACAACCCCGCATTCCACAACCGGGGAGACCCCTTTTCGTCTAACCTATGGAACGGAAGCGGTGATTCCCGTAGAGATCAGGGAACCCTCGAGGAGGACAGAAACCCCCCTCGACGGAGACGCGAACAACGAAGCCCTGAGGGAAGAGCTCGATTTCTTCGAGGAGACGCGTTTGGGCGCTTCTCTCTGGGAAGCTTCACTTAAACAGAAAACAACTTTACGTTATAACGACAAAGTTATCAAACGTGATTTTCAAGTAGGCACCCTCGTCCTATGAAGGAACCAGAAAGATTCGAGGGAAGGCAAACTCGCCGTAAACTGGGAGGGCCCGTACCGCGTCCGCGCGAAAACGGGGACATGAGCCTACTTCCTCGAAAATTTGCACGGGGAAGAACTTGCTTGACCATGGAACGCTGAGAAGCTCAAACAGTACTACAGTTAAACACTGCCCGCGACATATAAACATCGCGGTTATGGGGACGCACTAGGGTACAAGTGCGACACCCCTATACAGAACACGACGATCAGAGGTCGCATTGTGTGTGCGCGAGGACTTTTGATCCGACGAGGACACCTTGATCGAGCTCCACCGTCGTCGTACCAATCAGGCGGAACACCCAGCTCGCGATGGGAAGTTCACGCCACGAAGCTAAGACCTCGACCGAGCTCTTAGCCTCGTTGAAGGTCGGAACACACTTACGGCCACTCGACCAGCTCCCCACGCAGTCGAGGATTATCGGAGTCGAGCAAGCCCCAAAATCTCTATTACTTCAAAAATAAAAAAAGTATAGCAAATACAATAACGTCAAACACAAGAGAAAACATACAAGCATAACACGAGCAGATAAACGAAAAAGCATTAAGCGGGCAGAAGCCCATTGTACAGGTGTTACAGACAAGTACCAAAAAGCCCCTGGCACGCAGGCCGGGCATAGGCATCAAAAAAATAAAAAATAAAATGGCTCGTAGGCCAAACAAGACAAGAAAGGAAAGATCTAATCGGCGACGGTCCCCTCTGGCTGCCCGTGCTCTTCCCCCCACCCCGCGCCGACCTCGTCCTCTTGCATCGGCTGCACAATTTGACCGTCGACCACCTCATAGTCGGGGTCAGTTCTTTCAGTTATAAGGTAGGGGTTGAGGACCCGAAGCTGCTCCACGGTGTTCCGGAAGCCTATGTCCGCCGCCACGAGGTTGTCTTGCTCGGCCTCCCTGAGCTTCGCTATCAGCGCTGCCCAAGAAGTCAACAACCTGTCCTCCTCAGTTTCTTCCTCGGCGGGGCGAGCAGCATCTTCCAATTCAGCGACCTTCTCCAAGAGGCTTTTCCTTCCCTCCTCGGCTTTTCGAAGCTTCTCCTCAAGCTGTTTCAGGTTTTCGTCCTGCTGTTTTTGATGCTCGGCCTGAGCTCGGTTCAGTTCTTTACACTCAGTCAGCTCCTTGCCCACTTTTGCCACCTCGACAACAATGGACTGGAACCTCTCTTGCAGTCCAGTCAGCTCGGCTGCTGAACAAGTCTCGTCGTTCAAGATTAAAGTCGTCGAACAAACTCGCATAACTGCGGACAAGTCCTCAAGAAGGGCTTTCCTCCTCGAAGCCTGAGGAGCACCCAAGACGGCCTGGACTTCGGCAGCACATATACCTGGAGAGTTGGCACTCGAGAAGAAGTGGGGCCTCGAGTGACAAGGAGGAAGTATGAACTTCTCAGAGGGAGGATTGTTCTCAACCGTCAGGTCGACGTCCACCTGCCCATCTGTGCGCTGCCGTTTCGGAGACCCTTGGATACTGGGAGACTGACTCCCTTGGGGAGAGGTCGAAGAATCCGGGGGCACTGAAGTCGTGGTAGTATGCTATGCTCGGAGCTGTTCGACCCGACCCTTTTTTGAAACCCGAATGCTTTTCAGTTTCTTGAGATGCTCCTCGGCACTCGACATCTTACCTACACAGAAAACAAAGAGGTCAGTAATTTGAAAAGAAGGACGAAGGGAAAGGCAGGTCGGGGAGGTCACCCCACCTAACAGCTCGAGAGCCTCCTCGTCAGAAAATGTCTCGAGGAGAGCCCCAGTGTTGATCAATCGACGCTTCGTTAAGACCTCCCCATCGTCGCCCAGAAGGATGTCCCCGTTCGGCGTCACGAACTTGGCTTTGTTAAACCCACCGACAAACTTGACTATGGCCTCGTGAGCCAAGCGATCCCCTTCATAGAGTTTACCAGGGCTGACGATATAGCTGTCCGTTCCCCTCTTGAAGTGTTCTTCAGTCCAGAACAACGGGAACCTGGGAACAAGGGCCTCCTCTCGCCGCCCATCTACTTCTTCGACGACCCGATGGTACACTGAATTTAGGGCCTCAAGTGTGACCGACCTCACGAGGTAGTACCGGTACTTGAAATCTCGCACAGAGTCCATATAAGTGTGAAACAGGCTGCTCACCTGCTTGAAGGACACCCAGCCATGCTTGTCGTCGACGGCCTGTCGTTGAAGATGGAAAATACAAAAAAATAGGGGCACAGTCGCCCAAATCTTCAGGTATTTGCACACGAGCTCGAAAGCCCTGATGAAACTGAGAGAGTTGGGGTAGAGTTGAGAAGGGGCCAAACGCAGCCAGACAAACACTGACTGTTGAAAATCTGTGAAGGGCAAACGCCACCCCGCCTTGTCGAACATAAACTCGTATACGGGAAACCGCATCCCGCTATATGTCGAGCATATTCGATGATGTGGCAAAGGCCTGAACACGTTCCACGACTTCGATGAACCCACTAGGCGGTGCTCGACGGTGCAAAATATGTCGGCCTCGTCCAGGTCAACAAACTCGGAGATCATGTTTACAACCTCCTCACAGGCCCACTCATCTGGCAACCTCTTCCCGGCTCTGGTTGTCTCCGCCATAGGTGAGTCAGGCTCGTCGTAAATATCTAAAGATCCCTCGACCACTTGCAATACGTCCATTTACCTGAAAATCAGAAGGAAATAGTGAATTCGATGACCCATATCAAATCCACCCCTCCACCGCTGATCAAGTGAAAGGGCGAGGAAGGAACGTCGGGAAACGTGAACCCGCGACCATCCTCAGGTCTGCGGGGAGAGGTGTTGGGAGGGACCCCGAGATATTCGACCCACGTCCCCGTCACATTCTTCGTGTCCTTGGGGATCTCGTCAGTTATCCCCAAGAGACTCAATAAAAGAACTGAGAAATGTTCATCACACGACCCAGGGACATTCTTCATGTCCTCGGGGATTTCATCATCTCTCCCCGCGAGGTTCAACGATTAAACTAGGAAATTCCGCCATTTTCGCCGGATATTTCGTGATTTCCATGGGAACATCACCAGTTCACCATAGATTCACCCTACACATGCAAGCAAAAGAGAAAAAAAGAGAGAACTTACTTTGAAGGTGCTTCCAGTAGGGTTCCGGTGCGGCTTTCAACGGAGGAGAACGGAGGCGAACGGCGGTTGAAGGGAGAACGAAGGAAGGGAAAGTTTGAGCAAAGGGAGGGCAAAAAACGGAAATGAAACGAGATGGGCCCTATTTAAAAATATCTCACGAGCCCTGAGGGCTCCTAGGCAATCGATTACGCTACCCTAGCATAGCCGCCCTAGGCAATGATGAGATGCGACACGTGGTACACGCTCTCCCACACATGTCTCTTCATTCCCAAACACGCGTCCTTCTGTTCTCCTCGGTTCAAACTTCTCGTATCCCCGTGACGACGCTCATCTGCGACCAGCCTAGCTCGAGCGGAGCGAGTTTTTTCTCCCTGTTTTACCGACCACTCCTTGTCTAGGCTCCCTTCCCCGACGGGATACGTCCTCGACATATTGCTGGCCCTTAAGTCATTACTCTGACACCTCAGAACAAACACTTGGGGGGCTTCTGTTCTGGACTGGGCCAGTACCTACCCTACGGTCGGGCAGGCCCAGGCCCAATGACCAACGAAGGCCCAACGAGGCCAAGAACACCCTCTGTGTCGGGCACATCCTAGTCCCCTCAGATGTCAGACACGCTGGGTAGAAGACCGTCGAGCAGAGGCACGTAGCACCACTCCTCGACGCCCATATGCTCCTCCCTGCGAGGACACATTCTCTTGTAACTTCCCACTCCCGAAGGAATCTGTCTGTCCTACTTCTGGAGATTTAGGGACCATTACACCAGGGCGAAGACCACGTGTTGGTCTTCACTACACCACGTAAGCCCTGGCAGTTACTTGGATTGGGCCTGGAAATCCATCCCAGTGCAAGTAACCATTGGCTCCGCACTGGGGGCTCTCTATAAATACCCTCTCACTTGAGAGGGTCAGGTTACATAATACATTCTAACTCTCACAGTGGTTGTTCAAGACACATGACTGGTGTGAAGAAATTCTTGTCAGATATCAAGCCTCACTCCACCAATTATGTCACTTTTGGGGATGGATCAAAGGGTGAAATAAAATGTGTTGGAAAGCTGGACTACACAGGACAACGAAATCTGGATCGTGTTCTATTTGTCAAAGGGCTGACTGCAAATTTAATCAGTATAAGTCAACTGTGCGATGTAGGTCTCAAAGTAAATTTCACCAAATCTGAATGTCTAGTAACCAATGAGAAAGATGAAGTTGTTATGAAGGGAACCAGGTCTAAGGATAACTGCTATCTGTGGAATCCTCAAGAACCGAAAAGTTTGTCTACTTGTTTGATGTCAAAGGAAGATGAAACCAAACTGTGGCATCAGAAATTGGGTCACTTACACCTGAAAGGGATGAAGAAAGTTATGTCAAGTGAAGCTGTTAGAGGTATTCCCAAGCTGAAGATTGATGAGGATAAAATATGTGCTGAATGTCAAGTTGGGAAGCAAACAAGGGTGTCACACAAGAGGCTTCAACATCTTACCACAACTTCTAGAGTTCTAGAACTACTTCACATGGACTTAATGGGACCTATGCAGGTTAAAAGTCTTGGTGGGAAGAAGTATGCCTATGTTGTCGTAGATGACTACTCCAGATTCCCTTGGATAAGTTTTATCAGAGAAAAGTCTGAAGTATTTGCAGCCTTCAAAGAGTTGTGTCAAAGGATTCAACGGGAAAAGGATTGTGGTGTTGTTCGGATCAGAAGTGACCATGGGAAAGAATTCAAAAATAGCAGGTTTGAAGAGTTCTGCTTATCTGAGGAAATCACTCATGAATTCTCATCACCGATCACTCCTCAGCAAAATGATGTGGTGGAACGTAAGAACAGGACTATACAAGAGTGTGCAAGAGTCATGATTCATGCCAAAAAGCTTCCGTGTCATTTTTGGGCTGAAGCCATGAATACTGCTTGCTATATACACAATAGGGTGACTATCAGATCAGGTACTTCTGTCACTCTTTATGAGCTATGGAAAGGTAGAAAGTCAAATGTGAAGTATTTCCATGTGTTTGGGAGTAAATGCTATATCTTGGCGGATCGTGAGCAGAGGCGAAAGATGGATCCTAAGAGTGAGGAAGGAATATTTTTGGGATACTCTACAAATATTAAAGCATATAGGGTATTTAATTCCAGAACTAAGGTGATGATGGAATCCATAAATGTGGTGGTTGATGACCCTGGCAAAGACACAGATGTCCCAGATGATGTTGGAGCATGTCTTCCTATGAACAATGAAATCTCCCAAGACATTGAGTCTGTAGAAGAAAATGCTCAAGAAACCGACTCTAGACCTGAGAATGAAGAGGTAGAGGATGCTAACAGGGGACCCTCTATAAGGATTCAGAAGGATCACCCTAAGGAATTGATTATTGGAGATCTGAATGAAGGTGTAAGAACCAGAACGAGGGAGAGTATGTCAAATGAATGCTTTGTTTCAAAGATTGAACCAAAGAATGTCAAAGAAGCATTGACAGATGAGTTCCAGATAAGTGCTTTGCAAGATGAACTTTGTCAATTCAAGAGGAATGAGGTCTGGGAACTGGTACCATGACCAGCAGGAACAAATGTGATTGGAACAAAATGGGTTTATAAGAATAAGTTTGATGAACAAGGAGTTGTTACCAGGAACAAAGCCAGATTAGTTGCTCAAGGATACACACAGATTGAAGGAGTAGACTTCGATGAAACATTTGCTCCTGTGGCTCGATTGGAATCCATCAGATTGCTGCTAGAAGTGGCATGTTTGTTGAAATTCAGATTGTTTCAAATGGATGTCAAGAGTGCCTTTCTGAATGGCTATCTTAATGAGGAAGTCTATGTTGAGCAGCCTAAAGGGTTTGTGGATCCAAATTTTCCTGATCATGTTTTCAAGCTGAAGAAGGCTTTGTATGGGCTGAAACAAGCTCCTCGAGCTTGCTATGAAAGACTGACCAAGTTCTTAGTCAACAATGGATACAGGAAGGGCGGCATTGATAAAACGCTTTTTGTCAAGGAGAAGGATGGGAAACTAATGATTGCTCAGATGATATTGTGTTTGGTGGGATGTCGGATGAAATGGTCCAACATTTTGTTAACCAAATGCAATCTGAAATTGAGATGAGCTTGGTAGGTGAATTGACCTACTTCCTTGGATTACAAGTCAAGCAGATGGAAGATTCCATTTTTATCTGCCAGAGCAAATATGCGAGGAACATTGTGAAGAAGTTTGGACTGGATAATGCCAAGCATAAGAGAACTCCCGCTCCTACTCACTTGAAGTTATCCAAAGATGAAAAGAGGGTGAATGTTGAACAAAGTTTGTACAGAAGTGTGATTGGCAGTCTGCTGTATCTTACAGCAAATAGGCCAGACATAACATTTGTTGTTGGTGTATGCGCAAGATATCAAGCAGAACCCAAGGTCAGTCACATCAATCAAGTTAAGAGAATTCTTAAGTATGTAAGTGGTACATGTGATTATGGGCTGTTGTACTCCCATGACTCAAGTCCCATTTTAGTAGGTTACTGTGATGCTGATTGGGCTGGAAGTGCTGATGATAGGAAGAGCACCTCTGGAGGATATTTCTTTTTGGGAAATAATCTTATTTCATGGTTTAGTAAGAAGCAAAATTCTGTATCGCTTTCTACTGCTGAAGCTGAGTACATAGCGGCTGGAAGTAGTTGTGCTCAACTGGTATGGATAAAGCAGATGTTATCTGAGTATAATGTCACACAAGATGTCATGACATTGTTTTGTGACAACCTAAGCGCTATTAATATTTCCAAAAGTCCCATTCAACATAGCAGGACTAAGCACATTGATATCAGGCATCACTTCATCAGAGAACTTGTGGAGGATAAAGTCATAACTCTTGAGCATGTGAGCACAGAAAATCAGCTTACTGACATATTTACCAAGGCTTTGGATGCAGTTCAGTTTAAAAACCTTAGGAGCAGACTTGGGGTTTGCATTCATGAAGAACTATAGCAATTAATGTTCCTTCTGGCTGCCAGATTGGAAAGAGTAAAGGAGGGTCTGGTAGTACAGTGTGTGAATGAAGGGAAAATGCTGAAGTTTGTGCATGACATTTGGGCTTGTGATGTGGTGTGCATCTACTCTCTGATGCAGTTTACTCTGGTTTATTTTTACTTTGACTTGTTCTACGTACCTTTGTCATATTTGTGGCTAAAAAGGGGGAGTAGTATGTTTGTGTGTGGTGTGCTTGTGCTGCTGCAGTAGTTGAGGGGGAGAATGTGGAATGTTGCTGCTGTTGAGGGGGAGTTTTGCTATGCTGCTATAATGTGTTGTATGATGTTTGTTGTGTGCAGTTGAAGGGGAGTGTTGCTATGCTGGATGCTTTTGCCGTGTGTTGTTGGTAACTGTTGGTGTTTTCACTACTGTCTGATATGGATGTTTTTTTGTGCTTCTTTGAAAGTTTTTTTTTTGGTGTGTAGTTTTAGCCAAAATAAGCCAAAGGGGGAGATTGTTATTTCTTTGATTCTGTGGTTGGCATTTATTTTGTGTTGTAAGTTCTGTCAATTCTCATAAGCTTTGAAGTATTGAGAATTGTGTGTTTTGAAAGTGTGACTTTCGGTTTGTTACTTGTGTGGAAAGAAACCAATCACGGGTTGTGGTTGTAGAGGGATTTGAGGAGGGTCTCATACCTAGGTGAGTCTTAGGTAGAAGTCATAGGAAGGGTAGTGATTAAGTGAGCAGATTATTCGGTAATTGTATGATCTGTGAATTGATACTATCGTATATTGGTTTCGTCCCTGGCTTGGTAGCCCCCAGAGTAGGATTGTTGATCTGAATTGGGTAAACATATCACTGTGTTATTTACTTTCTGCACTGTTATTTTTATTGTTATCTTGTTCATTGTGTTGGATATCAGTGTCTCAACATCTGTGTAGGACATCTGATATCTGTGCCAGAATTTCACTCATCACTGAATCCTAAGTTGTTGTAGGAAGTGATGTTAGAGATGATGCTATCTAACTGTCGTATTGACACATCCTGTTCCACAAAGGCCTGCTCTAAGACTTTCTATAGAGCCTCTCTGTGGGCTTCGGAACTGAATAAAAGTGATAGCACTGAGATCTTTGAAGGAGTTTGTAACAGTTGATCAACAATGTTTTATTAACTCCTTTGGATGAGCTTCAGCATCTCATCATTGTTTTTTGAAATGTCGGTATCACTGGATTGACCGACTGGTGGATTGGGAGCTTCTGTCTGAAGTTCCTTTTCTCTATTAGGTTCTTCAACCCCTCGGTTGAAGATTCGACCGCTTCGTGTTACTCAACTGATGTATGCAATATTCACAACAGAGGGTAATGGAATTTCTTTTCCATTCTCAATTGTTGTTGCACCGTATTTGTAAGGGATTGCCTTAGTTGATTCATACGGTAATGGTCCTGGTAGATAGATAACAACAGGAGCCTTTTGATTTTTCTGACTGTCGTAAGTAATTTCAATCAGTTCTTGGCTAAGAACCTTTGATTCGTCCAGTAGAGGGATGATGGTACAAACATCCTTGTTCTGTTGATGATCAGAGATTATGACAACATCTCTGATTTGATCAACGAAGTAGTCCGACGTCCAGTTGATTGGCTCGGGACTCGAACACGGGTGAATCTCTTTACGATCCAACTAACCTTGAAGGGCTTTCCCCACAGGGTAACATCCTTGGTTATTCTCCGAGCAGACTCTACAACGTTCATAGTTGTGTGGTGGCACCTGGCCATGCCCGCTTTGAATGCAGTACAACCTTACCAGGTTTATTTCCATAGATCGGACATCCTGACTTTGACGCCGAGTAGGGTTTCCATTAAGCACACTTATTCATTGCGTGTCTTCATCCATATAGATTGGAAGCCACCAGTGGTTTAATAAGTGTTGTAAAGTTCTCTAAACGAGAGCGCACCCTTGGTTACTCTCACAACATCCTTTATAGTTCTGAAAATCATGTGAAGTGAGAAAACCGAGTTGGACCTGCCTGGCATGTAACTCCACCAAGCTGGTATTCATCAGACAAATATCAAAGATTTGAATCATGTTGATTTGATAAGGATTTCTATCACGGTATTCCTGGATCCATCCAAGATCCATCTGACGCTGGAGGGCCTCTTGTACAAAAGAGCATCCCTGTTTATTTACCAAGCAAGTCAGACAGGAATCGTAATCATGCCATGGCAGATTATGATACTGGCTTTGCCTTGAGTGCATCGCCACCTAGTTGACATTCATTGCCAGAATATTATGGTTCTGAATGATGTTGAAATTCGTATAGGTCATGTTGACTCCACGAACTCGATGCTCTTGGATCCATCCGAGATCCAATTGTTCCTGTAGAGTTGTTTGCACCACAGGACATCCATGATTATTTTTAGAGCAAATATCACACTGGTGATAATTATGAGGTGGCACATGGCCATATCCACTCTGTCTACAATGCATCTTGACCAAGTTGGGCCTTAACAAAAGTACATCATGAATTTGATAGGTTTTGTTAGACTCTCCCTCTATCAAATTTACTGCAGCTTTCTCATGTTGAGGCAGCGGGTTTGTGAGAATATTAGGATTCGTATCCTTGAAAGATAAGACCCTGCTCCTACCAAGCTTTTGTACGTCAGATTTGAAACTGAGACAGTTCTTTATGTTATACCCTGGTCCTCCTTAATGGTAAGGACAAGTCTAATTCGTTTTGAACCAAAAAGGCATATTTTTTGGTACTGTAAGAGGAGACTTAGTTTGGACATGCCCCTTGACTAGCAACAATGGAAACAGTTCCACGTACAACATCGGTATAGGATCAAACTCTGGTGGTCGCGTAGTACGATTGTTGTTGTACTGAGGACGAGCCTGCTGAAGAGGCTGTTGTGTCCTTTGCTGAAGTTGCTGTTGATTCGGTTGGCTCTGCGCAACCTGAGGTTGATACGTAGGAACAAGCGCGGGGTTGATAGCAGGAGTTATGGATGCTACTGGTTGATATCATCGCCTTTGCTTTCCGAGAGAGATATTCCCGATATCCTACTCTTTTTTCTTAGGGGGAGCACTACCGTATCATTTTGTACTACTTGATGATCCAGCGTCTTTAACCAAACGTCCTTCTCGGACGGCTTCCTCAAGACGAACCCCCATGCCCACCATTTCAGTGAAGTCGATGGGCGCACTGGCAACCATTCTGTCGTAGTAAAATGAGCCCAAGGTTTTTAAGAAGATCTTTGTCATCTCTTTTTCCTCAATAGGTGGACAAATCTGGGCAGCAATTTCACGCCATCTCTGAGCGTACTCCTTAAAGGTTTCCTTGTCCTTTTGTGACATCGATCTGAGTTGATCTCTGTCTGGTGCCATGTACAAATTGTATTTATATTGTTGAATGAAAGTAGCGCCAAGATCTTTGAACGTGCTGATCGTAGCGCGGTTTAAACCCATGTACCATTTTAATGTGGCACCGGTTAAACTATCCTGAAAGTAATGAATTAATAGCTCCTGGTTCTTTTTCTGAGCTGACATTCGCCGAGCGTACATCACTAAATGGCTCCGAGGGCAAGAGTTACCCTTGTACTTTTCAAAGTCGGGCACTTGGAACTTGTGTGGAACTTTCACATTGGGGACCAAGCAGAGGTCCGCGACGTCCTTTCCAAATAGATCCTGACCGCGAAGGGCCTGCAGTTCTTTCTGCATCTCCAGGAATTGTTCCTGGAACTCATTCATTCTGTCGAACATGCTGTCATTCCCACCAGAAGGTATCTGTGGAATCTGTCCTTCCGGGACAGTGTGTACCACGGGTGGTAGTATAGTCATTATGGCCGAGACCCTCGGTGCCTCCCGAAGTTTGTAACCTTCATGAGTTGCTGCCATGCCCCTGGAATCTTCGCTTTCCCGGAGTTTGTAACCTTCAGGCCCAGCGGTTCCTGCTGAAGTTTCCTGATCCTCAGTGATCGGCGGAACATATCCTTTAAGGATATAGTTAAATGGCATGCCCCATGGACGATCTTTTGGCATTTTGTACCTAGGATCATACTTCTCCACTATGGGCATTGATGTGATCTCTGAGATCACAGTCCTTTGTTGTTGCATATGAGCTTCTACTAGAGCTTGCATGTCGTTATGAAGCTTTCTCAGATCCTCTTTCAGAGTGTCGATCTCTTCTCTCAACTCTCTGTTCTCTTCCTCGAGATCATCCATCTTTTTCTGACGATTGACCTGAGTATTGTACGAATGAGACAGTTAGACTCTAGAATCAAGACGCAAACGTGAGATTCGTAGGTAAGAAGAATGCGTTTATGAGAATGATGAATGCAATGATTATTAATTATTTTTGTTTATTCAAAGTAAACTTCGACAATTAGATTACAAATACCAAATAGTGGGGAAACCCCATTTTATTGAATTCAAAGGATTGCAGAAATGGAAATAAAGTAAATTACAAAGTGCTGGAAAAGGAAATCTAAACTAATGGATCTGGAGTCCTCTCTGAAGAAAGCTCAAGTGCTGGTTTGGGTGCTTTCCTTTTCTTTTACCGGGGCTCTTGGACCGTTGTCGGGTTGTCATTCCTTTGCCAAGTGAAAGGAGCGAGCAAATTCCTTTGGTTATCTTGGTTTTCTATAGCGTGCTGCTCTAAAATCTCAATCAGAGCATCTTTTTCTCTTAACAGTTGCTGTATTTTCTTGCACTCCACATTGAGAATACGATACTTGTTCCTCCAAGACCTCTTCTCCTGTTGAACTTTGTTGAGAGTAACCTAAAGTTTTTCCGTCTCAGACATGAAATAAAGGGCAGAGTCCCTTAATGGAAGAACCTCCTGACGAGAGTAAGGCATCCTCAGCTTGAGAGCTCTAGTTTGTACGCAATGGAGATAAGGCTCCATCGAGACACAATCTGGTTTTCCTAGAGACTCTCATCCTTTCATATGAACGTGTTTTCAAGCGTGCACTATTTTCGTCTTTAGTGCCCTGTAATTTTTGCCTTCCTTGAAGAAAAGACCTTCCAGATGAGCATTTCGCGGGACATGCCTCATCGGGTATCCAAATTGACGACGAACTAACACTGGATGATAGTTGATTCTCCCCTTAGTTCCTATAAGGGGTACATTTGGGAAATTTCCACAACGGTCAATAATCATGATCCCGTCATAGATTCGATTGTACCAATCGATGTCAGAGTTGGTAAGAGACATGATTCTCTATGATCAACGTAAAGTATTATTTTGATCCCAAAATGCAGCAGACTTGGGCAAATGGGAAGTGAACCATTCGTATAGCAGGGCTACACAACATGTGATCATTCCTCCATTATACAAATTCCTTAAGTGTACCGAATGATACACATCTGCGAGTAAGGTCGGTACGGGGTTTCCGATCAGGAAAATCTTAATGGCGTTGATATCTACAAAGTTATCGATGTTGGGAAACAAAAATAACCCGTAGGTGAGCTAAACAAAGATGCTCTCGAAAGCAGCCACGTTCCCTATACTAGAAAAGTACAGGGCTTTCTTTGTCAAGAATTGGGCTGGCAAACCCTGGATTCCACCCTTAGTGGTCATGTGAGTCCTGACTTCTGACTCGTCCAAATAAATTTCCCTTGCAATGGTCTGATCCTTTGGAATTTCTTCCAGTCCAGAAAAGGGAGCTTGATCAGTAATATGTAAATCAGTCAGGTGAGAATACTCCTCCAACGTTGGTGCAAGCTGATAATCCGGAAATGTGAAATAGTGATATACTAGATCGTAGAACTGGATTAGTGTGGACAAGATTCCTTCAATTACGTGGACCCTTAACAAGGACAGTAGTCCTCCATACTTGGTTCTGAAAGCCTCGTGGTTGGTGATCATTCTCGCCAAACCTCTCAAATCCTCTAACTTTGGAACCTTGAAGGTGTACTTATGAGTTTTCCTTCTACCGAAATCCATTAGCGCAATCTCCTTTCTCTGACATTTGCAATCATTGTCTTAGTTTAATTTGAAAAAGAGAGACTAGAAGAGAAGATTTTTCTTTGTTTTGATGTTTTTTAAATGAATGCATGAATGCAGCAAACAAAAACATAGAAAAACACGGAGTCAAAGGGTCGGTGTCATGAAGTCAAAGCTCTACCCCCCCCCAAAGGTTTTTACTGGTGATTTTTTGTACCTGTCCGCAAAATCATTGACCCCTTTGGGATAACAACAGCAAGCGGATCGCCAGCGAGCTGATGTATCCTAGAGTGATCTCAAATGAGGGTAGTATTGCGTGACAAATATTTCCGATAGCTTTCGCACTACAAAATGGCTTAATTCTACTAAAAACCTCAGCTTCTTAGATAACCCAGTCAACCACACTACTTTCAACAACCGGAGTCGTATAGGCAATGTATCTGCAAAGGGAGTCTCCACTAAGTTTAATGGTCGATCGGGGGCTCTTAACTGGAATTCACTCCCAGTAAGATTACCCGCATTGCCATCACCTATCTTAGGTGTATACACAATCTTTCCACATGCGGCTTCACACACATTCCCATTAGCAGAAAAATAAACACAGATATCAATTAGGAAAAGCAGTATATATATTTTTCTTAATCGTCCTAGACCTCTAGTCTTATGATCCTATATAGACAATGACTCCCCAGCAGAGCTGTTATTTCTGTAATGCGAGTTTAGGGTTTCATCCTTTGGGAAAGCAAGCAAGAATATCTCCCACTATGGTCGCCTTTCTGATGTGGAATTTTTTTAAGGTTTCTACCTAAGAGATGGGAAAAGAAATAACACTTTCATATCTATCCCCAGCAGAGTCGCCATTTTTCTGTAGCTCGAGCTTTTGTGTGGTTGTGAAGCACTATCGATTTGGGTTACTACAGTTCGATTCATTTTTTATCCTATTGAAGCTGATGAAGGAAGGGAAATAGATGTCTCTAATTAACCCTGCTTGCATACTGAGTTTGAACAAATGACTGTTGGTTTACAGATGCTATAAAGATTGTGGGTCTCTCTTAGGTTATTTTGTTAAAAAAAACAGTGTCTGGGCTATTGGTAGGATGTTAGGACGGATGCTTTTTGATTGATGTATGAAGGTACGGGATTTTGAGTTTTTGATTAGTATGCTCGCTAAGATTTTTTCAATCTTATGCCTACGTATTCCCGTTTAACGAAACAGGGAAATCAGAGCGATCGTAGTTCCTCCTATTCTATGGGAGGAAAAAGGTTGTTTTGGTGTCTTGTTCAAAGCCCAAGACGTGAAGCTATATGTGTTTTGTATCTTGTTCAAAGCCTAAAATGTGAAACTGAAGGGTCTATTTGTATCTTGTTGGAAGCCCAAGATATGAAGCTAAAGGGGTTTGACTTTAGAGAGAATTTGTCATCTCTAAAGGGGGTCTGTTTGTTACAACTGTTGGGTGACTGATCATAAAGGAGAATTACTTTAACTGGGATATGTGAACCCAGCAATGCCATAATTTCCTTTATAGGGGATTTTTAACCTGAAGGAGAAAACTTTAACTCAGTTTAGAGCAATGCTATCTTTCCTTAGGAATTTCTCATGCTAAAAGAGGGACAGTGGCGTGGATGTAAATAATCCAGAGGTTTGCCGCTTACAGCAATTTAGATGAAGGAAAAGGAGTTGTTGATTTTTTTATACTGGGACCGAGGCACAAATTTTGATGCTAACAGGTTGATTGACTCACCCGGGGTTTTCTTATACAAAGCCTAAGAGGAGGCTATTGACCCAACAAGAGGGTGCTTTTAGGTGTCACGTACGAAGCCCGAGAGAGAGGGTAAAAAGGTTTAACTCAACAAGAGAGTGCTAACCAGTGACTGACTCAACAAGAGAGTGCTTTTATATGTGTCTTGTATGAAGCCCAAGACGAAGGCTAAAAGGGTTTGACTCAACAAGAGAGTCTTTTATACTCAATAAGAGAGTGGTTTTGTAACTCGTACGAAGCCCGAGATAGAGGCTAAGAGGGAAGTGACTCAACAAGAGAGTCTTTTATACTCAACAAAAGGAGTGATTTGGTATCTCGTACGAAGCCCGAGGTGGAGGCTAAAAGGGATTGACTCAACAAGAGAGTCTTTTATGGTTAGCTCCGCCGGGGAGAATCATTTGTACAAAGCCCAAGAGGAGGCTATTGTGCTGGTGACTGTTTTAGTTAATGATATTTCCTATTTTTTAAGGAAATGGAAAATCCAAAGGGTATTGAGACTGTCCAAGTCTACTGATGTTTGGGAGAAATCGATTCTCGGATAGTAAATGATCTTTGTATGATGCCCAAGAGAAGGCGGGTACGTTAAGGGATGAAGGTCAACCCATTAACTGGTCTGACACTTGACTCAGAAAGACAGCTCTAGCAAATTGATGACTAGGTTTTGTTCCTATACCTGTAGAGGTCTCTGGGTCCTTGTACTAAGCCCAAGAGAAGGCATGAAAGATTTTAAGAAGCCGAAGGGTCCTTGTACAACGCCCAAGAGGAGGCGGGGATGCTTTTAAGAAGCTTGTGGGTCCCCAAACCCCGAGAAGTTCAAGACATGCCATTCACCGAGAATAGATCAAGCCAGGAAAATCCGAGAATTTGGAAGAAACTCAAGAGATGCCATTCACGGAGAAAAGATCATCTCTGGGGAGTAGAGTCTCTTTGAAGATTTCTAAGGGTGACAGTCTGAGAAAGGGTTCACTGAGAATGCTGCCTTTCACGTCTCCATATTGTTTAACCCCAAGAGGAGGGAAGCCTGTGTCTGGTAATCCTATGGGGATCTAGTTTTATTTGTATTTAAGAGTGGCCAACATGGCTTTACCTAGTGCTAGACGTAGTTGCCGGGGAAAACTCTAAATAACTATACTAGTATTACACCGTGGATATTTGATGAGTATATAAAAGTTTGTGAAAGAAGACATACAGTGAGCAGCCCCACAATACAGTTATATATATGAAAGCGGATAAAGAAAGTGGGTAAACACTTACTCGGTTGTAAAGAAAGCGGATAAAGAAAGCTTTGATAACAATATTATATTCAAAATCAAAGGAGAAAGTGCTTTGAAAAGATTGTTGGGGCTTACAACTCAAGGAGAGGCCCAAGGATTTATATGTGATTGCACTGTTGTTTTGTACAGGGACTTATACAAGTGACAGAGGCCCATAAAGGTTTTCTGTACAAAGGGATGGGTCTTACACTCTCTCAAGAGGCCCAAAGGTGTTTAAAGAAAAAGAATGGGGCTTATAACACGAGGGTAGACCCAGATGATTTGGTTTTTTTGAATTGGTGACTGCGCCGAGATTTCTTTAACGTACTGGGTCTTATACAATGCATTGAGGCCCAAAAAAGTTTTGGTTAAAAGGGGGTTGATTCTTACACTTTAATAGAGGCCCAAAGGTTTATTTTTGTACAAGTGGTGGGGCTTACAGCTCAAGGAGAGGCCTAAGCTGGTTTTTGTTTGAGAACGACGATCGCGTCGTTGTTTTAAAAATGTACAGAGGGACTTATACAATAAGTGAGACCCAAAAAGGTTTATGTACAAAAAGGGTTGGGACTTACACACCATTAGAGGTCCAAAGATTAAAGATGGGTCTTATAACTCAAGGAGAAGCCCAAAGATTTTTGTGAAAAAGGCGACGATCGTGTCGAACCTTTTGACGGTATCGGGACTTATACAATACACTGAGGCCCAAAAAAGTTTGTATTTACAAAGGGTTGGGTCTTACACTCTACTAAGAGGCCCAAAGGTGTTTGAAAAAGATTTGATGAGGGTTGAATTGATCAAAACCCTAATTTGTTTTCAAAATAAATTTTAATTGATTAAAAATTCAATTAAAATGATCAAAATTGTTAAACATGTGGAAAAAAAATTGTGATCTTGGATTAATGTTTCAAAAATTATGTTTCTATTCACAAAATGATTGGAAATCACTAAAATTTGAAAAATCAAGAGGGAGAAAATATTTTAAATGTCAAAAAACAATTAAAATATTAATTCTTTACAAAAATATCAAGTATATGCAATAAATAATATTTTTGGGATTTTTTTGGGAAAATAAAATATTTTAACATTTTTGTGAATTATTAAAAAAAGAACCAACTCAAAATCATTAAAACTCAGAGAGAAATTAATTTTGGAATCAATTAAATAAAATCACAAAATTCAAATATTCAAATATTTGAAAAAGGGCGCCAAGAACAATGGCAAGAACACGCGCCACCCTCTGTTTCTGCAGATTTGCGTTTTCTATCCAATCTCACTGAATACTTGATTATATCATGCAATCTACATATCAATTTGCTCGTTTTCACCTCACGATCATGTCTATGGTCTTTAATTTCATTTATTTTAAGCATGGAATAAGAAATCAAAGAGAAACCTCAAGAACCCTAAAATTTGCATGAAGGCTCAGAATTTTCATACACGATTCAAACAAAGCAATTGATTGAGGGAAAACACTCTATGCATGATTATGAACACATGGCCAAATTATTGTGCGGCAAAAAATGCATGGATCATAGAATTATAAGAGCTCATGCTTACCACTTGCAGTTGGTGATCGTGTTTTGTGTTAGAGGTGTTACAGCTTGGTTCCAAGGATATGGACAGCTTCGCTAGGTGCTATGGAGTGTGTCTGGATGCTTGGAGTGGATTGAAATGATCTGGAACTTGAGATGGTACCCCAACTGCAAATCTGTCAAGAACTTGAGCAATTGGCTAGTGATTTTGTGATTTTGGTGTTCCAGATGTTGTGTGAGTGTTTGGATCACTTCTATATGATGTTTATGAGGTGTGTGTTTGATTGGTTTGGTTGGAATAGCTCTCAAACTCAAAACCCGATAGTGACTTGCTTTGGAAGGCAATTTTGGAGTGAAAAAGGAGATTTTGAGGAAAGCATCTGTTTGATGGCTTTGGTGTACTCAAACTGATCACAAATGAGCTCTATTTATAGTAGAGCAAGTTTGTTTTGCAAGGAATAGTGAGTGGCAACTGCTGCATAGGTTTGGCCAATGTTGATCAATGAGAATCCAAGTCTCCTCTAGCCATTGACTAGAGGTTAGGGCATAGCTGCTGGTTCCCTTGGTCTTGGATAAGTCTTGACGGAATTCAGTTGGAAATGACTCAGTCCATGCCACCTTGGTGCATCCATTAAATGCTCCAAACCAAAATTGGAGTCTTGTCCCTCTTTTAGGTATTTCTAGGTTTAACATGCTACTTTTGGTTCCAAGGACTTGGGAGGCTGATGGATCAGTGTTTGTCCCTCCTTGGTCTAACCTTGAGGTGTTTAGATGGATAGATTTGCTTGCACTTTGCAAAATTTTAGCAAATCGAGGAAAATGCCCAAATTTGCCTTGTTATGACAGTTGCAGCAAGGCATATTGCCACTGTCATAACTTCTTGCTCAGATTGAGTTTGGTGAAGTTCTTGGTCATTTAGGAAAGCCCTCATATGATACAACATATGTGTGATCATAGTTGGTCTTGACACTTTTTGGATCCAAGTGAAAAATGCCCCTACATTTTGGAAAAAGTGAAACAGATTCTGACTTAGTGAACATTTCACTAAGTGTTGGAAAAAACTGACAATTTCAGTTTTCTTGATTTTGATCATTCCATAACTTAAAATCCATGAGGAATTGGAATGAGTTATAGTTGAAGCTTTTGTAGAGGCCCATGAGAGCTACAAATCCAACTATGAATGGGGAAAAATGGCCTTGTGGTTTAGGAGTTATGATCCTCCAAAGTTGGTACCCTAGCCACTTTGTTCCATAACTTAGAAAATTTCTAAGTTTTTTAATGGTTACCCCTTTTACAAGTTATCCCACTTTTCTTGATTTTTCTTGATGAATGATGATTCCAACCACACATTAACATCATTTTAGGGTTAAGGAACCATAATTGTGAGAAATCTCAAAAAGTCAAATTTTGACTTTTGTGCACAGTTGACATTTTATCAAATGAATTCCAAACTGTGCGATCCTCTATGAAATCAAGTCCTTGACCTAAATCAAACTTGATGGATTGATTTCATAGGTGTTATAGGGTGTATTGAATCATGTCCTAGGGTTTGGGAGCATGTCCTGGTCAAAAGTCAAAGGCACAGTTGACTTTTCTCACGAAACCCTAATTGTGGTTTTAATGAATTTGAAACTTGTTGGTCAAGCTTCTTGGATTAATCCATTGTTGCAAATGGATCAATGTGGTTTATTAGAGACCCTCAAATCATGTCTTGAGGTCTTGGCTCATGTTTTGTCCCAAAAGTCAACTTAGGGGTGAATTAGGTCAAGAAACCCTAATTCCTGATTTTTGATAAATGCATCCCCTGAGGCTAAATTGACTGGATGATTAGGGCTATGATGTCCCTTGGAGCATCTTAGGTTTTTCTTTGAAGCATTGGCTCATGCCCAGAGGAAAATTTCCATCTGGAGGCCTTGGTCGACAAAAAACCTAGTTTGGTGACACTGGCGATCTTGAGGCTTGATCCACTTGGAATGTTGCAACCTTGTGCTTGATCCTTGATGTGGGAGTCCTCTTGATCCATTGTGGATGTTTGAGAGGTTTAGACAAGTTGAAGATCATTTCATTCCTTGATTGATCCTTTGTCTAAGAGCTCTGAGAGGGCTTGAAACCCTAAGTTTGATTGTAGTGGATGCTCACCCATCTTTGGGGAGACTGATGAGGTATGATGGTCCATCCATATTGTGATGATGATTTGCACAATGATGGGAATCTTAGTGGTCAAAATTTGGGGTATGACATGTACACCTAAGGAATTTGTACAGCGGAGGAATGATCACATGTTGTGTACCCCTGCTATACAAATGGTTCATTTCCCATTTACCCAAGTCTGCTGCATTTTGGGATCCTAAGAATACTTTACGTTGGTCGCAGAGAATCATGTCTTTTACCAACTCTGACATAGACTGGTACAATCTAATCTATGAAGGAATCAGAATCATTGACCGTTGTGGAAACTTCCCTAATGTACCCCTCATAGGAACTAAAGGAGGAATCAACTATCATCCAATTTTAGTTCATCGTCAATTTGGATACCCGATGAGGCATGTCCCGCGTAATGCTCATCTGGAAGGTCTTTTCTTCAAGGAAGGAGAAAATGACAGAGCACTAAAGACAGAAATAGTGCATGTTTGGAAACATGTTCACAGGAAAGGAAGAGAGTCTCTAGGAAAAACGGACTGTGACTCAGTGGAACCTTATCTCCACTGGGTATAAACTAGAGCTCTCAAACTGAGGATGCCTTACCCTCGTCAGGAAGTTCTTCCGTTAAGGGACCCTGTCCTTTATTTTATGTCTGATACAGAAAAACTTCAGGTTACTCTCAACAGAGTTCAAAAGGAGAAGAAGTCTTGGAAGAACAAGTATCGTATTCTCAATGTGGAGTGTAAGAAAATACAACAATTATTAAAAGAAAAACACGCTCTGATCGAGATTTTAGAACCACATGCTAACCAAGATGACCAAAGGAATTTTCTCGCTCCTTTCACTTGGCAAAGGAATGACAACCCGATAACGGCTCGAGAGCCCTAGTCAAAGAAAAGGAAAATACCAGAACCAGCACCTGAGCTCTCCTCAGAGAGGACTCATGATCCATTAGCTTAGACATTTCCTTTTTCAGCACTTTGTAAATCACAGTATTTCCATTTTCGCAATCTTTGAATTCAATAAAACGGGGTTTCCCCATTGTATGATATTTGCAATCCAATTGTTGAAGTTTATTTTGATTAAACAAAAAATTTTAATTAATATAATCAATGCATATCATTCACCATTCTCACGTAACGCATTCTTATTACCTACGAATCTCATGTTTGTGTCTCGATTCTAGAGTCAAACTGTCTCATCCGTATAATACTCGGGCCAGTCAACAAAAGAAAATGGATAATATCGAGGAAGAGAACAGAGAGTTGAGAGAAGAACTCGACGCTCTAAAAGAAGACTTGAGAAAGCTTCACAACGATATGCAAGCTCTGGCAGCAGCCCAGATACAACAGCAAAGGACCTTGATCTCAGAGATCACATCTACGCCCATAGTGGATAAGTATGATCCTCGATATACCATGCCTAAAGATCGTCCCTGGGGCATGCCACTCAACTATATCCCGGAAGGATATATTCCGCCGATCACGGAAGATCCGAAAACTGCAGCAGGACCCGCTGGGCCTGATGGTTACAAACTTCAGGAAAGCGAAGATGCCAGGGGCATGACAGCAACTCCTGAAGGTTACAAACTTCGGGAGAGGTAAGTACCAAGAGTCACTGCCGTAATGACTATACCACAACCCGTGGTACACACTGTCCCGGAAGGGCAGAATCCACAGATACCATCTGGTGGAAACGAAAGTATGGACAAGGGAATGAGGGAATTCCAGGAACAGTTCCTGGAGATGCAGAAAGAACTGCAAGCCATTCACGGTCAGGATCTATTTGGAAAATACGCCACATACCTTTGTTTGGTCCCCAATGTGAAAGTTCAGCACAAATTCAAGGTGCCTGAATTTGAAAAGTACAAGGGTAACTCTTGCCCTCAAAGCCATCTGGTGATGTATGATCGGAGGATGTCAACTCAGACAGAGAACCAACAACTACTAATCCATTATTTCCAAGATAGTTTAACTGGTGCCGCACTCAAATGGTACATGGGTTTGAACCGCACTAAGATCGTCACTTTCAGAGATCTTGGCACTGCCTTCATTCAACAATATAAGTATAACCTGGACATGGCACTAGACAAAGATCAACTCAGAGCCATGTCGCAGAAGGATAAGGAAACTTTCAAGGAGTATGCTCAGAGATGGAGTGAAATTGCCGCCCAGATTTGTCCACCTCTTGAGGAAAAAGAGATGACAAAGATCTTCTTGAAAACCTTGAGCTCATTTTATTACGATAGAATGGTCGCCAGTGCGCCCAGCGACTTCACCGAGATGGTGGGCATGGGAGTTCGTCTCGAGGAAGCAGTCTAGAAGGACGTCTGGTCAAAGATGCCGAACCATCAAGCAGTACCAAAAAATATGGTAGTGCTCTCCCTAAGAAAAAAGAGCAAGATATCGATAGTATCTCTCTCGAAAAGCAAAGGCGATGATACCAACCAGTAGCAGCTGTAACTCCTGCTATCAACCCTGAGCCTGTTCCTACGTATCAATCTCAGGTTGCTCAAAGTCAACCAAATCAACAACAATATTAGCAAAGGACACAACAGCCTCTTCAGCAGGCTCATCCTCAGTACAACAATAACCGTACAACGCGACCACCGGGGTTTGACCCTATACCCATGTTGTACGCAGAACTATTTCCACTACTACTGGCCAAGGGGCACGTCTAAACCAGGTCGCCTCTTACAATACCGGAGAATCTGCTTTTTTGGTTCAAAGTGGATCAGACTTGCCCTTACCACCAAGGAGGACTAGGGCATAACATAGAAAACTGTCTCAGCTTCAAATCCGATGTACAGAAGCTTGTTAGGAGCGGGGTCTTATCCTTCAAGGATACAAATCCAAATGTTCAGACAAACCCGCTGCCTCAACATGAGAAAGCTGCAGTAAATTTGATAGAGGGAGAGTCTAACCACAACTATCAAATTCATGATGTACTCTTATTGAGGGCCAACCTGGTCAAAATGCATCGTAGACAGAGCGGATATGGGCATGTACCATCTCATAACTATCATCTGTGTGATATCTTCTCTAATAATAATCAAGGATGTTCTGTGGTGCAATCAGCTCTACAGGAACAGATGGATCTTGGATGGATCCAAGATCACCGAATTTGTGGGGTCAACATGACTTATATAAATTCCAATGTCATTCAAAACCACAACATCCGTGCAATGAATGTCAACTTGGTGGCAATGCACTCAAGGCAAAGCCAACGTCATAATCTTCCTCGGCACGACTACGATTCATGTCTGATTTGCTCGGTAAACAATCAGGGATGCTCTTTTGTACAAGAGGCCCTCCAGCGTCAGATGGATCTTGGATGGATTCAGGATTACCAAGATAGAAGTTATTATCAAGTGAATATGATTCAAATATTTGATATTCGTTTGATGAATACCAGCTTGGTGGAGTTACATGCTAAGCAGGTCCAGCTCAGTTTTCTGACTTCGCATAACTATCAGAACTGTAAGGGATGTCGTGAGAGCGACCAAGGATGCGCTCTCGTTCAAAGAACTTTGCAACACTTGTTAAATCATTGGTGGATTCCGATCTATTTAGACGAAGACACACAACAAGTCAGTATAATTAATGGGAACCCTACTGGGCATCAAAATCAGGATGTTCGATCAATGGAAACAAACCTAGTGATGTTACACTACATACAAAGCGGGCGTGGCCAGGTGCCACCACACAACTATGAATGCTGTAGAGTTTGCTCTGAAGATTATCAAGGATGTTACCTCGTGCGAGCAGCCCTTTAGAGTCAGTTGGACCACAAGGAGATTCGACTGTTTCCTAGTTCTGGGTCAATCAACTTGCTGCCAGACTATTTCGCTGATCAAATCAAAGATGTTGTCGTAATCTTTGATCATAAAAGGACCAAAGATGTTTGTACCATCATCCCTTTACTTGACGAATCAAAAGTTCCCAACCAGGAACTGATTGAAATTACTTACGATGGTCAGAAAAATCAGAAGGCTCATGTGGTTATCTATCTACCGGGACCATTACCGTATGAATCAACTAAGGTTATCCCTTACAAATACAGTGCAACAAAAATTGAGAATGGAAAGGAAATTCCATTACCCTCTGTCGTGAATATTGCAGACATCAGTCGAGTAACATGGAGCTGTCGGATCTTCAACCGAGGAGTTGGAGAACCCAGCAAAGAAAAGGAACCCCAAGCAGAAGTTCCTGATCAACCAGTCGGTCAATCCTGTGATCCCGACCATTCAAAGAACATCGATGAGATGCTGAAGCTCATCCAGAGGAGTGAATACAACATTGTCGATCAGCTGTTGTAAACTACTTCAAAAATCTTTGTGCTATCACTTTTACTCAGTTCCGAAGCTCACATGGAAGCTCTACAGAAAGTCTTAGAGCAAGCCTTTGTGGAACAAGATGTGTCAATAAGATAATTTGACAGCATCATCTCCAACATCACTTCCTGCAACAACATGGGATTTAGTGATGAGGAACTGCTGGAAGAGGGCCACAATCATAACATGGCACTCAATATTACAGTCAACTTCCAGGACGATGCTTTAGTCGGCGTACTGGTAGACACCAGATCAGCTCTAAATGTGATGCCAAAATCCACTCTAATGCGACTATCATTCAAAGGATCTCCGATGAGAGGCAGTGAGGTCACCGTTAAAGCATTTGACAGATCCTAGAAAATAGTTATCAGCGAAGTCGACCTTCCCATAACTATCGGTCCCCACACTTTCCAAGTCACTTTCTAGGTCATAGACATCTGAGCAACATACAGCTGTTTGTTGGGAAGACCTTAGATACACGAGGTTGGGGCAGTCACTTCGACGTTTCACCAAAAGTTGAAGTTTGTCAAGAACGACCAACTAGTCACAGTCTGCGGAGAGCAGGCCTTAATCGTGAGTAACTTATCGTCGTCCACGTGTGTAGAACCAGAAGAGGTTGTTGGAACCCAATTCCAAGCACTTTCAGTGAGCAATGAGAATCAATCAGAATGAGGAACGTTGATTTCCTCGTACAAAGATGCTCTCGAGGTGATCAAAAGTAACAATGCAAAAGGATGGGGACAGCTTGTCATTCCTACTAACAATAAGAAAAAGAAAGGTCTTGGTCTTTCTTCAACCTGTGCCTGGACAGCTACTAACGATGAAAATCTTCATCCCATTCAAAACTTCTTCCGCGGGTGGAGGTTTCCTTCACCCAATGTCTCAATAAGTACATACCATCAACGAGGGAGATTCCTCCGATACATATGAAGAGTGGAAGTCCTATCTTAACGAGGATGATCATATGTCTCAAGAAGAGGTGCCTATACCATTTTGCTTTCCGGCACAGAGTCCGAGATATATACCAAGGTCAGATGTCAAGATGATATACGGAGATTGTGATCCGGAAGGATGCCGTGCTCCACCAAACTCATTAGAGGAGGACACTCTGATGAAAGACAACATTGACCACGACTATTATGGCCCAATGGATGGCCTGCCTATCTGGCAGCCGTACCCCGGAGACTCAGGACAAAAGAGTCAGCCGAACAATGCATATCAGCTGAGCATCATTGAAAAGAATACCTGCGTCCCCACCATGTCATGGGATCAACACTCAGGGCATTATGAAAATATCCAGCACAACGATGAATTTGCAAAGCTTGCCAGGCTAGAGTTCATCAACTACGCTTTTCCCGAGGTCAGCGTCATCGAGAGGGATGACTCCTCCAGTTCCAAAGAAGTGTGGGATACCTTAGGACAACCAAGTGGCAAATTCGATTACCTGGTCAAGTACACCGCTCTTGAAAGCTCTCGTATTAGGCTCGAAGACATCCAGCCAACTAGATGGGGCACTGCTCAGTCCAACTGTTAAAGAAAGTTTGATAAACCTTCTCAAAGAATTTCCCGATGTATTCGCTTGGTCCTATCAGGATATGCCAGGGTTGGATACCAGCATCGTGGAACATCATCTACCATTAAGATCAGAATGTCCGCCAGTAAAACAAAGGCTAAGACAGACTCATCCAGACATAGCCATCAAAATCAAAGAGGAAGTACAGAAACAGATTGACGCGGGTTTCCTCGCTACATCATAATATCCTCAATGGTTAGCCAACATAGTACCAGTTCCGAAAAAGGACGGAAATATCAGAAGTGTGTAGACTACAGGGATCTGAACAAAGAAAGTCCAAAGGATGACTTTCCCTTACCACACATTGACATGCTGATAGACAGTACAACAAAGTTTAAATTCTTCTTCTTCATGGATGGATTCTTGGGCTATAATCAGATAAAAATGGCGCCGAAAGATATGGAGAAAACTTCATTCATCACCCCATGGGGCGCGTTTTGTTACAAGGTAATGCCGTTCGGTTTGAAGAACGTCGGGGTAACCTATCAAAGGGCCATGACTACTCTGTTTCATGACATGATACACAAAAAAATCGAGGTATATGTCGATGATACGGGAAGGATTGCCCCTTGGCAGATGTTGTTATCAGAATACGACATCGAATACCATGCTCAGAAAACCGTCAAGGGAAGTATTTTAGCCGATCATTTGGCTCATCAACCGATTGACGATCAGGAATCAGTCGGGTTTGACTTCCCCGACGAAGACGTCATGTACTTGAAAATGAAAGATTGCGATGAACCGCTACCCATTGAAGGGCCAGAACCAGGTTCCCAATGGGGACTAATCTTTGACGGAGCTGTCAACAATTATGGAAATGGAATTGGGGCAATCATCATAACACCTCAGGGTACCCACATTCCTTTCACTGCCAGACTGACATTCAAGTGTACAAACAACGAGGCCGAATACGAAGCTTGTATCATGGGTCTCGAAGAAGCGATTGACTTAAGGATTAAGAACTTGGATCTATATGGCAACTCAGCCATGGTTATCAATCAGATCAAAGGAGATTAGAACACATACCAATTAGGACTGATTCCTTACAAAGATTACGCGAGAAAACTGTTACCATTCTTCAACAGAATTGAGTTTCATCACATCCCTCGTGAAGAGAATCACATGGATGATGCATTAGCCACTCTCTTCCATGATTAGTGTAGGTCTATGGAATGGCATACCTAAGATTGACATAATGCGCCTTGAATGGCCCGCTTACATCTTCACGATTGAAGCAGTCATAGATGACAAACCTTGGTATCATGATATCAAATGCTTCCTTCAGAAATGAGAGTACTCACCTGGGGCATCAAGAAAAGACAGAAAGATCCTCAAAAGATTGGCAGGAAGTTTCTTCCTGAGCGATGATACACTATATAAGATAAATTTTGACATTGTCTTGCTCTGATGTGTAGACATACTAGAAGCAAACATGCTGATAAAAGAAATTCATGAAGGATCCTTTGGCACTCATGCCAACGGACACACAATGGCGAGAAAAATTCTGAGAGTAGGGTACTACTGGTTGACAATGGAATCTAATTGCTATAAGTACATGAGGAGATGTCACAAGTGTCAGATATACTCAGATAAAATCCATGTACCGCCAACGCATCTCAAAGTTCTTTCTTCCCCCATGGCCTTTTTCCATATGGAGAATCGACATGTGGCATGATTGAACCCAAAGCTTCGAACGGACATCGGTTCATCCTGGCAGCCATTGACTATTTCACCAAGTGGGTCGAAGCAGCGTCATACGCCAATGTAACACGACAAGTGGTGGTCCGATTTATCAAAAACAATATCATCTGCCGTTATAGTGTTCCGAGCCAGATCATTACTAACAATGGATCCAACTTGAACAATAGAATGATGAAAGAGTTGTGTGCTGAGTTCAAGATCGAACACCATAACTCATCTCCCTACCGACCCAAGATGAACGGAGCGGTAGAAGCGGTTAACAAGAACATTAAGAAGATTGTTTAAAAGATGGTTGTAACCTATAAAGACTGGCACGAGATGTCATCTTTTGCTCTTCACGGTTATCGAACATCTGTTCGCACTTCAACAGGGGCAATCCATTTCTCTCTAGTATATGGCATGGAAGCAGTGCTCCCCATAGAAGTAGAGATCCCATTAATCCAGGTATTGATGGAAGCTAAGCTAACAGAAGCTGAATGGTGTCAAAGTAGGCACGATGAACTGAATCTGATCGAAGAAAAGCGAATAAAGGCTCTATGTCGTGGTCAGTTGTATCAGCAAAGAATGAAGAAGGCGTTTGACAAAAAGGTCCGACCCCGTGTCTTCAGAAAAGGAGACCTTGTGCTCAAAAAGATACAATCATTTCTCACTGATTCCTGGGGCAAATGGACTCCGAATTATGACGGCCCCTATGTGGTCAAGAAAGCTTTCTTAGGCGGCGCCTTGAAACTCGCAACCATGGATGGAGAGGAATTTGCCTTTCTGTAGCGAGCAATTTTTGGACGCGGTTCTTATGCGCTGGTCGCTCTCTACAGTTGAGTTTACTACAGGTCAATTCATTTTTTATCCTATTAAAGCTGATGAAGGAGGGGAAATAGATGTCTCCAATTAACCCTGCTTTGTATACTGAGTTTAAACAACGGTCTGTTAGGTTACGGATGCTATCAATGTGGGGGGCCTTTGTACTGGTTATTTGTATTTTCGCCAATACTGTTTTCTTTCTTTCTAGGACTTTATAGCGGGGGACAAGGATTAGGATGTTAGGACTGATGCTTTTGATAGATACATGAGAGTATGGGATTTTGGGTTTTTGTTTAGTGTGCTCGCTAAGATCTTTTCTTTCGATCTTATGCCTACGTATTCCCGTTTACCGAAACAGGGAAATCAAAGCGTTCGTAGTTCCTCCTATTCCATGGGAGGAAATTGGTGTTTTTGGTGTCTTGTTCAAAGCCCAAGACGTGAAGTGAAAGGTGGTTTGTATCTTGTTTAAAGCCCAAGATGTGAAGCTGAAGGGTCTATTTGTATCTTGTTCAAAGTCCAAGATATGATGCTGAAGGTTTTGACTCTAGAGAGAATTTGTCATCTCTAAAGAGGGGTTTGTACGTCACAACTGTTTACAAAGGAGAATTACTTTAACCGGGATACGCGGATCCTAGCAATGCCATAATTTCCTTTAAAGGGGATTTTAACCTGGAGGAGAAGACTTTAACTCAGTGTAGAGCAATGCCATCTTTCCTTAGGAATTTCTCATGCTAAAAGAGGGACAGTGGCATGGATGTAGATGATCCAGAGGCTTACCGCTTACAGCGATTAGATGAAGGGAGTTGCTTGATGTTTGTGTACTGTGAACGAGGCACAGCTTTGATGCTAAAAGGTTAATTGGATTAACTAGTGGTTTTCTTATACAAAGCCTAAGAGGAGGCTAATATGTGTCTCGTACAAAGCCCGAGAGAGAGGCTAAAAGGTTTTGACTCGACGATGAAGTCTTTTGGGTATCTCGTATGAAGCCCGAGATGGAGGTTAATATTTGTTTGGCTCAATAAGAACATTTTTGTATCTCGTATAAAGCCCGAGATGGAGGCGAAAAGGTGATTGACTCAACAAGGGAGTCTCTTATGTGTCTCGTACAAAGCCTGAGAGAGAGGCTAAACATTGTTTAAGTTAAGTGACAAGTCCAATATACTGATTTTGAGAGAAAATCAGTTCTTATATGAGTAACACTGTACTCAAGGATTTGATTCAAGGATCCGGGTTGTTCCTGCTCTTCAAGGAAGCGGGAAATCCGAAGGGTATTGAGACTGTCCGAGTCTGCAGGTTTTCTTCCTATTTTTGAAGGGGTCACTTGAGAATGGCTTTGAGACTCAAGGAGATTAGACTGTCCAAGTCTGGAGTTTTATCTTTTGTACTATGCTTTGAGAAACAGTAGTAGATTCTTTGAAAGGACTGTTCTATGAAGATGACTAAGTTCTGTTCCTATACCTCTAGGAGGTCATCGGGACAATTTGTACGAAGCCCAAGAGGAGGCTGGAAACTTTTAAGAAGCCGATCGGTCCTTGTACGAAGCCCAAGAGAAGGCTATCATTCCCGGAGGAAGAGATCATTATACGAAGCCTAAGAGGAGGCGGTGAAGACTTCTAAGAAGCCGACGGGTCCTTGTACTAAGCCCAAGAGGAGGCTAGGTTGCTTTTAGGAAGCCTGAGGGTCCTTGTACGATGCCCAAGAGGAGGCCGATGCTTTTAAGAAGCCGATGGGTCCCCAAACCCCGAGAAATCCAAGGCAAGCTATTCACAAGGAATAGATCAAGTCAGGAAAGTTCGAGAATTTGGAAGAAACTCAAGAGATGCCATTCACGGAGAAAAGATCATCTCTGGGGAGTAGAGTTTCTTGACAAGTGCTTTTAAGAAGCCTGTGGGTCCCTAAACCCCGAGAAGTTCAAGACATGCCATTCACCGAGAATAGATCAAGCCAGGAAAGTTCGAGAATTTGGAAGAAATTCAAGAGATGCCATTCACGAAGAAAAGATCATCTCTGGGGAATAGAGTTTCTTTGACAACTTCTATGAGTGACAGTCTATGAAAGGGGTTCACTGAGAATGCTGCCTTTCATGTCTCCATATTGTTTAACCCTAAGAGGAGGGAAGACTGTGTCTGGTAATCCTATGAGGATCTAGTTTAGACTATTTCTAAGAGTGATCAATGGGCTTTATGCTAGACGTAGTTACCGGGGAAACTCTAAATATCTATACTATTATTACACAGTTGATATGAGTTTCTGAAAGAAGACTTACAGTGAAACAACCCCACAATACAGTTATATGTATATGAAAGCGGTAAATGAAAGCAATAACCACTTACTCGGTTGTAGAGCTTTCATGCTGTTTGGTTAGTTGTTCAACAAAGAAAGAATGAAAACAACAGTATATTCAAAATCAAAGGAGAAAGTGCTTTGAAAAAGAAAGATTTGGGGCTTACAGCTCAAGGAGAGGCCAAGGATTTTATCAGTGAGCGCACTGTTTGAATTTGTACAGAGGGACTTATACAAGTGACTGAGTCCCAAAAAAGGTTTTCTGTACAAAGGGGTGGGTCTTACACTCTAATAGAGGCCCAAAGAGTTTTGAATGGATCTTATAGCTCAAGGAGAGGCCCAAGGTTATTTTTCAAAAGGCGACGATCGCGCCGTTTGTTTTTTGACGGTATCGGGACTTATACAATACACTGAGGCCCAAAAATGATTTGGTCAAAAAAGGATTGGGTATTACACTCTATTAGAGGCCCAAAAGTTTTGAAAATGATTTATGAGGGATGAATTAATCCAAAAACCCTAATTTATTTTTCAAAAATGTATTTAATTGAATAAAAATTCAATTAAAATGATCAAAATTGTTTTATATATGGAAATCAAATTATGATCTTGGATTAATGCTTCAAAAATTAAGTATTGACCTACAAAATAATTAGAAGGCATTAAAAATTGCAAAATCAATGTAGAAAAAATATTTAAAATGTCAAAAACAATTAAAATAATAATTCTTTGCAAAAATATCAATTATATGAAATAAATAATATTTTTGGGATTTTTTGGGAAAATAAAATATTTTAACATTTTTGTGAATTATTAAAACACGAATCAACTCAAAATCATTAAAACTCAGAGAGAAATTAATTTTTGAATCAATTAAATAAAGTCACAAAATTCAAATATTTGAATTTGAGAGAAATGGCGCCAAGAACAGCTGAAGAACACGCGCGTTCTTCAGTTTTACCCAGATTTGCATTTTCTATCCAATCTCACTGAATACTTAATCATATCATGTAATCCACATATCATTATGCTCGTCCCAACCTCACGATCATGTCTATGTCAATTAATTTCATTTAAATTAAACATAAAACAAGAAATCAAAGAGAAACCTCAAGAACCCTAATTTTTGCATGAAGGCTCAGAAATTTCATACACGATTCAAACAATGCAATTTATTGAGGGGAAACATTCCATGCATGATTATGAACATATGGCCAAATTATTGTGTAGCAAAAAATGCATGGATCATAGAGTTAGAAGAGCTCATGCTTACCACTTGCAGCTGGTGATCGTGTTTGGTGTTGGAGGTGTTACAGCTTGGTTCCAATGATGTGGATAACTTCCCTAGGTGCCAAGTGATGTGTCTGAGTGCTTGGAATGGATTGAAATGGTTTGGAATTGAGGATGGCACCTCAACTGCAAAACTGTCAAGAACTTGAGCAATTGGCTAGTGATTTTGTGAAATTAGTGTTCCAGATGTTATGTGAGTGTTTGGATCACTTCTATATGATGTATGTGAGGTGTGTGTCTGTGATTGGTGTGATTAGAAAAGCTCTCAAACTCAAAACCCGGTAGTGACTTGCCTTAGAAAGCAAAATTGGAGTGAAAGAAGAGATTTTAAGGAAAGCATCTGTTAGATGGCTTTGGTGTCCTTCAACTGACCACAATTGAGCTTTATTTATAGTAGAGCAAGTTTTTTTTACAAGGAATAGTGAATGGCAACTGCTGAGTAGGTTTGTTCAATGTTGGCCAATGGAAGTTCAAGTCTCCTCTAGTCAATGTTAGGGCACAGGCTGCTGGTTCCCTTGGTCTTGGATAAGTCTTGACTGAATTCAAATGAAAATGGCTCAGTCCATGCCACCTTTATGCTTCTATTGAATGCTCCAATCCAAATTTGGAGTCTTGTCCCTATTTTGGCAATTCTAGGTTCAACATGTTATTTCTTGTTCCAAAGACTTTGGAGGCTTGGCTCAGTGATTGTCCCCTTGAGATTCAATCCTCAGATGTGTACAAGTGGATAGGAGTGTTTGGATTTGCACAATTTTGGCAAATCGAGCAAAAATGCAAATTCTGCCTTGCCTTGACAAATTTCAACAAGGCAACTTGACAATGTCATAACTCATAGCCCAAATGGAATTTGGCAATGTTCTTGGCCATTTTGGAAAGCCCTTACATGATACAACAACTGTTTGAACATGTTTGGTTTTGATCTCTTTTGAATCCAAGTGAAAAATCCCCCTACATTTGGAAAAAAGTGAAGACAGATTTGGACTTAGTGAAAATTTCACTAAGTGTTGGAAAAAGTGACATTTTCATTTTTCAGCCATTTTGATCACTCCATAACTCAAAATCCTTAATGAATTGGAGTTAGGTCTAGTTGAAGTTTTTGTAGAGGGTAATGAGGGATACAAATCCATATTTGGATGAGGAAAAATAGCTTTGTGGTTTAGGAGTTATGATCCTCCAAAGTTGGTACCCTAGCCACTTTATTTTTAACTTAGAAAATTTTCTAAGTTTTTATGGTTACCCCTTTTACAAGTTATCCAACTTTTCTTGATTTTTCTTGATGAATGATGATTCAAATCATACATTAACATCATTTTAGGGTTAAAAATCCATTTTGGTGAAAAATCTCAAAAAGTCAAAGTTGACTTTTGTGCACAGTTGACTTTTTATCAGATGAATTCCAAACTGTGCAATTCTTCAGGAAATCATGTCCTTGACCTAAATCAAACTCGATGGACATGTTCCATGGGTGTCATAGGGTATATTGAGGCATGTCCTAGGGTTTGGGAGCATGTCCTGGCCAAAAGTCAAAGTTACAGTTGACTTTTCCCGCGAAACCCTAATTGTGGTACAGATGAAATTGAGGCTTGTTGCTCAAACTTCTTGGATTAATCCATTGTTCCAAATGGATCAATATAGTTCATTAGAGACCCTCAAACCCTCTCTTGAGGTTTTGGTTCATGTTTTGTCCAAAAAGTCAACTTAGGGGTGAATTAGGTTAAGAAACCCTAATTCCTGATTTTTGATGAATGCATCCCCTAAGGCAAAATTGACTTGATGGTTGGGCCCATGAGGTTCCATGGAGTATATTAGGTTGCGTTTTGGATCCTTGGCTCATGCCCAGAGGAAAATTTCCCTTTGGAGGCCCTAATCGACCAAAACCCTAATTTAGCAATACTGGCGATCGTGAGGCTTGATCCACCTAGAAGGGAGCAGCTTTGTGCTTAATCCTTGAAGTGGAAGTCCTTTTTGATCCTTTGTGTATGTTTGAGAGGTTTAGACAAGTTGAAGATCATGTCATTCCTTGATTGATCCTTTGTCTAAGCCCTGAGAGTGCTTGAAACCCTAATTTGATTGTAGTGGATGCTCAACAATTCCTTGAGGAGATTGATGAGGTAGGATGGTTCATCCATATTGTGATGATGATTTGTACAATGATGGGAAATCTTAGTGGTAAAAATTTGGGGTATGACAGATGCCCCTATTTAATCTTCTTGGACCCGAAGGTGTGAATGGCGAAGGTATTCGGGCATTCGGGGTACAATAGGATTAAATATCGGAATACCCGAAATTTTGATGGTGGTTATGAATGGTAGCTTACGCATTCATCTTCTTTAGCTAAGCAATGATGCTTAAAAAAGGTAAACTTCCCCTCGATCCTGGTTTCCTACCAAGGAACCGGTCTTAGTTTCTGAAATAAACTTCCCCTCGATCCTGGTTTCCTACCAAGGAACTGGTCTTAGTTTCTGAAATAAACTTCCCCTTGATCCTGGTTTCCTACCAAGGAACTGGTCTTAGTTTCTGAAATAAACTTCCCCTCGATCCTGGTTTCCCACCAAGGAACTGGTCTTAGTTTCTGAAATAAACTTCCCCTCGATCCTGGTTTCCTACCAAGGAACTGGTCTTAGTTTCTGAAATAAACTTCCCCTCGATCCTGGTTTCCTACCAAGGAACTGGTCTTAGTTTCTTTTGTCAATAAACTTTATTGACAAGGAATGCTATGTGTAACGACCCAAAAATCTAAATTAATTATTTAATTATTTATTTAATTGATTTAGAAGGAACTAAGAGGTTTTTGGATAATTTGGAAAATTATGGATAAAATGAGTATTTTAATAATTTCAATATAATGGGTAATCATTTATTTAGATTATTATTATTGTTATTAAAAATAATAAGGGAATGACAAGGTGGTCATAAAAGAAAAGAGGTAAGGGTAGAGTTGGAAGTTCCTAAACTGGGATATTTTGTCTAAAGAGGGAAAAGGTCGATCATTTTCTAACTGATCGTGTTTTGGTGAAGAACTCAGAGGAAGAGAAGGAGAAGAACCTTAGGGCTTGAAGATTCTGAAGAATCTTAGAGAAGGAGGAAGAACCGCTAAATTTCTCTGAGGTATGGGGAGTTATCAATGTTTATTATAGTTTTATAGGAATTGGAGATGAATAGATTAGGGATTGTATGAGTTGTGTTGATTTATATGATTGTTGATGTAGAATGGGTAAATTGATGAAAGTATGATGAATTTGATTGATGCATATTACTATATGTGTGTTTTGTGAGTGTTTTTGAGCAATTTTCGTGTAGAATACTGATTTTTGGGGTAATCGAAGTTAAAAATGCAGAAAAGCACTTTTCGGGAAAAGTTGGGTTTTGTCGCATCCTGACACGGGCCGTGTCACAGGACACGGGCGGCCGTGTCAGCTTGCTGGTCGTGAAATGGAAAATTGTTTTTTAAAAAAAAAAAAAAATTGGTCACAGTACTTCTGACACGGGCCGTGTCACAGGACACGGGTGGCCGTGTCACAGGACACGGGTGGCCGTGTCAGGCTGCTGACTTGCTACTTTTTTTATGTTTTGGAATTGTGTCCCAGGTCTTCTGACACGGGCCGTGTCACAGGACACGGGCGGCCGTGTCAGACCTCTGTGTTTGCTGTATTTTGTCTGTTTCGCGTTTTGGGTGCAGGTTTCCTGACACGGGCCGTGTCCCAGGACACGGGAGGCCGTGTCAGCCAGCTGCTTGTGTTGTTTTGTTGTTTTCTTGATGGTTTCATGACGTTTTCTCGTGCTGATCTTTTGTTGTTGAGGGTTGTTGATGTAAGATGATAAAACATGACTGTATGATGAATGCTTGTTGTATATGAAATGAATGATGCGCACGTTGATGTCCGATGAATTGCGAAGTTTTAGCATCATTGCATTTCATAGCATTTTGTGTTGGGACTTCGGTCCATTGGTAGCTTCAATCCCACTGTGCGGATTGAAGTGATACGTTGATTACGATGTGCTCCATTTGGAGGGTTGATGGCCAAGTGTCCATCCACGTTGAACCGGTACCACATGCATCCTTTGCATTTCATTATGGTTGACATTGCATATGAATGATGAAATTGTGATTCTGTTGTGAAGATTACGTTGATAATCCTATGATATTAGTGTTGATGATGATATGATGTTGTTCATTAATGATGCCATAATGTTGTTGTTAATGATGCTATGATGTTGTGTCACTTATTCTGTTTATTTTCCATGTCGTATATTATTATAATGAATTGTGATTTCTCACCCTGCCTGCTTGAAAATGTTGCCTCTTATGTGGGTAACTTGCAGATGACCAAGAGTAGCTCCGCGGTGACGAAGGAGGTAGCTTGGAGTGTCTCGTTTATGTCGTTTAGTTTAGAGGTGTCCTGCTCTGTGTCATGTAACATCGGGTTGGGTTGAATCGCGAACTTCGTGTTCTTTTGAATTATGTTGGAATTTTATACTGATGATGTTGTTCTAGATTGGATTAAGTTTCTTATGAAGTTTTAATTGAATTTCAAATGACAATTTGATTCCGCTGCAAGATTATGATTTCTTTTGATGATGTTTGAATGACCCGTGTTACGGGACAGGATTATGAGAATTGTATGATGTTTGGAATATGTACACCCTTGGTTGTGAATTTTACTCTGATATCATGATTTATTCCTTTAAAATTGTACGTGGGGTAGAAGGGTGTTACATTAGTGGTATCAGAGCAGGTCGGTCCGTCCGGCCAAGTTATCGAGTCGTAGTTGTTCAACAATCGAGTATTGTTAACTAGTTCTAACTTTTGTTTATGTTGTAGTGTTAAGTTGAAATGTCTGGAAGGAACGATGCTGCGATTGCTGCTGCGTTGGAAGTAATGGCTCAGGCTTTGCAGAATCAGCCGAACGCTGACGAGAATGCTGGATCTCGCAGTTTGGCAACTTTTCAGAGGGAGAATCCGCCTACCTTCAAAGGCAAGTACGATCCTGATGGAGCGTTGGATTGGTTGAAAGAGATAGAGAGAATCTTCCGTGTGATGGACTGCACTGCAGCGCAGAAGGTTCGATATGGGACTCATATGCTAGCATTCGAGGCTGATGACTAGTGGCTAGAGACTCGTCAAAGGTTGGAGACTGCAGGAGAAGGTATCACTTTGGATGTATTTAGACGAGAGTTCCTGAGGAAGTATTATCCGGAGGATGTCTGCGGTAAGAAGCAGATCGAGTTTCTTGAGCTGAAGCAGGGAAATATGTCGGTTACAGATTATGCTGCAAAGTTTGTTGAATTGGCTAAGTTTTATCCGCACTATAACTATGATGATGTTGAGTTTTCTAAGTGCATCAAATTCGAGAGTGGGTTGCGCCCAGAGATCAAGAAGGCAGTTGGATATCAGAAGATTCGTATTTTTGCTGATTTGATTGATAGCTGCAGAATTTTTGAAGAGGATAACAATGCTCATTACAAAATCATTAATGAGAGGAAGAGCAAGCACCAACAGAATCGTAGCAAACCTTATGATGCTCCAGCTGGAAAAGGTAAACAGAAAATGGTCGATGGCAAGAAGTCTAGTAGGGGAGATGCTCCTGCTAGCATAACTTGTTTCAAATGTGGGAAAACTGGTCATAAGAGTGATGTGTGTACCGCTGAAGTGAAGAGGTGTTTCTGTTGTGGTAAGACTGGGCATGTCGTATCTGAGTGCAAGCATAAAGAGGTAATTTGTTTCAACTGTGGCGAAGAAGGACACATTAGTAGTCAGTGTCAGAAACCGAAGAAGGCTTAAACCGGTGGGAAGGTGTTCGCTTTGGCTGGGACTCAGACCACTACTGAGGACAGACTCATCAGAGGTACTTGTTTCATTAATAGTACTCCCTTAATTACTATGATTGACACTGGTGCTACTCATTGCTTTATTGCTGCTGAATGTGTTGAAAGACTAGGTCTTATGTTGTCTTCTATGAATGGAGAAATGGTCGTCGAGGTTCCGGCTAAGGGTTCGGTGACCACTTCTCTTGTGTGTTTAAAGTGTCCCTTGATGATCTTCGACAGGGACTTTACTGTTGATTTGGTGTGTTTGCCGTTATCTGGGATAGATGTGATCTTGGGGATGAACTGGTTAGAATATAACTATGTTCATATCAATTGTTATAACAAGTCTGTGAGATTTTCTACTCCTGAAGAGGAAGAAGCTAGTTTGTTGTCTTTTAAACAGTTACAACAATTGATGCAAGAAGGACCTCAGATGTTCTCAGTGATGGCGTCGTTATCTGTTGAGAGTCGAGCTGTAATTGAGGAGTTGCAAGTGGTGTGTGAATTTCCTGAAGTTTTCCCTGATGAAATTCCTGATGCGCCTCCAGAAAGAGAAGTGGAGTTTGCAATTGACCTTGTACCTGGTACCAGACCTGTTTCTATGGCACCTTACAGGATGTCTGCATCTGAATTGTCGGAGTTAAAGAAACAATTGGAGGACTTACTTGAAAAGAAATTTGTGAGGCCAAGTGTGTCGCCGTGGGGAGCTCCGGTGTTGTTAGTAAAGAAGAAAGATGGAAGTATGAGGCTCTGTGTTGATTATAGACAACTAAATAAAGTGACGATTAAGAACAAGTATCCGCTTCCGAGAATAGATGACTTGATGGATCAATTGGTAGGGGCTCGCGTGTTTAGCAAGATTGATTTGAGGTCGGGATATCATCAGATTAAAGTGAAGGATGGAGATATTTAGAAGACGGCTTTCAGGACGCGTTATGGACATTATGAGTATTCGGTGATGCCTTTCGGTGTTACTAATGCGCCGGGAGTATTCATGGAGTACATGAACCGAATCTTTCATACTTATTTGGATCAGTTTGTGGTGGTGTTTATTGATGATATATTGATTTACTCTAAATCAGAAGAAGAGCATGCAGAACACTTGAGACTAGTGTTGAAAATTTTGAAAGAGAAGAAGTTGTATGCAAAGTTGTCCAAATTTGAATTTTTGTTAAAGGAGGTTGGTTTCTCGGCCATGTCATTTCAGGTAATGGCATTGCTGTGGATCCTTCCAAAGTGGATGCTGTGTTATAATGGGAAACTCCAAAGTCGGCTACCGAGATTAGAAGCTTTTTGGGACTAGCCAGTTATTACCGAAGGTTTATCGAGGGATTCTCTAAGTTAGCACTTCCGTTGACTAAGTTAACTTGTAAGGGTAAAGCTTTTGTGTGGGACTTTCAATGTGAAGAAAGTTTCAACGAATTGAAGAAGAGATTGACATCAGCTCCGGTTTTGACACTACCTAACCCAGGAGAACCTTTTGTGGTATATTGTGATGCTTCTAAAATGGGTTTAGGAGGTGTACTTATGCAGCACGACAAGGTAGTTGCTTATGCGTCGAGGCAGTTGAGAGTTCATGAAAAGAATTACCCTACACATGACTTAGAACTTGCTGCAGTTGTTTTTGTGCTGAAGATTTGGAGACATTATCTTTATGGCTCTAGATTTGAAGTATTTAGTGACCATAAAAGTTTAAAGTATTTATTTGACCAGAAGGAGTTGAATATGAGACAACGAAGATGGTTTGAGTTATTAAAAGATTATGATTTCGGTTTGAATTATCATCCAGGAAAAGCTAATGTTGTGGCTGATGCATTAAGTCGAAAGACCTTACATATGTCGGCAATGATGGTAAAGGAGTTGGAATTAATTGAACAGTTCCGAGATATGAGTTTGGTTTGCGAAGTGACACCGCAGAGTGTTATGTTAGGAATGCTGAAGATTAACAGTGATTTCTTGAATAGTATCAGAGAAGCTCAGAAGTTAGATGTAAAACTGGTGGATTCGATGGTTGGAATCGATCTGTCTGAGAATAGCGATTTTAAGTTGGACACGCATGGTGTGCTAAGATTCCGTAATCGAATCTGTATTCCTGATGATGCGGAAATGAAGAGAGTGATTCTTGAGGAAAGTCATAGAAGTAAATTGAGTATTCATCCGGGGGCTACAAAAATGTATCAAGATTTGAAGAATTTGTTTTGGTGGCCTGGGATGAAGCGTGATGTAGCTCGTTTTGTGTATGCATGTTTAACTTGTCAGAAGTCGAAGGTTGAACATCAGAAGCCTGCAGGGTTGATGCAACCGTTAGAAGTTCCAGAGTGGAAATGGGATAGCATTTCAATGGACTTTGTGACGGGATTGCCTAACACTTCAAGAGGGAACAATTCGATTTGGGTGATTGTTGATAGGCTTACAAAGTCGGCACATTTTCTTCCTATTAACATCACTTTTCCAGTGTCGAAGTTGGCGGAGATTTATATTCGGGTAATTGTGAAGTTGCACGGTGTTCCTTTATGTATTGTGTCAGATAGAGATCCGCGGTTCACTTCTGATTTTTGGAAAAGTTTGCAAGAAGCGTTGGGTTCCAAGTTGAGGTTGAGTTCGGCGTATCACCCTCAAACAGATGGTCAAACAGAGAGGACTATTCAGTCGTTGGAGGATTTGTTGCGAGCATGTGTCCTCAAGCAAGGAGGTTCTTGGGACACTCATTTACCGTTAATAGAGTTCACTTATAATAATAGTTATCACTCTAGTATTGGAATGGCACCCTTTGAAGCACTGTATGGTCGGAGATGTAGGACTCCTTTATGTTGGCATGAATCTGGAGAGAGTGTGGTGCTAGGACCTGAAGTTGTCCGAGATACTACCGAGAAGGTGAAGTTGATCCGAGAAAAGATGAAATCTTCCCAAAGTAGGCAGAAAAGTTATCATGATAAACGAAGAAATGATTTAGAGTTCCAAGCGGGTGACCATGTGTTTTTGAGAGTTACACCTGTGACGGGTGTTGGACGGGCGCTGAAGTCTAAGAAGCTTACTCCGCGATTTATTGGTTCGTATCAGATTTCGGACAGAGTTGTAAATGTCGCTTATAGAGTGGCTTTACCGCCTAATCTGTCGAATTTACATGATGTGTTCCATGTGTCACAACTCCGGAAGTATGTTCCAGATCCGTCTCACGTGATTCATATGGATGATGTGCAAGTACGGGATAATCTTACTGTGGAGACGATGCCTGTACGAATTGCAGAGCATGAGAAGAAGGTTCTAAGAGGCAAGGAGATTACGTTGGTGAAAGTTGTCTGGTTAGGAGCTACCGGAGAAAGCATGACTTGGGAGCTAGAAAGCAAGATGAAGGAATCTTATCCCGAGCTATTCGAATCAGGTAAATTTTCGAGGACGAAAATTCTTAAAGTGGGGGAGAGTTGTAACGACCCAAAAATCTAAATTAATTATTTAATTATTTATTTAATTGATTTAGAAGGAACTAAGAGGTTTTTGGATAATTTGGAAAATTATGGATAAAATGAGTATTTTAATAATTTCAATATAATGGGTAATCATTTATTTAGATTATTATTATTGTTATTAAAAATAATAAGGGAAGGACAAGGTGGTCATAAAAGAAAGGAGGTAAGGGTAGAGTTGGAAGTTCCTAAACTGGGATATTTTGTCTAAAGAGGGAAAAGGTCGATCATTTTCTAACTGATCGTGTTTTGGTGAAGAACTCAGAGGAAGAGAAGGAGAAGAACATTAGGGCTTGAAGATTCTGAAGAATCTTAGAGAAGGAGGAAGAACCGCTAAATTTCTCTGAGGTATGGGGAGTTATCATTGTTTATTATAGTTTTATAGGAATTGGAGATGAATAGATTAGGGATTGTATGAGTTGTGTTGATTTATATGATTGTTGATGTAGAATGGGTAAATTGATGAAAGTATGATGAATTTGATTGATGCATATTACTATATGTGTGTTTTGTGAGTGTTTTTGAGCAATTTTCGTGTAGAATACTGATTTTTGGGGTAATCGAAGTTAAAAATGCAGAAAAGCACTTTTCGGGAAAAGTTGGGTTTTGTCGCATCTTGACACGGGCCGTGTCACAGGACACGGGCGGCCGTGTCAGCTTGCTGGTCGTGAAATGGAAAATTGTTTTTTTAAAAAAAAAAAAAATTGGTCACAGTACTTCTGACACGGGCCGTGTCACAGGACACGGGTGGCCGTGTCAGGCTGCTGACTTGCTACTTTTTTGATGTTTTGGAATTGTGTCCCAGGTCTTCTGACACGGGCCGTGTCACAGGACACGGGCGGCCGTGTAAGACCTCTGTGTTTGCTGTATTTTGTCTGTTTCGCATTTTGGGTGCAGGTTTCCTGACACGGGCTGTGTCCCAGGACACGGGAGGCCGTGTCAGCCAGCTGTTTGTGTTGTTTTGTTGTTTTCTTGATGGTTTCATGACGTTTTCTCGTGCTGATCTTTTGTTGTTGAGGGTTGTTGATGTAAGATGATAAAACATGACTGTATGATGAATGCTTGTTGTATATGAAATGAATGATGCGCACGTTGATGTCCGATGAATTGCGAAGTTTTAGCATCATTGCATTTCATAACATTTTGTGTTGGGACTTCGGTCCATTGGTAGCTTCAATCCCACTGTGCGGATTGAAGTGATACGTTGATTACGATGTGCTCCATTTGGAGGGTTGATGGCCAAGTGTCCATCCACGCTGAACCGGTACCACATGCATCCTTTGCATTTCATTATGGTTGACATTGCATATGAATGATGAAATTGTGATTCTGTTGTGAAGATTACGTTGATAATCCTATGATATTAGTGTTGGTGATGATATGATGTTGTTCATTAATGATGCCATAATGTTGTTGTTAATGATGCTATGATGTTGTGTCACTTATTCTATTTATTTTCATTGTCGTATATTATTATAATGAATTGTGATTTCTCACCCTGCCTGCTTGAAAATGTTGCCTCTTATGTGGGTAACTTGCAGATGACCAAGAGTAGCTCCGCGGTGATGAAGGAGGTAGCTTGGAGTGTCTCGTTTATGTCGTTTAGTTTAGAGGTGTCCTGCTCTGTGTCATGTAACGTCGGGTTGGGTTGAATCGCGAACTTCGTGTTCTTTTGAATTATGTTGGAATTTTATACTGATGATGTTGTTATAGATTGGATTATGTTTCTTATGAAGTTTTAATTGAATTTTAAATGACAAGTTGATTCCGCTGCAAGATTATGATTTCTTTTAATGATGTTTGAATGACCCGTGTTACGGGACAGGATTATGAGAATTGTATGATGTTTGGAATATGTACACCCTTGGTTGTGAATTTTACTCTGATATCATGATTTATTCCTTTAAAATTGTACGTGGGGTAGAAGGGTGTTACACTATGCGTAGCGGTTTTCCTCAAACTTCTCGCCGAATTTTCCTGGGGAGATGCCATTTGACGGAAAACTTTTGATTGTCAGACTTGCTGGGGAACCCCTCCGTCTGAGTTGTAGAGTTGCACAAACTCCTCTGTTAGAGACGCCATTTCTTTCTACTGGGGAAAGCGAGTCGCTGGAGAGACTGCCTCTGCTTGGGATCTTACATCATACTTTTCTCGGGATCTTCCTAGAGAAATGCCATATGATGGGGTCCAATTTTGAGGTGCCGATGACCTTTTCATCAGCGGTTTTTTCTTTCGGAGAAAAACTACCGTACTGCTGGATCTCTGCTTAAGAGGCTTTCTCTTAGGATTTTCCTTAATTCGGGAAAGCAAGATATCATCTTCAATGGCGAAGAGTGACGTCGGTTGAGGGTTCTCTGGTCTTTCAGAGGTTCAAATTATCAAAGTGGTCAAGGACCTATTTCAATCCAGAAATCAACTAGAGGAGAGAGATTGTTCAGACACAGTATTTCCTGACGAGGAAAGAACTGGGAACTCGATTGAGACGACTCCTATCACTAAGGGACAAGACCGACTAGAGTGATAGTGATGCAATATGAAATGTGAATGAAAATCAAAAATTGCATGATGTATGTATGTTTATGCCGACAAAACTGACGCGACATACAAACTGACGGGTGAACCCGACTGGATACTCGGCCATCGCGGGGAGAAGAAGTACCGTTGGTTCAGAATAGCAATTCCACCTTGCTTAGGAAAGATAGTCCCTGTTGGGAGCTATGTTGGTCGGGCTTAGGAGATGAGAACTCGGTTGAGGTGTGTCAGAGGAAACAAGGTCTCTGACACAGTTGATCCTTCATTCAGGCGCACTGGCGTAGAAGGAGTACTTTGATTCTGCACTTTGAGGTTCGATTACTTCTGGAGAAGCAACTGAGATTCTTCTGATGTTCAACAATCAAAAGAAATTGCCGACTTTATTTTAAAAGCAGAAAAAGTTTTAACAAGTAAATTCATTTTTGTTTTATTTCAAGAATCGGTAATCATATTAAAATGTCGTTATGTAAAGCTAAAACAAATGAGAATTACAAACAAAAGCACAAGGGCTCAAATTTTATTGATAAGATGGAAATCAGCCAAACGCGTGATTCCAAAGAGTACATACAAAGTTAGAAAATGGTAATTTACAGGGAAAATGGCTACGTTGAAACATAACGACCACTATCCTTCTACCAACTTTGAATTCGGGACATCCTGAGCTTCTGTCGAAGATGACCCTGACTGGAGTTTTCTGACAGATGATGTAACTGTTGTTGAGGGACTTGCCTCTGTTGAACATAGTTACTTGCCATTATCCCTAATTTTTGCCTGGATTGTATTGTGATGTTTCCAATCCATCAGGATGATTTTTTTTTTATTTTGTCTCTAACTTTTGCCTGGACCGCCCTTTCGGGTTTTCAATCCACCGAGACGCTCTTTTTTTTTTCAGTTTAGGCGAAGTATTTCTTGACTACATCAACATTCGTGGGGTAGGCAAATTCCTCTCCATCCACGGTTGCAAGTCTCAAGGCGCCGCCTGAGAAAGATTTCGTGACCACATAGGGGCCATCATAATTCGGAGTCTACTTGCCTTGCGAATCAGTGAGAAATGATTGTATCTTTTTGAGCACAAGGTCTCCTTTCATGAAGACGCGAGATCGAACCTTTTTGTCAAAGGCCTTCTTCATTCTCTGTTGATACAATTGACCATGGCATAGTGCCTTGATTCGCTTCTCTTCGATCGGATTTAGTTCATCGTGTGGGCTTTGACACCATTCAGCTTCTGTAAGCTTAGCTTCCATAAATACTCGGATTTACGGGATCTCATCTTCTATGGGGAGCACTGCTTCCATGCCATACACTAGAGAGAAAGGGGTTGCCCCTGTTGAAGTGCGGACAGATATGCGATAACCGTGAAGAGCAAAGGGTAGCATCTCGTGCCAGTCTTTGTAGGTTACAACCATCTTTTGAACGATCTTCTTGATGTTCTTGTTAGCCGCTTCTACCGCTCCGTTCATCTTGGGTCGGTAGGGAGATGATTTATGGTGTTCGATCTTGAACTCAGCACACAACTCTTTCATCATCTTATTGTTCAAGTTAGATCCATTATCTGTAATAATCTGGCTTGGAACACCATAACGGCATATGATATTGTTTTTGATTAATCGGACCACCACTTGTCAGGTTACATTGGCGAATGACGCTGCTTCGACCCACTTGGTGAAGTAGTCAATGGCTACCTGGATGAACCGATGTCCGTTTGAAGCCTTGGGCTCAATCATGCCAATCATGTCGATTCCCCATATGGAAAAAGGCCACGGGGAAGAAAGAACTTTGAGATGTGATGACAGTACATGAATTTTGTTGGAGTATATCTGACACTTGTGACACCTCCTCATGTACTTATAGCAGTCAGATTCCATTGTTAACCAATAGTACCCTGCTCTGAGAATTTTCCTCGCCATTGTGTGTCCGTTGGCATGAGTGCCAAAGGATCCTTCATGAATTTCTTTCATAAGCATGTCTGCTTCTGGTCTGTCGACGCATCGGAGCAAGACCATGTCAAAATTTCTGTTATAGAGAGCGTCACCGCTCAGGAAGAAGTTTCCAGCCAATCTTTTGAGGGTTTTTCTGTCTTTCCTGGATGCCCCAGGTGGGTACTCTTGTTTTTGAAGGAAGCATTTGATATCGTGATACCAAGGTTTGTCGTCTAGGACTGCTTCAATCGTGAAGATGTAAGCGGGCCTTTCAAGGCGCATTATGTCGATCTTAGGTATGTCACTCAATTGACCTACACTAATCTTGGAAGAGAGAGTGGCTAATGCATCAGCCATGTGATTCTCCTCACGAGGGATGTGATGAAACTCGACTCTGTTGAAGAAAGGTAGCAACCTTCTTGCGTAGTCTTTGTAAGGAATCAGTCTTGATTGGTATGTGTTCCAATCTCCTTTTATCTGATTAATAACCAAGGCTGAATCGCCATATACGTCCAAGTTTTTGATCCTTAAATCAATTGCTTCTTCGAGACCCATAATACATGCTTCGTATTCGGCCTCGTTGTTCGTACATTTGAACGTAAGTCTGGCAGTGAAAGGAATATGGGTACCCTGAGGGGTAACAATTATTGCCCCAATTCCGTTTCCGTAATGATTAACTACTCCGTCAAAGATAAGTCCCCATTGGGAACCTGGTTCTGGCCCTTCACTGGGTAGCGGTTCATCGCAATCCTTCATTTTTAGATACATGACATCTTCGTCTGGGAAGTCAAACCTGATTGATTCTTGACCGTCAATCGGTTGATAAGCCAAATGATCGGCTAAAATACTTCCTTTAATGGCTTTCTGAGCGTGGTACTCTATGTCGTATTCTGATAACAACATCTGCCAACGGGCAATCCTTCCCGTGAGAGCAGGTTTTTCAAATACATACTTGATTGGATCCATCTCGGAGACTAACTAAGTAGTGTGATGAATCATGTACTGGCGAAGACATTTGGCTGACCAAAGCAGAACAAGTTTTCTCGAGCAAAGCAAAACAAGTTTTCTCGAGCATCGTGTACCGAGTTTCACAGTCGATGTACTTCTTGTTTAGATAGTAAATGGCAGACTCTTTCCTTTTGGTTTCGTCTTGTTGACCAAGTACACACCCCATTGAGTCTTCCAAGACTGTGAGGTAGATAATCAGTGGTCTCCCTTCCACTGGAGGTGATAGAATCGGAGGATTCAACAGATATTCCTTAATACTGTTGAAGACAGTTTGGCAATCTTCTGACCAAACGCTATCCTTGTTCTTTTTGAGTAACTTGAAAATCGGCGCACAGGTCGCGGTCATAAGGAATATGAATCTGGAGATGTAGTTCAAACGTCCCAGGAATCCTCTGACTTGTTTTTCAGTTTTCGGAGAAGGCATTTCTCGAATGGCCTTGAGCTTGTCAGGATCAACCTCAATCTCTTTCTGGCTGACAATGAACCCTAGTAGTTTCCCTGAACAGACACCGAAGGTGCACTTGTTGGGATTCAAGCGGAGTTTGAATTTTCTTAATCGTTCGAACAATTTTGACAGATGTTCAACGTGCTCACTCTCTGTTTTTGATTTTGCAATCATATCATCGACATATACCTCAATTTCTCTATGTATCATGTCATGAAACAGAGTAGTCATAGCCCTTTGATAGGTTGCCCCGACGTTCTTCAAGCCGAACGACATCACCTTGTAACAAAAGGTACCCCATGGGGTAATGAACGAAGTTTTCCCCATGTCTTTCGGCGCCATTTTAATCTGGTTATAGTCCGAGAATCCATCCATGAAGGAGAAAACTTTGAACTTTGCTGTGCTGTCTACCAGCATGTCAATGTGTGGTAAAGGAAAGCCGTCCTTTGGACTAGCCTTGTTCAGATCCCTGTAATCAACACACATTCTGACCTTTCCGTCCTTTTTGGGAACGGGTATGATGTTGGCTAACCATTGAGGATATTCTGATGTGGCGAGGAAACCCGCGTTAATCTGTTTCTGTACCTCCTCTTTGATTTTGATGGCCATGTCCGGGTGAGTGCGTCTCAACCTTTGCTTTACTGGCGGACATTCCAATCTTAACGGTAAATGATGTTCCACGATGCTGGTATCCAACCCTGGCATATCCTGATAGGACCAAGCGAATACATCGGGAAACTCTTTGAGAAGCTTTATCAAACCCTCTCTGGCAGTTGGACCGAGCAGTGCCCCAATCCTGATTTCTTTTTTCTCTTTCTCTGAACCCAAGTTTACCGTTTCCAACGGTTCTTTGTGAGGTTCAATGGACCTTTCCTCTTGTCTGAGTAATCGGGAGATCTCTTCTGGAATTTTGTCATCATTTTCTTCTTTAGCCTCGAATACCGGGAACTCAAAGTTGGCAGAAGGCATTGGATCGTATGTTTCAACGAGGTGTAAAACAAGCAATCTGCATGATGTGATGATTCGTGTTTAGAAGAGATAGAGAAAATGCAAGTGCGTGCAGTGTTTTATTTTACTGCTTGTTTTTATTTTTGAATTGTTTTTTAGGATTACCATTTTCTAAGAAAAAGCAAAAAGAGAAAATAGCAATTAATGCGAAAATTACAGAACGACGTTATTTTAGTAATGAACAAGTTGATCCTTGAAACTACAGCCCTATAAAACAAAACTCTGTCGCTTTGGGCAAAGCGAAGAGGGAGATTTACAGAAAGTGAGCCCTACCGAAACATCCATTTCAGCTGGGCAGGGTGAAAGGTTAAAAGATGGCAATTACTTTGACTGGTGAACGACCTTCGGAACCTCGACGACAACCCATTGGCGGCGAACTCCTCGGTGAATCACAAAGTCTGGCACCTTCCTTGATTTGTCTTCAGAAATAACGCTGATTTCCGGTGGAGCAGGATCATTGGAATCTGTCTCCCATGCAGAATTATCGTAGGAGAATTCCTCCGTTGTATTTTGCATAGCATTTGTGCTCTCAGGTACATCTCCCCATCCAGTAGACTGGATGTCTTCGAGCCTGATGCGAGAGCTTTCGGGAGCAGTGTACTTGACCAAATAGTCGTATTTTCCACTCGGTTGTCCCAAGGTGTCCCAAACTTCTTTGGAACTGGAGGAGTCATCTCTCTCGATGACGTTGACCTCGGGAAAAGCATAGTTGATGAACTCGAGTCCTGCAAATGTTGCGAATTCATCTTCATGTTGAGTAGTTTCAGAATGACCTGAATGTTTATCCCATGACATAGTGGGGACACAGGTATTCTGTTCAATGATGCTTAGCTGAGTTTCATTGTTCGGTTGACTCTCTTGCCCCAAGTTTCCTGGATAAGGTTGCCACATTGGCAGACCATCCATTGGGCTATGGTAGGTGTAGTCAAAATTGTCTTTCATCGGAGTGTCTTCCTCTAATGAATTTGGAAGAGCACGACATCCTTCCGGATCACAATCCCCATATATCATTTCAATGTCTGACCTTGGTATAAATCTTAGACTCTGTGAGGGATAGCAAAATGGCGTAGGCACCTCTTCCTGAGACATATAACCATCCTTGTTAAGATAGGACATCAATTCTTCATCTGTGTCAGAGGGATCTTCCTCATTGATAGCATGAACTATCTGAGACACTGGGTGAAGGAAACCTCCACTGTGGAAGAAGTTTTGAAGGGGATGAAGACTTTCATCGTTAGCAGCTGTCCGGGTACAGGTTGCAGAAAAACCAAGACCCTTCTTTGTTTTATTGTCAATAGGAATGACAAGCTTTGATAGCATCGTTGTATGAAGAAACGGAAGTTCCTTCTTTGAATTGATTGTTCTTGCTCACCGATAGTGCTTGGAACTGAGTTCCAATAACCTCCTCAGGTTCTATACCAGTAGATGATGATAAGTTGCTTACAAGCAAGGCTTGTTCCCCACAAACTGTGACAAGTTGATCGTTCTTGACAAACTTTAGCTTTTGGTGGAGGGTTGAAGTGACCGGTCCAGCCTGATGTATCCAAGGCCTTCCTAATAAACAACTGTACGTTGCCCGAATGTCCATGACCTGGAAAGTGACTTGGAAAGTGTGAGGACTAGTAGTTATGGGAAGATCAACTTCGCCGATAACCGTTTTTCTGGATCCGTCGAATGCTTTGACGACAACCTCGCTGATTCTCATTGGAGGTCCTTTGAAAGATAATTGCATCAAAGTGTACTTCGACATAACATTTAGGGCTGACCCTGTGTCTACCAGTACACTGGCTAAAGCATTGTCCTGGCAGTTAACTGTGATATTGAGCGCCATGTTATGACGACGACCCTCTTCGGGTAATTCCTCATCACTAAATCCCAAATTGTTGCAGGAAGTGATGCTAGAGACAATGCTATCGAACTGTCTGATTGTTATATCTTGTTCCACAAAGGATTGCTCCAAGACTTTCAGTAGAGCCTCCCTATGCGCTTCTGAACTGAGTAACAGTGATAATACTGAGATCTTTGAAGAAGTTTGTAACAGTTGATCAACAATGTTGTATTCACTTCTTTGGATGAGCTTCAGCATCTCATCATTATTTTTTGAAAGGTCGGGATTACTGGATTGACCGACTGATGGATCGAGAACTTCTGTTTGAAGTTCTGTTTCTTTGTTAAATTCCCCAACCCCTCGATTGAAGATTCTACCACTCCGTGTTACTCGACTGATGTCTGCAATGTTCACAACGGAGGGTAATGGAATTGCTTTTCCATTTTCAATGGTTGTTGCACCGTATTTGTAAGGGATCGCCTTAGCTGATTCATACGGTAATGGTCCCGGTAGATAGATGACTATGGGAACCTTCTGATTTTTCTGACCATCGTAAGTAATATCGATCTGTTCCCGGTTGGGAACCTTAGATTCGTCAGGTAGAGGGATGATGGAAAAGACATCCCTGGTCCTATGATGACCAGAGACTGTGACAACATCCTCAATTTGATCGGAGAGGTAATTCGGTGTCCCATTAATGGGTCCAGAACCCGGATATGGACGAATCTCTCCACGATCCACCTGACCCTGAAGAGCTGCTCGCACAAGGTAAAACCCTTGGTTACTTTCCGAACAGACGCTACAACGGTCGTAATTGTGTGGTGGTACCAGGCCATGCCCACTTTGAATACAATGTAACCTCACTAGGTTAGCTTCCAGTGAGCGGACATCCTGACTTTGACGCCGAGTAGGATTCCTGTCACTGATACTAATTTGCTGAGTATCTTCATCCATGTAGATTGGCATCCACCAATAATTTAACAAGTACTGAAGTGCCTCCTGGACAAGGGTACAACCTCGATCGTTTTCGCAACCCGCTTTACAGCTTTGATAGTCATATGATACCAGGAATCCAAGTCGGACCTGTTCAGCATGTAACTCTACCAGGTTGGTATTCATCACGCGAATATCAAAGATTTGAACCATGTTGATCTGATAAGGATTCCTATCATGGTAGTCTTGGATCCATCCAAGATCCATCTGACGCTGGAGGGCTTCTTGTACAAAAGAGCAACCCTGTTTGTTTACCGAGAAAGTCAGACAGGAACTGTAATCGTGCCGCGGCAGATTATGATACTGGCTTTGCCTTGAGTGCATCGCCACCAAGTTGACATTCATTGCACGGATATCGTGGTTCTGAATGATGTTAGAATTCGTGTAGACCATGTTAACTCCACGAACTCGGTGCTCTTGGATCCATCTGAGATCCATTTGTTCCTGTAGAGATAATTGCACCACAGAACATCCCTGGTTGTCTTTAGAGAAGATATCACACTGGTGATAGCTATGAGGTGGCACATGGCCATATCCACTATGTCTACAATGCATCTTGATCAGATTGGTCCTTAACAAGAGTACATCGTGAATTTGATAGACATTGTTAGTCTCTTTCTCAATCAGATTGACTACAGCTTTCTCATGTTGAGGCAGCGGGTTTGTGAGAACATTATGATTTGTATCCTTGAAGGATAAGACCCCGCTCCTAACAAGCTTTTGCACGTCGGATTTGAAATTGAGACAGGTCTCAATGATATGCCCTGATCCTCCTTGATGATAAGGGCAAGTTTGATCCACCTTAAACCAGAAAGGCAGATTTTTCGGTACTGTAAGAGGGGACTTAGTCTGAATGTGCCCCTTGGCTAGTAGTAATGGAAACAACTCTGCGTACGTCACGGGTATAGGACCAAATCCTGGTGGCCGTGTTGTACGGTTGTTATTGTATGGAGGACGAGCCTGCTGAAGAGGCTATTGTGCCCTTTGCTGATCAGGTTGGTTCTGCGCAACCTGAGGTTGATACGTAGGAATAGGCGCAGAGTTGATAGCAGGAGTTACCGCTGCTACTGGTTGATATCGCCGCCTTTGCTTTCTGAGAGAGATATTTCCAATATCTTGCTCTTTTTTCTTAGGGAGAGAACTACCGAATTTTTTAGTACCGCTCGTCGATCCAGTGTCTTTTACCAAACGTCCTTCTCGGACGGCTTCCTCAAGGCGTACATCCATGCCTACCATCTCGGTGAAGTCACTGGGTGCCCTGGCAACCATTCGGTCATAGTAAAATGAGCTTAAGGTCTTTAAGAAGATCTTTGTCATCTCTTTTTCCTCAAGAGGTGGACAAATTTGAGCGGCAATTTCACGCCACCTTTGAGCATACTCCTTAAAGGTTTCCTTGTCCTTTTGCGACATTGATCTGAGTTGATCTCTGTTGGGTGCCATGTCCAAATTGTATTTGTATTGTTGGACGAAGGCAGTACCAAGATCTCTGAATGTGCTGATCGTAGTACGGTTTAAACCCATGTACCATTTTAATGCGGCACCGGTTAAACTATCCTGGAAGTAGTGAATCAGTAGGTCCTGATTCTCCATCTGAGCTGACATCCACCGAGCGTACATCACCAGATGGCTCTGAGGGCAAGAGTTACCCTTATACTTTTCAAAGTCGGGGACTTGAAATTTGTGCGGGACTTTCACATTGGGGACCAAGCAGAGGTCTGCGGCGTCCTTTCCAAATAGATCCTGACCGCGAATGGCTGGCAGCTCCTTCTGCATTTCCAAGAACTGTTCTTGGAATTCATCCATTCTGTCAAACATAGTTTCCTTTTTACCAGCAGGTATTTGTGGAATCTGTCCTTCCAGGACAGTGTGCACCACAGGGGGTGGGACCGTGACTACGGCAGTGAATCTTGGCGTTTCCCGAAGTTTGTAACCTTCAGGAGTCTTCAGTATGCCCCTAGCATCTTCACTTTCCCGAAGTTTGTAACCTTCAGGCCCAGCGGCTTCTGTTGTGATTCCCTGATCTTCAGCGATCGGCGGAACATATCCTTCCGGGATATAGTTAATAGGCATGCCCCAAGGACGATCTTTTGGCATTTGATACCTAGGATCATACTTCTCCACGATGGGCATTGAGGTGATCTCTGAGATCACAATTCTTTGTAGCTGAGCTTCTGCCATGGCTTGCATGTCGTTACGAAGCTTTCTCATATCCTCTCTCAGAGCGTCAATTTCTTCCTTCAACTCTCTATTTTCTTCCTCAAGATCATCCATCTTTTTTTTACGATTGGCCCGAGTATTATACGAATGAGACATTTTGACTCTAGAATCGAGACACAAACGTGAGATTCGTAGGGAAGAAGAATATGTGATGTGAGAATGATGCATGTAATGATTATATTAATTGTTTTTTTGGTTTAATCAAAATAAACTTCGACAATTAGATTGCAAATATCAAACAGTGGGGAAACCCCTTTTTATTGAATTCAAAGGATTACAGAAATGGAAATATAGTAGATTACAAGGTGCAGAAACAGAAACCTAAGCTAATGGGTCCCGAGTCCTCTCTGAAGAGAAATCGAGTGCTGATTCTGGTATTTTTCTTTTCTTTGACCGGGGCACTTGGGCCGTTGTCGGGTTGTCATTCCTTTGCCAGGTGAAAGGAGCGAGCAAATTCCGTTGGTCATCTTGATTCTCTACAGCATGTTGCTCCAAAATTTCAATAAGAGCATCTTTTTCTTTTAGTAATTGCTGTATTTTGATGCACTCTACGTCGAGGGTGCGGACTTGTTCTTCCAAGACCTTCTTTCCTTTTGAACTTTGTTGAGAGCAACCTGAACCTTTTTAGTTTCCGTCATGAATTACATGACAGATTCCCTCGGCGGAAGAATTTCGTAACGAGGATAAGGCATTTTCAGCTTGAGAGCTCTAGTTTGTACCCAATAGAGATAAGGCTCCACCGAGACACAGTCCGGTTTTCCTAGAGACTCTCGTCCTTTCTTATGAACCTGTTTCCAAGCATGCACTATTTCCATCTTTAGTGCCCTGTCATTCTCTCCTTCTTTGAAGAAAAGACCTTCCAGATGAACACCCCGTGGGACGTGTCTCATCAGGTATCCAAATTGACGACGAACCAATACTGGATGGTAATTGATTCCTCCCTTAGTTCCTATAAGGGGTATGTTGGGGAAGTTTCCACAATGATCAATGATTCTGATTCCATCATAGATCCTATTACACCAATCTATATCAGAGTTGGTGTGGGACATGATCTTCTGTGACCAATGTAAGGCACTCTTGCAATCCCAAAAAGCAGCAGACTTGGGCAAGTGGGAGATAAACCATTTATAAAGCAAAGGTACACAGCATGCACTACGCCAAACAACACCTTAGACAGCGCTTTTTTTTTACCTTAGACAGCGCTTTTAAGCGGTGTCTAAACCCGCGCTGCTAAAGGTTTAGACAGCGCTTTGGGTAATACCAAAAGCGCTGTCTAAAGGGGGTATATTTAATGAAAAGCGCTGTCTATGGTACCATTAGACAACGCTTTTTACATTTTTTAGGTATACCTTAGACAACACTTTTGTTAAACGCGCTGTCTAAGTCCCACCATATTGAACATTTTTAGTTATACCTTAGACAGCGCTTTTTTTGAAAGCGCTTTCTAAGCCCCACCTTTTTTAACTTTTTTAGACATACCTTAGACAGCGCTTTTGGTGAAAGTGCTTTCTAAGCCCCACCTTAGACAGCGCTTTTAGTGTAAAGCGCTGTCTAAGGTATACGAAAATTTTTAAATAAATTTTTTTAAGCCACAATTTTTACCAGGTTTTTCAACTAGAATTTGACCTGTTTTTCAACCAATTTTTTTCCAGAAAAATACCGCAATTTGGAGATTCAAATCAATCCAATTTGGCCTATTTAAATGTACCAATTTACACCAAAATTATATATCCAAAACACTTGGCAATTCAAACCTATATATATATATATATACACCAATTTATAATTACAAATCATTACATTTTTTCTACAAAGCATTGCATTCAACCAAAGCATATTACTTATACTTGTACTTTTGCATCCAACCAAAGCATTGCTTCAAATCTACATAGGTCCTGAAAGAACACAAAGATTGTAATTCAATTAAAAGAATACATCAACAATGTCTATAGTTAGAAAGTTACACATATTTAAATTCTCATCAATTAAAGTAAGAGTACAATATTATACCTGATAAAACTCCGAGCTCCATAATGCATTGACACCAATCCTCTTTAATTTCATCCAATTGAGAAATTGAGTAATGAGCACACTTGCATTCTTCAAAGTACTACATTATAATATAACATAGTGTTAGATGGAAACTTTCTACACGACGTCAAAATACAAAAAAACTATAATAGATGAATTTAGAATGAAATAATATATAACATTTTATTATTTTACCTCTTTCACTAACATTTCTTTCTTTTCTTGGTTGGAATATGAATTATTTGTTTCTTAGCAATGCGGACGGATGAATGGATCCAAATTCCCTCGTTATGGTCATTTCTGATATATGACTCATTCGCTATTAGATCCTCATCTTGATCATTTCTATTCAACTCATTCCGTCTAATGCATGACTCATTCTCAACATCAATATCACATTGATCTACACCGCTATCATCAACCACTTTGTTAGATAAAAGCACTATAGACCATTTCGTACTCGTTGGGTCAGTGACATAGAACACTTGTTTAGCTTGAGATGCTAGAATAAAAGGCTCATCTTTGTACCCCACCCTATTAAGATCCACTTGCAAAAATCCAGACTTATCCATTCGTATGCCACTACTATTTACCCACTTGCAACCAAAGATTGGAATCTGAAACTTCTCGTAATCAAACACCCAAATGTGCTCAATAACTCCAAAATATGACAGATTTGCATATTTGGGGTTTAAGTCCATCATACTTGATATGTGCATTGCTTCAGCTAGGACGGTGACACCACTATTTTGCATAGTACTTTTATCATCTTGTTCTTTGGTATAAAATGTGTATCCAATAATTGCGTATGCGCTATGAGAATACACATGCAAACTTGGACCATATGCCAAACATCTCAACCTTTCTGTTACTGAAGCAGGATCTGAAGAACGCTTCAAATAAATATGATCCTTTAACCATTGTATGAAACTTTGATTGTGCTCTCGTACTATCCAATTTTCATTTATGTTCTGATTTAATCTTCGGAGTACATCCTTGTACATCTCAACATATGGCTCAACCTCATTATCATTGTGCAGAATATACAAATGCACTTGATCCCGTTCATCCCTTGATACTGTCATAATTTTATTTCCAATTAATTTTTTACCATCCTTTTTTTCGAAAATATGAGCTTTGGGGAGTCCAATCGATTGAACATTGGACAAATATTCAGTACAAAACTCAACCGCTTCTTCAACAATGTATCGTTCAACAATACACCCCTCTGGTCGACTTCGGCTTTTCACGTACCCTTTTAATATTTTCATATAACGTTCAGCAGGGTACATCCATCTCATATAAGCTGTTCCACACAACTGTGTCTCTTTCACAAGATGAATAACTAGATGTACCATTATGTCAAAAAAAGAGGGAGGAAAATACATTTCAAGCTCACACAAGGTAATAACTATCTCTTTTTGTAGTGTTGGTAAGATATCGGGATCGATTGCCTTACTACAAATTGACCTAAAGAAAAAACACAAATTAGTTATGGCGCTTCTTACATTCACTGGCAAAATAGAACGTATACCTATTGGTAGAAAGTGTTCCATTATAACATGGCAGTCGTGTGTCTTTAAACTCTTCAACGTGAGGTCTTTCATAGACACAAGTCTTCTAACATCTGAAGAGTATCCTTCTGGAGCTTTAACTTCACTCAGAAACTTACACAATATTTTCTTCTCCTTTCTAGACAGAGTAAAAGCAGCAGGTGGTAGATATGTTCGTCTTCCTTTCTTCACGGGTGCTAATTCAGTTCTAATCCCCATCGCTACCAAGTCTTTTCTTGCTTTAAGGCCATCCTTAGTCTTTCCTTTTATATTGAGTAACGTACCAATAACACTTTCAAATACATTTTTCTCAATATGCATAACATCGAGAAAATGTCTCACGTACAAAGACTTCCAATATGGCAATTCAAAAAATATCGACCTCTTTTTCCACCCACCTTTGACAACCTTATGTGCAAAAGGTTTGCCAAACTGAGTACGCATATCTTTCACCTTTTTAAAAACTTGGTCACCTGACAACATAGGTGGAGCTCTACCTTGTTCAGTGTCTCCATTGAATTCTTGTCTCCACCCACGGTAGTGATGTTTGGCATTTAAGAATCTACGATGGCCGAGAAAGACATTCTTATGACCAAACTCCAATCGCTTCGAATCTGTTTTATCTTCACAAATAGGACACGGTTTTTCACCTTTTATTCTGTACCCTGATAGATTCCCGTAAGCTGGAAAATCATTAATTGTGCTAAACAACATCGCCCTCAAATTGAAACTTTCTTTCCTATATCCATCATAAACCTCCACACCGTTCTCCCACAATATCTTTAAATCTTCGATCAAAGGTGTCAAGTATACGTCTATGTCATTCCCTGGTTGTTTAGGCCCAGAGATTAACATAGATAACATCATGTACTTACGCTTCATGCATAGCCACAGAGGTAGGTTATAAATCATAAGAATCACGGGCCATGTGGTATGTGAGATACTTTGAAGACCATGCGGGTTCATTCCATCAGTAGATAATGCCAAGCGAAGGTTTCTTGCTTCTTCTCCAAAGTCAGGATAATCATTATCAATTTTCGACCACTGTGGTGAATCAGCCGGATGTCGCAACTTTCCATCAATAATTCTTTCATCTGCATGCCAAGTCAGGTGTCTTGCATCGGTTTCACTACGAAACATGCTCCTAAATCTCGGAATTATAGGAAAATACCATAAGACCTTGGCTGGAGACAATTTTTTCTTATATCGAGACAAACCGCATTTAGGGCACTCAATTAACGATGCATATTCGTTTCGAAACAAAACGCAATCGTTTGGACAAGCATGTATCTTATCATAGCTCATGCCAATAGAGCACAACATTTTTTTGGCCTCATAGGTTCGATTGGGAAGAACATTATCCTCCGGTAGCATTTCTCTCAAAAGGGCCAACAACTCTGTGAAACTTTTATCCGACCATCCATTGCCCGCCTTTAAGTTGTACAACTTCAATATCGCAGACAGTCTTGTGAATTTAGTGCAACCTTGATAGAGCGGTTTCTCTGCATCGCTTACTAACCTCTCAAACATTTCGGGACAATCATGAAGATCTTCTTCAACTACTTCTGCAATCTCTTCGACTCGATCACAATCGTATGTTTCCGTGTCTTTGTCATCTGAAGCATAGGTCGTATTACTTTTCCCCTTCGGTTCAACATTCTCATTAATTTTCTCACCATGATGTATCCAACACTTATAACTTCGATCAATTCCATGCATCAGTAAATGCGATTTTAATTCATCTGCGTCAACCTTACCCACATAACAACAACCCAAACAAGGACAGTCCATTCGACTGGGGTCTTTAACGTGTTGAACAACAAACTTAACGAAATCCAATACCCCATTCCCGTACTCTTTGGACAATCGATCGGCATCCATCCATTTTTTATCCATGGTTTTCCTACTTATTAAGGTCAACAAAAACACTATTATATGAGGAATCAAAACATTGAATGAGGAGGAAAGTTATGATAAAACATAGAACATTGAATGAGCTTCTAACAGGGCTTCTAACATAACACAGTATTAAAATAACAAAATAACACTAACAACCTCAAAGATTTACAATATTAAAATAATGAGCAATATTAACACTAACACTAACACTAACCTAAACTAACCTAAACTAAACTAACACATTGTATAGCAATAACATTCAAAATAAAAAACCAAAAACTCGATATTATTTCACCCGCTAAAATAATACTATTTCTCCTCATATCAAATATAAGCAAAAGTTGGTAAAAAATTGATATATTTGTACCAAGAACTTTTCAATTTGTCACTATATGCATAATAAGAACACTTCAAAAATAAACAATTTCTTTTTACATAAAAGAATGAACATAATGAAACCGTGGAATGGAAACATTCACTGTGATTGGTGTTGAAGATTCAAATTCAATCTCAAAACTGTGTACTCATAAGATCTATGCAACCTCTTTCTGAATCTTCTAGAATGAATTTCATATAAAGAAAAATATGAAACTCACTTAAAACCTAACATAAAAAGAAAAAATCTTACTGGAACAGTGGAGCACGGTGGAGGATGCTGGAGGACAAAGTAGGAAGGACGACGGCCGGCCGGACGACGGCGAGAAAGGACGGACGACGGCGGTGAAAGGACGAACGACGGCGGTGGTTTCAGCTGGTTCGACGTTCTTGTTCGCAGAAAGAGAAGGAAATAGGGAAAGAATGAAATGAAAAAGTATAGAATACTGATACCGTTTCAATTTTTATTTTAATTAAGAAGACCTTAGACAACACTTTTAATAAAAGCGCTGTCTAATGTGGGCCTTAGAAAGCGCTGTCTCATATGGGCCTTAGACAACGCTTTTGTTTTTTTTTTTAATTAATAAGACCTTAGACAGCGCTTTTAAGGAAAGCGCTGTCTAATATTTTCCTTTAATTTTTTTTTTTAATTTATAAGACCTTAGAAAGCGCTTTCCTCAAAAGCGCTGTCTAAAGTCTTATATTTAGACGCGCTTTTATTTTTCTACGTGAGCAGTTTCTGTGTTTTCTAAATTTTTTAACTTATAGCAGCGCTTTTGTAATAAAGCGCTGCCTATGTAGTGCTGCCAAAGGACACTTTTGGCGTAGTGATGTGATCTCCCCTCCGCTGTACAAATTTCCCAAGTGTACAGAATGATACGCATCTGCGAGCAAAGTCGGCATAGGGTTTCCAATGAGAAAAACCTTAATGGAGTTGATATCTACAAAGTTATTGATGTTGGGAAACAAAAATAACCCGTAGGTGAGCAAGACAAAGACGCTTTCAAAAGCAGTCACGTTTCCTATACTGGCAAAATACAGGGCTTTCTTTGTAAAGAACTGGGATGGCAAACCTTGGATGCCACCCCTAGCAGTCATGTGAGTCATGACCTCAGATTCATCCAAATGAATTGCTCTTACAATGGTCTAATTCTTTGGAATTTCTTCCAGTCCAGAAAATGGAGCTCGATCTGTAATGTGTAGATTAATCAGGTGAAAATACTCCTCCAGCGTTGGTGCGAGCTGGTAATCCGAGAATGTGAAACAGTGATAAACCGGATCATAAAACTGAATGAGCGCATCCATGATTCCCTTAATCACATGGACTCTTAACAGTGGTAGCAAACCTCCGTGCTTTGCTCTGAAAGCCTCAGGGTTAGTGATCATCCTCGCTAACCTTCTCAAATCCTCTAATTTTGGAACCTTGAAGGTATACCTATGGGTTCTCCTTCTACTGAAATCCATTAGTGCAATCCTTTTCTCTGATATTTGCAATCACAGTCTTAGTTTAATTTGAAAAGCAGAGAGACTAGAAGAAAATTTTTTTGAATGTTTTAATGTTTTTTAAATGAATGCATGAATGCAGCACACAAAAACATAGAAAAAACATGGGGTCAAAGGGTCGTTGTCATGAAGTCAAGGCTCTACCCATCCTCAAAGGTTTATACTAGGGTGATTTTTGTACCTGTACTCATTATCATCAGCTCCTCCCAGGAAAGTAAAACAACAAGCGGATCGCCAGCGAGTTGTAGAGCAATCTTAGAGTAAGTGCCATTCACCGAGAATAGATCACCAGCCTCAAATGAGGGTAGTATCGCGTAACAACTATTCCCGTAGTTTTCGCACTACAAAAGGGTTTGGCTCCTCAGCTTCTCAGACATCACAATCGGCCCATTGTCTAGGTGAGAGAATGGGTTGCATTGGTCAGCCTCCACTGAGGTTGATGGTTGACCTCGTCGCCATTACTTATCTTAAGTGTATACTCAATCTTTCCACATGCGGCATCACACACATTCCCATTAGCAGAAAAATAAACATGTATAGCAATTAGGAAAAGCAGTATATATATTTGTCTTAAAATATCCTAGACCTTTAAAGCTATGAATCCTAAGTTCCTGACAGAAATGGGTTCCCCGACGGAAGCCCCAATCTGTGGTATTCTCACAAGAGATGAAAAGGAAAAAGAAAAACAGAGACAGGCCCTACGGTGGGCGCCATTTTTCTGTGGTGGCCACCGCCATAAAAAATATTTGTCCAAGGTTTTCACCTTTAAACGTTAAGAAAGAAAGAGAGGCCCCACGGTGGGCGCCATTTTTCTGTAGCGAGCGATTTTTGGACGCGGTTCTTAAGCGCTGGTCGCTCTCTGCGGTTGAGTTTACTACAGGTCAATTCATTTTTTATCCTATTAAAGCTGATGAAGGAGGGGAAATAGATGTCTCCAATTAACCCTGCTTTGCATACTGAGTTTAAACAGCGGTCTGTTAGGTTACGGATGCTATCAATGTGAGGGGCCTTTGTACTGGTTATTTGTATTTTCGCCAATACTGTTTTCTTTCTTTCTAGGATTTTATAGCGGGGGACAAGGATTAGGATGTTAGGACTGATGCTTTTGATAGATACATGAGAGTATGGGATTTTGGGTTTTTATTTAGTGTGCTCGCTAAGATCTTTTCTTTCGATCTTATGCCTACGTATTCCCGTTTACCGAAATAGGGAAATCAGAGCGTTCTTAGTTCCTCCTATTCTATGGGAGGAAATGGGTGTTTTTGGTGTCTTGTTCAAAGCCCAAGATGTGAAGCTGAAGGGTCTATTTGTATCTTGTTCAAAGCCCAAGATGTGAAGCTGAAGGGTCTATTTGTATCTTGTTCAAAGCCCAAGATATGATGCTGAAGGTTTTGACTCTAGAGAGAATTTGTCATCTCTAAAGAGGGGTTTGTACGTCACAACTATTTACAAAGGAGAATTACTTTAACCGGGATACGCGGATCCTAGCAATGCCATAATTTCCTTTAAAGGGGATTTTAACCTGAAGGAGAAGACTTTAACTCAGTGTAGAGCAATGCCATCTTTCCTTAGGAATTTCTCATGCTAAAAGAGGGACAGTGGCATGGATGTAGATGATCCAGAGGCTTGCCGCTTACAGCGATTAGATGAAGGGAGTTGCTTGATGTTTGTGTACTGTGAATGAGGCACAACTTTGATGCTAAAAGGTTAATTGGATTAACCAGTGGTTTTCTTATACAAAGCCTAAGAGGAGGCTAATATGCATCTCGTACAAAGCCCGAGAGAGAGGCTAAAAGGTTTTGACTCGACGATGAAGTCTTTTGGGTATCTCGTATGAAGCCCGAGATGGAGGCTAATATTTGTTTGGCTCAATAAGAACCTTTTTGTATCTCGTATAAAGCCCGAGATGGAGGCGAAAAGGTGATTGACTCAACGAGGGAGTCTCTTATGTGTCTCGTACAAAGCCCGAGAGAGAGGCTAAACGTTGTTTCAGTTAAGTGACAGGTCCAGTATACTGATTTTGAGTGAAAATCAGTTCTTATATGAGTAACACTATACTCAAGGATTTGATTCAAGGATCTGGGTTGTTCCTGTTCTTCAAGGAAGCGGGAAATCCGAAGGGAATTGAGACTGTCCGAGTCTGCGGGTTTTCTTCCTATTTTTGAAGGGGTCACTTGAGAATGTCTTTGAGACTCAAGGAGATTAGACTGTCCAAGTCTGGAGTTTTATCTTTTGTACTATGCTTTGAGAAACAGTAGTAGACTCTTTGAAAGGATTGTTCTATGAAGATGACTAAGTTCTGTTCCTATACCTCTAGGAGGTCATCGGGACAATTTGTACGAAGCCTAAGAGTAGGCTGGAAACTTTCAAGAAGTCGATCGGTCCTTGTACGAAGCCCAAGAGAAGGCTATCATTCCCAGAGAAAGAGATCATTATACGAAGCCTAAGAGGAGGCGGTGAAGACTTCTAAGAAGCCGACGGGTCCTTGTACTAAGCCTAAGAGGAGGCTAGGTTGCTTTTAGGAAGCCTGAGGGTCCTTGTACGATGCCCAAGAGGAGGCCGATGCTTTTAAGAAGCCGATGGGTCCCCAAACCCCGAGAAATTCAAGGCAAGCTATTCACAAGGAATAGATCAAGTCAGGAAACTTCGAGAATTTGGAAAAAACTCAAGAGATGCCATTCACGGAGAAAAGATCATCTCTAGGGAGTAGAGTTTCTTGACAAGTGCTTTTAAGAAGCCTGTGGGTCCCCAAACCCCGAGAAATTCAAGACATGCCATTCACCAAGAATAGATCAAGCCAGGAAAGTTTGAGAATTTGGAAGAAACTCAAGAGATGTCATTCACGGAGAAAAGATCATCTCTGGGGAATAGAGTTTCTTTGACAACTTCTATGAGTGACAGTCTATGAAAGGGTTCACCGAGAATGCTGTCTTTCATGTCTCGATATTGTTTAACCCCAAGAGAAGGGAAGACTGTGTCTGGTAATTCTATGGGGATCTAGTTTAGACTATTTCTAAGAGTGATCAACGGGCTTTATGCTAGACGTAGTTGCCGGAGAAACTCTAAATATCTATACTATTATTACACAGTTAATATGAGTTTATGAAAGAAGACTTACAGTGAAACAGCCCCACAATACAGTTATATGTATATGAAAGCGGTAAATGAAAGCAATAACCACTTACTCGGTTGTAGAGCTTCCATTCTGTTTGGTTAGTTGTTCAACAAAGAAAGATTGAAAACAACAGTATATTCAAAATCAAAGGAGAAAGTGCTTTGAAAAAGAAAGATTTGGGGCTTACAGCTCAAGGAGAGACCCAGGATTTTATCAGTGAGCGCACTATTTGAATTTGTACAGAGGGACTTATACAAGTGATAAGGCCCAAAAAAGGTTTTCTGTACAAAGGGGTGGGTCTTACACTCTAATAGAGGCCCAAAGAGTTTTGAATGGGTCTTATAGCTCAAGGAGAGGCCCAAGGTTCTTTTTCAAAAGGAGACGATCGCGCCGTTTGTTTTTTGACGGTATCGGGACTTATACAATACACTGAGGCCCAAAAATGATTTGGTCAAAAAAGGATTGGGTCTTACACTCTATTAGAGGCCCAAAAGTTTTGAAAATGATTTATGAGGGTTGAATTAATCCAAAAACCCTAATTTATTTTTCAAAAATGTATTTAATTGAATAAAAATTCAATTAAAATGATCAAAATTGTTTTATATATGGAAAACAAATTATGATCTTGGATTATTGCTTCAAAAATTAAGTATTGACCTACAAAATAATTAGAAGGCATTAAAAATTGTAAAATCAATGTAGAAAAAATATTTAAAATGTCAAAAACAATTAAAATATTAATTCTTTGCAAAAATATCAATTATATGAAATAAATAATATTTTTGGGATTTTTTGGGAAAATAAAATATTTTAACATTTTTGTGAATTATTAAAAAAAGAATCAACTCAAAATCATTAAAACTCAGAGAGAAATTAATTTTTGAATCAATTAAATAAAATCACAAAACTCAAATATTTGAATTTGAGAAAAATGGCGCCAAGAACAGCTGAAGAACACGCGCGTTCTTTAGTTTTGTCCAGATTTGCATTTTCTATCCAATCTCACTGAATACTTAATCATATCATGTAATCCACATATCATTATGCTCGTCCCAACCTCACGGTCATGTCTATGTAAATTAATTTCATTTAAATTAAACATAAAACAAGAAATCAAAGAGAAACCTCAAGAACCCTAATTTTTGCATGAAGGCTCAGAAATTTCATACACGATTCAAACAATGCAATTTATTGAGGGGAAACATTCCATGCATGATTATGAACATATGGCCAAATTATTGTGCAGCAAAAAATGCATGGATCATAGAGTTGCTTATCACTTGCAGCTGGTGATCGTGTTTGGTGTTGGAGGTGTTACAGCTTGGTTCCAATAATGTGGATAGCTTCCCTAGGTGCTAAGTGATGTGTCTGAGTGCTTGGAATGGATTGAAATGGTTTGGAATTGAAGATGGCACCTCAACTGCAAAACTGTCAAGAACTTGAGCAATTGGCTAGTGATTTTGTGAAATCAGTGTTCCAGATGTTATGTGAGTGTTTGGATCACTTCTATATGATGTATGTGAGGTGTGTGTGTGATTGGTTTGATTGGAAAAGCTCTCAAACTCAAAACCCGATAGTGACTTGCCTTAGAAGGCAAAATTGGAGTGAAAGAAGAGATTTTAAGGAAAGCATCTGTTAGATGGCTTTGGTGTCCTTCAACTGACCATAATTGAGCTTTATTTATAGTAGAGCAAGTTTGTTTTGCAAGGAATAGTGAATGGCAACTGCTGAGTAGGTTTGTTCAATGTTGGCCAATGGAAGTTCAAGTCTCCTCTAGCCATTGACTAGAGGTTAGGGCACAGGCTGCTGGTTCCCTTGGTCTTGGATAAGTCTTGACTGAATTCAAATGAAAATGGCTCAGTCCATGCCACCTTGATGCTTCCATTGAATGCTCCAATCCAAATTTGGAGTCTTGTCCCTATTTTGGCAATTCTAGGTTCAACATGTTATTTCTTGTTCCAAAGACTTTGGAGGCTTGGCACAGTGATTGTCCCCTTGAGATTCAATCCTCATATGTGTCCAAGTGGATAGGAGTGTTTGGATTTGCACAATTTTGGCAAATCGAGCAAAAATGCAAATTCAGCCTTGCCTTGACAGATTTCAACAAGGCAACTTGACAATGTCATAACTCATAGCCCAAATGGAATTTGGCAATGTTCTTGGCCATTTTGGAAAGCCCTTACATGATACAACAACTGTTTGAACATGTTTGGTTTTGATCTCTTTTGAATCCAAGTGAAAAATCCCCCTACATTTGGAAAAAAGTGAAGACAGATTTGGACTTAGTGAAAATTTCACTAAGTGTTGGAAAAAGTGACATTTTCATTTTTCAGCCATTTTGATCACTCCATAACTCAAAATCCTTAATGAATTGGAGTTAGGTCTAGTTGAAGTTTTTGTAGAGGGTAATGAGGGCTACAAATCCATATTTGGATGAGGAAAAATGGCCTTGTGGTTTAGGAGTTATGATCCTCCAAAGTTGGTACCCTAGCCACTTTATTTTTAACTTAGAAAATTTTCTAAGTTTTTATGGTTACCCCTTTTACAAGTTATCCAACTTTTCTTGATTTTTCTTGATGAATGATGATTCAAATCATACATTAACATCATTTTAGGGTTAAAAATCCATTTTGGTGAAAAATCTCAAAAAGTCAAAGTTGACTTTTGTGCACAGTTGACTTTTTATCAGATGAATTCCAAACTGTGCAATTCTTCAGGAAATCATGTCCTTGACCTAAATCAAACTCTATGGACGTGTTACATGGGTATCATAGGGTATATTGAGGCATGTCCTAGGGTTTGGGAGCATGTCCTGGCCAAAAGTCAAAGTTACAGTTGACTTTTCCCGCGAAACCCTAATTGTGGTACAGATGAAATTGAGGCTTGTTGCTCAAACTTCTTGGATTAATCCATTGTTCCAAATGGATCAATATAGTTCATTAGAGACCCTCAAACCCTCTCTTGAGGTCTTGGTTCATTTTTTGTCCCAAAAGTCAACTTAGGGGTGAATTAGGTCAAGAAACCCTAATTCCTGATTTTTGATGAATGCATCCCCTGAGGCAAAATTGACTTGATGGTTGGGCCCATGAGGTTCCATGGAGTATATTAGGTTGTGTTTTGGATCCTTGGCTCATGCCCAGAGGAAAATTTCCCTTTGGAGGCCCTAATCGACCAAAACCCTAATTTAGCAATACTGGCGATCGTGAGGCTTGATCCACCTAGAAGGGAGCAGCTTTGTGCTTAATCCTTGGAGTGGGAGTCCTTTTTGATCCTTTGTGTATGTTTGAGAGGTTTAGACAAGTTGAAGATCATGTCATTCCTTGATTGATCCTTTGTCTAAGCCCTGAGAGTGCTTGAAACCCTAATTTGATTGTAGTGGATGCTCAACAATTCCTTGAGGAGATTGATGAGGTAGGATGGTTCATCCATATTGTGATGATGATTTTCACAATGATGGGAAATCTTAGTGGTCAAAATTTGGGGTATGACAGATGCCCCTATTTAATCTTCTTGGACCCGAAGGTGTGAATGGCGAAGGTATTCGGGCATTCGGGGTACAAGAGGATTAAATATCAGAATACCCGAAATTTTGATGGTGGTTATGAATGGTAGTTTACGCATTCATCTTCTTTAGCTAAGCAATGATGCTTAGAAAAGGTAAACTTCCCCTCGATCCTGGTTTCCTACCAAGGAACTGGTCTTAGTTTCTGAAATAAACTTCCCCTCGATCCTGGTTTCCTACCAAGGAACTGGTCTTAGTCAATCCTGGTTTCCTACCAAGGAACTGGTCTTAGTTTCTGAAATAAACTTCCCCTTGATCCTGGTTTCCCACCAAGGAACTGGTCTTAGTTTCTGAAATAAACTTCCCCTCGATCCTGGTTTCCTACCAAGGAATTGGTCTTAGTTTCTGAAATAAACTTCCCCTCGATCCTGGTTTCCTACCAAGGAACTGATCTTAGTTTCTTTTGTCAATAAACTTTATTGACAAGGAATGCTATGCGTAGCGATTTTCCTCAAACTTCTCGCCGAATTTTCCTGGGGAGATGCCATTTGACAGAAAACTTTTGATTGTCAGACTTGCTGGGGAACCCCTCCGTCTGAGTTGTAGAGTTGCACAAACTCCTCTGTTAGAGACGCCATTGGTTTCTACTGGGGAAAGTGAGTCGCTGGAGAGACTGCCTCTGCTTGGGATCTTACATCATACTTTTCTCGGGATCTTCCTAGAGAAATGCCATATGATGGGGTCCTAATCGACCAAAACCCTAATTTAGCAATACTGGCGATCGTGAGGCTTGATCCACCTAGAAGGGAGCAGCTTTGTGCTTAATCCTTGGAGTGGGAGTCCTATTTGATCCTTTGTTTATGTTTGAGAGGTTTAGACAAGTTGAAGATCATGTTATTCCATGATTGATCCTTTGTCTAAGCCCTGAGAGGGCTTGAAACCCTAATTTGATTGTAGTGGATGCTCAACAATTCCTTGAGGAGATTGATGAGGTAGGATGGTTCATCCATATTGTGATGATGATTTTCACAATGATGGGAAATCTTAGTGGTCAAAATTTGGGGTATGACAGATGCCCCTATTTAATCTTCTTGGACCCGAAGGTGTGAATGGCGAAGGTATTCGGGCATTCGGGGTACAAGAGGATTAAATATCAGAATACCCGAAATTTTGATGGTGGTTATGAATGGTAGCTTACGCATTCATCTTCTTTAGCTAAGCAATGATGCTTAGAAAAGGTAAACTTCCCCTCGATCCTGGTTTCCTACCCAGGAACTGGTCTTAGTTTCTGAAATAAACTTCCCCTCGATCCTGGTTTCCTACCAAGGAACTGGTCTTAGTTTCTGAAATAAACTTCCCCTCAATCCTGGTTTCCTACCAAGGAACTGGTATTAGTTTCTGAAATAAGCTTCCCCTTGATCCTGGTTTCCCACCAAGGAACTGGTCTTAGTTTCTGAAATAAACTTCCCCTCGATCCTGGTTTCCTACCAAGGAATTGGTCTTAGTTTCTGAAATAAACTTCCCCTCGATCCTGGTTTCCTACCAAGGAACTGGTCTTAGTTTCTTTTGTCAATAAACTTTATTGACAAGGAATGCTATGCGTAGCGGTTTTCCTCAAACTTCTCGCCAAATTTTCCTGGGGAGATGCCATTTGACAGAAAACTTTTGATTGTCAGACTTGCTGGGGAACCCCTCCGTCTGAGTTGTAGAGTTACACAAACTCCTCTGTTAGAGACGCCATTTGTTTCTACTGGGGAAAGCGAGTCGCTGGAGAGACTGCCTCTGCTTGGGATCTTACATCATACTTTTCTCGGGATCTTCCTAGAGAAATGCCATATGATGGGGTCCTAATCGACCAAAACCCTAATTTACCAATACTGGCGATCGTGAGGCTTGATCCACCTAGAAGGGAGCAGCTTTGTGCTTAATCCTTGGAGTGGGAGTCCTTTTTTATCCTTTGTGTATGTTTGAGAGGTTTAGACAAGTTGAAGATCATGTTATTCCATGATTGATCCTTTGTCTAAGCCCTGAGAGGGCTTGAAACCCTAATTTGATTGTAGTGGATGCTCAACAATTCCTTGAGGAGATTGATGAGGTAGGATGGTTCATCCATATTGTGATGATGATTTGCACAATGATGGGAAATCTTAGTGGTCAAAATTTGGGGTATGACGTTATCCCACGAATAATGACGTAGTCAAGAAATACTTCACTTAAATAATAAAAAAAACGTCCCGGTGGATTGAAATACCGAAAGGGCGGTCCAGAAAAAAATTAGAGACATAAGCAAAAATCATCCCGATGGATTGGAAATCTCAAAGTACAATCCAGGAAAAAGTTAGGGATTAATGGCAAGTAACTATGTCTGATCAGTTCAACTCCTCAGCAGTAATGCCAGCTATCAGGAAAACTCAAGTCAAGGTCATCTTCGACGGAAGCTCAGGATGTCCAGAATTCAAAGTTGGTAGAAGGATAGCGGTCGTTATGTTTCAATGTAGCCCTGTTCCCTTAAAATTACCATTTTCTAAACTTTGTAAATACTCTATGGAATCACGCGCTTGGCTGATCTCCATCCTATCAATAAAATTTGAGACCTAGTGCTTTTGTTTGCAATTCTCATTTGTTTTAGCTTTACAGAATGATGTTTTTAATATGATCAACGATTCTTGAAATAAAACAGAAAATGAATTTACTTGTCGAACTTTTTTCTGCTTTTAAATAAAGATGACAATTTCTTTTGACTGTTGAACATCGAAAGAACATCGATCGCTTCTTCAGAAGCAATTGAGCTTCAAAGTGCAGAATCAAAGTACTCCTTCTAAACCAGTGCACCTGAATGAAGGATCAGCTGTGTCAGATGCGAACATTCCATCCGACACCCCCGGCAGAGTTCTTATCTCCTAAGCCCGATCAACGGTTGTTCCCCACATGGACTATCGCTCCTAAGCAAGGCAGAATTGCTACTTTTGGACCAGTGATACTTTTCATCCCATGCAGTGGTCGAGTATCCAGTCATGTTCATCCATTAGTCTGTATGTCGTGTCAGTTTTGTCGGCATAAACATACATACATCATGAATTATTGATTTACATTCATATTCATATTGCATCATTATCACTCTAGTCGGTCTTACCCCCTGGTGATAAAAGTCCTCTCAATCGAGTTGTCAGTTATTTTCTCGTCAAGAAACGCCTCATCTGAGCGATCTCTCCTCCAGTTTATTTCTGGGATGGAGAAGGCCCTTGACCACTTTGAAAACTTGAACCTCTGAAAAACAAGAAAACTCTCGACAAACGTCACTCTTCTCCATTGGAGATGATATCGTTGCTTTCCCAGATTAAGGAAAATCCCAGAGAGAGCCTCACAACTAAAGACTAGCAGCAACACAGTGGTTCTTCTCTCTAGAAAATCAATGTTAATGAAGTCATCAGCACCGGAAAATTGGGGTACATTGTATGGCATTTCTCCGAGAAGGTCTCGAAGAAAAGTATGATGTAGTATCCCCAAGCAGGAAGCAGTCTCTCAAGAGACTTGTTTTTCCCCAGTAGAGTCAACAAATGGCGTCTTCAACAGAGAAGTTTGCACACCTCTACAGCTCAGACCAATGGGTTTCCCCAGCAAGTTTGACCTTAACCCTTTTCCGTCAAATGGCATCTCCCAAGGAAAATTCAGCGAGAAGTTTGAGGAAAAACTGCTACGAATAGCGTTTCTTGTCAAGAAAGTTTATTGACAAAAGAAACTGAGACCAGTTCCTTGGTAGGAAACCAGGATCGAGGGGAAGTTTATATCAAAAACTGAGACCAGTTCCTTGGTAGGAAACTAGGATCGAGGGGAAGTTTATATCAGAAACTAAGACCAGTTCCTTAGTAGGAAACCAGGATTAGGGGATGTTTATATCAGAAACTGAGACCAGTTCCTTGGTAGGAAACCAGGATCGAGGGGAAGTTTACATCAGAAACTGAGACCAGTTCCTTGGTAGGAAACCAGGATCGAGGGGAAGTTTACATCAGAAACTGAGACCAGTTCCTTGGCTGAAGACCAGGATCGGGGGGGAAGTTTTTAGCTTTTCTAAGCATCATTGCTTAGCAATAGAAGATGGATGAGCAAGCTGCCATTCATAACCACTGTCAAAATTTTGGGTATTCCGATATTTAATCATCTTGCACCTCGAATGTCCGAATACCTTCGCCATTCACACCTTCGGGTCCAATAAGATTAATTAGGGGCATCTGTCATACCCCAAATTTTGATCACTAAGATTTCCCATCATTGTGAAAATCATCATCACAATATGGATGTACCTTCATGCCTCATCAGTCTCCTCAAGGATTGTCGAGCATTCACTATAATTAAGCATTAGGGTTTTAAGCCCTCTCAGAACCTTAGACAAAGGATCAATCAAGGAATGACATGATCTTTAACTTGTCTAACCTCTCAAATACACATAATGGATCAAGAGGACTCCCACATCAGGAATCAAGCACAAAGTTGCAACATTCCAAGTTGATCCAGCCTCAAGATTGCCAGCGTCACCAAATTAGGGTTTTGGTCGACTGAGGCCTCCAGATGAAAATTTTCCTCTGGGCATGACCCAATTCTTCAAAGAACAACCCAAGATACTCTAAGGGACCTCATGGACCCAATCATCAAGTCAATTTGACCTCAGGAGATGTATTCACTAAAAATCAAGAATTAAGGTTTCTTGACCTAATTCACCCATAAGTTGACTTTTGGGACAAAACATGAGCCAAGACCTCAAGACATGATTTAAGGGTCTCTAATAAACCACATTGATCCATTTGCAACAATGGATTAATCCAAGAAGCTTGACTCACAAGTTCCATTTTCATCAGGACCACAATTAGGGTTTCGAGGAAAAAGTCAATTGAACCTTTGACTTTTGGCCCAGACATGCTCCCAAACCTTGAGACATGATTCAATACACCCTATAACACCTATGGAACATATCCATCAAGTTTGATTTAGATCAAGGACTTGATTTCACAAAGGATCACACAGTTTGGAATTCATCTGATAAAAAGTCAACTGTGCACAAAAGTCAAGTTTGACTTTTTGAGATTTTTCACAATTATGGTTCCTTGACCCTAAAACAATGTTAATATGTGATTTGAATCATCATTCATCAAGAAAAATCAAAGAAAGTGGGATAACTTGTAAAAGGGGTAACCATAAAAACTTAGAATTTTTCTAATTTATGGAACAAAGTGGCTAGGGTACCAACTTCCAAGGATCATAACATGAGATCAAAGCAACCATTTTGGATGGTCGAAAGATGGATTTGTAGCTCTCATGGCATACTTTAAAAATGTCAACTACACCTCATTCCAATTCCTCATGGATTTTGATTTATGGAGTGATCAAAATGGCTGAAAACACAAAAGTGACATATTTCCAGCACTTGGTGAAATTTTCACTAAGTCAGAATCTGCTTCACTTTTTCCAAAATGTTGAGGAATTTTTCAACCAAATGCAAGTTACTTCAAAACCAAAGTTGGACATCACATTAAAGTAGGATACATCAGCTTTCCAAAGTGACCAAGAACTCCATCAAATTCCATCTGAGCTAGGAGTTATAACAGTTGCAACATGCCTTGCTGCAAACTGTCTTGGCAAGGCAGATTGTGCATTAGGGCTCGATTTGGTTAATTTATGCAAATGATAAACAAGTTTATCCATCTGCACACCTCAGGGGGAGACCAAGGAGGAACAAACACTGATCCATAAGCCTCCTAAGTCTTTGGAACTACATATAGGTTTGGCACCCCTAAAAGTTAAAGATGCCTCAAGACTCCAATTTTGTTTTGAGGCATTCAATGGGTGCTTAGAGGTGGCATGTATCAGAGCAAAGATGAACACTTCAGTCAAGCCTTATCCTTGAATCAAAGAACCATAGGCCTGTACACTAATCTCAAGTCAATGGCTAGAGGAGACTCGAGATTCCAAAGTGATCCAATTGGCCACAGACCTGTACCAGTTGCCATACACTATTGCAGCTAAAACAAACTTGGTGCACTATAAATAGACCTCATTTGTGATCAGTTTGAGTACACCAAAGCAAACTGATGCTTTCCTCAAAATCACCTCTTTCACCTCTTTCACTCCAATTTTGCTTTCCAAAGCAAGTCACTATCGGGTTTTGAGCTTGAGAGCAATTACAACCAAACCAATCACACACACACACCTCATAAACATCATATAGAAGTGATCCAAACACTTATACAACATCTGGAACACCAATTTCACAAAATCACCATCCAACTACTCAAGCTTTTAGCAAACTTGCAGTTGGGGTACCATTTTAAGTTCCAGCTTGTTTCCAACCACTCCAAGCATTCAGACACACTCCATAGCACCTAGGGAAGCTGTTCACATCATTGGAACCAAGATGTAACACCTCTAACTCAAAACACGATCACCAGCTGCAAGAGGTAAGCCTCAACTTGGTCATCTCATGATTCATGCATATTTCCTCGCACAATAATTTTTCCATATGTTCATAATCATGTATGGAATGTTTCCCCTCAATTAATTGCTTTGTATGAATTGTGTGTGGAATTTCTGAGCCTTCATGCAGAATTTAGGTTTCTTGAGGTTTCTCTTTGATTTCTTATTCCATGCTTAAAATAAATGAAATTAAAGACCATAGACATGATCGTGAGGTGAAAACGAGTAGATTGATATGTGGATTGTGTGATTTCATCAAGTATTCAGTGAGATTGATGAGAAAATGAAAATCTGGGCAAAATCAAAACACGCGCGTGTTCTTGGCGCCTTTTTTAAATATTCAAATATTTGAATTTTGTGATTTTATTTAATTGATTCAAAAATTAATTTCTCTCTGAATTTTAATGATTTTGAGTTGATTCTTTTTTTAATAATTCACAAAAATGTTAAAATATTTTATTTTGCAAAAATTTACAAAAACTTTTATTTATTTCCTATACTTGACATTTTTGCAAAGAATTAATTTTTATTTGTTTTTTAACATTTAAAATACTTATTTCTTCTTGATTTTCCAAAATTAATTGGTTTTCAACCATTTTGTGGATAAAAACATGATTTTTGAAACATTGATCCAAGATCACCACTCATTTTTCAGATGTTTTCAATAATTTTTATTAATTTTTTTACGAAATTAATTCAATTTTAAACAAAATTAGGGTTTTGATTAATTCCACCCTCATCAATCTTTTTCAAACACTCATGGGCCTCTAATAGAGTGTAAGTCCCATCCCTTTGTAAATAATACCTTTTTGGGCCTCACACATTGTATAAGTCCCTCTGTATAATTTCAAAAGTTCGGCGCGATCGCCGTCTTTTTAACAAAATCAACTGGGCTTCTCCTTGAGCTATAAGACCCATCTTTATTCATTTTAAAACTCTTTGGGTCTCTAATAGAGTGTAAGACCCAACCCATTTTGAAAACCAAAATAATTTGGGCCTCGTTCATCGTATAAGACCCACTGTGTTTTCAAACCTCGGCGCGATCGCCTTTTTCAAACAAATAATCATCTGGGCCTCTCCTTGAGCTATAAGTCCCATTCCTTTTCTTAAAAACACTTTTGGGACTCTAATAGAGTGTAAGACCCAACCCCTTAGTAAATAAACAATTTTAGACTTCACATATTGTATAAGTCCCTCTGTATATTTTCAAAACAACAGTGCGATCGTCGCCTTTTCAAAATCATCTGGGCCTCTCCCTGAGTTGTAAGCCCCTATCTCCTGTACAAAAATAAACTTTGGGCCTCTAATAGAGTGTAAGACCCAATCCCCTTTTAACCAAAACTATTTTGGGGTCTCAGTGTATTGTATAAGTCCCGATACAGTTTCAGAAACTCCGACGAGATCGTCGTTTTTAAACTATTTTTAACTGAGCCTACCCTCGTATTGTAAGTCCCATTTCTTTTCTTTAAATAACCTTTGGGTTTCTCTTCGAGTTATAAGACCCATCCCTTTGTATAGGAAACTTTTTGGGCCTCAGTCGTTGTATAAGTCCCGATAAGATATTCAAAACAACAGTACAATCACTGTTCATGTAACGACCCGATTTTAATTATCTCTATTTGTGGTGTTAATTATATTATTTTGTGGAGTATTTTACTTTAATTTGACAATGATTATGTTATTTGTGAAATTGGTGTTTTTATATGTTATGTTTTCATATTAAGCATTTTTACCGTTTTTGAGAGTTTGCAGGGAAAATTGGAATAGAGGGTATTTTAGACTTTTCACCTTAAATAGTATTCAATTAATGAGTTAATAGATATTTTGGGATATTTATGTTAAGTAAATATTTTTGTGTTTGTGAGAAAAGAAATAGAAGGGATAGAATTAGAAAGGAAAGAAAAAGAGAGAAAACTATATATAGAGAGAGATAGTAAGAGAAAGGGAAGGAAATAGGAGAGAAAGAAAAGGAGGAGAAGAGAAAGAGAAGGAAAAGAGGAATTTTCACCCGAATCGACTTCCAATCGTTTCTAAACTCGGATAAGGGTGTGAAATATCATTATTCTAAATTTGTATACAATTATGTATGATTGTTTCCGACTGTTTTGGTTGTTTAGAGAAATATGAGTTTTAGGTTGAAAATGACATAATCGGTCGTAAACGATGTTTTCACGGATGGAATTCGAAATAAATTGCGTAGATTAGTCGAGTGAGGTGAGGCCGAGATTATAGAAACTCGTTTCGTTGAAATCGGTTGATATTGTGAGTTTTGACATTTTTGGGTTTTGAGAATGTGAGATTTTGGTGAAAAATAAAAGTCGTGGAATCGGGTTTTTCTTGATCCTAATATGTTGGTATGTATTTATGTGATATTACCATGTATTTATTCGGAAGAAAGTAATTGAATCGGTCGGGTTTCGGGCGATTACGCAGCTGTACCAGAATGTAGCAGAATTTCTGGTTTTGTGCGCAGTCGTACGGACGCGTGCTGTAGGTGGAAAATTCTGTTTTGGAAAAAACTTCGGAAATTCATATCTCTTGAACCGTAAGTCGGTTTTGATCCCCGTTCAAAGCGTTGGGAAGCTAACGAGATGTTCTTTCTAGGAAAAATAGTTTTGAGGTCTGAACCTAGTCCAATCGGTACAGTTTTTTCGAACCGTTTCGTAGTGTCGGGCGTCCGGTTTATGTTTTTGCGTTATTTTGAAATATCCATAAACATTGTGAACCTAGGTGATAGGTGTGAGAAATGGGTGAACGTCGTGAACCTAAGTGATAGGTGTGAGCGATGGTTCCAACAAGTTCTTCAATTGAACTTGGGTTGATGAGTCGGTACCCGCATTGCATCTGCATAGAGTCGAGTGTCGGTCTCTATGATTTGCATTTGACATCATTGTATTTGTGCATTGATGGAATGAACATAAATGTATGTATTTATGTTGGATGATAAGCATTGTGATGAATGTGCTTGGTTTGTATATATATATATGCCTTGCGATGTATATAGAATGAAATGTGATGATTTGCAGTAAGGATGAGATCGTTGTAATGATACATTGGTAAGTAAACAGGTATGAGGGTTTATGTTGAATAAATGGATATGTATTAGTGATACATGTATTTGAGCATGAATGGATATGCCTATGGGATTTTATGTGTTGATTACGGATTGTTATGCCTTGTAAATGACTTATGGTATATGTTTGATGTTATGTGTATAAATATATGCATAGTGATGAGTTGTGGTGAGAATGTGGTATATGTGTATTAGCTGTTGAGATATATATAATTATATGCAACGTTATTATGATAATATTTCTCACCCTTCGGCTGTTTTATAATGCTCTATGAGGCATTGCAGATTAGGTATGCTGGTGGTCTTTGGTGAAGCGTGTCTTCACTTCCTTTTGGTCGTCTGGCTCTGATATGTAGCGTCGGGTAGCTAGGATGATTTTGAATTCCTTTTTGTGATGCATTGATTTATGTATCTGGTTGATGAATTATGTGTATAAACCTGATGTTTGATGTGATTCACTGGATGATGTATATATATGTTTGATGTTGCAATGTTTAGATTTTCCGCTTATATTCTAAATATTGATTGATATGTGGGTGTAAGGACTGAGATCCTTTATTGCTGATAGTTACCCCACTGTTGCATATCTATTTGAGCAGGTGTTGTATGTTTTAATTTCATATAAATTGTGGCATGCCTCTTTTATCCCATGTTATAATTATACTCTGACGAAATTTTTAATATGTGCGTAAATGATTTAATTGATTATTTGGGGGTATAAAATGGGGGTGTTACAGTTCAAACCTTGGGCCTCTCCTTGAGTATAAGCCCCGACAATCTTTTGAAAACAACTCCCTTTTGATTTAGGTTCAAATATATAGTTGTTATCAAAACTTTTTTTAATTTCTCTGAACAACTAACAATACAGCATGGAAGCTCGCTCACCTGTAAGTTTTAACAGCTTTCATTTACTTGCTTTAATATATATAACTATATTGTGGGAAGCTGCGCATGGTTAGTCTTCTTTCATTCTTTTAAATACACGTCAAATATATATATATATATATATATAACTGTATTATGGGAAGCTGCGTGTAACACCCCAATTTAAATTATTAATCGTCGTGTCATTACTTCTGTTTGTTAGGCCTTGTTAAGGGTGAATGAAGGGTAGTGCCTTAGTGAATTAATGAGAATTAAGACTTTAGTTAATAATAAGGATAGTGAGGTGAAAATAATAATATTAATATGGTTAATATTAGTGTTATTATTATTATTCTTGTTATTATCATTATTATTATTGGGATTATTATTATCAATATTATTTTATTATTAATTAAATAAATAAAACCTGATTAAAGAGAATTAAGGGGAGTTTTAGTAGACTAAGGTGGTTTTCACGTAAAACAAGAATTTTAGAGAAAGAAGAACAAGGGTGCTAGGGCTAGGATCTCCATCATCTTCCACAGGAATTTCTGAACAAATTCAAGGTAAGGGGGGAGAACGGGTTCATATTTGGTGATTAAATCGTATAAGGGTAGTGGGGAGTCCTTAACCCCGTAGGATTTTGTCTGATTTTGTGTTGTTGTATGATTTTGGTGTCTATATGTGAATCCATGATGAAATTCGTGTAGTTGAATTGCTAAATCGATGTTATATGGATGTTGTTGCTGTTGTTTGAACATGATTGTTGTAGATCTTAATTTTGGTACAGTTTAGGGAGAGGAAATTAACTCTAAGACCTGTAATTCTTGGTTAGTAATAATAAGTATAAGAGATAAGATGAACAATAGGACCTAAAATCAATGTAGAATGAATTTTAGGACTGGTTTGGAGTGAAAACTAGTGAAATTCGTAGCAGAACATAGTCTGGTGTGGAGAATTGGATTTTTCGTAATAGATTTGGCCATACGCGTACCAGGTAAGGTGATACGCGTATGGGAGGGCTAATACGCAGCAATACGCGTATGACGGGCTAGGCATTACGCGTAATAGGAGGGACGTACGCGTAATGGGTTGGAATTTGGGAAATTTAGTAGAAAAACGTCTATGTCCATACGCGTACGGCACAAGGCATACGCATAAGGATTTGGCCATTGTGAGACAATACGCGTATGAAGAGGGGTATTACGCGTACGAGTTGGGCGAGCGAGCTGGCAATACGCGTATGGCATGGGGAAATACGCGTATGGCCAGCGAGTGTGCAGAATTTCACCGTTCCGCGATTTCTTTCCCGCTTTCGCGTCGGATTCGGTTTCTCTTGGTTTGAGAGGTTGGGATTGGGAGTCAGATGCTGAGTAATACACAGTTGGTGATGAAACTAATTAATTTTATAATTTTCAGGAATTAATTAGTGTTTGGTGAATTATGGTGATTTGTGAGGGTTCAATGATTATGGTGCAAGTGGGAACGATTAGGTGTCTCATGTGTGATCAGGAGGATCGTAACTATGTATGTCTATTATTATACATGTGTGTTATATGTATGTTTGTTGTGATCAGGAGGATCGTGAATTTGTTTATCATTAGTTATATATGTGTGTTATGTGTATATTTGTTGTGATCAAGAGGATCATGAATTGTTTATCATTTGATATACATGTGTGTTATATGTATGATGTGATCAGGAGGATCGTGTGCATGTATTTACGCTTGCATACATGTTTTGTTGTGCACAGTTGAGTCTTGCATATTCATGGTGATTGGTGGGATGAATCATTTCTCAGGAGGAGTGTATGTGATTCATCCGTACTCCTATATGGAGAATGGTGGGGGATAGATCATTGCCAAGTAGAGGTGTAAGTGATCTATCCGGGGTTCGATTGAATGAACCAATGAGTCGGTACCGCATGCATGGTGTCGTGTTGCATTACATTATCATATATTGATTATTGGTGATTGAATATGACAGTAGGTCGTGATTATATGTTGTTGTTGGTGTGAGATACTACCTTCTTATATGTATTATTCACCTTTTTATATTGAATGTAGTTCTCACCCCTCTGTTGTTGTTGTGTCTGTACTTCTTCGGAAGTACAGATATTCAGGTACCAGGTTAGTGCTTGGAGCTTGTGTAGCTTGTTCGAGTTTAGGGAGTCGCTCTGATACGTAACACGGGATTTGGGAGTTTTACTATTGGTTTTACATTGTTTATTTTGTTACGTATCTTTTGTTTTGATGAATACTGTGGTGGACCACGAATTATGTGGAGTTGTTGGTGTTATTGGCAGATAGCCGTAAATCAAATGATTAAATAATTTTCCGCTATTTTATTTTGATTAATAAAACTGAGTTTTAAAGTTGATTGATTAATGTGGCATTCCACTTTGTGGTGAAAACTCTGAGTAATTGTTTATATTTTGTTTATTTTCAAAAATGGGAAAGTGAGGTGTTACACTACGCATGGTTAGTCTTCTTTCATACCTTTTAAAATACTTGTCATATATCAATTGCATATATACTAGTATAGTTATTTAGATTTTTCCCCGGCAACTAGGTTTAGAACTAGGTAAAGCCTGTTGGTCACTCTTAAATACAAACAAAACTAGATCCCCCATAGGATTTCCAGATACAGTCTTCCCTTCTCTTGGGGTTAAACAATATGGAACAAAGAGAAAGGCGGTATTCTCGGTGAACCTTTTCTCAGACTGTCACCCCTAGAAATTGTCAAAGAAATTCTACTCCCCGGGGTTGATCTATTCTATGTGAATAGCATCTCTTGAGTTTTTTCGAACCTCGAACTTTCCTAAAATGATCTCTTCTCTGTGAATTACATTTCTTGAACTTCTCTTGGTTCGGGATCCACAGGCTTCCTAAAAGTATCCCCGCCTCCTCTTGGGTTTTGTACAGGGACCCTTCGGCTTCTTAGAAGTTATCATGCCTTCTCTTGGGCTTAATACAAGGACCCTGACGAGCTCCTAAAGGTATAAGATAGAACTTAGTCATCCTTTTCTAGAGAAGTCTTTCCAGTGTCAGACCTCAGGCCATTTAGGGTTGATTCTCATCCCTTAAAAATACCTTGCCTCCTCTTGGAGGCATCATACAAAAGATAAAACTCCTCCACACCAGTAGACTTGGACAATCTAATCCCCTTGAATATCAAAGACATTCTCAAGTTCCTTACAACTATAGGAAGAAAACACGGGTATTCTGGATCGATCTCCAGCAGAAACCCAGCCTCTCTCATGAGAGTTCCCCGACCAGGGTCAACACTATCTCAAATTAGAACCTCAAGGTATCTGACATCTCAACTCTTCTGTAACCCTCAGCAAGAGTTGATTCCCCACATGGACCTGCCTGGGGATCTCAATTCTCCCCAGCAAAAGATAGCCTCCTCTTAGGCTTTGTATAAGGACATTTCCTCAGCAGAAAGCTAGCCTCCTCTTAGGCTTTGTATAATGATCCTTCCTCAGCGAAGTCAGCCTCCTCTTGGGCTTTGTACAAAGGATTCTCCCCAGCGGAGCTAACCTTTTCAGACTCTCTTGTTGAGTCAATACCCTTTTTACCTCAATCTCGGGCTTCGACGAGGCAGCAAATCACTCTCTTGTTGAGTATAAAAGACTCTCTTGTTGAGTCAATCAACTTTTAGACTCTCTTGTTGAGTCAATCACCTTTTCAGACCCTCTTGTTGAGTCAACCCTTTTAGCCTCAATCTTGGGCTTTGTAAAAGACATAAATTTCCCTCTCTTGAGCTGGGGACAGATATCTTCCCCAACCCAGTCATTTCCTCCCAGCCTTCATTTAGGCTTTGAGGAATAATTTCCCCAAGCAGAGTCAAACTCATTGCAGCCTCAATCTTGGGCTTTGTACAAGACACATAAAAAATATCCTCACCAAAGTCAGTTAATTTCCCCTTTTCAGCCTCAATCTTGGGATTTGTACAAGACAGATAATCCTCCCCGACGAAATCAAAACCCTTTTTTAGCCTCCTCTTAGGCTTTGTATAATGATATCCCCAAAGAGTTAGTCTTTTTTTTTTACTCAATCTTGGGCTTTGTACAAGACAGATAAAACACTCTCTGGTTGAGTCGGTCTTATCCAGCCTCCTCTTAGGCTTTGTATAAAGAAATCCCCTAGCCGAGTCAATTAACCTTTTAGCGTCAACCTTGTGCTTTGATCAAGGCACACAAAAATCAACAATCCTTCTTTAGAGATGACAAATTCTCTCTCAGTCATAACCTTATAGCTTCAATCTTGGGCTTTGAACAAGACACCAAAACATCTTTTTCCTCCCTTAGAATAGGAGGAACTATGGTTGCTCTGATTTCCGTGTTTCGTTTAAACGGGAATACGTAGGCATAAGATTGCGAAATCTTAGCGAGCATACTAATCAAAAACTTCAGGCCCAGTACCTTCATATCAACAAAAATATAGGTCTAGTACCTTACCAAAAACATCGAAAGTAACCCGAACACAAACAAAATCTCACTCACTCACTCATACTTCCCAAGAAACTTTCCCCAACCCATTACCAGATAAACACCATCAATTACAAAGCGAAACCATAAAGCTAATATCATGTGGATAACCACATATAGGATGGGTAATTAATAACTACCCATTGTATAACCTGACCCAGGACCCCCCCCCCCCCCCCCCCCCCCCCCCCGTGTGTTAATTAGTGATGGAGGTTCGCATTTTTGCAATGCACCGCTCGAAAAGGTCTTAGAGCATTACGGTGTAAGGCATAAAGTTGCAACTCCACACCACCCGTAGACAAATGGTCAGGCATAAGTGTCTAATAGAGAGGTCAAAAGAATTTTAGAGAAAACCGTGTCGAGCTCGCGGAAAGATTGGTCACAAAAATTAGATGAGGCTTTGTGGGCGTATCACACCTCTTACAAAGCTCCAATCGGTCTAACTCCTTTTCAATTGGTTTATGGTAAGACATGCCATTTACCCATTGAATTTGTGCACAAGGCTCTTTGGGCTTTGAAAATGTTGCATTTTGACCCGAGTTTGTCCGGTGAAAAAAGAAAAGTTCAGTTGCTTGAGTTGGAAGAAATGTGAAATAACGCGTACCACTCAAGTAAGATTTATAATGAAAAAGTGAATGGATATCATGATAAGAAGGTCCTTCAAAAGGATTTTCGGTTCAGCCAAATGGTATTATTGTTCAATTCCCGTTTGAAGTTATTTCAAGGAAAGTTGAAATCGAAGTGGTCCGGTCCGTTTCTAATCAAGGACGTGAAAAATTATGGAGCTATCGTGATAGAAGATTTACAGAAAAAGGAAAGTTGGACCATGAACGGCCAATGTTTAAAATTTTATCTTGGAGGCAATTTTGATCGCGAGATTGGTTCTGTGTTTCTTGATGATCGTTGATCGTCTTGGACCGTTGAGCTTAGCCGACGTTAAACAAGCGCTTGTTGGGAGGCACCCCAACATTGTAAGTATTTCTCGCCTTTTTATTGTTTTTATGTTTACATTGCCTTTTTGAGTGATTTTGAGGGTTTTTCATGATTTGAGTTGAGTTGAGCCAAGAGAAATCATAATTCTGGTTTAAACCACCATAGCAGGAAAACCTGCTATCTGGTGTAGAGCGCCCGGTGGCAGTTTTGGACCGCCCGGCGGTGCGTGAATTAAAGAAGAGGCTTTGCCTCTGAGTGGCCAGGCGAGAAAGTTGAGGGGAGGGAAATTTAAATGTTTTCAGAATAAATAATTGGATAAGTAACTCCAAATGGGTGTTATTCCAAAATTGCCCCTATTTGGAAAAGAACTTAAGAAAAGTGGAAGAACTTTTCCCTCATTCTTCTCTTTGTCAAAACCCACTCTTTGCTCTCTCACTCTTTGCTCTCTAAGTCTCTCTCGTTGCAGAACTCTCCCAAACTCAAGGTAATGCATGTTGTTCTAGCTTTAATTTTTGTCCTTCTTTTCTTCATCATGGTCATTAGACAATATTTGGTTACGTTTGTGTGTTGATTGTTAGATTTAGGTAAATGTTAGATTTTTGCTCTTCTTCAAACTTGCATGCTTTGATTCATGATACTGGCATAAATGTTGTTAATTGGTTGTGGGTTTAAAGAAGAAAGTGTTTGGACAAACGAAGCTGGGTTAAAAATCTTTTTCTGGTTTCGCAAGCTCCGCTCGGCATCATGGAGGCGCAGCAGCGCTCTTGCTTCATCGGGCGACGAGGAGGCGGCAGCCCTGTTTTGTCCAGTTTGGATTTTCTTTCTGTTTTGTTTCGTTTAAAGTGTTTTGTCTGTGCTAATGTTGTATATTACTGTGCTGGACTGTTTTTTTTGGTTCTGTGTAGATGTTTAGCCGTTTTACACCGCAGCACGCTTCCAAGAAGAAGCAAAAGAGCGTTGCCACTACTTCAAATGTTTTAAATGTTCCAGTTGAGTTTGACAGCCACCGATTTTTATCTGCGGAACATGAGGCAAGGATCAAATCCCTTGAGGGCAGAACTGTTCTTTCGGAAAAGAGATTTGTGATAAACCATCAGGGCGATTACAGAAGGATTCAGGCCGTCTTTGAGAAAAAGAAGTGGGGTATCCTAATAAACCTGTTTGACCGTGTGTGCTATCAGCTGATAAGAGAATTTTACACAAATGCGCTGCAAGCTGAGGGTGAATTCTATCGATTTAAGACTTAGGTAAGGTGTAACGCCCCAGTTTTGTGAGTTTTTATTTAATCGAGTCGTGAGCATTAGAAACCTCTTTTGAGCCAAAAGCGAAAAATTGTTATCTTTGAAGCATGAACCCGAACTTTAACCTTTTTGAAGAGCATTTTGATTTAAGTGTATAATATTATTGAAGTTGGGGAGATTGGTTCATTGTGAAAAGAGGAAAAGGAATTGTGGATACAATGCAGTCTCAAAAGAAATAAAAAAAAAAAGAATGAAAAGAAAGAAAAAAAGAGAGAAGGGAATCAAAGCAAGAAAAGAAAATGCATTGTGAGAATAAGAGTTGAAAGTTTGAATAAGAATGGTTATGTTTAAAAAGAAATTGCTCTTCATAAAATTTACCCTTTCTTGATTCAATGACCGTGTATATATGTCCCTTGTTCTTACCCCTAGCCAAGTTACAACCGTTTAAAAGCCCTTAGTGATCTCTGTTTCCATGGTTTATTATGACTTGTGAGATGATTGCATAACTTGTTTGTTGTGACACGATTACTTGCAAGTGTGTTATGTCTTGTGTAGATAGTTATGTGCATAATGTGTTTGAGTGTAGCAGGTGATTGAATTTGAGCATGAGGGTACTAATTGTTGCATTGTGTAGTTTTTCATTTAGGATGTTGTTCGTATTCATGTTTGAATGCTAGGTGGTGTGAAGTAATTCTTTGTGCGTGTTAATTTTCAAGTTTGAACCATTTGTGTTATCAGTCGATTTGGTGTTTAAAGGCTTTTCTTGAGACTTTTTGAAAATTTCTTTGATTGAGGGCAAACAAAGATGCAAGTTGGGGAGAGTTTGTTAGGTGTCTAGAAATGCTTATTTTAATAATTGATTTTTATGCCTTTAAGCTCTTTTAATTGCTTTAATCAGGCAACAAATTATTAATTAAGCAATTCTTGAATTTTTATAAGTATTAGGTATTTTGATGTGTTTTTGAATTTTTGTAGTATTTTAGGTGAAAAGATCGCAGCTCGATTCGCAAGGAAACGCTCATAACAGAAAGCTCGCGTGTCGCATTTTAGGCCTCTTGAACCGCTCGGCGCTGCTAAGGCGCAGGAAGGCCCTTGCACTGCCCCGCGCTCCTAAGGCGCGGGATACATCAATTTGTCTCAAATTCCAGAAGCGTTCCCTGTTGCGCCTCTTCAAGCTTCGCCCAGCCTAGGACTGATCGTCCGACGCTGTGATTTCATTGCCCGACGCTGAAATATATTTTGTGAGGTCCAGCTGACACTGTAGCTGTCACGTGGCCTCACTTTTGGCCACCGCCCGGCACTGGAAAGGACCGCCCGGTGCTGCTTTCTAGGATAAACTTGCACTTAATTACATTTGGTAGATTTTTTAGAGATATCATCACTTTTCATTGTACTCTCTTGTAACCTAGAAGTTTGTTTTAGGAGAAAAACTCCATTGTTACTATTTTTCATAGTGATCAAAGCTTTTATGCTTCAATCCTTGAATCTTTGAAGATTGATGCTCCAAAAGCTTTGCTACTTACTTGTCAAGCAAACTACCATGTCTATGGGTAGCTAAGCTCTTTTGTGTCAAGATTAGAGGTAGATAATCCTTTCTTTTGTATGTAATGATCTTGGTTGTAAGTTTGTGAACTTTGTTTATAATGAATATAGAGGAAAAACTTTGTTTATATGGTTTATATTTTGTTTTAATCCATGTTCGAGAGGAATGTTTTAAAACTTGACATAAGTTTCAATCCTTCAATATTCATAAGGTTAGAGATAGTCTTGAATGTTGATGTTCATAAATATTGAACTTGAATGTTATCATATTGGTAGTTTGTGTGAGAGATCAACAAAGGACTAATATGATAAATCTCACAACAAGTGTTCGAGAGAAACTTGTATAGAGGATATGTGGTTATATTTATTGTTAACAAATTCACAAGCTTTATCGAGTTGATACGTACGAAACTGATTATGAAAACTAATTTTGACATGTTTTTACCAAAATCCTAAAACAAATCCTTTTTACCGTTGAATTCTAAATTTCATGCAAACGTTACGAAACGAAAAACCAACCAATTGTTACTATAAAGTTTGAAACGCTTTTGACTAGCGAACGACAACAATATACACAATCTCTGTGGATACGATAAAAACACCCCCCAAATTACTACCTAACAACTGCTAGAAGGGGTGGACTGTTATTGTCGTTTTAGTGGTTTTTCCAATTTCTTTACATCTGTGCTTTGTATTTTTAGGTTTTGATTGATATGGTCGTACGTGCATGGTGTTTGTAGCAACACCCTTGAGTCTTTGTGTTGGGGCTTTAATCCATTCGGTCATACCATGGACTCTTTGTTACCTTACACACTCATAAAGGAAACAATATTTTATCATTTTTTATTTCTTCATTAATAATTGTGAGTTCATTGTACATTTGAAAAAGTGTTAATTATATGAGAAATAATATCAAATAAAAATTTGGGGTTGGTTACGAAGGTTAGGTTTGGTCTTTCGACCTCCTTTTGGAAAGATTCCTAGCTAGGGAGTGTTCCCCTCAAGATTAGATTTCAGAGAATTTTTTAATTTCTCAAATTCTGAAAGGACCGGTAGGTGAAACTGTTCAACAGTTGATGTCTTAGGATCTTAGATGAAGAATGTCGTTCTTCAGTGATAAAGAACCTTTGGTAGCCAAATTTTTTTTTGGTCTCCAAGAGGTTCATCTAAATATGGAGAAAAATAGGTGGGTTTGGAGATACACTTGAGATGACTCTTTTTCTATGGAGTTTTCTTATCATGCAAAGTATAAAATTGTTACTGTATCTGAGGAACCTGTTGTGAATGGTCTCCAAAATCTTCTTTATGGGCCCCTTCTAAGGTGATGTTTTTTTTCCTAGAAAGTTTTGCTAGATAAATTTCTACCTAAGGAAAACTTATTTAAGCGGAATGTTATTTCTGTTCTGGAAGGGACCTTATGTGCTCTTTCTGGGATTCAGGTTGAGTTAGCATCCCATTTGTTCGTGACTTATATTGTGTTTCTATGTCTGGTATGAGATTTTTAGGTGGTTAGGGGTTCTTTCAGTCCTTCCTATGGATCATAGATTATTTTTAAGTTTCTCTTTTTTCTAGGCCCTAAGTCAATGTTTAGGGGTAGGTTTATTATGATTTGACATGCAACGGTGTGGTCTATCTGGTATATCCAAAATGAAAATATTTTTATTGGTTCATAAAAAAATGTGAAAATGGTGGAGAATAAAAGTATCTCTTTGTCCTGGAGTTTTTTTTTAAGATTACCTCGGATCTCCCCCTCTTTCAATGATTGGCTTCAAAACCCTATCTTGTGTCTGAACCAATAGTGGATCGAGAGAATGGCATGTTCTCTTGGTGAGTAGTGGTTCTCAGTTTTCATGTGGTTCCTATCCTTGCCTGTGGATTTATTGGTTGTTTTTAAGCTTGGTTCTCGTTGGGTGGTGGTTTTTGACGGGTCTTAGTGTTTTCAATGATTCTCATCATTGCATTTGGGTTTGCTAGCTATTTTTTTAGCTTGGTAACTTGTTGGGCGTGGTTTTGCTGGTTTTCCTTTTTCTTTCGATTTGTTTATTTGACTGTTGGTTGATATAGTTTCTTATTTTCTTAATTTTGTCTATTGTTATTTGCTACGTTATTATTTTGTTGGCTTACCACTTCTTGTGCCCTTTGTTGACTTTTTTACTCTCTTTTAGGCTTTTTTTACCTCTATTTTTTAGCGTTCAAAAAAATATATACAAATTTGGAAACATAACCAGGTGGTTGCCCACTACATATTTTCCTTGCTTTGCATCTCATTCGAGTAGCAACTTTTGGGAGGTTGGTTATTCATGCCCTTGAGCCGACCGGTTATGAAGGCTATGTCCATTTCCATCCCCTTGCTTCCCCTCTCGTCTTTTTGGAGGGCTTGATAAATCCTATTAGCTCCTTCAAGTCGGCATTGATCGTGATCGGCTCACCTTGAAGGTTGTGGAGTTTGAGCTTGACGTGGAGTGGTGAGACCACAACGTTAATGGCTTCCACGAAAGGTCTGCCAAGGATACAATTGTATATGCTCTTGACGGAGACCCCCAGGAACTGCGAGTCCACTATTATCAGCTCTATGTACCACCATAGATAAGTGGTTGTGTCGTTACATGCATGCAGGTCCGATCCTTCGTATGGCAACAAGTTTTCTATCTTGAGGTCCATCTTCTTGAAAAATAGTGAATACATTATATCTCAAGAGTTTCCCCTGTCAATAAGAATTCATGACACATCAAATTGTCCAAATTTGGCGGTGATGAGCAGAGGAAGACTTCATTTGGGGATCTTCCAACTTTCTCATTGTCTCGTAACCAAATCATTGGCCTTTTTGCGAAGCTTTGGTTGAGGCACCCCTATCTTTTTTATGGATGACCATCAACTCAACAGTCTTTCTTTTCATCATCCCTTTCATGGGTAATCGTCTGGGGAAATCCACTAGTAATGGCCGCAATATGTTGTTGCTTTCCCTTACTAAATTATTTCTCTCAACCAATGGTTCCTTCACCATTGGCCACGATATCCACATACTTGGATGGGTACTTATGCTTTGGTGATTCATACCTATCTTGCTCACCAACCTTGGTGTATTTAGATAAGCAGCCTTTCTTTGTCAAACCTTCAATAACATCCTTCAACTGGATACACTCGTTAGTGGTATGGTTGTGGCCCTTGTGGAGGCGACAATACTTGGTCCTGTCAGCTATAAAGGTTTATCGGATAAGGAAAAAGCTTCTAATCCTGACCTTCTGAAATTTTGTGATGGCGCACCTTAATATATCTTCTATCTATAAGTAATTAGTGATGTGTACTTATCGTACCACCCACAGATTCCTCAGTCACATTCATCTTTCCTCTGGTTGGAGTCTTTTCCAGATAAATGACCAAAGTCCGCATCGACTGTGCCTTGAGTTTTGAAAGGTTATGCATTAAACTTGTCCTCCAATTCAATGAAAGGTTGGGCTTGGCACGTTAGTTCTTTCACATTGTGGGACTCTTTACGCCTAAACATCTTCCTGAAAGAGTTATCTGGTAACATGTCATTCTCGAATATCCAACACTTGAGACCTTTTTTATCCCATTATAGTTCTACAACCACTTGCCTAACAGGTCGATGTACGACCAGAAGCTCTCATTATTTCATTGTGTTATCCCTCTTAGGGTAGCTATCACCATTGGTTATCTTTTTCGGGCGGTGATATAAGCAGTGAAGCTCTCCCATAAGTCGGTCCACGTATCACCACTCGCATTCAGAGAGAGCTTTAAGTAATACTTTGTATGATACGGTTAGAGTTAGTGCAAATTGTGAGAACAAGATTTGGTTCTGAAATATTATCTCTAAGTTTTGATGATAACAAATGAATATTTGTATGAACAATTTTGTGCAACTAATGTTGTTATGTGTGAGAACCTAGCAAACAGGTTCTGCTTCCGTGAAATGGCGCAATGCTTAATGAAATATGCTTCGAAGAACATAACTTAATTCGAAGATAAGACAAGATTCACATAACTCTGATACGAAAGGAAAAGAGAATGAATTCTGAAGATCAAGAGACAAGGGTTCTGATGGAACAAAGTAAAATTGCTGAAGCCTCACGATTTTCAAACAACAAGTTCTAAAGACTCCGAAGACAGACTCTGAAGATTCGGAAGACATAAAGCAGAAAAGGATAACGCTCTTAAAGACCAAGTGCTGAAGTTCTGAAGACTAATTCCTAATGGACTTCTTCAATCAACGGAAGACTTGAAGCATCAGATATTCTGCTATAAAGACTCCACTCATGCTTCATCAAATTAACATCAGAAGCCTCTGGATATGAAGAAATTGAATTTAAAGAACAAGGTTCAAAAGACAAGTTCTGAAGATTCTAGAAGCGCAGAGCTGATGATTCGAAGACTTGATAATCACAAGAACCATACAATGTTTTCCCTTCCTACTCATGCTCACAAAAAGAATCTGAAGTTGAGAAACCAAGAAAACCTGCCACACTGTACAACTGTACCACATTACAACGTTAAAATTCTCGAAGACTGTGCGAAATACAAGCAAGGCAATCTGACGCGACAGGACACGCTGCATGCAGAAGATTTTGTACCTGTCCTCACGCTTCTAGCCGTAAGCCTACTTAGCTAACATGATTTCATTTCAACAGCTCTTTTCACTCGGCTATAAAAGGAAGCTCAAAGACTTGAAGAAAGACACACATGCGAACAACGACAATACTTTCTAACTCTATCATTTCTTAAGTCATTCCTGGTCTAAAATTGTGTTTACGTTACAGCTTGATAAGAAGCAATTCTCTATAAACTCATTGTGTTTGAACTTAAAGTTGTATTCCTTAAGAGAGTCTTAGTGATTAGATCTCTTGAGAAGTCTAGGACGTGTGTCTTAGAGGTTGTGCCTTGAGTAAGACCTGTGTGGTTAGATTACTTGAGAAGTCTAGAACGTGTGAGTTCTAGAGGTTGTTGTTAGTCACCAGCTGTGTAGCTCGTGCAGTGTACTATTTTGTTGAATAGTGGATTAAGACCTCGTTGAAAGAGGCAAAATCACCTTGGCGGGTGGACTAGACTAACTTGAGAGATTCTCAAGTGAACTAGTATAAACATAATGTGTTTATATCTTTTGTTTAATTAAGCTATTGTTCTTTAGAAAAGGGAAAAAGGTTTTAACAAGAAAGTTATTTAAAAGGAACGATTATTTTTGAAAAACCAATTCAAACCCCCCTTTCTTGCGTTTTCACTCCTTCAATTGGCATCAGAGCTCCGATTCTGAAGTGATAAAATGATTGAATTTTTATCAAACACTTAACAGTGTTCAGTACCGATCCAAGTGTGAAAAAAAATGACTACACCACCACCAATAACTTCTGAAACAAATGTTATTGAAAGAGAATCTTACACTGCAAAACCTCCTATATTTGATGGTGAAAAGTTTGATTATTGGAAAGATAGAATTGAAAGTTATTTCTTATCATTTGATCTAGATCTATAGGATCTAGTACTTGATGGCTATAGTCATCCAGTAGATTCTGTAGGTAAAAAGATTGAAAGAAGTGAGTTTAAAATGCTCAGAAGAAAACCTACAAAAATCATCACAAAGCAAGAACCATTTTGTTGAACGCAATTTCTTATACCGAGTATGAGAAAATCACAAACAAAGAAACTGCAAAATCCATCTTTGACTCTCTTCGTATGACTCACGAAGGAAATGCTTAAGTCAAGGAGACGAAGGCTCTTGTGCTGATCCAAAAATACGAAGTCTTCAAAATGGAAGAAGATGAGTTTGTTGAAACCATGTTCTCAAGGTTTCAAATGCTTGTTGTCGAACTCAGAGTTCTGAACAAAGGCTACTCTACTGCTGATCATGTCAAGAAAATCATCAGAAGTCTTCCAGCAAAATGGAGACCAATGGTGACTGCCTTGAAAGTTGCAAAGGATTTGAATAATATCAGTCTTGAAGAACTTATCAGTTCTTTAAGAAGTCAAGATATAGAGCTTCAAGGAGATGAAACTCAGAAGAAAAACAAATCCATTGCACTAAAAGCAAAGCCAGAAAAGAAGAAGGCGTATCAGGCAGAAGAAGAGATGGAAGAATCTGAAGAAGATTCAGAAGAAGACGATATATCACTCATATCAAGGAAGATAAGTAAACTTTGGAAGTACAGAAGGAACAAGTTCAAAGGACCAAGGAGAAGATTCGAATCTACATCTGGTCAAAGAAGAAACTATGGAAAAGATGTTACGTGTTTTGAATGCAAAGAACCTGGACATCTCAAATATGACTGTCCAAAGGCCAAGAAAGAAGAAAAACCTAGGAAAACCAAAAAGGGTCTCATAGCAACCTAGGATGAATCAAAATCTGAAGATGATGCTGATGAAGGTCGTGTCAACATGGCATTCATGGCAGAAACCAGAAGCAACTCGTCAGAGGAAGAACTATTAGACTCCGACGATGAAAGAGAGGTACTTTCTTCCTTATCACGTTCTGAATTTGAATTAGGATTAACTGAACTTATCAAAAGATATCAAAATCTTCAAAGCAAATTCAAAATCCTAAAAAATGAGTTTTATAGTTTCTTCAGAAGATCTTACTAAAAATAAGAAAATCATCTCTGAACAAAATGAGAAAATATTTGTCTTAGAAAACTCAAACTCTGTCCTGAAATGTAAATTATCTAAGGTAGAAGAAGAAATTGTCTCAAACTCAGCTAACACTAGTAAAGAAGACAAATATGATAACCCATTTAAAAAGTTTCTTGCCAAAAGAGTAGATAGAAGCAAAATGGCTTCACTAATCTATGGAGTCAGTAGAAATGGTAGTAGAGGTCTAGGATATTCAGGACCAACTCAACCATATGATGAAACCAAAAACATTAAAATAATACCTCTGTCCAAACAGTTTATTCCCTCTGGTACTAACCTTAAGCATTCAGAACCAAAAGGTTCAAACACTAGGATTACACAAACACATCCACTAAAGATGTACTCCAAACACGAATACTATGCACAAAATCCACATCGTTTTGCTAACGTAAGGAAATCTAAAGGGGTCAGAACCTTTAGAAAAACTAATGTGAAAGGACCCACAAAATGGGTACCCAAAAACAAGATAATTTATGTTGCAGATATCCTTAATAGCTCCATTGAAACACCAGTCATGGTACCTGGACAGTGGGTGCTCGCGACACATGACGGGAGAAAGGCTTATGTTCCAAGATCTGAAACTTAAACCTGGAGGCGTTGTCGGTTTTGGAGGAAATCAGAAAGGAAGAATCATTGGCTCCAAAACTGTTGAAAATGGTAAGCTTCCTTCCATTAAAGATGTTCTGTTAGTAGAAGGTCTAATGCATAATTTGTTGTCAATAAGCCAACTTAGCGACAGTGGTTATGATCTCATTTTTAATCAAACATCTTGTAAAGCTGTAAGTCAGAAGGATGGATCTGTCCTATTCAACGGAAAGAGGAAAAACAACACTTACAAAATTAAGTTATCTGATTTAAAACATCAAAAATGTAAAATGTCTTCTTTCTGTAAACAAAGAGCAATGGGTCTGGCACAGACGTCTTGGCCATGTCAGTCTGAGAATAATCTCTCAGCTTAACAAGCTTGGTCTTGTTAGAGGCTTGCCAAATCTGAAATATTCTTCATACGCTCTTTGTGAAGCATGTCAGAAAGGAAAGTTTTCAAAAACCTCTTTCAAAGCTAAAAATGTTGTTTCCACCTCCAGACCGTTGGAACTTCTTCACATTGATCTGTTTGGCCCTGTAAAAATGGCCTCTCTCAATGGTAAGAAATATGGACTAGTCATCGTTGATGACTACAGCAGATGGACATGGGTAAAATTCTTAAAACACAAAGATGAATCACATTCTGTGTTTGCTTCCTTCTGCACTCAAGTACAAAATGAGAAAAATTGTAAATTAGTCAGAGTGATGAGTGATCATGGTGGAGAATTTGAAAATAAAAACTTTGAGGAACTTTTTGATTCACATGGAATATCTCACGATTTTTCTTGCCCTAGAACTCCACAACAAAACGGAGTTGTAGAAAGAAAGAATCGAACTTTGCAAGAAATGGCTCGCACCATGATCCAAGAAACTGACATAGCTAAACATTTCTGGGCAGAAGCAATCAACACAGCATGCTATATTCAAAATAGAATCTCTATAAGACCTATATTAAATAAAACTCCATATGAATTGTGGAAGAATAAATTACCCAACATTTCTTATTTTCATCCATTTGGATGTGTCTGTTTTATGCTTAACACTAAAGAAAATCTTAGCAAGTTTGATTCCAAAGCACAGAAGTGTCTGTTGTTGGGATACTCTGAACGCTCGAAAGGCTACGCAGTTTACAACACAGAATCAAGAATTGTGGAGGAATCCATTCATGTTAGATTCAATGACAAGCCTGACTCAGAAAAGTCAGAGTTAGTTGAGAAACTTGCAGATTTAGAAATCAGATTCTCTGAATCTAAGGAAAAGGTAGAGGAAGTCAAAGAACAGCAAGATCCTACACCAGAAACCACTAAAGTAACTCCAAATACCTCATCTCAACGAAGAAGAAGACTGTCCACATCACATCCTGAGGAACTAATTCTGGGTAACAAAGATGCTCCTATGAGGACCAGATCAACCTTTAGACCATCAGAAGAAACACTTGTAGGACTAGTATCGTTGATAGAACCAGCTACAATTGAAGAAGCTCTCATGGACAAAGACTGGGTTCTGGCTATGGAAGAAGAACTCAACCAGTTCTCCAAAAATGATGTTTGGGATCTAGTTCCTAAACCCAAGAATGTTCATGTCATAGGAACCAAGTGGGTATTTAGGAACAAGCTAAATGAAAAGGGAGAAGTTGTCAGAAATAAAGCACGACTTATTACTCAAGGATACAGTCAACAGGAAGAAATTGACTACAACGAAACATTTGCTCCAGTTGCAAGACTTGAAGCAATACGTTTGCTAATATCCTTTTCAGTAAATCATGACATCACTCTATATCAAATGGATGTTAAGAGTGCATTCTTAAATGGTTATATATCAGAAGAAGTTTATGTCAAACAACCTCCTGGTTTTGAAAATTCAGAAAAATCAGACTTTGTTTTTAAACTTAAAAAATCACTCTATGGTTTAAAACAAGCTCCCAGAGCTTGGTATGAAAGATTGAGCAAGTTTTTACTAGAAAATAATTTCACCAGAGGAAAGGTTGACACAACGCTTTTCTGCAAGACATATAAGAATGACATTCTCATTGTTCAAATCTATGTTGATGACATTATTTTTTATTCTGCTAACTCTTCTCTATGTCAAGATTTTTCAAAGTTAATGCAGGCCGAATTTGAAATAAGCCTCATGGGAGAACTAAAGTTCTTCCTTGGAATTCAGATTGATCAAAGATCAGAGGCCACTTACATTCTTCAAACCAAGTACACAAAAGAACTTCTGAAGAAGTTCGATATGACGGATTGCAACATTACTAAAACACCAATGCATCCAATGTGTGTCATGGGAAAGGAAGAAACAGGAGTTAAGGTTTGTCAAAAACTCTATCGTGGTATGATAGGTTCTCTCTTATATCTAATTGCTTCTAGACCTGATATATTATTCAGTGTACATCTATGTGCTAGATTCCAATCAGATCCAAGAGAATCACTTAAGGTATCTGAAAGGAACAACTAACCTTGGCCTGATGTATAAGAAAACATCAGAGTATACTCTTTCTGGTTACTGCGATGCAGACTATGCTGGAGACAGATTAGAAAGAAAGAGCACATCGGGGAACTGTCAGTTCTTAGGAAGCAATCTAATCTCATGGTCAAGCAAGAGACAATCTACAATTGCTCTCTCAACAGCTGAAGCAGAATACATATCGGCTTCCCTATGCAGTACTCAAATGCTATGGATGAAAAATCAGCTGGAAGACTATCAGATATATGAGAGTAACATTCCTATCTACTGTGATAATACTGCTGCTATCTGCTTAAGTAAAAATCCAATTTTGCATTCTAGGGCTAAACACATTGAAATAAAACATCACTTTATTAGGGACTATGTTCAAAAGGGAACTCTATGCTTAAAATTCATTGATACAGACCATCAGTGGGCTGATATTTTCACAAAACCCTTAGCTGAAGATAGATTTCTAATAATTTTAAAACACCTGAATATGAAATACTGTTCAGAATAAAACATCTTCAGAACCTCATGTGAAAAGAATTTTTCATCAGAACCACTCTCTTAACGCATCTCAAGTTCTGATAATTTTGTGACATGTCATATTTTCGGAAAATTATTTTTGCACCTGATTTAAATAAAAATAAGTCACTTTAACTATTCAAATTAAATGAACAGCATTTCTCTCGAGATTGACTCAACTTTATCGCATTTATTAGCTTATCCCCTCAAGAGTGCATCTGTCCTTTAAACCCTCGAGAATTTTTTTTTCTCTCACAAACCCTAAAAAGTTAATCAACTCTCATCTAATTCTCTCTCTAAATCAACTCAAAGATCAATCCTCATTCCTTCTTACCACCGTAAGGATGAACACTCATCAACAAGACACTGTTCAAATCTCCCAAGAACTACCATCCTCATCCATCACACCCACTACTACTTTCTCAACGGCTGGACCAGTTGGTTTAGATCCATTAAATCTTCCCTCAATTGATGCAAACCATGTCACCCAGAGAACTCACTCTGTGACATGTATAACACATGCAAATGACCTAATTGTTCTGAAAGAGCTAGATGTTGATTTCGACAACCTCTCTGATAATGGGTTTAACCTAATTGATCAATTGGACGCTCAAGAATGGAAGAATTACTTTGATAGACTAAGAGGTCCATGCTTTGATGATCTAGTGAAAGAATTCTGGAGACATGCAGAAACAGACGAATTCCATTCGGTATCTTTTGTTCTAGAGTAGAAGATTATCATCACTGAGAGATCTATCTCCAAATTACTAGGAATGAAGTTCTTGGAAGGAAAGAGGGTGTACGGAAAAACTGAGAAATTTGAGTCAGTCATCAACAAAGCTATCTTCAAGAGTTGTCAATCAAGAACAACGGACTACAAAAGCAAAAACTTGCGTGACAACCTAAGGATCTGGCACGAGATCATTCTTGGATGCATCAATCCAAGACCGGCAAAGAGTGCTACAGATTTTTCCAACACAAATAAAAAACACACGCTGTACTACCTGCACAAACATGCCTTCCCTCCATTATGTTCTACTATTTAAGGGATATGGTGCGTAAAACCAGAACAACGGCCTCACCAGAAAAAAAGATTGTCAACTACATTCCCTTTGGAAGACTGATCTCTGACATTCTGGTTGAATGCGGATTAATGGATTATCTGACCAAGAAAGCAAATTTCACGGAATATCTATAAAAGAGTTGGAGAACTTTTCAATGCTGTAAATCTTAAACATATGAAGATGATTGCAAGTGTAGAGGTGAAACTAACACCTATTTCTCCCGACACGGTGAAAAAGATCAGGAATCCAGTGGAAAACTATCCATTCTACCGCAAAGAAGATAATCCAACAGTAATAGCCTTTTACATTGCCATAATGAGAGAAGCAGAATCCAGAATTGAAGAAGTTGTCCCTCAGTCAAAGCATATTACCAGGAGTAAGAGGAAGCTTGCTGAAGAGGTTGCAGAGGGTAAAAAGAAGAAAAAGGATGAAACTGAAATCTCCAGAAAAGAAGCCCTTCTTCTTGAGAAAATCAACAAAGTTGATGCAAATCCATCTGTTGCTGCACCATCTTCATCAATCACCTCTACCTCTAATCCACAAGTAAGGTTTAAACCTCCATCTTTCTCTATTCCTTTACCAACCACTAATCAATCAACCAACAATCCATCAATAACTACCCCAATCCTGTCCGAGATTGTTTCAACAACAACTACCTCAACAATTCAGCCAAATGAACTAGAACCAACAAATCAAATCTCTGAATCTCTAGCTCCCATTACTGAATCTAGTTCTGAGGGAACCTCCTATGAATCTCTAGAAATTGTCTTACCTGAAAACCTCATGAACTCTGACAATCTAGAAGTCACCTCTCCTAACAATCAACAACAATCACCTGAACCTGCTGCTACTGAGATTAACTTATCTCAGCAACCACCATCTGAAACCAACTTTGATAAATCCAACCTCGCTCTGGTTGTCTACAATACTCCACCTCCAACTTCCTTTGAAGAATGTACAAGTCAATTTCATGACAAAGCACTTGAGAAGTTGGCTAGGTTAAGAGCGGAACTTTGTACAAGCACAAAGCTCATGGAACTTGAGAGTGCCTGTCAAAGTTTTCAAAAATGGCTAGACATGGAACTTACAAGAATTGTAAGTTTCTCAAACACAACCATATATGCTGAACTAGCAAAAGCTAAGGAGAGAGCAGAAGCTGAAGCAAGAGTCAGAGTACTCAAGTTCTTAGCTGCTAAGCAGAAAGAAGCTGAAGAAAAGGCTACTAAAGAAGTAGAAGAGCAAGCTGCTAGAAAGGCACAAGAAGCTGCAGAGGCTGAAAGAGCTAAAGAAAGTGCTATGATTGCTTCCACCTCTGATCCTGTTATCAAGCGTCTGGGAGACGCCGATGATGAAATCAGAACTGAGCAGAAGAACTTCAGAGAAAGGTTTGACAAGCAAGATACTGTCAATGAAAATCTTCAGATCATGATGAAGAAAATCTGGGACAAACTGTCCTCTGACAGCAAATAAACCTTTGTTTTCCCTTAAGCTTTAGTTCTGTGTTTTTCACCCTTGGACATCCCCGTTTTAATTTTTTTGATTTATGACAAAAAGGGAGAGAAAGTAATATAATTGTGATAATTTTTGATCCTATAGTCATTCTCTGAAAAACAATGCTGCTTACATGCCAACAGATAAATCCATCATTTCTATTAGATTGTTTTTCTGTATTTTTTCTTCTCTGTGCAGATAACTCAGAGTTCTGATGATGACGAAAGATTCAAAAGGTTAATGAAGTAAGGGGGAGCCCTAGCAAGAACCTTAGTCTAATACTCAAAGGGAGCACTTCATAAAAAGGATAAGCTATCCTAAAAACCTTTTCATTTTCCCTGTGTTATATATATCAAAATTGTGTCATCAAATTATATAGTTTTGTCATCATCAAAAAGAGGGAGATTGTGAGAACAAGATTTGGTTCTGGAATATTATCTCTAAGTTTTGATGATAACAGATGAATATTTGTATGAACAATTTTGTGCAACTAATGTTGTCATGTGTGAGAACCTAGCAAACAGGTTCTGCTTCCGTGAAATGGCGCAATGCTTAATGAAAGATGCTTCGAAGAACAGAACTTAATTCGAAGATAAGACAAGATTCACATAACTCTGACACGAAAGGAAAAGAGAATGAATTTTGAAGATCAAGAGACAAGGGTTCCGATGGAACAAAGTAAAATTACTGAAGCCTCAGATTTTCAAACAAGAAGTTCTGAAGACTCAGAAGACATGCTCTGAAGATTCGGAAGACTTAAAGAAGAAAAGGATAACGCTCTTAAAGACCAAGTGCTGAAGTTCTGAAGACTGATTCCTAATGGACTTCTTCAATCAACGGAAGACTTGAAGCATCAGATATTCTGCTATAAAGACTCTACTCATGCTTCATCAAATTAACATCAGAAGCCTCTGGATATGAAGAAAGTGAATTTAAAGAACAAGGTTCAAAGGACAAGTTCTGAAGATTCTGGAAGCGCAGAGCTGATGATTCGAAGACTTGATAATCACAAGAACCATACAATGTTTTCCCTTCCTACTCACGCACACAGAAAGCCTCTGAAGTTGAAAAGCCAAGAAAACTTGCCAAACTGTACAGCTGTACCACATTACAACGTTAAAATTCTCGAAGACTGTGCGAAATACAAGCAAGGAAATCTGACGCGACAGGACGCGCTGCCTGCAGAAGATTTTGTACGTGTCCTCACACTTCTAGCTGTAAGCCTACTTAGCTATCATGATTTCATTTCAACGGCTCTTTTCACTCGGCTATAAAAGAAAGCTCAAAGACTTGAAGAAAGACACACATGCGAACAACGACAATACTTTCTAACTCTATTCTTTCTTAAATCATTCCTGGTCTAAAATTGTGTTTACGTTATCAGCTTGATAAGAAGCAATTCTCTGTAAACTCATTGTGTTTGAACTTAAAGTTTTATTCCTTAAGAGAGTCTTAGTGATTAGATCTCTTGAGAAGTCTAGGACGTGTGTCTTAGAGGTTGTGCCTTGAGTAAGACCTGTGCGGTTGGATTACTTGAGAAGTCTAGAACGTGTGAGTTCTAGAGGTTGTTGTTAGTCACCAGCTGTGTAGCTCGTGCAGTGTACTATTTTGTTGAATAGTGGATTAAGATCTCGTTGAGAGAGGCAAAATCACCTTGGCGGGTGGACTAGACTAACTTGAGAGATTCTCAAGTGAACTAGTATAAACATAACGTGTTTATATCTTTTGTTTAATTAAGCTGTTGTTCTTTAGAAAAGGGAAAAAAGTTTTAACAAGAAAGTTATTTAAAAGAAACGATTATTTTTGAAAAACCAATTCAAACCCCCCTTTCTTGCGTTTTTCACTCCTTCACAAATAGTTCGCACTTGGCAGCGTCATTAGTATCGAAGTAGTATAAATGGTCGTCGACGAGTTAAACATGCTCGCGAGGATCTCTTTTTTCTGTCATACTCATTCATCTTAGCAGGATTCTCCACCGACTTTGGTATTTGATTATTTAGGATGTGGGAGAAAAGATGATGCTTTTATGGATGAATCATTAGTGGTTTCTCTACCTGCTCTTGAGGAGGCACATAACTTCCTCTGTCCCCCTTAGGGATTTAAGGATGAGTACATGATGCCTTTTGCTCTTATCGTGATTCTATAATTTGAAAGCTTCATTCCTTCATGACGTGGTCGGCTTGGGAATAACAGTTTGGCTCTTCTTAGAAACAACTTCCTGCACAATGTTTCCCTTTGGAATCCTGTTGTGCAAGCTTTCTTCCATCAAAAGCAGTCTTTCATTTATCTCCCGTGAGCTTTGTTTTCGAATGATGTTGTACATGTAGTTCAGTAACTCATTAGCACCTTGTACTCTATGTTTAGCCTGCAATAGTTAAAAACTAGGCAACACTTTTGACCTTGAGGCTAGAGTAGGGACTGAAGGCTTTAGAAAAGGTTCATCTTGTCGAAGTTGTGGAGCAAATCATGGAATTCGAGGAGGTTGGAGTAGATTTAGATGCAGTGTCATGTCTGCAACAACTTGATCTACGTTGTCCTGAGGAGGAGGATGATGAAGCTGATTTTTTGCAGTTCGAACGACAACGGCACCAGTGGAAGATTCACGTAAAGCAGTAGAGCGAGTTGCTTTATAACCTGCTATCATTGAAAGGTTTGGATATTAGGAATTCAGGATCTTGAGAATTAAAGTTGATCACCTACTAGAATAAATCGAAGACAGTGCATTTGGAGTTTGATCTTAAGAATTTCAGATATGATAAATTGAAGAGGCTTCGAATCGATGAATAGAAGCAAGAACGTGAGATCGTGAAAACGCGAGAATCATAAGTCGTTTCCCATAGACATAGCCACTATTTTATTGTGGAACTGAAATTAATCGAATAACGGTGGTTGTGGTGAGCAACGGTGGATCTGAGCTTCTGGTGCAGTGGTGGAGAAGCTGACCTACAAGGTTAGCACTCCAACGTTCAAGTTAGTATCTGAAAGCAGTAGTGGAGACGCTGATCTGAAAAAGTTAGCACTTCAACGTTCAAATCCGTATGTGAAAAAGATGAATGAATGAAGTTTGAATTTAAAATTGTGTTCCTTAAATTTGTGTGTGCCCTTTCTATAATTGAATGATTATAACAATATGTTATTTTCTAGGTGTGTGATGCGAAGAATTGTTAAATGTACATGCTCCTTTTAATAAGATAGCTCCCCTATGTTGTGAGCAATGTGGAGTTAATCCTTGCTTCCTTTTCATTGTAAACAGACTACTACAATTACTAATATCAAATTGGAAAACTATAAATATATATTAGATGACAAATGAGGAACTTGTGGAAGAACTATTCTTACTTTAATATATTTTATAAATAATGCAGAAAGGAGTATGTCATAAAAAATACAACTAATAATCTTGTTAATTAAACTCAATTGATAGATAGGTGTAAGAAAACTTAATTGCATAAACAAGAAACATGTTTTTGTAAGGATGAAATTATTATTATCAATCCTCTCGAGTTGAAAATAAGTCGAGCCGATTTGAATTCGTCATAGCTCAATTCGTCTTGAAAAAAATTATTTCAGTTCGAAATTTGGCTCGAATTTGACACAAATTATTTTTTAAGTTCAAGCTCGACTTATTTTATATTTACGAACAATTCGGTTCAATTTGTTAGATTCGACTCGTTTGCTTCATGGATTTAAAAATTACCTTTTTTTTTTTAATTTAACTTTTTTTATATATTTTTGACATTTTAAATTAATATTTAAAGAAAAATCGTCAAAATCATAGATAGAGATTAAAGATTAAATTAAAAAATTTTTTGGAAGTTTTTATTAATGTTTTGTGAACAAGATTTAAATAACTATATGTATAATTTTTCTTTATAATGTTGATTTACTTATATAATTATTTTAATAATATTTTTCTCACTTAAAATTTTAAATAATCAATTAAATAGTTAGATTAAAAAAATAAGAAGATTACGATTTAGGATAAATTTTTAAACATACTCTTCGAGTTTATATAACCCTTCTCATATAATCGGAGATTATAATTACAAGTTTGATTAAAAGAAAATAGAAGGCTATGATTTAATATATATAATTGTGTCCGTGCATGAATTTCACGAGTCAAAATATACTCAATTTATTTAGTTTATAAATTTTATTTTTTGTGTTCATGAATCAAATTTAACATTTCGTTAAATCAAATTTTATACTATGTTAGAGCAGTTCGAAACATAAATGTCACCAACTTTTGACCGACCTCTTAAAGGAAAAAACTTAGGTAGAAACAAACTTAACTATTGGTTTTAGAAACAATCAATCATATTTTTTTATTAATTAAAAAATAAAAAAATAATATGCGATCTCATTCTTAATCACAACCATCCATTAATCCAATTTAAAAATAAATTAAATTTTAAATAAATTTAACATTTTCTCTCTTTCTTATTAGTTATGTGTAACATTAAACATTTAAATTTGTTTCTTCACAAGTTTTTCTTCATCTTAAAATAAAAAGTTACCTAATGTGTCAAACACGCTATTCATAACGTCACTAAGTACGTTTTTTTTTTAATAATCCGTCACTAAGTACGTTAACAACAACAACCACCCTCGCAACACGACACAAGGCCAACATATGCTGCTCATTATAAATAACTACCACATGCTTGTAATATCGAAAACAACCAACCTAGTATTCTTTTTTCTATCGCCACCACCACCCAGACAGAGAGAGACATACATACATAGTTTATTCACTTCCTTTTCTTCCTATTGAAATGGCAACAACACAACCTGAATTGGAGCATCCTAACAAAGCCTTTGGTTGGGCTGCTAGAGATTCTTCCGGTGTTCTCTCACCTTTCAATTTTTCTAGAAGGTTCACTTCACTTGTATCACATCTTCATTACTTTAGCGCATCTTTTTTAATCAATTATTAGTATTATTTTACACCAATAATTGATCATTAGTTTTATTGAATTTCAGAGAAACTGGAGAAAAAGATGTGGCATTCAAAGTATTGTATTGTGGGATATGCCACTCTGACCTCCACATGGTGAAAAATGAATTGGGCTTTTCCACATATCCACTTGTTCCTGGGTATGCTTTAAACAATCATCACATATTTTAGATTTCTTTAAAATCCTTTTCTATTACAATTTCATTATAACTGACGTATGTATGCATCATGACTACAGGCATGAGATTGCTGGTATAGTGACACAAGTGGGAAGCAATGTAGACAAATTCAAAGTTGGAGATAGAGTTGGAGTGGGATGCTTAGTTGACTCCTGTCGTACCTGCCAAAATTGTGAGGATAATCTTGAGAATTATTGCCCCCAATTTACACTCACGGATGGTGCTAAACATAGTGACGGAACAATCACTCATGGAGGCTACTCAGACTCAATGGTTGCTGATGAACATTTTGTATTCCGTATTCCTGATAGCATACCACTAGAAGCCGCTGCACCTCTCCTTTGTGCTGGTATCACTGTCTATAGTCCTCTTAGATATTTTGGACTCGATAAGCCAGGACTTCATGTGGGTGTTGTTGGACTTGGTGGGCTTGGTCACATGGCGGTTAAGTATGCCAAAGCTTTTGGTGCTAATGTGACTGTAATTAGTACATCGCCTAACAAAGAAAAAGAAGCAATAGAACACTTGGGTGCTGACTCATTTCTGATAAGCCGCGACCAAGATAAAATGCAGGTAAATTATATATAGATTCAAATTATGATTCTCAAAAATTTGCAATTGTATGAACTATTAACTAATAAGGTTAAGAATTTTATAGGCTGCAGTGGGTACTTTAGATGGTATCATTGATACAGTTTCGGCGAATCATCCAATTGTACCTCTAATTGGATTACTGAAGTCTCATGGAAAACTTGTAATGGTTGGTGTACCAGTGAAGCCTTTGGAACTTCCAGTCTTTCCTTTACTTCAAGGTACGCAACTATCATATATATGAGAAATATTATTATTGATCTCTTGTTAGATTAAAAGCAATTAGATTTTGATGATGATAACATTGATTGGCAGGGAGAAAGTCGGTTGCTGGAAGTGCAATTGGAGGGTTGAAAGAGACTCAGGAGATGATTGATTTTTCTGCTAAACATGGTATAAAACCTGAAATCGAAATCATTCCTGTGGATTATGTTAACACTGCAATGGAGAGACTTCTCAAAGCAGATGTCAAGTATCGATTTGTGATTGACATTGGAAACACTATGAAACCAAGTTCTTAAATTTTGCAATACTTTAGTTGGTAATTGTTTTTTGTTCTGGTATGCAATAAGTGTTTTTGATAGTAGACATAGAATATCTGCTGTTGAAAATGATAGAGATTTGCAAGATTTACATCTATGAGAATGAACAATGTAAGCTTTTTTTTTGTTTGAACCCTTCCTTTAATATTTCTGTGATTTCAAGTATAGTAATGCTATGAATATTAATTGAGTGAGTATCGAATATTGCTAAGTGTTACCATGTGACATTTCTTGACAGTAAGATATTGAATGGCATCACTGAAAAGAATCTTTTATTATTATTTTAGTAAAAAATCATACGAGTACAAGAGCCTATAGGACTATTACATACACCATGATACTGACTACCTCACAGAAAAATAGTGTAACAGAATCTCTAATATAATAACTACCAGTATTAAAGTAAAGGCTTAATAAAATACAAATGAAAATACATTAGACTTTAACACCCCTCAAACTGGAGTGGATACCGTGCAAGTCCGGTTTGGACTTCAGAGTAGAAAATGGACTAGCATGAAGTGATCTTATAAATATGTCAGCAACTTGATTGGCTAAATTAATGGGCCGGAGATGAATCGACTTGTTAAGAACTTTATCCTGGAGTAGATGGAAATTCATCTCAATGTGCTTAGTTTGCTTGTGAAAAACATGATTGTTTGCAATGTGTATTACGCTATGGTTGTCACAAAAATGGCGATCGGTTGAGGATGCATAATTTGAAAGTCTTGAAGAAAAAAAAGGGGGTCATTGAGCCTCACTGCTAGCCTTTGCTAAAGCTTTATATTCTGCCTTGGAGGAAGATCTTGAGACAACTTATTGCTTCTTGATTTTTCAACAATGATTGAGGAGCCCATGTAAAAATAGAAGTCGATACCCTTATTAGAAAAATAGGGTTTACCAAAACAATGTTAGAGAGTGAAGCTCCAACCTCTCTCTCTCTAACTTTTTGAAAACCTTCATCCAATCACCAAAGGAAAAGCGAAAGTTGATAAAAGTGGAGGAAGAATGACAATAGGTTAGTAGGCATAAGAGGAGATATCAATCAAGTAAAACTCGGTGGGCCAATAATGGAAGACAAATATATAAGGTGAAGAAGGATATTTCCTGTAAGACCTCTTTCTTTTGGCACCAATGATATTTATGAAGAGTTCCAAAGTTTTGGAGACATTGATGAAGTGGCCATAACAAACAAAAGGGATATCAGAGGGAATCGTTACAATTTCGTTAGATTCTTTTATGTTAGGAACGAACATCTTCTTAGTGTGAAATAGGATAATATCTTCATTAGGAGAAGGAAAACTTTTGTCAACGTGCCTAAGTTCCCGAGGAAGCAACCTTCTTTTCAGGAAGAAGGTGCAAGGAAGAAGGACTAGGAAAAGAAAGAAGAGGTTCTGAAGATGAAGTTTAAGGTCGTTAAGGAACAAGACGACTTGGCAGGATCAAGACGAATCGTTGGTCAAAACTGATGCCAATGTTCTTGGTTCCCAAACGGTAGCAACACCGACAGTGGGGTATCTAGTAATGTGGCGAAAAGCAAGGACGTGGCGGCTTCTCATGACATTGGCAATTACATTATATCACACATTTAATATAATAAATAGTGAACGGTATCTAGAGTAAATGGGTCGAACCACTCATGGACTGAATGAAAATAAACAAGCCCCTGATTATGAAAGTTCTCCGTGGTAGTATACCTCGGATGAAGCTTCCACTTCGGTATCACTCACTAAATCAGCAGTGTTATCACTCAGCCCAACTAAGGAGACACCAAATGTTGAAGATAAGGTTGGAGTTAGAAAGCTGCCTGGTTAATGAAGATTGATGAAATAGGAGGAATGAAAAACGATAAAGCTTTAAGAGATCACAGTTATTAACAACAGAAAGGTTGTGAAAATTTCAAATATTCAACTCGTTATATTTATAAGCAACGACAACTGAAAGATCAAGACCAACTATGAACAGAGATCACAATATCGACAACTAGATTTCAATATATGGATACTCTCCAACTCGACTACACTCAAGTACTATGTAAACTGCGTCATAACATAGTTGGTCACGTTACCGCACATGTCAGGAATGGGTGACAAAATGTTTCATCGATGGGACCACATTAAATGTGCTTGTTCCCCCCTACTTTTTAAAAAACTGATCCCAATCGATTCAGTTCTATTCCACACCGAACTATAACATGGAAGCCAATAAATACCCGGCTCCTTCAGTGTTCAACAAAAACTTAGGGGCAATTGTTTTGGACTGGTCATAGAACCCAATCTATGAAACCTTGTTTTGCATGTGATATTCTTTTAACAAGAACATTTGACGATGACAACTAAAGTATTACGATAAGTCAAGCATGAACAATTAAATGGATAAAGATGAAAGCATATCTTTAGGGTTTGATAAACTTGTCGATCAAATGATGCAAAACAGAGAATAATCTAAAGTCTCATCTTAAAGCTACTTAAGCATGTGTGAACATAAAGATAAGTATATGAAAAATGCTTGAAGAAATATTTGGTGATCTCCTAAGTTTGCATTAGTGATCTCCTATTTTAGCAATGAGCGAACATTTGTAAGGCATAAGGACTTTATTGTCAAAGTATAAGGCTAAAAGCACACACTCACTAAAATATATTTCAAACTACTTTAGCAAAAGAAAACATCTTTAAAAATATCTTGAAGTTGTGCCAGATGACTTAGGAGTTGTTAAAATATCTAGAGGGAAAACTTTAGCTTATCTAATCGATTAAGTCCTTTGTCTAATCAATTAGATTAGTTCAAACTTACGCCCCAAACAATTTAGACAGTGCCTTAATGATATGAAACGACTATATATATTTCCCTTCCTTTTATGGAACTTACAAATGATTATTTCCAATTTCTAATCGATTAGGAAAAAGTGCCAAACGATTAGATAATGATAAAATGAATTAATTTCAAATTCCTTTTTGAGCCAGCCTCAGGCCCATAAATAGAGGTTCTGTTTTTTGTTTCAAATCATTCAGAATTGTGTTTTGACACTTTCAACTCTCGCTCTCTCTCTGTCTCTCTCTCTCTCTCTGTCACACACACTCTCTCTCTCTCTCTCTCTCTCTCTCTCTCTCTCTCTCTCTCTCTCTCTCTCTCTCTCTTGTGAGAAAAGTCCTTTTGTGGGTGAGCTCTTTTTTGTAATTCTGGAATGGGTAGAGTTGTAAAATTCACCAAGAGAACCTTATGTGTATAATTTTGTTGAATACAGATCCGCTGTCGCACACGGGTCAAAAGTGAGTTTAATAAGCGTTGTAAATGGATGAGACACTCGAGTCATATCGCAAGGAATATTGACTTAAGTTAACCAACCGATTGGAACAATGAGGGGTTTAGGGTTTTAGAACTGTAATCGTAAAGAGGTAAACTAAAACAAATGTGGCGAACAAGTCAATCTACTTGTTCAGTTTCTGACTTATCACCGATTCTTATAATTCTAATTCCCTAAGCGGACTCGATCCTATTTGATTACAATATCGATTAAACAAGCATAATTGATATTATATGTGTCATACCTTAAATTTTTTCCACCTAAAGTCATTCATAGACACTTATTCATCTTCATCATTTCATCAGTATCTCATTTGGATCAACATTTTCATTTGGTTAGTGGATGGTCTTTAGTGTAAGAATTTAACTTGACTTTTTTCAGATCATTTGAGTGGTCAGATCATTGTTGAAATACAAATAGAGTAGGGTTTTTGTTATCGTTCCACAGATATTGTTTAGACATATCACCGCCATTCTACAGTTGAAATCGTTTTAAACTTAAAGTAACAAAGGGTTTTGGTTGTTGATAACAGATCTTTTGCATAAACGGTAAAAGTAATCGGATTTGAAAGAATTATAAAATACATGCCAAGATTAGGATTCGACCAACCATTTTGCACGTATAGAATCGATAAAGTAAATGAACTCGTTTAGACGATAAATATAATCACGTATCCTCTTAATATGTTTATCTCTAACACATATTGTGAGTTTTATCATTTTGATCCTTTGATGATCTCTCACTCAAACTATCAAAATGATAACATTCAAGTTTAATATTTATGAACATCAACTCTCATAACTATCTCTAGCCTATGTTCATTGATGGATGAAAAACCTAGATAAAGTGTAAGAACACATTTCTCAATCATGAACCAACACAACAAATAAACCATAGAAACAAAGTTTTTCACCATATATTCATCATCCATAAATTCATAAGCTTAAATCAATACCTATACATACAAAAGAAAGGATTGTCTACCTTCTAATCATGACACAAAAGGAGATTAGCTATCCATTGACATGGTAGCTTCACAAACAAGAAAATGGAGAAGAGGAACAAGCATCAATGACGATCTCTCGACTATTGATGCTCCGATTCTTCAAAAATAAGATGCTACAGTGTTTATAGGGTTTTTGTTCTAAGAAAATAACAAAGATCCACAAAAAATGCTGATCTAATCTATTTATAGAGGGGCTGAGATGCGCAGAGCGCGCTAAGCCCGCAGCAGCGCGCTGTCATTTATTCTTAAACCGCCTTAAATCCCACTTAGTGGGCTCCAGACCGCGCTAAGCGGGCAACCTACTGGAATTAGCTCCTTCCTTGGGCTAGGAGCGCGCTAATCGCGCTTGTAGCATGCTTCAAAAATTTAATTTCTTCAAAAATGCTCCTTGAGAGCCTTCCATGCTCCAAGCTTCCCATTGCAATGTTAAAACCTACAATTATAAACACAAAAGTTAAATAACTAAGTCTAATAATGCATTTAAACTATACTACGATTATTTACCGAAAACAAAGGGAAAACGCGTCAATTAACAAATAAAGATCTCAAAAGGTGCCAAAAACTAAACTATATATTAACACATTCTAGCACCTAACAATCATGCATTCCATGTCAAGACAAGTGAGGCGTCATTAGCATTCCATGTGCATGTTTCAACTACCATGTTTAACATTTTTGAGTCCATTTAGGGTTTGTTTTGAATCATGAGATTGGATTCTTTATTATTCATTATTTTAAGGTCACACATTCATTATCCATACATTCATCATGTTTGATTTTACTTTGAACATTATGGGTCATTTTTATTTGTGAGACTTCATTAAAGGAAATTGGGAAATGTTTTTTACATTTCACATTTGAATTTGAATCTTGAGGTAACAAATATGGCATTTCACATTTTTCACCTTTGCATTTCACATTGCATAAAAATTTCAAGAAAAAGTGCACATAGCATAAACCTTCATTTCTTCTCATTTGTGATCAATACTTTTTGCATTGTCTAAAGTTTTAAGAGTAACACTTTACTATGCCTAATATTGATGTACATTTGAGCTTACATAACAAAAACAAAAGAAGACATTTGAACCTAAACCATGAATTTACAAGACCTAATTCTAAAGTCTTCAAAGATTCCATTTGTCTTCCTTGGTTACTTCAACTCCAAGTAGCATCTAGATCACCCTTTGGTTCACGTCCAAAGTCTAGAATTCACCCTTTTAAGCCACCTAAGCCACGTAATGTCCACCATCATTAACAAGGATCTAAAAAAGAGGAAATTTGGTTAAACACAAGCCATGTCATTCAATTGGACAAATGTTTTTGGAGCAAAATAACTAAGCCAAGACAAAATTGCAACAAATCTAAGTTACCACAGTAGAAGAAAGTAACATGGCCAGGTAGTGCTCACAATAATCTACAGATGTAAAAAAGCAATGGTGGCTGATCTACTGGAGTAAGAAATTCCAACTCCTAAATTATCCAAAGTTTAAAAAGGGGGAGGGAAAGAAGGACTAAGTTCTAGCATGCAACCAATAGCATTCTAGTTCATCAAAAAGGAAAGATAGATAGATGCATTTTGGCTCTATAGCAGGTGTTATAGTAGTGTTCCACAATTTCTGCAAAAAGAGATAAAACACACACAATAGTGCAGACATCTCTGCTCAAATTCTGTACCCACTGATCCACTCCTAAATCCATCTAATACACAACTCATCTTTGTACCAGCAATGTTCATACTATCCTAATTCCATTTCACTCGTCAAAACCCTAGAAAGCACACTATAAATATCAATAGTATTTCAAAAAATAAGGAGGCAACAACTATCACACAACAACCTTCCTGTTTGTAAGTTGTTGCCTCTTTTTTTTGTGAAATACTATTGATATTTATAGTGTGCTTTCTAGGGTTTTGATGAGTGAAATGGAATTAGGATAGCATGAACATTGATGGTTCAACATAACAACCTTCCTCTTCACAATCTATTGTCTGAGCAATAAGTAACTGAGTAATTGTGATAGGAGAGCCATTGTCATAGTACTGGATTGACTCAGCATCATGACCAGATGGCCCAACAGAGGCATTTAACTAGAACTCTTTAACGAGATTAATGTAGATAGGTCCATGAAGAATGTCAAAGTAACCATTCAACTTTTGTTTGAAAATAGTTATCCTTAGATCAAAACCTTTGTTTTTCAAATCATCGAAATCAATAAACTTTTCATTGATAACAAACAATTTTTTTTTATCAAAGGTTGTTGAAGATATTTTTGAAGAAAAGAAAAGAGTTTGAAACTAGGTTTGAAGACACAAAGAGTTGGAAATAAGACGTTGAAACTAGGAATAATGTTTAAATAAAGTGGATAATGGGAAGTGAAACAATTAGAGAAGCTCAAAAACCTCTTGAAAATCCAAATGTTTTTTTTAAGAAATAGAAACTACATATTACCTCGTTTTTTAACAAAATCGAGGGGACAATAACTTATTATCCCGGTTATTAAAAAAATCCAAGGGGAAAAACAATTCAGGAACCTATTTTTATTATATATATTTTTTTATAACCTAAATGGTATATCTTGTCGAATTCCTTAATATCCGAGGGATAAGATAATTAGATTTTACTATAAAATCACTCATTAAACAAAGTTTACCCTAATCCTAACTTATATGAAACCGTTCCAAACTCGAACGCATCATTCTTTTTGGATCCATCTCACAAAATGGTGTTGATGTTGTTGTTTTTTCTCTATGATTGACTGCAAGTGCAAAAAAAATATTTTTTTTACAAATTTGGAAGAGATAAATCCTTTATAAGCTTGATGCATTCAATGGTTAGAACAGATAACTCCTAGAAATTGGATGCATGCTATATTTGGAACACATAACTCCTTACACCAAAATTCTTCTATTGTCGTATTATTGTTTTTTAATATTCTGTGTAAACAATGTAATTTTTTTCAAAAAAAAAAAAAAATGTTCACCTCGATTTTTAACAAAACCGAGGGGATAACTTAGGGTGAAAATTTTAGATATTGATCACCGTCCTTAAACAAATCTTTGCCGTCAATTTCATGATTATCAATGCTAAAGATATTACCATTATTGATCCGCATAAAACCTAAAAAATTTCCATTATAAAAGCCTTCAAATATGTATAATTTATAAAGAAACGTCATGAAGGGCTTGAAACTATCTACATCCTCCACTTTAACTTTTGCCATTAGGAGTTCTCTATGATGAATTCCAAGTGCAGAAAATTATCTGGGTTTAAAGTTTGTGTTTTTAAATACTCGTTTGAGAAGAAAATCATTTATTTTTCTAAACCTTTTAATTTTAAACCTTTTTTATGTTTTATATCAGAAAAAGAAATACTTGCAAGGTGAATCATTTGATCTTGCCAAAATATCAAGGAGTCGAAGATCCAACATATGATTTTCAGGGATAAATTATTTTTTTTTAAAATATTCTATGTAAACAATATAATATTTTAGGTATATATGGTAGTTTTTAAACAAATTATTTTTAATTCTTTTCTGTGTAATTAATGTAACGAATTTCAATTAAAAAAAAACAATCTATCTTACCCCTCAATTTTATTACAAACAGAGATGTATGAGGCACTAGTTTAGTAAATAATAAAAATGTTGTTCCTGGGGTTCGAGCCCATGTGAAAGTTGATATACCCCTTGGGATTTAAAAAACTGAGTTGATAATCTGTTATTTTTCATGACGCCCTTCATTACCTCGCTACTGCAGCCAAGGTATAATACATTTCACGTTCGACGTTTCTCGCGGCCGATAAAAATGACAGAGTCGCCATCATCCTTTATTCGTCCTAAGGGACAGAGGAATTATGATAAAACCTACAAACTAAGGGGTGAGACACTAAGGTTCGGGAGTCGGTTAGGCGGGAGGAAGGTGTTAGGCACCCCTCACTTCTATTGTATCTAATCAAATCCTCCCTAAGTCCTAGGGTTAATGTTTGCTTGTTATTTGAATGTTTAATCCATTATTTATTTACAGAATTATTTAATTTAATTTACAAGGCAACAAAGAAATCTAAAAATATTTTTTATTATTGTACTCGCTAGGGTTTAAACCCTATGCGTACGTACCCCCTATCCCAAATCCTAGTCCTATACTCTTTGAATTCTAAGAGTTTTATCCCAAAACATATCCTTTTTATCCCAAAATTGTATACCTTAATTATCCCAAATTTTTATCCTAAAATTTATCCCATATATTTATCTCATATTTTATTCCAAGAATTTATCCCTTAATTATCCCTAATTTATTATATAAGAACACATGTTTTATCCCTTATCTCAATTCTAATTTTTATACTCTTTTCACCCTAAAATTTTTATATCAAATCTCTATCCTTTTCTATCCTAATTCTATTCCTTGATTGCAAAAGCATAGTATTTAATTTACACATTAAATGGTTAATTAACCATTTATCCCTTATTTTACCCCTAATTTTTATCCTTAATGTTTTATCCCATTTCCCTATATAGTTATCTTATTTCTCTCCCATGATTTATCCTATTTTATCCCTAATATCCCATAAAATCCTTTATATTATAAATCAAATATTTATCCCTTATTGTTGCGGTGAGAATCGGATATTAAGTTATTGATTAACTTGAATCACAAATCTTTAAATATTCACCACCGAGTTTTGATTTATCCAAGGGAAAGGGTAAAGATCGTATAAAACCCTAAGTTTGCAATGTAACAACAATGCTAAGAGATTGTGGGGTTCGGGGGTTAGTTATACCTAGGGAAGGTGTTAGCATCCTAAGCATCTATAGTACTATATAGGAACCTCTTGCTTGTATTTGTGTTATTGTTTGCTATTTTCTTTTGGTGTTTGGGTTTTATGGGTGAGGATAGTAACCTAAGGGTTTAGTCACTAAGTATTCTCGCCAAAACTTCACGGTTTTGTGCCTACATATCCTTACAAGGATGGAATCAGAGCATTTGTAGTTCACCTTGTAACGCCCCTATTTTGTTAGTTTTATTTAATTGAGTCGTTTTGATTATTTTTATTATTATATTATTTTATTTTTGACTTTTATTTGACAATATATTATTTTTCATCGTTGTTTATGTTTTATCCCGTTTTGAGAGCGTTTGCGAGATATTTGAGCTGAGGGGTAAAATAGTCTTTTTAGGGGATTAGATATTTTGAATAAATAGAAAGTGGAGAGAAAAAGAGAGAGAAAGGAAAAGAAAAGAAAGAAAAGGGAAAGAAGAGAAGGAAAAAGAGAGAAGAGGAAAAAGAGGAAAAATCGAAGATTCTCCGTTTCACTCGCGATTAATCGGGTAAGGGTGAGAAGTTTCAATTATATCTTGCTTGTGTATGTATATGTGTTGTTTGTTGTGATTGTTTTGGTTGTTTCTCGACTTTTTCTTATCGATTAAAATTAGGAGCGATTGATAGAAATCGGTGTTTTCACGGATGAATTGATGAAATGCATGCCTAAACGTGTTCTAACATGTTATTTTGGGTCATTGGGTGTAATACTATCATGTGGGTTAAAGATTTGGATCATTTTTGGGTCCCAAATACATTTTGGAGAAATTCTGGTTCGTCCAGATTCGCCAGGCGAGTTGGTGGCGAGTCCGTTTCGACAGGGATTCGCCAGGGGAATTTGTCTAGGACAACAAAAACAGTATTTTCGTATTTTAGCCATAACTTTTGAACCGTAAGTCCGTTTTGGTCCCCGTTCGAAGCGTTGGAAAGCTAATGAAATATTCTTTCTATTAAAAATGGGTTGGAGGTCAGTATATGGTTTATTTAAGTCGTGGTTTTGCAAAAGTGTTGGGTTGTCGGGTTTTTATCGAGTTAAATGCGTGCGGTTGGTGTTTTACAGTGTGTTGTGCTATTGTTATATGATGTGAAGCTTTTATGTGATTTATATGATGTGGAAGCATGTGATAATTTGTTGTAGTTGCTTGTGGCCTAATGGCAAAATACTTTGTTGATTTGAATTACAAATGTATGTTATTATGAATGTTGTTGTGGTTTGCGGGTTGTGATGAAATGCATTGTTTGAAGTGTTTTTAATGCATGAATAATGATGATGAGATAATTCATATTGTTGAGTTGTGAATGTATAGACTTGATGAGTTGAAATATATGCATGATTATGGTTGCATATATGTGTGAAGATGCATTTGATTGTCATGGGTCCTTGTATGCCAAGCATCATGATATGCATCTTGTGATCGTGTGCCCATGTGGGGTGTGAGTGATTCATAAACGTCGTGTGCCCATGTGGGGTGTGAGCGACGATTTGGTTCCAGAGGGAATCCGCTATAACGTCGTGTGCCCATGTGGGGTGTGAGCGATGATTATAGACGATCGTGTTCCCATGTGGGGTGTGAGCGATCGGGTCGTGTGCCCGTGTGGGGTGTGAGCGATCCATAAACATTGTGTGCCTGTGTGGGGGGTGAGCGACGGGGAACATCGTATGCCCGACGGGGAGTTACACTAAGTAACGAGCGATGGTTCCAGCAGAGTTCCTGAGTGAACTAGTGATGAGAAACATTGGAAGTCGGTACCGCATGGCATTTGCATAGAGTCGTTGTGTCGGTCTCTGTGCATTTGCATAAATCTTGGATGCATTATGTGTGGAGAATCATGATTTGAATGATTATGTGTGAGAATTGTGAATGGATGCATTATGTGTGGAAAATCATGATTTGATTGATTATGTGTGGAAATTGTGCATTGATTTGTTATGTGTTAAGATTGTGATAGCCTTGGTAATTTGATGTGCATATGTGATAAATGAATTGGTTGTGGATAATATGTTTAATGCGTAGACATATGTTATGTGATGTGTGATGTGGTTCTAAATGCTATGACTTGGTATGCCTTATGTGCAAATATGTGAGTATATTGGATACTTGATATATGCTATATTGTTGGATTAATAGATATATGTTACGTATATGCGGTATGTTATATGTATTAGTATGTGGTGTTTGTGGTCAGAATAGCTATGCATGTGAATTGTTATGTATTTGCATATTATTATGCAATCTTGATTTTAGTTGTTATTTCTCACCCTTCTGTTGTTTTATAATGCTCTATGAGGCATTGCAGATTAGAGTTGCTGGAGGTCTTTTTGTGAAAATTAGTCCTCCGTTCTGTTGTCGGTCTTGGTGTCTGCTCTGATACGTAGCACGGGAGTCGGGGAACGATTATATATACATATACATTTGTTGAATGTATTTTGCAGTACTTTTGTGTATATAGTTGATGTTCTAAAATGATTTATTTTGTAAAACAAGTCGGTTATGGATCTTTCCGCTTTATTCCATAATTGACCTTTCCCTTTTGATGGAAAAAGTTTCCCCTTTGAGGGTATTCTATTTTATGCTATGTATCAAATTTATGAGCAGGGATGATGTTTTGTTTATTTAAATGTGACATCCTTGTTTCTGTCGAAAAAATAAATTTTTAGTTACTCTGATTTTATTTATGTATTATTTATTCGCGATGGGAATTGGGGTGTTACACACCTCACTAGGGATGAATGAACACTTGATAATGATCCAGGTTCAAAGGGGGAGGTAAGTGTTAAAGTCTTAACACTTACTTGACTTAAAGAAGTCAAAAGAGTTGTAAATTCTACCCTAAGTCTAGGTTGAAAGACTTAAATGACTCTAATAAGGTCAAGGGAAATTGGGTGTTGCTAGACTACTTATGACATTGAGTCAATGAAGAGTTCTTTCCATTGGATTAAGGAACAATAGGCAACTTAAGGACGAAAGCTAACAATCTAACATCACTTGGGGGAAATAACTTGACAAAGTTAAAGAAGTATGAATAAATGGATGAGATGAACAAGTATGATATTCAAGCATGATATCAATGTAAGCATTCAAAATAACATTCAAACATAATGTTTATATGACAATAATAATGCACATGGTTACAACCAAAACATAAGAATATATGTGACAACGTCTAAGGTAAAGACTTGACAAATTCATAAAAGAAACAAGGTAACAACCAAGCACATTCAAAGTTCAAAGAAGTTTCAAAATAACATGGTGACAACCAAAGTAAGTATATTCAAAGAAAGATGTTACAACATCCAAACAAACATGAGGTATAGTTCTAACAAGACTAAATCATGGATGACAAGTTTAAGTTCATAATTAGGGAAAGCATGCATTAGGGTTTACTAACACCACTTAATCATGAATACAAGATAAGTAATGATAAGTTGTAACAACACTTAATCATGAATACAATACAAGTAATGATAAGTTGTAACAACACTTAATCATGAATACAATTTAAACATTTCAACATGGATAAGTCATCACAACACTTAAGCATGGTAAGATTCAAGGTTCAAGTATGACATGTATAAGTTATAACAACACTTAAACATGGATGAAAACAAAGTTTAAGTTAACATGTAAAAGTTATAACAACACTTAACATGGATGAGGGCAAACTTCAAAGTTTAACATGTATAAGTTAAAACATCACTTAACATGGAGGAAGTTCAAAGATGAAGTGAGGCATGTATAAGTAAAAACATTACTTAACATGGTGAAATTCAAGGATTCAAGGTAAACATGTATAATTTAAAACATCACTTAATCATGAATACAATTTAAGACATTTAGGGCAAGTATAGGTAACAACCAAACATACTTGAACAAAGATACATGTTTGTGACAATAACATGAGGATGAAGATGCAAACATACAATGGATGACATGTGAGCAAGCTTAAAGATCACAAGTTAAAGTTCAAACATCATGTGAACAAGTTAAGACATTACTTTAACATTTAAGCATGGATACAAGTTGAACATGTTAATACAAGTAGGTAACAACCAAACATACATATTAGGGTTCAAACATGGCCTTAAACAAGGTAAAGACATCTTAAAGGTCTAAGCATACAAGCATATACACAAAGTCACTTTCAAGGCAAATTTCAAGTGTTTAAGAGCACATAAACATGGTATGATCAACACAAGGGCATACATACACATCAAAGTCAAGTAAACATGGAAGAAAGTCACATGTTAAGTCCAAAGATCAAGCAACAAGTCTCATGGTATGAACAAACTTTAAGCATACATCAACATGTAAACATAAACTTAAAATATGCATCAAAGTCAAATTGAAAAAAAAATGCACAAGTCCACAACATTATTTAAGGTTCACACAAGATGCACAAGGTTCATACAAGTTATTGTAAGCAAGAAAAGGCAAGGAATCATTCAAAAGAATTAAAGAAGTCCTTAAGAAACCCTAAAAATATCACATACTTTGAACACACATAAGTGCAAGAAAAATAATTATTTTTGAAATTTTATTTCCACAAATAGAAACTAGACATCATCATAAACATTTTCCAAAAAGAGTGGGTCAAAAATGATTAAAAATGAAGAAGTTATGATAGTTTGAAATTGTAAAAAAAATAAGGAGATTAAATGGACAAAAAAATAAGGGAAATGGTCTCCATGGGTGTTGAACCCAGGCCAGCTTGCTTGCAGGTAAAAAAATGACCAATCCAATCAATGCGCACATGTGGAAATAATATGGATGCATGAAATAATATAGGTAACTCACTTGAAAAATTCAGAAAATAAAAAGAACTGGGGCGAAGGGGATTCGAACCCCAGTTCTACATGTTCAAGGTACAATTTGCGCGTAGGTTTAACCACTGGGGTGGTGATACATCCATTGTATCACCTCCCTAAATTAAAAGAAATGCCTAGAAGAGACCCAGGCCTGAACCAAGATGGCACCATGACCATGGCTGCACCTCAACCTCAATTTTCAGCTTTAGAAAACCACCTCTAACTCACTCAATACTCCATGAAAATGGATGAAACAAAAACCAAACTTCTCTAGTTTTTCACAAGGATCACAGTGGTGCCATTGATTTTTTATAAAAGTGTCTCTATTTTAAAACACGATAGGGAATCCTAAAATGACTCATTTTTGCAAGTTCTATAGCACAGTCTCACACAGTCATGAATAACATCCAATAATGGTTCAAACACAACTCATATACCCTAACAAACATGTTCCTAATCAATGTATATCAAAGCAATGCATATTTCAAGAAGTTCAAGTTTCAAGTAAACTTACCTCTTGAAGCAAACTTGGAACTTTCAAGATAGCTGCTATAGAAATATTTTGATGCTTTGGACACCTCCAATATACCTCTAAGAATCCTTTTGAATGCCTGGAACTAAAGGAAATCGGCTAGAACTGAATGTGCTTCCTTCTTGTAAAAGTGACCAAAAGGGAACTTCAAGCAAATTAAGTCATAGTTGAAAAACCAGGTTTGGAACAACTTAAGGATGAATTATATGGTGTGTTGGAAGTGTTGGAATGAATGAAAATGGTTTGGACACCTTCAAGGGATGGTTTATGATGTGTTTGTATGGTTGGATTAGTAGTTTGAGGTGTGGAATGAAGACTGGTTGGGTTTGTGCAAGTTTGTGGTTTCTTGGCACAAAAGTGAAAGAGAGCAAGTTGCTGGTTTTGGAGGTTTTGAGAGAGGAATGCTGAGGTTTTAGTTGTGTTCTAAAGGCTTGGAATGAGCCTCTACATATAGGGAAAGATTGATAATCATGGCTCTGCAAAATTTCAACTTGGTTGGTTCATGGTTTAGTTGAAATGCAATGTGTAGTTTCATGGATTTTTGGAGTTCCAATGTATGGTGCAAGCTTTTCTAAAGTTGTTGGAAAGTTCAGACACATTGCTTCTGCATAAAGAAAAGATTTTCTGTATAGAAAAAAATTTAAAAGCTTAAGGAGGGTTGACATTGTGATTAAAGTGCCTGTATAGAAAAGATTTTCATGAACAAAATCTGCCTTGAAAAATTTCTAAGTGTTGAAAGATTTTTCACAACTTGATAGCTCCATAACTCAAAATCTAAGCACTTTTTGGAGATTGACCCAAAATTGACAAAGTTTTAGTATGTTTTGAGGGATTCAATTTGATCTCTGGAACATAAAAAATGAGGGTCTTGATTGAAAGTTATGACCTTTCAAAGTTGGCACAAAATTAGGGTTTTTCCTCCATACTTAGAAAACTTTCAATTCTTCCACTTTTCCCTTTTTGCAAGAAACCTTCCAACTCTTGATTTTTCATGCTCAAACTCATTGATCAAACATGTTTTTATGAAATTTGGCTTGAGGACTTCAATTTTGACCAAAAATCCCAAAAGTCAAAAAGTTGACTTTGCAGTTAAAAGCTTGTGTATCAGATGAATTCAATTGTGTGATCTTCAATAACCTTGCATTCTTGAACCTTTAAAACATCATGGATGGACTCCAAGGATGTATTTGAGTGTCTTGAATCATGTCCCAAGACTTGGGATCATGCTATGATCAAAAGTCAAAGGCACAGTTGACTTTTCCTGATAAAACCCTAATTGGTGACTAGATGAAGTTAAACTTCAATGAACTTGTAAAAAGATCAATTTGCACTTGATCTTTGATGGAGAGAGGCTTCTTGAGTGTATTCACACTTGGTAGGTTGATGATCAATCCAAAACTTTGACTGGTCAAATAAAGATCCTCTTGATTCTCTTGGTTTAAAACCCTAATTCATGGAAACAAACACAAAAAGTAACTTGAACAAGGTTAGGGTTAGCAATGCAATGTATGATGATCCTAGAATGATGATGGAATCTAGGTTCAAATTTTGGGGTATGACACTTATCCCTTATTTTATCCCCAATTTTTATCCCTTAAAACCCTTATGTTTTATCCCATATTCCTATAGTTATCCCTATTTAGTTATCCAAGTTTTCTCCCATGATTTACCCCACTTTATCCCTAATATCCAAAAGAATTATAAAAAAAAAGCTTAATTTATTTAAGAAACTAAATTAAATTTTTTATGATTAAACCCTTATCCCTGATTTTACTCTCGATTTTTATCCCTTGAAATACCAATATTTTATCCCTAATATTTATCCCTAATTATCCCAAAGTTATCCCTTAATTCAATTAAGTTCTATAATTAATCCCATATATATTTTAATTCCCGGTATTATAAGATATTCATGGGATAAGGGTTTAAAACCCTAATTCATGGAAACAAACACAAAAAGTAACTTGAACAAGGTTAGGGTTAGCAATGCAATGTATGATTATCCTAGAATGATGATGGAATCTAGGTTCAAATTTTGGGGTATGACACTTATCCCTTATTTTATCCCCAATTTTTATCCCTTAAAACCCTTATGTTTTATCCCATATTCCTATAGTTATCCCTATTTAGTTATCCAAGTTTTCTCCCATGATTTACCCCACTTTATCCCTAATATCCAAAAGAATTATAAAAAAAAAGCTTAATTTATTTAAGAAACTAAATTAAATTTTTTATGATTAAACCCTTATCCCTGATTTTACTCTCGATTTTTATCCCTTGAAATTCCAATATTTTATCCCTAATATTTATCCCTAATTATCCCAAAGTTATCCCTTAATTCAATTAAGTTCTATAATTAATCCCATATATATTTTAATTCCCTGTATTATAAGATATTCATGGGATAAGGGTTTAAAACCCTAATTCATGGAAACAAACACAAAAAGTAACTTGAACAAGGTTAGGGTTAGCAATGCAATGTATGATGATCCTAGAATGATGATGGAATCTAGGTTCAAATTTTGGGGTATGACACTTATCCCTTATTTTATCCCCAATTTTTATCCCTTAAAACCCTTATGTTTTATCCCATATTCCTATAGTTATCCCTATTTAGTTATCCAAGTTTTCTCCCATGATTTACCCCACTTTATCCCTAATATCCAAAAGAATTATAAAAAAAAAGCTTAATTTATTTAAGAAACTAAATTAAATTTTTTATGATTAAACCCTTATCCCTGATTTTACTCTCGATTTTTATCCCTTGAAATTCCAATATTTTATCCCTAATATTTATCCCTAATTATCCCAAAGTTATCCCTTAATTCAATTAAGTTCTATAATTAATCCCATATATATTTTAATTCCCTGTATTATAAGATATTCATGGGATAAGGGTTTAAAACCCTAATTCATGGAAACAAACACAAAAAGTAACTTGAACAAGGTTAGGGTTAGCAATGCAATGTATGATGATCCTAGAATGATGATGGAATCTAGGTTCAAATTTTGGGGTATGACACTTATCCCTTATTTTATCCCCAATTTTTATCCCTTAAAACCCTTATGTTTTATCCCATATTCCTATAGTTATCCCTATTTAGTTATCCAAGTTTTCTCCCATGATTTACCCCACTTTATCCCTAATATCCAAAAGAATTATAAAAAAAAAGCTTAATTTATTTAAGAAACTAAATTAAATTTTTTATGATTAAACCCTTATCCCTGATTTTACTCTCGATTTTTATCCCTTGAAATACCAATATTTTATCCCTAATATTTATCCCTAATTATCCCAAAGTTATCCCTTAATTCAATTAAGTTCTATAATTAATCCCATATATATTTTAATTCCCTGTATTATAAGATATTCATGGGATAAGGGTTTAAAACCCTAATTCATGGAAACAAACACAAAAAGTAACTTGAACAAGGTTAGGGTTAGCAATGCAATGTATGATGATCCTAGAATGATGATGGAATCTAGGTTCAAATTTTGGGGTATGACACTTATCCCTTATTTTATCCCCAATTTTTATCCCTTAAAACCCTTATGTTTTATCCCATATTCCTATAGTTATCCCTATTTAGTTATCCAAGTTTTCTCCCATGATTTACCCCACTTTATCCCTAATATCCAAAAGAATTATAGAAAAAAAGCTTAATTTATTTAAGAAACTAAATTAAATTTTTTATGATAAAACCCTTATCCCTGATTTTACTCTCGATTTTTATCCCTTGAAATTCCAATATTTTATCCCTAATATTTATCCCTAATTATCCCAAAGTTATCCCTTAATTTAATTAAGTTCTATAATTAATCCCATATATATTTTAATTCCCTGTATTATAAGATATTCATGGGATAAGGGTTTAAAACCCTAATTCATGGAAACAAACACAAAAAGTAACTTGAATAAGGTTAGGGTTAGCAATGCAATGTATGATGATCCTAGAATGATGATGGAATCTAGGTTCAAATTTTGGGGTATGACACTTATCCCTTATTTTATCCCCAATTTTTATCCCTTAAAACCCTTATGTTTTATCCCATATTCCTATAGTTATCCCTATTTAGTTATCCAAGTTTTCTCCCATGATTTACCCCACTTTATCCCTAATATCCAAAAGAATTATAAAAAAAAAGCTTAATTTATTTAAGAAACTAAATTAAATTTTTTATGATTAAACCCTTATCCCTGATTTTACTTTCGATTTTTATCCCTTGAAATACCAATATTTTATCCCTAATATTTATCCCTAATTATCCCAAAGGTATCCCTTAATTCAATTAAGTTCTATAATTAATCCCATATATATTTTAATTCACTGTATTATAAGTATTAATTCAATTAAAAGTTAATCCCTAATTTTAATACCTATTCATTCCAAAATTAGTCTCTAATACTAATTTTAATTTGTTAATTTTTTTGGTATTGTAATTCTATAATTATGACAATTTTTTTTAATATAATTATCTAAGTATTTATACTTAAGGAAATAAAGGAAACCCTCATAAGATTGATGATATAAAAGGAAATAAAGGAAAGCAAGTTACTCCTTCTACTCAGGAAAATCCTCCAAATGATGAAGAAAAGGAGAAAGAACTTGAATGGGAAAATGTGGTAAGTTCTAGCAGGATAAAAGGAAAAGGAGTGTTGAACCTTCAAAAACATGACATGATAAATTGCCAAAATGGTTTTGAGGCCTTAAGGATTGGGGATCCTGGAAGATCACAGCCCGAGTTTACGTGATGATTTCGTGGAACGTGAAGGGGATAAATAATGCTGGGAAGTGCCATGAGGTTGTCTCCCGCCTCAAACAAATGGACCCTGAAATTGCTGTTCTGCTGGAAACTAGAATAAAGCCTCAAAATGCTGCTCAAATAAGGAAGAAGTTTGTTCAGAAATGGGAATTTATGGATATTTACTCCAACCATAACAATGGGAGGATTTGGACCTTGTGGGATGAGAAAAGAGTGAAAGTGCATTATCACACTGCTACTGCTCAACTGATCCACTGTTGCATTAACCACCCTAATGGAACATTCAAGACTTGGATGACTTCCATCTATGCCTCAAATTAGCTTAAACAAAGGAAGAACTTGTGGAGAGAGATGGCTAGACTCCATGATACCATCTCTGGGCCTTAGTGTCTCTTAGGAGATTTTAACAATGTTCTGAGATCTAATGATAGTATTGGTGGTAACATGGTCATGGAGCATGAGTATAAGGATCTTGTGAAAATGATGAATATGACTGATTTGTTTGAAAAAGATACTTGTGGGGAACACTTTACTTGGTGCAATAACCAAAGAAATAACATGATATTCTCCAGAATAGACAGAATCTTGGGGAATATGGAATGGCAACATCAAAATGAGGACTGTAAGCTCTCTATTTTGAACCATGGTGTCTCTGACCATGCCCTGTTGAGTCTTGAACCCAATAGTTTTATAAGACCTGCTAGAACTCCCTTCAAATTCCAAAACGTGGTTATCTCTCAAATTGGGTACAAAGAAGCAGTTCAGTCAAGTTGGAATGAGCCCCTAGCTGGTAGTCCTATGTACACTCTCTGGAAAAAGCTCCTGAGGGTGCAACCTATTATGAGAAAGCTGAGCAATACCTATTTTGGTATTTCCCTCCAGTTACATAAAGCTAGGGAAGATCTTACTACAACCCAGGATAACCCGTTGAGGGATAAGATGAATATTCAAATGATTGATAGAGTTAAAGACTGCACCAAGGAGGTCTTGAGACTTAGTAATATAGAAGAGAACATCCTCAATCAAAAAGCTAAGGTTGATTGACTGAGACTAGGGGATGGAAATAACACCTATTTCGATGCTTCTATCAAAGCCAAACAGAAACAAAATTACCTGACTAGCTTAAAGGATGATAATGGTCAAATTCTGTACCAACAAGAGGAAATGGAGCAGGAGACAACTAAGTTCTACAAGAAGCTTATTGGCACCTCAAACTGCAACATGACTAGCATAGACATTGAAGCAATGAGAAAAGGGCCTCAATTGACAACTTTACAAAGGGAATTTCTCACATCCCCTATAACTGAGAATGAAGTCCTCAAAAGCTTGAAAGGCATCAAGGATACATCAGTGAAGCGAGCGAAACTGGACGTGTTTCTTAAGCACTGTCGCTCCTTGGGGATTACTACAGGTCGATTCATTTTTTATCCTATTGTGAGCTGACTAAGGAAGGGAAATAGATGTCTCCAATTAACCATGCTTGCATACTGAGTTTAAACAGCGGTCTGTTAGGTTACGGATGCTATATGGTAATGGGGCCTTTCCTTCTTTCTTTGTTTATAACGGAACACCGGGAATGTTTATGTGTAGGACGCAAGGACTGATATTTTCCGATTGAGATGTGAAGGTATGGGATTTTGGGTTTTGGATTAGTGTGCTCGCTAAGATTTTTCTTTCAATCTTATGCCTACGTACTCCTGTTTTTTCCGAAATAGGGAAATCAGAGCGATCGTAGTTCCTCCTATTCTACGGGAGGAAATGGTGTTTTGGTGTCTTGTTCAAAGTCCAAGACGTGAAGCGAAAGGTGATTTGTATCTTGTTCAAAGCCCAAGATGTGAAGCTAAAAGGGTTTGACTTTAGAGAGAATTTGTCATCTCTAAAGAGGGGTTTGTCTGTCACAACTATTTAATAAGGAGAATTACTTTAACCGGGATGTTTGAATCCGGCAATGCCATAATTTCCTTTATAGGGGATTTCCAACCTGAAGGAGAAGACTTTAACTCAGTGTAGAGCAATGCCATCTTTCCTTAGGAATTTCTCATGCTAAAGGAGGGATAGTGGCATGGATGTAAATAATCCAGAGGCTTGCCGCTTACAGCGATTAGATGAAGGGGAAGGAGTTGTTGATGTTTGTGTACTGTGAACGAGGCACAGCTTTGATGCTAAAAGGTTGATTGGATCAACCAGTGGTTTTCTTATACAAATCCTAAGAGGAGGCTATTGGCCCAACAAGAGGGTGTTTTTTATGTGTCTCATACGAAGCCCGAGAGAGAGGCTAAAAGGGTTGTTTTATACTCAACAAGGGAGTGATTTGTGTCTTGTACAAAGCCCAAGACGGAGGCTAAAAGGTGTTTGACTCAACAAGAGAGTCTTTTTTCTTTTTGTATCTCGTATAAAGCCCGAGATGGAGGCTAAAGTGTTGATTCAATAAGAACCTTTTTCTATCTCGTACAAAGCCCGAGATGGAGGCGAAAGAGGGTATTGTTTCAGTTGAGTGACCAGTATTTGGGTTCAAAGAGAAAATCAGTTCTTATATGAGTAACGCTGTACTCAGGGATTTTGATTCGAGGATCAGGGATATTTCTTTTTCTTTGAGGAAATGGGAAATCCAAAGGGTATTGAGATTGTCCTAGCCTACGGGGTTCCTTCCTCTTCTTGAAGGGTGCTTGAGAATGTCTTTGAGACTCAAGGAAATTAGACTGTCCAAGTCTAAAGTTTCATCTTTTGTACTATGTTTTGAGAAACAGTAGTAGACTCTTGGAAAGACTGTTCTATTAAGATGACTGATTTCTGTTCTTATACCTTTAGGAGGTCGTCAGGACAATTTGTACAAAGCCCAAGAGGAGGCTGGAAACTTTTAAGAAGCCGAGGGACAATTTGTACGAAGCCCAAGAGGAGGCTATCATTCCCGAAGGAAGAAATCATTTATACGAAGCCTAAGAGGAGGCTGTGAATACTTCTAAGAAGCCGACAGGTCCTTGTACAACGCCCAAGAGGAGGCGGGGATGCTTTTAGGAAGCCGGTGGGTCCCCAAATCCAGAGAAGTTCAAGACAGGCTATTCACAAAGAATAGATCAAGCCAGGAAAGTTCGAGAATTTGGAAGAAACTCAAGGGATACAATTCACGGAGAAGAGATCATCTCTGGGGAGTAGAGTTCCTTGACAATTCCTAAGGGTGCTTTTAAGAAGCCTGTGGGTCCCCAAACCCCGAGAAGTTCAAGACAGGCTATTCACAAAGAATAGATCAAGCCAGGAAAGTTCAAGAATTTGGAAGAAACTCAAGAGATACAATTCATGGAGAAGAGATCATCTCTGGGGAGTAGAGTTCCTTAACAACTTCTATGTGTGATAGTCTGAGAAAGGGTTCAAAAGAATCTACCTTTCACATCTCCATATTGTTTAACCCCAAGAGGAGGGAAGACTGTGTCTGGTAATCCTATGGGGATCTAGTTTTGACTATTTAAGAGTGATCAACGGGCTTAATTCTAGTTTTGTCTGGTAATCCTATCTATACTATTATTACACAGTTGATATGAGTTTATGAAAGAAGACTTACAGCGAAACAGTCCCACAATACAGTTATATGTATATGAAAGTGGTAAATGAAAGCGGATAGACACGTACTCGGTTGTAAAGCTTCCATGCTGTTTGGTTAGTTGTTCAACAAAGAAAGATTGAAAATAACAGTATATTTCAGAATCAAAGGAGAAAGTGCTTTGAAAAAGAAAGATTTGGGGCTTACAGCTCAAGGAGAGGCCCAGGGTTTTATCAGTGATCGCACTGTTGAATTTGTACAGAGGGACTTATACGAGTGACTGAGACCCAAAAATTGTTTGATGTACAAAGGGATGGGTCTTATACTCTCTCAAGAGGCCCAAAAGGTTTAAAAAAGAGTGGGGCTTATAACACGAGGGTAGGCCCAAATGATTTTTCGTTTGAAATGGTGATCGCGCCGAGGTTTTCTTTTAATGCAAAGGGCTTATACAATATCTGAGGCCCAAAATTGTTTTGGTTAAATGGGGATTGGGTCTTACACTCTATTAGAGGCCCAAAGAGTTTTGAATGGGTATTATAGCTCGAGGAGAGGCCCAATTGATTTTTTTTAAAAGGCGACGATCGCGCCGTTTACTTGTACAGAGGGACTTATACAATAAGTGAGGCCCACAATTGTTTGTACAAGGGGGTTTTGGGTCTTACACTCTCTCAAGAGGCCCAAAGAGTTTAAAAAATAAGAATGGGTCTTACTACTCGAGGGTAGGCCCAAGGTTATTTCTGTACAAAGCGACGATCGCGCCGAGGTTTTTTTGAAAATACCCGGAGGGACTTATACAATAAGTGAGGCCCACAATTATTTATGTACAAAAAGGGTTGGGTCTTACACTCTAATAGAGGCCCAAAAGTGTTTTGAAAATGATTTATGAGGGTTGAATTAATCAAAAACCCTAATTTGTTTTCAAAATGTGTTTTAATTGAATAAAATATTCAATTAGAATGATCAAAATTGTTTAACTTGTGGAAAACAAATTGTGATCTTGGATTATGCTTCATAAATCAAGTTTTGCCCTACAAAATGATTAGGAATCATCAAAATTTGCAAAATCAATAAGGAAAAAATATTTTAAATGTCAAAAACAATTAAAACATTAATTCTTTGCAAAAATATAAATTATATGAAATAAATAATATTTTTGGGATTTTTTGGGAAAATAAAATATTTTAACATTTTTGTGAATTATTAAAAAAAGAATCAACTCAAAATCATTAAAACTCAGAGAGACATTAATTTTTGAATCAATTAAATAAAATCACAAAATTCAAATATTTGAATTTGAGAGAAATGGCGCCAAGAACAGCTGAAGAACACGCGCGTTTTTCAGTTTTGCCCAAATTTGCGTTTTCTATCCAATCTCACTGAATACTTGATTATATCATGCAATCCACATATCAATCTGCTCGTTTTCACCTCACGATCATGTTTATGACAATTAATTGCATTTAAATTAAGCATAAAACAAGAAATCACGACAAATCCTCAAGAACCCTAAATTCTGCATGAAGGCTGGGATTTTTGATACACGATTCAAACAAATCAATTAATTGAGGAGAAACATTCCAGGCATGATTATGAACATTTGGCAAAAGTATTGTGCGAGGAAATATGCATAGATTTAGAGATGACCAAGTTTAGGCTTACCTCTAGGTCGTGACAGCAAGAGCAAATTGATTTCTGAGTTGGAGGTGTTACAGATGAGTTGTGATGATCTGAACAGCTTCCCTACACCCTATGGAGTGTGTTTGAATGCTTGGACTTGATGGAAATTGGATGGATCACTTCATGGCATCTCAACTGCAACTTGGTTAAAACCTTGAGCAATTGACTAGTGATTCTGAGAAATCAGTGTTCCAGATGTTGTTTAACTATTTGATCAGCTCACATATGATGTGTGTGAGGTGTGTGTGTGATTGGTTTGGTGGAATTGCTCTCTATTGAAAAACCCGACAATGACTTGCTAAGAAAGGAATTTTTGAGAGTGAGAAGTGGATTTTGAGAAAGGCAAGTGTTGTAGGCCTTTGGTGTACTTAAACTGATCACAATTGAGCTCTATTTATAGTAGAGAAAGTTTGTTTTGCAAGGAATAGTGAATGGCAACTGCTGAGTAGGGTTGGCCAATGTTGGCAAATGAAAATCAAAGTCTCCTCTAGCCATTGACTAGAGGTTAGGGCACAGGCTGCTGGTCCCCTTGGTATTGGATAAGTCTTGACTGAATTCAGTTGGGAATGGCTCAGTCCATGCCACCTTGGTGCTTCCATTGGATGCCCCAATCTAAAATTGGAGTCTTGTCCCTATTTTAGGCAATTCTAGGTTTGGCATGCTATTTCTTGTTCCAAGGACTTTGGAGGCTTGGCTCAGTGATTGTCCCCTTTAGATTCAACCCTCAGATGTGTCCAAAGTGATGACAAGGCTTGGAATTGGCTGATTTTGGCAAATCAACCAAAAGTGCAAAAATCTTCCTTGCCTTGGCATATTTCAGCAAGGCATCTTGCCACTACCATATCTCAAAGCTCAAATTGAATTTGGTGATGTTCTTGGCCATTTTGGAAAGCCCTTATATGATACAACAACTGTTTGATCATATTTGGTTTTGATACCTTTTGGATCCAAGTGAAAAATCCCCCTACATTTGGAAAAAAGTAAGGCAGATTCTGACTTAGTGAAATTTTCACCAAGTGTTGGAACAAAGTGACTTTTCTTGATTTTGATCACTCCATAACTCAAAATCCATGAGGAATTTGGACATCGGTCAGTATGAAGCTTTTTTAGAGGGCAATGAGATCTACAAATCAAGCTTTGGATGGGGAAAAATGGCTTTGTGATTTGGGAGTTATGATCTTCCAAAGTTGGTACCTTTGTCACTTTATTTCATAACTTAGAAAATTTTCCAAGTTTTTTTACCCCTTTTACAAGTTATCCCACTTTCTTTGATTTTTCTTGATGAATGATGATTCAAATCATACATTAACATCATTTTAGGGTTAAAAATCCATTTTTGTGAAAAATCTTAAAAAGTCAAAGTTGACTTTTGTGCACAGTTGACTTTTTGTCAGATGAATTCCAAACTGTGCGATCCTTTAGGAAATCATGTCCTTGACCTAAATCAAACTTGATGGACATGTTCCATGGGTGTTATAGGGTATATTGAATCATGTCCTAGGGTTTGGGAGCATGTCCTGGTCAAAAGTCAAAGCTACAATTGACTTTTCTCGCAAAACCCTAACTGTGGTTCAGATGAAATTGAAACTTTGTTGCTCAAGCTTCTTGGATCAATCCATTTTTCCAAATGGATCAATATGGTATATTAGAGACCCTCAAATCATGTCTTGAGGTCTTGGTTCATGATTTGTCCCAAAAGTCAACTTAGGGGTGAATTAGGTCAAGAAACCCTAATTCTTGATTTTTGATGTATGCATCCCTTGAGGCCAAATTGACTTGATGATTGGGTCCATGAGGTTCCATGGAGTATATTAGGATATGCTTTGAAGAATTGGCTCATTCCCAGAGGACAATTTCCATCTGGAGGCCCTGGTCGACCAAACCCTAATTTGGTGACACTGGCGATCTTGAAGCTTGATCCACCTAGAAGGGAGCAACCTTGTGCTTAATCCTTGAAGTGGGAGTCCTCTTGATCCATTGTGGATGTTTGAGAGATTAGACAAGTTGAAGATCATGTCATTCATTGATTGATCCTTTGTCTAAGCACTCAGAGAGGGCTTGAAACCCTAATTTTGATTGTGGTGAATGCTCAACAATTCGTTGAGGAGATTGATGAGGCATAAAGGTACATCCATATTGTGATGATGATTTGCACAATGATGGGAAATCTTAGTGGTCAATATTTGGGGTATGATAGATGCCCCTATTTAATCTTCTTGGACACGAAGGTGTGAATGGCGAAGGTATTCGGGCAATCGAGGTGCAAGAGGATTAAATATCAAACAATGATGCTTAGAAGGTGTTAATCTTCTTTTACTAAGCAATGATGCTTAGAAAAGGTAAACTTCCCCTCGATCCTGGTTTCCTACCGAGGAACTGGTCTTAGTTTCTGATTTAAACTTCCCCTCGATCCTGGTTTCCTACCGAGGAACTGGTCTTAGTTTCTAATTTAAACTTCCCCTCGATCCTGGTTTCCTACCAAGGAACTGGTCTTAATTTCTTTTGTCAATAAACTTTATTGACAAGGGACACTATTCGTAGCAGTTTTCCTCAAACTTCTCGCCGAATTTTCCTAGGGAGATGCCATTTGATGGAAAAAGTTAACGTCAGACTTGCTGGGGAGCCCAATCGTCTGAGTTGTAGAGGTTCACAAACTTCTCTGTTGGAGACGTCATTTGTTTATACTGGGGAAGACGAGTCTCCTGAAAGACTGCTTTCATTTGGGGTCTTACATCATACTTTTCTCAGGATCTTCCCGGAGAAATACCATATGATGGGATCCAATTTGAGGTGCCGATGACCGTTTCATCAGTGGTTTTTCGGAGAAAAACTGCTGTACCACCGGATCTCTGATTAGGAGGCTTTCTCTCAGGATTTTCCTTAATCCGGGAAAGCAAGGATATCATCTTCAATGGCGAAGAGTGATGTTGACTGAGGGCTCTCTGGTTTTTCAGAGGTTCAAGTTATAAAAGTGGTCGAGGAGCCAACTTCAATCTAGAAATAAACTGGAGGAGAGAGATTGTTCAGACGCAGCATTTCCTGACGAGGAAAGAACTGACAACTCGATTGAGAGGACTGTTATCACTAGGGGATAAGACCGACGAGAGTGATAGTGATGCAATATGATTATGTGAATGCAAATCAATAATGCATGATGTATGTATGTATATGCTGACAAAACTGATGCGACATACAAACTAAAAGATGAACATGACTGGATATTCGGCCATCACGGGGCGAAGAAGTACCGCTGGTTCAAGATAGCAATTCTGCCTTGCTTAGGAGAGATAGTCCCTGTTGGGAGCTATGTTGGTCGGGCTTAGGAGATAAGAACTCGGCCAAAGCGTCTCAGATGAAACAAGGTCTCTGACACAACTGATCCCTTCATTTAGGCGTACTGGGTTAGAAGGAGTACTTTGATTCTGGACTTTGAAGTTCGCTTACTTCTGGAGAAGCGATTGATGTTCTTTTGATGTTTAACAGTCAAAAGAAATTGCCATCTTTATTTTAAAAGCAGAAAAAGTTTTACAAGTAAATTCATTTTTGTTTCATTTCAAGAATCGTCGATCATATTAAAATGTCGTTCTGTAAAGCTAAAACAAATGATAATTACAAATAAAAGCACAAGAGCTCAAATTTTATTGATAAGATGGAGATCAGCCAAACGCGTGATTCCAAAGAGTATTGACAAAGATAGAAAATGGTAATTTACATGGAAAAAGGGCTACGTTGAAACATAACGACCACTATCCTTCTACCAACTTAGAATTCGGTTCATCCGGAGCTTCTGTCGAAGATGACCTTGACTGGAGTTTTCCTCCGATGGATGGTGTAACTGCTGCTGAGGGACTTGCCTCTGTTGAACATAGTTACTTGCCATTATCCCTAACTTTTGCCTGGATTGTACTGTGATGTTTCCAATCCACCGAGATATTTTTTTTTTATTTTGTCTCTAACTTTTGCCTGGACCGCCCTTTCGGGTTTTCAATCCACCGAGACGTTTTTTTTAGGTGAAGTATTTCTTGACTACATCAACGTTTGTGGGGTAGGAAAATTCCTCTCCGTCCATGGTTGCAAGTCTCAAGGTGCCGCCCGAGAAAGCTTTCTTGACCACATAGGGGCAGTCATAGTTTGGGGTCCATTTGCCCCGAGAATCAGTGAGAAATAATTGTATCTTCTTGAGCACAAGGTCTCCTTTCCTGAAGATGCGAGGTCGAACCTTTTTGTCGAACGCCTTCTTCATTCTCTTCTGATACAACTGACTGTGGCATAGTGCCGTTATTCATTTTTCTTCAATCAGATTCAGTTTATCGTGTCGACTTTGACCCCATTCAGCCTCTGTTAGCTTAGCTTCCATCAATACCCAGATTGATGGGATCTCTACTTCTATGGGGAGCACTGCTTCCATGCCATACACTAGAGAGAAAGGGGTAGCCCCTGTTGAAGTGCGGACAGAAGTGCGATAACCGTGTGTAACACCCCAAAATTTGCCTTGTTGTTTTAGCTTTTGGCTTATGTTTCTTTTCATTTCTTACATTTGCATTGTGCATAGCATTGGTTCTTAGCATGGGATCAAGGTACTTGGTCCATATTCTCAAGTCTCAAGTTTCAAGGTGGCTCATGGGGTTCATCATATCTTTATAAAGTCAAGCATGGCAAAGGATTCCAAGTGATTCTTTCCCTCCTATCCAGAGGGACCAATTAGGGTTTTTTGGGATCAAGAGGACTTCCTGAAGGGCTTTGTGGATTCAAGCATGTTCTTATGGTATTCTTTATGCTCACAAGTGTTCATGGATGAGGGTTTGGTTATTGATTTATTGTGGAGGATGTTCAGTGGATCAGTTGCTTGTGAACTAAGCAAAAGTCAACTGTAAAGGAGAAAGTCAACTGTGGAATTTTGAGGTTCTTCTCATGGTTTTCAAGGTCTCACATCCTCATATGGTCTTCAATTGTCAAGATTCATGCCATTCATCAAGAATCAGGGGTTTGTGCAAAAGTTACTAAATTTGGAAAATGACCTATAATGAGAACTTTCCATTTTTGGCAATTTTTCCACCACATTCAACTTGACTTTTCATCATCAAGGAAGCTCCAAATGAATTTTCCTCCAACATTAAAGCTGAAGATCTTTCTCTCCCATTTCTAAAAAATACTAAAACATCTCCATATCATTTGTGGAACTCTAGTTATGGCCAAAAGATGGCAAGGTGTTTTTAAGGGTTCTCACATGTATCATTTTTTCCACCTTTGGCATTTTGGTTCAAAATGAGTTGTAAGGGCTTCTAATGACTCAAGTAAGATTATCACACTCAAGTACACTTCATTTGGCACAAGTTTGGCTTTTGAATCAAGTTATTTCATGCCATATTTCTCATTATTTTCACATTATGCAAAATTGCAAATTGATTCAAATCTCATGAACCAAGTCATTGCAAGGCCCAAATTCAATTCAGAGGTGATCAATAAGTAAATTGGAGGTGAATCATGCTGATCACAAGGCTTTTACACGTGTGGTTTAGTGGATGCAACCCAAAATGCATTTTTGCAAATTCATCCAAGTCTCATTAACCAAGGTTCTAAACACTTGCTAATCCTAATCAGTGAACTAATGGAGAGTATATAAGCTTACTCATACCCTCACAGCTAGTTCAGAGACTCTCATTTGCTCAGTTTTTATTTTTTGCTCTCACACTTCCTCTCTTAGAAACTCACTCTCCTTGGAGCTTTTTTGAGATTTCTCTTCACATTCTTGATCAGTGAAGAGAATAGAGCAAGAATCAATTACTGGTTGGAGCTCATACTGAAGATTTCACCAAGTTCCATTCAAGAGGATTCAAATTCAAATCTCAAGATCTAGCACAATTTCAAGCTCTAGTTGCATTTATTTTGCAACTAGAGGTTCCAAGGAGTAGATCTGCAGTTTTTGGAGGGATTTCTTGGAGGATTTCAAGCTCTTCAAGGTTCAGGTTGGTGTTGATTTCATACTTATAGAACTCAGTTTTATTGTGTGCATTATGATCTGTGGACTTCACTGAGCATGTTGATCTATTTTATTTTAAGTTTGGACGTGTATCATGGATGAATTTTGAGTTTGAAGTTTTGGATCCAAACTTTATTCTGTTCGATTTGCATTAAACGTTGATTGTTTGATGAAATGGATTTGATATTCTTAATCCTCATGATTTTCTGGTCAAAATGATGTACTCGTATGCAATTTCTAGAGAGATTTTTGTTGCAGTTCACCGGAGAGGGTGACCGGAGCCCTAGCTCCGGCGACTGGTTATTGCTCCGGCCGGTGAAGGGTTTAGGTGAAGAAGATACAATCTGAGCCGTTGATGTGCTTGATCCTATGGTCCTCAGCTTGCCACGTTTTTATTTTTTCTGATTTTATTTAATGATTTCATGTGTGCTTCTCCATGCGTGTTACCATGTGTCACCAGATCTGGCCTCTTATCTTAATTAATTTGTGAATTGTTTGACTTAATATGAAGCGTTGATTGAATCATGTGGTTGATATTATGCCAACGAATTAAAAATTCACATGCTGCTCACGTGGGATCCTATGGTGTCTGGGTAATTGTGTACGTGCATGTATGTATTAGTTATGGTGTGCATGTGAATCTGAACCATTGATCATGATTACCTTGTGATATGTTTGACTGATGATGAGCGTGAGATTGATCCATTGGCTGGTATTGAGTCTGATTGTTTGATTGAAATCCATGCTATGCTTTGACTTGCGCTGAATTTTGATTGGGCTGGACTTGCTTCTTGCACCTCCCCTCTTTTGGGCCTTTATTTCTTTCAACGTGTTTTCTTGCTGTTTGGACCCCCCCATGTTTATCTCTTTTTTTTTTCTTAGTGTTGGTTTTGCATTTTATTTTTTAAAATAATTTTAATGCATCCAAAAATCATAAAAAAAATTCATGAAGCTTGTTTTGAGTTTTATAAAATTTTGCCAAATTTTATTTTCTTTTTTTATTTTATTTTTGGCATATGAATTAATTAGTTGCTCAATTTCTTTGTGGTTTGTCTCATTTTTGCACACTTCTACTTGTAGAATTTATTTCTCAGCATCTATACATGATCTGCATCTCATTCTTTTTGCATTTGTTAGATGACATATTGAAGTGCATAAAAACATTTTTGTTTCATTTTAAAAACTTTTTCATATTGCATTTTTGTCCCTCTCTTTTCCATATTGAATCATGTTTCCTATGTGGACTTTGCCTAATTGTTTGAGGTGCTTACCATGTGAATTTTTGTGAGATATTTTGGAATGTGATTAGTATCTAACTTAATTCATTTGTGTTCTGATTTCACAATTTTTAAATGTCATTTGATGCATGTTTGATTATTTGTGCTTAAGTGAATTATGCATGACTATATCTTGACACCTCTTTGCACAAGTTGACTTGCCATGTCCATTTGCTTGAGTTTCTTGCTGGTTCTTTGTATGTGCTTTTGATATAATGTTTACCCCTGGTTGAGGTCCTTTGGGACTTATATTTTCAATTTGTGGATCTTGTTTGGTGTTGCCTAAGTGTTGGAACTTTGAGCTTACTTTTGTGGACTTTCTTTAGTGCATATTGATCCATGTTTTGATCTTCTCTTGCATATGTGGATTGTTGATGATAATATGATCTTGGTTCTGACCTTATTTCATCTTCATCTTGCCTCTCTCATTTCACTTTGATATAAAATCCATGTGTGTTTAATTGTGCATTTAATTCAAGTATGCTTGCATCCTTTCATGTTTATCTTTGTATGCTTAATTGAATGGTTTTGCATTGATCTTTGAGACTTGTTTGATGATATGAGTTGGACATCTATGATATGATGTGCTTGCTATCATTTATTGTATCCCTCTTTCCCTTCTCTTTCTTCTTCCTCTCCTTCACTCTTTTCATCCCTTGAGTATCAAGACTTGGATAAGTCTTGGATTCTTTCCCTTTAGAGCTACCTAGTCCAACTTAATTTTTGATTAAGCTTGGAGTAGGATTAGCATTAGGTTTTAGGTAGTCATTCCTCCTAAGCCTCACTAACCATAGGACATCCATGCATGATATCATTAGGGCTCTTAGTTTCCCTTTAGAGTTTCCTTTGTGTCGTCTCTCTTCTCATCTCAAAACTTCTTCAAAACACGTAATAAAAGTTAACGTGTATTGCGCTTGAGCCTTCCATGTGGGAAGTGGACAGTGAGGGGCTTCCTCTCATTCTTCTAGGATACCTAGTGTACGTCCTGTTGGGGGCGATGCGCGAAGTATTCGTTCCTATATTCAAGACTTGGGTTCAATGCAAGTTACGAAATAACTTAAAAGACACTTCTGTCTAAAAAACACCAAAACCAATTCAAATCTTTTTGTCCTTCGGGATTGTTGGGTCTCAAACTTCATTTTCAGAAAAGAGCTCGTCGCTCACGTAAAAAATACTTACCCATCCGTGGTCGTATCCACGAACTACATCAGCTCTGATTCCTCTCTCCCGTCCGATTGAGGATATGTAGGCACAAGATAGCGATTGTCTTGGCGAGCAACTTTCCCCCACAGTTCCCGTCCAAACTACGTTGACTCTGACTTTCCCATTGCACTGAGGGAGTACGTAGGCCTAGGACAACGATACCATCCTATCGAGTCACTTCTTTCTTTCTTTTCTTCCTCGTTTCTCCGTTCTTTCCGTTCTCGTTCCTTCTCCGGTCCAGTAGCTGTGGAGCTCCAGACGACGACACCCTTTGATGCAGACAACAAGTGTGGATCTCGTCAAGTATGATGGACGTGTTGGGTGCTAACACCTTCCCTTCGCGTAACCGACTCCCGTACCCGTTTCTCTTGGTCGCGTGACCATGCTCTTTCCCTTCTTCCAGGTTTACGCAGTGTTTCCTTTCCCTCTCTAGGGATAAATACACATTGCAGGCGACTCTGTTTCGGTGCCACTTTCGCGTTTGTACTTGGATGAAAATCCCGGGAGCGACACCATGAAGCGTAAAGGGTAACATCTCGTGCCAGTCTTTGTAGGTTACGACCATCTTCTGAACGATTCTCTTGATATTCTTGTTAGCTGCTTCTACCGCTCAATTCATCTTGGGTCGGTAGGGAGATGAGTTATGGTGTTCGATCTTGAACTCTGTGCACAACTCTTGCATCATCTTATTATTCAAGTTAGATCCATTATCAGTAATGATCTGGCTCGGAACACCATAACGGAAAATGATATTGTTTTTGATAAATCGGACCACCACTTGTCGGGTTACATTAGCGTACGACGCTGCTTCGACCCACTTGGTGAAGTAGTCAATGACGACCAGAATGAACCGATGTCCGTTTGAAGCTTTGGGTTCAATCAAGCCAATCATGTCGATTCCCCATATGGAAAAAGACCATGGGGAAGAAAGAACTTTGAGATACGTTGGCGGTGCATGAATTTTGTCGGAGTATATCTGACACTTGTGACACCTCCTCATGTACTTGTAGCAGTCGGATTCCATTGTCAACCAATAGTACCCTGCTCTTAGAATTTTTCTCGCCATTGTGTGTCCGTTGGCATGAGTGCCAAAGGATCCTTCGTGAATTTCTTTCATCAGCATGTCTGCTTCTATTCTGTCTACGCATTAGAGCAAGACCATGTCAAAATTTCTCTTATACAGCGTATCACCGCTCAGGAAGAAACTACCTGCTAATCTTTTGAGGGTCTTTCTATCCTTTTTGAATGCCCCAGGAGGGTACTCTTGTTTTTGAAGGAAGCATTTGATATTGTGATACCAAGGTTTGTCGTCTATGACTGCTTCAATCGTGAAGATGTAAGCGGGCCGTTCAAGGCGCATTATGTCGATCTTAGGTAGGTCAGTCCATTGACCTACACTAATCATAGAAGAGAGAGTGGCTAAGGCATCAGCCATGTGATTCTCCTCACGAGGGATATGATGAAACTCGATTCTATTGAAGAAAGGTAACAACCTTCTTGCATAATCTTTGTAAGGAATCAGTCCTGATTGGTATGTGTTCCAATCTCCTTTTATCTAATTGATAACCAGGGCTGAGTCGCCATATACGTCTAAGTTTCTGATCCTTAAATCAATCGTTTCCTCGAGACCCATGATACAAGCTTCGTATTCGGCCTCGTTGTTTGTACATTTAAACGTAAGTCGAGCGATGAAAGGAATGTGGGTACCCTGAAGGGTAACAATTATTACCCCAATTCCGTTTCCATAATGATTAACTGCTCCGTCAAAGATAAGTCCCCACTGGGAACCTGTTTCTAGCCCTTCACTGGGTAGCAGTTCGTCGCAGTCTTTCATCTTCAAATACATGACATCTTCGTCTGGGAAGTCAAATCCGATTCATTCTTGATCGTCAATCGGTTGATGAGCCAAATGAATGGCTAAAATACTTCCTTTAATGGCTTTTTGAGCGTGGTACTCTATGTCGTATTCTGATAACAACATCTGCCAACGGGCAATCCTTCCCGTGAGAGCAGGTTTTTCAAATACATACTTGATTGGATCCATCTCGGAGACTAACCAAGTAGTGTGATGAATCATGTACTGGCGAAGACATTTGGCTGCCCAAGCCAAAGCATAACAAGTTTTCTCGAGCATCGTGTACCGAGTTTCACAGTCGATGAACTTCTTGCTTAGATAGTAAATGGCAGACTCTTTCCGTTTGGTTTCGTCTTGTTGGCCAAGTACACACCCCATTGAGTCTTCCAAGACTGTGAGGTAGATGATCAGTGGTCTTCCTTCCACTGGAGGTGATAGAATCGGAGGATTCAACCGATATTCCTTGATACTGTCGAAGGCGGTTTGACAATCTTCTGTCCAAACACAGTCCTGGTTCTTTTTGAGTAATTTAAAAATCGGCGCACATGTGGCGGTCATGAGGAATATGAATCTGGAGATGTAGTTCAAACGTCCCAAGATCCTCTGACTTGTTTTTCAGTTTTCGGAGAAGGCATTTCTTGAATGGCCTTGACCTTGTCAGGATCAACCTCAATTCCTTTCTGGCTGACGATGAACCCTAAGAGTTTCCCTGAACGGACACCGAAGGTGCATTTGTTGGGATTCAAGCGGAGTTTGTACTTTCTCAACCACTCAAATAGCTTTGACAGGTGGGTCACATGCTCCTCCTCTGTCTTAGATTTTGCAATCATATCATCGACGTACACCTCGATTTCCTTGTGTATCATGTCATGAAACAGAGTAGTCATGGCCCTTTGATAGGTTGCACCGGCGTTCTTCAAACCAAACGGCATTACCTTGTAACAAAAGGTACCACATGGGGTAATGAACGAAGGTTTCTCCATGTCTTTTGGCGCCATTTTAATATGGTTATAGCCCGAGAATCCATCCATGAAGGAGAAAACTTTGAACTTTGCTGTACTGTCAACCAGCATGTCAATGTGCGGTAAAGGAAAGTCGTCCTTTGGACTTGCCTTGTTCAGATCCCTGTAATCGACACACATTCTAACCTTTCCGTCCTTTTTCAGAACGGGTACAATATTGGCTAGCCATTGAGGATATTCTGATGTGGCGAGGAAACCCGCGTCAATCTATTTCTGTACCTCCTCTTTGATTTTGATGGCCATGTCCGGGTGAGTCTGTCTCAACCTCTGCTTTACTGGCGGACATTCCGATCTTAACGGTAAGTGATGTTCCACGATGCTGGTATCCAACCCTGGCATATCCTGATAGGACCAAGCGAATACATCGGAGAATTCTTTGAGAAGCTTTATCAAACTCTCTTTGGCAGTTGGACTGAGTCGAGCCCCAATCCTGATTTCTTTTCTCTCTTTTTCTGAACCCATATTGATCGTTTCCAATGGCTCTTTATGAGGTTCAATGGACCTTTCCTCTTGTCTGAGTAATCGGGAGATCTCTTCTGGAATTTCTTCGTCATTTTCTTCTTCAGCCCCAAATACCGGGAACTCAAAGTTGGGAGAAGGCATCGAATCGTATGTTTCAATGGGGTTTAAAACAAGCAATCTGCATGACGTGATGATTCGTGTTTGGAAGAGATAGCGAGAATGCAAAAGTGTGTGTAGTGTATCTTTTATTACTGCTTGTTTTTATTATTGAATTATTTTTTAGGATTACCATTTTCTAAGAAAAAGCAAAAAGAGAAAACAGTAATTAATGCAAAAATTACAGAACGACGTTATTTTATTAATGAACAAGTCGACTCTTGAAACTACAGCCCTATAAAACAAAGCTCTGTCGCTTTGGGCGAAGCGAAGAGGGAAATTTACAGAAAGTGAGCCCTATCAAAACACCCGTTTCACCTGGGCAGGGTGAAAGGTTAAAGACGACAATTACTTTGACTTATGAACAATCCTTGGAACATCGACAGCAACCCACTGGCGGCGAACTCCTCGGTGAATCACAAAGTCTGGCACCTTCCTTGATTTGTCTTCAGAAATGACGCTGATTTCTGGTGGAGCAGGATCATTGGAATCTGTCTCCCAGGCAGAATTTTCGTAGGAGGATTCCTCAGTTGTATTTTGTATAGCATTTGTGCTCTCAGCTGTATCTCCCCATCTAGTTGGCTGGATATCTTCGAGCCTGATACGAGAGCTTTCATGAGCGGTGTACTTGACCATATAGTCGTATTTTCCACTCGGTTGTCCCAGGGTGTCCCACACTTCTTTGGAACTGGAGGAGTCATCCCTCTCGATGATGTTGACCTCTGGAAAGGCATAATTAATGAATTCTAGTCCTGTAAACATTGCAAATTCATCGTCATGTTGAGTAGTTTCTGAATGACCTGAGTGTTGATCCCATGACATAGTGGGGACACAGGTATTCTGTTCAATGATGCTCAGCTGAGTTTCATTACTCGGCTGACTTTCTGGCCCCAAGTCTCCTTGGTAAGGTTGCCACATTGGCAGGCCATCCATCGGGCCATAGTAATTATGGTCAAAGTTGTCTTTCATCAGAGTGTCCTCCTCTAATGAATTTGGCAGAGCACGGCATCCTTCTGAATCACAACCTCCGTATATCATTTTGACGTCTGACCTTGGTATAATTCTCGGACTCTGTGCGGGATAGCAAAATGGCGTAGGCACCTCTTCATGAGACATATAACCGTCCTCGTTAAGATAGGACTTCCATTCTTCATCTGGTCGGAGGAATCCTCCTCATTGATAGCATGGATTACCTGAGGTACTGGGTGAAGGAACCCTCCACTGTGGAAGAAGTTCTGAATGGTATGAAGACTTTCATCGTTAGCAACTGTCCGGGTACAGGTTGCAGAAAAACCAAGATCCTTCTTTGTTATATTGCTAGTAGGAATGACAAGCTGTCCCCATCCTATTGTATCGGTACTCTCGACTGCTTTAATAGCATCTTTGTATGAGGAAATCGAAGTTCCTCCTCCGGATTGATCATCCTTGTGTAGCGAAAGCGCTTGGAACTGGGTTCCAATTATCCCTTCTGGTTCCACATAAGTGGATGATAATAAATTGCTGACGAGCAAGGTCTGTTCCCCACAGACTGTGATGAGTTGGGCGTACTGGACGAACTTTAGCTTTTGGTGGAGGGTTGAAGTGACTGCCCCAGCCTGATGTATCCAAGGTCTTCCTAATAAACAATTGTACATTGCCCGGATGTCCATGACCTGGAAGGTGACTTGGAAAGTGTGAGGACCAATAGTTATGGGAAGGTCAACTTCGCCGATAACCATTTTTCTGGATCCGTCGAACGCTTTGACGACGACCTCGCTGGTTCTCATCGGAGGGCCTTTGAATGACAATTGCATCAAAGTGGACTTCGGCATAACATTCAGGGTTGACCCTGTGTCTACCAATAGCTGGCTAAAGCATCGTCCTGGCAGTTGACTGTGATATTGAGTGCCATGTTATGACGGCAACCCTCTTCAGGTAATTCCTCATCACTAAATCCCAAATTATTGCAAGAAGTGATGTTAGAGACAATACTATCGAACTGTCTGATTGTTACATCCTGTTCCATAAAGGCTTGCTCCAAGACTTTCTGTAGAGGCTCCCTGTGCGCTTCTGAACTGAGTAACAGTGATAATACCGAGATCTTTGAAGAAGTTTGTAACAGTTGATCGACAATGTTGTATTCACTCCTTTGGATGAGCTTCAGCATCTCATCATTATTTTTCGAATGGTCGAAATTACTGGATTGACCGACTGATGGATCGGGAGCTTCTGTCTGAAGTTCCTTTTCTTTGTTGGACTCTCCAACTCCTCTGTTGAAGATTCTACCACTCCGTGTTACTCGACTGATGTCTGCAATATTCACGATGGAGGGTAATGGAATTTCCTTTCCATTCTCAATTGTTGTTGCACCGTATTTGTAAGGGATTGTCGTAGCTGATTCATACGGTAGTGGTCCCGGAAGATAGATGACTATGGGAACCTTCTATTTTTTCTGACCATCGTACCTAATCTCGATCCGTTCCCGGTTAGGAATTCTTAATTCGTCAAGCAGAGGGGTAATGGGAAAAACATTCTTGGTCCTCTGATGATCAGAGATGACGACAACGTCCTCAATTTGATTAGCAAGGTAGTTCGGCGACCAATTGATGGGTCCTGAGCCTGGATATGGGCGAATCTCTCCACGATCCACATGCCCCTGGAGAGCTGCTCGCACAAGGTAGCACCCTTGATTACTTTCCGAACAGACTCCACAACGTTCAAAATTGTGTGGTGGCACCTGGCCACGCCCACTTTGAATACAATGTAACCTCACTAGGTTAGCTTCCACGAGTCGGACATCCTGACTTTGACGCCGAGTGGGGTTTCTATTATTGATACTAATTTGCTGAGTATCTTCATCCATGTAGATTGGCATCCACCAATGATTTAACAAGTGCTAAAGTGCCTCCTGGACAAGGGCACATCCCTGATCGTTTTCGCAACCCACTTTACAGCTGTGATAATTATGTGATATCATGAATCCGTGTCGGACCTGCTCAGCATGCAACTCTACCAAGTTGGTATTCATCAAGTGAATGTTGAAGATTTAAACTATATTGATCTGATAGGGATTCCTATCATGGTAGTCTTGGATCCATCCAAGACCCATCTGACGCTGGAGGGCCTCCTGTATGAAAGAGCATCCTTGTTTGTTTACCGAGCAAGTCAGACAAGAACTGTAATCGTGCTGCGGTAGATTATGATACTGGCTTTGCCTTAAATGCATTGCCACCAGGTTGACATTCATCGTACGGATGTCGTGGTTCTGAATGACGTTGGAATTCGTATAGACCATGTTAACTCCACGAACTCGGTGCTCTCGGATCCATCTATGATCCATCTGTTCCTATAGAGCTGATTGCACCACTGAACACCCTCGATTGCTTTTAGAGCAGATATCACACTGATGATAATTATGAGGTGGCACATGGCCATATCCACTCTGTCTACAATGCATCTTGACCAGATTGGTCCTTAACAAGAGTACATCATGAATTTGATAGACGTTGTTAAATTCTTTCTTAATCAGGTTGACTGCAGCTTTCTCATGTTGAGGCAGCGGGTTCATGAGAACATTGGGATTCGTATCTTTGAAAGATAAGAGCCCGCTCCTAACAAGATTTTGCACGTCAGATTTGAAATTGAGACAGTTCTCTATGTTATACCCTGGACCTCCTTGATGATAAGGGCAAGTCTGATCCGCTTTGAACCAAAAAGGCGGATTTTCCAGTACTGTAAGAGGAGACTTAGTTTGGATGTGCTCCGTAGCCAGTAGTAATGGAAATAGTTCTGCATACAACAGGGGTATAGGATCAAACCCTGGTGGCCGCGTTGTACGGTTGTTGCTATATGGAGGACGAGCCTGCTGAAGAGGCCGTTGTTTCCTTTGCTGATTAGGTTGGCTCTGCGCAACCTGAGGTTGATACGTAGGAATAGGCGCAGGGCTGATAGCAGGAGTTACAGATGCTACCGGTTGGTACCATCGCCTTTGCTTTCCGAGAAAGATATTCCCAATATCTTGCTCTTTTTTCTTAGGGAGAGCACTACCATATCGTTTTGTACTACTTGATGATCCAGCATCTTTTACTAAACGTCCTTCTCGGACGGCTTCCTCAAGACGAACTCCCATACCCACCATCTCGGTGAAATCACTGGGCGCACTGGAAACCATTCTGTCATAGTAAAATGAGCTTAAGATCTTTAAGAAGATCTTTGTCATCTCTTTTACCTCAAGAGGTGGACAAATCTGAGCGGCAATTTAACGCCATCTCTGAGCGTACTCCTTAAAGGTTTCCTTATCCTTTTGCGACATTGATCTGAGTTGATCTCTGTCCGGTACCATGTCCAAATTGTATTTGTATTGTTGGACGAAGGCAGTACCAAGATCTCTGAATGTGCTAATCGTAGTACGGTTTAAACTACCCCAAATTGTATCCTGAAAGTAGTGAATCAGTAGGTCCTGATTCTCCGTCTGAGCTGACATTCGCCGAGCGTACATCACCAGATGGCTATGAGGGCAAGAGTTACCCTTGTATTTTTCAAAGTTGGGCACTTGAAATTTGTGCAGAACTTTCACATTGGGGACCAGACAAAGGTCTGCGGCATCCTTTCCAAATAAATCCTGACCGCAGATGGCTTGCAGTTTCTTCTGCATTTCCAGGAACAATTCCTGGAATTCATCCATTCTATCGAACATAGTTTCCTTCTTACCAGAAGGTATCGGTGGAATCTGTCCTTCTGGGACAGTGTGCACCACAGGGGGTGGTACCGTGACTATGGCAATGAATCTTGGCATTTCCCGAAGTTTGTAACCTTCAAGAATCTTCAGTATGCGCCTGGCATCTTCGCTTTCCCAAAGTTTGTAACCTTCAGGCCCAGCGGCTTCTGTTATGATTCCCTGATCTTCATTGATCGATAGAACATATCCTTCCGGGATATAGTTAACAGGCATGCCCCAAGGATGATCTTTCGGCATTTGATACCTAGGATCATACTTCACCACTATGGGCGTTGAGGTGATCTCTGAGATCACATTTCTTTGTAGGTGAGTTTCTGCCATGGCTTGCATGTCGTTACGTAGCTTTCTCATATCCTCTCTCAGAGCGTCGATCACTTCTTTCAACTCTTTGTTCTCTTCCTCAAGATCATCCATCTTTTTCTGACGATTAGCCCGAGTATTGTACGAATGAGACAGTTTGACTCTAGAACCGAGGCACAAACTTGAGATTCGTAGGTAAGAAGAATACGCGATGTGAGAATGATGAATGCAATGATTATATTAATTTTTTTTTGTTTAATCAAAATAAACTTTGACAATTAGATTGCAAATATCAAACAGTGGGGAAACCCCTTTTTATTTAATTCAAAGGATTACAGAAATGGAAATACAGTAGATTACAAGGTGCAGAAACAGAAACCTAAGCTAATGGGTCCCGAGTCCTCTCTGAAGAGAAATCGGTTGCTGACTCTGGTACTTTCCTTTTCTTTGACCGGGGCTCTTGGGCCGTTGTCGGGTTGTCATTCCTTTTCCAGGTGAAAGGAGTGAGCAAATTCCTTTGGTCATCTTAATTCTCTACAGCATGTTGCTCCAAAATTTTAATCAGAGCGTCTTTATCTTTTAGTAGTTGCTGTATTTTGATGCACTCTACGTTGAGGGTGCGGTACTTGTTCTTCTAAGACCTCCTCTCCCGTTGAACTTTGTTGAGAGTAACCTGAAGCTTTTCAGTCTCAGTCATGAAGTACATGACAGACTCCCTCAGTGGAAGAACTCTATGACGAGGATAAGGCATTTTTAGCTTGAGAGCTCTAGTTTGTACCCAATGGAGATAAGGCTCCACCGAGACACAATCCAATTTTCCTAGAGACTCCCGTCCTTTCTTATGAACATGTTTCCAAGTGTGCACTATTTCTGTCTTTAGTGCTCTGTCATTTTCTCCTTCCTGGAAGAAAAGACCTTCCAAATGAGCACTCTGTGGGACGTGCCTTATCGGGTATCCAAATTGACGATGAACAAGAATTGGATGGTAATTGATTCCTCCCTTAGTTCCTATAAGGGGTACATTGGGGAAATTTCCACAACGGTCTATGATCCTGATCCCATCATAGATCCTATTACACCAATCAATGTCAGAGTTGGTAAGAGACATGATTTTCTGCGACCAACGTAAGGCACTCTTGTGATCCCAAAAAGCAGCAGACTTAGGCAAATGGGAGATAAACCATTTATAAAGCAGAGGTACACAGCATGTGATCTCCCCTCCACTGTACAAATTCCCTAAGTGTACAGAATGATACGCATCTGCGAGCAAAGTTGGCACAGGGTTTCCAATGAGAAAAACCTTAATGGCGTTGATATCGACGAAGTTATTAATGTTGGGCAACAGAAATAACCCGTAGGTGAGTAAAACAAAGATGCTTTCAAAAGCAGTCACGTTCCCGATACTGGCGAAGTACAGGGCTTTCTTTGTCAAGAACTGGGCTGGCAAACCTTGTATGCCACCCTTAGTGGTCATGTGAGTCCTGACCTCAGACTTGGCCAAATGAATTGCTCTTGCAACGATTTGATTCTTTGGAATTTCTTCCAGTCCAAAAAATGGAGCTTGATCGGTAATGTGTAGATCGATCAGATGAGAATATTCCTCCAGCGTTGGTGCTAGCTGGTAATCTGGGAATGTGAAACAATGATAAATCGGATCATAAAACTGAACGAGCGCATCCATGATTCCCTCAATCACATGGACTCTTAGCAGAGATAGCAAACCTCCGTACTTGGCTCTAAAAGCCTCTTGGTTTATGATCATCCTCGCCAAACCTCTTAAATCCTCTAGTTTTGGAATTCTGAAGGTGTACTTATGAGTTCTCCTTCTACCGAAATCCATTAGCGTAATCCTTTTCTCTGATATTTGCAATCACAGTCTTAGTTTATTTTGAAAAGACAGAGAGACTAGAAGAGAAATTTTTTGAATGTTTTAATATTTTTTAAATGAATTCATGAATGCAGCACACAAAAACATAGAAAAAACATGGGGTCAAAGGGTCGTTGTCATGGAGTCAAGGCTCTAACCATCCCCAAAGGTTTATACTAGGGTGATTTTTGTACCTGTACTCAAAATCATCAGCTCCTCCCAGGATAACAAACAGCAAGCGGATCGCCAGCGAGCTGTATGAAATCTTAGAGTAAATGCTATTCACCGAGAATAGATCATCAACCTCAAATGAGGGTAGTATCGCGTGACAACTATTTCCGATAGTTTCCGCACTACAAAAGGGTTGGCTCCTCAGCTTCTAAGACGTCACAATCGACCCATTGCCTGTGAGAGGGAATGGGTTGCATTGGGAAGCCTCCACTGAGGTTGATGGTCGACCTCGTCGCCATCACTTATCTTAAGTGTATACTCAATCTTTCCACATACGGCATCACACGTATTCCCATTAGCAGAAAAATAAACACAGATATCAATTAGGAAAAGCAGTATATATATTTGTCCTAATGTCCTAGACTTTTTAAAAGCTATGAATCCTATGTTCCTGACAGAAAATGGCCCCCCAGTGGAGTCGCCATTATGTGGTTCCTTCCCCACTTAAAGGATCTGACCTAAGATCCTAGTGAAGTCAACAAAAAAGTCCTATCTCAGAAAAGAAAGAAAGAAAGAAAGACGTGCCCCACGGTGGGCCCCATTTTCTGTGGTGGCCACCGTCATGAGAATGACTGGTCAAAGGATTAAAGCTGTAAGAAAGAACGAGAAGGCCCCACGGTGGGCGCCATTTTTTCTGTAGCGAGTGAAACTGGACGTGTTTCTTAAGCACTGTCGCTCCTTGGGGATTACTACAGGTCGATTCTTTTTTTATCCTATTGTGAGCTGACTAAGGAAGGGAAATAGATGTCTCCAATTAACCCTGCTTGCATACTGAGATTAAACAGCGGTCTGTAAGGTTACAGATGCTATATGGTAATGGGGCCTTTTTCTTCTTTCTTTGTTTATAACGGAACACCGGGAATGTTTATGTGTAGGATGCTAGGACTGATATTTTCCTATTGAGATGTGAAGGTATGGGATTTTGGGATTTGGATTAGTGTGCTCGCTAAGATTTTTCTTTCAATCTTATGCCTACGTATTCCCGTTTTTTCCGAAACAGGGAAATCAGAGCGATTGTAGTTCCTACTATTCTACGGGAGGAAATGTTGTTTTGGTGTCTTGTTCAAAGCCCAAGACGTGAAACAAAAGGGGATTTGTATCTTGTTCAAAGCCCAAGATGTGAAGCTAAAAGGGTTTGACTTTAGAGAGAATTTGTCATCTCTAAAGAGGGGTTTGTCTGTCACAACTGTTTATAAAGGAGAATTACTTTAACCGGGATGTGTGAATCCGGCAATGCCATAATTTCCTTTATAGGGGATTTCCAACCTGAAGGAGAAGACTTTAACTCAGTGTAGAGCAATGCCATCTTTCCTTAGGAATTTCTCATGCTAAAGGAGGGACAGTGGCATGGATGTAAATAATCTAGAGGCTTGCCGCTTACAGCGATTAGATGAAGGGGAAGGAGTTGTTGATGTTTGTGTACTGTGAACGAGGCATAACTTTGATGCTAAAAGGTTGATTGGATAAACCAATGGTTTTCTTATACAAAGCCTAAGAGGAGGCTATTGGCCCAACAAGAGGGTGTTTTTTATGTGTCTCGTACGAAGCCCGAGAGAGAGGCTAAAAGGGTTGTTTTATACTCAACAAGGGAGTGATTTGTGTCTTGTACAAAGCTCAAGACGGAGGCTAAAAGGTGTTTGACTCAACAAGAGAGTCTTTTTTTCTTTTTGTATCTCGTATAAAGCCCGAGATAGAGGCTAAAGTGTTGATTCAATAAGAACCTTTTTGTATCTCGTACAAAGCCCGAGATGGAGGCGAAAGAGGGTACTGTTTCAGGTGAGTGACCAGTATATGGGTTCAAAGAGAATATCAGTTCTTATATGAGTAACGCTGTACTCAGGGATTTTGATTCGAGGATCAGGGATATTTCCTTTTCTTTGAGGAAATGAGAAATCCAAAGGGTATTGAGACTGTCCGAGCCTACGGGGTTCCTTCCTCTTCTTGAAGGGTGCTTGAGAATGTCTTTGAGACTCAAGGAAATTAGACTGTCTAAGTCTAGAGTTTCATCTTTTGTACTATGCTTTGAGAAACAGTAGTAGACTCTTGGAAAGACTGTTTTATTAAGATGACTGATTTCTGTTCCTATACCTTTAGGAGGTCGTCGGGACAATTTGTACGAAGCCCAAGAGGATGCTGGAAACTTTTAAGAAGCTGAGGGACAATTTGTACGAAGCCCAAGAGGAGGCTATCATTCCCGGAGGAAGAAATCATTTATACGAAGCCTAAGAGGAGGATGTGAATACTTCTAAGAAGCCGACGGGTCCTTGTACAACGCCTAAGAGGAGGCGGGGATGCTTTTAGGAAGCCGGTGGGTCCCCAAATCCCGAGAAGTTCAAGACAGGCTATTCAAAAAGAATAGATTAAGCCAGGAAAGTTTGAGAATTTGGAAGAAACTCAAGGGATGCAATTCACGGAGAAGAGATCATCTCTGGGGAGTAGAGTTCCTTGACAATTCCTAAGGGTGCTTTTAAGAAGCCCGTGGGTCCCCAAACCCCAAGAAGTTCAAGACAGGCTATTCTCAAAGAATAGATCAAGCCAGGAAAGTTCGAGAATTTGGAAGAAACTCAAGAGATGCAATTCACGGAGAAGAGATTATCTCTGGGGAGTAGAGTTCCTTGACAACTTCTACGAGTGACAGTCTGAGAAAGGGTTCAAAAGAATCTACCTTTCACATCTCCATATTGTTTAACCCCAAGAGGAGGGAAGACTGTGTCTGGTAATCCTATGGGGATCTAGTTTTGACTATTTAAGAGTGATCAATGGGCTTAATGCTAGACGTAGTCGCCGGGGAACTCTAAATATCTATACTATTATTACACAGTTGATATGAGTTTATGAAAGAAGACTTACAACGAAACAACCCCACAATATAGTTATATGTATATGAAAGCGGTAAATGAAAGCGGATAAACACTTACTCGGTTGTAGAGCTTCCATGCTGTTTGGTTAGTTGTTCAACAAAAAAAGATTGAAAACAACAGTATATTTCAAAATCAAAGGAGAAAGTGCTTTGAAAAAGAAAGATTTGGGGCTTACAGCTCAAGGAGAGGCCCAGGGTTTTATCAGTGATCGCACTATTGAATTTGTACAGAGGGACTTATACGAGTGACTGAGGCCCAAAAATTGTTTGTTGTACAAAGGGATGGGTCTTATACTCTCTCAAGAGCCCCAAAAGGTTTTAAAAAAAAGTGGGGCTTATAACACGAGGGTAGGCCCAGATGATTTTTCGTTTGAAATGGCGATCGCGCCGAGGTTTTCTTTTAACGCAAAGGGCTTATACAATATCTGAGGCCCAAAATTGTTTTGGTTAAAAGGGGATTGGGTCTTACACTCTATTAGAGGCCCAAAGAGTTTTGAATGGGTCTTATAGCTCGAGGAGATGCCCAATTGATTTTTTTTAAAAGGCGACGATCGCGCTGTTTACTTGTACAGAGGGACTTATACAATAAGTGAGGCCCACAATTGTTTGTACAAGGGGGTTTTGGATCTTACACTCTCTCAAAAGGCCTAAAGAGTTTAAAAAAGAAGAATGGGTCTTACTACTCGAGGGTAGGCCCAAGGTTAATTGTGTCCAAAGCGACGATCGCGCCGAGGTTCTTTTGAAAATACCTGGAGGGACTTATACAATAAGTGAGGCCCACAATTGTTTATGTACAAAAAGGGTTGGGTCTTACACTCTAATAGAGGCCCAAAAGTGTTTTGAAAATGATTTATGAGGGTTGAATTAATCAAAAACCCTAATTTGTTTTCAAAATGTGTTTTAATTGAATAAAATATTCAATTAGAATGATCAAAATTGTTTAACATGTGGAAAACAAATTGTGATCTTGGATTAATGCTTCATAAATCAAGTTTTGCCCTACAAAATGATTAGAAATCATCAAAATTTGCAAAATCAATAAGGAAAAAATATTTTAAATGTCAAAAACAATTAAAACATTAATTCTTTGCAAAAATATCAATTATATAAAATAAATAATATTTTTGGGATTTTTTGGGAAAATAAAATATTTTAACATTTTTGTGAATTATTAAAAAAAGAATCAACTCAAAATCATTAAAACTCAGAGAGAAATTAATTTTTGAATCAATTAAATAAAATCACAAAATTCAAATATTTGAATTTGAGAGAAATGGCGCCAAGAACAGCTGAAGAACACGCGCGTTTTTCAGTTTTGCCCAGATTTGCGTTTTCTATCCAATCTCACTGAATACTTGATTATATCATGCAATCCACATATCAATCTGCTCGTTTTCACCTCACGATCATGTTTATGACAATTAATTGCATTTAAATTAAGCATAAAATAAGAAATCACGACAAATCCTCAAGAACCCTAAATTCTGCATGAAGGCTGGGATTTTTGATACACGATTCAAACAAAGCAATTAATTGAGGGGAAACATTCCATGCATGATTATGAACATTTGGCAAAAGTATTGTGCGAGGAAATATGCATAGATTTAGAGATGACCAAGTTTAGGCTTACCTCTAGGTCGTGACAGCAAGAGCAAATTGATTTCTGAGTTGGAGGTGTTACAGATGAGTTGCGATGATCTGAACAACTTCCCTACACCCTATGGAGTGTGTTTAAATGCTTGGACTTGATGGAAATTTGATGGATCACTTCATGGCATCTTAACTGCAACTTGGTTAAAACCTTGAGCAATTGACTGGTGATTCTGAGAAATCAGTGTTCCTGATGTTGTTTAAGTGTTTGATCAGCTCACATATGATGTGTGTGAGGTGTGTGTGTGATTGGTTTGGTGGAATTGCTCTCTATTGAAAAACCCGACAGTGACTTGCTAAGAAAGGCATTTTTGAGAGTTAGAAGTGGATTTGAGAAAGGCAAGTGTTGTAGGCCTTTGGTGTACTTAAACTGATCACAATTGAGCTCTATTTATAGTAGAGCAAGTTTGTTTTGCAAGGAATAGTGAATGGCAACTGCTGAGTAGGGTTGGCCAATGTTGGCAAATGAAAATCCAAGTCTCCTCTAGCCATTGACTAGAGGTTATGGCACAGGCTGCTGGTCCCCTTGGTCTTGGATAAGTCTTGACTGAATTCAGTTGGAAATGCTACCTTGGTGCTTCCATTGAATGCTCCAATCCAAAATTGGAGTCTTGTCCCTATTTAAGGCAATTCTAGGTTTGGCATGCTATTTCTTGTTCCAAGGACTTTGGAGGCTTGGCTCAGTGATTGTCCCCTTTAGATTCAATCCTCAAATGTGTCCAAAGTGATGACAAGGCTTGGAATTGGCTGATTTTGGCAAATCGACCAAAAGTGCAAAAATCTGCCTTGCCTTGGCAGATTTCAGCAAGGCATCTTGCCACTACCATATCTCAAAGCTCAAATTGAATTTGGTGATGTTCTTGGCCATTTTGGAAAGCCCTTATATGATACAACAACTGTCTGATCATATTTGGTTTTGATACCTTTTGGATCCAAGTGAAAAATCCCCCTACATTTGGAAAAAAGTAAGGCAGATTCTGACTTAGTGAAATTTTCACCAAGTGTTGGAACAAAGTGACTTTTCTTGATTTTGATCACTCCATAACTCAAAATCCATGAGGAATTTGGACTTAGGTCAGTATGAAGCTTTTGTAGAGGGAAATGAGATCTACAAATCAAGCTTTGGATGGGGAAAAATGGCTTTGTGGTTTAGAAGTTATGATCTTCCAAAGTTGGTACCTTTGTCACTATTTCATAACTTAGAAAATTTTCTAAGTTTTTATGGTTACCCCTTTTTTACAAGTTATCCCACTTTCTTTGATTTTTCTTGATGAATGATGATTCAAATCATACATTAACATCATTTTAGGGTTAAAAATCTATTTTTGTGAAAAATCTCAAAAAGTCAAAGTTGACTTTTGTGCACAGTTGACTTTTTGTCAGATGAATTCCAAACTGTGCGATCCTTTAGGAAATCATGTCCTTGACCTAAATCAAACTTGATGGACATGTTCCATGGGTGTTATAGGGTATATTGAATTATGTCCTAGGGTTTGGGAGCATGTCCTGGTCAAAAGTCAAAGCTACAGTTGAGTTTTCTCGCAAAACCCTAACTGTGGTTCAGATGAAATTGAAACTTGTTGCTCAAGCTTCTTGGATCAATCCATTGTTCCAAATGGATCAATATGGTATATTAGAGACCCTTAAATCATGTTTTGAGGTCTTGGTTTATGATTTGTCTCAAAAGTCAACTTAGGGGTGAATTAGGTCAAGAAACCCTAATTCTTGATTTTTGATGTATGCATCCCTTGAGGCCAAATTGACTTGATGACTAGGTCCATGAGGTTCCATGGAGTATATTAGGATATGCTTTGAAGCATTGGCTCATGCCCAGAGGACAATTTCCATCTGGAGGCCCTGGTCGACCAAACCCTAATTTGGTGACACTAGCATCTTGAAGCTTGATCCACCTAGAAGGGAGCAACCTTGTACTTAATCCTTGAAGTGGGAGTCCTCTTGATCCATTGTGGATGTTTGAGAGATTAAAAAAGTTGAAGATCATGTCATTCCTGGATTGATCCTTTGTCTAAGCACTCAGAGAGGGCTTGAAACCCTAATTTTGATTGTGGTGAATGCTCAACAATTCCTTGATGGGATTGATGAGGCATAAAGGTACATCCATATTGTGATGATGATTTGCACAATGATGGGAAATCTTAGTGGTCAAAATTTGGGGTATGACAATCAGCCCTTGTTATGGATGGTTTCAATGCTAAATTTTTCAAGAACGCTTGGGAAATCATTAAAACAGACACCATCAATGCTATTAAAGGTTTTTTTTGAAAAAGACAAGATTTATAAAGCCATAAACTGCACCATTGTTACCTTGATTCCCAAGACTAATGACACTAATATGGCTAAGGAGTATACGCCTATTTCTTGCTGCACTGTCATTTACAAGGTAATTTCCAAAATTTTGACAAACAGACTTAGGGTTGTGATCAATAGTATTATCCATAGCAGCCAAGCTGCTTTTGTTCTCGGCAAGAAGATCCATGATCACATTCTCATGGCATATGAGTTAATTAGGGGATACAGTGCTAAGAATGGAGCCCCTAGATGTATGCTCCAAATGGATTTGCAAAAAGCATATGATACAGTAGAGTGGAATGCCCTTGAAGCTATCATTAAGGAGCTCAACTTTCCTCAGCAGTTTATTAGGTGGATCATGATAACTGTTAGGACTGTTTCTTATAGATACCAGATAAATGGCAAGTTGTCTCAAATTTTGGAGGCCAAGAGAGGCCTTAGGCAAGGGGATCCCTTATCCCCCTTGTTGTTTATGCTGGTTATGGAATACCTTTACAAAGTTCTTACCAAACTTAAGGAGAAACCTGATTTTAATTTCCACTCAAAATGTGAGAAAATGTCCATTATCAAATTGAGCTTTGCTGATGACCTTCTCCTTTTTTCAAGAGGGGATCAAAAGACTGTTGAGATTCTTATGAGTACTTCTGAAGTGTTTTCCAAGTCTACAGGTTTGCAAACAAATCCTGCTAAATGGAAAATCTTCTTTTGCAATATGGACTTAGTGAGCAAGCAGAGAATCCAACAGATTACCAGATTTGAAAAAGGAAAGCTTCCTTTTAGATACCTTGGCATACCTTCCACTAGTAAGAAGCTGAATATCAATCACTACATGCCTTTTGTTGATAAAAATATGGTGAGAATTACCCATTGAAGTTCTGCACTTTAATCCATGGCTGGCAGAATTCAATTGATTAACAGTGTGCTATTTTCCATAACCAACTACTGGTTATAGTGATTGCGTTTGCCTAAGAAAGTCCTAGCCAGAATTGATGCCATTTGCAGGGCCTTCCTCTGGTCAGGATCTGATAAGCCCACTAGGAAATCGCCTATAGCCTGGAAAAGAGTGTGTTCCCCTAGAAAACATTGGTGGTCTGAACATTATTGATATCAGCATTTGGAACAATGCTTTCATTGCCAAACTCCTTTGGAACTCATGCAGCAAATCTGATAGCATGTGGATCAAATGGATCCACTGCTACTACATCAAGAATCAGGATATGCTTATAATGGACCTTACCCCTAACTCATCTTCGATATTGAATGCCATCTGTCGCAACTACGAAAATCAATCGGCGGACAAAATAGGAGAGTCGCCACCGAACTTAATTTATCCCGATGTAGGGAAAGGAAACGATCGAAGAAAACCTAGAAAGGGAAAAGACATGGTCTTCGCAACCATAGTTTGGGTTCGGGAGTCGATTACGCGAGAGGAAGGTATTAGCACCCCCTCGCGTCCATCGTACTCGATGGGATCCACGCTTGTTGTTTTGATCAAAGGGTGTAGGTATTTGAAACTAGAAAGGAATAGAATAAGAAACAAAGAAGAGGGGGAAAAGGCACGAAAGGTGACTCGATAGGACTTCGCTGTCCTAGGCCTACGTATTCCCTTGGGAATGGGAAAGTCAAAGTCAACGTAGTTCAGAGGACTACGGGTGAATGAGGCAAGGTTGCTCGCCAAGACATCGCCGTCTTGTGCCTACGTATCCTCAATCAGATGAGAGAGAGGAAGTCAGAGAAGTCGTAGTTCGACCTACGGGTGGCCTTTTTTGTGTTTTTTAGATGGACGATGCTAACGTTCGCGTTCTAGCAGTTTAGGTGTTGCTGCTAGTTGCGTGGAGATTTACGCGTTTACCTGCTTGCGGTAGAATAGAAATAGTGTATCCTTACGATTGGAGGGAGTGAGATGAGAAAAGAATCCCAAAGGAAGACAATTTATTTGTTTATGTCTTTTAGAAGAAGTGTTTTGATTTATTTTGTTTGCGATATAAATCGTGCTAAAGACTATGACATAGGAGAGAGTACTTTACAAGGTCGCCCCTAACGGGTCGTTTGCAAAGCACCCTAGAAGAGTAAAGGAGTCCTTCACTAATCATTACCCATGTGCTTAAGGCTCATAACGTATTCCACATACAATATTTATTAAGTGTTTTTGCTTTTCTTTTAGAGAGAGGAAAGAGACTCAAGTGGTTAAAAGAAAACTCTAAGGGGATTTCCATCCTAGAAGTTGTCATGCAATGATTGATCCTATAGTTGAGGTTAGGAAAGGGAATCTCTACCTATGTTTGCATGCTTGGATTGGTAACCTAATGTCTTTCTTACTTTGACCCTAATCCAAAATTAGATTCAAGCTAGGAACCTTAAGGGAACATGTGATCATACACAAGTAAACATTAGATGATTCAATCATAATTCAAAGAAGTAATAAATAAGAAGTGAGATGAAAGAGAAGTCACATGATAGTTGATGCAATGTAAAATGATACAAGTGTTCATAAAATTCAAACCAAGCTCAACTATTGGATAGTTGAAAGAAATATGCAAATCCATGCACTTATGCTTATGCAAATGTCCTAAGACTGCGCTAGAAGTAATGTCAATCATTAACCAAAGTGAAATGGGTCCTAAAAGGATGAGAACCTAAATGGGGCAGTAGCAATATCCTACTATATGTCAATCATGTTATTGTCCTAAAAAGTTCAAAAGAAGTCAAGTTATGTCTCAAGTTAGCACACAAACAATTGTCAATAAAAAATTCATGCAAAGCATGCCTCTAAAGGCTACACAAGTGAAGTTAAATCATACATCCAAGTTGGAACAGTAGCACACATGGTATGATCATGGAAAAATGAGGTTTAGGATGTCTATAAATGATTATGGAATCCACACCAAGTCAGGGTCAAAAGATTAGGCAATTCTACATAAGTATGTCACCTTTATGATACATCAATCACTTATGGTACAACAATGAACAAGCAAGCATGAAATTGACTTGTAAATGACCTAAGTCAGAAGGTAACTCATGTATTCAATGCTTAAAAGTAACCTCAAATAGTCACAAAGTGGTCATGGCAACACATTCTCAAAGATTAGTGCAAGTAGGAATCAAGGTCAACCCTAATCATCCTCTAAAGGCATATGAACTTTCAATCATGTAAGAGAATGAACAAAGTCATGTCAAGTGAGTATCTAAGCATACAAGTCAGAATTAAATGACCTATAATATCTCACATTGAAGTCTCAAAAACATTGAGTGAAGGAAGCACACAATAGCTCAAGCAAAGTTGTCAAAGTTTGATGCTTAATCATGTTCAAGTTCATGCAAGTATAACACCAATTAAAGGCACATAAAATGACCCATAAAATGGTATGGAAAGGCTTTAACTCATGCTATACCAAATGTAAATCAATGCTCAAAAGATCCCCAAAAGGTTTGCATAAATGCATCATCAAATCCAATCACTTAGGCAAGCATTAAACAAAAATCAGGCTTGCATTTAGGGTTCAAGATAAGCACATAGACCATGATCAAAAATCAACATCAAAGCATCATAATAGTGTACAAAATGTCATCATGAATATGCCTCAAAATGTCAAGGAAATTAGCTTAATAAAAGTCCCACACAAGCATCAAGTTCAACCCTAATTCTAAGCACACATAAAAAAACATTAGGCATGCAATGAACCACTCATGAAAAATAGTTAGAAGTCTTGAAAAATTATGAGAATATAACCATGGTATGATGAATTCAGAAGCTCAACATGCTCTAGAAAGATGCCCAAAATTATGTGCACAAGATGATCAAACAATGTCAAACATAGGGCAAGGTATCCATCAAAGGCCCTTCAAAACTAGTCACACAAAAAAGCATTCAAAATGAACCAAAAAAATAAGGCATGAAAGCTCTGGTGTTTTGGAGAAATTTTGGTAAAACAAAAATTTTAACTCAACATGGAGATCAAGCTAAATAATTCTGTTGAAGACGTGATGTCGAAAGAGATGTCCTAGCATGCATCTTGACATCCTGGACTGAGTCTGTTTTAAATCTGTTGCAACACTCAAGGAGAAATTGCGCATGGATCAAGGACAAAAGATTGAAGCCCAAGGAAGCAGAAGCCTATAAATAGAAGACTTAGACCTAGGTTTTGTAATGCCTTTGTACGCCTTTTGTAACCTTGTTTTCTTGCGTAAGAAACAAGGGTTTAGGGTTTTGAGAGTCGTTGGCTCTGTAGGTTGTAAATCTCCCTTTGTATCAGTTAATGCATTGTGGCAGATATAGGTGTCGCACAGATCCATAAGCCTTGAGGTATTGGATTGTGTATTGTTCTTGGATGAAGATTTTAAGCAAATCCAATTTAGCTTATTTGTCAAGAAAGCTTGACAGATTTTTGTATTGACAGGGATGATGTAGAAATCACAGTTGGTGATTAAGGGAAGTGAGTGGGGTATCTCATATCAGAGTTGTAAACGTTTGAGTTTAGCTTTGGTAAAGATGTTCATTGGGTAGATGTTAGGTATAAAGTTGTAAACGGGGGAGTTTAGTTTTGTAACAGTTCTACAGATAGTGAAGTCTTCTTCCTGGATTGGTATCCCCCATATGTAGGTGAGTTGCACCGAACTGAATTAACAATTCCTGTGTTCTTTATCATTCTGCAGATTTACATTTTCTATTAGGGTTCATGATAAACATGTTGGATCAGATGTCGTGACATCTGTGATTGTGCAGTTCTGATATTCAAGGTGTCAGTCTGCTGTTGCGCCTATAAGTTTAAATGATTATGTAGCACAATACATTGACATGTGTTAAGACATCTACTGTCTGCATAGGCCAAAATATCAATTGGTATCAGAGTAGGCATCTTGTCTGGTTCTAGATGAGATCTTTGGGAGATACTTTCTGGCATTTAAACAAGGAGGAATTTTGAAGATCAGATCAATCAACTCAGATATACTTAAGGGTATTAATGGATGAGATGGATGTTCTGGATCGAAGGGAGCAACCCGGAGGTTTTTCATGTTGCTGAGGAGGCTCTACAACAACTACAGGAGAAGTGGCTACTTCTCTTGTTGGGCTGTCTTATAAGGTGTTTTGACATCTTATTAGGGCAAGCATGATCTGTTCCTTGGTGGTTCTGCATCATGTGTTTCTGATGAAAGAGCTCTAGAATTATGGGATTCTGGAGTTGTTACTGAAGACAGTTGGTGGAAGATCTCAATCGTCAGCCTCTATATGTAAAGATATCTGCTTTCTTTTATTCCAACGTCGGGAGCGATGGAATGAAGGAAGTTGTTGGTAGATATCTGGTATGGTGACTTGGTACTTGGAAGCTTAGTTTCTTGGTGCAGTTGAAGTCAGTTGAAGAGGAGAGGAGTTGAGTTTAAGTTTATCAAGTTCTTGCTCTGGGAGTTTGATAAATTATTGATCGGCTAGGTTGTCAAAGATACTTGAGAGTTCTCTTAAGTCCACTCATAAAGACATCTAAGTCGTGCATCTGGAGTCTTCTATTTATTCTTCTGACTAGAAGGTGTTTCTTTGAAACACAATCTGAAGAAAGTGAAGGTGATTTATTTTCACCATCCAAAAACAGCAAGGAACGATTCATCTCTCTTGACCCTAAGAGTGGATCCAATCTGATTAAAGAATTGTTGAGGTAAATAAGATTTGTTCAGAGGAAGTCTTAGTTACTTAAATAAAGGGTGGCAGCCTTGGTATCTCAACACTGTTTGTCAAAGAAGATACTTGCAAAAGATTGAATACTTGATAAGTGTTCATGAAGTGATCTGGTGGTGCTTAGCTACAACAGTGAAGACGAATTACTGGACAAGGATTTAAGATCAATTTCTATTTATGGAATCCACAAGTATTTAATTGATTATCCTTGAAAGTCAAGATTGCTGATGTTCAACAAGATGTTGGAACATCTCATCATCAGAGGTTGTGCAAAATCATGGGAGGGGTACTGCATACGCTTTAGCATTTATTTTTGTCTTAGGTGGTGACCTAAGAAGTGGTTTCAGTCGGGTGTGACAGAAACATATGTTCTCTGGAAAGTTTCCTGGCAAGAAACTTGTCTGGACTTTGATGTTGTTGAAGATGAAGACATGATAATCTTGATGGTTACTGCTTGGATTGGTTTATTTCTAATCTAGGTACTTTGGAGCATGGATCTTACTCTTCTTTGAAGTCAAGTCAAGTGACAGTTATCTCTGACTTTCTACAATCTGCTCTACTAAGGAAAGTGGCATTCTTTGGTATGGCTATGGTGTAGTCTTGGACTACTTATTTTTTGAAGATTCAGACGTGGCAGGAGTGAAGTCTTTGGAGTTTCAAAGCAGGATGGAGGTTGTCTACTCAAACTTGGTTGTTGAATCAAGTCTATGAGAGCACAGAACTCTTGTTTTGTAAAGGGAGGAGGTTCTTCTAAGTGGCAGAAGGAGGAGCTGAATTCAGCAGTTGGATGTCGTATCAGAATGTTCTGACATCTAGCTTAACATCAGAAGTCTCAGCTGGTGATGTGGCACATCAGCTTAAGATAAGGTGATCTATAGGAGAATGGAAGTTATGGATGCTTCAAAAAGGTCTATCTCATGTAGTTTGCAGGAGCTGTGATGGAAAGATGTTACATGTCTAGAGGCTTGGTGAATCCAAGATGTCTTGCTATGGTGCAAGTAGTTCATGTGACTTAAAGATCTGTTTTCATTGGTGGATCAGTGTATCTTGTGGGAGTTCTGAAGAAGATTGAGATCAATTAAAAGGTGGCATTTGGTTGGTTTCATAGTGTGCATTCAAGCAGGATGCTTGAAAGTGATTGCTCTTATGTAGAAGAGTAGTTAGTTGAAAACATAAGGAGGTTCTGGTTCTCTTGGAGCTTGTGGCAGAAGTTTTGGGTTGAGGATGGAAGTATACCTTCTTTTGGTGGATGAGAGTTTATTTCTCTCTGGGTTTCTGAAGTTCTCTTTGTTCAAGCTGGTGGCGCAGTATTGTGTGAAGATCTTCAGTGTGGATTATTATGCTGATAGTAAGTCCAGTGGTGGAGCATATCAAGAACCATGGTGTGTGGTGTCTATGATATGTGAAAGATGTCCTAACTGATGTTAGAACATTTTTGGGTCGGTTATCCTTGGTGGAGGATTCTTAAGTTCTGGTCTAGGAACTTGTTGGCTGTCATGTCTAAGGAGTATCTATCTTGTCATACGGGAGAATGATGAAGTAGAAGAACTTCCTTGGGAGGATGATCTAGAGAAGACTGGAGTGGATCACAAGTTGATTGCATGAAGGTCTGGTTTCTGATGCGTTCAGAAGTGGAAATTCACCAGAAAATCAGAAGTATTCCACGTTATTATACGGGAGAATGATAAGGAATGACTGTCTTGGATTATGGGGTGTCTATCTCAGTTGCTGGCGTTGCTAAGGTCAGTGGAAAATCTTGTGAAGGGGATACTGCCCCTGGCTGCAAGTCATGCTAGTAGTGGATCAGTTTGGCAGCTGTAAAGTTCTGGAGCATGCATACAATATCTGACACCGTTATAACAAACTAAGGGGCCCTGTGGGTCTCTTTAAGGAATGTGAAGCATTCTAATTTAATTGGTTTGTACCTCAAGCAGCTGGAGGTCTATACATGAGAATTTAAGAAGAGTTTGTGTGGTGTGTAGATGGTTGCAGGAAGAGGGGGATCAATGGGACTTTGTCATACCCCAAATTTTGACCACTAAGATTTCCCACCAGTGTGCAAATCATCATCATAATATGGGTGTATCATTATGCCTCATTAGTCTCCCCAAAGATGGGTGAACACTTACTACAGTCAAAATTAGGGTTTCAAGCCCTCTCTGAGCACGTAGACAAAGGATAAATCAAGGAATGACATGATCTTCAACTGGTCTAAACCTCTCAAACATCCACAATGTATCAAAAGGACTCCCACTTCAAGGATTAAGCACAAGGTTGCTCCATTCTAGGAGGATCAAGCCTCGAGATCGCTAGTGTCACCAAATTAGGATTTTGGTCGACCAGGGCCTCCAGATGGAAATTTTCCTCTAGGCATGAGCCAATGCTTCAAATCATAACCTAATATGCTCCATGGACCTCATGGACCCAATCATCAAGTCAATTTGACCTCAAGGGATGCATACATAAAAAATCAGGAATTAGGGTTTCTTGACCTAATTCACCCCTAAGTTGACTTTTGGGACAAACCATGAGCCAAGACCTCAAGAGAGGATTTGAGGGTCCCTAATGCACCACATTGATCCATTTGTAACAATGGATTGATCCAATAAGCTTGAGCAATAAGTCTCAAATTCATCAGAGCCACAATTAGGGTTTCGCGAGAAAAGTCAACTATAACTTTGACTTTTGACCAGGACATGCTCCTATTCCCTAAGACATGATTTAATATACCCTATAACACCCATGGAACATGTCCATCAAGTTTGATTTAGGTCAAGGACATGATTTCCTAAAGGATTGCATAGATTGGAATTCATCTGATAAAAAGTCAACTGTGCACAAAAGTTAACTTTGACTTTTTGAGATTTTTCACAATTATGGATTTTTAACCCTAAAATGATGTTAATGTATGATTTGAATCATCATTCATCAAGAAAAATCAAAGAAAGTGGGATAACTTGTAAAAGGGGTAACCATAAAAAACAGAAAATTTTCTAAGTTATGAACAAAGTGGCAAAGGTACCAACTTTGGAGGATCATAACTCCTAAACCACAAAGCCATTTTTCCCCATCCAAAGTTGATTTGTAGATCTAATTACCCTCTACAAATACTTCAACTAGACCTCATTCCAATTCTTCATGGATTTTGAGTTATGGATTGATCAAAATCACAAAAAGTGAAAATGTCAGTTTTTTCCAACACTTAGTGAAATTTTCACTAAGTCAGAATCTGCCTTCACTTTTTTCCAAATGTAGGGACATTTTTCACTTGGATCCAAAAAGTATCAAAACTAAATATGATCAAACAATTGTTGTATCATATAAGGGCTTTCCAAAATGGCCAAGAAAATCACCAAATTCAATTTGAGTTAAGAGTTATGGTAGTGGAAAAATGTCTTGCTGAAAACTGCCAAGGCAAGGCAGAATTTTGCATTTTCGGTCGATTTGCCAAAATTAGCCAATTTCAAGCCTTGTCATCATCTTGGACACATCTGAGGATCAAATCTAAAGGGGACAATCACTGAGCCAAGCCTCCAAAGTACTTGGAACAAGAAGTAGCATGCCAAACCTAGAATTACCTAAAAGAGGGACAAGACTCCAATTTTGGATTGGAGCATTTAATAGATGCTTAGAGGTGGCATGGACTGACACATTTGCAACTGAATTCAGTCAAGATTCCTCCAACAAGTAGGGAACCAAAGCTCTGTGCTCTAACCTCTAGTCAATGGCTAGAGGAGACTTGGATTTTCATTTGCCAACATTGGCCAAACCTCTGCTGCAGTTGCCATTCACTATTGATCCCAAAACAAACTTGCTCTACTATAAATAGGGCTCATTTGTGCTCAGTTTGAGTACACCAAAGCAATCAAATAGATGCTTTCCTCAAAATCCCTTTTTCTTGGCAAAAATGCCTTTTTTTAGCAAGGTGACTCTGAGTTTTTGAGTTTGAGAGCTTTTTCAATCAAACCAATCATACACACACCTCATAAACATCATATGTAGGTGATCCAAACTCTCACAAGTGACCTGTAATCACAAAATCACAAAGTCACCTCTCAAAACCTCAAAATAGGCTCTTTGTGCATTTTTTAAGCCATGTCTTGATTCAGTCACTTTCCAAACCAGATAAAACCTCAAACACACTCCAAATATCATCCTTGAACTGTCCCAAATGGTTCCCCCCATCTGGAACACCATTTGGGAGAGTTGCTATTTTGGTCACTTTTAACCCCTTTTTCAAGAAAGGGCCAGTTTGTGTTTTTTCAGGTACCAGCTGATTCCAATCATCCTAAAAGCTTCTAAGACATCATTTGAGTGTGTCTAAAGCATCAAATCATTTCTGGAACAAGAGGCTTGACAGATTGCACAAAAACTCCAAAAAGCTCAAAAAGAGGTAAGCCTCATGACTTGAACTTTCCAAAATATGCAATGCTTTGAAGTCCACTGATCATGCACACCTCATACATGTTAAATATGTTGTGTTTGAACCAATTGATCATGTAATTCATGCCTGTATCAAAGTGTAGCATAGAAAATGCAATCATAGGCCTTTTTCAAAACCACTATCGGGTTTTGAGGAGGGAGTGAGATCTGAAAAAACTACCACCACCATTGGATTCCTTGTGAAATTCTGGTCCAAATGCATAAAAATTTTGTCTCAAACCATTAAGAATTGAGAAAGTTATGACCTTCACGTTTCTGAGCCAAAACTTGTCTTGCCTTGCCTTGGGCCAGGCCTAAAACTAATGCATGACTTGTATATTTGTGATTTCACTTCAAACAATGGATGTATCACCACCCCAGTGGTAAGGCGTGCGCTTTGTGACCTTGAGGTCGTGGGTTCAAACCCCACCCATGTCATTTTTTATTTTTTCATATTTTTGCCATTTTTTCCAATATTTTATGTTTTATTAATTAATTGGAAAATTAATAACTCTTTCAATTTTAATTATTTTTTATTGGTTCTTTTTGCAAAAAATCACAAAAATGTTGAAATATTTTATTCCACAAAAAAATTAAGTTTATATTATTTATTTAATATAATTAGTATTTTGGTGAATAACTTTATTTTTTATTTGTTTTAAACTTTTTAAAATGAACATTCATCTTGAAAAATCAAGACCAAATGAGTTTTAATATCTCTTGTGATTAAAACTTCATTTTTCAAACCTTAAACAAAAATCACAAGTGGTTTATTCAAATTCATTTGGTATTTTTCTTTGATTTTCTTTTAAAATTTACTTTTAAAAGAATAACAAATTAGGGTTTCTTTGATTTTCACCCTCATCAATCATTCAAAACTTTTGGACCTCTGATAGAGTGTAAGACCCAATCCCCTTTTAACCAAAACAATTTTGGGCCTCAGGTATTGTATAAGTCCCTCTGCGTTAAAGGAAAAGTTCGGCGCGATCGTCGCCCGTTTAAAAATAAACCATCTGGGCCTCTCCTCGAGCTATAAGACTCATTCAAAACTTTTGGGCCTCTATTAGAGTGTAAGACCCAACCCCTTTTGAAAACCAAATTATCTTGGGCCTCAGTCATTGTATAAGACCCACTGCGTTTTCAAAATCTCGACGCGATCGCCATTTCAAACGAAAAATCATCTGGGCCTACCCTCGTGTTATAAGCCCCACTCTTTTTCTTTAAAAACCTTTTGGGCCTCTTGAGAGAGTGTAAGACCCACCCCTTTGTGCAGAAAACCTTTTTGGCCTCAGTCACTTGTATAAGCCCCTCTGTACAAAACAACAGTGCAATCACTGATAAAACCCTGGGCTTCTCCTTGAGCCGTAAGCCCCAATTTTTCTTTCAAAACACTTTCTCCTTTGATTTTGAATATACTTTTGTTTTCAATCTTTCTTTGTTGAACAACTAACAAAACAGCATGGAAGCTCTACAACCGAGTAAGTGTTTATACGCTTTCATTTACCGCTTTCATATATATATAACTGTATTGTGGAGCTGCTCACTGTAAGTCTCCTTTCATAAACTCATATCTACTGTGTAATAATAGTATAGCTATTTAGAGTTTCCCCGGCAACTACGTCTAGCACTAAGCCCTGTTGATCACTCTTAAATAGACTAAACTAGATCCCCATAGGATTACCAGATACAATCTTCTCTTCGGCTGTCCTCCAAGGAATTGTCAAGAGACTCTACTCCCCAGAGTTGATCTATTCTCCGTGAATAGCATCTCTTGAGTTTCTTCCAAATTCTCGAACTTTCCTGGCTTGATCTATTCTCCGTGAATAGCCTGTCTTGAATTTCTCGGGGTTTGGGGACCCCCAGGCTTCTTATAAGCATCCCCGCCTCCTCTTGGGCGTTGTACAAGGACCCATCGGCTTCTTAGAAGTATTCACAACCTCCTCTTAGGCTTCATATAAATGATTTCTTCCTCCGAGAATGATAGCCTACTCTTGGGTTTCGTACAAATTATCCCCCGGCTTCTTAAAAGATTCCAGCCTCCTCTTGGGCTTAGTACAAATTGTCTCGACGACCTCCTAGAGGTATAGGAACAAAAATTAGTCATCTTAATAGAACAGTCTTTCAAAGAGTCTAGATCCTGCTACTGCTATTTCTTAAAAGTAGTACAAAAGATGAAACTCTAGACTTGGACAGTCTAATTTCCTTGAGTCTCAAAGACATTTTCAAGTTCCTTCCAAAACTAGGAGATGAAACCCGTAGACTCGGACAGTCCCAATCCCCTTTGGATTTCCCATTCCCTTAAAGAACGGGAAATATCCCTGATCCTCGAATCAAAATCCCTGAGTGCAAACATTAATCATATAAGAACTGATTTTCTCTTTAAATCAGCATATTGGACCTGTCACTCAACTGAAACAGTAACCCTAGAATCCTCTTGGGCTTTGTATAATGATTCTCCCCAGCAAAGTTAACCTTTGCAGCCTTTATCTTGGGCTTTGTACGAGATACAAAACACTCTCTTGTTGAGTCAAATAGCCTCCAACTCGGGCTTCGTACGAGATACAAAAAGACTCTCTTGTTGAGTCAACTAGCCTCCATCTCGGGCTTCATACGAGATACAAAAGGACTCTCTTGTTGAGTCAAATAGCCTCCATCTCGGGCTTCGTACGAGATAAAAAAGGACTCTCTTGTCAAGTCAAACAACCTTTAGCCTCTATCTTGGGCTTCGTACAAGACACATATAAAAACACTCTCTTGTTGAGTCAACCCTTTTAGCCTCTCTCTCGGGCTTCGTACGAGACACATAAACACACCCTCTTGTTGGGTCGATAGCCTCCTTTTAGGCTTCGTATAAGGAAACCCCGGTTGAGTCAATCAACCTTTTAGCATCAAAACTGTGCCTCGTTCACAGATACAAACATCAACAACTCCTTTCATCTAACTGCTGTAAGCGGCAAGCCTCTGGATTATTTACATCCACGCCACTGTCCTTCTTTTAGCATGAGAAATTCCTAAGGAAAGATAGCATTGCTCTACACTGAGTTAAAGTCTTCTCCTTCAGGTTAAAACTCCCTATAAAGGAAATTATGGCATTGCTAGGATTCGCATATCCCGGTTAAAGTACTCCTCCTTTATAATCAGTCAGTCGTGACAAACAGACTCCCTTTAGAGATGACAAATTCTCTCTAAAAGTCAACGCCCTTTTAGCTTCACATCTTGGGCTTCGAACAAGATACAAATAGACCCTTCAGCTTCACATCTTGGGCTTCGAACAAGATACAAATCACTTTCAGCTTCACGTCTTGGGTTTTGAACAAGACACAAAAACACCATTTCCTCCCATAGAATAGGAGGAACTACGATCGCTCTGATTTCCCTGTTTCGGAAAACGGGAATACGTAGGCATAAGATTGAAAGAAAAATCTTAGCGAGCACACTAAACAAAAACTCAAAATCCCATGCCCTCATTCCTAAACATCCTACCCATGAACCGTCCTGTCATTTCACCCTGAACAAAGTAAAAAGAAAGAGGCCCCACTTCCATATAGCATCCGTAACCTAACAAACCGCTGTTTAAACTCAGTATGCAAGCAGGGTTAATTGGAGACATCTATTTCCCTTCCTTAATCAGCTTCAATAGGATAAAAAATGAATCGAACTGTAGTAACCCTAAAGAGCGACAGTGCTTAAGAAACACGTCCAGTTTCGCTCGCTACAGAAAAGTGGCGCCCACCGTGGGGCCCATCTTTCTTTCTTACAATCTAGGGTGAAAACCTTGGACAAGTCATTTTCATGGCGGTGGCCGCCACAGAAAAGTGGCGCCCACCGTGGGTCCCTTCTTTCTTCCTTTCTTTCTTGGGGATTTCACTGGGATAAGAGTTTTTTTGACTTCACAAGGATCTTAGGTCAAAACCCTTAAAGTTGGGAAGGAACCACAGAATGGCGACTCCGTCAGGGAGTCATTTTCTGTCAAGAACATAGGATTCATAGCTCTTAAAAGTCTAGGACAATAGGAAGAATATATATACTGCATTTCCTAATTGATATACACCTAGGAAAAACCCCTTTAGTGGTGCGGAAGCTATCAAAAATGGTTGTCACGCGATACCACCCTCTTCTGAGGACTCTTCGAAAAAACACCACCTAGCACGGTTCCCGGCCCGCTGGTGTTTTTCTCGACAAGAGTTGATGATGTTGAGAGACAGGTACAAAAATCACTAGTATAAACCTTTGGGACGGGTAGAGCCTTGACTCCATGACACCGACCCTTTGACCCCATGTTTTTTCTATGTTTTTGTGTGTTGTATTCATGCATTCATTTTAAAAAAAGAAGAACATTAAAACAAAAGAAATCTTCTCTTCTAGTCTCTATTTTTCAAATTAAACTAAGACAATGATTGCAAATGTCAGAGAAAAAGATTGCGCTCATGGATTTCGGTAGAAGGAGAACTCATAAGTACACCTTCAAGGTTCCAAAACTAGAGGATTTGAGAGGTTTGGCGAGAATGATCACAAACCAAGAGGCTTTCAGAGCCAAGTACGGAGGTTTGCTATCTCTATTAAGGGTTCAAGTAATTGAAAGAATCATGGATGCACTCGTTCAGTTTTACGATCCGGTCTATCACTGTTTCACATTCCCGGATTATCAGCTCGGCCCAACGCTGGAGGAATATTCTCATCTGATTGATTTACACATCACTGATCGAGCTCCTTTTTCTCGACTAGAAGAAATTCCAAAGGATCAGACCATTGCAAGAGCAATTTATTTGGACGAGTCAGAGGTCAGGACTCACATGACCACTAAGGGTGGCATACAAGGTTTGCCGACCCAGTTCTTGACAAAGAAGACCCTGTATTTCGCTAGTATAGGGAACGTGACTGCTTTTGAAAGCATCTTTGTTTTACTCACCTACGGGTTATTTTTGTTTCCCAACATCAATAACTTCGTCGATATCAACTAGATTAAGGTTTTTCTCATCGGAAACCCTGTGCCGACTTTGCTCACAGACGCATATCATTCCGTACACTTAGGGAATTTGTACAGCGGAGGGGAGATAACATGTTGTGTACCTCTACTATAAAAATGGTTTATCTCCCATTTGCCTAAGTCAGCTGCTTTTTAGGATCATAAGAATACTTTACGTTGGTCGCAGAGAATCGTGTCTCTTACCACTTCTGACATAGATTTGTGCAATAGGATTTATGAGGGAATCAGGATCATTAACCACTGTGGAAACTTCCCCAACGTACCCCTCATAGAAACTAAGGGAGGAATCAATTACCATCCAGTGTTGGTTCGTCGTCAATTGGGATACCCGATGAGGCATGTCCCACGGAATGCTCATCTGGAAGGTCTTTTCTTCAAAGAAGGAGAAAATGATAGAGCACTAAAGATGGAAATAGTGCACGCTTGGAAACATGTTCATAAGAAAGGACGAGAGTCTCTAGGAAAATCGGACTGTGTCTCGGTGGAGCCTTACCTCCACTGGGTACAAACTAGAGCTCTCAAGCTAAAGATGGCTAATCCTCGTCACAGATTTCTTCCGCCAAGGGAGTCTGTCATGTACTTCATGACTGAAACGGAAAAACTCCAGGTTACTCTCAACAAAGTTCAGCGGGAGAAAAGGTCTTGGAAGAACAAGTACCGTACCCTCAATATGGAGTGTATCAAAATACAGCAACTACTGAAGGATAAAGATGCTCTGATTGAAATTTTGGAGCAGCATGCTGTAGAAAATCAGGATGACCAAAGGAATTTGCTCACTCCTTTCACCTGGCAAAGGAATGACAACCCGACAACGGATCAAGAGCCCCGGTCCAAGAAAAGGAAAGTACCAGAATCAGCACCCGGTTTCTCCTCAAGGAGGGCTCGGGACCCATTAGCTTAAGTTTTTGTTTCCGCACCTTGTAATCTACTGTATTTTCATTTCCGCAATCCTTTGAATTCAATAAAATGGGGTTTCCCCACTGTTTGATATTTGCAATCTAATTGTCAAAGTTTATTTTGATTAAACAAAAAAAAACACTTAATCATTGCATTCATCATTCTCACATCACGTATTCTCCTTACCTACGAGTCTCACGTTTGTGTCTCGATTCTAGAGTCAAACTGTCTCATTCGTACAATACTCGGGCCAATCATCAGAAAAAGATGGATGATCTTGAGGAAGAGAACAGAGAGTTGAAAGAAGAAATCGACGCTCTGAGAGAGGATATGAGAAAGCTTCGTAACGACATGCAAGCCATGGCGAAAGCTCAGCTACAAAGAACTGTGATCTCAGAGATCACCTCAACGCCCATAGTGGAGAAGTATGATCCTAGGTACAAAATGCCGAAAGATCATCCCTGGGGCATGCCTGTTAACTATATCCCGGAAGGATATGTTCCGCCGATCACTGGAGATCCGAAAACTTCAGCAGGAGCCGTTGGGCCTGAAGGTTACAACTTCGGGAAAGCAAGGATGCCAGAGGTATATTGAGGACTCCTGAAGGTTGCAAACTTCGGGAAATGCCAAGATTCACTGCCGTAGTAACGGTACCACCCCCTGTGGTGTACATTGTCCTGGAAGGACAGATTCCACAGATACCTTCTGGAAGAAAGGAAACTATGTTCGACAGGATGGACGAGTTCCAGGAAGAGTTCCTGGAAATACAAAATGAACTGCAAGCCATCTGCGGTCAGGATTTATTTGGAAAGGACGCCGCAGACCTTTGTCTGGTCCCCAATGTGAAAGATCCGCACAAGTTCCAAGTTCCCGACTTTGAAAAATACAAGGGTAATTCTTGCCCTCAGAGTCACTTAGTGATGTACGCTCGGCGAATGTCAGCTCAGACGGAAAATCAGGATCTACTGATTCACTACTTTCAGGATAGTTTAACCGGTGCCTCCTTAAAATGGTACATGGGTTTAAACCGTGCTACGATCAACACTTTCAGAGATGTTGGCACTGCCTTCATCCAACAATATAAATACAATCTGGACATGGCACCCGACAGAGATTAACTCAGATCAATGTCACAAAAGGACAAGGAAACTTTTAAGGAGTACGCTCAGAGATGGCATGAAATTGCCGCCCAAATTTGTGCACCTCTTGAGGAAAAAGAGATGACAAAAATCTTCTTAAAGACCTTAAGCTCATTTTACTACGATAGAATGGTTGCCAGTGCGCCCAGTGACTTCACCGAAATGGTCGGTATGGGGGTACATCTCGAGGAAGCTGTTCGAGAAGGACGTCTAATAGAAGACGCTGGATCATCAAGTAGTACAAAACAATATGGTAGTACGCTCCCTAAGAAAAAAGAGCAAGATATTGGGAATATCTCTCTTGGAAGGCAAATGCGACGTTATCAGCCAGTGGCGGCTGTGACTCCTGCTATCAATCTTGCACCTATTTCTACGTATCAACCTCAGGTTGCGCAGAGCCAACCTAATCAGCAAAGGACACAATAGCCTCTTCGGCAGGCTCGTCCTCCATACAATAACAACCGTACAACACGGCCACCAAGATTTGATCCTATACCCATATCGTACACAGAACTATTTCCATTACTGTTATCTAAGGGGCATGTCCAGACTAAGTCTCCTCTTACAGTACCAGAAAATCAGCCTTTTTGGTTTAAGGTGGATCAGACATGCCCTTACCATCAAGGAGGACCAGGGCATAACATAGAGAACTGTCTCAGTTTCAAATCTGACGTGAAAAAGCTTGTTAGGAGCGGGTTCTTATCTTTCAAGGATACAAATCCTAATGTTCTCACAAACCCGTTGCCTCAACACGAGAAAGCCGCAGTCAATCTGATAGAGGGAGAGTCTAACAACACCTATCAAATTCACGATGTACTCTTATTGAAGGCCAACTTGGTCAAGATGCATTGTAGACAGAGTGGATATGGCCATGTGCCACCTCATAATTATCATCAGTTTGATATCTACTCTAAAACCAATCAAGGATGTTTCGTGGTGCAATCAGCTCTACAGGAACAGATGGATCTCGGATGAACCCAAGAGCACCGAGTTCATGGAGTTAACATGGTTTACACGAATTCTAACATCATTCAGAACCACGACATCCGTGTAATAAATGTCAACTTGGTGGCGATGCATTCTAGGAAAAGCCAGTATCATAATCTGCCACGGCACGATTACAGTTCTTGTCTGACTTTCTCGATAAACAAACAGGGATGCTCTTTTGTACAAGAGGCCCTCCAGCGTCAGATGGATCTTGGATGGATCCAGGACTACCATGATAGGAATCCCTATCAGATCAACATGGTTCAAATCTTCGACATTCGTTTAATGAATACCAACCTGGTAGAGTTACATGCTGAGCAGGTCCGCCTAGGATTCCTGGTATCACATGATTACCAGAGCTGTAAAGCGGTTGCGAAAACGATCAAGGTTGTGCCCTTGTCCAGGAGGAACTTCAGCACTTGTTAAATCACTGGTGGATGCCAATCTATATAGATGAAGATACTCAGCAAATCAGTATCAATAATAGGAACCCTACTCGGCGTCAAAGTCAGGATGTCTGATCTGTGGAAGCTAACCTAGTAAGGTTACATTGCATTCAAAGTGGGCGTGGCCAGGTGCCACCACACAACTATGAACATTGTAGAGTCTGTTCAGAAAGTAACCAAGGATGTTACCTTGTACGAGCAGCTCTTCAGGGTCAGGTGGATCGTAGAGAGATTCGCCCATATCCGGGTTCCGGACCAATCAACTGGGTGCCAGACTACCTCGCTGATCAAATTGAGGACGTTGTCGCAATCTCTGATCATCAGAAAGCTAGGGATATTTGTACCATCATCCCTCTACTTGACGAATCGAGAGTTCCCAACCAGGAGCGGATCGAAATTGCTTACGATGGTCGGAAAAATCAGAAGGCTCCCATAGTCATCTATCTACCGGGACCATTACCGTATGAATCAACTAAGGTTATCCCTTACAAATACGGTGCGACAACAGTCGAGAATGGAAAGGAAATTCCATTACCCTTCGTCGTGAATATCGCAGACATCAGTCGTGTAACACGGAGCGGTCGAATCTTCAACAGAGGAGTTGGAGAGTCCAACAAAGAAAAGGAACCTCAGACAGAAGTTCCCAATCCACCAGTCGGTCAGTCCAGTAATCTCGACCTTTCAAAAAACGATGATGAGATGCTAAAGCTCATCCAAAGGAGTGAATACAACATTGTTGATCAGCTATTACAAACTCCTTCAAAGATCTCGGTATTATCACTGTTACTCAGTTCAGAAGCGCACAGGGAGGATCTACAGAAGGTCTTGGAGCAAGCCTTTATGAAACAGGATGTAACAATCAGACAGCTCGATAGTATTGTCTCTAACATCACTTCCTGCAATAACTTGGGATTTAATAATGAGGAATTACTTGAAGAAGGTCGCCGTCATAACATGGCGCTCAATATCACGGTCAGCTGCCAGGGCGATGCTTTAGCCAGCGTACTGGTAGACACAGGGTCAGACAGATCTCCCCATCCAGTTGACTGGATGCCTTCAAGCCTGATACGAGAGCTTTCAGGAGCGGTGTACTTGACCATGAAGTCGTATTTTCCACTTGGTTGTCCCAAGGTGTCCCACACTTCTTTGGAACTGGAGGAGTCATCCCTTTCGATGACGTTGACCTCGGGAAGAGCATAGTTGATGAACTCAAATCCTGCGAACGTTGCGAATTCATCGTCGTGTGGGGTATCTTCAGGATACCCTGGTTAAGGATCCCATGACATGGTGGGGACACAAGTATTCTTTTCAATGATGCTTAGCTCATTTTCATTGTTCGGCTGATTCTCTTGCCCTAAGTCTCCCGGATACGGCTGCCACATTGGCAGGCCATCCATCGGGCCATAATAGTTGTGGTCAAAGTTGTCCTTCATCAGAGTGTCCTCCTCTAATGAGTTTGGTGGAGCACGGCATCCTTCCGGATCACAATCTCCGTATATCATTTCGACATCTGACCTGGGTATAAATCTCGGACTCTGTGTAGGAAAGCAAAAGGGAGTCTGCATTTCGTCCTGAGACATATAACCGTCCCTGTTAAGATAGGACTCCCATTCTTCCTCCATATCAGAGGAATCATCTTTATTGATGGTATGCACTTCTTGAGGCACTGGGTGAAGGGAACCTCCACTATGGAAGAAGTCTTGAATGGGATGAAGACTTTCATTGCTGGTAGTAGCTGTCTGGGTACAGGTTGCAGAAAAACCAAGACCCTTCTTTGTTTTATTGTCAGTAGGAATGACGAGCTATCCCCATCCTGTTGTATCGGTACTCTCGACCGCTTTAATAGCATCTTTGTATGAGGAAATGGAAGTTCCCTCTTCGGATTGTTCGTCCTTGCTCACCGAAAGCGCTTGGAACTGAGTCCCAACAATCTCCTCGGGTTCTACACAAGTAAATGATGACAAGTTACTCATGAGCAAGGCTTGTTCTCCACAGACCGTGACGAGCCGGTTGTTCTGAACGAACTTTAACTTTTGGTGGAGGGTCGAGGTGACCGCCCCAGCCTGATGTATCCAAGGTCTTCCTAATAAACAACTATACGTTACCCGAATGTCCATGATCTGGAAAGTGACTTTGAAAGTGTGACGACCGATAGTTATGGGAAGGTCGACTTCGCCGATAACTGTTTTTCTAGATCCGTCAAATGCTTAGACGACGACCTCGCTGGTTCTCGGGGTTTGGGGACCCCCAGGCTTCTTATAAGCATCCCCGCCTCCTCTTGGGCGTTGTACAAGGACCCGTCGGCTTCTTAGAAGTATTCACAGCCTCCTCTTAGGCTTCGTATAAATGATTTCTTCCTCCAGGAATGATAGCCTCCTCTTGGGCTTCGTACAAATTGTCCCTCGACTTCTTAAAAGATTCCAGCCTCCTCTTGGGCTTTGTACAAATTGTCCCGACGACCTCCTAGAGGTATAGGAACAGAAATTAGTCATCTTAATAGAATAGTCTTTCAAAGAGTCTAGACCCTGCTACTGTTGTTTCTTAAAATTAGTACAAAAGATGAAACTCTAGACTTGGACAGTCTGATTTCCTTGAGTCTCAAAGACATTCTCAAGTTCCTTTCAAAACTAGGAGATGAAACCCATAGACTCAGACAGTCCCAATCCCCTTTGGATTTCCCATTCCCTTAAAGAACAAGAAATATCCCTGATCCTCGAATCAAAATCCTTGAGTGCAAACATTAATCATATAAGAACTGATTTTCTCTTTAAATCAGCATATTGGATCTATCACTTAACTGAAACAGTAACCCTAGCCTCCTCTTGGGCTTTGTACAATGATTCTCCCCAGCAGAGTTAACCTTTGCAGCCCTCATCTCGGGCTTTGTACGAGATACAAAACACTCTATTGTTGAGTCAAATAGCCTCCAACTCGGGCTTCGTATGAGATACAAAAAGACTCTCTTGTTGAGTCAACTAGCCTACATCTCGGGCTTCGTACGAGATACAAAAGGACTCTCTTGTCGAGTCAAACAACCTTTAGCCTCTGTCTTGGGCTTCGTACAAGACACATATAAAAACACTCTCTTGTTGAGTCAACCCTTTTAGCCTCTCTCTCGGGCTTCGTACGAGACACATAAAAACACCCTCTTGTTGGGTCGATAGCCTCCTCTTAGGCTTCGTATAAGGAAACCCCAGTTGAGTCAATCAACCTTTTAGCATCAAAACTGTGCCTCGTTCACAGGATACAAACATTAACAACTTCTTTCATCTAACTGCTGTAAGTGGCAAGCCTCTAGATTATTTACATCCACGCCACTGTCCTTCTTTTAGCATGAGAAATTCCTAAGGAAAGATAGCATTGCTCTACACTGAGTTAAAGTCTTCTCCTTCAGGTTAAAACTCCCTATAAAGGAAATTATGGCATTGCTAGGATTCGCATATCCCGGTTAAAGTAATCCTCCTTTATAATCAGCCAGTCGTGACAAACAGACTCCCTTTAGAGATGACAAATTCTCTCTAAAAGTTAACACCCTTTTAGCTTCACATCTTGGGCTTCGAACAAGATACAAATAGACCCTTCAGCTTCACATCTTGGGCTTCGAACAAGATACAAATCACTTTCAGCTTCACGTCTTGGGCTTTGAACAAGACACTAAAACACCATTTCCTCCCATAGAATAGGAGGAACTACGATCGCTCTGATTTCCTTGTTTCGGAAAACAGGAATACGTAGGCATAAGATTGAAAGAAAAATCATAGCGAGCACACTAAACAAAAACTCAAAATTCCATGCCCTCAGTCCTAAACATCCTACCCATGAACCGTCCTGTCATTTCACCCTGAACAAAGTAAAAAGAAAGAGGCCCCTCTTCCATATAGCATCCGTAACCTAACAGACCGCTGTTTAAACTCAGTATGCAGCAGGGTTAATTGGAGACATCTATTTCCCTTCCTTCATCAGCTTCAATAGGATAAAAAATGAATTGAACTGTAGTAACCCCAAAGAGCGACAGTGCTTAAGAAACACGTCCAGTTTCACTCGCTACAGACTTTGATCTTAAGCCAAGAGTTTGTTATGGTATGATGGTTATCCTGTTATTTCCTCACGGATAGCATGATGGTGATCATGTGTGAGTGATTATTGGTTCTGGTCAAAAGAAGCAATAAGAGGGTTGATGTTTGTGTTCAACAGGTGGCTTGAACTGAGGGTGCGCTTTTGAAGACATGAAGATGCGTCTTATGTTTTCCATTCATTAGCTAGGTGTTCTGTGGAGGAGCACTAGTTACCTTAGATAGGGGGAGTTGCTCCTTGATATAAGATGTTTTACTGCAAGGGTGCAGTGGAGTTCCAGTTTGTATTGTGCGTTAAGCAAGCTGTGATTATGTGTCCATCCTGGGAGGATGAGATGTCAAGAAGGATGTCTTGACATTTTGTATTGTTGCAAGTTGGGGGAGACTTGGCAGTGCAAGTTACATGGTTCTTATTAGATGCTTAAGAATCATTGGTTGAGTCTGGGGGAATTTATTTTTCTCTACAGACTATGATCACAAAACTGTGAAGATATTGTTCAATACGGATATTTTCTTTAACTTTGTTGGGTATGAGATGATCGAGGACGTCATCGCAGTAAAGAGTGTCTGGAGAATCTCTGATAGTCTGATGACAGAGGTATTGATTTCGTCTTGGGAAAATGCTTGGGGTGTGTACTTGTCAGAAGGACGTGTAAAATCTTGTCCTTGAATATGCATTCACGTGTGTTGGAACTTGTACTTCAAGAAGAATCAGTCCAAAAATGAATAAAGACATAAAGACCGGGTAGTGGTTGATACAATTCAAATAAGAGGATCTCAAAGTTCATCTTACTCATCGCTGTATCACTCTTACTGTTGTGTTTATGGCTTATATAAGGTTCTGAGTGAGCACTCTTTGGATCTGGATATACTTTGGTAATATTTGTCAAATTGTGTCTAAAAAGGGGGAGAAATATGCTCTGATCTTCTCATGAGAATCTCATGTCTGATAAAGCAGCTTGGCAAAGATGCTCAACAGGATGTTACAACATTCTGGGTCTCAGTTCTCAAATGGAATTTTGTGTCTAGTGATTTGAGTTATGAACACAGTCATGCCCTGTGTTCTGAGTTACCCAAGGAAGTACTTTGCTGCTAAGGGTATTGCTACTGCTTTTTCCTAATGGTTTTCTTATGCCTCTTAAGAGGAAGATTTATCCCTTCGTGACAAGTATTGGTTCAGGGGTTGAGGGTGAGCGTTTTGCATCTTCTTTCTCATGTACTCCATTATGGGTGAGGTATAGGCCTTGAAAGTATTTGGAGTCCTTACTGCGTGCACCATCGATTTGGAGTTTTACCATGCATATGTGTTTTAGCCAAAATTTTCCAAAAAGGGGGAGATTGAAAGCTCTGGTGTTTTGGAGAAATTTTGGTAAAACATAAATGTTAACTCAACATGGAGATCAAGCTAAATAATTTTGTTGAAGACGTGACGTCGAAAGAGATGTCCTAGCATGCATCTTGACATCCTGGACTGAGTCTGTTTTAAATCTGTTGCAACACTCAAGGAGAAATTGTGCATGGATCAAGGACAGAAGATTGAAGCCCAAGGAAGAAGAAGCCTATAAATAGAAGACTTAGACCTAGGTTTTATAACGCCTTTGTACGCCTTTTGTAACCTTATTTTCTTGCGTAGGAAACAAGGATTTAGGGTTTTGAGAGTCGTTGGCTCTCTAGGTTGTAAGTCTCCCTTTGTATCAGTTGATCATTGTGGCAGATATAGGTGTCACGCAGATCCATAAGCCTTAACATATGGGATTGTGTATTGTTCTTGGATGAAGCTTTTAAGCAAATACGAGTTAGCTTGTTTGTCAAGAAAGCTTGACAGATTTCTGTATTGACATGGATGATTTATAAATCACAGTTGGTGATTAAGGGAAGTGAGTGGGGTATCTCATATCAGAGTTGTAAACGTTTGAGTTTAGCTTTGGTAAAGATGTTAATTGGGTAGATGTTAGGAATAAAGTTGTAAACGGGGGAGTTTAGCTTTGTAACAGTTTTACAAATAGTGAAGTCTTCTTCCTGGATTGGTATCCCCCAGATGTAGGTGAGTTGCACCGAACTGAGTTAACAATTGATGTGTTCTTTATTATTCTGCAGATTTACATTTTTTGTTAGGGTTCATGATAAACATGTTGGATCAGATGTCGTGACATCTTTGATTGTGCAGTTCTGATATTCAAGGTGTCAGTCTGTTGTTGCACCTCTGAGTTTAAATGATTATGTGGCACAATGTCTTGACATGTGTTAGGACATCTGTTGTCTGCATAGGCCATAATTTCAAGGCAAAAATCCCAAGTGGTCATCAATATGTCCTATAATCATGTGACTAAAGGCATACAAAAATTGGGGTCAAAACTAGTTGGGAAAAATCAAATTCAAGTCTTGGTATGCAAAGTATATCAATTTGTACCTCTTTGAATCAAAATTACAAAAAAAATACCAAATTTAATCAAAAATGGAAATAAAAAATATAGAAAATTAATTAAGACCCTAAATGTTAACAATGAATTTTTGTAGATTTTTATACAAAGAAAACTATTTTTAATAATTCAAAATGGAATCTGATTAAAAATTAAAATGAAAAGAGGGATCAAAATGGCATGGGGGTGCATCCAGAGTAATTGCCAAGTTGAAAATTCCAATGTGCCAAAAATTGGGGGTGAGCTTAGCAAAGCGCATAAGCCCATTATACAATTGAACAAAAAAAGCATCTTTATTATCTGATTTTATTATTATTATTCAGAAAATAGAAAAAGAGGGAAGGAAATGAGCACGTGTGTTAATGACTCATCAACTCATTTATGTGTTGTCGCGCTGATATTGGTGAGAGTTGAAAGAATTACACGCTGGCAAAGGTTTGATACACGCGGGGTTAAAATAATTCACATGGCCAAATTACACAAGGACACGCAAGCAAAATTGACTAGCATTGAAAAAGCACAGATGTCGGAGCTAAGCTCCAGTCGTCTTCTCTGGTGGACACCCACCATCGACGCTGGCGAAATTCTCCAGAAATGAGAAATATTAACACCATTCAACTCGTTTTCTTGCGTAGATCAAGGATCCAGGCTTAGAAATTGCATATAAGGTCCCTATAACGCAAAACGAAAAGAATAATTTATGCCTTAGAAACCAAAAGTGTTACCTTTTGCCTAAATCTCACCACAAACAGAGCCTACAAGAGGTAGGGCTTCAGATGCAATTGCTCACATGCTGTAAATCTTCCTATTTTGCACTAAAATTATGCTTAAAGCTTTCAAGATTCTTACCTGGCCTGAGATGTTTTTCAAGTGCAAGAAACCCTAAAATTTCATGCAGTATCTTGTAATCTCCTCTTGGAAGCAAAATAAATGCTTTGGATCTTTGAATCTTGACTGAAATTTCAAAGTTGATGATGGAAGATGATGAATTCGTGGATGGTGATGTGATGATTCCAGATGATAACTCTTATAAATAGAAGCAAATATGAAGAATAGTGATGAAGATTATGGGAAAAAAAATGAAGACAGCTTCAAAAATGAGAGAGCTTCGAAGCTCTGAACTTGAGGGTGCAAAATGGAGTTTTGTGATCTGACTTGGCTCAATGTGTCTAACTAACTTTGTTAGAGGTGGTTAAGAAGCTTTATATAGTTGTTTAGAGGATAGTTAGAATGCTAATCATGGTTGAAAAGTTAGTTGGAGCTTGGTTAAGAAAAATGAAAGATCAGAGTGTGGTGTGGCTTGGCACGGGTTGTGTGTTCTCATGAGCATGGTATATCATTTTTATCATGGTATGCTACATGATAATGAAGTGGGATGAATGGTAATGAATTAGTACAGTCATAGCTATAACAACTTGTTGAGTAAGTTTTATTTCTCTTTCTTTCATATGAAGTAAAGTTGGTGAGGAGTGCATGAAATGTAAGGATTTTGCATGGCCAAGAAGAGTAATTATAAGGACATGAGGGAATGTAGTAGTAATGCAGTAACAATGATGCCTTATTCCTTGCAATTTGAATGAATTGTCATGACATTAGAATAATGGAATGAGGGTGACTTTGAGAGATTATATCTTGATGAATATTGGTTCAAAATGAATGATCTTGGTATCAAATTGAAGAGGGGACTTGATACAACAAGTTTTGTGTTCGATTCAAGTTGGATTGAAACCTAAAACACTATGAAAGATGGCCATGAAGTTGCCATGACACAAGCTTCCCTTGCCCTAGAAAAATTCTAAGAGTTTTTTCCAAATTGAACAACTTAATGTCATGATTTTTGGAGCACCATAACTTTTGATTTAGAAATCCAAATGATACATTCTTTATATGGTTGGAAAGATGGAAGATCCCTCTACAACTTTGATTTGAAAAAGATTTCCAAATGAGGCTTGGAAGCCACTCAAAAATAGGCTTGAACATTGGCACAAAACCTGACCCTTAAACACTTAGAAAAAATTCTAAGTGTTGGAACATGCAAATGTGAAAATGTCCAACTTCCAACAATCATAACTTGCTAAAAAATGATTCAATTGAGATGAATTTTATATGGTTGGAAAGCTTGAAATGCATACTACAACTTTCATGTTAGCTAAAAATTGAAATGAAGCTTGGAACATGGAGAAAAATGGCCTTGAAAGTGGCTGCTCAACCATGAAAATTTTCCAAAAATGGAAAGTTCTAAAACCCTAATTTGCCAAAAATGAAAACTTTCCACAATTCTTGATTTTTGATGATTCTCTTGGTATTTCTTGATCAAATCCACCCATTGGTCATGTTAGACAAGATGAAGACAAAATTGACCTAAAAAAGCCAGGAGTTGACTTTTTCACTGCTCAGTTGACTTTGTTCCCAATTTAACTAATTCTCAATCATCTGGCCAATTGAAACCCTTCTGAAAGAGATTGATGGTCAATACTCCATTCATAGATACTTGAGAACATTCAGAAATCCATGAAATCAATTTTGCCCAAAGAATCTTAAATAAACTGATTTTACACAAAACCCTAATTTTGACCCCCAAAAGTTAGGAGATGTTGCCCAATGGTCAAAACCCTAATTCCTCTGAAGAGAATTAAGATTCCCTTGAACCAAGATGTTTGACATGATATGAGGATGTTGAAGCTTCAATATCCTTTCCCATGAGGGTTCCACATACACAAGTAGGCAAAACCCTAATTTTAGGACCAAAGATAGGAGAGAGTGATCCTCTTCAAGTTTCTTGCAAATTTCAATCACCTGATGAAATGGTGAACCGAATATAATGTCTTGAGGCATGAGAAGCCTTTGTAGCTTGAGTGATTGAGTATATCTCATTCTTTTTACTTTGACTAACCAATACCATAGAGACCTCTGATCCCATGCCTTGGGAAAACCAATGATGCAAGTATGATGTTTATAACCTAAATGCACATGTATGTGAAACATAAGCCACTTATTGATGGTAAAATATAAGGGAAAATTTTGGGGTGTTACAGCTTCCCATATTCAAACGACTTAGACCAGAAAGAGTGATAGCAATGACTTTCACACATTCAAGGTACACGGAGATTGAATACTAAAAGAACCCGGAAATTTGCAAACTTTGGGGAGATATACAATAAAGTGTTTGCCACCCGAAGGGGGCTCAAAGATAGCAGATACCAACCAAAAGATGAGATAGCAAAAGATGACAGATGCGTCAACCAAAGATGCCAACCAAGAGTTGGGATGAGAAGAACACTGACGAAGAGTGAACTCGTGACAAGGAATACCGACCAAGAGTTGAAATAAAGGATAGGATATCTACCACAATCTAGGATAAAAGACAAAGTACCAACCAAGAGATGGGATACGGGACTCTAATCAACAATTAGTATAACGGGGCAGCCGACCGAAGGCGAGCTCACAAAGGGTACCAACCAAAAGTTGTGATAAAACCGAAGATCACCAACCAATAGTTGGGAAAAGGGAAAGACACCAACCGGAAATCACCCACCAATAATTGGGGTCAAAACTAGTTGGGAAAAATCAAATTCAAGTCTTGCTATGCAAAGTATATCAATTTGTACCTCTTTGAATAAAAATTACAAAACAAATACCAAATATATTTAAACATGGAATTAAAAAATATAGAAACTTAATTAAGACCCTAAATGTCAACCATGAATTTTTGTAGAATTTTTAGAAAAAGAAAACTATTTTTAATAGTTAAAAATGGAATCTGATTAAAAATAAAAATGAAAAGATGAACAAAATGGTATGGAGGTGCATCCAGAGTAATTGCCAAGTTGAGAATTCCAATGGGCCAAAAACCGGGGGTGCGCCTAGTAAAGCGCGTAAGCCCATTGTACAATTGAACAAAAAAAGCATTTTTATTATCTAATGTTATTATTATTATTCAGAAAATAGAAAAAGAGGGAAGGAAATGAGCACGTGTGCTAGTGACTCATCAACTCATTTATGCGTGTCACACTGATATTGGTGAGAGTGGAAAGAATTACACGCTGGCAAAGGTTTGATACACGCTGGGTTAAAACAATTCACATGGCCAAACTACACAAGGACACACAGGCAACATTGACCAGCGTCAAAAAAGCACAGATGTTGGAGCTAAGCTCTGGTCGTCTTCTCCGGTGGACACCCACCATCGACGTTGGCAAAATTCTCCAGAAATGAGAAAGATTAAAAACATTCTACTCATTTTCTTGCGTAGATCAAGAATCCCGGCTTAGAAATTGCATATGAGGTCTCTATAACGCAAAACGAAAAAAATAATTTATGCCCTAGAAACCAAAAGTGTTACCTTTTGCCTAAATCTCACCACAAACAAAGCCTACAAGAGGTAGGGCTTCAGATGCAATTGCTCACATGCTCTAAATCTTCCTATTTTGCACTAAAATTATGCTTAAAGGTTTCAAGATTATTACCTAGCCTGAGATGTTTTTCAAGTGCAAGAAACCCTAAAACTTCATGCAGTATCTTGTAATCTCCTCTTGGAAGCAAAATAAATGCTTTGGATCTTTGAATCTTGACTGAAATTTCAAAGTTGATGATGGAAGATGATTATTTCGTGGATGGTGATGTGATGATTCCAGATGTTAACTCTTGTAAATAAAAGCAAATATGATGAATGGTGATGAAGATTGTGGAAAAAAATGAAGAAAGCTTCCAAAATGAGAGAGCTTCGAAGCTCTGAGCTTGAAGGTGTGAAATGGAGTTTTGTGATCTGACTTGGCTCAATGTGTCTAACTAACTTTGTTAGAGGTGGTTAAGAGGCTTTATATAGTTGGTTAGAGGATGGTTAGAATGTTAATCATGGTTGAAAAGTTAGTTAGAGCTTGGTTAAGAAAAATGAAAGATGGGAGTGTGGTGTGGCTTGGTACGGGTTGTATGTTCTCATGAGCATGGTGTATCATTGTTATCATGGTATGCTACATGATAATGAAGTGGGATGGATGGTAATGAATTAGTACAGTCATAGCAACAACAATTTGTTGAGTAAGTTTTATTTCTCTTTCTTTCATATGAAGTAAAGTTGGTGAGGAGTGCATGGAATGTAAGGATTTTGCATGGCCAAGAAGAGTAATTATAAGGACATGAGGGAATGTAGTAGTAAAGCAGCAACAATGATGCCTTATTCCTTGCAATTTGAATGAATTGTCATGACATTGGAACGATGGCATGAGGGTGACTTTGAGAGATTATATCTTGATGAATACTGGTTCAAAATGAATGATCTAAGTATCAAATTGAAAAGGGGACTTGATACAACAAGTTTTGTGTTGGAATCAAGTTGGATTGAAACCTAAAACACTATCAAATATGGCCATGAAGTTGCCATGAAACAAGGTTTCCTTGCCTTAGAAAAATTTTAAGAGTTTTTTTTACAAATTGAACAACTTGATGTCATGATTTTTGGAGCACCATAACTTTTGATTTAGAAATCCAAATGATACATTCTTTATATGGTTGGAAAGGTGGAAGATCCCTCTAAAAATTTGATTTGAAAATGATTTCCAAATTAGGCTTGGAAGCAACTCAAAAACAGGTTTGAACATTGGCACAAAGCCTGACCCTTAAACACTTAGAAAATGTGAAAATGTCCAACTTCCAACAATCATAACATACTAAAAAATGATCCAATTTAGAAGAATTTTATATGGTTGGAAAGCTTGAAATGCATACTACAACTTTCATGTTTGAAAAAAATTGAAATGAAGCTTGGAACATGGAGAAAAATGGACTTGAAAATGGCTGCTAAACCATGAAAATTTTCCAAAAATGGAAAGTTCTAAAACCCTAATTTGCCAAAAATGGAAACTTTCCACAATTCTTGATTTTTGATGATTCTCTTGGTATTTCTTGATCAAATTCCACCCATTGGTCATGTTGGACATGATGAACACAAAATTGACGTCAAAAACTCAAGAGTTAAATTTTTCACTGCTCAGTTGACTTTGTTCCCAATTTAACTGATTCTCAATCATCTGGCCAATTGAAACCCTTCTGAATGAGATTGATGGTCAATACTCCATTCATAGATACTTGAGAACATATAGAAAGCCATGAAATCAAGTTTATCCCAAAGAATCAGAAATAAACTGATTTTACCCAAAACCCTAATTTTTACCCCAAAAGTTAAGAGATGTTGCCTAATGGTCAAAACCCTAATTCCTCTAAAGAGAATTGAGAATCCCTTGAACCAAGATGTTTGACATGATATGAGGATGTTGAGGCTTAATATCCTTTCCCATGCCATATACATAAGTAGGTAAAACCTTAACCTGAGGACCAAAGATAGGAGAGAGTGATCCTCTTTAAGTTTCTTGCAAATTTCAATCACCAGATGAAATGGTGAACCGAATATGATGTCTTGAGGCATGAAAAGCCTTTGTAGCTTGAGTGATTGAGTATATCTCATTCTCCTTACTTTGAACAACCAATACCATAGAGACCTCTGATCCCATGCCTTGGGAAAACCAATGATGCAAGTATGATGTTTTATGACCAAAATGCACATGTATGTGAAGCATAAGCCACTTACTGATGGTAAAATATGAGGGCAAATTTTGGGGTGTTACAGCTTTTCCTATTCAATCGATTTGGACCTGAAGGAGTGATAGCAACGGCTTTCAGACACTCATGGTACACGGAGATTGAATACTAAAAGAACTCAGAAATTTGCAAACTTTGGGGAGATATACAATAAAGTGTTTTCCACCCAAAGGGGGCTCAAAGATAGCGGATACCAACCAAAAGTTGAGATAGCGAAAGATGACAGATGCGTCAACCAAAGATGCCAACCAAGAGTTGGGATGAAAAGAAGACTGACAAAGAGTGAACTTGCGACAAGGAATACCGACCAAGAGTTGGAATAAAGGATAGGATATCTACCACAATATAGGATAAAAGACAAAGTACCAACCAAGAGTTGGGATACGGGACACTAATCAACAATTAGTATAAAGGGGCAGCCGACCGAAGGCGAGCTCACAAAGGGTGCCAACCAAAAGTTGAGATAAAACCGAAGATCACCAACCAATAGTTGGGAAAAAGGAGAGACACCAACCCAGAGTGGGAAAGAAGATACTAACCAAGAGTTAGGATAAAGAGGACGCCGACCGAAGGTGAGCTCACAAAGGGTACCAACCAAAAGTTGAGACAAAGGATACTAACCAAGAGTTAGGATAAAGGATACTAACCAAGAGTTAGGATAACGAGGACGCTGACCAAAGGCGAACTCACAACTAAAGATACCAACCAAGAGTTGGGAAAGAAGATACTAACCAAGAGTTAGGATAAAGGATACTAACCAAGAGTTAGGATAACGAGGACGCGGACCAAAGGCGAACTCACAACGAAAGATACCAACCAATAGTTGGGATACAGGATACTAACCAAGAGTTAGGATAAAGGATACTAACCAAGACATAGGATAACGGATACTAACCAAGAGTTAGGATAACAGGTGCTAACCAAGAGTTAGGATAACGAGGACGCCGACCAAAGGCGAACTCACAATGAAGAATACCAACCAAGAGTTGGGATAAAGGATACTAACCAAGAGTTAGTGAAATTCTGGTACAGATGTGTGATGTCATAGTGCAATGTCACAACATCGCAATCTGCTGAACAAGGCAATAACAGAAACAATAAATAACACACTGAATTGTTCACCCAGTTCGGTTCAACAACCTACATCTGGGGGCATACCAAGCCAGGAAGGAAGTCCACTATTAGTAGTATCAAATTACAGATTCAACAGACCAGTTGACAATCTACCTAATTTAATCACTACCCAATGACCCTTCTACCTAAGTCCTCCCTAGGTAAGAGACTCCATCTCACTTCCTATCATTACTATGATGTCTAGCAGTCAACTACACCGTCACTGCATCAACAACTTGATTACCAACAACTGTACAATCATAGAAGACACCCTTCCATGACACCCCTTTGGAGTTGCTTCAAAGCTTCCTCCAAGAACAATACCAAACTCAAACTCATTACCTACAGGTTTCTGAGTTACACACAGTGACCATCTCACAACCCGAGTGGTTCACTTTGACAAAGCCCTAAAGATCTACATCTTGGACCCGTACCTCTTCTAGGTTACAAACATTATATTTATAACATCATCCCAACAGGACTTGGGCCTTCAAATCATATCATATCTTCTGTAACAAATCTGCTTCTAAATAGATCTTCAATCATATCTTCAATTAAATCTTCAATTATTAACTCTGAATATTCTCCATATCTTTATTCTTTAAATGCGCAACAAACTGATCTTCATAACTGATTGTAACAGAATATATCTCTTCCTTGATCTTCGCCTATATTCTCTGATTCTCTTTAGCAGAATTTCTCATTCACACCAGAAAACACGTGCAGCCCTAATCACATAACTGTCTGATGTTTTAATGTTCTGGTATAGTGATGTTAAGACATCGCATGTGACATCACTCTTCAGTACTTTAACTCTTCAACAATAAACCAGAATGTTAGCTATACTGTTAGAAGCTCATGTTGCAACATCAACCATGACATCAACATTGTTTTAACAAAATTTCAGCCAATTACTAGAACTTACAATCTCCCCCTTTGGCTAATTTTGGCTAAAACAACTATATAACCATTACAACTCAGATTACAGCAGTAATTACATCTCTATACTACTGTCAGTAGTTATCAGTAACCACTGATCCTAACAGTAACCATCAGTAGCTACTGTGCGCAGCAATCCTGGAGAAACATCTTCTAGGAATATTTGAATGATGTTAAGACATCATGTCTGACACCTTCTTTTGGCAGCACAGCCCACCACAATCACTTCAGGCAGCACATCAGGAGGAAGAAGTAGAAAGTCCTGAAGTTGTGCACTCAGATTACAGATATCTGGTGTACATGAGGAAGAAGATTTTAGACACTCCCCCTTGATGTGGCACATTTCTTTTTCCTTTCAACTCAGACCTGGAATCATTGTGGAAGACTCCCCCAGAAAAGAAATGTTTGTCCATTCATCAAAGACCAATGGTGGCATAAGATAATTCTACACGCCTTCTTTGATCAGACCCCCTGGTCAATTTGTGGCATAACATGACACGTTGAGAAGTGCCATTCTGCCAGCCCAGATAACTCAGAACACAGGTCACAATTATGTTCATAACTCAGGACACAAGTCACAAAGACTCAACATCAACTCAAGGATGTACCATCCTCTTCTGCTGCATCAGGAATTATAGGTTCCAAGCATAACCACTGCACAAACCATATAGACCATCTCTCTCCTTTCTCCCCCTTTTTAGCCATAAATTGGAAAAGGAATCCCTCACAAAACCAGACACAAGAAGTGCTTACCCAAACACGAATAAAAGCCATGAGAAAGAACACTCACTAGCTGAAGGAGAACAAACTCACCCCTATAAATAGCTGCCTAGTAACTTAGAAACTAACGAGCCTTGAATATGTCAATGTTTTTGGTCAAACAAACGCTATTTTAGGTATCAAAAACTGCATTCAAATTCAATACCTGCCTTCCAAAAACTTCCTTGACTGCCTTAAATATTTCACAACTGAATCTTACATAAATTAGGCCAATAACGCTCTATGCATATTCGAAGGCACGTGTTTCACTTTATCCTAACACCACCGTCCAAAATACTTCTCTGTTTGGCTCAAGAAAAACATGTCCTATATCATGTTCTGACATCTCTTCAGACATTGCCTGCTGGCTCATTATCTAATGGGTATAGGAGCATCTTCTCACAACTTTTTCTAGATTGCTTCCAACCATCAGCCAAGTACACCACTTTGCTTTTCAGACCTCTCCTGCATAGGTATTATCTTCACCCAGCTATGATAGGTCCCATCAACACACTGCACAAGCTTGACCAACACACATGCTGCAATAGGCTATAGTTAACAGCCTTACATACAATTCCTTTTATGATATCCCACCAATAATGCCTCATTCCTCATGGGGATTTTAGATATAAGGTCTGCCAGGTCCAACAAAGACCCATTTGATCTCACACGAGATACAGATTGTCACCACCTTCTGGTCACACTATTGACAACACCCTTCTGTCCTTACATCCACCAGCTCCTAATGAAGTCTTCATCATGAAAGTAGCCAAGTATTTCCTGAACTACTTACCATCAAGATTAGAATCTGCCCATTCTGATCCACACTATGTCAGAATTGCCACTTCAGACAATAATGTTGCATCTTCAAACTTCATAAGTATGGTACATATCCAACCATAATGTTGTAACAACATGTAGGACATCAGCACGAGTCAAAAGATCACCCCACTTAACCAGCCCAACAGTTTTAACATCAGACAACTAGACAAGACCTAGCCTCATTATACTAGGACCACTTCTACCCAGGCATCAAACACGAAAATCTGGTAACCAATGTGCCAAGAAAAACAGTTTCCCAAGAAATACAGATTCCCACACCAAAGACTACTCTGACTGGTCAGGCGATACAACCAATGCCATTTTATTCATTATAAATAACAAACCTCCTTGCTCTTATCCGTACACCAAGGAAGGAATCATGAGTCAGTCTAACAAGAGTGGGGCAAAGAGACACATGCAGGAGGACACGAAGCCAGATCCTCAGAAGTTGAAGGACACAACACTGTCCAAAGCTGGAGCATCTTCTGGAGCAACAAGAACACGCATGACATCAGAAACCAAGTGCAGCTTCAAGCATCTGATGATGAATGGGATGAAGATTGGAAGACTTTTCTTAATTCGGGGGGTTGGGATAATCTTTAGACACTTTGTTTGTTGCTTTTACTAATCTTGTAAGCTTTCATCAATGCAATAAATTTCTGTTTTACTTCTGTTCCATTTACACAACTGTCCAAGACACTAAATCCTCATGTAAACAACATTCCAATTTGCTTCAAACTAAGTTCCAACACCAAAAGCTCCAGTAATATCATTCTCCCCTATCAAGGATAACCAGTGTACCTTTGCAAGAAGAACACCTTCCATCAACACAATCCCCTACACAAATTCTCCACAAACAAAGTTGTCCTTCAGACTCCTCCTCATAAGCATGTGCACATATGATTCAAACAATTAGCTTCACCAGGGTAGAACCATTTATGTCCACACCAACAAGCCATCCAACAGCCTAATGTCATAACATGTTATCTGACATTTTCTCCTAACCAATCTTCACAATCTTGATCAGCATGCAATCTTCACAATATATATACCTTTGTAGCCTAAATCCATAGACAAGTATTCCCCATGTCATGGTTACTAATGCTCTAGAAGAGGATGAACATTTGAGCATACTTCTGAGCACATGCATTTTGGTACCACTGTCCCTTTCTCTCAAGGCAGTCATTCTCTATTAACCTCTTCATCTAAGGCAGACCTTCTACTTCATCATTCTCCCGTATGATTATGTAGACGCTCCTTAAGCATGATGTAGGCATCAATCTTCTGAACCAGGGCATAATCTTTCTCTGATCCTTCTTCAAGAAGAATAGTCTCCTTGAGTCTTTCACTCATTGCCCTACTGCCCAAGAGTAACTCAAACTAATCCCTGACAAATTGGATGATACTCCATAGTCATCAATCAACCCCACCAGTTGACTCATCTCCAAAGTGCTTAACCCTTGAAAATACTTCTCAACACTTCTGCAGTCCTGCACTTTAACCTCAGACAAATACAAAGTCTCCCGTCAATGTATATTGTCATTAGTTGAATGCACAACACCATCCTAATCAGACAAATATGCAAGATACAACATTTTATCTGGTCTAACATCCTTTTCCTGCAGACTTGAGGCACTGGTTGATCCTTCTCTCGCTAATCCACACCACTGATCACTTTACATTAGGTAAGTGGCTTGACCTGATAATTCACGTGAGCATAACAAACTTCCTTTGGCTGAGAAGGAAAAGACTGAAATAATGTTTCAACATCACCAATGAACCATCATCTTCTAATATTTCAAGAATCTTCAAACTTTTGATGCCATCCTCATTAAGGTACCACAACTAAGCTTAAGAGATAACTTATCAAGATCTTCACTCCCGCATGAAAACTTTGACAGTGACACTCTTTTTCTTTGGCTCTCCCTTCTTCTTTCATCATCAACAAGGATGAAGGAGTCACAGTACTGAACAGATGGTCTTCTTCTTCTGATCCTTCCAGCCACAAGGCTAATGCAGGCACCAACTCCAATTGACCAAAAGCTGCTTGACATAATACGCTCAGCTTCTTTCTTGATGAATCTTCACACAGCCCAGATGCCTCCTCTTCCAAGTCAGGAGTAGGTTCCAAACAGATGTGATTAACACATTTGTTTAGCCCCCCAAGCATTTGTTATGTCACAATCTCTTCACACCAAAAGATCCTTTAACACAAACCAGAGATTGATCATGCAAGGTTTTCTTCAGACATCTTTTCAACATGCTTATATAAGAGTTCCTTTATGAGTGGACTTGGGATGAACAAGCTAGTTGAAGATGTCCTCACAAATCACCACACTTCAGAGGAGAGCAGAATGTTGCAGTCTTAACTCAAAACCACCAGGAATTTTCCATCAGATATATATATATATATGCAGCGGAACATACACCAGAAAACTCCTCTACTACCTTCAGGCATAATAACCCTTGCCCAACACTCCAAGTGCACTAGGTTATCATAGGTTTGAAAATAAGTCAAACCACACAGCAACAGGCCTGATAACTTCATTCTTTACTCCAAGGGATAATACAAAGTACTCTGACTATCTTCCTTGCTCATGAACCAGAAAGTATCTTCCCTAGATCTCATCCAGAAACAGACAGGATGCCTGCTCTGATACCAATTGAAATTCTGGTACAAATGTGTGATATCATAGTGCAATTTCACAACATCGCAATCTACTGAACAAGGCAATAACAGAAACAATAAATAACACACTAAATTGTTCACCCAGTTCGGTTCAACAACCTACATCTGGGGGCATACCAAGCCAGGAAGGAAGTCCACTATTAGTAGTATCAAATTACAGACTCAACAGACCAGTTGACAATCTACCTAATTTAATCACTACCCAATGACCCTTCTACCTAAGTCCTCCCTAAGTAAGAGACTCCATCTCACTTCCTATCATTACTATGATGTCTAGCAGTCAACTACACCGTCACTGCATCAACAACTTGATTACCAACAACTGTACAATCATAGAAGACACCCTTCCATGACACCTCTTTGGAGTTGCTTCAAAGCTTCCTCCAAGAACAATACCAATCTCAAACTCATTACCTACAGCTTTCTGAGTTACACACAGTAACCATCTCACAACCCGAGTGGTTCACTTTGACAAAGCCCTAAAGATCTACATCTTGGACCCGTACCTCTTCTAGGTTACAAACATTCTATTTATAACATCATCCCAACAGGACTTGGGCCTTCAAATCATATCATATCTTCTGTAACAAATCTGCTTCTAAATAGATCTTCAATCATATCTTCAATTAAATCTTCAATTATTAACTCTGAATATTCTCCATATCTTTATTCTTTAAATGCGCAACAAACTGATCTTCATAACTGATTGTAACAGAATATATCTCTTCCTTGATCTTCGCCTATATTCTCTTATTCTCTTTAGCAGAATTTCTCATTCACACCAGAAAACACGTGCAGCCCTAATCACATAACTGTCTGATGTTTTAATGTTCTGGTATAGTGATGTTAAGACATCGCATGTGACATCACTCTTCAGTACTTTAACTCTTCAATAATAAACCAGAATGTTAGCTATACTGTTAAAAGCTCATGTTGCAACATCAACCATGACATCAACATTGTTTTAACAAAATTTCAGCCAATTACTAGAACTTACAGTTAGGATAACGAGGACGTCGACCAAAGGCGAACTCACAACGAAGAATACCAATCAAGAGTTGGGATAAAGGATACTAACCAAGAGTTAGGATAACGAAGACGCCGACCAAAGGAGAACTCACAACGAAGAATACCAACCAAGAGTTGGGATAAAGGATACTAACCAAGAGTTAGAATAAATAAAATGCCGACTGGAGGCGAATTTCCACAAAAGGATACCAACCAAAAGTTGGGACACAGCAAGGATTACCAACCAAAAGTTGAGATGAAACCAATATTATACAGGAAGTGGACTTCGCGGACCTATGACCTGAAAAGAAGATGACTCCCCTGGGGCAAAGAAAGGCCTAAACAGACGACTCTGTAGGGGAGAACAAGCAAGATAAACAAATTCATCGTCAACTTCACTAGGGATAGAGTAAGATTGAATCTCCTAAAACTCCACTCTCTGCTGGAGAAACGTCCGACAAAGATGATATCAAACCCGGCTTATGATTCAAATGTATATGTTTGAATTTTCCTATGGTGTAATGCTCCATATTAAATGGAAATGCTACACATTTGGAGGATGCAATGCAACGATGCTTATGCTATGCAAAAGACACTCCACCGAGAGAAGCGCCGAGAAACCCGGAAACAAACTCTGCTGAGGAAGGAAAGCTGAACGACCTTCCCAAAAATAAACTTCCACACTGCTGGGGATTATAAATAGCCTCTGCTGAAGACAAACCCAAAATGACTTCCCCTACACTGGGAATCAAGAATGACAACTGCTGAAGATGGAACCCAAAGATCTGATATGGAAAAGGTGCCAATAACCATTGGACTTGGAATATGTCGGGGATGTCAACCACTGTTGATCAAACCGTTGAGAGGATTAACACCAAACTCTGCTTGGGGATTGAAGTCAATAATACCAAACCAGCCGGGGAATATCATTGAACTTAACCTGCTGCTGGGGAAAGAACTTTAACCTTAATTTGCTGGGGATAAGAGCACACTGTTGCTGGAAAAATTACACTTCATGACCTGATGAGAAAAGTAGACACCACGAATTTGTGGGGAATATATGATCTCTACCAAGGAGAGACATCAAACAAATCTCCTGCTGGAGTGCAATGTTATCCTGTCTGAGACGGTCGACTTCTGACTACTCGCTGCGGAGTAATAAACCAATATGACTGGGGGAAAACAAATACTCTGCTTTCTTGTTGGGGAGAGAGAAGTTCTAAATGCACTGCTGAGGATGTGATCACTGATCTGATCTTTTGACATTCTGTGGGGAAAAGATCAACAACTCGGCTGGGGAGTGATGTTAATACATCTGGGCTCTGAACTGCCAAAAACTTGTTGCGAACTTCCAGACTCTGCAACTGCGGGGAACGATGACTTTGCTAGGAAGACATCACCTGAACCAGTCCTGCTTGGGGAAAACCTATAACCATAGAATCTCACTAGGGAAATGACCACCTTCTGACCTGGCTGTTGGGGGAACTGAGATCAAACAAGCCTCTGCTGAGGAAGGAAATGCTTGTTGGAGAATAAAGATCAAACAAGTTTCCTGTTGGGGAATTATGCTTCTTGACTTGACAGAGAAATTATATACCAGTACCCTGTGGGGAGAGAAACTCTACTGGTGACGGGAGGTCGAACGAGCCTCTTGCTTGGAATGCCAACCTACTTTGAGAGAAAAGACAAACCAACCTTACCCTGTCTGGCGACTTGAACACTTACAGGAGAAAAGACAAATCCAACTCTGGATGGGGAAACCAAACCTCTAGACTCTCGCTGAGGAGAATAATAAGAAAACATAACACTCTGCCGAGGACGATACACCCTTAGTTATTTCTGCGGGGGAGATATATATTCCAATATCTGAGCGATGCCACAATTGCTGCGAGAGGAAAATGATCTTGCAACGTATGGAACAACAATGGGATGTCTCAAGTACAAAATAACATATAAAGGAACTTGCCTCAAGAGGTATCGCGAAGACTTGATGTATTCTGCCCTAGTATACCGAACCCTAGAGAAGTAATTATGATTAACCGTCTTCTGGAGAGGACAACTTCTTGCTCCTGAGGTGGCCTGCCTCTGTACGAGTCCTGCAATAATTCTATCCCTGTCTCTAAGGGATTCGCTGAATCTCGACATGATTTCCCCAAATTGGATGAACTCAGAGAGATTTCTCGACGTGACTGTCTCAGATTGGCTGAACTTTTGAGAGAATTTTCGACGCGACTGTCCCAGATTGGCTGAACTTTGGAGAGAATTCTCGACGCGACTGCCCTAGATGGGCTACCTCTGAGCACAACTTGCTAATAAAACCGTTACCTGATGGAGTCTTTTGACTACGTGCTCTTCAATCTGATTGTCCAGGAGTTTCCTCTTGGCAAAGTTAGACTTCTCGACTGATGCTTATTATGCAAGCTTCATTGGCGTCAAGTAAAATGTATGTAAGCGGAAAATACTGGTTCTGAGAATGATCATTCTAATGCAACATACATGTTAATCTTGAAGTTTTCATTGAAAGATATCACCAAACCTTGTTAACGAATCATTAGTTAAGATGCGACACTAATTTATGCACATGCAATACCAATATAAATATTTTAGCACCACTCACGGGAGTCAGGAACGTTGTCTCATCAGAAGTACGCCTTCGGAATAAACCTTACCTCAATTAGGACTTTTGAGGTTTGTAACATGGCCTGGTTCACGATTTGAGAAATAAGGATTTATGGCTCAAAATTTTGTTTATACCCACCCATTCTCCTTGATGTCCTCCAGTCCTACGTTCAGTTAATTTAGCACAAGCGCTCACCTTTGAAAAGGTTATTGCATGTCAGTAGGGATAGTTAAGGAGCCCACAAGGTGTTCGGAGTGGCAGCCACTCCTTTTGTCTTTGATGTTTGTAGTCACACGACTTGCTTTTGCTTAAGGATTTTTCTATTGTAATCCTTTTTGCTTTTTCTATTTGCTTCTTTTATTTCCCTGATTTTTCCTGGACTGGTTCTTTTGAATTCTTTTCGATTGTGATGTCCAGCGGGATGCCCCAAATTTTGCCTAAGTTATTTGTTTTCAAGCTTTTGACTTAGCGGGTTTTCTTTATCCTTTTTTTTGAACAAATTGTGTGACACTGGCTGTCTTGATTTCCATGAAAGAGTTGTGACTGCTTCACTCCTTGCAGTGAGGGATAACCATTGTGTTTTCACACCCCTTGACCTCCTGAAGAGGAATAAAAGGTAATGGATCTTTAGATGCGCACTCCTTTTGAAATTTGAACGCTTGGTCAAATCAACTGACAACTATCCTGCCCCGGGGTTAAGATGTGAGGGTTTTTTTTTAAAGAAGCTTTTGCTTCTAGGCTCAGCTGGGTTAACGAGGGTCTATCTCCCTTATATCTCTAGTGCTTAGGGAGTTGAAACAATGCCTGTACATCATCAGCAAGGTTTTGTTCCAAAAGCATAAAACCAGAAAGTTTACGTTTTCAATTCGTCATCCTCCCTCCAAGAGTTTAAGCAAGAAAGCTGGTATTGCAATGCACAAGAATATGACTGAACACGAATGGATTACTTCACGAAAAACATACTCATTGCATTAAGATTATCATTCAAAAACAACAAATTCTACATGCAAACAATGCTTTAACAAACAATGAAAAAATACAAATGAAAAGGCAGTAAAGAAGCTGAAGATTGCCATTGTTGAGGAGGTTTGACTCTGTCTGGACTTATTGTTTCTGACGATTCCCTTGCATTCTAAATGCTCATTTGAGAAATGAGGCTTCAATTGATGTGAAAATCGTCTGTTGTAAATGTAATAACCTCTTAATCGACCAGATCTTGCACCTTGTGCTTGAACACGTTGCAATTTTCAAATGAATGGCCCGGTGTTCCTGAGTGATACTCACATCTAGCATCCATGTCATAGCCAAAAGGAATAGGGTATGGAACAGGCTTGGCCTCCCTCAGCTGAACCAGAGAACCTTCGAGCAAACGAGTAAGCAAATAACTGTGAGGAATAGGGATTAGATCGAACCTTCTCTCAGGCCTTCTTGACCTCTGTTGACTCTTCTGGGAGCTAGTCTGTTGCTGATACCGATTTTGGAGTTCCTCTTGCTCAGGCACTTTCCTCCTCAGACCTGGTCGAGGAACGAGCAACAATTGCGGACGCGGAGATTCTAAAACCAATGACTGCAAGATATGCCCCTGACTTGATGTAGCTTCAGGAAAGAAGACAGAGATATTCACTTCTTTTGCAGCAGTAGGAATAAGACCACCTTGTACGCTCACGCCGCTCGGCATGAATTCAATTACCTTTGAATCTATCAGATCCTGGACAGTATGCTGGAAGGCCCTGCATTTTTCAACACTGTTCCCCGACGCTCCAGAATGAAAATCACAATAGATATTTGCGTCGTAGCCTGGTGGGGGAATGCCAGTAAGCAGAGCCAGCGTCCGAAGTTCAACCAATTGAAGCTGGAGAAGATGCCTCAATAGCTGAGCATAAGGCATAAGAAGTGGATCAAAGATCCTCTCAGGCTTCTTCGGCCTCTGTGCATACTTTTTAATTTTGGGATTGTCTTAGGAAACAGGAGATAGCTGTTGTCGGGAAAGTTCTGGACCCTCAGGTTGTGAAGAAGATCCCCGAAGCAATTCATGGTCTGGGAGAGATTCTGACGGAACAGGGGGAATAACACCCTCCGTTGCAGCAGCGGGCGTAGGATTGCCCTCCTTTCTTAATATAATTCTCATGACCTCCATGATCAAGCCCATCTGACTCTTCAGATGATGGACTTCTTCCCTCAGCACTTTCTGACCCTGAAACAAAGCTTGCATGTCCACCATAAACTGCCCCATTTGGCTGCAGACTTCCATCAACTCTGCTTGAATCTCCTTTATTGCTCTCTGTTAATTTTGTCGTGTTGAGTAACGGTGAAGGTAAGAGTCAGCAATCTTGCCTGTTCAATCAAACAAGGTAAGAAATCCAATAGCAAACGCCTGTTATGCAAAATGAAATGTGTGAATGCATGCATATGTCATGTTTAATCATTTCTGAGGTATTTCTATACTCTGATTCCAGTTTTAAATGGGTGAGGGATCAGATACATTGTTGAAAAAATATTTCTGGAACAAATAGATATTGCGGAGAAAATATATTTGGAATAAACATTGCTGAGAGAATACTGCTGGAACAAATATTGTTGAAACAGATATTGCTGAAACAAACAGCTCATCATATAATTGTCATACCCCAAATTTTGACAACAAGATTTCCTATCATTGTGCAAATCATCACCACAATATGGATGTACCATTATACCTCATCAATCTTCTCAAGGATTGTTGAGCATTCACTACAGCCAAGAATTATGGTTTTGAGCCCTCTCAGAGCATTCAAGACAAAGGATCAATCAGGAATTGACATGATCTTTAACTTTTCTACCCTCTCAAACACCCATGAAGGATCAATAGGTCTCCCATATCAAGAATCAAACACAAGGTTGCAACATTCCAAGTGGATCAAGCCTCAAGTTCAGCAGTGTCACCAAATTAGGGTTTTGGTCGACCAAGGCCTCCAGATGAAAATTTTCATCTGGGCATGGGCTAATACTTCAAAACATGATCCAAAATGCTCAAAGCGACCTCATGAACCCAATCATAGATTCAAAATAGCCTCAAGGGAAGCATTCATCAAAAATCAGGAATTAGGGTTTCTTAACCTAATTAATTCACCCCTAAGTTGACTTTTGAGGCAAAACATGAATCAAGACCTCAATACATGATTTGAGGGCCTCAAATACACCACATTGATCCATTTGTAACAATGGATTGATCCAAGAAGCTTGATTCACAAGTTTCATTTTCATCTGGACCACAATTAGGGTTTTGAAGAAAAAGTCAACTGTACCTTTGACTTTGGTCCAAGACATGTTCCCAAACCTTGGGACATGATTCAAGACACCATAAAACACCTATGGAATTTATCCATTAGGTTTGATTTAGGTCAAGAACTTGATTGCATAAAAGATCACACAGTTTGGAATTCATCTAGCAAAAAGTCAACTGTGCCCAAAATCAAGTTTGACTTTTTGAATTTTTTCACAAATGTGGCTCCCCTAAGTCAAAAAGAATGTTAATGTCTGGTTTTGATCATCATACATCAAGAAAAATCAATAAAAGTGAGGTTACTTGAAAAAGGGGCAACCATAGGAAACTTAAAGTACAAAAGTGATTTGGTACCAACTTTGCAAGGTCATAACTTCCAAACCACAAGGCCTTTTTCTTCCATCCAAAGCTCAAAAGAAAGTTCACATGACATACTTCAAAAGTTTCAACTACAAAAGATTCCAAATCCTTGTGAATTTTAAGTTATGGATTGATCAAAATCACAAAAACATGAAAATGGCCACTTTTCCCAACACTTAGTGAAAATTTTGGACAGAATCTGTCTTGTTTTTTCATCAACTTTAAGGCCATTTTTTACCTTGATCCAAGTTAATTCAAGACCATTGGTGGACATCAAAGTTAAAGTAGGATATACAATCTTTCCAAAGAGTATCATAACTCATCCTAATTCAACTTGAGTAGGGAGTTATGAGCATGGAAACATGACACCTCCAAGACTGGTTTTTGCAAGACAGTCTTGCACTTGCCCCACGATTTTGTCATTTCCATGACTTGGCAAGCCTTTTCACCATACAAGACAAGTTTCTAAAGTGCAATGAACATGATTTATGCAGAGCTACAACATCATAGAGCCTTGCAAGTCCAAAACCTCATCATTTGGCATGTGACATTCAAAGTTCAAATTCAAAACTTTCAAATTTGTCATGAGGCATTGAATGGATGCATAGAGCTGGCATGTATCAGTCCACAACATTGCAAATGATTCAAGATAAACTCAAGCATCAGAAGACCATAGGCCGGCAAGATTGACCCAAGTCAATGACTAGAGAAAACTTGAGATTCCTTTTGAAAACCATTGGACAAAGGTCTGTACCAGCCACCATTCACTATTGTTGCCAAAAAAACTTGACACACTATAAATAGAGCTCATTTGTGGTTAGTTTGAGTACACCAAAGCACCATAACACATGTTTTCCTCAAAATCACTCTCAAAAAACCAGATTTTGCTTCTCATTCAAGTAACATTCGAATTTTCCATTTGAGAGCAATTCTATCAAAACCAATCATGCCAACATCTCACATACATCATATATGAGTGTTCCATGACCTTAAAACTCATCTGGAACACTTGAATCACAAAGTCACCCCCCATTTGCTCAAGCTTTTTGGCCTGTTTGCAGTTGAGGTACCACAACAAGTTCTAAGCTAATTCAATCCATTCCAAGCCTTCAAACACATTACATGAGGTCCATTGAAGCTATCCAGATCATTACACAACATCTGTAACACCTCCAACATAGAATTTGATCACCAGCTACAAGAGGTAATCCTGACACTCTCAAACTCTATGATTCATGCATCATAAATGTATTTTCAAGTTACAAACATATTTCTGCACATATATAGAGTGTTTCCCCTCAAACAATTGCTATGTATGAATCATGTATAAGATTTCATAGTGTTCTTAAAAAAATTAGGGTTCTTGAGTTCATCTTCTGGTTTCTCACTCCACACATAATATAAAGGGTTAAATAAGTTTTTAGTCCCTATAAAGTTTGAAATTTCATTTTTAGTCCCTCCCTACCTTTTGGCAACGGTTTTAGCAAAAAAACCGTTGCCAAAACCAGCTAAAACCGTTGCCAAAACCCAGGAGGGACTAAAAATGAAATTTCAAACTTTATAGGGACTAAAAACTTATTTAACCCTAATATAAATGCAATTAATTTATATGGTTGTAATCCTTGTTCAAAAACGAGCAAGTTTCATGTTTACAAAAGTCATTTTCATTGAGTAATTAGAGATATATGAGAGGTTTTGCAAATCAGGGGAGGCAGAACAGGCGCGAGCAAGAACATGTGTTATTGGCGCCATTTTCAAATATTTGAATATTTGAATATTTGATTTTTTATTAATTGATTCAAAAATTAATTTCTCTCTGGATTTTAATGTTTTTGAATTGATTCTTTTATTAAAAATTCATAAAAATGTTAAAATATTTTATTCTACAAAAATTTCACAAAAATATTATTTATTTTATATATTTAATATTTCTGTAAAGATTTTATTTTTATATGTTTTTAAGCATTTAAAAATATTTCTTTCTCTTGATTTTTCAAACTCAAATGATTTTCAAATCATTCTATGGATAAAACATAATTTTTCAAACATTAATCCAAGATCACAACTTGTTTTTCATACATGTTTGATAATTTTGAACATTTTAATTAATTTTTATTCAAATTAAAATGCATTCTTAAATCAAAATTAGGGTTTTAATTGTTTGGCAAAATATCATTTTTGGTCCTTTAACTTTACCTCGGAGTTCATTTTGGTCCCTTAACTTTAAAAAGTGTCATTTTGGTCCCTTAACTCTTCAAAACCTTCTATATTAGTCCATTTGTCTTATTAGCGACGAATTTTAGCGACTGGTTTTTGAATTTTTCTGTGGCTAATAGACGAAAAGGACTAATATGGAACATTTTGAAGAATTAAGGGACCAATATGACACTTTTCAAAGTTAAGGGACCAAAATGAACCCCGAGGTAAAGTTAAAGGACTAAAAAGAGTATTTTGCCTAATTGTTTTAACCCTCACCAACATTTTTCAAAACACTTTTGGGCTTCTTGGTAGAGTGTAAGTCCCATCCCTTTGTAAATAAACTTTTTGAGCCTCAGTCATTGTATAAGTCCGATGCGATTTTAAAAATCTCGGTGCGATCGCCATTTCCAAACAATTTTCATTTGGGCCTCCCTTGTGTTGTAAGTCCCATTTTTCTTCATTTTCAAACACTTTTGGGCCTCTAATAGAGTGTAAGACACATCCCTTATCACACACAAACTTTTTGGGCATCAGTCATTGCATAAGTCCCTACGCGATTTTCAAAATAATGGTGCGATCACTGTTTTTCATCTGGGCCTCTCCTTGAGCTATAAGTCTAATCTCTTGTATAACAATAAACTTTTGGGCCTCTAATAGAGTGTAAGACCCATCCTTTTTGTAAAAACAATAATTTGGGCCTCAGTCATTGTATAAGTCCCTCTGTGGTTTTCAAAACTACGACGCGATCGTCGCCTTTTCAAAAGAGATCATCTGGGCCTCTCCTTGAGTATAAGCCCCAAACTTCCTTTTAAAACAACTTTCCTCTTTTATTCAAATTTAAAGTTTTCATCAAAACTTTCTTCAATTTCTTAAATAACTAACCATACAGCTGTAGTCACTATGCTTGGGCTTGCACGACTGTAAGTTCCACTATCTCTTCAATACATACTTGTTTGTATATTTCATATGTATATGCTTGTATATACTTTCTTAGAGTTTTCCCCATCAGTTACGTCTAGGTCTAGATCAAACCAGTGGTTACTCTTTCAAAACATTCAAAACTAGTTCCCCATAGGAAATTCCAGATACAGTCTTGCCTCCTCTTGGGCTTATATAATATGAAACAGAGAAAGGCATTATTCCCGGTGAAACTTTTCTCAAGACTGTCCTAATTTAGAAATATATGTGTACAAGAAATTCATCTCCCCAAAGAGGATTAATTCCTGGTGAAACCTCTTTTGAATTTCTTTAAACACTAGAACTGTTCAGCAAAGAAAGGACTTATTCCTGGTGAAACCTTTCTTGAACTTTTCTTAGGCTTGGACCCACAGGCTTCCTAAAAGCATCCCCAGCCTCCTCTTGGGCTTTGTACAAGGACCCACAGGCTTCTTAGAAGTTCTCAGCCTCCTCTTAGGCTTAGTACAAGGACCCAAAGACCTCCTACAGGTATAGGACATAACTTAGTCATCTTTACTAGTTCAATCCTCTAGAGAGTCAGAATTCAAAAATATCAGACCATTCAACGGTTGTTTCTCATCCTTTAAACCCTCAGCCTCCTCTTGGGCTTCATTCAAGTAGACTTGGACATTCTCAGCCTCCTCTTAGGCATCATACAAAGATCATTCTCCAGCTAAGTATCAACCTTTGCATACCAGTAGACTTGGAAAGTCTCATCTCCTCTTGGATCCCAAATAAACCCTCAAGTTCCCTAAAAATATAGGAAAAAACCCTTGTCATTTCACTAATCTCCAACAGAGTTAAAACCTCCATAGGTTTTCAAACTCAATTTTAAACCTTTACCATCAATAAAACCCTAACAGAATCAGAGCCTCATGGTCTCTGATATTTTAACCCTTCTTCAATCCCCAGCCAGAGTTGATTCCCCAACATATATGGAACCTGTCTCTAGATTTCAATAGTCCTCGGTAGAGGCCAGCCTCCTCTTAGGCTTCATATAAGAATTTCCCTAGCCAGCCTCCTCCTAGGCTTGGTATAATGATCTTTCCTCAGTATAGTCAACCTCAATCTTAGGCTTTGTACAAGACAGATAAAACCTCCCTAGTGGAGTCCATCTCTTTTCAGCCTCAATCTTGGGCTTTGTACAAGATAGATCATACTCTCCAGGTGAGTCAATCTCTTTTTAGCCTCAATCTTGGGCTTTGTACAAGACAGATATAAAACTCCCTAAGCAGAGTCAATCTTTTAGCTTCAACCTTGGGCTTTGATCAAAGTACACAAAAATCAACATTCCCTCAGAGGATATCAAGAGTTCTCTCTGTAGGAAGAAATTTCTCTGTACATCACATATCAAAACATACAATAAAAAAAACCCTAATTCTAGATAACTGCTGTAAGTGGCATACTTGTTGATTCAAAAATCCAAGTTGTGTTCCTTCTCTTATCCTGGTCAAAAATAATCTTTCATCTAATTACTGTAAGTGGCAAACCTCTGGATTATTTACATCCCAGCCAATGTCCCTCTCTTAGAATGGAAGACTCCTAAGGAAAAATGACATTGCTCTACACTGAGTTAAAGTTTCTTCCTTCATGATATCACCCTTATAAAGGAAATTATGGCATTGTTGGATTCCATACATTCCAGTTAAAGTAATCCCCCTTTATATAAACCAATCCTTCAACAAACTCTAATGAATAGGTGAGATATCCCCCTTTAGAGATGACAAATTCTCTCTTAGTCAAATACCCCTTTAACTTCAATCTTGGGCTTTGAACAAGACACAAATACTCATCTAACTTCAATCTTGGGCTTTAAACAAGACACCAAACATTTTTCCTCTCATAGAATAGGAGGAACTATAATTGCTCTGATTTCCCGAGTATCATTACGGGAATACATAGGCATAAGATTGTGAAATCTTAGTGAGCACACAAATCAAAAACTTTAGGTCCAGTACCTTTACAAAAACATCGAAAAAAACCGAAAACAACAAAAACACTCTCTCAACACTCCCAAAGGAGAAACTTTCCTAACCCACAACAGATAAACACCAGAAAGTATTTAAACCAATAGAAAAACATGCCATAAAAGGTCTATGGATAACCATATATACACTGGGTGATTGACAACTTCCCTTTGTATAACCTGATCCCGAACCCCTGATCTCTTAGCATTTGTTAAAGAAAACATTTGCGTGCAAGGTTAGTTTTAGATAGCTTCCCATTCCTTTCCAGCTTCATAGGATAAATAAGAAATCAGAAAGTAGCACCCAATTCCGACCATTGCAGTAAGGTGGTCGCGTCACCGACGAAAATCGCACACTACAATAATACTTCAAAGAGTCATACAAATACGTATGGTATAACCACAGGTGACTCCATCAACAAGTTTGATGGTAATCATAATAAGCAACACACAGAAATACAGAGCCAATCAATCCTAAACCCCTAGTCCATACAAACTGGTCTTAACCTCCTCGAGAAGTGCTTCGGTGTTAGGATGAGTCGGTCGCTCTATCAACCCATTGATCAGCTTGTTTCTCTTCCCAATACACTGGTTCAGCTTACCAATATGTTATGCGCTGTCATTATCTCCAAAGACATCTCTTAGCTTTGCCTTCTTTATTCCATCTTGGACTTTGAGCTCTTCGATTTCCTTTTGAGTCTCCTTCTGCTTGTCAGAAAAGTGTTTTTTGCCTCTTTTCACATTCTGGAGCTCTTCCTCTTTCGCTTTGAGTTTTTCCTTCAGTTCTTCATTTTCAGCCCTGATTTCATCTCCACTCTTCTTCCTGCAGGTTGCAAAGTCATCCCACATTTTCCGAGAATCATCAAGCTTGACATTCGCTTCAAACAAGAGTTGATTAGTGTGTTTGTGAACCTTGGCAGAGAATTCTGCAGCCATGCTAGCTTTCCGATAAAACTGAGCCCTATCTGCAAAGTCTTTCTCCTTTTCCACTAGCAGCTTTGTTACATCTTGGGCCTTACATTCCAATCCCCTGTTGATATGTAAAGCATCCTGAAGGCGACTACTCAGGTCGGAGTTCTCCACACGGAGTTCATTCACAATAACTTACAGCTTGTTATATTCTTCAATGGCTACAATGGTTCTTTCTTCCGCAACCTCGGGATACAAAGGAGGTGTCGGGTCAAAAGGTAAATAGAAATCCTCAACCCTTTTCTTTAGCTAGTCTTCATATGGGGGATAGGTTCGGTTATTGCCCTTCCCCAAAACAGTTTTCCCTCTTTTCTGTATGTTGTGCCAAGCATCAGAAGTTTTCTGTGTTATCGTCACACCATCCGTTACTTGGAAGTATAAGGACTCCTCGACATCCCTTTTGACTGGTGAACCTATCAAAGCGTACCCAAATTGTATGATAGCCAAAGAGGGGTTATAATTGATTCCCCTTTTCCTCCCTATCAACGTAACATTCAGGAACTCACCAAAACTATGAATGATATCTTTACGAAGCAACCCATGACCTATCCAAACAATATCTTTGGCGGTCAAACCCATCAGTCTCTGACACCACTCTAGAGAATCCTTGGTATCCACAAAAGCGCCAGAACGAGGTAGATGGTTTGCAAACCATTTGTAAAAGAGAGGTGCACAACAATGAACAACTCCTCCTCTTCTTTTCTTGTTTCTATTATGGACTGAATGATAAAGATCCCCCAATAAACTTTGCACCAGATTCTTCATCGTAAATATTCGGATAGCGTCCACAACAATGAAATCAGGCATATTCGGGAATAGAACAATACCGTACATATAGAGGGCCAATATTGCATTGAAAGTAGTCCATGTTTTGGCTTCAACAGCCTCTTGAGCTTTCTTTGTCAAGTAACCCAGATGATAACCCTGAAAACCTCATTACTGGCTATGTTAGCTTCCAACGTTGATTTGCTCACATAAAGAGCACCTGCCACATCTGCGAACTCAGGATCTTTCTTGGAGCCAAAGAACGGTGCGCTATCCTTAATGGAAATCCCCAAGATACTTTCATACTCCTCCAGGGTTGAAGACTGATGGGTTTGACCGCCAAAGATATTGTTTGGATAGGTCATGGGTTGCTTCATAAAGATATCATTCACAGTTGTGGTCTATGCAACTCCTCCTCTTCTTTTCTCATTTCTATTATGCACTAAATGATAAAGATCCCCCAATAAACTTTGCACATATTCTTCATCGTAAATATTCGGATAGCGTCCACATCAACGAAATCAGGCATATTTAGGAATAGAACAATACCGTACATACAGAGGGCCAATATTGCGATGAAAGTAGTCCATCTTTTGGCTTCAACAGCCTCTTGGGCTTTCTTTGTCAAGTAACCCAGATGATAACCCCAAAAACCTCATTACTGGATATGTTAGCTTCCAACGTTGATTTGCTCAAATAAAGAGCACCTGCCACATCCGCGAACTCATGATCTTTCTTGGAGCCAAAGAACGGTGCGCTATCCTTAATGGAAATCCCCAAGATACTTGCATACTCCTCCAGGGTTGGGACCAACAGATAGTCTAGAAATGTGAAACACCTCACAGGAGAATCTTAGAACTGCAGTAATGTGTGAATACCTCTGTACTCATAATCACTGATGTTGTAAACAAAAGATAGGATCCATCCGTACTTCTCCTTGAAAGCTCCCAACACATCAGGATTTACCATAGCCTTCAAACTGTTAATGAGGCCCAAATTAGGATTAGGAAACTTGTAGATGATGATATTTTTCTTCTTCTCAGTATCCATCCCTGTAGAAACCCACTGACTGGAATCAAGAGTAAGATATAAACCTGGAAATGAAAAAACATGAATGTTAGGGTGTGCACATGAAATGATGCAATGTATACGCATGGGATCAGAAGTGCCACATATAGCTGGATGTGTTTGTACTGAACTGTGTGAATAATATTGACTGAATATAATAGGATCAATTGCTCACTTCAGTGAGAATACCAGATAACCGGGTAGGTTGGAGGTCAAAGTTTCCTACAAACCTGTGAACACCCATCCCCTCTCACATGTGGGTTCTAAAACAAGGGATCCTCAATTTCTGGCACTGAGGTTGAGAAGCAATAATACATTCATCCTTCTGGGTACATTATTATCGCCAATCGAGGAGTGCCTCCACTGATTCCCACCTCAAAAAGGTGATCATATAGCAAGTTCCCAGTTTCGGGTCCTCGGATTAGAAGCAATAATGCGTTCACCATTTCTGGTTTAACATTATTACCCCTTTAGAGGAGTGCCTCCACTGAGTCCTCGGGAATGGTCACCAAAGTCGACAGCTCACAATGGGAACATCCTATGACCTGCATCAACATACAGTATAAAATATCTCCCAAAGGAACCTCGTCTGGCTGTGGGTCTCGTGAATACTATACGTGGTCACCACCACACAAGCGACATAATTATCCACTCTAAATTCTGTGTGTATACTTAAGCCTGGGTAGTGAGCTTATCTCTCAGAACACCCTGCCCACCAAAGAAAACCAGCAATCCAGCACAGTCCAGTATATATATGGCAGTAATGAAATGTAGTAAAGCAGATAAATGCAATAAAAGCAATAAACATGCAATAAAAGCCATAAATAAAGTAGGTAAAGCATACAAATAAACACCCAATAACCGAAAACAAACAAGCGCTAGGATTGACTCGCTTAGGGAACCAGAGTCGCCAACTGTCGCAACTGTAAAAATTAACCGGCGGAATAAACGTGAGAGTCGCCACCAAACGTAATTTATCCCGACGCAGGGAAAGGAAATGATCGAAGAAATCCTAGAAAGGGAAAAGACATGGATGTCGCAACCATAGTCTGGGTTCGGGAGTCGGTTACGCGAAGGGAAGGTATTAGCACCCCCTCGCGTCCATCGTACTCGATAGGATCCATGCTTGTTATTATGATCAAAGGGCGTAGGTATCTGAAGATCCACTGCTAACTAGAAAGGAATAGAATAAGAAAAAAAGAAGTCGGGGGAAAAGGCACGAAAGGTGACTCGATAGGACTTTGCCGTCCTAGGCCTATATATTCCCTCGGGAATGGAAAAGTCAGAGACAACGTAGTTCGGAGGACTACGGGTGAATGGGGGAAGGTTGCTCGCCAAGACATCGTCGTCTTGTGCCTACGTATCCTCAATCGGACAAGAGAGAGGAAGTCAGAGCAGTCATAGTTCGACCTACGGGTGGCCTTTTGTTTGTGTTTTTTAGGTGGACGATACTAACATTCCCATTCTTCAAATTTAGGTGTTGCCGCTCGTTGCGTGGAGACTTACGCGTTTACTTGTTTGCGGTAGAACGGAAATAGCGTATCCTTACAATTAGAGGGAGTGAGATGAGAAAAGAATCCCGAAGGAAGATGATTGATTTGTTTATGTCTTTTAGAAGAAGTGTTTAGATTTATTTTGTTTGTGATATGTATCGTGCTAAAGACTATGACATAGGAGCGAGTACTTTACGAGGTCGCCCTCAACGGGTCGTTTGTAAAACACCCTAGAAGAGTAAAGGAGACCTTCACTAATAATTACCCATGTGCTTAAGGCTTGTGGCGCATTCCACATACAATATTTATTATGTGTTTTTTGCTATTTTTTAGAGAGGGGAAAGAGACTCAAGTGGTTAAAAGAAAACTCTAAGGGGATCTCCATCCTAAAAGTTGTCATGCAATGATTGATCCTATAGTTGAGGTTAGGAAAGGGAATATCTACCTATGTTAGCATGCTTGGATTGGTAACCTAATGTTTTTCCTGCTTTAAACCTAATCTAAAATTATATTCAAGCTAGGAACCTTAAGGGAACATGTGGTCATACACAAGTAAACATTAGATGATTCAATTCAAAGAAGTAATAAAGAAGAAGTGAGATGAAAGAGAAGTTTCATGATAGTTGATGTCAATGTAAAATGATACAAGTGTTCATCAAATTCAAACCAAGCTCAACTATTGGATAGTTGAAAGAAATATGCAAATCCATGCACTTATGCTTATGCAAATGTCCTAAGACTACGCTAGAAGTAATGTCAATCATTAACCAAAGTGAAATGGGTCCTAAAAGGATGAGAAGCTAAATGGGGCAGTAGTTATATCCTGTTATATCTCAATCATGTTATTGTCCTAAAAAGTGAAAAAGAAGTCAAGTTATGTCTCAAGTTAGCATACAAATAATTGTCAATCAAAAAGTCATGCAAAACATACCTCTAAAGGCTACACAAGTAAAGTTAAAGCATACATCCAAGTTGGAACAGTAGCACACATGGTATGATCAAGGAAGAATGAGGTTTAGGATGTCAAGAAATGATTATGGAATCCACACCAAGTCATGGTCAAAAGAATAGGCAATTCTACAAAATGTCATCATGAATATGCCTAAACATGTCAAGGAAATTGGCTTAAGAAAAGTCCCACACAAGCATCAAGTTCAACCCTAATTCTAAGCACACATCAAAAACATTAGGCATGCAATGAACCACTAATGAAAAATAGTTAGAAGTCTTGAAAAATTATGAGAATTTAACCATGGTATGATGAAGTCAGAAGCTCAAGATGTTCTAGAAATATGCCAAAAATTATGTGCACAAGATGACCAAACAATGTCAAACATAGGGAAATGTATCCATCAAAGGCGCTTCAAAACAAGTCACAAAAATCATTCAAAATGAACCAAAAAAATATGGCAAAAATCCCAAGTGGTCATCAATATGTCCTATAATCATGTTACTAAAGGCATACAAAAATTCGGATCAAAACTAGTTGGGAAAAATCAAATTCAAGGCTTGGTATGCAAAGTATATCAATTTGTACCTCTTTGAATCAAAATTCCAAAACAAATACCAAATTAATTGAAAAATGGAATTAAAAAATATGGAAATTTTAATTAAGACCCTAAATGTCAACCATGAATTTTTGTAGAGTTTTATACAAAGAAAAATATTTTTAATAGTCCAAACTGGAATCTGATTAAAAATAAAACTGAAAAGAGGAATCAAAATGGTATGGGGGTGCATCCAGAGTAATTGCCAAGTTGACAATTCCAATGGGCCAAAAACTGGGGGTGCGTCTAGAAAAGCGCATAATCCCATTGTACAATTAAAAAAAAAAGCATTTTTATTATCTGATTTTATTATTATTATTCAGAAAATCGAAAGAAAAAAAGGGAAGAAAATGAGCACGTGTGTTAATGAGTCATCAGCTCATTTATGCGTTGTCACACTGATATTGGTGAGAGTGAAAAGAATTACATGCTGGCAAAGGTTTGATACACGCTGGGTTAAAATAATTATCACACAAGGACACGCAGGCAACATTGACCAGCGTTGAAAAAGCACAGACGCCGGAGCTAAGCTCCGGTCGTCTTCGCTGGTGGACACCCACTGTCGACGGTGGCGAAATTCTCCAAAAATGAGAAAGATTAACACCATTATACTCGTTTTCTTGTGTAGATCAAGGATCTAGGCTCAAAAATTACATATGAGGTCTCTATAACGCAAAACCAAAAGAATAATTTATGCCCTAGAAACTAAAAATGTTACATTTTGCCTAAATAACACCACAAACGTAGCCTACAAGTGGTAGGGCTTCAGATGCAATTTCTCACATGCTCTAAATCTTCCTATTTTGCACTAAAATGATGCTTAAAGGTTTCAAAATTCTTACCTAGCCAGAGATGTTTTTCAAGTGCAAGAAATCCTAAAACTTCATGCAACATCTTGTAATCTCCTCTTGGAAGCAAAATAAATGCTTTGGATCTTTGAATCTTGACTGAAATTTCAAAGTTGATGATGGAAGATGATGAATTCATGGGTGGTGATGTGATGATTCCAGATGATAACTCTTGAAAACAGAAGCAAATATGAAGAATGGTGATGAAGATTGTGGAAAAAAATGTAGAAAACTTCCAAAATGAGAGAGCTTCGAAGCTCTGAACTTGAGGGTGTGAAATGGGGTTTTGTGATCTGACTTGGCTCAATGTGTCTAACTAACTTTGGTAGAGATGGTTAAGAGGATTTATATAGTTGGTTAGAGGATGGTTAGAATGTTAATCATGGTTGAAAAGTTAGTTGGAGCTTGGTTAAGAAAAATGAAATATGAGAGTGTGGTGTGGCTTGGCACGGGTTGTGTGTTCTCATGAGCATGGTGTATCATTGTTATCATGGTATGCTTCATGATAATGAAGTGGGATGGATGGTAATGAATTGGTACAGTCATAGCTACAACAAATTGTTGAGTAAGTTTTATTTCTCTTTCTTTCATATGAAGTAAAGTTGGTGAGGAGTGCATGGAATGTAAGGATTTTGCATGGCCAAGAAGAGTAATTATAAGGACATGAGGGCATGTAGTAGTAATGCAGCAACAATGATGCCTTATTCCTTGCAATTTGAATGAATTGTCATGACATTGGAACGATGGCATGAGGGTGACTTTGAGAGATTATATCTTGATGAATACTGGTTCAAAATGAATGATCTTGGTATCAAATTGAAGAGGGGACTTGATACAACAAGTTTTGTGTTGGAATCAAGTTGGATTGAAACCTAAAACACTATGAAAGATGGCCATGAAGTTTCCATGACACAAGCTGCCCTAGCCCTAGAAAAATTCTAAGAGTTTTTTTCCAAATTGAACAACTTGATGTCATGATTTTTATAGCAGCGTAACTTTTGATTTAGAATTCCAAATGATACATTCTTTATATGGTTGGAAAGGTGGAAGATCCCTCTGCAACTTTGATTTGAAAATGATTTCCAAATGAGGCTTGGAAACCACTCAAAAACAGGCTTGAACATTGGCACAAAACCTGACCCTTAAACACTTAGAAAAAATTCTAAGTGTTGGAACATGCAAATGTGAAAATGTCCAACTTCCAACAATCATAACTTGCTCAAAAATGATCCAATTGAGATGAATTTTATATGGTTGGAAAGCATCAAATGCATACTAAAACTTTCATGTTAGACAAAAATTGAAATGAAGCTTGGAACATGGAGAAAAATGGCCTTGAAAGTGGCTGCTCAACCATGAAAATTTTCCAAAAATGGAATGTTCTAAAACCCTAATTTGCCAAAAATGGAAACTTTCCACAATTCTTGATTTTTGATGATTCTCATGGTATTTCTTGATCAAATTCCACCCATTGGTCATGTTGGACATGATGAACATAAAATTGACCTCAAAAAGTCAGGAGTTGACTTTTTCACTGCTCAGTTGACCTTGTTCCTAATTTAACTAATTCTCAATCATCTGGACAATTGAAACCCTTCTGAATGAGATTGATGGTCAATAGTCTATTCATAGATACTTGAGAACATATAGAAAGCCATGATATCAAGTTTTTCCCAAAGAATCAGAAATAAAATGATTTTACATAAAACCCTAATTTTGACCCCAAAAGTTAGGAGATGTTGCCCAATGGTCAAAACCCTAATTCCTCTGAAGAGAATTGAGAATCCCTTGAACCAAGATGTTTGAAATGATATGAGGATGTTGAGGCTTCAATATCCTTGCCCATGAGGGTGCCACATACACAAGTAGGAAAAACCCTAATCTGGGGACCAAAGATAGGAGAGAGTGATCCTTTTCAAGTTTCTTGCAAATTTCAATCACCTGATGAAGTGGTGAACCGAATATGATGTCTTGAGGCATGAGAAGCCTTTGTAGCTTGAGTGATTGAGTATATCTCATTCTCCTTACTTTGAACAACCAATACCATAGAGACCCCTGATCCCATGTCTTGAGAAAGCCAATGATGCAAGTATGATGTTTATGACCTAAATGCACATGTATGTGAAGCATAAGCCACTTATTGATGGTAAAATATAAGGGAAAATTTTGGGGTGTTATACCATCCTCAAGATCAGGCCCATTGTAGGTAATTTACCTATCTGGTAGAACTTTGTGCAACATGGAAAATTTGTTACTAGGGAGCTTTATGAAACACTGGCTAACAACCAACAAATAGTGCCTTCGAGGAAACTGTTTTACAATAATCCAGCCAGGCCTCGTGCTAAGACTATATTGTGGATGGCTTGCCACTATATGCTGGCAACTAAAGAAAGACTTTAAAAATTTGACCTGATTAGAGTGGACACCTGCTGTTTCTGCAATAAAATTGAAAGCCAATATCACCTCTTCTTCCAATGATGAGAAATGGGATCAATGTGGAACAACATTCTAAACTGGTTGAATGAGAAGCATATGGCAGAAAGTTGGCACCAGGAGCTAAACTGGGTGTTGAGTAAAAGCAATTCTAAGAGCCCTAATAGCAGTATTCTCAAATGTGCAATGACAGAAACTTTGTATGAACTTTGGAGATATAGGAATGAAGTTTGTTTTGGTGAGAACAAGGACCGTAGTGGGATTGGGCATAGGATAAGGGACACTAATGTTAATAGATGTTGCCTATGGACCAAGCTTAGAAGGACCATAGGGAGGCTTCTTATGAATTAGAGGGGTGTTGGCTTTCCTTGTTTGCTTAGTCTTTTTGCTTTGCTGGATCTCTATTGAGATCGCTTGTATTATCTTGTTTTTTGGTTAATAAAGTTTTTCTTATCCAAAAAAAAAATCCCTAAATACTTTAATTAATTAAATTAAGTCATAATTCCAATTAATTATTATTATGGAGTATGCTAATTAAAACTTAATTATCCTAATAATCTTAGTTAATCACTATTAACTAATTAATGAATATTTTTTGTTAATAAATTAATTATTTATTAAGTTATTTTTATTGGTTTTTTATTGATAACAAGAAAGAAATTATAATAAGATAATTAGTAAATTATTTTCGTTAATCCATATTATCCCTGACACAATCCTATAGTTAATCTCAAATTTATCCTAATCAAAGCGTTAATCCATATTATTGGTTCTTTATTTTTTTTAGGCAAAATAACTTTTTTCGTCCCTTAACTTTGCCCCAGGGTCCAGTTTGGTCCCTTAACTTTAAAAAGTGACAAGCTCGTCCCTTAACTTTTAAAATGGTGTCACGTTTATCCTTCTGTCTGGTTCTGTTAGTCAAAGGTTGAAAACATGTGACACGTATTTCCAGGTGGACTTTCTGTGCAGCACTGTTGGCAAGATATGAACAAAGTATACGTTGAATCAGATTTCTAATTACTACTCTGATTGAAACATAGTATACGTTGAATCAGTCTTTGTCTTTGTAATCTGCACATTAATCCAAATGTTCTTGGTAAGGTGAACCTACAAAAATGTGATAAATAGTATAACTGATGATTTTGAATTGAACAACTATTGCATTCATTACACTGATCCAAGAACCTGTTTGGATGGACTTCTTCAGAAGTACTTTAAAAACCAAAATATCAAAAGAAGTTCTCTCATATAACTTTTCCAATAGCTTCATAAAATTTTATGGAATTGTTTCACAGGGCAAGAACCATAACTTAACTTAGAAGCTCCCATAAATTAAAACTAATGAAAATTGGACCTAAATAAATTTCTACTTAGTAACACTATCTGGCCGGTCTAATGGCAAAGGAAAACATATTTACATAAACATATAATCACCATATTCATAAAAACAAAAGTTAAAACTATATCATGGTAACACTAAAAATAATATGGATGCATAAACACTCATGCAGATTAGAGTCTTGCTAAAAAATGTTAACAATCAAGAGATAACAAGTACTATTAAATGAAAAACACAATCTTTGTTACATTGAAAACTTAAAAATGTGTTACTTTTTCATTAACTACTTTCAATTTTTGAATCCTTATAATATCAAGTGTCCAAATTTGTAACTTGTAAGCATATTCCTTATTTTATTTATACTGGGCTTCCTTTCCAACTCAACGTATTTTTATTATTTTGAATATCAACAATGGATGATTTATAGTGAAGATCATTTTTACTAAAGAAAATACTTCTATAAGTAATTCACAACACTGTTAAATGAGATTTCAACATAATCTTCTTCCTTGTATATAAGGTAAAACACTTTAGTCGTTATACCAACCTCATCTGTACGAGAAAGGCCAACAGGAAGCATAAGAATGAGATATGTCTAAAGAACAGGATCTACCAGTGGATCAACAGCGTTGTAGGCTGTCAAAAGTGGTGCAGACAAGAATGGCACCAATGGATAAACATTTCTTTGAAGAGACAACGCCCCACTCATTCCCATTGCAATGTCAAGTCGATCATTGCCACTATCGTGATTAGAGGGTTTCTCTACCGCCTTCCCACGATCCAACTCATTGACTGTATTTTTGTTTTCATTCTCATCATTATCAATGCTATTTTCTTGTCTTTTTGCCGCTTTCTCTTGCATGCTCTTGTAAGCAGCAGACTGCGACAATATACTTAAGGCAGAGATCGAAGAACTTTTATGCTTTTTCTCATTGTGGAGCCGACCCAACTCTGGCATCTTGTATGGTTCTGTTGGTTGGACTTTCAGTTCCAATGTTTTCAGTTTAATGTAAATATCTCCAGCAAAACCATGTTTTGTTCCAACATCAGGTTGTCGATTCTTATTAGATCCCCACCATTTTATGTGATTTGTTAAATCAAACTTTCTTTCTATGCAGAAACCACTAACATATTCACTTTCTGCAGCTGAATCATCCCTGACACATGAAAGATTTTTTAGGAAGAATAGAGGAACATATGGACCAGCTGTCAAAGCTGGTGAAGATACCTTTCCAGGAGAGGCTCAGCTTCTTTTACTCAAACAGAATGACCGAGTACCGGCAGTGCAGAGGCTTTATTCAAAAGTAACTAGGAAAGAAGAAGATGATGTTCCAAATCTATGTCAGCTGCCACGTAACCAATAATAAACGGACGTTTGAGCCAACTAACGACAAGGACTACTTTGACACCATTTTAAAAGTTAAGGGACGAACTTGCCACTTTTTAAAGTTAAGGGACCAAACTGGACCCTAGGGTAAAGTTAAGGGACGAAAAAGGTTATTTTGCCTTATTTTATCATTTTTTGTATTTTTGAATGTTTATTGTTTTATTTATGTTTAAAATATCCTAATAAATAAGTTAATTGCCTAATAAAAGAATGGATTTTTTATAATAAAAATTAGGGTTAATTATACGATCCCCCTTGCCATTAGGGCGAGATTTGATTTTACTCCCCTGAAGTTATTTTTTTTAACACCCCCTTATAAAACCAAAAATCAACTTTTACCACACCATATCCCTTGTTTGGGTGACTGGGTATATGGTAATTGGCTATGTGGCATTGAAATAATACATTTGGCTAGCTGACTGTGTATTTAAATTTTTTTTAGAATTTATTTAACTTATAATTTTTTTATTTATTTAATTTTTATTTTTTTAAACAAAATATATATTAAACATATTGGGCTCAGGCCCATACACCTAGAGCCCATTTTCAGTTTTACTTGTCATGTGTGTGTTTAATATATAAACACTAGTTATGGTATTAAAAGGGTCGATGTGAGACTTGCAGTTTTATCATTTGTGTCATTTACAGCTAGTTAGTATGTTAAATTGTAGCTTCAGGTAGTAGAGTAAAACCAAGATCAGTTACCATCATACATGCACCATGCCATAGTTCTGAAAAGTATATGTTGAATTAATTCCAACATGAAACTTGCTAAAAAATATCAATCATCTTCACTTAATATACACATGCATTGCATCATTCTCAGTAACTACTAGTTGACGAGGAATTCAAATCTGAACGTGGTTGAATTGTCTTTGAAACTCACTTTCCATGGATGGAGCATTCTGAGTAGTACTAAAAAGTGATGGCATAACAGAAGGAGGACAAAAATGTAAATGTGAATTACCTGCTGATTTTTTTTTTTAGGTTTGAAAGGATAATTCTTCCATGTAACTTATAGTCATATAAATAAATTGCATAAACAAAAAAAATGTTTATTTCCCATTCACTTTTACAGTCATAATCTTGTGGAGATATAAGGATATTGGTAGAATACAAACCATTATTTATTACAGGATTGCACAATTCTCTCTATGCAATTACTTTAATGGTGGTGTAGTTGTAAACTACCACTGCTGAATTAGGTACTGTCAAATTAGAAGAAGATGAAAATTGCATAGCACTTCCATTACTGCTTGGAGTTCAGTATCTTGTGAAACAACATCATCAAAAGACTTCAAGTAAACTTCATAGTTTAACAGCTTCTATGAAAACACAATATGAATATATTTTTTTTCCTTTTTTCTGCTACATTTTCATCAATTAAACCATATTTTTACTTGTTACATTTAACACAGGAGTTTCCACAAACAAGCAAGCTAAATAGCCAACTCTATGGTGATAATACCATCACTATAACTAAATAAGAGTTTCCACCCTATTCATAAACTTTTACTTCCACATTATCGCGACACAATGAACATCAATGTACTTGCTAAAAATGTGTTGGTCAATGCAGAGGGTATTATAGAATCAACATTCTTGGGTGGAGCATGTTCTGTGGAAATGTCATCTTTTGTATATAAAGACTGGGTTTTCACAAGAAACTAAACTCCAAGCATTCTACAAGTCCCACATCGTTTATGGGTTAAAATATTTTAATGTTTATATATCTAATTCAATAAATTAATTGCAAATGAGTTAGAAGTAATGGGCTATAACATTGGACTTATGTGTTGGTATATTGAATCCAATATGTTTAATATATATTTTGTTTAAACAAATAAAAATTAAATAAATAAATAAATTATAAATTAAATAAATTCTAAAAAAAAATTAAATAAACGTAAATTAAATAAATTGAATTAAAAATAAATTTCAAATATTACGTGGAAATGAAATTAAAAATAAATAGAATTAAAAATCCACGTGGCATACAAAAATCCAACTGAACTGCCACATAGCCATTTACCATAATATCAGTCACCCAAACAAGGGATATAGTGTGGTAAAAGTTGATTTTTGGTTTTACAAGAGGGCGTTCAAAAAAAATAACTTCAGGGGGGGCAAAATCAAATCTCGCCCTAATGGCAGGGGGAATCGTATAATTAACCTTAAAAATTAAGATCTTCAACAAGACTAGACTAATTAACGTGACTAAAGAGTAATTAAATTAGACTAAATAAAATCATGATATGTGTATAATTAAAAAAAAAAGAAATATATTTTTTATTTGTGAGTTAATTAATTATTAAATTCCTAATTACCCTAATTAAATTAATTTTAATCTTAAATTAAAAATAGAAAATTAAGCGAAACAATACCAGGGATATATATATATATATATATATATATATATATATATATATATATATATATATATATATATATATATATATATATATATATGAGAAAAAAGGAAATGCACTGATAGTGTAAAATATTTTACACTGTCAACCAATCACAACCATGTATCAGAATAAAACATATTTTTGTTTTAAAAATATTGATATTACATGGCAATTGTAAATATTTTGATTGGTTGCATGTGTAAAACTGTTTTACACTGACAGTGCACTACCATTAAACCCTATATATATATATATATATATATATATATATATATATATATATATATATATATATATATATATATATATATATATATATATATATATATATATATTTGTTTTTTTAAGTTAAATAAATATAATATAATAACTTGATTAATAAATCCAACTAATTAAAAACAGATTTTTTGTTTGTGTTTTTATAATAAATTGAATAAAGTGATATTCGAATTCAACCAAAATTAAAGTAAATACAAACAGTAGAATTATAATCTAATTATCTTAAATAAATTCTAATCCCAATTAATGTTATTAATTGAGAATTAAAGAATAAAAATAATTAGAGAGGTAATGGGGCGGTCCTCCACTCTTTAGAACCTATCAAAATCTTTTGACTTTTTATTCTAATCTAATAAAACAAGTTTATGCCATGTTATTTATTATTAAGTATTATTATTATTATATTTTTTTATATTTTTTATTTACTTAATAAACTAAATTCTAAAATATCTATATAATGACCCCTGACTTAAATTAATTAATTTAAAGTTTGATTTGAAATTTGGTTATCTACAAAGAATCAATCAATGAATGAGTACTAAAATTGAAATCAAATGCATATATGTCAATTGATCCTATCCCATATATATATTTATATATATATATATATATATATATATATATATATATATATATATATATATATATATATATATATATAAGTTTAGTTCATTATTTATATGTAAAATTTAAGATCACACGAAAACAAATTCTTCAACCAAGATCAAATTAGCCAAACACATACAAGTTATACAAAACAATTAATTACACATGCAAATATCAGATCACGTATTCGGGATCGAGTGTATTAACCTGAACTACCGTGACCAACTGCTCCCACCTTATTTCCCTTTCTCTCGTACTCTCGCGTTTTCCTTTTCCCCTTTGCGATCTTTCTTGGTCATTTGATGATGGAGACTTTTAGGGTTTTAGTGTTGTTCTTCAGTGTGAAGAACAACAACTTTTTAGTAGTATATTTGTGAATTGTGGGTGGCCTCTAGGTTAGAAAACGGTTATCTATTTATATTTTTAGGAATTAGGTTTAATTTTAAAGAGGAATAAAATTAGATCGAATCTCAATTTATCAAAATAATCAAAACCTATAACTTAAATTTATTTGATTTGTTAGATTTGCGCTTATTTCGATCAATCCTACCAATCTTTTCTACAAATGAAAAACTATCCTAAAATCAAAAGGAACAAAAAACTTTTTAAATATTTTTATCATGTTTTAAACTATCATTCTAAATAAAAAGATAAAAAGAACACAATCTTTCTAAATATTTTTTATTTTGTGATTTTTTAGATAATTTTTTGAATAAAAAGTGAAAAAGTGAAAATTAATATATTTTTAAAATGTCTAATAAATAAATATGAAAATTAATAGTAAAAAAATAAAAAATCCAATTTGCATGATTTTATATTTTAAATAACAATCAAATAAAATGATTTTACTTAAAAACTAGATTAAGTAGAACTAAAATAGAATTCACTTAATTAATCTAAATAAGAATGCATTTAAGACTATATATATATATATATATATATATATATATACTTTTACCTCTTTTTGGATATTTTTTGAGTAAGAAGTGAAAAAAATGAAAATTAATTATTTTAAAAAAATATATTAATTAAAACAAAAATTAATTAAAAATAGATTTTATTTTATTTTGGCAAATAATAATAATGAAAAATAAATTAATTTAAAATTCGAAAATTAAATTACTTATAAAAAAGCAATTTTTTTTGGTATTTTTATTTTGACTATTTTATGAATATTTTTGAATTAAAAAAATGCATAAAATAAAAAAAATAAAATTTAAAAATCCCTAATTAACAAAATACAAAAATAATAATTAAATATTAAAAAAATCAATTTTGATGATATTTATTTTGATATTATTTTAAATCCATAAAATATTTCAAAATAATATAAATCCAAATAGACTAATAATTATAATCTAGGAATAATGATAGTAAAATAGTTATAATAATCCTAATAAATTATAATAATAACTAACTAAAATTAATACTAATTAATAACAATAAAAATAGTAGAAAAGGTGAAAAGGATAAAATCAATAATGAAAGCAAAACTTTAATGGGAATGATTTTTACTATAAAAATGTATTTTTATTTTTATTTTTTATTATTTTTTGAATCATTTTTACTAAGAATAAAAAATAACAAAATTCATTATTATTTAATATACATTAATAAAAACAAAATTTAATAATATATAAAAAAAAGGCAAATTTTGACCTTTCGAATAATAAAAGCATAATCAAAGTTAAAAAGTAACATACGAGATTCAAACCAACAACCTCACACCTAACAACTACGAACGCTTACCAACTAGGCTATTTTGACACTTTTGATTTTACTTCCATTTTAAAGTAAAAATAACAGATAATTATAAAGCAAATGGTCAACATTTAGGGTACGACAGGATGTTATGAGTGACGACAATCTTCATGTAATCATGGTGGAAGATAATTAAATACATGAGGACCCATAAATTTTGTCCACAGAGAGGAAGTCTGGAAAGACGAGAGGTTTACTGGAGATTTAGCAAGGATTTATCAACCCTTGACGTTCTGTTGATATCCAAACCAACTTTTAGTGGAACCCGTGTGAAACCCTAAATAGAACCCTGGTGAAACCCTAGATAGAACCCTGATTAATTAATTCCAACTTGTCTACAATTTCCTTGATCACAAAAGTTGAGTAGGACTCTGACGATCCTCCGATCTTTATTTGATAAAAAAACTCGGTAGAACCCCTAATGGAATCATTGACAAAATCCTTGACGACATTTTCAATGAAACCCATGATACAACTTTTGATGGAACCCCTAATGATAGAACCTTGATGAAACCCTTTAACAAATTCCTGATGGAAACCTTGATTAATCCCTGATGATCAGTTTAAACCCTTTTGGGTGAAACTTGCATATGATTCCTATAAATATCCGATCATGTTACTGGAACCGGGTAGGACTTTAGTGATACCCCGATCATTCTGGATGAAATCCCCCTGATGAAATCCTTTGACAAAACTCTGGTAGAATCCCTTGATAAAATTCTGGTAGAACCCCCTTCAAAAAAATTTAGTAGAACCCCTTGATAAAATTTTGGGAGAACCCCTTGATAAAATTTTAGTAGAACCCCTTGAGAAATAAAATTTGGTAAAACTCATTGATAAAATTTTGGTAGAACCCGTTGAAAAATTTTTGATAGAACCCCTTGAAAAAATTTTGATTGAACCCCTTGAAAAAAATTTGGTAGAACCCCTTGATGGAACCCTTTGATAGGAATTTTCGGTGAAACCCTTTGATAAATCCCTGATAAACCCCTTGATAATAACACTTTGTTGAAACTTCTTAGTAAAACCCTAGTGAACCTTGGTGGACAATGCTCCAATGAAACCCCCTGATTGAACCCCATTGATAAAACTCCCTTGATAAAACTCCCTTGATAAAATTTCCTGATAAAATCCCTTGATAAAACCCGTGATAAACCGCTGATGAAACCCTTAGATGAAACCCTAATGCAACCCTTGATAAAAAAATCCTTAGATATTTGATGGAACTTATCCCTTATGAAGGACATGTTGCCAAGCTGGGCATGTGAGAGGTGAAGACCTGCTCACTGGTTGATAACGATCATTCAGGATGACCAGTTATTAGATATGTTCTTTGAAGACTCATGGTGAGTGAGCTTGCTAGGAAAATCCTTTATTTAAAAGGCACTTGTGGTAAGGTAACTTACTGGGAAAGGCCAATAAGTATCCCTACCTGGGAATTGTAATGGAATATCTGGGAATTGGACTTCTATGAGCGATCACAAATCCTATGTTATGTATGTATGTTCATGCATGCATGTTACCACCACGCCAAAATTCGCTTTTGGCAGCGCTACAAAGACAGCGCTTTTATGAGAAAGCGCTGCTATAAGTTTTGAAAAAAATTTGCTAAAAAAAGCCGCTGCTAAAGGCTACCTTTAGAAAGCATTTTCTAAAAGCGCTGCTAAAGGTCGTACGGAGTCACTACCTTAGAAAGTGCTTTTATAAAAGTGCTGCTAAAGGTATAACCTTAGAAAGTGCTTTTAAAAAGCGCTGCTAAAGGGTAACCTTTGAAAGCGCTTTCAAAAAGCGCTGCTAAAGGCCTTAAGTTGGCCTCACATATGAAAGCGCTTTCTAACAGCGCTGCTATAGGCCAATGAAAAGAAAGCGCTTTCTAAGGAAAAGCGCTGCTATAGGCTGATCTATGAAAGTGCTTTCAAAAAGCGCTGCCTTAGGTCATTTTTTAATTTAAAAATAAAAAAGCCCTAATCGTTTCTTACTAATCATTTTCACGACTTCTCCCTCATTTCTCTCTGGCGATATCGCAACTGTTCTGACCTCTATCGTTCTCCGGCCGCCATTGTTCTGTTCTCCGACCGCCACTGTTGTGTTCTTCGACCTCCATTGTTGTGTTCTCCGACCGCCATTGTTATGTTCTCTCTCGCGTCTGGTACGTTTTTGTTTTTTTGTTTTTTCCATTATATGACAGTTAGTGAAATTTTTAGAATGTGTTAGTATGCATTGAAGAAAATAACTTTAGCAACTTTTGAATGTGTTAGTGAATGTGTTAGAATGTGTTAGTATGCATTGATAGTTAGTACAAACAAGATAAGTGACAGTTAGTATGCATTGACAGTTAGTATGCATTGACAGTTAGCAACTTTTGAATGTGTTAGTGAATGTGTTAGAATGTGTTAGAATGTGTTACAATGTGTTACAATGTGTTAGAATGTGTTAGTATGCATTGACAGTTAGAATGTGTTAGAATGTGTTAGTATGCATTGACAGTTAGAATGTGTTAGAACCAACTTTGAAGCATTTCTCTGCTTTTGCTATCCATCCAAGAGGGTGATGATGTACTTGATGTTGAAAGTTTGAATGTCAGAACTTTGTATCCAAGATGGATAGTTGATGCTATGATTATCACTGCTTTCACTAGTGTGTACAACGTGCTTCCTTTTCAAATTATTACTGTTCACCATTTTTTACCTGATGAAGCAATGTCTTCTCTTCTCAACAAATGTTTTCATGACATAAATAATACGAGGAATAAATGGCTAGTAACCAGGATACAAATAACTCACATGATACAAATGATGCAAATGATAAAGCTGTTTATTTTTTTCTTTACTACAGGTCAAATGGCTAGTAACCAGGATACAAATGACTCACACGATACAAATGATGCAAATGATAAAGCTTAGCATGAAGAAAGAGAAATTACACGAGGAATAACAATTATGAAGTCAATAATTCGTGCAAGAGATAAAGGAATCAAATATGATGTACATTGGAGTGTTGAAGACCAACTAATTGAGCCTAACAGTGCAATGTTGACAAGTTACATAGGTTCACTTGTTCGTCAGCACATTCCAATCACCTGTGATAACTGGAGAAATCCAGCGTTGCAAGCCGGTAAAGAAAAAATATGGACTGAGATACAGGTATGTACCATATATGATTGATGTTATTAGATTTGTTGACGATTATGTCTTTAAATTACTTATACTAACACACTCTATGTGTATGTTTTTCGTAGATGTTTTTTAACATTGATGAAAGCCGAAAAAAGTATTGTCTTCAATTGGCCAGAAAAAGACTCAGAGGGTTTCGAACTTTTTTATCAACCACTTTTCTAAAGGATGAGCAAGGGAAGTTTGTTGAAGCAGAACTTCCAACCAAGTATGCGGATTTGATTACACTTGAAGAATGGGAGACATTTGTAGCCAAACGAAGAACTGAAAAAATAAATGTAATGTTAATTTGTCATGTCTATTAATTGTATTGTATACTTGTTGCATTAGATTGTTCTGATATAACTTAAACTTGTTTATCCATGAAGTAAGTGACATAAATCGGCAAAGAGCATCAAAACCGGCATATCCATACAAAAAAAGGCGTTTGGGATATGCACGCTTACAGCAAAAAATGGTAAGTATATATAAATGCTATAATCTTATTAATTGTCTGATTGTGTTATAATTGATGATCTTATTATTTGTCTCAATGTGTAGTTAGAAGAGAGTAAAAGTGAAGAAACATATCTTTCGGGACACGTTTTGTGGAAGGTTGCTCGTGTCGGCAAGGATGGAGTTGTTAGGGAAGATGTTCAACATGTTTTTGACGAATGTGTAAGTATAACATTATGTCTTTAATTAAATCAAAAGTTTACTAACATATAATTAATTTTTAATCACCACTAATAATTGTCGATATGTAAATGAATTTCAGGAGACTATATCTCAATCCTTAACTACAGCTGAGGACGAGGATTGCAGGAGCATACTTAGTCGAGTACTAAATGTTCCTGAGTATTCCGGCCGTGTGAGTGGTAAGGGATTCGATGTGACTCCGTCATCCTTATACAAGCATCCAAAGAAAAAAAATCCTAGCAATCAACAAGTGATGCAAACGTTGGAGGAATTAAAAGCGCAAGTCCGTGAATTGCAAAAGGACAAAGAAAGATATATGGCGGAAAAGCGCGGTTCAGAGTTGAAAGATACTAGTGACAAATCTAGTATCAATTGTTAGAAAAAATTTCCTGAGGTAATTATATATGTTATTATGAAATTCAATTAGCTCATTCATTTTAATTGACATATATACACATTAACAGTAACATATTTATTATTGGTTTAGGGCATTTCATCTTGTCAGCTGTATTTGTCATCACCGACTTATCGCATAGTTGGCAAGGGAAAAGTGCATAACACTTTGTGAGATTTACTTCACCATAAACCGCTCCCTGATGGATATCTGAAAGTATTGGTTGATATTGCATTAGAGTTGGATGCGTTGCTACCGATACCTGACGTTGTTTCAGAGACAACATTGCTGCGAGATGCAATAGGGTCGTTTGTTGCATGGCCGACAGACCTCATTTTCATAGATGGGGAGGTATGTTGAAAACCATTATGAATGTTTTAGTAATCAAATGTCAATTCTGAACCATTACGTACATTTTTTTACATGGTAGTGTTAGACTCCTACAAAACCCGCATCTAGGGATAAAGGGACTTTGCAGCACAACGAGTCTGTTGCATCACAAAAAGAGGTACATTGAAAGTGTTTATTCTGTGATCCGAATGCAAAAGCTTCATGATTTTATACGTTACCTAACTTATATAATTTTTAGGTTCCTGCTCAAGAGTCACAACAAGTCACCAAGAAAGTTAGCAACATATCCAACAAAAAAAAGGATCTTCCAAGGACCGGACCAAAAAGAGCTTATGTTGGTTGATTTAGGATGTGTCTTGAAACACTTATGGGAACATCAGATTTGATGCATGGTGCCATTCGTCAAAGAGAAATGGAGGAAGGTGTTTTTGGTTTTTCTAATTTCGAAACACTTGCAAAAGAGGACAAATCAGATTTTTCGGCATCTTGAATTATGCATTGGTGTTATGCAGTCATACATGTGGTACGCCGATCAATCTATTATCTAATTAGTTGAACAATTTATTTACACATTTCAATGAAAATATTCTAATGTTTATTATGTTTTTATTTAAGGGTCTTGTATGACAAATATATGCGCAGGAATCCATTGTCAAACAGATTCTATTTCGTGTCTTGCGCCCGTGTCAACGCACCATTAATTGTTCAGGATCCAGATTCAGTAAGAGATCACTTAGTCGAGAGATTTATGGCTAGCAATACATAAAGTTTGAATCTTTTACCGTATAATACTGGTAATAGGTTAGATTTTCCTTCTAATTTCATTCTAATCTTTGTATCTTTTGCGTAGAAAATTTCCATCTAAACATTTGTTTTATTTTACAGTGGTCACTGGTTGTTGGTTGATATTAATCCTATAAAAGAAGTAGTGTATTATCTGAATTCATTGGATGGTGATTGGACAACATATCCGGATATGAAGGATATGGTTGATACGTAAGTGAGATTGTTCTAAATATTCGTGTGTATTTGTATATTTAATTATTTCTGTGAGATTGTTCTAAATATATGTTTTTATTTTGTTAGAGCAATACAAGTATTCCGATCACAAAGAGAAACTCGAGTACCACAGTCTAAAGCAAACAACATTACTTGGTTCAGAGTGGAGGTATATTAATTTTCATAATTTTGCATACAATAGTGATGGTACTTGATATGGAGGTAACATTACTTGTTTTTCTGTGTAGTGTGCTCGGCAACGTAATGGTATAGATTGCGGTTATTATGTTTTGAGGTTTATGAGAGAAATCCTTCATTTTGATCAAATAGAGATTCCAATCTTGGTATGGATTTATAACTTAGGATTTATTTTAGTATTTATCGAATATTTCATATAATTTATGACTTTTAACTAAATCATGCATATTAACGTTTTATTATGTAGTACTTTGATGAATGCAAGTGTGCTTATTACTCGAAAGAGAAGTTGGAAGAAATCAAGGAGGAATCGTGTGAATACTTTATTGAGAAAAGAATCATATAAGGTATGGAAGATGTTGTGTATAGTTATGGAATGTTGTATAGTTTTGGATGTGGTTGCATATTAGGAATCCTTAGAAGTTAAATGATTTCTAGGTGAACAAATTGTTATTAGAATTATGGATTGGTGTATATATGATGCATGTTTGTGTTGATTTATATCAAATGGTTTATGTTTTGAATGGTAATGGTGTATATATTTTGGATTATAATGGTATATAATGCCTAAGTTTAAATAAAGGATTGTTTGTTGAATTAAAGGCTCAATGGTTGAAATATAAAGCCTATGTGTTGAAATAAAGGCTTATTGAATGTTATATAATGCCTATTTGTTTGAAAGAAATGCTTGAATTATACAGGTTTATGGTATTATTTCCTAAAAAAAAATTTCTAAAAAATAAGGAATAGGCAGCGCTTTTAAACAAAAAACGCTTCCTAAATTCTAATTTTTAAAAAAGTGCTTTTAAAAAGCAAATTTTACGTGAAGAAAAGAAAACGCTTTTTAGAAAAAGCGCTACCTATATTACACAATAGACAGCGCTTTCCACTAAAAGCGCTGCCTTAAAGTGAAATAAAAAGTACATTAGACAGCGCTTTCTAAAGGGGGACAATAAAAAGCGCTTTTTCCTAAAAAAGCACTGCCTAAAGATGCCAAAAGAAAGCATAAAAGGCCTGAAAAAGCGCGGCTAAAGGTCCACTTTAGAAAGCGCTTTTCCAGGAAAAAGCGCTGCTAAATGCCTACTTTAGAAAACACTTTTAAAGGTAAAGTGTTGCCTAAAGTAGGCCTTTAGCAGCGCTTTTGCATAAAAAAACACTGTTTTTACCTACAGCAGCGCCACCTTAGGCAGCGCTTTTAAGCGCAGTTAAAGGCCAAAAAAGCGATGTCTTTTCCCTTTGTTGGCATAGTGTATGTTATGTTATGAATGTATGTTTAGAATTTGCATGGCGTAATGCTCCACATTCGTGTATATGTTACGCGGGGTGTGTAATGCCCCGAAAATCTAAATTAATCATTTATTTATTTATTTAATTAATTTAGAAGGAATTACGAAGTTTTGGTAATTTTGGAGAATTTTGGATCAAAAGAGTATACTTAAATAATTTAATAGAATGAATAATTAGTGTATTATTTATACTATTATTATCATTATTTAAAAATATTAAGAAAAAGGGCAAGGTGGTCTTAAAGGAAAAAGAGTAAGGATAGAAGTGGAAGTCCATTAACTGAGATATTTTGTCTAAAGAAGAAAATACCGATCACTTTTCTAACTGATCGTGTTTTTGTGAAGAACGCTGAAGAAGAAAAGAGGAGGAGAAGGAGAAGAACCCTAAGACTTGAAGGTTACTGAAGAATCTTAGAGAAGCAGGAAAGCTACTGATTTCCCTAAGGTATGGGGAGTTTTCATGGTTTATTATAGTTTTATAGGATTGGTTATGAATAGATTAGGTATTAGTGGATTTTGAGTAATTGTGGTGTTTGATGATGTAGAATGAGTTAGGGATGGATGATTCGATGAAATATAATGACATGGAATGTTATGTGTTGATGTATGTGTATTGTGTGAGTCTTTTGGCCAAATTTTCGTATTGGAAAAACTAAATTTTTGGGATATTTGAAGTCTAAACGCAGAAGTAAAATCTTAAAAAAAATTCTGGGTTTTCGCATCCTGACACGAGTCGTGTCACAGGACACGGGCGGCCGTGTCAAACTACTGTTCCTGCTGTATTTTTTTTATGTTTTGGATTTGTGCTACAGGGCTTCTGACACGGGCTGTGTCACAGGACACGGGCGGCCGTGCAGACCACTGTGTTTGCTGTATTTTGTCTGTTTTGTGTTTTAAGCGCAGGTTTCCTGACACGAGCCGTATCCCAGGACACGGGTGGCCGTGTCAGACAGCTGTTTTGCTATTTTTGTTGTTTTTCTTGAGGTTTCTTGACGTGTTCTTGTGCTGATCTTTTGTTGTCGAGTTGTTGTTGGTGTAAGATGATCAAACATGATTGTATGATAAATATTTGTTGAATATGAAATGAATGATGCACACGTTGATGTTTGATGAATTGCGGAGATTTAGCATCATTGCATTTCATAGCATTTTATGTTGGGACTTCGGTCCATTGGTAGATTCAATTCCATCATGCATATTGAAGTGATATGTTGATTATGTTGTGCTCCTTTTGGAGGGTTGATGGCCAGTGTCCATCCACGTTGAATCAGTACCACATGCATTCTTTACATTCCATTATAGTTGACATTGCATATAAATGATGTAATTGTGATTGTGTTGTGAAGATTCTGTTGATGATGCTATGATGTTATGTTGCTTATTCTGTTTATTTTCCATGTACTTATATTACTATAATGAATTGTGATTTCTCACCCTGCCTGCTTGAAAATGTTGCCTCTTATGTGGGTAACTTGCAGATAACCAAGAGTAGACTTGCGGTGCTGGAGGATTGAGTCTTGGAGCGTTCTTTTGTCATTTTAGTCATGTTTTAAGTGGTGTCCTGCTCTGTGTCATGTAACATCGGGTTGGGATTAGTTGTGAACCTTGTGTTTTCCCTTTTTGGCTTATGTTGGAATTTCTTTCCATATTGTTGATGTCATTTTGAATCGGATACTTTTATCCATAAAGTATTTTATTGACCTGAATTAAAAAGTTTGATTCCGTTGTGTAGTTGCCAATTTATGTTAATGAAGAATGAATAACCCGTGTTACGGGACAGGACAATGATTTTGAATGTCGTTTGAATATATGTGGCACCTTTCTTGCTAATTTTTACTCTGATAATATTAAGTGTTTTCCTAAAATGGTACGTGGGGTGGAAAAGGTGTTACATTAGTGGTATCAGAGCAGGTCGATCCGTCCAGCCAAGTTGTCGAGTCATAGTTTGTTTAACAATCGAGTATTGTTAACTAGTTCTAACTTTTGTTTATGTTGAAGTGACAAGTTGAGATGCCTGGAAGGAATGATGCTGCAATTGCTGCTGCGTTGGAAGCAATGGCTCAGGCTTTGCAGAATCAGCCGAACGCCGACGAGAATGTTGGATCTCGCAGTTTGGCAACTTTTCAGAGGGAGAATCCGCCTACCTTCAAGGGCAAGTATGATCCTGATGGAGTGTTGGATTGGTTGAAAGAGATGGAGAGAATCTTCCGCGTGATGGACTGCACTCCAGCGTAGAAGGTTCGATATGGGACTCATATGCTAACATTCGAGGCTGATGACTGGTGGCTAGAGACTCGTCAGAGGTTGGAAGCTGTAGGTGAAGGTATCACTTGGGATGTGTTTCGAAGAGAGTTCCTGAGGAAATATTATCCAGAGGATGTTCGTGGTAAGAAGCAAATCGAGTTTCTTGAGCTGAAGCAAGGAAACATGTCGGTTACTGATTATGCTGCAAAGTTTGTTGAATTGGCTAAGTTTTATCCGCATTATAACGATGATGATGCTGAATTTTCAAAATGCATCAAGTTTGAGAGTGGGTTGCGCCCAGAGACCAAGAAGGCAGTTGGATATCAAAAGATTCGTATTTTTGCTGATTTGATTGATAGTTGCAGAATTTTTGAAGAGGATAACAATGCTCATTATAAGATCATTAATGAGAGGAAGAGCAAGCACCAACAGAATCGTGGCAAACCTTATGATGCTCCAGCTGGAAAAGGTAAACAGAAAGTGGTTGATGGCAAGAGGACTAGTGGGGGAGATGCTCCTGCTGGCATAACTTGTTTCAAATGTGGGAAACCTAGTCATAAGAGTAATGCGTGTACTGCTGAAGTGAAGAGGTGTTTCCGTTGTGGTAAGACTGGGCATGCCATATCTGAGTGCAAGCATAAAGAGATGATTTGTTTCAACTGTGGCGAAGAAGGACACATTAGTAGTCAGTGTCAGAAACCAAAGAAGGCGCAAACCGGTGGGAAAGTGTTCGTTTTGGATGGGACTCAGAAAACTAATGAGGACAGACTCATCAGAGGTACATGTTTCATTAATAGTACTCCTTTAATTACTATGATTGACACTGGTGCTACTCATTACTTTATTGCTGCTGAATGCGTTGAAAGACTGGGTCTTGTGTTATCTTCTATGAATGGAGAAATGGTTGTCGAGATTCTGGCTAAGGGATCAATGACTACTTCTCTTGTGTGTTTAAAGTGTCCCTTGACGATCTTCGACAGAGACTTTACTGTTGATTTGGTGTGTTTGCTGTTATCTGGAATGGATGTAATCTTGGGAATGAACTGGTTAGAATATAACTATGTTCATATCAATTATTATAACAAGTCTGTGAGATTTTCTACTCCTGAAGAGGAAGAAGCTAGTTTGTTGTCTTTTAGGGAGTTACAACAGTTGATGCAAGGAGGAGCTCAGATGTTCTCATTGGTGGCGTCGTTATCCGTTGTGGTAAGGTAACTTACTAGGGAAGGCCAATAAGTATCCCTACCTGGGAATTATAATGGTATATCTGGGAATTGGACTTCTAGGAGCGATCACAAATCCTATGTTATGTATGTATGTTCATGCATGCATGTTATCACTACGCCAAAATTCGCTTTTCGCAGCGCTACAAAGACAACGCTTTTATGAGAAAGCGCTGCTATAAGTTTTGAAAAAAATTCGCTAAAAAAAGCCGTTGCTAAAGGCTACCTTTAGAAAGCATTTTCTAAAAGAGCTGCTAAAGGTCGTATGGAGTCACTACCTTAGAAAGCGCTTTTATAAAAGTGCTGCTAAAGGTATAACCTTAGAAAGCGCTTTTAAAAAGCGCTGCTAAAGGGTAACCTTAGAAAACGCTTTCAAAAAGCGCTGCTAAAGGCCTTAAGCTGTCCCCACATATGAAAGCACTTTCTAACAGCGCTGCTATAGGCCAATGAAAAGAAAGCGCTTTCTAAGGAAAAGCGCTGCTATAGGCTGATCTATGAAGGCGCTTTCAAAAAGCGCTGCCTTAGGTCATTTTTTAATTTAAAAATAAAAAAGCCCTAATCATTTCTTACTAATCATTTTCACGACTTCTCCCTCATTTCTCTATGGCGATATCGCAACTGTTCTGACCTCTATCGTTCTCCGACCGCCATTGTTCTGTTCTCCGACCGCCACTGTTGTGTTCTCCGACCTCCATTGTTATGTTCTTCGATGACCATTGTTCTGTTCTCCGACCGCCACTGTTGTGTTCTCCGACCTCCATTGTTGTGTTCTTCGACCGCCATTGTTCTGTTCTCTCTCGCGTCTGGTACATTTTCGTTTTTTCGTTTTTCCATTATATGACAGTTAGTGAATTTTTTAGAATGTGTTAGTATGCATTGAAGAAAATAACTTTAGCAACTTTTGAATGTGTTAGTGAATGTGTTAGAATGTGTTAGTATGCATTGGTAGTTAGTACAAACAAGAGAAGTGACAGTTAGTATGCATTGACAGTTAGTATGCATTGACAGTTAGCAACTTTTGAATGTGTTAGTGAATGTGTTAGACTGTGTTACAATGTGTTAGAATGTGTTAGTATGCATTGACAGTTAGAATGTGTTAGAACCAACTTTGAAGCATTTCTCTGCTTTTGCTATCCATCCAAGAGGGTGATGATGTACTTGATGTTGAGAAGCTTGAATGTTAGAACTTTGTATCCAAGATGGATAGTTGATGCTATGATTATCACTGCTTTCACTAGTGTGTACAACGTGCTTCCTTTTCAAATTATTACTGTTCACCATTTTTTACCTGATGAAGCAATGTCTTCTCTTCTCAACAAATGTTTTCATGACATAAATAATACGAGGAATAAATGGCTAGTAACCAGGATACAAATGACTCACACGATACAAATGATGCAAATGATAAAGCTGTTTATTTTTTTCTTTACTACAGGTCAAATGGCTAGTAACCAGGATACAAATGACTCACACGATACAAATGATGCAAATGATAAAGCTCAGCATGAAGAAAGAGAAATTACATGAGGAATAACAATTATGAAGTCAATAATTCGTGCAAGAGATAAAGGAATCAAATATGATGTACATTGGAGTGTTGAAGACCAACTAATTGAGCCTAACAGTGCAATGTTGACAAGTTACATAGGTTCACTTGTTCGTCAGCACATTCCAATCACCTGTGATAACTGGAGAAATCCAACGTTACAAGCCGGTAAAGAAAAAATATGGACTGAGATACAGGTATGTACCATATATGATTGATGTTATTAGATTTATGTTGACGATTATGTCTTTAAATTACTTATACTAACACACTCTATGTGTATGTTTTTCGTAGAGGTCTTTTAACATTGATGAAAGCTGAAAAAAGTATTGTCTTCAATTGGCCAGAAAAAGACTCAGAGGGTTTCGAACTTTTTTATCAACCACTTTTATAAAGGATAAGCAAGGGAAGTTTGTTGAAGCAGAACTTCCAACCAAGTATGCGGATTTGATTACACCTGAAGAACGGGAGACATTTGTAGCCAAACGAAGAGCTGAAAAAATCAATGTAATGTTAATTTGTCATGTCTATTAATTGTATTATATACTTGTTGCATTAGATTGTTCTGATATGACTTAAACTTGTTTATCCATGAAGTAAGTGACATAAATCGGCAAAGAGCATCAAAACCGGCATATCCATACAAAAAAAGGCGTTTGGGATATGCACGCTTACAGCAAAAAATGATAAATATATAAATGCTATAATCTTATTAATTGTCTGATTGTGTTATAATTGATGATCTTAATATTTGTCTCAATGTGTAGTTAGAAGAGAGTAAAAGTGAAGAAACATATCTTTCGGGACACGTTTTGTGGAAGGCTGCTCGTGTCGGCAAGGATGGAGTTGTTAGGGAAGATGTTCAACATGTTTTTGATGAATGTGTAAGTATAACATTATGTCTTTAATTAAATCAAAAGTTTACTAACATATAATTGATTTTTAATCCCCACTAATAATTGTCGATATGTAAATGAATTTCAGGAGACTCTATCTCAATCCTTAACTACAGCTGAGGACGAGGATTGCAGGAGCATACTTAGTCGAGTACTAAATGTTCCTGAGTATTCAGACCGTGTGAGTGGTAAGGGATTCGATGTGACTCCGTCATCCTTATACAAGCATTCAAAGAAAAAAAATCCTAGCAATCAACAAGTGATGCAAACGTTGGAGGAATTAAAAGCGTAAGTCCGTGAATTACAAAAGGACAAAGAAAGATATATGGCGGAAAAGCGTTGTTCAGAGTTGAAAGATACTAGTGACAAAGCTAGTATCAATTGTCAGAAAAAATTTCCTGAGGTAATTATATATGTTATTATGAAATTCAATTAGCTCATTCATTTTAATTGACATATATACACATTAACAGTAACATATTTATTATTGGTTTAGGGCATTTCATCTTGTCAGCTGTATTTCTCATCACCGACTTATCGCATAGTTGGTAAGGGAAAAGTGCATAACACTTTGTGAGATTTACTTCACCATAAACTTCTCCCTGATGGATATCTGAAAGTATCGGTTGATATTGCATTAGATTTGGATGCGTTGCTACGGATACCTGACGTTTTTTCAGAGACAACATTGCTGCGAGATGCAATAGGGTCGTTTGTTGCATGGCCGGCAGACCTCATTTTCATAGATGGGGAGGTATGTTGAAAACTATTATGAATGTTTTAGTAATCAAATGTCAATTCTGAACCATTACGTACATTTTTTTTACATGGTAATGTTAGACTCCTACAAAACCCGCATCTAGGGATAAAGGGATTTTGCAGCACAACGAGTCTGTTGAATCACAAAGGAGGTACATTGAAAGTGTTAATTCTGTGATCCGAATGCAAAAGTTTCATATTTTATACGTTACCTAACTTATATAATTTTTAGGTTCCTGCTCAAGAGTCACAACAAGTCACCAAGAAAGTTAGCAACGTATCCAACAAAAAAAAGGATCTTCCAAGGACCGGACCAAAAAGAGCTTCTGTTGGTCGATTTAGGATGTGTCTTGAAACACTTATGGGAACATCAGATTTGATGCATGGTGCCATTCGTCAAAGAGAAATGGAGGAAGGTGTTTTTGGTTTTTCTAATTTTGAAACACTTGCAAAAGAGGACAAATCAGATTTTTCGGCATCTTGAATTAGGCATTGGTGTTATGCAGTCATACATGTGGTACGCCGATCAATCTATTATCTAATTAGTTGAACAATTTATTTACACATTTCAATGAAAATATTCTAATGTTTATTATGTTTTTATTTAAGGGTCTTGTATGACAAATATATGCGCGGGAATCCATTGTCAAACAGATTCTATTTCGTGTCTTGCGCCCGTGTCAACGCACCATTAATTGTTCAGGATCCAGATTCAGTAAGAGATCACTTAGTCGAGAGATTTATGGCTAGCAGTATAGAAAGTTTGTATCTTTTACCGTATAATACTGGCAACAGGTTAGATTTTCCTTCTAATTTCATTCTAATATTTATATCTTTTGCGTAGAAAATTTCCATCCAAACGTTTGTTTTATTTTACAGCGGTCACTGGTTGTTGGTTGCTATTAATCCTATAAAAGAAGTAGTGTATTATCTGAATTCATTGGATGGTGATTGGACAACATATCCGGATATGAAGGATATGGTTGATACGCAAGTGAGATTATTCTAAATATTCGTGTGTATTTGTATATTTAATTATTTCTGTGAGATTGTTCTAAATATATGTTTTTATTTTGTTAGAGCAATACAAGTATTCCGATCACAAAGAGAAACTCGAGTACCACGGTCTAAAGCAAACAACATTACTTGGTTCAGAGTGGAGGTATATTAATTTTCACAATTTTGCATACAATAGTGATGGTACTTGATATGGAGGTAACATTACTTGTTTTTCTGTGTAGTGTGCTCGTCAGCGTAATGGTATAGATTGCAGTTATTATGTTTTGAGGTTTATGAGAAAAATCCTTCATTTTGATCAAATAGAGATTCCAATCTTGGTATGGATTTATAACTTAGGATTTATTTTAGTATTTATCGAATATTTCATATAATTTATGACTTTTAACTAAATCATGCATATTAACGTTTTATTATGTAGTACTTTGATGAATGCAAGTGTGCTTATTACTCGAAAGAGAAGTTGAAAGAAATCAAGGAGGAATTGTGTGAATAATTTATTGAGAAAAGAATCATATAAGGTATGGAAGATGTTGTGTATAGTTATGGAATGTTGTATAGTTTTGGAAGTGGTTGCATATTAGGAATCCTTAGAAGTTAAATGATTTCTAGGTGAACAAATTGTTATTAGAATTATGGATTGGTGTATGTATGATGCATGTTTGTGTTGATTTATATCAAATGGTTTATGTTTTGAATGGTAATGGTGTATATATTTTGGATTATAATGGTATATAATGCCTATGTTTAAATAAAGGATTGTTTGTTGAATTAAAGGCTCAATGGTTGAAATATAAGGCCTATGTGTTGAAATAAAGGCTTGTTGAATGTTATATAATGCCTATTTGTTTGAAATAAAGGCTTGAATTATACAGGTTTATGGTATTATTTCCTAAAAAAAATTTCTAAAAAATAAGGAATAGGCAGCGCTTTTAAACAAAAAACGCTTCCTAAATTCTGATTTTTAAAAAAGTGTTTTTAAAAAGCAAATTTTACGTGAAGAAAAGAAAGCGCTTTTTAGAAAAAATGCTGCCTATATTACACAATAGACAGCGCTTTCCACTAAAAGCGCTGCCTTAAAGTGAAATAAAAAGTACATTAGACAGCGCTTTAAAATGCGCTTTCTAAAGCGGGACAATAGAAAGCGCTTTTTCCTAAAAAAGCACTGCCTAAAGATGCCAAAAGAAAGCATAAAATGCCTGAAAAAGCGCTGCTAAAGGCCCACTTTAGAAAGCGCTTTTCCAGGAAAAAGCGCTGCTAAAGGCCTACTTTAGAAAACGCTTTTAAAGGTAAAGTGTTGCCTAAAGTAGGCCTTTAGCAGCGCTTTTGCATAAAAAAACGCTGTTTTTACCTACAGCAGCGCCACCTTAGGCAGCGCTTTTAAGCGCTGTTAAAGGCCAAAAAAAGCGATGTCTTTTCCCTTTGTTGGCATAGTGTATGTAATGTTATGAATGTATGTTTAGAATTTGCATGGCGTAATGCTCCACATTCGTGTATATGTTACGTGGGATGTGTAACGCCCCGAAAATCTAAATTAATCATTTATTTATTTATTTAATTAATTTAGAAGGAATTACGAAGTTTTGGTAATTTTGGAGAATTTTGGATCAAAAGAGTATTCTTAAATAATTTAATAGAATGAATAATTAGTGTATTATTTATACTATTATTATCATTATTTAAAAATATTAAGAAAAAGGGCAAGGTGGTCTTAAAGGAAAAAAAGCAAGGATAGAAGTGGAAGTCCATTAACTGGGATATTTTGTCTAAAGAAGAAAATACCGATCACTTTTCTAACTGATCGTGTTTTTGTGAAGAATGCTGAAGAAGAAAAGAGGAGGAGAAGGAGAAGAACCCTAAGACTTGAAGGTTGCTGAAGAATCTTAGAGAAGGAGGAAGGCTACTGATTTCCCTAAGGTATGGGGAGTTTTCATGGTTTATTATAGTTCTATAGGATTGGTTATGAATAGATTAGGTATTAGTGGATTTTGAGTAATTGTGGTGTTTGATGATGTAGAATGAGTTAGGGATGGATGATTCGATGAAATATAATGACATGGAATGTTATGTGCTGATGTATGTGTATTGTGTGAGTCTTTTGGCCAAATTTTCGTATTGGAAAAACTGAATATTTGGGATATTTGAAGTCTAAACGCAACAGAAAAATCTTAAAAAAAAATTCTGGGTTTTCGCATCCTGACACGGGCCGTGTCACAGGACACGGGCGGCCGTGTCAGACTACTGTTCTTGCTGTATTTTTTTATGTTTTGGATTTGTGCTACAGGGCTTCTGACATGGGCCGTGTCACAGGGCACGGGCGGCCGTGTCAGACCACTGTGTTTGTTGTATTTTGTCTGTTTTGTGTTTTGAGCGCAGGTTTCCTGACACGAGCCGTATCCCAGGACACGTGTAGCCGTGTCAGACAGCTGTTTTGCTGTTTTTGTTGTTTTTCTTGAGGTTTCTTGATGTGTTCTTGTGCTGATCTTTTGTTGTCGAGTTGTTGTTGATGTAAGATGATCAAACATGATTGTATGATAAATATTTGTTGAATATGAAATGAATGATGCACACGTTGATGTTTGATGAATTGCGGAGATTTAGCATCATTGCATTTCATAACATTTTATGTTGGGGCTTCGGTCCATTGGTAGGTTCAATCCCATCGTGCGGATTGAAGTGATATGTTGATTATGTTGTGCTCCTTTTGGAGGGTTGATGGCCAGTGTCCATCCACGTTGAATCGGTACCACATGCATTCTTTGTATTCCATTATAGTTGACATTGCATATAAATGATGTAATTGTGATTGTGTTGTGAAGATTCTGTTGATGATGCTATGATGTTGTGTTGCTTATTCTGTTTATTTTCCATGTACTTATATTACTATAATGAATTGTGATTTCTCACCCTGCCTGCTTGAAAATGTTGCCTCTTATGTAGGTAACTTGCAGATAACCAAGAGTAGACTTGCGGTGCTGGAGGATTGAGTCTTGGAGCGTTCTTTTGTCGTTTTAGTCATGTTTTAAGTGGTGTCCTGCTCTGTGTCATGTAACATCGGGTTGGGATTAGTTGTGAACCTCGTGTTTTCCCTTTTTGGCTTATGTTGGAATTTCTTTTCATATTGTTGATGTCAATTTGAATCGGATACTTTTATCCATGAAGTATTTTATTGACCTGAATTAAAAAGTTTGATTCCGCTGTGTAGTTGCCAATTTATGTTAATGAAGAATGAATAACCCGTGTTACGGGACAGGACAATGATTTTGAATGTTGTTTGAATATATGTGGCACCTTTATTCCTAATTTTTACTCTGATAATATTAAGTGTTTTCCTAAAATGGTATGTGGGGTGGAAAAGGTGTTACATTAGTGGTATCGGAGCAGGTCGGTCCGTCTGGCCAAGTTGTTGAATCGTAGTTTGTTTAACAATCGAGTATTGTTAACTAGTTCTAACTTTTGTTTATGTTGAAGTGACAAGTTGAGATGGCTGGAAGGAATGATGCTGCAATTGCTGCTGCGTTGGAAGCAATGGCTCAGGCTTTACAGAATCAGCTGAACGCCGACGAGAATGTTGGATCTCGCAGTTCGACAACTTTTCAGAGGGAGAATCCGCCAACCTTCAAGGGCAAATATGATCCTGATGGAGTGTTGGATTGGTTGAAAGAAATGGAGAGAATCTTCTGCGTGATGGACTGCACTCCAGCGCAGAAGGTTCGATATGGGACTCATATGCTAACATTCGAGGCTGATGACTGGTGGCTAGAGACTCGTCAGAGGTTGGAAACTGCAGGTGACGGTATCACTTGGGATGTGTTTCGAAGAGAGTTCCTGAGGAAGTATTATCCAGAGGATGTTCTTGGTAAGAAGCAAATCGAGTTTCTTGAGCTGAAGTAAGGAAACATGTCGGTTACTGATTATGCTACAAAGTTTGTTGAATTGGCTAAGTTTTATCCGCACTATAACGACGATGATGCTGAATTTTCAAAATGCATCAAGTTTGAGAGTGGGTTGTGCCCAGAGATCAAGAAGGTAGTTGGATTTTAGAAGATTCGTATTTTTGTTGATTTGATTGATAGTTGCAGAATTTTTGAAGAGGATAACAATGCTCATTATAAGATCATTAATGAGAGGAAGAGCAAGCACCAACAGAATCGTGGCAAACCTTATGATGCTCCAGCTGGAAAAGGTAAACAGAACGTGGTTGATGGCAAGAGGACTAGTGGTGGAGATGCTCCTGCTGGAATAACTTGTTTCAAATGTGGGAAACCTGGTCATAAGAGTAATGTGTGTACTGCTAAAGTGAAGAGGTGTTTCCGCTGTGGTAAGACTGGGCATGCCATATCTGAGTGCAAGCATAAAGAGATGATTTGTTTCAACTGTGGCAAAGAAGGACACATTAGTAGTCAGTGTCAGAAACCAAAGAAGGCGCAAACCGGTGGGAAAGTCTTCGCTTTGGCTGGGACTCAGAAAACTAATGAGGATAGACTCAACAGAGGTACATGTTTCATTAATAGTACTCCTTTAATTACTATGATTGACACTGGTGCTACTCATTGCTTTATTGTTGCTGAATGCGTTGAAAGACTGGGTCTTGTGTTGTCTTCTATGAATGGAGAAATGGTCGTCAAGATTCCGGCTAAGGGATCGGTGACTACTTCTCTTGTGTGTTTAAAGTGTCCCTTGACGATCTTCGACAGAGACTTTACTATTGATTTGGTGTGTTTGTCGTTATCTGGAATGGATGTAATCTTGGGAATGAACTGGTTAGAATATAACTATGTTCATATCAATTGTTATAACAAGTCTATGAGATTTTCTACTCCTGAAGAGGAAGAAGCTAGTTTGTTGTCTTTTAGGGAGTTACAGCAGTTGATGCAAGGAGGAGCTCAGATGTTCTCATTGGTGGCGTCGTTATCCGTTGAGAGCCGAGCTGTAATTGAGGAGTTGCAAGTGGTGCGTGAATTTCCTGAAGTTTTCCCTGATGAAATTCCTGATGTGCCTTTAGAAAGAGAAGTGGAATTTGCAATTGACCTTGTACCTGGTACCAGACCTGTTTCTATGGCACCATACAGGATGTCTGCATCTGAATTGTCGGAATTAAAAAAGCAATTTGAGGACTTACTTGAAAAGAAATTTGTGAGGCCAAGTGTATCGTTGTGGGGAGCTCCAGTGTTGTTAGTAAAGAAGAAAGATGGAGGTATGAGGCTCTGTGTTGATTATAGGCAAGTAAATAAAGTGATGATTAAGAACAAGTATCCGCTCCCGGGAATAGATGACTTGATGGATCAATTGGTAGGTGCTCGTGTGTTTAGCAAGATTGATTTGAGGTCGGGCTATCATCAGATTAAAGTGAAAGATGAAGATATTCAGAAGACGGCCTTCAGAACGCGTTATGGACATTATGAGTACTCAGTGATGCCTTTCGGTGTTACTAATGCGCCGGGAGTATTCATGGAGTACATGAATCGTATCTTTCACACTTATTTGGATCAATTTGTGGTGGTGTTCATTGATGATATATTGATTTACTCTAAATCGGAAACAGAGCAAGCAGAGCACTTAAGACGAGTATTGCAAGTTTTGAAAGAGAAGAAGTTATATGCAAAGCTGTCTAAATGTGAATTTTGGTTAAAGGAGGTTAGTTTTCTCGGTCATGTCATTTCAGGTAGTGGCATTGCTGTGCATCCGTCTAAAGTAGATGATGTGTTACAATGGGAAACCCCAAAGTCGGCTACCGAGATTAGAAGCTTCATGGGACTAGCCAGTTATTACCGGAGGTTTATCGAAGGATTTTCTAAGTTAGCACTTATGTTGACTAAGTTGACTTGTAAAGGTAAAGCTTTTGTGTGGGACATTGAATGCGAAGAAAGTTTCACGGAATTGAAGAAGAGATTGACATCGGCTCCGGTTTTGACATTACCTAATCCAGGAGACCTTTTGTGGTATATTGTGATGCTTCTAAGATGGGTTTAGGAGGTGTACTTATGCAGGATGATAAGGTAGTTGCTTATGCGTCGAGACAGTTGAGAACTCATGAAAAGAACTATCCTACGCATGATTTGGAACTTGATGCAGTTGTTTTTATGTCGAAGATTTGGAGACATTATCTTTATGGTTCTAGATTTGAAGTGTTTAGTGACCATAAGAGTTTAAAATATTTATTTCATCAAAAGGAACTGAATATAAGACAACGAAGATGGTTGGAATTATTAAAGGATTATGATTTCGATTTGAACTATCATCCAGGTAAAGCTAATGTTGTGGCTGATGCCCTAAGTCGGAAAACTCTGCATATGTCGACGATGATGGTTAAAGAATTAGAATTAATTGAGCAGTTCAGAGATATCAGCTTAGTTTACGAAGTGACACTACAGAGTGTGATGTTGGGGATGCTGAAGATTAACAATGATTTTCTGGACAGTGTCAAGGAAGCTCAGAAGTTAGACATGAAACTGGTAGATTCGATGGTTGGGATCGATCAGTCCGAAGATGATGATTTCAAGTTAGATGCCTATGGTGTGTTGAGATTCCGTAATCGAATTTGTATTCCTGATGATGCGGAGATGAAGAAGGCGATTCTTGAGGAAAGTCATAGAAGTACATTGAGTATTCATACGGGGGCAACAAAGATGTATCAGGACTTGAAGAAATTGTTTTGGTGGCCTGGGATGAAGCGTGATGTAGCTCGTTTTGTGTATGCATGTTTAAATTGTCAGAAGTCAAAAGTTGAACATCAGAAGCCTGCGGGGTTGATGCAACCGTTAGAAGTTCCAGAATGGAAATGGGATAGCATTTCAATGGACTTCGTGACGGGATTGCCTAATACTTCAAGAGGACACGATTCGATTTGGGTGATCGTTGATAGGCTTACGAAGTCGGCTCATTTTATTCCTGTTAACATCAGTTTTCCAGTATCGAAGTTAGCGGAGATTTATATTCGTGTAATTGTGAAGTTGCACGGTGTTCCTTTGTGTATTGTGTCGGATAGAGATCTGCGGTTTACTTCTGATTTTTGGAAGAGTTTGCAAGAAGCGTTGGGTTTTAAGTTGAGGTTGAGTTCGGCATATCACCCTCAGACGGATGGTCAAACAGAGAGGACTATTCAGTCGTTGGAGGATTTGTTGTTAGCATGTGTTCTCGATTAGGGAGGTTCTTGGGACACTCATTTACCATTAATAGAGTTCACTTATAATAACAGTTATCATTCTAGTATCGGAATGGCACCTTTTGAAGCATTGTATGGTCGGAGATGTATGACTCCTTTATGTTGGCATGAATTTAGAGAAAGTGTAGTGCTAGGACCTGAAATTGTTCGAGAGACTACTGAGAAGGTGAAGTTGATCTGAGAAAAGATGAAATCTTCCCAAAGTAGGCAGAAGATTATCATGACAAGCGAAGAAAAGATTTAGAATTCCAAGCAGGTGACCATGTGTTTTTGAGAGTTACACTTGTGACAGGTGTTGGGCGTGCGCTGAAGTCTAAGAAGCTTACTCCTCGTTTTATTGGTCCGTATCAGATTTCAGACAGAGTTAGAAATGTTGCTTATAGATTGGATTTGCCGCCTAATCTGTCGAATTTACATGATGTGTTTCATGTGTCACAACTCCGGAAGTATGTTCCAGATCCGTCTCATGTGATTCATATGGATGATGTGCAAGTATGGGATAATCTTACTGTGGAAACGATGCCTGTACGAATTGCGGGACATGAGATGAAGATTTTAAGAGGCAAGGAGATTGCATTGGTGAAAGTTGTCTGGTTAGGAGCTGCCGGAGAAAGCATGACTTGGGAGCTAGAAAGCAAGATGAAGGAATCCTATCCCGAGGTATTCGAATCAGGTAAATTTTCGAGGACGAAAATTCTTAAATTAGGGGAGAGTTGTAACGCCCCGAAATTCTAAATTAATCATTTATTTATTTATTTATTTATTTTAGAAGGAATTGCGAAGTTTTGGTAATTTTGGAGAATTTTGGATCAAAAGAGTATTCTTAAATAATTTAATAGAATGAATAATTAGTGTATTATTTATACTATTATTATCATTATTTAAAAATATTAAGAAAAAGGGCAAGGTGGTCTTAAAGGAAAAAGAGTAAGGATAGAAGTGGAAGTCCATTAACTGGGATATTTTGTCTAAAGAAGAAAATACCGATCACTTTTCTAACTGATCGTGTTTTTGTGAAGAACGCTGAAGAAGAAAAGAGGAGGAGAAGGAGAAGAACTCTAAGACTTGAAGGTTGCTGAAGAATCTTAGAGAAGGAGGAAGGCTACTGATTTCCCTAAGGTATGGGGAGTTTTCATGGTTTATTATAGTTCTATAGGATTGGTTATGAATAGATTAGGTATTAGTGGATTTTGAGTAATTGTGGTGTTTGATGATGTAGAATGAGTTAGGGATGGATGATTCGATGAAATATAATGACATGGAATGTTATGTGTTGATGTATGTGTATTGTGTGAGTCTTTTGGCCAAATTTTCGTATTGGAAAAACTGAATTTTTGGGATATTTGAAGTCTAAACGCAGCAGAAAAATCTTAAAAAAAATTGTGGGTTTTCGTATCCTGACCAAGCCGTGTCACAGGACACGGGCGGCCGTGTCAAACTACTGTTCCTGCTGTATTTTTTTTATGTTTTGGATTTGTGCTACAGGGCTTCTGACACGGGCCGTGTCACAGGACAAGGGCGGCCGTGTCAGACCACTGTGTTTGCTATATTTTGTATGTTTTGTGTTTTGAGCACAGGTTTCCTGACACGGGTCGTGTCCCAGGACACGGGTGGCCGTGTCAGACTGCTGTTTTGCTGTTTTTGTTGTTTTTCTTGAGGTTTCTTGACGTGTTCTTATGCTGATCTTTTGTTGTCGAGTTGTTGTTGGTGTAAGATGATCAAAAATGATTGTATGATAAATATTTGTTAAATATGAAATGAATGATGCACACGTTGATGTTTGATGAATTACGGAGATTTAGCATCATTGCATTTCATAGCATTTTATGTTGGGGCTTCGGTCCATTGGTAGCTTCCATCCCATCGTGCGGATTGAAGTGATATGTTGATTATGTTGTGCTCCTTTTGGAGGGTTGATGGCCAGTGTCCATCCACGTTGAATCGGTACCACATGCATTCTTTGTATTCCATTATAGTTGACATTGCATATAAATGATGTAATTGTGATTGTGTTGTGAAGATTCTGTTGATGATGCTATGATGTTGTGTTGCTTATTCTGTTTATTTTCCATGTACTTATATTACTATAATGAATTGTGATTTCTCACCCTGCCTGCTTGAAAATGTTGCCTCTTATGTAGGTAACTTGCAGATAACCAAGAGTAGACTTGCGGTGCTGGAGGATTGAGTCTTGGAGCGTTCTTTTGTCATTTTAGTCATGTTTTAAGTGGTGTCCTGCTCTGTGTCATGTAACATCGGGTTGGGATTAGTTGTGAACCTCGTGTTTTCCCTTTTTGGCTTATGTTGGAATTTCTTTTCATATTGTTGATGTCATTTTGAATCGGATACTTTTATCCATGAAGTATTTTATTGACCTGAATTAAAAAGTTTGATTCCGCTGTGTAGTTGCCAATTTATGTTAATGATGAATGAATAACCCGTGTTACGGGACAGGACAATGATTTTGAATGTTGTTTGAATATATGTGGCACCTTTCTTGCTAATTTTTACTCTGATAATATTAAGTGTTTTCCTAAAATGGTATGTGGGGTGGAAAAGGTGTTACATTAGTGGTATCGGAGCAGGTCGGTCCGTCTGGCCAAGTTGTCGAGTCGTAGTTTGTTTAACAATCGAGTATTGTTAACTAGTTCTAACTTTTGTTTATGTTGAAGTGACAAGTTGAGATGGCTGGAAGGAACGATGCTGCAATTGCTGCTGCGTTGGAAGCAATGGCTCAGGCTTTGAAGAATCAGCTGAACGCCGACGAGAATGTTGGATCTCGCAGTTCGGCAACTTTTTAGAGGGAGAATCCGCCTACCTTCAAGGGCAAGTATGATCCTGATGGAGTGTTGGATTGGTTGAAAGAGATGGAGAGAATCTTCTGCGTGATGGACTGCACTCCAGCGCAGAAGGTTCGATATGGGACTCATATGCTAACATTCGAGGCTGATGACTGGTGGCTAGAGACTCGTCAGAGGTTGGAAACTGCAGGTGAAGGTATCACTTGGGATGTGTTTCGAAGAGAGTTCCTGAGGAAGTATTATCCAGAGGATGTTCTTGGTAAGAAGCAAATCAATTTTCTTGTGCTGAAGCAAGGAAACATGTCGGTTACTGATTATGCTGCAAAGTTTGTTGAATTGGCTAAGTTTTATCCGCACTATAATGATGATGATTCTGAATTTTCAAAATGCATCAAGTTTGAGAGTGGGTTGCGCCCAGAGATCAAGAAGGCAGTTGGATATCAGAAGATTCGTATTTTTGTTGATTTGATTGATAGTTGCAGAATTTTTGAAGAGGATAACAATGCTCATTATAAGATCATTAATGAGAGGAAGAGCAAGCACCAACAGAATCGTGGCAAACCTTATGATGCTCCAGCTGGAAAAGGTAAACAGAACGTGGTTGATGGCAAGAGGACTAGTGGGGGAGATGCTCCTGCTGGCATAACTTGTTTCAAATATGGGAAACCTGGTCATAAGAGTAATGTGTGTACTGCTAAAGTGAAGAGGTGTTTCCGTTGTGGTAAGACTGGGCATGCCATATCTGAGTGCAAGCATAAAGAGATGATTTGTTTCAACTGTGGCGAAGAAGGACACATTAGTAGTCAGTGTCAGAAACCAAAGAAGGCGTAAACCGGTGGGAAAGTGTTCGCTTTGGCTGGGACTCAGAAAACTAATGAGGATAGACTCATCAGAGGTACATGTTTCATTAATAGTACTCCTTTAATTACTATGATTGACACTGGTGCTACTCATTGCTTTATTGTTGCTGAATGCGTTGAAAGACTGGGTCTTGTGTTGTCTTCTATGAATGGAGAAATGGTCGTCAAGATTCCGGCTAAGGGATCGGTGACTACTTCTCTTGTGTGTTTAAAGTGTCCCTTGACGATCTTCGACAGAGACTTTACTGTTGATTTGGTGTGTTTGTCGTTATCTGGAATGGATGTAATCTTGGGAATGAACTGGTTAGAATATAACTATGTTCATATCAATTGTTATAACAAGTCTATGAGATTTTCTACTCCTGAAGAGGAAGAAGCTAGTTTGTTGTCTTTTAGGGAGTTACAGCAGTTGATGCAAGGAGGAGCTCAGATGTTCTCATTGGTGGCGTCGTTATCCGTTGAGAGCCGAGCTGTAATTGAGCAGTTACAAGTGGTGCGTGAATTTCCTGAAGTTTTCCCTGATGAAATTCCTGATGTGCCTTCAGAAAGAGAAGTGGAATTTGCAATTGACCTTGTACTTGGTACCAGACCTGTTTCTATGGCACCATACAGGATGTCTGCATCTGAATTGTCGGAATTAAAGAAGTAATTTGAGGACTTACTTGAAAAGAAATTTGTGAGGCCAAGTGTATCGCTGTGGGGAGGTCCAGTGTTGTTAGTAAAGAAGAAAGATGGAGGTATGAGGCTCTGTGTTGATTATAGGCAAGTAAATAAAGTGATGATTAAGAACAAGTATCCGCTCCCGGGAATAGATGACTTGATGGATTAATTGGTAGGTGCTCGTGTGTTTAGCAAGATTGATTTGAGGTCGGGCTATCATCAGATTAAAGTGAAAGATGAAGATATTCAGAAGACGGCCTTCAGAACGCGTTATGGACATTATGAGTACTCAGTGATGCCTTTAGGTGTTACTAATGCGCCGGGAGTATTCATGGAGTACATGAATCGTATCTTTCACACTTATTTGGATCAGTTTGTGGTGGTGTTCATTGATGATATATTGATTTACTCTAAATCGGAAACTGAGCATGCAGAGCACTTAAGACGAGTATTGCAAGTTTTGAAGGAGAAGAAGTTATATGCAAAGCTGTCTAAATGTGAATTTTGGTTAAAGGAGGTTAGTTTTCTCGGTCATGTCATTTCAGGTAGTGGCATTGCTGTGGATCCGTCTAAAGTAGATGATGTGTTACAATGGGAAACCCCAAAGTCGGCTACCGAGATTAGAAGCTTCATGGGACTAGCCGATTATTACCGGAGGTTTATCGAAGGATTTTCTAAGTTAGCACTTCCGTTGACTAAGTTGACTTGTAAAGGTAAAGCTTTTGTGTGGGACATTCAATGCGAAGAAAGTTTCACGGAATTGAAGAAGAGATTGACATCGGCTCCGGTTTTGACATTACCTAATCCAGGAGAACCTTTTGTGGTATATTGTGATGCTTCTAAGATGGGTTTAGGAGGTGTACTTATGCAGAATGATAAGGTAGTTGCTTATGCGTCGAGACAGTTGAGAACTCATGAAAAGAACTATCCTACGCATGATTTGGAACTTGATGCAGTTGTTTTTATGCTGAAGATTTGGAGACATTATCTTTATGGTTCTAGATTTGAAGTGTTTAGTGACCATAAGAGTTTAAAATATTTATTTCATCAAAAGGAACAGAATATGAGACAACGAAGATGGTTGGAATTATTAAAGGATTATGATTTCGATTTGAACTATCATCCAGGTAAAGCTAATGTTGTGGCTGATGCCCTAAGTCGGAAAACTCTGCATATGTCGACGATGATGGTTAAAGAATTAGAATTAATTGAGCAGTTCAGAGATATCAGCTTAGTTTACGAAGTGACACCGCAGAGTGTGATGTTGGGGATGCTGAAGATTAACAATGATTTTCTGGACAGTGTCAAGGAAGCTCAGAAGTTAGACGTGAAACTGGTAGATTCGATGGTTGGGATCGATCATTCCGAAGATGATGATTTCATGTTAGATGCTTATGGTGTGTTGAGATTCCGTAATCGAATTTGTATTCCTGATGATGCGGAGATGAAGAAGGCGATTCTTGAGGAAAGTCATAGAAGTACATTGAGTATTCATACGGGGGCTACAAAGATGTATCAGGACTTGAAGAAATTGTTTTGGTGGCCTGGGATGAAGCGTGATGTAGCTTGTTTTGTGTATGCATGTTTAACTTGTCAGAAGTCAAAAGTTGAACATCAGAAGCCTGCGGGGTTGATGCAACCGTTAGAAGTTCCAGAATGGAAATGGGATAGCATTTCAATGGACTTCGTGATGGGATTGCCTAATACTTCAAGAGGACACGATTCGATTTGGGTGATTGTTGATAGGCTTACGAAGTCGGCTCATTTTATTCCTGTTAACATCAGTTTTCCAGTATCGAAGTTGGCGGAGATTTATATTCGTGTAATTGTGAAGTTGCACAGTGTTCCTTTGTGTATTGTGTTGGATAGAGATCTGCGGTTTACTTCTGATTTTTGGAAGAGTTTGCAAGAAGCGTTGGGTTCTAAGTTGAGGTTGAGTTCGGCGTATCACCCTCAAACGGATGGTCAAACAGAGAGGACTATTCAGTCGTTGGAGGATTTGTTGCGAGCATGTGTTCTCGATTAGGGAGGTTCTTGGGACACTCATTTACCATTAATAGAGTTCACTTATAATAACAGTTATCATTCTAGTATCGGAATGGCACCTTTTGAAGCATTGTATGGTCGGAGATGTATGACTCATTTATGTTGGCATGAATTTAGAGAAAGTGTAGTGCTAGGACCTGAAATTGTTCGAGAGACTACTGAGAAGGTGAAGTTGATCCGAGAAAAGATGAAATCTTCTCAAAGTAGGCAGAAGATTATCATGACAAGCGAAGAAAAGATTTAGAATTCCAAGCAGGTGACCATGTGTTTTTGAGAGTTACACTTGTGACAGGTGTTGGGCGTGCGCTGAAGTCTAAGAAGCTTACTCCTCGTTTTATTGGTCCGTATCAGATTTCAGACAGAGTTGGAAATGTTGCTTATAGAGTGGATTTGCCGCCTAATCTGTCGAATTTACCTGATGTGTTTCATGTGTCACAACTCCGGAAGTATGTTCCAGATCTGTCTCATGTGATTCATATGGATGATGTGCAAGTACGGGATAATCTTACTATGGAAACGATGCCTGTACGAATTGCGGAACGTGAGATGAATATTTTAATAGGCAAGGAGATTGCATTGGTGAAAGTTGTCTGGTTAGGAGTGTAGCGAGCGATTTTGGACGCGGTTCTTAAGCGCTGGTCGCTCTCTGCGGTTGAGCTTAAAACTACAGGTCGATTCATTTTTTATCCTATTGTGAGCTGAATAAGGAAGGGAAATAGATGTCTCCAATTAACCCTGCTTGCATACTGAGTTTAAACAGCGGTCTGTTAGGTTACGGATGCTATCAATGTGGGGGGCCTTTGTACTGGTTATTCGTATTTCGCCAATACGGTTCTTTCTTTCTTTTTTCTAGGCAAAGGGTTTCTGGCGGGGAATAAGGATTAGGATGTTAGGACTGATGCTTTTGAATTACTGCTTTTAATTGATGGAGATATGGGATTTGGGTTTTTTGTTGATTGCGCTCGCTAAGATCTTTTCTTTCGATCTTATGCCTACGTATTCCCGTTTACCGAAACAGGGAAATCAGAGCGTTCGTAGTTCCTCCTATTCTATGGGAGGAAATTGGTTTTTGGTGTCTTGTTCAAAGCCCAAGACGTGAAGCGAAAGGTGATTTGTATCTTGTTCAAAGCCCAAGATGTGAAGCTAAAAGGTCTATTTGTGTCTTGTTCAAAGCCCAAGACGTGAAGCTGAAAGACCTCGACTTTAGAGAGAATTTGTCATCTCTAAAGAGGGGAGAAGGAGAATTACTTTAACTGGGATACGCGGATCCGAGCAATGCCATAATTTTCGAAGAAAGGGTTTTAACCTGAAGGAGAAGACTTTAACTCAGTGTAGAGCAATGCCATCTTTCCTTAGGAATTTCTCATGCTAAAAGAGGGACAGTGGCATGGAAATAGATGATCCAGAGGCTTGCCGCTTACAGCGATTAGATGAAGGGAAAGGAGTTGTTGATGTTTGTGTACTGCGAACGAGGTACAACTTTGATGCTAAAAGGTCGATTGGATCAACCAGTGGTTTTCTTATACAAAGCCTAAGAGGAGGCTATTTTGTGTCTCGTACAAAGCCCGAGAGAGAGGCTAAAAGTTTTTGACCCAGTGGGGCATATCGTTATACAAAGCCTAAGAGGAGGCTAGCAAAGAGTTGACTCAGTTGGAGAATCTTTTATACTCAGTAAGAGAGTGTTTTTGTATCTCGTACAAAGCCTGAGAGAGAGGCGAAAAGGTTGTTTTGACTCCACTGAGGAGAATTTTGGTATCTCGTACGAAGCCCGAGATGGAGGCTATTGTAACTGTTTCAGTTGAGTGACAGATCCAATATACTGATTTTAAAAGAGAAAATCAGTTCTTATATGAGCAACACTGTACTCAGGGATTTAATTTGAGGATCAGGGATATTTCCTTCTCTTTGAGGAAACGGGAAATCCAAAGGGTATTGAGACTGTCCGAGTCTGCAGGTTTCCTTCCTATTTAACGAAGGGTGCTTGAGAATGTCTTTGAGACTCAAGGAAGTTAGACTGTCCAAGTCTAGAGTTTTATCTTTTGTACTATGCTTCGAGAAACAGTAGTAGACTCTATGAAAGGAATGTTCTATGAGGATGACTAGGTTCTGTTCCTATACCTCTGGGAGGTCGTCGGGATAATTTGTACGAAGCCCAAGAGGAGGCTGGAATCTTTTAAGAAGCCGACGGGTCCTTGTACGAAGCCCAAGAGGAGGCTATCATTCCCGGAGGAAGAGATCGTTATACGAAGCCTAAGAGGAGGCTCTGAATACTTCTAAGAAGCCATAGGGTCCTTGAATAATGCCCAAGAGGAGGCGGGGTTGCTTTTAGGAAGCCTGTGGGTCCTTGTATGATGCCCAAGAGGAGGCCGATGCTTTTAAGAAGCCCGTGGGTCCCAAACCAAAGAAAAGTTCAGGAAAACTCTTTTAGAGTTAAAACCACTGGTAAACGTGCGAGGTTTACTATCCAGTGACTTTAACTTTTAGAGAGAGTCCGAACCGTTCGGCGGTTTGAAGAAATTCAAGAGAAGTTTCACCGAGAATAATTCATCTCTGGGGGATAGAATTTCGTGACGATTCCTAAGGAGGACAGCCGAAGAGAAGATTGTATCTGGTGCTCCTATTGGGGATCTAGGCGTCTATTTCTACGAATAAATGAAACGTCGTCACTTAGTTCTAGACGTAGTTGCTGGGGAAACTCGAAATATCTATACTATTATTACACAGTAGATATGAGTTTATGAAAGGAGACTTACAGTTAGCAGCCCCACAATACAGTTTATAATATGAAAGTAGTAATTGAAAGCGATAACCACTTACTCGGTTGTAGAGCTTCCATGCTGTTTGGTTAGTTGTTCAACAAAGAAAGATTAAAAACAACAGTATATTCAAAATCAAAGGAGAAAGTGCTTTGAAAAAGAAAGATTTGGGGCTTACAGCTCAAGGAGAGGCCCAGGGTTTTATCAGTGAGCGCACTGTTTGAATTTGTACAGAGGGACTTATACAAGTGACTGGGGCCCAAAATTGTTTTCTGTACAAAGGGATGGGTCTTACACTCTCTCAAGAGGCCCAAAAAGGTTTAAAGAAAAGAGAGGGGCTTATAACACGAGGGTAGGCCCAGATGGTTTTTAATTTTAAACGGGCGACGATCGCGCCGTTTACTTGTACAGAGGGACTTATACAATGAGTGAGGCCCAAAAAGTTTTTGTACAAGGGGGGATGGGTCTTACACTCTCTCAAGAGGCCCAAAAAGGTTTAAAGAAAAATAAATGGGTCTTACTACTCGAGGGTAGGCCCAGATGATTTTTGAAAAGGCGACGATCGCGCCGTTTGTTTTTTGACGGTATCGGGACTTATACAATAAGTGAGGCCCAAAGACGATTTGGTCAAAAAAAGGATTGGGTCTTACACTCTAATAGAGACCCAAAGTGTTTTGAAAATGATTTATGAGGGTTAAATTAATTCAAAACCCTAATTTGTTTTCAAAAATGTATTTAATTGAATAAAATTCAATTAAAATGATCAAAAATTGTTTAACATGTGAAAAAACAAATTGTGATCTTGGATTAATGCTTCAGAAATTAAGTATTGACCTACAAAATAATTAGAAAGCATCAAAAGTTGCAAAATCAATGTAGAAAAAATATTTAAAATGCCAAAAACAATCAAAATATTAATTCTTTGCAAAAATATCAATTATATGAAATAAATAATATTTTTGGGATTTTTTGATAAAATAAAATATTTTAACATTTTTGTGAATTATTAAAAAAAGAATCAACTCAGAATCATTAAAACTCAGAGAGAAATTAATTTTTGAATCAATTAAACAAAATCACAAAATTCAAATATTCAAATATATGAAAATGGCGCCAAGAACAACACCAAGAACACGCGCGTTTTTCAGTTTGCCCAGATTTGCATTTTCCATCCAATCTCACTGAATACGTAATTATAACATGCAATCCACATATCATTATGCTCGCCTCAACCTCACGATCATGTCTATGTACTTTAATTTCATTTATATTAAACATACAACAAGAAATCACGAAGAAACCTCAAGAACCCTAATTTCTGCATGAAGGCTAGGATTTTTGATACACGATTCAAACAATGCAATTAATTGAGGGAAAACATTCCATGCATGATTATGAACATATGGCCAAATTATTGTGCGAGGAAATATGCATAGATTGAGAGATGACCAAGTTTAGGCTTACCTCCAAGTCGTGACAGCAAGAGCAAATCAAATTCTGGGTTGGAGGTGTTACAAATGAGTTGTGATGATCTGAACAGCTTCCCTACACCATATGGAGTGTGTTTGAACACTTGGATTGAATTGAAATGGACTGGATCAGTTTATGGCATCTCAGCTGCAACTTCACTTCAAACTTGTGTGGATGGCAAGTGATTTTGAGATTTTGATGTTCCAGAAGTAACCTAAGTGTTTGATCAGCTCATATGTGATGTATGTGAGGTGTGTGAGTGATTGGTTTGTGCAGAATTGCTCTCAAACTGAAAACCCGATAGCTACCTTGCTAAGAAAGGCATTTTTGCCAAGAGAAAGAGATTTTGAGGAAAGCATCTGTTAGATGGCTTTGGTGTACTTAAACTGACCACAATTGAGCTCTATTTATAGTAGAGCAAGTTTGTTTTGCAAGGAATAGTGCATGGCAGCTGGTAAGTAGGTTTCCTCAATGTTGGCCAATGGAAATGAAAGTCTCCTCTAGCCATTGACTAGAGGTTAGGGCACAGAGCTTTGGTCCCCTTGGTCTTGGATAAGTCTTGACTGATTTCAGATGAGAATGGCTTAGTCCATGCCACCTTGATGGTTCCATTGAATGCCTCATTCCAAATTTGAAGTCTTGTCCCTACTTTGGCAACTCTAGGTTCAACATGCTATTCCTTGTTCCTTGGACCTTGGAGGCTTGGCTCAGTGATTGTCCCCTTTGGATTCAATCCTCTGAGGTGTCCAAGTGGATTGGAGCAATTGCAATTGGCTGATTTTGGCAAATCGAGCCAAAATGCAAATTCTGCCTTGCTTTGACAGATTTCAGCAAGGCAACTTGCCAATGTTGTATCTCATGGTGTAGGTTGAATTTGGCAATGTTCTTGGCCATTTTGGAAAGCTCTTACATGATACAACAACTGTTTGAACAAGTTTGGTTTTGATCTCTTTTGATTCCAAGTGAAAAATCCCCCTACATTTGGCAAAAAGTGAAGGCAAATTCTGACTTAGTGAAAATTTCACTAAGTGTTGGAAAAAGTGATATTTTCACTTTTCAGCCACTTTGATCACTCCATAACTCAAAATCCTTAATGAATTGGAATGACTTGTAGTTGAAGTTTTTGTAGGTGATAATGAGGGCTACAAATCCATATTTGGATGAGAAAAAATGGCCTTGTGGTTTAGGAGTTATGGTCCTCCAAAGTTGGTACCTTTGCCACTTTATTTTTAACTTAGAAAAATTTCTAAGTTTTATGGTTACCCCTTTTACAAGTTATCTCACTTTTATTGATTTTTCTTGATGAATGATGATTCAAATCATACATTAACATCATTTTAGGGTTAAAAATCCATTTTGGTGAAAAATCTCAAAAAGTCAAAGTTGACTTTTGTGCTCAGTTGACTTTTTATCAGATGAATTCCAAACTGTGCAATTTTTCAGGAAATCATGTCCTTGACCTAAATCAAACTTGATGGACATGTTCCATGGGTGTCATAGGGTATATTCAATCATGTATTAGGGTTTGGGAGCATGTCTTGGTCAAAAGTCAAAGTTACAGTTGACTTTTCTCTTAAAACACTAATTGTGGTGCAGATGAAAATGAAACTTGTTGCTCAAGCTTCTTGGATCAATCAATTGTTCCAAATGGATCAATATGGTGTATTAGAGACCCTCAAATCATCTCTTGAGGTCTTGGCTCATGGTTTGTCCCAAAAGTCAACTTAGGGGTGAATTAGGTCAAGAAACCCTAATTCCCGATTTTTGATGAATGCATCCCATGAGGCAAAATTGACTTGATGCATGGGTTCATGAGGTTCCATGAAGTATATTAGGTTATGTTTTGGATCAATGGCTTGTGCCAAGATGAAAATTTCCATCTGGAGGCCCTGGTTGACCAAAACCCTAATTTGGTGACACTGTCGATCTTGAGACTTGATCCACCTAGAAGGGAGCAGCCTTGTGCTTAATCCTTGAAGTGGGAGTCCTTTTTGATCCATTGTGGATATTTAAGAGATTAGACAAGTTGAAGATCATGTCATTTCTTGATTGATCCTTTGTCTAAAGCTCAGAGAGGGCTTGAAACCCTAATTTTGATTGTATTGGATGCCCACCCATCTTTGGGGAGACTGATGAAGCATAAAGGTACATCCATATTGTGATGATGATTTTCACAATGATGGGAAATCTAAGTGGTCAAAATTTGGGGTATTACAGATGTCCCTATTTAATCTTCTTGGACCCGAAGGTATGAATGACGTTAGTATTCAAGCATTCGGGGTGCAAGAGGATTAAATATCGGAATATCCGAAATTTTGATGGTGGTTATGAATGGTAGCTTACACATTCATCTTTTTTTAACTAAGCAATGATGCTTAGAAAAGGTAAACTTCCCCTCGATCCTGGTTTTCAGCCAAGGAACTGGTCTCAGTTTTCTTTTGAAATAAACTCCCATCGTTCTTGGTTTCCTACCAAGGAACTGGTCTTAGTTTCTGATTTGAACTTCCCCTCGATCCTGGTTTCCTACCAAGAACTGGTATTAGTTTCTGATTTAAACTTCCCCTCGATCCTGGTTTCCTACCAAGAACTGGTCTTAGTTTCTTTTGTCAATAAACTTTCTTGACAAGGGACGCTATTCATAGCGACTTTCCTCAAACTTCTCGCCGAATTTTCCTGGGGAGATGCCATTTGAGTGGAAAAAGTTTTGATGTCAGATTTGCTGGGGAACCCAGTCGTCTGAGTTGTAGAGTTGTACAAACTTCTCTGTTGGAGACGCCATTTGTTTCTACTAGGGAAAGCGAGTCTCTTGAGAGACTGCTTTCGTTTGGGATCTTTCATCATACTTTTCTCAGGATCTTCCCAGAGAAATGCCATATGATGGGGTCCAATTTTGAGGTGTCGATGACCTTTTCATCAACGACTTTTCGGAGAAATACTGATGTACTGCCGAATCTCTGATCACGAGGATTTCTCTGTGGATTTTCCTTAATCCGGGAAAGCAAGGATATCATCTTCAATGGCGAAGAGTGATGCTTATTGAGAGTTTTCTCTGGCTTTTCAGAGGTTCAAGTTATCAAAGTGGCCAAGTGTCGACTCTGATCTAAAGATACACTGGTGGCGAGATTGTGCAGACGCAACATTTCCTGACGAGGAAAGAACTGACAAACTCGATTGAGAAACCTGTTTATCACTAGGGGACAAGACCGACTCAAGTGATAGTGATGCAATACGAAATGCGAATGCAAATCAAAAATGCATGAAGTATGTATGTTTATGCTGACAAAACAGACGCGACATACAGACTAATGGATGAACACAATTGGATACTCGGCCATCGCGGGGCGAAGAAGTACCGTTGATTCAAAATAGCAATTCCACCTTGCTTAGGAGAGATAGTCCACGCGGGGAGCTATGTTGATCGGGCTTAGGATATGAGAACTCGGCCGAGGATGTCAGACGAAACAAGGTCTCTGACACAGTTAATCCCTTCATTCAGGCATACTGGCTTAGAAGGAGTACTTTGATTCTGCACTTTGAAATTCGCTTACTTCGGGAGAAGCAATCGATGTTCTTCTGATGTTCAACAGTCAAAAGAAATGTCATCTTTAATTTAAAAGCAGAAAAAGTTTTAACAAGTAAATTCATTTTTGTTTTATTTCAAGAATCGCTGATTAAGTTTAAACAACGTCGTTCTGTAAAGCTAAAACAAGTTAAGAATTACAAACAAAAGCACAAAGGCTCAAATTTTATTGATAAGATGGAGATCAGCCAAACGCGTGATTCCAAAGAGTATATACAAAGTTAGAAAATGGTAATTTACGGGGAAAAAGGCTACGTTGCAACATAACGACCACTATCCTTCTACCAACTTTGAATTCGGGGCATCCTGAGCTTCCGTCGAAGATGACCTTTGACTGGAGATTTCCTCCGATAGATGATGCTGTAACTGCTGCTGCTGAGGGACTTGCCTCTGTTGAACATAGTTACTTGCCATTATCCCTAATTTTTGCCTGGATTGTACTATGAGATTTCCAATCCATCGGGATGATTCTCTTTTTTTCATGTCTCTAACTTTTGCCTGGACCGCCCTTTCGGGTTTTCAATCCACCGAGACGTTTTTTTTTTTTTTAGTTTAGGCGAAGTATTTCTTGACTACATCAACATTCGTGGGGTAGGCAAATTCCTCTCCGTCCATGGTTGCAAGTCTCAAGGCGCCGCCTGAGAAAGCTTTCTTGACCACATAGGGGCCATCATAATTTGGGGTCCATTTGCCCCGAGAGTCAGTGAGAAATGATTGTATCTTCTTGAGCACGAGGCCTCCTTTTCTGAAAATACGAGGTCGGACTTTTTTGTCGAACGCCCTTTTCATTCTCTGTTGATACAACTGACTGTGGCATAGTGCCATGATTCTCTTCTCTTCGATCAGGTTCAGTTCGTCGTGTCGACTTTGACACCATTCAGCTTCGGTGAGCTGAGCTTCCATCAATACCCGGATTGATGGGATCTCTACTTCTATGGGGAGAACTGCCTCCATGTCATATACTAGAGAGAAAGGGGTAGCCCCTGTTGAAGTACGGGCAGATGTGCGATAACCATGAAGAGCAAAAGGTAACATCTCGTGCCAGTCTTTATAGGTTACAACCATCTTTTGAACGATCTTCTTGATGTTCTTGTTAGCCACTTCTACCGCTCCGTTCATCTTGGGTCGGTAGGGAGATGAGTTATGGTGTTCAATCTTAAACTCTGCACACAACTCTTTCATCATCTTATTGTTCAAGTTAGATCCATTATCAGTAATGATCTCGCTTGGAACACCATAACGGTAGATGATATTGTTTTTGATAAATCGGACCACCACTTGTCGGGTTACATTGGCGAATGACGTTGCTTCGACCCACTTGGTGAAATAATCAATGGCTACCAGGATGAACCGATGTCCGTTTGAAGCCTTGGGCTCAATCATACCAATCATGTCGATTCCCCATATGGAAAAAGGCCACGGGGAAGAAAGAACTTTGAGATGTGATGGCGGTACATGAATTTTGTCGGAGTATATCTGACACTTGTGACACCTCCTCATGTACTTGTAGCAGTCGGATTCCATGGTCAACCAACAATACCGGGCCCTGAGAATTTTTCTCGCCATTGTGTGTCCGTTGGCATGAGTGCCAAAGGATCCTTCATGAATTTCTTTCATGAGCATGTCTACTTCTGGTCTGTCGACGCATCGGAGCAAAACCATGTCAAAATTTCTCTTATAAAGAGTGTCACCGCTCAGGAAGAAGTTTCCAGCCAATCTTCTGAGGATTTTCCTGTCTTTTCTGAGTGCCCCAGATGGGTACTCTTGTTTCTGAAGGAAGCATTTGATATCGTGATACCAAGGTCTGTCGTCTATGACTGCTTCAATCATAAAGATGTAAGCGGGCCGTTCAAGGCGCATGATGTCGATCTTAGGTATGTCATTCCATCGACCTACACTAATCATGGAAGAGAGAGTGCCTAATGCATCAGCCATGTGATTCTCATCACGAGGGATGTGATGAAAGTCGACTCTGTTGAAGAAGGGTAACAACCTTCTTGCATAGTCTTTGTAAGGAATCAATCCTGATTGGTATGTGTTCCAATCTCCTTTTATCTGGTTAATAACCAGAGCTGAATCGCCGTATACGTCCAAGTTTTTTATCCTTAAATCAATCGCTTCTTCGAGACCCATGATACATGCTTTGTATTCGGCCTCGTTGTTCGTACATTTGAACGTAAGTCTGGCAGTGAAAGGAATGTGGGAACCCTGAGGGGTAACAATGATTTCCCCAATTCCATTTCCATAATTATTAACTGCTCCGTCAAAGATAAGTCCCCACTGGGAACCTGGTTCTGGCCCTTCACTGGGTAGCGGTTCATCGCAATCTTTCATCTTTAGATACATGACATCTTCGTCTGGGAAGTCAAACCCGATTGATTCTTGATCGTCAATCGGTTGATGAGCCAAATGATCGGCTAAAATACTTCCTTTAACGGTTTTCTGAGCGTGGTACTCTATGTCATATTCTGATAGTAACATCTGCCAACGGGCAATCCTTCCCGTGAGAGCAGGTTTTTCGAAAACGTACTTGATTGGATCCATTTCGGAGACCAACCAAGTAGTATGACGAATCATGTACTGGCGAAGACGTTTGGCTGCCCAAGCCAAAGCGCAACAAGTTTTCTCAAGCATTGTGTACCGAGTCTCGCAGTCGGTGAATTTCTTGCTTAGATAGTAAATGGCAGACTCTTTCCTTTTAGTTTCGTCTTGTTGGCCAAGTACACATCCCATTGAGTCCTCTAGGTCTGTGAGGTAAATGATCAGTGGTCTTCCTTCCACTGGAGGTGATAGAATCGGCGGATTCAACAGGTATTCCTTAATACTGTCGAAGGCAGCTTGGCAGTCTTCTGACCAAACGCAATCCTGGTTCTTTTTCAGTAATTTGAAAATTGGCGCACACGTCGCGGTCATGAGGAATATGAATCTGGAGATGTAGTTCAAACGTCCCAGGAATCCTCTGACTTGTTTTTTCAGTTTTCGGAGAAGGCATTTCTTGAATGGCCTTGACCTTGTCAGGATCAACTTCAATTCCTTTCTGGCTGACGATGAACCCTAGTAATTTCCCCGAACGGACACCGAAGGTGCACTTGTTGGGATTCAAGCGGAGCTTGAATTTTCTTAGACGTTCAAACAATTTTGACAGATGTTCAACGTGCTCATCCTCTGTTCTTGATTTTGCAATCAAATCATCGACATATACCTCGATTTCTTTGTGTATCATGTCATGAAACAGAGTAGTCATGGCCCTTTGATAGGTTGCCCCGGCATTCTTCAAACCGAACGGCATTACCTTGTAACAAAAGGTACCACATGGGGTAATGAACGAAGTTTTCTCCATGTCTTTCGGCGTCATTTTGATCTGGTTATAGCCCGAGAATCCATCCATGAAGGAGAATACTTTGAACTTTGCTGTGCTGTCAACCAGCATGTCGATGTGTGGTAAAGGAAAGTCATCCTTTGGACTTGCCTTGTTTAGATCTCTGTAATCAACACACATTCTGACCTTTCCGTCCTTTTTGGGAACGGGTACGATGTTGGCTAACCATTGAGGATATTCAGATGTAGCGAGGAAACCCGCGTCAATCTGTTTCTGTACCTCCTCCTTGATTTTGATGGCCATGTCCGGGTGAGTCCGTCTCCACCTTTGCTTTACTGGCGGATATTCCGATCTTAGCGATAAGTGATGTTCCACGATGCTGGTATCCAATCCTTGCATATCCTGATAGGACCAAGCGAATACATCGGGGAATTCTTTGAGAAGCTTTATCAAACCCTCTCTGGCAGTTGGACTGAGCAATGCTCCGATCCTGATTTCTTTTCTCTCTTTTTCTGAACCCAAGCTTACCGTTTCCAACGGCTCTTTGTGAGGTTCAATGGACCTTTCCTCTTGTCTGAGTAGTCGGGAGATCTCTTCTGGAATTTCGTTATCAACTTCTTCTTCAGCCTCGAATACCGGGAACTCAAAGTTGGGAGAAGGCATCAGATCGTATGTTTCAAGGTGGTATAAAACAAGCAATCTGCATGACGTGATGATTCGTGTTTAGAAGAGATAGAGAAAATGTAAGTGTGTGCAGTGTATTTGTTTTTACTGCTTGTTTTTATTATTGAATGTTTTTTAGGATTACCATTTTCTGAAAAAGCAAAAAGAGAAAACAGCAATTAATGCGGAAATTACAGAACGACGTTATTTTATTAATGAACAAGTCGAATCTTGAAACTACAGCCCTATAAAACAAAACTCAGACGCTTTGGGCAAAGCGAAGAGGGAAATTTACAGAAAGCGAGCCCTATCAAAACATCCGTTTCACCTGGGCAGGGTGAAAGGTTAAAAGATGGCAATTACTTTGACTGACGAACGACCTTCGGAACCTCGACGGCAACCCATTGGCGGCGAACTCCTTGGTGAATCACAAAGTCTGGCACCTTCCTTGATTTGTCTTCAGAAATGACGCTGATTTCTGGTGGAGCAGGATCATTGGAATCTGTCTCCTAAGCAGAATTGTCATAGGAGAATTCCTCTGTTGCATTTTGCATAGCATTTGTGCTCTCAGCTGTATCTCCCCATCCAGTTGGCTGGATATCTTCGAGCCTGATACGAGAGCTTTCGGGAGCGGTGTACTTGACCATATAGTCGTATTTTCCACTCGGTTGTCCCAAGGTGTCCCACACTTCTGTGGAACTGGAGGAGTCATTTCTCTCGAAGACGTTGACCTCGGGAAAAGCATAGTTGATGAATTCTAGTCTTGCAAATGTTGCGAATTCATCTTCATGTTGAGTAGTTTCTGAATGACCTGAGCGTTGATCCCATGACATGGTGGGGACACAGGTATTCTGTTCAATGATGCTCAGCTGAGTTTCATTACTCGGCTGACTTTCTTGCCCCAAGTTTCCTGGGTAAGGCTGCCACATTGGCAGACCATCCATCGGGCCATAGTAATTATGATCAAAGCTGTCTTTCATCGGAGTGTCTTCCTCTAATGAATTTGGCGGAGCACGGCATCCTTTCGGATCACAATCTCTGTAGATCATTTCGACATCTGATCTTGGTATAAATCTCAGAATTTCTGTAGGAAAGCAAAAAGGCATAGGCACCTCTTCCTGAGACATATAGCTGTCCTTGTTAAGGTAGGACTTCCATTCTTCATCTGTGTCAGAGGAATCTTCCTCATTGATAGCATGAACTGTCTGAGACACTGGGTGAAGAAAACCTCCACTGTGGAAGAAGTTTTGAAGGGGATGAAGACTTTCATCGTTGGCGGCCGTCTGGGTACAGGTTGCAGAAAAACCAAGACCCTTCTTTGTTTTATTGTCAGTAGGAATGACAAGCCGTCCCCATCCTGTCGTATCGGTACTCTCGACCGCTTTGATAGCATCTTTGTATGAAGAAATTGAAGTTCCTTCTTTGAACTGATTATCCTTGCTCACCGATAGTGCTTGGAACTGAGTTCCAATAACCTCCTCGGGTTCCACACAAGTAGATGATGATAAGTTGCTCACAAGCAAGGCTTGTTCCCCACAAACCGTGACAAGTTGATCATTCTTGACGAACTTTAGCTTTTGGTGGAGGGTTGAAGTAACCGCTCCAGCCTGATGTATCCAAGGTCTTCCTAATAAACAACTGTATGTTGCCCGGATGTCCATGACCTGGAAAGTGATTTGGAAAGTGTGAGGACCAATAGTTATGGGAAGATCAACTTCGCCGATAACTATTTTTCTGGATCCGTCGAATGCTTTGACGACGACCTCGCTGACTCTCATCAGAGGGCCCTTGAATGATAATTGCGTTAAAGTGGACTTCGGCATAACATTCAGGGCTGACCCTGTGTCTACCAGTACGTTGGCTAAAGCATCGCCCTGGCAGTTAACTGTGATATTGAGCACCATGTTATGACGGCGACCCTCTTCAGGTAATTCTTCATCACTAAATCCCAAATTATTGCAGGAAGTGATGTTAGAGACAATGCTATCGAATTGTCTGATTGTTACATCCTGTTCCACAAAGGCTTGCTCCAAGACTTTCTGTAGAGCCTCTCTATGTGCTTCTGAACTGAGTAACAGTGATAATACTGAGATCTTTGAAGGAGTCTGTAACAGTTGATCAACAATGTTGTATTCACTCCTTTGGATGAGCTTCAGCATCTCATCATTGTTTTTTGAAAGGTCGGGATTACTGGATTGACCGACTGATAGATCGGGAGCTTCTGTCTGAAGTTCCTTTTCTTTGTTAACTTCCCCAACCCCTCGGTTGAAGATTCTACCGCTCCGTGTTACTCGACTGATGTCTGCAATATTCACAACGGAGGGTAATTGAATTTCCTTTCCATTCTTGATTGTTGTTGCACCGTATTTGTAAGGGATTGCCTTAGCTGATTCACACGGTAGTGGCCCCGGTAGATAGATGACTATGGGAACCTTCTGATTTTTCTGACCGTCATAAGTAACCTTGATCCATTCCTGGTTGGGAACTCTAGATTTTTCAAGTAGAGGGATGATGGCAAAAACATCCCTGATCTGGTGATGACCAGAGATCGTGACAACATCCTTAACTTGATCGGCAAGGTAGTTCGGCGACCAAATGATGGGTCCAGAACCCGGATATGGACGAATTTCTCCATGATCGATCTGACCCTGAAGAGCTGCTCTCACAAGGTAACACCCTTGGTTACTTTCCGAACAGACGCTACAACTGTCATAGTTGTGTGGTGGCACCTGGCCACGCCCACTTTGAATACAATGTAACCTCACTAGGTTACTTTCCATTGATCGGACATCCTGACTTTGGCGACGAGTAGGATTCCTGTTATTGATACTAATCTGCTGAGTATCTTCGTCCATATAGATTGGCATCCACCAGTGATTTAACAAGTTCTGAAGTGCCTCCTGGACAAGGGTACAACCTCGATCGTTTTCGCAACCCGCTTTACAGCTTTGATAGTCATGTGATATTAAGAATCCAAGTCGGACCTGCTCAGCATGTAACTCTACCAGGTTGGTATTCATTACGTGGATATCGAAGATCTGAACCATATTGATTTGATAGGAGTTCCTATCATGGTAGTCTTGGATCCATCCAAGATCCATCTGACGCTGGAGGGCCTCTTGTATGAAAGAGCATCCCTGTTTGTTTACCGAGCAAATCAGACAGGAACTGTAATCGTGCCACGGTAGATTATGATACTGGCTTTGCCTTGAGTGCATCGCCACCAAGTTGTCATTCATCGCACAGATGTCGTGGTTTTAAATGACGTTGGAATTCGTGTAAACCATGTTAACTCCACGAACTCGGTGCTCTTGGATCCATCCAAGATCCATCTGTTCCTGTAGAGCTGCTTGCACTATAGAACATCCTTGGTTATCTTTAGAGCAGATATCACACTGGTGATAATTATGAGGTAGCACATGGCCATATCCACTCTGTCTACAATGCATCTTGACCAGATCGGTCCCCAATAAGAGTACATCGTGAATTTGATAAACATTGTTAGTCTCTTTCTCAATCAGATTGACTGCAGCTTTCTCGTGTTGAGGCAGCGGGTTCGTAAGAACATTAGGATTCGTATCTTTGAAAGATAAGAGCCCGCTCCTAATAAGCTTTTGCACGTCGGATTTGAAATTGAGGCAAGTCTCAATGTTATGCCCTGAACCTCCTTGATGATAAGGGCATGTTTGATCCGCTTTAAACCAAAAAGGCGGATTTTCCGGTACTGTAAGAGGAGACTTAGTCTGAATGTGCCCCTTAGCCAGCAGTAACGGAAACAGTTATGCGTACGTTACAGGTATAGGATCAAATCCTGGTGGCCGTATTGTACGGTTGTTGTTATATGGAGGACGAGCCTACTGAAGAGGCTGTTGTGTCCTTTGCTGGTCAGGTTGGCTCTGCGCAACCTGAGGTTGATACATAGGAACAGGCGCGGGGCCGATAGCAGGAGTAACAGCTACTACTGGCTGATAACGTCGCCTTTGCTTTCTGAGAGAGATATTCCCAATATCTTGCTCTTTTTTCTTAGGGAGAGCACTACCGTATTTTTTAGTACCACTCGTCGATCTAGTGTCTTTTACCAAACGTCCTTCTCGGACGGCTTCCTCAAGACGTACACCCATGCCGACCATTTCGGTGAAATCACTGGGCGCACTGGCAACCATTCGGTCATAGTAAAATGAGCTTAAGGTCTTTAAGAAGATTTTTGTCATCTCTTTTTCCTCAAGAGGTGGACAAATTTGAGCGGCAATTTCACGCCACCTTTAAGCATACTCCTTAAAGGTTTCCTTGTCCTTTTGTGACATTGATCTGAGTTGATCTCTGTCGGGTGCCATGTCCAAATTGTATTTGTATTGTTGGACGAAGGCAGTACCAAGATCTCTGAATGTACTGATCGTAGTACGGTTTAAACCCATGTACCATTTGAGTGCGGCACCGGTTAAACTATCCTAAAAGTAGTGAATCAGCAGGTCCTGATTCTCCGTCTGAGCTGACATCCGCCGAGCGTACATCACCAGATGGCTCTGAGGGCAAGAGTTACCCTTGTATTTTTCAAAGTCGGGCACTTAGAACTTGTGCGGGACTTTCACATTTGGGACCAAGCAGAGGTCTGCGGCGTCCTTTCCAAATAAATCCTGACCGCGAATGGCTTGCAGCTCTTTCTGCATTTCCAAGAACTGTTCCTAGAATTCCTCCATTCTGTCAAACATAGTTTCCTTCTTACCAGAAGGTGTTGGTGGAATCTCTCCTTCCGGGACAGTGTGCACCACAGGGGGTGGTACCGTGACTACGGCAGTAAGTCTTGGCGCCTCCTGAAGTTTGTAACCTTCAGGAGTCTTGAGTATGCCCCTGGTATCTTCGCTTTCCCGAAGTTTGTAACCTTCAGGCCCAGCGGCTTCTGTTGCGATTCCCTGATCTTCAGTGATCGGCGGAACATATCCTTCCGGGATATAGTTAACAGGCATGCCCCAAGGACGATCTTTCGGTATCTGATACCTAGGATCATACTTTTCTATGATGGGCGTTGAGGTGATCTCTGAGATCACAGTTCTTTGTAGCTGAGCTTCTGCCATGGCTTGCATGTCGTTACGAAGCTTTCTCATATCCTCTCTCAGAGTGTCGATCTCTTCTTTCAACTCTCTGTTTTCTTCCTCAAGATCATCCATCTTTTTCTGACGATTGGCCCGAGTATTATACGAATGAGACAGTTTGACTCTAGAATCGAGACACAAACGTGAGATTCGTAGGTAAGGAGAATACGCGATGTGAGAATGATGAATGCAATGATTATATTAATTGTTATTTTTTTGGTTTAATCAAAATAAACTTCGACAATTAGATTGCAAATATCAAACGGTGGGGAAACCCCTTTTTATTGAAATTCAAAGGATTACAGAAATGGAAATACAGTAGATTACAAAGTGCAGAAACAGAAACCTAAACTAATGGGTCCCGAGTCCTCTCTGAAGAGAAATCGGGTGCTGATTCTGGTATCTTCCTTTTCTTTGACCGGGGCTCTTGGGCCGTTGTCGAGTTGTCATTCCTTTGCCAAGTGAAAGGAGTGAGCAAATTCCTTTGGTCATCTTGATTCTCTACAGCATGCTGCTCCAAAATTTCAATCAGAGCATCTTTCTCTTTTAGTAGTTGCTGTATTTGGATACACTCTACGTCGAGGGTGCGGTACTTGTTCTTCCAAGACCTTCTTTCCTTTTGAACTTTGTTGAGAGTAACCTGAAGCCTTTCAGTTTCCGTCATGAAGTACATGACAATTTCCCTCGATGGAAGAATTCCGTAATGAGGATAAGGCATCTTTAGCTTGAGAGCTCTAGTTTGTACCCAATGGATATAAGGCTCCACCGAGACACAGTCCGGTTTTCCCAGAGACTCTCGTCCTTTCTTATGAACATGTTTCCAAGCTTGCACTATTTCCATCTTTAGTGCTCTGTCGTTTTCTCCTTCTTTGAAGAAAAGACCTTCCAGATGAACACCCAGTGGGATGTGTCTCATCGGGTATCCAAATTGACAAAGAACTAATATCGGATGATAGTTGATTCCTCCTTTAGTTCCTATGAGGGGTACGCTGGGGAAGTTTCCACAACGGTTAATGATTCTGATTCCCTCATAAATCCTATTACACCAATCTATATCAGAGTTGGTGAGGGACATGATCTTCTGCGACCAACGTAAGACACTCTTGCAAACCCAAAAAGCGGCAGACTTGGGCAAGTGAGAGATAAACCATTTGTAAAGCAAAGGTACACAGCATGTGATCTCCCCTCCGCTGTACAAATTTCCTAAGTGTACAGAATGATACGCATCTGCGAGCAAAGTCGGCACAGGGTTTCCAATGAGAAAAAACTTAATAGCGTTGATATCGACAAAGTTATTGATGTTGGGAAACAAAAATAACCCGTAGGTGAGCAAGACAAAGATGCTTTCAAAAGCAGTCCCGTTCCCTATACTAGCGAAGTACAGAGCCTTTTTCGTCAAGAACTGGGCTGGCAAACCTTGGGTACCACCCTTAGTGGTCATGTGAGTCCTGACCTCAGACTTGTCCAAATGAATTGCTCTTGCAATGGTCTGATTCTTTGGAATTTCTTCCAGTCCAGAAAATGGAGCTCGATCTGTGATATGTAAATCAGTCAAATGAGAATACTCCTCCAGCGTTGGTGCCAGCTGGTAATCCGGGAATGTGAAACAGTGATAAACCGGATCGTAGAACTGAATGAGCGCGTCCATGATCCCCTTAATCACATGGACTCTTAACAGTGGTAGCAAATCACCATGCTTGGGTCTGAAAGCCTCTGGGTTAACGATCATCCTCGCTAACTTTCTCAAATCCCCTAGTTTTGGAACCTTGAAGGTATACTGGTGAGTTCTCCTTCTACCGAAATCCATTAGCGTAATCTTTTTCTCTGATATTTACAATCACAGTCTTAGTTTAATTTGAAAAACAGAGAGACTAGAAGAGAAGGTTTTTGAATGTTTTAATGTTTTATTAAATGAATGCATGAATGCAGCACACAAAAACATAGAAAAAACATGGGGTCAGAGGGTCGTTGTCATGAAGTCAAGGCTCTACCCATCCCCAAAGGTTTATACTAGGGTGATTTTGGTACCTGTACTCATTATCATCAGCTCCTCCCAGGAAAGCAAAACAACAAACGGATCGCCAGCGAGTTGTGTGCAATCTTAGAGTAAGTGCCATTCACCGAGAATAGATCACCAGCCTCAAATGAGGGTAGTATCGCGTAACAACTATTTCCGATAGTTTCCGCACTACGAAAAAGGTTGGCTTTTCTTAAGTGTATACTCAATCTCACCACATGCGGCATCACACGCATTCCCAGTAGCAGAAAAATAAACACGTATAGCAATTAGGAAAAGCAATATATATATTTGTCCTAATCATCCTAGACTTATAAAGCTATGAATCTTAAGTTCCTGACAGAAATGGGTTCCCCGGCGGAAGCCCCAATCTGTGGTTCCCTACCTAAGAGATGGACCAGCATAGGTCAATCTTTCTCTTCGGTAGAGTTCCCATTTTCCGTAGAAAATGGGGATGATGCCCTAAGGCAGAAAAGGAGACTCCCCAGCAGAGTCGCCATTTGTGTAATTTTTCACACAAGAGAAGTAGAAAGAAAGGAATGGGCCCCACGGTGGGCGCCACTTTTCTGTAGCGAGCGATTTTGGACGCGATTCTTAAGCGCTGGTCGCTCTCTGCGGTTGAGCTTAAAACTACAGGTCAATTCATTTTTTATCCTATTGTGAGCTGAATAAGGAAGGGAAATAGATGTCTCTAATTAACCCTGCTTGCAAACTGAGTTTAAACAGTGGTCTGTTAGGTTACGGATGCTATCAATGTGGGGGGCCTTTGTACTGGTTATTCGTATTTCGCCAATACGGTTCTTTCTTTCTTTTTTCTAGGCAAAGGGTTTCTGGCGGGGAATAAGGATTAGGATGTTAGGACTGATGCTTTTGAATTACTGCTTTTAATTGATGGAGATATAGGATTTGGGTTTTTTGTTGATTGCGCTCGCTAAGATCTTTTCTTTCGATCTTATGCCTACGTATTCCCGTTTACCGAAACAGGGAAATCAGAGCGTTCGTAGTTCCTCCTATTCTATGGGAGGAAATTGGTTTTTGGTGTCTTGTTCAAAGCCCAAGACGTGAAGCAAAAGGTGATTTGTATCTTGTTCAAAGCCCAAGATGTGAAGCTAAAAGGTCTATTTGTGTCTTGTTCAAAGCCCAAGACGTGAAGCTGAAAGACCTCGACTTTAGAGAGAATTTGTCATCTCTAAAGAGGGGAGAAGGAGAATTACTTTAACTGGGATACGCGGATCCGAGCAATGCCATAATTTCCGAAGAAAGGGTTTTAACCTGAAGGAGAAGACTTTAACTCAGTGTAGAGCAATGCCATCCTTCCTTAGGAATTTCTCATGCTAAAAGAGGGACAGTGGCATGGATATAGATGATCCAGAGGCTTGCCGCTTACAGCGATTAGATGAAGGGAAAGGAGTTGTTGATGTTTGTGTGCTGCAAACGAGGCACAGCTTTGATGCTAAAAGGTCGATTGGATCAACCAGTGGTTTTCTTATACAAAGCCTAAGATGAGGCTATTTTGTGTCTCGTACAAAGCCCGAGAGAGAGGCTAAAAATTTTTGACCCAGTGGGGCATATCGTTATACAAAGCCTAAGAGGAGGCTAGCAAAGAGTTGACTCAGTTGGAGAATCTTTTATACTCAGTAAGAGAGTGTTTTTGTATCTCGTACAAAGCCCGAGAGAGAGGCAAAAAGGTTATTTTGACTCCACTGGGGAGAATTTTGGTATCTCGTACGAAGCCCGAGATGGAGGCTATTGTAACTGTTTCAGTTGAGTGACAGATCCAATATACTGATTTTAAAAGAGAAAATCAGTTCTTATATGAGCAACACTGTACTCAGGGATTTAATTTGAGGATCAGGGATATTTCCTTCTCTTTGAGGAAACGGGAAATCCAAAGGGTATTGAGACTGTCCGAGTCTGCGGGTTTCCTTCCTATTTAACGAAGGGTGCTTGAGAATGTCTTTGAGACTCAAGGAAGTTAGACTGTCCAAGTCTAGAGTTTTATCTTTTGTACTAAGCTTCGAGAAACAGTAGTAGACTCTATGAAAGGACTGTTCTATGAGGATGACTAGGTTCTGTTCCTATACCTCTAGGAGGTCGTCGGGACAATTTGTACGAAGCCCAAGAGGAGACTGGAATCTTTTAAGAAGCCGACGGGTCCTTGTACGAAGCCCAAGAGGAGGCTATCATTCCCGGAGGAAGAGATCATTATACGAAGCCTAAGAGGAGGCTCTGAATACTTCTAAGAAGCTTGAATAATGCCCAAGAGGAGGCGGGGTTGCTTTTAGGAAGCCTGTGGGTCCTTGTATGATGCCCAAGAGGAGGTCGATGCTTTTAAGAAGCCCGTGGGTCCCAAACCAAAGAAAAGTTCAGGAAAACTCTTTTAGAGTTAAAACCACTGGTAAACGTGCGAGGTTTACTATCCAGTGACTTTAACTTTTAGAGAGAGTCCGAACCGTTCGGCGGTTTGAAGAAATTCAAGAGAAGTTTCACCGAGAATAATTCATCTCTGGGGGATAGAATTTCATGACGATTCCTAAGGAGGACAGCCGAAGAGAAGACTGTATCTGGTGCTCCTATTGGGGATCTAGACGTCTATTTCTACGAATAAATGAAACGGCGTCACTTAGTTCTAGACGTAGTTGTCGGGGAAACTCGAAATATCTATACTATTATTACACAGTAGATATGAGTTTATGAAAGGAGACTTACAGTGAGCAGCACCACAATACAGTTTATAATATGAAAGCAGTAAATGAAAGCGATAACCACTTACTCGGTTGTAGAGCTTCCATGCTGTTTGGTTAGTTGTTCAACAAAGAAAGATTAAAAACAACAGTATATTCAAAATCAAAGGAGAAAGTGCTTTGAAAAAGAAAGATTTGGGGCTTACAGCTCAAGGAGAGGCCCAGGGTTTTATCAGTGAGGGCACTGTTTGAATTTGTATAGAGGGACTTATACAAGTGACTGGGGCCCAAAATTGCTTTCTGTACAAAGGGATGGGTCTTACACTCTCTCAAGAGGCCCAAAAAGGTTTAAAGAAAAGAGAGGGGCTTATAACACGAGGGTAGGCCCAGATGGTTTTTAATTTTAAACGGGCGACGATCGTGCCGTTACTTGTACAGAGGGACTTATACAATGAGTGGGGCCCAAAAAGTTTTTGTACAAGGGGGGATGGGTCTTACACTCTCTCAAGAGGCCCAAAAAGGTTTAAAGAAAAATAAATGGGTCTTACTACTCGAGGGTAGGCCCAGATGATTTTTGAAAAGGCGACGATCGCACCGTTTGTTTTTTGACGGTATCGGGACTTATACAATAAGTGAGGCCCAAAGACGATTTGGTCAAAAAACGGATTGGGTCTTACACTCTAATAGAGGCCCAAAGTGTTTTGAAAATGATTTATGAGGGTTGAATTAATTCAAAACCCTTATTTGTTTTCAAAAATGTATTTAATTGAATAAAATTCAATTAAAATGATCAAAAATTGTTTAACATGTGAAAACACAAATTGTGATCTTGGATTAATGCTTCAAAAATTAAGTATTGACCTACAAAATAATTAGAAAGCATCAAAAGTTGCAAAATCAATGTAGAAAAAATATTTAAAATGCCAAAAACAATCAAAATATTAATTCTTTGCAAAAATATCAATTATATGAAATAAATAATATTTTTGGGATTTTTTGATAAAATAAAATATTTTAACATTTTTGTGAATTATTAAAAAAAGAATCAACTCAGAATCATTAAAACTCAGAGAGAAATTAATTTTTGAATCAATTAAACAAAATCACAAAATTCAAATATTCAAATATATGAAAATGGCGCCAAGAACAACACCAAGAACACGCGCGTTTTTCAGTTTGCCCAGATTTGCATTTTCCATCCAATCTCACTGAATACGTAATTATAACATGCAATCCACATATCATTATGCTCGCCTCAACCTCACGATCATGTCTATGTACTTTAATTTCATTTATATTAAACATACAACAAGAAATCACGAAGAAACCTCAAGAACCCTAATTTCTGCATGAAGGCTAGGATTTTTGATACACGATTCAAACAATGCAATTAATTGAGGGAAAACATTCCATGCATGATTATGAACATATAGCCAAATTATTGTGCGAGGAAATATGCATAGATTGAGAGATGACCAAGTTTAGGCTTACCTCCAAGTCGTGACAGCAAGAGCAAATCAAATTCTGGGTTGGAGGTGTTACAGATGAGTTGTGATGATCTGAACAGCTTCCCTACACCATATGGAGTGTGTTTGAACACTTGGATTGAATTGAAATGGACTGGATCAGTTTATGGCATCTCAGCTGCAACTTCACTTCAAACTTGTGTGGATGGCAAGTGATTTTGAGATTTTGATGTCCCAGAAGTAACCTAAGTGTTTGATCAGCTCATATGTGATGTATGTGAGGTGTGTGAGTGATTGGTTTGTGCAGAATTGCTCTCAAACTGAAAACCCGATAGCTACCTTGCTAAGAAAGGCATTTTTGCCAAGAGAAAGAGATTTTGAGGAAAGCATCTGTTAGATGGATTTGGTGTACTTAACCTGACCACAATTGAGCTCTATTTATAGTAGAGCAAGTTTGTTTTACAAGGAATAGTGCATGGCAGCTGGTAAGTAGGTTTCCTCAATGTTGGCCAATGGAAATGAAAGTCTCCTCTAGCCATTGACTAGAGGTTAGGGCACAGAGCTTTGGTCCCCTTGGTATTGGATAAGTCTTGACTGATTTCAGATGAGAATGGCTCAGTCCATGCCACCTTGATGGTTCCATTGAATGCCTCATTCCAAATTTGAAGTCTTGTCCCTACTTTGGCAACTCTAGGTTCAACATGCTATTCCTTGTTCCTTGGACCTTGGAGGCTTGGCTCAGTGATTGTCCCCTTTGGATTCAATCCTCTGAGATGTCCAAGTGGATTGGAGTAATTTCAATTGGCTGATTTTGGCAAATCGAGCCAAAATGCAAATTCTGCCTTGCTTTGACAGATTTTAGCAAGGCAACTTGCCAATGTTGTATCTCATGGTGTAGGTTGAATTTGGCAATGTTCTTGGCCATTTTGGAAAGCTCTTACATGATACAACAACTGTTTGAACAAGTTTGGTTTTGATCTCTTTTGATTCCAAGTGAAAAATCCCCCTACATTTGGCAAAAAGTGAAGGCAAATTCTGACTTAGTGAAAATTTCACTAAGTGTTGGAAAAAGTGACATTTTCACTTTTCAGCCACTTTGATCACTCCATAACTCAAAATCCTTAATGAATTGGAATGACTTGTAGTTGAAGTTTTTGTAGGTGATAATGGGGGCTACAAATCCATCTTTGGATGAGAAAAAATGGCCTTGTGGTTTAGGAGTTATGGTCCTCCAAAGTTGGTACCTTTGCCACTTTATTTTTAACTTAGAAAAATTTCTAAGTTTTATGGTTACCCCTTTTACAAGTTATCTCACTTTTCTTGATTTTTCTTGATGAATGATGATTCAAATCATACATTAACATCATTTTAGGGTTAAAAATCCATTTTGGTGAAAAATCTCAAAAAGTCAAAGTTGACTTTTGTGCACAGTTGACATTTTATCAAATGAATTCCAAACTGTGCAATTCTTTAGGAAATCATGTCCTTGACCTAAATCAAACTTGATGGACATGTTCCATGGGTGTCATAGGGTATATTCAATCATGTATTAGGGTTTGGGAGCATGTCTTGGTCAAAAGTCAAAGTTACAGTTGACTTTTCTCTTAAAACCCTAAGTGTGGTGCAGATGAAAATGAAACTTGTTGCTCAAGCTTCTTGGATCAATCCATTGTTCCAAATGGATCAATATGGTGTATTAGAGACCCTCAAATCATCTCTTGAGGTCTTGGCTCATGGTTTGTCCCAAAAGTCAACTTAGGGGTGAATTAGGTCAAGAAACCCTAATTCCTGATTTTTGATGAATGCATCCCCTGAGGAAAAATTGACTTGATGCATGGGTTCATGAGGTTCCATGAAGTATATTAGGTTATGTTTTGGATCAATGGCTTGTGCCCAGATGAAAATTTCCATCTGGAGGCCCTGGTTGACCAAAACCCTAATTTGGTGACACTGTCGATCTTGAGACTTGATCCACCTAGAAGGGAGCAGCCTTGTGCTTAATCCTTGAAGTGGGAGTCCTTTTTGATCCATTGTGGATATTTAAGAGATTAGACAAGTTGAAGATCATGTCATTTCTTGATTGATCCTTTGTCTAAAGCTCAGAGAGGGCTTGAAACCCTAATTTTGATTGTATTGGATGCTCACCCATCTTTGGGGAGACTGATGAAGCATAAAGGTACATCCATATTGTGATGATGATTTTCACAATGATGGGAAATCTAAGTGGTCAAAATTTGGGGTATTACAAGGAGCTGCCGGAGAAAGCATGACTTGGGAGCTGGAAAGCAAGATGAAGGAATCCTATCCCGAGGTATTCGAATCAGGTAAATTTTCGAGGACGAAAATTCTTAAAGTAGGGGAGAGTTGTAACGCCCCGAAATTCTAAATTAATCATTTATTTATTTATTTATTTTAGAAGGAATTACGAAGTTTTGGTAATTTTGGAGAATTTTGGATCAAAAGAGTATTCTTAAATAATTTAATAGAATGAATAATTAGTGTATTATTTATACTATTATTATCATTATTTAAAAATATTAAGAAAGGGCAAGGTGGTCTTAAAGGAAAAAGAGTAAGGATAGAAGTGGAAGTCCATTAACTGAGATATTTTGTCTAAAGAAGAAAATACCGATCACTTTTCTAACTGATCGTGTTTTTGTGAAGAACGCTGAAGAAGAAAAGAGGAGGAGAAGGAGAAAAACCCTAAGACTTGAAGGTTGCTGAAGAATCTTAGAGAAGGAGGAAGGCTACTGATTTCCCTAAGGTATGGGGAGTTTTCATGGTTTATTATAGTTCTATAGGATTGGTTATGAATAGATTAGGTATTAGTGGATTTTGAGTAATTGTGGTGTTTGATGATGTAGAATGAGTTAAGGATGGATGATTCGATGAAATATAATGACATGGAATGTTATGTGTTGATGTATGTGTATTGTGTGAGTCTTTTGGCCAAATTTTCGTATTGGAAAAACTGAATTTTTGGGATATTTGAAGTCTAAACGCAGCAGAAAAATCTTAAAAAAAATTCTGGGTTTTCGCATCCTGACACGGGCCGTGTCACAGGACACGGACGGCCGTGTCAGACTACTGTTCCTGCTGTATTTTTTTTATGTTTTGGATTTGTGCTACAGGGCTTCTGACACGGGCCGTGTCACAGGACACGGGCGGCCGTGTCAGACCACTGTGTTTGCTGTATTTTGTCTGTTTTGTGTTTTGAGCACAGGTTTCCTGACACGGGTCGTGTCCCAGGACACGGGTGGCCGTGTCAGACAGCTGCTTTGCTGTTTTGTTGTTTTTCTTGAGGTTTCTTGACGTGTTCTTGTGCTGATCTTTTGTTGTCGAGTTGTTGTTGGTGTAAGATGATCAAAAATGATTGTATGATAAATATTTGTTGAATATGAAATGAATGATGCACACGTTGATGTTTAATGAATTACAGAGATTTAGCATCATTGCATTTCATAGCATTTTATGTTGGGGCTTCGGTCCATTGGTAGCTTCAATCCCATCGTGCGGATTGAAGTGATATGTTGATTATGTTGTGCTCCTTTTGGAGAGTTGATGGCCAGTGTCCATCCACGTTGAATCGGTACCACATGCATTCTTTGCATTCCTTTATAGTTGACATTGCATATAAATGATGTAATTGTGATTGTGTTGTGAAGATTCTGTTGATGATGCTATGATGTTGTGTTGCTTATTCTGTTTATTTTCCATGTACTTATATTACTATAATGAATTGTGATTTCTCACCCTGCCTGCTTGAAAATGTTGCCTCTTATGTGGGTAACTTGCAGATAACCAAGAGTAGACTTGCGGTGCTGGAGGATTGAGTGTTGGAGCGTTCTTTTGTCGTTTTAGTCATGTTTTAAGTGGTGTCCTGCTCTGTGTCATGTAACATCAGGTTGGGATTAGTTGTGAATCTCGTGTTTTCCCTTTTTGGTTTATGTTGGAATTTCTTTTCATATTGTTGATGTCATTTTGAATCGGATACTTTTATCCATGAAGTATTTTATTGACCTGAATTAAAAAGTTTGATTCCGCTGTGTAGTTGCCAATTTATGTTAATGAAGAATGAATAACTCGTGTTACGGGACAGGACAATGATTTTGAATGTTGTTTGAATATATGTGGCACCTTTCTTGCTAATTTTTACTCTGATAATATTAAGTGTTTTCCTAAAATGGTATGTGGGGTGGAAAAGGTGTTACAGGATGTGAAGTATGAATGCGATGTCTGATGCACACAATGTATTAATCTTGGGTTGCACCGGTGAAGATTGGGTTATTTGTAGGTATTGAGTGCCAAGCAAGTTTGGGCTTTTATGAGATGCCAATCAAAGTTAAGCTTTTTTTATGTATGTGCTAAATGAGGTTGAGCTTTGCGAGGAGGCCGAATTGAATGATATGATATGCACGGTTTGACGCAAGAGCGTAGGGACATGATTAACGCATGACAATGACTTGAATGTTTCAACAAGAGCCCTTGTGATGAGCAATAGAATGGTTAAGACTTAGAGAGGTAGTTCATGTAATCAGAATATTTGTCAAAAGGTGGTAGGGTATTACGTCAACATGATTTCCCGATACTCCTTTCGAACTTGACGATTGCTAATGTAGGACAGATCTCGTTTGCGAAACCTTAGGAGTATAGATAACCATTGCAGTATTATGTCTTTGCCCCAGTATGTTTCATCTTTGATGAGATTTGTCTCAATATGGGTTTTGAAGCAGTTAGACTATACCATGCACTTAAGACGGCTTGCCATTGTATTAGCGTTGGAGATATTTACCCTTGACTAATCGACCATTGGGGTGATATGCCCCTGATGGACCTATTTTTTAAAGCAGTTTCTTTTGATCAAGCCTTGCAGCGGTTTGCCCCAGATTGATCGTGCTTCGGAGGGTATTGCCCTTATTTGTTTGAGTTTTGAAAGGTATGCCTGAAAAAGGAACTTGGATCCCACCATGTTGTAGCATGACTTTAATATGGACTGCCCCAGTATATGAATCTTGAAAAGTGTTCCCCTGGATAGATGACTTTTTGGAGTGATTGGCCTCACTATGACCTTGAGTTAGTATGCCCCAGTATGAGAGTCTTGAAAAGTATGCATCTGATCATGAGGGTCATGGACGCGATTTGACATAGGTGTGTCAAATCTTGAACTGTTTTGGCCATAATCAGTAGGATCTTCAAATGATGTGCCCATATGATCACAAGGAATTGACCCTGATTGTCAGGATCATTAGGAGACTTGCCCTTGGCTAGAAATGTCTTGAAATAGTATGCCCCTGATTAGACCATTGTTGATATTTCCTTGGTGCTAAGTATTGATTTGTGAGAAAAATGTTTCCTTTGAAAAGTAATTATAATGCCATGTTCATGCAAGTTTTCGAAATAAAAAATTCTTATGGAAAATGGATACGGTGTATACAGATGATATTTGGCCATTGTTAAATATGTAATTCATTGTTTTAGAAATATTAGATTTGATTTAGAAAGATCATATTTGATTTAGAAATATTAGATTAGATATTTTTGGGCTTTTATAGTTTGGGCTTTAGCTTGATATGCAAGTTAACCTAAATATATAAATAGGGAGGAACCCTAATCATTGTAATAATCAAGTTTGATAATTCGCAGTTTGAAGTTGCAAGTGAATATTGAAAGTTTCCACAGTTTGTGGGCAAAAAGAATTCTGCAGTTTTTCATCTTCTTCTCCAACACTACTGTTTCTCTTTTCTCTTTCTTTCTTTTTCAATTTTTCTTTTTGTTGCCATTGCGTGCGATTGTTAACAATCTTGAGAACAAGATTGAATAGGAATTCTCAAAAGGATTTTGGTTAATTCCAACATCTGGTATCTAGAGCTCCGGTTGCGATTCAAGGAAGGAAAATCGTGATGGCGATGAATCATCCAAACGGACACTTTCCGGCGAGCCTTCCGATTCTCAAGAAAGATTGTAACACCCTTTTCTACCCCCACAAATGTTGCAGCAGAAACAACTCAAATATCAGAGTAAAACATAAAAGTTCCCTCAAAGGGTGCACATTTCTCATTTAAATCAAAATAATACACTTGCCCTGTAAACGAGGGATTTCCTCAAAATAACTCAAAAGCCTTCACATGGCAGCAGAACTCAAAATTCTCAATTAAAAGGTTTTCAACAAACATCGTAATAATTCAAAAAAGGTTTTCAACATATAAAACCATATCATCAAATGACAACAAAATAAGGAAAAAAACATAGTTTGACTCAAAGGACCCCAACCCGATGTTACACTATCAGAGCAAGACCCTCTAAATCGACCAAAAGCAAATAAACTTCAAGGTCCTCGAAGCATCCACAGCTAAACCTGATCACCTGCACGTTACCCACGTGGAGGCAACATTCAAACAAGCAGGGCGAGTAATCACAATTCATAATAATCATTATAAAACAAGATATACATAAAATGGCTTTAACTTCATAAACGACATCATCAAGGTCATCATCAAGGAAAACATCAGGAAACACCATATCACAAATTCATCAATGCCACATAAAATGCAATGCATAACAAGACTCATGCATGTGATACCAATCGTCATAATAGATGGACACTAGGCCATCAACCCTCTAAAGATCCCTATCAACAGGATTGATCCTGCAATCAGAACCGGAGCACATCATAATTACCTCATATCCGCACAATGGGAATGAAGCGTCGTCATAGAGTATGCATGTGAATATATGATACACAACATCATTAATCATCATCATCAATTAAACATCAAATGTGCATCATCATTCATCAATTCTCCTATATGTCACGTCATCACATATTCGTCAATTAATCACCAAAACATCATCATATAATCATCAGTAACGTCATGGAAAATCATCATAAAAATCATAGCACCAAAGCATTAAAATAGAACAGCAACCTAAACAAAACATCGCCAACAACAGACGTTCGCTACTGAGTTCGCTAGGCGAACCAGTTCGCTGTGACCTTCGCTTTATGAAGCGGTCAGCGAATCCCACAGTCACCACACTAAAACACTAGAAAACACCATTTGTCATACTCGCTGGCTTATTCGCTGTGCGAAGCCACTCGCTGGCTCATTCGCTTTGCGAGACTTCCAGCGAATCCCCAATTCCATTCTTGAATCATCCTAGTACCCACACTCATATTATCGCGCATTCGTTGCGCTGCTTGCTTAGCGAGCCTTGGCGAACATTCGCCTTGCAAAGGAATGGTTCGCTTAGCGAACCTGCGATTACAGCAAATTACTGCTACGCATCAGTAGCTCCACAACCTCAAAGTTACCTGCGATTACAGCCCCAAATGACCTAAAATCATTCCTACAACAGTCCTAATACATCACGGAAATCAACGGCACAAAACCTACATCTATTAGGTCAATTCAGGACACTACGGGAAACCTTAATTTCTCCTAAACCTTCAAAACTCTTAAACTTCATATAAACTCCATAAATCCTTCCCACAAGGTTAAAACTACAACAACGACGGGGAAATCAGCCCCAAGGTCTACTTTAGCGGTTCAATTCCACGTTATTGATCGATTCACAAAAACGCCCTTAAAATCATCAGTTTACCTCAAAACCCATAAACCCTCAAACACCCCACAATCCACTTCAATCAATCGAATCCCATAATGAAAACAATGAAAGGTAATTACTCCCCATACCTTAGATTGTCGATCCGATGAGTTCTCTCTTGAGCCTTTGGAAACCTTCACGAAAATCCTCGCCTTCTCCCTTTTTCCTTAGAGCTCTACCCTTTCTCCTTATTTTCACGATCTCCACAAATGAATCCTAATTCTCCTCAATTCCTCCTTTTTTGTTAATTTAACTCTTGGGCCTCAAATATGGGCTTTCTCCATAATACCCTCACTAATACTCCTAAAATGTCCATCTTACCCTTAATTCTTCTAATATTATTTTAAAATAATAATAGTACTAATATATTCATATTATATACTATTATTTAATTAAAATAACCAAACTTCACCAAAAATACCGATATCGACACCAACCACCAAAAATTCACAGAAACCATGAATATGATATTTAAATAAATTAAATAAATATTCTTACGAAATTTGGGATGTTACAACTCTCCCCCACTTAAAGAATTTTTGCCCCCGAAAATTACCTCAAGGAAATAGAGTCGGATATGACTCCCTCATCTGATCTTCACGTTCCCAAGTCCAACTTTCACCAGCTGGTCCACCCCACAACACTTTCACCAAAGCTATGTCTTTACCCCGCAATTGCTTCATCTCTCGACCATCGACACGCACAGGCAATGCTTCCACAGTCAGATTATCCCTCACTTGTACATCATCCATCTGAATCACATGCGGCGGATCCGGAACGTACTTCCTCAACTGAGACACATGGAACACGTCATGGAAATTTGCAAGTCACGGAGGTAAAGCAATTTGATAGGCTACCTCTCCTATCCTTTGCGATATCTGGTATGGACCAACAAAACGTGGAGTGAGCTTTCTAGACTTCAAAGCTCGACCCACACCAGTCACTGGCGTCACCCTAAAAAACACGGGATCTCCCTCTTGGAATTCAAGTACTTTCCTCCTCTTATCATGGTAGCTCTTCTGACGACTCTGCGAAGCTTTCATCCTCTCTTGGATCTTCTTAATCTTCTCAGTCATCTCTTGCACAATTTCAGGTCCGAGTACAGCACTCTCGCCCGACTCATGCCAACACAAAGAAGTCCTACACCTTCTCCCATACAAAGCTTCGTAGGGCGCCATTCCAATACTAGCATGAAAACTATTATTGTACGTGAACTCAATCAACGGCAAATGGCTATCCCACGATCCTCCATGATCCAACACATAAGCCCTCAGCAAATCCTCTAAAGATTGGATCGTCCTTTCTATCTGACCGTCCATCTGCGGATGATAGGCAGAACTCATCCTCAACTTGGTACCCAAAGCATCTTGCAAACTCTTCCAGAACCTCGATGTAAACCTCGAATCTCTATGTGACACAATACTCAAAGGTACCCCATGCAACTTCACAATCTCTTCAATGTACATCTCGGCTAGCTTCTGCATAGAATGATTAATCTTCATCGGCAAGAAATGAGCCGACATAGTTAATCTATCCACGATCACCCAATTTGAATCATTTCCCTTAGCAGTCTTCAGCAATCCCACCACAAAATCCATGGATATACTATCCCATTTCCATTCTGGAATCCTCAATGGCTGCATCATACCTAAAGGCTTCTGATGCTCAACCTTCGACTTCTGACAAGTCAAACACGCATAAACAAACTCTGCAACCTCTTTCTTCATACTTGGCCACCAAAACAACTTTTTCAAATCTTGGTACATCTTCGTAGCACCGGGATGAATACTCAACCTACTTCGATGTCCTTCTTCAAGAATGATCTTCTTAATATCTGGGACATCTGGAACACACACCCTATCTCTGAACATCATCACACCATTCTCGTCAATCTGGAAGTCACCTCCGTTACCTTGGTTAATCAAAATCAATTGGTCAACCAACTTTAAATCAGATGCTGTCCCACTCTGATTTCTTCCAGAATACTACTAGTCAACTTTAACATTCCCAACTTCACACTGTCAGGAGTCGCTTCACATACCAAACTCAAATATTTGAATTGCTCAATCAACTCCAATTCTTTCACCATAAGCATCGACATATGCAATGACTTTCTGCTCAATGCATCGGCCACTACATTTGCTTTGCCCGGATGATAACTCAAATCAAAATCAAAATCCTTCAACAGCTCTAACCATCTTCTCTGCCTCATATTCAATTCCTTCTGATTAAATAAGTACTTCAGACTTTTATGATCATTGAACACTTCAAATTTAGAGCCAAATAGATAATGTCTCCAAATTTTCAACACAAACACCGCCGAGGCCAACTCCAAGTCATGTGTCGGATAATTTCTCTCATGAACTCGCAATTGTTTTGAAGCATAGGCAACGACCTGTCCATTCTGCATCAACACTCCACCAAGACCCATCTTCGACGCATCACAATACACCACAAAAGATTCACTTGGATTAGGCAGAATCAACACTGGAGCAGTAGTCAACCTCTTCTTCAACTCCACAAAACTCTCTTCACAAGCTACATCCCACACAAAAGTTTGACCCTTTCGAGTCAACTGAGTCAGAGGTAATGCTAACTTAGAAAAGCCTTCAATAAACTTATGGTAGTACCCCGCTAATCCCAGAAAACTTCGTATCTCAGTAGCAGACTTCGGAGTCTCCAACTGTAATACCGCGTCAATCTTAGAAGGATCAACAGCAATCCCTCCACTCGAAATCACATGGCCAAGGAAACTCACTTCCTTCAACTAGAACTCACACTTCGATAGCTTTGCATACAACTTCTTCTCCTTAAAGACTTGCAACACAGCTCTCAAATGCTCGGCATGCTCTTTTTCAGATCTAGAATATATCAAGATATCATCGATAAACACCACCACAAACTTATCCAAATACCCATGGAAGATCCGATTCATATACTCCATGAACACACCAGGTGCATTAGATACACCAAACGGCATCACAGTGTATTCATAGTGTCCATATCTCGCTCTGAAAGTCATCTTCGGAATATCATCAGGCTTCACTCGAATCTGATGATAACCAGACCTCAAATCAATCTTGCTAAACACACAAGCACCTACTAGCTGATCCATCAAATCGTCGATTCTCAGAAGTGGATACTTATTCTTGATCGTCACTTTATTCAACTGCCGATAATCAACGCACAACCTCATACTTCCATCTTTCTTCTTCACTAGCAACACAGGAGCACCCCACTGTTCAATGTCTAACATGATATATATTTGTATGAATTACTTGGCATTTTTCATTTCTTTCCATGTTGAATGTGTTGATTTTAGTGAGGAATGGTGTTGTTGTGCATGCATTGAAATATACTTGTGTTGCTTGTAATTTGTGTGCTAATGTATTGGAATAGGCATAAAAAGATCAAGATTGTGAGACACAAAGAATGGAAGCAAGTTGCCATTGAAGGAAGAAATCAACAACAGCATTCGCTAGGCGACTAATGGCGAAGTTGACAGCGAAGGTTCGCCTAGCGAACATTAGCGAGTGTGCCAGCGAAGGGTGGCAGAAAGTTGCAAAAAGTTACAGTAGGAAAACTGGGTAAATTCCCTGGGCGAGGAAGCCAGTGAAGGCTCGCTGATGTTCTCGCTAGGCGAAGGTGCCAGCGAAGGGTGGCAGAAAGTTCCACTTTTGAAAACACCCAAACCTCGCTGAGGTGATTGTGGTAGCGAAGGCTCGCTTCGCGAGTGATTTGGTTCGCCTAGCGAACCCACGATAATTCTTGTGGGCGGTTTAAGTCTGAGGCACTTAAAGTGCCATGTTTTAGTTCATTCGCTAGGCGAATGATTCCTTCGCTAGGCGAAGGGTGCTGAGATTTTATTTGTATAAATAGATTTTCATTTTATGTTAGAAGGATCTTTTGCTCATTTTCACTAGAAATCATAGTTTTCAGTATTTTGATCATCTAAGAGTGGATTTTCACTTTGAGAAGCTGAAGTCACATCCATTCTCGATTATTCGACGTGGATGTTCATTCATCTCCTCTCTTTACTTGTCATCCAAACTACCATGAGAATGGGTAGCTAAACACTCAATGTTGAGGTTAGATGTAGTTGATCCTGATTTTATGTATTGTTTTTGATCTATTGTATATGAACAAAGCCTTTGAGCAATATAAATGAAGTTGTTTTCTCTTAATGCTTTATGTGTGATTTGTATTGCTCTAGACATAGATTCTACAATTCATGACCTAACAATTTCATCTCTTAAAAACCAAACTCTAGACATAGATTTGGGATTTGCTGTTCGCATTGTGTTGATCTTAAAGATTGTTGTTTAGATTGTTAGCGTGAGACATCATCTGACGGTCTAAACAACGATACTCACGACTTCGCTTTAGACATAAACTTAGTCGGGAGGATACGCGGTTGTATTGGGCAGAAACCGAGTTCATATGCTTGATTAATCGTTTATACGTGAAAAGGATTAGTGAAACCTAACCTTGACATGCTTTCTTAAAACTTTTACAAACTCTTTGTCACCAATTACTCTTTGCTACTAATTAATGTTTACAACAATTGAGAACCTTTTGAACCTATTGAACTTAAAACATCACAAGTATTGAAAGGCACGCATCAAATATCGAACAATCCCTGTGGAGACGATTAAAAACACCCCCACTAATATTCAACTAACAAAATGGCGCCTTTGTCGGGGATTGTTAAGTGATATTGCAAGCATTGCGATAGTAGTGTTGTTTTAAGCTAGTTAACCTTTTTTGTGAACTTGTTAATTTGTTTTGTTTAGTGTGCAGACTTAGTTTATGCGTGGGAAACTACCGGCGGACCAACTTCTTTTCGATCTTGAGATTGAGAGAACCGCTCATAGAATCAACAGCAGAACTAGACGAAGGAGGCAGCTAGCAAGACAGAAGCGAGAACAAGAGGAAAGTACTTCTACACCACCACCACTTCCACAGATACTTCCAGTTATGGAGGCAGATCCACCACCACCACCACCACCTGCTTCTAGGCCTTGCACAAAAGGTCCGAGACACAATGCTCAGTTCGCTCGCCATACACATAACGGTCGTCATTCCAAAATAAAGACCGGTATTCTCCAACTGTTATATCAAAGTCCATTAACGGGTATGGATCATGAAGATCCTTTTACCCATCTGACGAAATTCTATGAAATAGCGGGAGCGACTGGTGCACCTGAGGCAGAAGAGGAGTCTCTGTTCAAGAGATTATTCCCGCATTCCCTCATTGGGAAGGCCAAGGAATGGTACCTTGATCAGTCAACGACCATAATGACGGATTGGAATGCATTGGAAGAGAAATTTTTGGAGAGATTTTTCCCACACACTCGGTTTATGGAGGCAAAGACCGCCATCGCGGTGTTCACACAAGGAGCCAATGAATCTCTCAATGAAGCTTGGGAGAGGTTCAAATCAATGTTAAGGAAGTGCAAGGGCCATGGTTTTGATGAATTTTCACAAATTCATATATTTCGAAATGGACTTCAACTTGTACACAAAACCTTGTTGGATGCCACCGCTGGTGGATCCTTGTTAAACAAAACCGCAGCAGAAGCCACAGCTATTATTGATAAGATGGCCTTGAATGACCATCAAGATAGTCATAACCGTGGACCTTCTCAACGAACTTCGGGAGTGTTGGAATTGGGAATAAACGATGCTATCCTTGCGCATAACAAGTTATTATCACAACAGGTTGAGTTGTTGACTAAGAAAATGTCTAAACTGCCGCAACAATTCAATGAAATTCATGACTCTTCAAGTAAAAATGTGCAAGTCTTAGTTTGTGAACTTTGTAGAGGTGACCATCCGACCGGTTATTGTCCTCCAGTTGTGGAGGAGGCAAACTATGCTGGAAATCAAGGATACCAACCCCGACCTCCGTATCAACAAGGCAACCAAGGTTACCAACAACGGGCTAACCAAGGTTATCAACAACCATGGAGACCGCAAGAAGTCGGACCATCAAACCGTCAACAATACCAAAATTACACTCAACCTCCGCAAGCTCCCGTTGGAAATACGAAGATGGAGGACACTCTCACGCAATTTATACAAATGTCAATTTCCAATCAAAAGAATACCGATGCGGCCATAAGGAATCTTGAAACACAAGTCGGGCAATTATCAAAACAATTGGCCGACCAACAAAAAGGGCACTTTATGGAAAATACGCTTCCGAAACCTAAAGATTGTAAAGCAATTCTAACAAGAAGTGGAAGAGAGATTGACATGGGTGTAGGTAGAAGAGAAATGGAGGAGGAGGTTGTAGTTGAAAAAGAAAAAGATAGTGATGAGATTGAAGTAGAAAAAAATGTTGAGGGTGTTTTAGTTGAAAATGAGAAGGAAAAAAGTGAGAATGAGAAAAAAATAGAGAGTGAAGAAAAAGTGAAGAGAACTAGGAAGGGAAAAGAACCGATGAACAATATTCCGATCCAACATTTACCATATCCTCATGCTCCTACAAGGAAAGATAGTGCGAGGCACTATTCTCGGTTTATGGATATTTTCAAACAATTACAAATAAATATTCTATTTTCCGAGGCTTTGGAGCAAATGCCTAAATATGCGAAATTTATGAAGGATATCCTCACGAAAAAGAAGAGGTATACGGATCAAGAGACTATTATGGTAGATGCGAGCTGTAGCGCCATCATTCAACGTACTATCCCGAGGAAAGAGTGTGATCTGGGACGAGTTACCTTGCCGGTTACTATCGTAAATATCTATGTCGGCAACGGATTGATTGATTTGGGCTCTAGTATCAATTTGATACCATTGTCGATTGTGAAACGGTTAGGACACATGGAATTGAGGTCCACTCAAATGACGTTGCAACTCGCAGACAAATCCACTACCCGTCCTCACGGTGTAGCGGAAGATGTGTTGGTCAAAGTGGACAAATTTTTGTTTTCGATAGACTTTGTTGTCATTGAAATGGAGGAGGATGAGGATGCACCTTTGATTCTTGGAAGGCCTTTCATGAAAACTGCCCGAATGGCAATTGACATAGACGATGGTCTCATGAAAGTAAGATGAAGAGATGTGTTTCAATCTCTATGATGCCATGAAGCACAAGAAGGATCTTTTGCTCATTTTCACTAGAAATCATAGTTTTCAGTATTTTGATCAGCTAAGAGTGGATTTTCACTTTGAGAAGCTGAAGTCACATCCATTCTCGATTATTCGACGTGGATGTTCATTCATCTCCTCTCTTTACTTGTCATCCAAACTACCATGGGAATGGGTAGCTAAACACTCAATGTTGAGGTTAGATGTAGTTGATCCTGATTTTATATATTGCTTTTGATCTATTGTATATGAACAAAGTCTTTGATCAATATAGATGAAGTTGTTTTCTCTTAATGCTTTATGTGTGATTTGTATTGCTCTAGAGATAGATTCTACAATTCATGACCTAACAATTTCATCTCTTAAAAACCAAACTCTAGACATAAATTTGGTATTTGCTATTCGCATTGTGTTGATCTTAAAGATTGTTGTTTAGATTGTTAGCGTGAGACATCATCTGACGGTCTAAACAACGATACTCACGACTTCGCTTTAGACATAAACTTATTCGGGAGGATACGCGGTTGTATTGGTCAGAAACCGAGTTCATATGCTTGATTAATCGTTTATACGTGAAAAGGATTAGTGAAACCTAACCTTGACATGCTTTCTTAAAACTTTTACAAACTCTTTGTCACCAATTACTCTTTGCTACTAATTAATGTTTACAACAATTAAGAACCTTTTGAACCTATTGAACTTAAAAGATCGCAACTATTGAAAGGCACGCAACTTCATGCTATTGATCCTTTACAAAGAGCTTTGGATGATTCCTTGGAAGTATTCTCGGTTGAAGAAGAGCAAGCTCTTGAAGAGTGTTTGTTAGAGCTTGAAGCTTTGGAAGAATCGCAACCTAGGGAGTATGAAGAGGAAATTCTAAAAAAAGTGGTTAATGATGAACAATCCAAACTTGAACTAAAAGTGTTACCTTCAACCTTGAAGTATGCTTTTCTCGATGACGGTGGTAATAAACCGGTGATCATAAGTAGTGTTTTATCTGAAAACGAGGAGAGTCACTTAATTCAAGTGTTGAGAAAAAATCAGGATGCAATGGGATGGACGTTATCCGATCTGAAAGGCATAAGCCCTTCATATTGCATGCACCGTATATTTATGGAGGAAGATTTTAAACCGGTTGCTCAACCTCAACGCCGTTTGAATCCAATCATGAAAGAAGTGGTTAGAAAAGAAGTGGTAAAAATGTTAGATGTCGGAATGATTTATCCCATTTCTGACAGCCCGTGGGTTAGTCCGGTGCACGTGGGTACCGAGAAAAGGCGGATTAACGGTGGTCCGAAACGAGAAAAATGAGCTTATTCCAACAAAAACCATGACCGGGTGGAGAATGTGCATCGATTACCGTAGGTTGAACAAAGCTACGAGAAAAGATCATTTCCCTTTACCTTTTATGGATCAAATGCTCAAAAGGCTTTCCGGTCAACAATTCTACTATTTTTTGGATGGTTATTTGGGTTACAACCAAATTATTGTGAACCCGGAGGATCATGAAAAACCCGCTTTTACATGTCCGTTTGGAATCTTCGCTTATAGGAGGATGTCGTTTGGATTATGTAATGTACCGACGACTTTTCAACGGTGTATGCAAGCGATATTCTCGGATTTGATCGAAAAGACAATTGAGGTCTTTATGGATAATTTCTCAGTTTTTGGACAATCGTTCAATATTTGCTTGAAAAATTTGGATACAGTGTTGGAACGGTGATTGGAAACCAATTTGGTGCTTAATTGGGAAAAATGCAACTTTATGGTGAACGAGGGAATTGTGCTCGGTCACAAAGTTTCTTCAAAGGGCCTTGAAGTTTATAAAGCCAAGGTAGACGTTATTGAGAAATTGCCACCACCGATGAATGTCAAAGGCATAAGGAGCTTTCTTGGACACGCCGGGTTTTACCGAAGATTCATCAAGGACTTCGCAAAGGTCGCAAAGCCATTGAGCAATTTGCTCATTAAAGGTAAGATTTTTGACTTTGACGAGTCTTGCATGTTCGCGTTTAATTTTTTAAAACAAAGTTTAACTACCTCACCGATAATCATTGCACCTAACTGGAAATTGGATTTTGAATTAATGTGCGATGCAAGTGATTATGCGGTTGGGGCTGTTTTGGGTCAAAGGAAAATGAAAGTTTTCCAGGCGATACATTATGCGAGAAAAGTTTTAAACGAGGCTCAAATTAACTATGCAACAACTGAGAAAGAGTTGCTTGCCATAGTGTATGCGTTGGAGAAATTTCGTTCCTATTTGATTGGTTCACGAGTCATCGTTTACACGGACCACACTGCTATAAGGTATCTGCTCACCAAGCCTGATTCTAAGCAGAGGCTTATTCGTTGGATCCTTTTGTTACAGGAATTTGATCTTGAAATTCGTGGCAAAAAAGGATCCGAGAATTTGGTTGCGGATCACTTATCCCGCCTGGTAAACGTTGACGTGACCAAGAATGAATGTGAAGTCAAAGAGGAGTTCCCTGATGAAAAATTGTTTAGGGTGCAGGTTAGACCGTGGTTCGCCGATATGGCTAACCACAAAGCCGCCAGATTGATACGGACGGTCTAATGCACCATCAAAAAAGGAAATTTTTGTCTGATGCCAAGTCATTTGTATGGGATGAACCTCATTTGTTTAAACTTGGTGTCAACAACCTCTTAAGAAGGTGTGTGTCAGTAGAGGAAGCCACGAATATTCTGTGGCATTGTCATAACTCTCCGTATGGAGGACATTTCAATGGGTTAAGAACGGCCACTAAAGTCTTTCAATCGGGCTTTTATTGGCCGTCATTATTCAAAGATGCGCATGCGCATGCCCTAAGTTGTGACAAATGCCAGAGAAGTGGAGGAATTTCACGGCGGCACGAAATGCCTTTGCAAAATATGTTAGAAATTGAAGTTTTTGATTGTTGGGGGATCGACTTTGTCGGTCCATTCCCATCTTCACTTTCTAATGAATACATTTTGGTCGTTGTGGATTATGTTTCTAAATGGGTTGAGGCGATAGCTTGTGCTAAAGCCGATGGAAAAACCGTAGTGAAATTTTTTAAAAGAAACATTTTTGCGCGTTTTGGTACTCCGAGAGTGTTGATAAGTGACGGAGGATCTCACTTCTGTAACACTCAGCTTGGCAAAGCTCTGGAGCAATATGGTGTGAAGCACAAGGTTGCCACACCATATCATCCTCAAGCTAACGGTCAAGCAGAGGTATCAAATTATGAGATAAAACGCATTTTGGAAAAAACTGTTTCGGCCTCAAGGAAAGATTGGGCAAACAAACTGGATGATGCTTTGTGGGCTTATCGGACGGCTTTTAAGGCTCCGATCGGTCTCACGCCTTTTAAAATTGTCTATGGTAAGAATTGCCATTTGCCGGTGGAGTTGGAACACAAGGCGTTTTGGACCTTAAAATTTTTAAACTTTGATCCAACTCTTAGCGGTGAAAAAAGAAAAGTGCAATTACACGAATTGGATGAATTACGCCTCCAGGCGTACGATTCCAATAAATTGTATAAAGAGCGTGTAAAGTCTTACCATGATAGAAAAATTGTCATCAAACAGTTTGAAGTGGGACAGCTGGTCCTGCTCTTCAATTCTTGGTTAAAATTGTTTCCAGGAAAGTTAAGGTCTAAATGGTCGGGTCAGTTTTGGATTCGAGAAATCAAGCCTTATGGAGCAATTGTAATTGAAGACACAACAACCAACGAGAATTGGACTGTTAACGGCCAAAGATTGAAAGTGTATCTTGGAGGAGATTTGAGCGGAATCCCGCCATTGTTCCTTTTCGCGATCCGTGAGATTGTGGTGGACCGTCGAGCTTAGCCGACGTTAAACAAGTGCTTGTTGGGAGGCACCCCAACATTGTAAGTATTACTGCTTATTTCTGTTTTAATTGTGTTTGGTTATAATTGAGAAGCCTTGAAAAATGTGGTATACTTTTGAAAATTTTGGTCTTGTTCGCTGGCGTTCGCCTAGCGAGCGAGGGCGAGCATTCGCTGTCCTTCGCTTCGTGAACCCAGCGTGACAGTCAAAACTGTTTTACCACATCAGTAAAAATTGATTGTGGGTGGGCCAACCAATTGGGCCCAAGACCCATTTTGAATCAGAATTGAGGGGGAAACCCTAGTTCATTTGCCACCATTTCCATTTTCCACCATTTTTGTGTTTTCCTCTCCTCTCCTCTCCTCTCAAGAGCTTAGCAACACATCTCTCCCCATCTCTCCAATTTCCATTCTCCCTAATCCCACCAGTAACGTGCGAAATTCAGGTTTGCACACACTTTCATTGTTTATTTCATTGTGCATTGTTTATTTTTGTGATAGATCAATTAGGGTTTGGAAAAAATTTGGAACCTCTGTCATTTTGCTTGTGGATTGCATGTCATAAACTACCTAGGCATTATGAATAGAGTGATAATTGAAAAAAAAGGTTGCTATTGGACTAGTTTTGATATTGTTTTTCTGCATTTTCGCGGGTTCGCTGCTGTGTTCGCTTTGCGAGCCTGCGCGAGCATACGCCAGCATTCGCTTCGCGAACCTAGGGTGAATGTTAGCCAGACTTCGCCTAGCGAGCCTGGAGCGAACAGATGCAAATTTACAATTTTTTTTAGGAAATGCAAGTCTCTGGCTGGTTTGTTGTGGTTCACTAATGCGTTGGTTTGTCGTTGTTTTGTTTTATTGTTTGTTATGTGCAGATGGCACCAAAAACGGCAATTCACGCGGCTAAGAAACGAAAAGCTTCAACTTCCAGACAGGTGCCCGTACATTTTGATGAGGACAGATTTAGGGGAGCTAAGCAAGCAGCCCGATACGAAACCCTTGAGAGAAAGCACATCCTAGCTGAGAAAAGATTCCTACTTAGTGACCGTGGAAGCTACCGGACAATTGATGCTCTTTTTTTGCAAAAGAAATGGGATCGTTTGATGATACCTCTGGATGGGTATAATGCTGAAATTGTTCGGGAGTTTTATGCGAATGCCTTACCGGATGGTGGAGAGAGATTTAGCTAGACCTCATTTGTTAGAGGGGCTGTGGTGAGATTTGATCGGAGGACGATCAACACTGTTTTGGGAGATCCTTTGACATTGATTGGTACTGAGTTGGATGATTATCATCGCGACTTGCATCTCCACCGAGACATTGAAAAGATGACCCAGGATTTACTTCTTGAGGGTAAGGAAGTTGAGCGGAATTCATCTGGGGTAACGATTAGATTCAGAAGGGTGGACATGCAGCCTTTGGTTCAGCTCATCTTGTTGTTTGTGCTCACCAACATTTCTCCCAGGTCGCATCATAGTATAGTTCCTATTGCTCTAGCTCATCTTATTCATAGCATTCAGATGAATGTTCAGATTGACGTGGCCCGCATCATTACGGATGAAATCAAGGCAATCGTTTTAAGTGGTTTGGGAGGTATTGTGACGCGCAAGAATGCCCCGCTTGCTTTTCCATGTCTTATTATGTCCTTGTGTGCTCACGCTGGTGTGGATATCCCAACACGCAGGCAGGTCACAATTCCGTCGAAAATTGATGATAAGTATGTGGATAAGTTTTGTAAGGCTAGAGGGGTTAGTGGAGAGTCTTCAAGGGCTGGTGTTGAAGCTGCAGCTGAGGCTGATGGAGGTTTTGAACCGGTGTCACCGGCCTTTTATCTGTATCAGCAGGAGATTTTCCAATATAATTGGGATTGGATGGCTGCCCAGCAGCGTGCCATGACTGACCTTCATGATTCTTTGTAGGTTCTCCAATTGCAGATCCGGGACCCTTCTACTGAGCACACCATGATGTCTAGGGAGCAATTCCTAGCACATGTTGGTTGTGTTGCACCCCAAAATTTACCCTCCTTACTTTAGTACTAACTGGCTTACGTTTCATTTCATTTTTGCATTATCATGTGGGTATATCATTGGTTCTTAGCATGGGGTCAAGGTGCCTGAGGCAAGTTCAAGAGGAGAAGATGTTCTTTAAAGGGTCAAGCAAGAGAGTTCAAGTGGATCACTTTCTCCTAACCAGTGCAGAAATTAGGGTTTTGAGATTCTTGGGTTTATTGCTCCAATGGGAAAGCTCCTTGGGTTTCTATCATCACCAAATGGCATATCTTATCTTTGTTGGAGAGGATACCCATCATATTCAGAGGAATTTGGATTTGGAGACTGTGCTACTTCCTCCTAGACTGAGGGTACCTAAACTAGGGTTTGCTATAAAGTCAGTTTATTTCTGTTTTTTGGGAAAGACTTGATTCCATGGCATTCCTTGGGTCCCTAAGTATCTAGGAATGGAAGATTGCCCATCAGTTTGGTTCATGAGAAGTTCAATTGGCCAATGGATTGGGAATCAGGAGAATCAGGAGAAAAGTCAAACAGTGAGAGGGGAAGTCAACTGTGGAATTTTGAGGTTCTCTCCAAGGTTTTCAAGGTATCACATCCTCATATGGTCTTCAAGGGTCAATTTTCATACCATTTATCAAGAATCAAGGGTTGGTACAAAAGTTACTAAATATGGAAATGACCTATAATTTGAAAGTTTCCTTTTTGGGCAAGTTCTTACACTACATTCAACTTGACTTTTCACCATCAAGAAAGCTTCAAATGAATTTTCCTCAAACATGAAAGTTGAAGATCTTTTTCTCCTGTTTCCAACAAGTACTAGTGGGCCTCCATATCATTTGTGAAACTCAAGTTATGGCCAAAAGAAGGCAAAGTGGTTTTTAGGGTTCCATTTTCACAACTTTTGCACTTTGGGACATATGGACCTATAATTGATTCCATTGCTTCATGTCACATTCTAACATCAAAGTACAATCCATAAGGACTATTTTTTGCCTTTGAATCAAGAAGTTTTATGGTTTATTCATCACTTATTCTCCATTATTTCAAATTGCCAAATTATTTAAAACTCATGAACCAAGGCATCTCAAGGCCCAATTTCAATTTAGGTGTGATTAGCAATTATTGAGTAAGTAATCCATCATGAAATACTTGGATATCCATGCATGGAGGAGGGTGGATCTCACATTATTCAAATTTCCAAAATTGCCCAAAACTCATTAAGTGGAGAATTACGAAGGCCCAAATCATTATCAGTGGATTAAACCTAACTATTTAAACTTACTCATGCTAGGGTTGGAAGGGATTACACGTGCCTTTGTGGAGAATTCAAGTGTGAGCCCTAAAAGATCATTCATTCGTATCTCTCAAGTAAGAAGAGTTTTTCAAGAACTTCTTCCACAAACTTCCTCCTTGGGATCCCCAGAGTACAAACCATCCCCCATTCGCAGCCAACAACAAGGATTAGGAGTGCTTGACCTTAGGTTGGTAACATTTTTTATGATCCCAAAACTCTTTTTTTAAATGTGCATAATGTTGTGTGGCATACATGGATCATCCTGATATATTTATTTTTGAAATTGGACGTGTGGTTTGGTTGCTGCGTGAATTCTAAGTTTTGAACCCTAAACTTTTTCCTTTTGAATCTCCTTATGCATTGATTATTTGTGGTTTTTTATTGAATATTTGAGATCCTGACGAAATTCTGGTCAGAATGGTGTACCCCTTTGCGTTTTCTGGAAAAAAATTTGTTGTAGGTGGTCGTGGGTGGCGGCCGGAGCTAGGGCTCCGGCGACTGGTGGAAGCTCCGGCCAGATTAGGGTTTCAACGAAGAAGATGACCCCCAGCCGTTGATCTGCGTGATCGTGTGGTCCTCACTTCGCCATGTTTTATTTTTTTCTATTTTTATTTATTGATTTTATGCTTGCTCGCCCACGCTTGTTACCGTGTGCTACTCAATCCTTGCCAATTATCTCAATTACTTATCATTATGTTGACTTAATCTAGTACGTCTGATCCATCATGTGGCTGTTATTGTGACAACAAATAAAAAATGGCATGTGCTTCTCACGTGGCTGATGTATGGTATGCTGAACAATTTGGTACGCGCGTGTGTTTGTTCGTTATGGTGTGCTTGCTAATCCTAACCACTAATCATGACTATTTGTTAATTATGTTGACTTGTTGATAGACGTCAGATGCATCCAATGGTTGGTATGAGGTCAACTGGTTGACTGGTCCCATGGTGTTTCTTTTTTTATTTTTTTTATTTATTATTTCGCTGATGCTTGTTGGATTGGGCTTGCTGATGGCACCCCCTCTGATCCCATTTGTTTATTTTAAACGTGCATGTGTTGCTATGCATACCCCCCACCCATTTTCTTCATTTTCATTTTTATTTTATTATTGCATTTACGTTTATAAGTATTAAAAATATTTAATTGCATTAAAAAATTCCAAAAAAATTCATGCATCATATTTATCATTTTATAAAATTTTCTCAATTTTTTTTTTTTAACTTTTATCTTATTTTCATCATCTGAATTAATTATTTGGTTTATTTTCTTTTGAATTAGTCATATCATGCATACCTAAACTTGTTTATTTTATTTCTCATCATCCATAAACTATTTAGAACTCATTCTTTTTGCATTCATTCACCAACACATTGAACTGCATTAAAATATTTTTCTCTCATTTTTAAAATCATTTCATATTGCATCTTAGTCCTTTCCTTTTACACATTGAACCATATTTCTCATTTGACTTTGCATAATTGTTTGAGTAACTTATATCTTGAATTTTTGCAGGAGTTTTGATATGTTGTTTGCTTCTGGTTTAGCAATGTTGATAATTAATTTGGCAATTTTAGAATATGTTTCTCTAATTATTTGATTGCTTTTATTTGAGATCTTCTTTTATGCATATCTCTGATCATGTCTGGTTACCTGTTTGAAAAGGCACTTGTGCCATTGTTTGGGATTGCTTCCTTGACTTCTTAATTCATGCTTGGATTGTTATAGGTCATTTAATCACTATTATATGTCATTGTTTGGTTTTCATTTCCCTTAATATTACTTGTGTCTGTTTTGTGCTAACCTCTTATGCAGGGGCTGAGGTAAGTTCTTTGAGGGTGTGGATAGTTATCTATATTCACCCTTACTCTTTTCTTCTCTCATATTTTCTTTTCTTTAGGCTTAGGTTGTCGTCAAACCTCACTAACCATAGGACACCCATGCATGATAACATTAGGATTCTTAGTTTCCCTTTAGAGTTTCCTTTGTGTCTTCTCTCTTCTCATCTCAGAACTTCTTGAAAACACTTAATAAGGATAAAGTGTATTGCGCACGAGCCTTAAGCGTGGGGAATGAGAAATGAGGGGCTTCCTCTCATCTTTCTAGAGTGCTTAGCGAGCGTCCTGTCTTGGGACGATTCGTTAAGTATTCGTCCCTGTGCCCTAGACTTTGGTGCAATGCAAGTTATGAACTAACTCAAGCCACTTCTGCCCTAAAAAATACAAACAAACTTCAAACCTTTTTGTCCTTCGGGATTGTCAAACCAAAGGCTATTTTCAAAAAGGACACGTTACTTTCCGTCTGAGTCGCAAACAGGCATCGACCCTAACTGCCGGACGCGAACTTAACGTCGCTCATAAAAAACACAAAAAGAACTTGGTCCAAACTACGTTGACTCTGAATTCCCCATTGCACAAAGGGGGTACGTAGGCCTAGGACGTCGACGTCCTACCGAGTCTGTCTTAGTCTTCCCCTCCCCCGTCTTAGTACAGCCATAGATGATAGTATAACTCACCCTTAGAATAGACAACAAGTGTGGATCCCATCGAGTACGATGGACGCGTGGGGTGCTAGCACCTTCCCCTCACGTAACCGACTCCCGAACCCAGGCTATGGTTGCGATGACCATTCCTTTCCCTCTTCCTCAGGTTTATGCGGTGTTCCATTCCCTCTCTTGGGATAAATTTACACGGCTGGCGACTCTGTCTTCCGCGCCACTCTCGCGTTTATACTTGGATGAAAATCCTGGGAGCGACAGCTGGCAACTCTGCTGGGGAATCTGGTTGACCTATGCTGGTCCGTCCCTAAGCGAGTTAATCCTAGCGCTTGCTTGTCTTTGTTCTCTTTGGGTGTCTTTGTGTTTGCTTTGCTGTGTTTGTTGTATTTTATTTTTACCCCATTTTCTGCATTGCATTTCATTTTTATTACTGTCATACTGGATATTGCTGCGTTGTGCTGGCTGTTTCTGTTTTGCAGGTTGGGTTGTTCTGAGAGATAAGCCCAATACCCAGGCTTGAGTACACCCTAGGACTAGAGTGGAAAGTAGTGGGACCTACGTTCCCGCTTGGTACGTTTGTCTGTTCACGAAATTCACAACCAGACGAGGCTATCTTGGGACGCATTCTAGTGTGTGTGTCATGCACATGTTAGGATGTCGATCTAGAGAGCTGTTGACTCTGGTGACCGATCATCGAGGACCTTAGTGGAAACATCCCTCTTTAGTGGTGACAGTGGCAGACCACATCCTGTGGAAAACCCATTCCCACCTGAGGGCCCACTTTGGAACTCGCATAGGATGGCCCCTATCTTTTGAAGAGAATCAGTGGAGGCAATCCTCGATTGACGATAGTACTGTACCCCTAGGGATGAATGTACTATTGTTTCTCGACCTCAGTGCCAGAAGCTGAGGACCTTCCGTTTTGGAGAATCAGTTGAGGCCTCCTCGATTGATGATGATGCCAAACCAGAAATGGTGAACGTATCATCATTTCTCGACCTGAGAGCCCGGGATACTAAACATCCTAGTACCTACACGTGAGAGGGGATGGGCATTTGCAGGTTTGCAGGTAACCGAAATCTTCAACCTACCCGGTTTTTCTGGATTTCTTATCAATGTTTGATTATCTGGGTTCCTGGTTATCTCAGTGGTTCGATATTTTGGAATTCTGGTTTTCTGGGTCGAGGTTCTCGTTTAGTTAACAGCACAGCACATCCAGCAGTGTTGCCTTGATCCCATGTTTGCATGAGCATATCATTTTTCTTGCATTCTGACATGTTTGACATTTTTCAGGGCTTGCACCTTACTCCTGATTCCGGTTTTTGGAGTTTACCTTGGCATGGATGTCCAGAGAAAGAAGACTGTTGCCTATTCGTTCCTAGATCCGACCTTGATGTTGATTCACAAGCTGATTAGTATGGCTGGTCCCGGAGTTCGTACAGAGTTCAGTGGAGGGTATGGGAGACTTCTGAAGTTTGTCTACAATATCTCCAAGTATGAGAAGGACGTCATTCATACACTTCTTCAGTTTTACGATCCGTCTTTGCATTGCTTCACTTTCCCAGACTACATCTTGGCCCCAACGTTGGAGGAGTTCTCATTTATTTTGGGAATCCCCATCAGGCATGACATAGTATTCTTTTCTGAAGAACACCCCGGGATGAAAGAAATGGCTATTGCTCTTCATATTGGTGAATCTGTTCTGAGCAGTAATATTGAGGAAAAACAAGGAGCTAAGGGTTTCTTATTGAAGTTCTTGTTTGATCAAGCTTGCATACATGTCAAAGAGAAGAATTGGACTGCTTACCAAGCTATTCTGGCTATGTGCATCTATGGGATTGTCTTGTTTCCCAATGTTCCTGATCTGGTGGATATGCATGCTGTTAGAATCTTTATTTCAAAGAATCCTATACCTACCTTGCTAGGCGATGTGTATCACTCAGTCCACTACAAGAATGAAAATAGGAGGGGAAAAACTGTGAGTTGTTGTGCACCACTCTTATCTACTTGGTTTCTGAGTCATCTCCCCAAAGCTGGCGCTTTTGTTGATACGAGAGATTCTCTGAAGTGGTCAAAGAGGTTAATGGGCTTGACTGCTGACAACATTGTTTGGTTCAATCATGACTTGCTAGGAATAGAGATTATTTGCAAGTGCGGAGAATTCCCTAATGTACCCTTGATAGGGAGAAGAGGTGGAATTAACTATAATCCTTCCCTTGTTATCAGGCAGTTTGGTTATCCTTTGAAAGATCCACCTGAAGAGCGAGATGTCAGAGAGTCCTTATTCTTCAATGGTATTGAGGATCAAGAGATGATAAGGAAGATTGTGAATGCTTGGAAGCAGGTGACCAAGAAGGGAAAAACTTCATTCGGGAAATGTAACAACCGGGCTTTCCCTTCCTATAAAGAGTGGATTAAGAAAAGAGTAGAAGAGGAGCTTCTTCCCTTCCCAGCGGAACCACCTTTGTATCCTTTGATGATCGAGCCTCCCACCACAGTTGAGATAGAGAAGTTTAACAAGTTGTGGGCTGAAAAGGAAAAGCTGCGGGAAGAAAACAGTGAGCTACTAAGGGAGATTTATCAGTTGAAACATGAGCGGGGTGAAGCTGTTCATACCGCCAAGTTGAAGACAGAGCTTCTTGCTAAGGCAGAAAAAGAGCTAGCTGACATGGTCACATCCAGACAAAGGATGAAAGAAGCTTAGGATGATATCAGTAAGGTTCTCGAGTCTAAGAAGGAGGAATTAGACAAGGCTTTGTTAAAAATTCACAGGTTCAATGCTCACCGAGAAACTACAATGGCTGAGAATAAGCAAAAAGAAGACGGTTATCTAGCTCAGATTGATCAATTAAAGTCGAAGCTCAAGAAGAAAGACGCTGAGATCCTATCAGGGATATTCCAGAGACAAGTAGTTGAGGGTCGACTCAATGAAGCCATAGCCTCCATAGAGGAACTGAAGATCCAAGATGAAGTGAAGAGACCTAGAAGTGAGGGTCCTAGCATGGATGGTGTTTCTGGAGAAGACGCTTAGGAGTTACATTGCCGATACTTAGAAGGGATCATGCATAGGAGAGACGTTCTCATTCAAGAGCTAATTCAGAGACCGAAGCATCCCGACACCAAAAAGTTGTTCAAGGAAATTCAAGACTGGAGCAAAAAGCATAATGGATGGGGGGGATTGACACTTGTGGACTTTGATGACATGCCGTAGTTTTCTATTTTCTTTCATTATTTGGACCACCGCCAGGCTTGTTGGCTGGGACCTATGATTTTTGTGTTCAGGCTTGTTACCTTGGATTGTGATTGTTGACATTTGGTTTTCCTCTGGTTTTCTTAATATATGAGTAAAAGTTCCGTTCTATCTTGTTGTTAAACTGGAATCAAGGGGTGGATCGCCCTGCGGATATTCAAACATGTTCATTTGCATTTGCATATTCATAATCATTTTGCATAATCATTATGCATAACAGGTGTTCAAGGTTGGTTATTCTTATTTTGATCTGGTTTTCTCAGAATTGCAGATTTAACTCCTCAGGCCATTCAAGAATCGATCATGAAGCAAGTTCAAGCTGAGTTGAGGGAAATGCGAGGCTAGATGGGGCAGCTTATGGGGAATATGCAAACTCTCATGCAAGACCAGAAGATGCTGAGGGAGGAGGTCAATCAGATGAAGACTCAGATGGGTTTGGCCATGGAAATTTTGAATAGGGTGTTGAAGAAGGAAGACAGTCCTGTGCCCGCTTCCACAACAAAGATCCTTACTCCTCCCCTATTTGTAGGATCCACCTCATGTCATGGACTTTCTCCACAACCTTTTACTGCAGAAGCTCTACGTCAGCAACCTTTGTTCGTGCCTCAGCCAAATGTGGAACGGAAAGTGCAAGCGCAGGTGAGGCACCCAAATCAGCACCGACAGCAGAATTATCAGCAACAGGGGCAACCGAGACCAAGAAGGCCCAAGAGGATATGTGATCCTATTCCTATCCCTTATAGTCAGTTGTTTGCTCGTCTGCTCAAGAACTCTCTGATTTAAATGAGGAGTACCACGCCGGTACTGTACCCTATTCCTCCGGATTATGACATGACTACTAGGTGTGAGTTCCACTCGGGAACGTTTGGGCATACGATTGATAAGTGTAATGCATTCCAGCACAAGGTGCAAGACCTAGTAGACTCAGAGATCATTGTATTCACTGAAGATGATATGTACATCAATGGAAACCTCCTTTCTCAAATGAACACTCAGTCTGCAAGTACGTCCAGACAGAATTAAGCTTCCTCAACAATGGCAATCTTCAGCTTCTTTACTGCATTTTCATTTGTAGTTTTTCATTTCTTGTTAAAGCATCGTATGCATGTAAGACTTGTTTGTTTTTTATGATGATATTAATGCAATGAGTATGTTTTTCTTGAAGTAATCCATTCGTGTTCACTCTTAAATGTTTATATGCACTGCAATACCAATTTTCTTGTTTAGAACTCTTGAGGGAGGATGACGAAATAAGAACACAGACCTCTAATGGTACGCTTTTGGATAGAACCCTGTTGAGGATGTACAGGCATTATTTCAAACCCCTAAACACTGGAGATATAAGGGAGATAGACCCTCGTTAACCCCTTTGAGCCTTGAAGTAGGAGTTTCTTTCGTACGAAAAAACCCTCATACTTAACCTAGGGGCAGGGTAGGCGTCAGTTAGTTTGACCAAGCATTCAGATTCCAAGGAGAGTGTGCATCCGAGGAACCATTACCTTCTAACCCACCGGAAAGAGGTCAAGAGATGTGAAACCCCGATGGTTATCCATCAACAACTAAGGAGTGAGGCAGTCACAACCCTTTCAAGCCAGTAAGACAACCAGTGTCACACGCTTTGTTCAAAAGGAAAAAAAATAATAAAAAAAAGGAAAGCCCGCTAAGTCGAAATTTGAAAACAAGTGACTTAGGCAAAATTTAGGGCATCCCGCTGGACTTCAAAATCGAAAAACTAAAAGGAGTTAGTCCAGGCAAAAATTAGGGATTAGGAAAAGAGCAAAAGAAAGAAAAAATGAAAAGCATTACAAAAGAAAATCCCCGATAAGAACAAATTCGTGTGATTACAGACACAAGATAAAGAGGGTTGACTGTCATTCCAAAACTTCCTTAGGTGTCAAACCATTAGTTGCATGGGTTCCTTGAAGATCGTAAACCTTTTGGGAGGTGAGCGTTTGGGTAAGATTAACTGAACATGGGACTGGAGAACATCACGAAGAGTGGGTGGGCACCGATAAACTTTGAGCCATAAATCCTTTTTCTGAAACCGTGAACCAGACCACGTTACAACCCTTAAAAGTCCTAATTGAAACAGGGTTTATTCCGAAAGCGTACTTCAACAGGACAGCGTTCCTGACTCCTATGAGTTGTGCTAATAAGATTGGTTGGTATTGCATGCGCGCGTTGTTTTGCCATTCAAAAAAATCAAGGTCGCATCCCAGCTAGTGATTCGCTCACAAAGCTTGGCGACGCATTTTCAATAAAACTTCAAGGTTAACATGAGTGTTGCATTAGAATTGTCATTCTCATAATAAACATTTTCTGCTTGCATGCGTTTGATATCCAAGAAGCTTACACTGTGAACGTCAGTCGAGAAGCTCGATCATGCCAAGTCGATATGGTGAAAACTCCGAAGGGAAATCGTGTCAAGGGGTATGTGGCCAAGGGACTGTGCGCAGCCTAGGGGTTCCCGATAAATGGTGATAAGATGCAGCTAACCTAGAGCAGTTATGTTGAAAACTCTCCCTAAAGTAGTCGAACTGGGGCAATTAGGTCGATTCGACAAATCTCTGTAAGATCAGTCAGGGGAAAAGGTCCTTCAAGAATTGGGGCAGACCGCCTCTAGAGCGAGAGAGATTGTCCACTCCTGAAAATGGTTAATTGAAAACATCTCCTCAAGGTTCAAAATACTAAAGCAGAGTATTTTCAAGTCACTACAACCCCTTTCGAGGTAATGTACTTCATGGATTATGAAGACTGGGGCAGTTATGTCGAGATATGATAAATCTCTCCAAGAGTTTGAAGACCCTGGGGCAGTGCGAACGCCCGATCTTCTATAAAATCCTCTTGAGATAATTTCTTCCATTAGACCTGGTGGTCTGGGGCAAGTGGAAAGTTCAAAGGGCCGTCTATGGCAACAGGATTGTATTTCCCCAGCAGTTTGCTCTCCCCAGCATTGAGATTGCACATTTCCCCAGCAGAGCAGACCTTCCCCAGCAGGAGACTTGGGAAGTATTTTCTCCGGATCAGGACGTTATCTCCTCACAGAATCAGGTGTTCACTTTCCCTAGCCAGTCAGGAAGTGTACTTTCACCGACAACGTTATGTTCTAACCCCCAGCAAGGTGAGAGTAAAGTCATTCTCCCATCAGCAGGCTAGGTTCAGCAGTATCCCCAAGCAAGATGATATTATGGGCTGGCATTCCCCAACAGGTCCTAAGCCCATCTATTATTGGCAATCCTCAGTAACAAACCTCCGGTTCCGTTATTGGCACTCATTCTCAACTCCTCCAGCAGAGGAGAAATCTCAGGTTTTGGATGTTACCTTCAGTAAAGGACATGTGTAACCCCCGGTAGTGTGGAGGTTCTTTTGGGATTTCATCCCCAGTAGAAGTTGTGGATCCAAAGGGTCGGTCAGCGTGGTCCTTCTCAGCAGAGTTCTTGGATTCAGAGGACAATTTATTTTTGTCATCCCTAGCTGAATTGATCTTTTCTCTCCATCATTTATTTTTCTGGAGAGACTCCTTTTGCATATCATAAGCATTTGCATTGCATCCTCAAACGCGTAGCATTTCCACTTCGTGTGGAGCATTACGGTAAAATTTAAACATTTGCATTCGAAGCATAAGCCAGGTTTGATGCTTTCCTTGCCAGTTCTCTTTGCCAGCAGAGATGGCATAACTCAGGAGATTTTGGTTCATCCTCGGTGAGATCGCCGAGGAATGTGTTCATCCTACCTGTGCTCCCCGGCGGAGTCTTTTATTTAGACTTCTCCTTTCCCCAGTAGAGTCATCTTATCTGTGGGTTGTAAGTCCGTTGATTTCACCTCTCACCCTTTCGGTTCACGACCGTATTTTTGTTAGGAGTTTGTCTTGGATTGGCCAATCTCCTTTGTAAATCCAGTTCTCGTCTGGTAGTCAGTTCTCGTCTGACTTACTTGGTGAAACCCAGTTCTCGTCTGACTTACTTGGTGAAACACAGTTCTCGTCTGGTAGTCGGTTCTCGTCTGACTTATTCTGTAAATCCAGTTCTCGTCTGGTAGTTAGTTCTCGTCTGACTTATTTTGAAAATCCAGTTCTCGTCTGGTAGTCAGTTCTCGTCTGACTTACTTGGTGAAACCCAGTTCTCGTTCTCAGCAGAGATGGCATAACCAGAAGTTTTGTTTCACGTTATCCCCGACAAAGTCCACTTTATGTTGGTTATCCATTGCGGGTACAATTGAGGTTGTATTCGTTTTGCGGGTGCGATTGAGGTCGTATTCGTATTTTCCTTGTGGGTAGAGTGATTGAGGCCAGTCTTCCTTTGCGGGTATAATTGAGGTTGTATTCGTGTTTGTGGGTGCGATTGAGGTCGTATTCGTATTTTCCTTGTGGGTAGAGGGATTGAGGTCAGTCTTCCTTTGCGGGTATAATTGAGGTTGTACTCGTTTTGTGGGTGCGATTGAGGTCGTATTCGTCCTTTTCTTTGTGGGTAGAGTGATTGAGGTTAGTCTTCCTTTGCGGGCACGATTGAGGTAGCATTCGTCTTATTTTTGCGAGTGATGGCGAAGTTGACAGCGAAGGTTCGTCTAGCGAACGTTAGCGAGTGTGCCAGCGAAGGGTGGCAGAAAGTTGCAAAAAGTTACAGTAGGAAAACTGGGTAAATTCGCTGGGCGAGGAAGCCAGCGAAGGCTCGCTGATGTTCTCGCTAGGCGAAGGTGCCAACGAAGGGTGGCAGAAAGTTCCACTTTTGAAAACACCCAAACTTCGCTGAGGCGATTGTGGTAGCGAAGGCTCGCTTCGCGAGTGATTTGGTTCGCCTAGCGAACCCACGATAATTCTTGTGGGCGGTTTAAGTCCGAGGCACTTAAAGTGCCATGTTTTAGTTCATTCGCTAGGCGAATGAGCGTAGGGTGCTGAGATTTTATTTGTATAAATAGATTTTCATTTTATGTTAGAAGGATCTTTTGCTCATTTTCACTAGAAATCATAGTTTTCAGTATTTTGATCAGCTAAGACTGGATTTTCACTTTGAGAAGCTGAAGTCACATCCATTCTCGATTATTTGACGTGGATGTTCATTCATCTCCTCTCTTTACTTGTCATCCAAACTACCATAAGAATGGGTAGCTAAACACTCAATGTTGAGGTTAGATGTAGTTGATCTTGATTTTATGTATTGCTTTTGATCTATTGTATATGAACAAAGTCTTTGATCAATATAGATGAAGTTGTTTTCTCTTAATGCTTTATGTGTGATTTGTATTGCTCTAGACATAGATTCTACAATTCATGACCTAACAATTTCATCTCTTAAAAACCAAACTCTAGACATAGATTTGGGATTTGCTATTCGCATTGTGTTGATCTTAAAGATTGTTGTTTAGATTGTTAGCGTGAGACATCATCTAACGGTCTAAACAACGATACTCACGACTTTGCTTTAGACATAAACTTAGTCGGGAGGATACGCGGTTGTATTGGTCAGAAATCGAGTTCATATGCTTGATTAATCGTTTATACGTGAAAAGGATTAGTGAAACCTAACCTTGACATGCTTTCTTAAAACTTTTACAAACTCTTTGTCACCAATTACTCTTTGCTACTAATTAATGTTTACAACAATTGAGAACCTTTTGAACCTATTGAACTTAAAACATCGCAACTATTGAAAGGCACGCATCAAATATCGAACAATCCCTGTGGAGACGATTAAAAACACCCCCACTAATATTCAACTAACACCCACGGAGATACACTTGGTCGAACAAACCTCTTCTCAAGCAATTCTTCCAGTTGTTTCTTCAATTCACTTAGCTCAGAAGCTGACATCCGATAAGGAGCCATCGACACTGGACTCGTACCTGGTATTAAGTCCACTGCAAACTCTACTTCACGCTCTGGAGGCAAATCACTGATGTCATCTGGAAACACATCTTGAAATTCACAGACAACCGGCAATTCCACACTCGCAGCTTCACGATCAATTTGCAACGATGCAAACATTGCAAACACCAAAGCTTCGTCTTCCACAAGTTCGTCTACTTGCTTAGCAGAAAAGAACATCAACTCCCCCACTATCATCAATCTCAGGAAACTCTACAGTCTTGTTATACCAATTGATATGAACACGGTTGAACTCCAACCAGTTCATTCCAAAGATCACGTCAATTTGGTGTAAGGGTAGGCACACCAAATCCATCACAAAGCTCTTCTCAAAAATCGTCACAGGACATCTCAAACACACAAGGATAGTAGTAACAGAACCGTTAGCTGGAGTTTCTATTACCATATTACCATTCATATCAGATAACTTCAAACCCAATCTATTAGCACATTACAGCGAGATAAAAGAATGAGTAACACCAGTATCAATAATAGCAATCAACTCGATATTATTAATAAAACAAGTACCTCGGTGTAGCGGCAAAATCGTGAGTGTAAGCTATTGATTAACTTAACTCGAAAAGCAAGAGTCGCCACCGCACTTTTATTTTATCCAAAAAAAGGAAAGGAAAAAGAGCAAACAAAACCTACATAAGCTCTACAACAAGAACAAGTGAAGAGAGACTAGGTAAGGGGGGTTGGTTACGCAATGGGAAGGTGTTAGCACCCAAAACGTCTATAGTACTCTATAGGAACCCTTTGAAATATCTACCGCTTTTGGTCTGAAAAGGTTTGCTTGAAAAGAGATTGAGGAGATGAGAAGAGAAATTGTTTTAGATTTTTGTGTTTGGAGAGACTCGTCGTCTCATGCCTACGTACCCACGATGTGCAATGTAGGATCAAAACCCCGTAGTTCGTGGTACAAAGAATGAAAATTTATTTGTTTTGGTTGATTTTAAATGTAAAGACAAGTCGTCATTTTCAAGCGAACAAGTCGTCATTTTAAATGAAAAGTGCACAAGGGCACAAAAAGAGAGTTTGATGTTTTTTAAAGTCTTTTGAAAAAGGTGTCAACATGCTTATGTAGTTTAGCATTTGTTAAGAAATGAAAGGAAAAGAGTAAAATCACTTGACAAAGTCAAGGTTTGACTACGAAAGAGGTGATAGTTTGAAATTAAGAAGGTTTTGAAAAAGAGAGAGAGTTTTGAAAATTGAAGAATGGGGAGGAGAAGAAGTGGCTATCCTAGAGCATAAAGTAAAAGCCAAGGATAAGAATAGCCTAACCACACAAGTAAGCTCCATAGTCTTCGAACCACAATTCCAAAGCAAAGGGAAAAGGTCCTAGTTCTAAGTCCAAGGTTCCAAGAATTGCATTGGATGTCCAAGGTCTAGGTGTAAAACTCCATGTCCATTGCAAAGGATAATAACCATAGTCCAAGATTAGAAGCACAAGTTTTTTAGAGGTTTAGGCCTTTATTAATGTTTTTGGTCCAAGTGGACAAAGTGAAAAAAAGGCATAAGCATAAACATGTGTCTAACGGACAAAGGAAAAATTGCGGAAGCATAAACATGTGTCCAACGGACAAAGTAAAAATTGCGGAAGCATAAACATGAAATGAAATGATAATAATGAAGCATAAAAGTAAAAGAGATAAGGAGCGAGAAGGAATTGTAAACAAAGTTAGTACAATAGTAATGTTAGTAAGTTAGTGATTAGTTGTTAGAGTTAGTGATCAATAATAATTGAATAATTGCACTTAGGTCAAGATTAATAAAAACTTATTAGAGGATTGATAAAACCAAAGCCTCCTAACAACAAGTTTCATAAGTTTTGAACCAAAAGACAAATAATCAATCACTCTTGATGGTTTTCCGATAAGGGACAAATATTGCACTATGTTAAGCAATCGCTGAGTAATTTACGGAGTAATTACTCTACAAATGAGGTCGGTCAATAGCTCTTTGTGCTAATGCATGCTAGATGAACGATATGTAAATCGTCATCCGAAAGCAATACCGCACGAAAAGAAAAATGGTAACGATCTAGTCTTGATCGAAATTCAACAAAGGAATTCCAAGATCAATTAGACTTTCATCGATCAAAAAGAAAAAGAATTAAGATGAAGAGAAAGTGGATCTAACATTTATGATCCACCAACTACCAATAAAAAGCCAAAAGGAGAAATTTCATGAAAGTAAAAATCAAGAACCATAATATTTTTTCTTATCATCTTTTTTCAAGAAATGCTTTCATACCAAAATTCAAAAACAAAATTAAATCCACATCTAAACTGAAAAGTAATAAAGAGACGATTAAAAAAGAAAGATTTAAAGAAAATTAAGAAAATAGTAGAAATAAAAAAAGATAAAAAAATAAGGGAGGTTAAAAAAACAAGATGATGGCGGTGGTAGTAGAACCAACGGGCTCACACGGCCCAACCTTCATTTTTTTAAGGAAAAAAAAATTAAAACACAATTCAAATGGAAAAGAAATAAAAAGAAAGAATCAGAATATCCTTTTTATCATCTTCTCCTTCCTCTCAACACGCCACTATTCACAAAGCCAAGAAAAATTCGAACGAATCAAATCGGAGCGACGGAGGTCGGAACTTGCGTGGTTGTGATCGGAATTAAGTGTAGATTCTGAATATGTGTTCAATTTGAAGGATTACTCAACTACAAACTTGAATTCGAACCGCAAAAAGTCAACACCGAATTCCAAATTACCTTTAATTTAAGGTGAGAAATGCTTCGGATTCTTCTTTTCCTCTCCTTCTTGTGCGAAAACGTTGCTGTTGTTGAATCTGAGGTGTGTTGCGGTGAGTTTTGCGAATCGGTTGATGTTGTATCGAAGTTATTGCGAGGTTGAATTTGGGCGAGTTGTTGTTGAATTCAGTTGCTATGCATTGGTATTGATTTTGAATTGTGAGAATGATTTACAGGTTATGAAGATGATTGGTGTTGAAGAAATATGAAGATGATCGAAGCTTTAAAAGAATTTTGGTTGAAAACTATTTATGGTTTTTCTTGGAAGAATTTTCTGAAGCTTGAAGTTGAATTGTAAAGATGAATTGAAACTTGGTTTGATTTTGGCAGAGTGATGAGGGGCTGTTCAAGCTTGATGAATGAAGAAGGAATGGCTTTCATTTATAGAGGATGGAGGTGAGTTTTTGAATTTGGAAATGTAGATTGCCGTTTACGATTATTTGTTGCGTTTCGTATGGCAAATTTTTGCTGCATTTTCAATTGTTGCTCTGTGTTTGGCTTATTTTCGTTGTCGTTTGCTGCGTTTTGGAATTGGTGCTCATTGCGTTTTACACATGATGCTCACGGCTCATGTGGCTTTGGAAAGTGATATTTTTGTGAGCAGTTTGGTGGCTTTTTGAAATTGTATGAAGTGGCTTGCAGCAGCATTTGGTAAAGAAGTGATTCTCACGTCACTTGTTTGGTCATGTGGGCCGTGTATGTTTCATTTCATGATATAATACTCTTTTTTTTTTAAATGAACTCGCTTTTTTTGTTGTTGTAACTTGTGTAGAAATGGACTTTGTAGATTTTTTCATTTTGGTGATATTTGTGTAATGGACTTGGTATTAAATGGGGGTATTAATGTAGGTAAATTAAATTAAATGGGATTTACGACAATGGATTAAAAAAGATGGATTTAGAAAATGATAATGGATAAAGGAAAGAATATTGGATGAAAAATGGATATTTATATGGAGATGAAATTGGTTTAGAGAATTTGGCTTAAAAAATGGATAATTGGATTATAATGGATAATTGGTTTAGGAAAAAAATGGATATGGATAACGGATTAGAAATGGATTATAAATGGATTTTTGGATTAGAATTTTTATGAATTGGATATTTGGATAAAGAAATGGATTTTTAACAAAAAATGAAATGGAAATGGGAAAGAAATATGGATGTTGAAAAAAAATGTGGGTATTTGGTTTAAGATGGCCTTGAAATGGATAACCAAGATGGAAATGAAAATGGATCATGGATAGCAAATCTTTATTTTTAGCCCAAAACCAATCTCGAATTTTTTTACAAGCCTCTGATAAAGTGCACACAGCTACCACTGAACAAACCACAATTGAACAACAGCCATTTGAATCTTGAACAATCATTGCTTGAGAAACGAACTATTGGCACAAATGACAGACAGATGAAGCAAACTTGATAGTTTGACCAAGATTAAGTCAAACATCCATCTGAACTGAATTAAGAACAACAGTCACATTTAACTTGAAATCACTTCATTGTCTTTGACAAACCTGCATAACACACAGAGAGAGAAACAAGCAAACATCAGCATATTTTTGGTATTTTGATTAGAGGTTAGTAAACATAAACAAATGAAGAAAAATATACAGATGTCCAAGAAAAACACAGGTTGTCATCTTGCTTGTGGTAATGATATGCAAATGAAATGTGAAAAAATCTTAGGAGTAAAAATTAGGGTTCAACACTCGGATTAGGTTGTCCTTCTCTGGCGCCTCTGCACCACTCAAACCAAACACTCTGCCACTGGTCTGAGCGGCAGTTGCAGTGTTCTTCGGCTTCCGGCATTGAGTACTGATATGAACTTTCTCACCGCGATTGAAACATGTTGGACCTTCATCTTTGCAGTCAGTAGCTCTATGCCCCTTCTTACCACATCGATAGCACCTCACCATATTATTGGTACACGCATCAGCACAGTGACCTTGCTCGCCACACTTATGACACTTTCCAGAAGCGGGAGCTGCTCCCCTACTTGACTTTTTCCCATCTGAACCCTTTTCCTTCCCTTTGTCGGCTGAAGTCGTATAAGGCTTACCCCTATACTGCCTTTTCTTCTTACTCAATTGCTTATAGTGAGCAGATCGAGCTCGGCTATCCTCATCGTAGATCCTGCTATTGTCAACCAACTCAGCATACCTGCGGATCTGCTGATACCCAATAGCCTGCTTAATCTCTGGTCTCATCCCATTCTCGAATTTGAGACACTTAGACATCTCAGCATCAGCGCGATTGTAGTGCGGACAGAACTTCACTAGCTTCTCAAACTTCGCGGTATACTCTGCCACAGTCATATCTCCTTGCTTCAGCTCAAGGAATTCCACTTCCCTCTTCCCACGAGCATCCTCTGGAAAATACTTCCCCAGAAACTCCTGCTTAAATACAGCCCAAGTTATCACAGTGCCAACATCTGCAAGTCTCTGACGGGTGTTATCCCACCAGTCCTCAGCTTCCTCTTCCAACATATGTGTTCCGAACTGAACCTGTTGCTCATCAGAACACCCCATCACTCGGAAGATCTTTTTGATCGCCTTCAGCCACTTGTGTGCACTTTCTGGATCATGCATACCCACAAAAGTCGGTGGATTATTTATTTGAAACGTCCCCAACGCGCGAAACTCATCAGGAGCTCCACCATTTGGATTCAGCTGCGCCACCACGTTAGCAACCGATTCCAATGCATCAGCAATCGTACGATCATTTCTTCCAGCCATCCTGCACACCACCAACAAGGTTAGAAGAACTAAAACATCGACAGTGTACACACACTCGTCGACTGACAGGGACAAACATCAAGTAAAAACCTGGCCGGATGGACCGACCTGCTCTGATACCACTAATGTAACACCCTTTCCTACCCCCACAAATGTTGCAGCAGAAACAACTCAAATATCAGAGTAAAACATAAAATTTCCCTCAAAGGGTTCACATTTCTCATTTAAATCAAAATAATACACTTACCCTGTAAACAAGGGATTTCCTCAAAATAACTCAAAAGCCTTCACATGGCAGCGGAACTCAAAATTCTCAATTAAAAGGTTTTTAATAAACATCGTAATAATTCAAAAAAGGTTTTCAACATATAAAACCATATGATCAAATGACAACAAAATAAGGAAAAAAACATAGTTCGAATCAAAGGACCCCAACCCGATGTTACACTATCAGAGCAAGACGCTCTAAATCGACCAAAAGCAAATGAACTTCAAGGTCCTCGAAGCATCCACAACTAAACCTGATCTCCTGCACGTTACCCACGTGGAGACAACATTCAAACAGGCAGGGTGAGTAATCACAATTCATAATAATCATTATAAAACAAGATATACATAAAATGGCTTTAACTTCATAAACGACATCATCAAGGTCATCATCAAGGAAAACATCAGGAAACACCATATCACAAATTCATCAATGCCACATAAAATGCAATGCATAACAAGGCTCATGCATGTGGTACCAATCGTCATAATAGATGGACATTAGGCCATCAACCTTCCAAAGATCCCCGTCAATAGGATCGATCCCGCAATCGGAACCGGAGCACGTCATAATTACCTCATATCCGCACAATGGGAATGAAGCATCGTCACAGAGTATGCATATGAATGTATGGTACACAACATCATTAATCATCATCATCAATTAAACATCAAATGTGCATCATCATTCATCAATTCTCCTATACGTCACGTCATCACATATTCGTCAATTAATCACCAAAACATCATCATATAATCATCAGTAACGTCATGGAAAATCATCATAAAAATCATAGCATCAAAGCATTAAAATAGAACAGCAACCTAAACAAAACATCGCCAATAATAGACGTTCGCTACTGAGTTCGCTAGGCGAACCAGTTCGCTGTGACCTTCGCTTTGCGAAGCGGTCAGCGAATCCCACAGTCACCACACTAAAACACCAGAAAACACCATATGTCATACTTGCTGGCTTATTCGATGTGCGAAGCCACTCGCTGGCTCATTCGCTTTGCGAGACTTCCAGCGAATCCCCAATTCCATTCCAGAATCATCCCAGTACCCACACTCATATTATCGCGCATTCGCTACGCTGCTCGCTTAGCGATCCTTGGCGAACATTCGCCTTGCGAAGGAATGGTTCGCTTGGCGAACCTGCGATTACAGCAAATCGCTTCTACGCATCAGTAGCTCCACAGCCTCAAAGGTACATGCGATTACAGCCCCAAATGACCCAAAATCATTCCTACAACAGTCCTAATACATCACGGAAATCAACGGAACAAAACCTACATCTATTAGGTCAATTCAGGACACTACGGGAAACCTTAATTTCTTCTAAACCTTCAAAACTCTCAAACTTCATATAAACTCCATAGATCCTTCCCACAAGGTTAAAACTACAACAACGACAGGGAAATTAGGCCCAAGGTCTACTTTAGCGGTTCAATTCCATGTTATTGATCGATTCACAAAAATGCCCTTAAAATCATCAGTTTACCTCAAAACCCATAAACCCTCAAACACCCCCACAATCCACTTCAATCAATCGAATCCTATAATGAAAACAATGAAAGGTAATTACTCCCTATACCTTAGATTGTCAATCCGATGAGTTCTCTCTTGAGCCTTTGGAATCCTCGCCTTCTCCCTTTTTCCTCAGAGCTCTGCCCTTTCTCCTTATTTTCACGATCTCCACAAATGAATCCTAATTCTCCTCAATTCCTCCTTTTTGGTTAATTTAACTCTTGGGCCTCAAATATGGGCTTTCTCCATAATACCCTCACTAATACTCCTAAAATGTCCATCTTACCCTTAATTCTTCTAATATTATTTTAAAATAATAATAGTACTAATATATTCATATTATATACTATTATTTAATTAAAATAACCAAACTTCACCAAAAATACCGACATCGACACCAACCACAAAAAATTCACAGAAACCATGAATATGATATTTAAATAAATTAAATAAATATTCTTACGAAATTTGGGATGTTACAAAGATAATTATGAGAATTGGTGCAAGCAGATTAAGGTGGTTTTCTGTTATCAAGATCTTTGGGATCTTGTGAAGGAGGGAGTAGCACCGCTTGTAGAGAACACGGCGGATCAAGAAAAGGCTGCACACAAAGAATTGAAGAAGAAAGATTATAAAGCTCTCTTTATAATCCATCTGTGTGTCGATCCTGATAACTTTGAAAAGGTTAGTGATGTAGAGTCAGCAAAGGAAGTGTGGGAGATTCTTGAAAAGTCGTTTGGAGGCGCAGAGAAGGTGAAAGAGGTGAGGTTACAAACTGACAAGAGAACCTATGAGTTGCTTCAGATAGAAGATAATGAGAGTATAACATATTTCTCCACCAGAGTTACAAAGCTCGTGAATCAAATCAAGGTATGTGGAGAGGTGTTGACATCAAGATCAGTTGTTGCAAAGATCTTGAGGTCATTGGCTCCAAAGTTCAACCACGTGGTAGTAGCCATAGAAGAGTCGAAAGACTTGTCAGTATTGACAAAGTGTTATTTCTTTGATTCTGTGGTTGACATTTATTTTGCTAAAACTATTCTAGCAGCAAGATGTTGAAACATGATGTTCTAGGTTGCTGCATTCAACATGTCGAATGAAGATGTCTCATACCTGCTCATAGGACATCGCGTTTGGATTCAGTTTAGAAGCAGATTCTGTTGCTGAGATTTGTTACTAAATATTATGTGAATATTTGGTTATCCTATGTGGCATCCAAAGCATTTTTGGATTGTGTTTATTTGTTGGTCTTTCGGATTTTCAGCTGTTTCTAATTATGGAGACATATTAGGAAACTTTGGATTAAAGACCTATTTTGTTGGAGTTTATTTTGCAGATTTGTGAGCAGTCTATTTGCTGCGTTTTTGAAGCCTAATTCAGTCCAGATTAAATGCTATATATTGACTGATGTAAACCTAGTTTAGGTGTGGAACTTACATGTGTTTTTGTTAGGGTTTTCGAGCGTATTTTGTGAGCCTAACTGGTATCATTCTGATAACAGTATAAGGACTAGTTTTTGTGTTGTAAGTTCTGTCAGTTACTCATAAGATTTTAAGCATTGAGTTTCTTGTGTGTCAATTCTCATAAGCTTTGAAGTATTGAGAATTATGTGTTTTGAAAGCGTGACTTTCGGTTTGTAACTTGTGTGGAAAGAAACCAATCACTGGTTGTGGTTATAGAGGGATTTGAGGAGGGTCTCATACCTAGGTGAGTCTTAGGTAGAAGTCATAGGAAGGGTAGTGATTAAGTGAGCAGATTATTCGGTAATTGTATGATCTGTGAATTGATACTATCGTATATTGGTTTTGTCCCTGGCTTGGTAGCCCCCAAAGTAGGTGTGTTGAACCAAACTGGGTAAACATATCACTATGTTATTTACTTTCTGCACTGTTATTTTTATTGTTATTTTGTTCATTGTGTTGGATATCAGTGTCTCAACATCTGTGTAGGACATCTGATATCTGTGCCAGAATTTCAATTGGCATCAAGAGCTTGCACCCTTATTTGGTTCTAGGTGAGATTCAGGGAAGGTACTTTCTGGTACAATGGACAAGGATAGAGGATTTTTGAACAAACCACCTCTGCTTGATGGTTCCAACTATGACTATTGGAAACCAAGGATGATAGCATTCATCAAATCCATGGATGATCAAGCATGGAAAGCTGTTATAAAAGGATGGGAGCCCACAAAGGTTAAAGATGAAAAAGGTACCCCTACTGATGTGGTGAAGGAAGAGGAAGACTGGGATGATGTAGATTACAAAGGGTCCGTGGGAAATTCCAAAGCCATGAATGCATTGTTTAATGGTGTCAACAAGTATATCTTAAGGTTGATTGAACATTGCACCATTGCAAAAGAGGCGTGAAAGGTCTTGAAGGTTGCTCATGAAGGGACTTCAAAGGTGAAGATGTCAAAACTTCATCTTCTCACTAGCAAGTTTGAGAGTTTGAAGATGAAGGAGGATGAGAGCATTCATGATTTTCACATGAACATTATTGAGATAGCTAATGCCTCTAGTGCCCTAGGTGGGAAGATGTCTGACAGCAAACTGGTCAGAAAAATCCTCAGATCTCTACCTAAGATATTTGACATGAAAGTGACTACTATAGAGGAAGCTCAGGATATAGACAAGATGAAAATGGATGAACTGGTAGGATCTCTTCAAACATTTGAATTAGGGATCAGTGAAAAGTCTAAAAAGAAGAAGTGCATAGCTTTTGTGTCAAATGCTGGTGACTCAGAAGATGAAGGTGACCTGGTCAGAGATGAAGGGGTGTCTAAAGATCTGGTAGTGCTTGGAAAACAATTTAACACAGTGTTGAAAAGGATTGATTGGAAGTCGAGAGCAAATGCTCAGAACAAGTCACTCGACATCAGTAAAAACCAGGATGGAGGCAGAAGATCCAGAACTGAAGAAGATTCCAATCAAGGGAAGAGAGTTCAGTGTTTTGAATGTGAGGGATATGGGCACATAAAGACTGAGTGTCCCACATATCTCAAAAGGCAGAAGAAGGGCTTATCAGTGTCTTGGTCAGAAGGAGAGTCTGAGAGCGATCTTGAAGAAGAATCAGCAAAATTGGTGACAGCTTTGACTGGGATCTGTAAGGCTGATGGAGAAACTACTTGTGAGTCTGACTCTGACAAAGAATCCTATATTGGAGAACTCACTAAGGAAGAAGTCTTCACAGGGTTCTCAGAGTTGTGTATCAAGAATGAAGAAAGATGCCAGATAATATTAGAACAGAAGGTTCTGATAGCTCAACTAGAAGCTGAGAAGGAAGAACATCTTTCAACCATTGCTGATCTGAAAGAGGAGGTTGAATGGAAAAAGTCAAAACTTGACAATATGACCAAGTCTATAAGAATGCTGAATAATGGTACCACGCAGCTGGATGAGATTCTTCAAACTGGGAAAGATGCTGGAAATGTGCAAGGCCTTGGTTTTAACAATCAAGCAGAGACTTACAAGAAGCCTGTATTGAAGTTTGTTCCTCAGAACATAAAGCAAGAAGAGGGGATGTCAAATCACATGTTTCAACATCAGATGAAGCATCAGAAAAGAGTTTGTAGATTAAAGTATAAACCATGGAGATGCCATTACTGTGGAAAGATTGGTCACTTAAAGTCCTTTTGCTACAAGTTGCACGGCTATCCCAAAACTGCTCAGCAACAAAATAAAGGACAGAGTTGGGGTAAAGTGAAGAGAATATGGACTCCTAGAAAAATGATGGCTGGTCTCATAGCACATACCTCTCTTAGAGCATCTGCAAGAGAAGATTAGTACTTTGACAGTGGTTGTTCAAGACATATGACTGGTGTGAAGAAATTCTTGTCAGATATCAAGCCTCACTCCACCAACTATGTCACTTTTGGGGATGGATCAAAGGGTGAAATAAAAGGTGTTGGAAACCTGGACTACATAGGACAACCAAATCTGGATCGTGTTCTATTTGTCAAAGGGCTGACTGCAAATTTAATCAGTATAAGCCAATTGTGCGATGTAGGTCTCAAAGTAAATTTCACCAAATCTGAATGTCTAGTAACCAATGAAAAAGATGAAGTTGTTATGAAGGGAACCAGGTCTAAGGATAACTGCTATCTGTGGAATCCTCAAGAACCGGAAAGTTTGTCTACTTGTTTGATGTCAAAGGAAGATGAAACCAAACTGTGGCATAAGAAATTGGGTCACTTACACCTGAAAGGGATGAAGAAAGTTATGTCAAGTGAAGCTATTAGAGGTATTCCCAAGCTGAAGATTGATGAGGATAAAATATGTGGTGAATGTCAAGTTGGGAAGCAAACAAGGGTGTCACACAAGAGGCTTCAACATCTTACCACAACTTCTAGAGTTCTGGAACTACTTCACATGGACTTAATGGGACCTATGCAGGTTGAAAGTCTTGGTGGGAAGAAGTATGCCTATGTTGTCGTAGATGACTACTCCAGATTCACTTGGATAAGTTTCATCAGAGAAAAGTCTGAAGTATTTGCAGCCTTCAAAGAGTTGTGTCAAAGGATTCAACGGGAAAAGGATTGTGGTGTTGTTCGGATCAGAAGTGACCATGGGAAAGAATTCGAAAATAGCAGGTTTGAAGAGTTCTGCTTATCTGAGGGAATCACTCATGAATTATCATCACCGATCACTCCTCAGCAGAATGGTGTGGTGGAACGCAAGAACAGGACTATACAAGAGTGTGCAAGAGTCATGATTCATGCCAAAAAGCTTCCATATCATTTTTGGGCTGATGCCATGAATACTGCTTGCTATATACACAATAGGGTGACTATCAGATCAGGTACTTCTGTCACTCTTTATGAACTATGGAAAGGTAGAAAGCCAAATGTGAAGTATTTCCATGTGTTTGGGAGTAAATGCTATATCTTGGCGGATCGTGAGCAGAGGCGAAAGATGGATCCTAAGAGTGAGGAAGGAATATTTCTGGGATACTCTATAAATAGTAAAGCATATAGGGTATTTAATTCCAGAACTAAGGTGATGATGGAATCCATAAATGTGGTGGCTGATGACTCTGGCAAAGACGAAGATGTCCTAGATGATGTTGGAGCATGTCTTCCCATGAACAATGAAATCTCCCAAGACATTGAGTCTGTAGAAGATAATGCTCAAGAAACTGACACTAGACCTGAGAATGAAGAAGTAGAGGATGCTAACAGGGGACCCTCTATAAGGATTCAGAAGGATCACCCTAAGGAATTGATTATTGGAGATCTGAATGAAGGTGTAAGAACCAGAACGAGGGAGACTGTGTCAAATGCATGCTTTGTTTCAAAGATTGAACCAAAGAATGTCAAAGAAGCATTGACAGATGAGTTCTGGATAAGTGCTATGCAAGATGAACTTTGTCAATTCAAGAGGAATGAAGTCTGGGAACTGGTACCACGAATAGCAGGAACAAATGTGATTGGAACAAAATGGGTTTATAAGAATAAGTCTGATGAACAAGGAGTTGTTACCAGGAACAAAGCCAGATTAGTTGCTCAAGGATACACACAGATTGAAGGAGTAGACTTCGATGAAACATTTCCTCCTGTGGCTCGATTGGAATCCATCAGATTGCTGGTAGGAGTGGCATGTTTGTTGAAATTCAGATTGTTTCAAATGGATGTCAAAAGTGCCTTTCTGAATGGCTATCTTAATGAGGAAGTCTATGTTGAGTAGCCTAAAGGGTTTGTGGATCCAAATTTCCCTGATCATGTTTTCAAGCTGAAGAAGGCTTTGTATGGGCTGAAACAAGCTCCTCGAGCTTGGTATGAAAGACTGACTGAGTTCTTAGTCAACAATGGATACAGGAAGGGTGGCATTGATAAAACGCTTTTTGTCAAGGAGAAGGATGGGAAACTAATGATTCTTCAGATTTATGTAGATGATATTGTGTTTGGTGGGATGTCGGATGAAATGGTCCAACATTTTGTCAACCAAATGCAATCTAAATTTGAGATGAGCTTGGTAGGTGAATTGACCTACTTCCTTGGATTACAAGTCAAGCAGATGGAAGATTCCATTTTTATCTGTCAGAGCAAATATGCGAGGAACATTGTGAAGAAGTTTGGACTGGATAATGCCAAGCATAAGAGAACTCTCGCTCCTACTCACTTGAAGTTATCCAAAGATGAAAAGGGAGTGAATGTTGAACAAAGTCTGTACAGAAGTATGATTGGCAGTCTGCTATATCTTACAGCAAGTATGCCAGACATAACATTTGTTGTTGGTGTGTGTGCAAGATATCAGTCACATCAATCAAGTTAAGAGAATTCTTAAGTATGTGAGTGGTACATGTGATTATGGGTTATTGTACTCCCATGACTCAAGTCCCATGTTAGTAGGTTACTGTGATGCTGATTGGGCTGGAAGTGCTGATGATAGGAAGAGCACCTCTGGAGGATGTTTCTTTTTGGGAAATAATCTTATTTCATGGTTTAGTAAGAAGCAAAATTTTGTATCCCTTTCTACTGCTGAAGCTGAGTACCTAGCAGCTGGTAGTAGTTGTGCTTAACTGGTATGGATGAAGCAGATGTCATCTGAGTATAATGTCACACAAGATGTCATGACACTATTTTTTGACAACCTGAGCGCTATCAATATTTCCAAAAATCCCATTCAACATAGCAGGACTAAGCACATTGATATCAGGCATCACTTCATCAGAGAACTTGTGGAGAACAAAGTCATAACTCTTGAGCATGTGAGCACAGAAAATCAGCTTGCTGGGATATTTACCAAGGCTCTGGATGCAGTTCAATTTGAAAACCTGAGGAGCAGACTTGGGGTTTGCATTCATGAAGAACTATAGCAATTAATGTTCCTTCTGGCTGCCAAATTGGAAAGAGTAAAGGAGGTTCTGGTAGTGCAGTGTGTGAATGAAGGGAAAATGCTGAAGTTTGTGCATGACATTTGGGCATGTGATATGGTGTGCATCTACTCTCTGATGCAGTTTACTCTGGTTTATTTTTAGTTTGACCTGTTCTACTTGCCTTTGTCATATTTCTAGCTAAAAAGGGGGAGTAGTGTGTTTTAGTATGTTTGTGTGCTTGTGCTGGTGCTGCAGCTGAGGGGGAGAATGTGGAATGTCTGTGTTGTTGCAGTTGAGGGAGAGTTTTTTTTCTATGATGTGTTGTATGCAGTGCTGTGAAGGGGAGTGCTGCTATGCTGGATGTTTTGTTTGCTGTGTGCTGTTGGTAACTGTTGGTTTTTCGCTGCTGTCTGATATGGATGTTTTTGTGCTTCTTTGCAAAAAATTTTGGTGTGTAGTTTTAGCCAAAATAAGCCAAAGGGGGAGATTGTTATTTCTTTGATTATATGGTTGGCATTTATTTTGCTAAAACTATTCTAGCAGCAAGATGTTGAAACATGATGTTCTAGGTTGCTGCATTCAACATGTCGAATGAAGATGTCCCATACCTGCTCATAGGACATCGCGTTTGGATTCAGTTTAGAAGCAGATTCTGTTGCTGAGATTTGTTACTAAATATTCTGTGAATATTTGGTTATCCTATGTGGCATCCAAAGCATTTTTGGATTGTGTTTATTTGTTGGTCTTTCGGATTTTCAGCTGTTTCTAATTATGGAGACATATTAGGAAACTTTGGATTAAAGACCTATTTTGTTGGAGTTTATTTTGCAGATTTGTGAGCAGTCTATTTGCTGCATTTGAAGCCCAATTCAGTCCAGATTAAATGCTATATATTGACTGATGTAAACCTAGTTTAGGCGTGGAACTTACATGTGTTTTTGTTAGGGTTTTCGAGCGTATTTTGTGAGCCTAACTGGTATCATTCTGATAACAGTATAAGGACTGGTTTTTGTGTTGTAAGTTCTGTCAGTTACTTATAAGCTTTTAAGTATTGAGTTTCTTGTGTGTCAATTCTCATAAGCTTTGAAGTATTGAGAATTGTGTGTTTTGAAAGTGTGACTTTCGGTTTGTTACTTGTGTGGAAAGAAACCAATCACGGGTTCTGGTTGTAGAGGGATTTGAGGAGGGCCTCATACCTAGGTGGGTCTTAGGTAGAAGTCATAGGAAGGGTAGTGATTAAGTGGGCAGATTATTCGGTAATTGTATGATCTGTGAATTGATACTATCGTATATTGGTTTCGTCCCTGGCTTGGTAGCCCCCAGAGTAGGTGTGTTGAACCGAACTGGGTAAACATATCACTGTGTTATTTACTTTCTGCACTGTTATTTTTATTGTTATCTTGTTCATTGTGTTGGATATCAGTGTCTCAACATCTATGTAGGACATCTGATATCTGTGCCAGAATTTCTCAAAGGAAGAGCTTCAAGGGACGCTTAAGTCTCATGAACAAAGAATGGCTGAAAGAGCTGCAGGAAAGTCGAAGAGTGTTATGGCTTTGTAGGCACAGTCAGAAAAGGAAAGGAAAGGTAAAGGAAGCTGGAATGGCAACAAAGGTAAAGGAGGCTACAACAATTTGACTGGTCGAAATCAGCATGAAGGAAACTGGTCGAATAAAAGAAAACCCTGGAGCCAAGGCAACCAAAGAGGTGGTGCTGCAGGTAGAGGAAGAGATGGTGGTCGAAAGCCGGACAAAATTCACATTCAATGTTTCAATTTTTAGAAGTACGGTCACTATTTTAGTGATTGTACAGAAAAGAAGAAGAATCAAGAAAATGATGCAAAGTTGGCGAAACATGAAGAAGAAGAGATGTTGCTGATGGTCACAACACGAGACGAAGATAGATTCTAGAACCAATGGTACTTGGACTCGGGATGCCCATCACACATGACGGGAAGGAAAGATTGGTTCGTCAACATTAAGCCCTCGTCGAAGAACATAGTGAAGTTTGCAAATGACAACACTCTAGTAGCTGAAGGTGTTGGTGATGTTCTGATTATGAGGAAAGATGGCAAGAGGTCAATAATTTCCAATGTATTGTACATACCAGGCATGAAGAGTAATTTACTCAGTATAGGGAAATTGGTCGAAAAGAACTACAAGGTGTCGATCGAAGACAAGGTGATGAGAGTTCTCAACACAGGTGGTAGGTTGATCTTGAAGGCTCCAATGTCTGAGAATAGGACCTTCAAGATTGAACTCAATATGATGGAGCACAAGTGCCTAGCAAGTGCAGACAACAGAGATGTGTGGTTATGGCATTTTTGACTAGGACATCTCAACTTCAATGACATCAGAGAGCTAAAAGAGAAGAAATATGGTTTCAAGATTACCAGAAATCGACATTCCAAGTGAAGTCTGTGAAGAGTGTGTTCAGTCGAAACAACACAAGAATAGCTTCAGCAAGGATGCAGGAAGGAAGTCGAAGGCAATTCTGGAAGTTATATACTTTGATGTATGTGGTCCTATCCAGGTGGATTCGATTGGTGGTAACAGATACTTTGTCACGTTCATACATGATTACAGTCGAAAACTATGGACTTGCCTCATCAAGAAGAAAAGTGATGTGATCGAGGTATTTTCCAGATTCAATTCTATGGTCGAAAGACAAAGTGGTCGAAAGCTGAAAATTCTGAGGAGTGATGGTGGTGGATAGTATGTGTCAAAAGAGATCGATGCATTATGTGAAAAAGAAGAGATTGTGCATGAGGTGGTGCCACCCTACACTCCACAGCAAAATGGAATTGCAGAAAGAAAGAACAGAACCATCATGAACATGGTGAGAAGTATGTTGAATGGAAAGCATCTACCCAAAGAATTATGGGCAGAAGCGGTTTTGACGGCAACATACATATTAAACACGTGTCCGACGAAGAAGCTTGAAGGAATCTCACCAGAAGAATGTTGGTCTAGTGTCAAGCCTAGCCTCAGTCACTTGAAGGTGTTTGGATATATAACACATAGACATGTACCAGATCAGTTGAGAAGGAAACTTGATGATAAGTCGAATCAGATGATCTTGATAGGATATCATTCGACTGGAGGTTACAAGATGTTCGACCCAGTGAATAAGCAAGTAGTGATCAGCAGGAACGTGATCATAGATGAGCTTAAAGAATGGGATTGGATTGAGAATATCAAGAAGGATTCAGTGAGAATCTCTTGTGAAGAACCATCCACTGAAGTCGAAAGAGAAGTTAAACAGGAATAAGTCAAAGATGAAGCAGGCCCAAGCAGACCTCGACGAACAAGACACGTGCTTGCAAGGTTGCAGGAATGTGTGATTACATCAGATAATGTGGTTGATGAAGAGGGTGAGCTAGTACATTATGCTTTCTACGCAGATGTCGAACCAGTCAATGCAGCTGAGGCATTGAAAGATTAGAACTAGATGAAAGCAATGAATGAGGAGTTAGACTCCTTCAAAGTCAACAACACCTGGTCACTTATCGAATTGCCTCAAGGCAAGAAGGAAATTAATGTGAAGTGGGTTTACAAGGTGAAGGTGAATCCTAAAGGAGAAATAACTCAACGCAAGGCGAGACTTGTGGCGAAAGGATTTCTAGAGAAGGAAAGAATCGACTTCGACGAAGTGTTTGAACCTGTTGCTAGGATCAAAACAATCAGGTTGGTTGTTGGTCTAGCAAATATAAACAATTGGCACACATGTCAGATGGACGTGAAGTGTGCATTTCGTAATAGCCCCTTAGACGAAGAAGTTTATGTCGCACAGCCAGCTGGGTTTGTGAAACGAGACAAAGAAGGAAACATGTACAGGCTGCGTAAAGCCCTGTATGGACTTAAGCAAGCTCCAAGAGCTTGGAATAAGAAAATCGACAGCGTCTTAAGGGAGAAGGAATATGTGAAGTGTACGACTGAGCATGAAGTGTATGTAAGGAGAAACAATAGTGAATTTCTTATTTTATGCCTCTACGTCGATGACCTGTTGATAACAGGAAGTTGTAAGAAGGAGATCGAAGATTTCAAACATGACCTAAGTGAGGAGTTTGAAATGTCAGACTTGGGAAATCTCTCATATTTCCTTGGCATCGAATTCTACAAGACTACTAGAAGTTTGATGATGCACCAAAGAAGATATGCAGGAGAAATACTCAAGAGATTTGAGATACAAGATTGCAACCCAACTTCGACTCCAGCTGAGACTAGATTGCAACTGTTGAAAGATTCAGATGAAGATGATGTCGACCTTACCTAATACAAAAGACTTATTGGGTCAGTTTGATACCTCTGTCACACAAGGCGTGACTTAGCATACAGTGTGAGTATGGTAAGTATATTCATGCAGAAGCCAAAGGTATCACACCTAGCCATAATGAAGAGGATACTGAGGTATCTAAAAGGGACTCTCGACTATGGAATTTTGTTTCCTACAGTTAATTAAGGAAAAGAATGCAAGTTAGTGGGATACACCGACTCTAGTTGGTGTAGTGATGTTGGGGATAGAAAATCCACAGCTGGCTATGTGTTTATGTTAGGTGGTGCACCAGTTGCTTGGAGTTCGAGAAAGGAGCCAGTAGTGGCATTGTCGTCATACAAAGCAGAGTACATAGCTGCTTCCCTTTGTCCATGTCAAGCAACCTGGATGGTGAACCTGGTCGAAGAGATCACAGGGAAGAGTCATGGAGCCATTACCATGAAGATCGACATCATGTCAACTATCAACTTGGCGAAGAATCCAATAGCACATGGTCGAAGTAAGCACATTGAAATAAGGTTCCATTATCTTCTAGAGCTGGTAGCAGAAAGGAAGATGAACTTGGAACACTACAGAACTGAGAATCAGATTGCAGATATCATGACGATGGGAGTGCAGGTCGAAGTTTTCAAAAGACTAAGAGCCACGATGAATATAGAGAGTTTAGACACAATGAATTAGATGGTGTATTAAATATGTAATTCATTGTTTTAGAAAGATTAGATTTGATTTAGAAAGATCATATTTGATTTAGAAAGATTAGATTAGATATTTTTGGGCTTTAGCTTGAGATGCAAGTTAACCTAAATCTATAAATAGGGAGGAAACCTTATCATTGTAATAATCAAGTATGATAATTCACAGTTTGCATTTGCAAGTGAATATTGAAAGTTTCCACAGTTTGTGGGCAGAAAGAATTCTGCAGTTTTTCATCTTCTTCTCCAACGCTACTATTTCTCTTTTCTCTTTCTTTCTTTCTTTCTCAATTTTTATTTTCGTTGCCATTGCGTACGATTGTTAACAATCTTGAGATCAAGATTGAATAGGAATTCTCAAAAGGTTTTGGGTTAATTCCAACAGCCATGAGGTTGGCACAAATAGAGAATGAAAATGTATATGATTTAACAAACATTCGGAGTCAGTTAACAACGATTTTGCCGAATATGCTTTCATAGTGAACCTAGCTTCAATTAGCACTTTTAAGTGTTGTAACGTAGTCTGGTTCATGGTTTATGAAACAAAAGGATTATAAGGCTAAAATTTTAATTATGACCCACCCCTTCTCCTTGATGTTCTCCATTTCTAAATCCAATTAACTCAATAGATGCATTCAGTCTGCAAGAGAACTTTGGCAATCATGGTGACGAAAGAGGTACATTGTTTTAAGCACTTGATGAGATCTTTGAGGTGGCATGCACCCATTAGCGTTTATAAGATTGTTCCATTTTCTCTCTTTTTTTCTTTGTTTTAATCCCTTATTTTTGCATGGACCAATTATTTTGAGTTTGTTGTCCATCAAGATGCCCTAATTTTTGCCTATTCGTTTTTAGTTTTTAACTTAGCGAGCTTTTTTTAATAATTTTTTTTTTTTGCGATATTTTGCTTTTGACTTATAAAGGGTGTGACTGCCATGAAAGATTTTGTGATATTTTATCTCTTTTGCTTCCTAAATGTTGAATGGTGTAAGGAAGAAGATGTGGTGAGCTTTATCTTCATTGATTCCTTGTAAAGATTAAAGGTTTTTTATAAATAGAAAGAACACCGGCTTATGGTTCGATGAGGTTGACTACGAATTGTCTCCTTATTTCTCCAGTGTTTAGGAAGTGAACCAATATCTTACATCGTCAGCTAGATCTTACTATTAAAAGCATAGTCAGAAAATTCAGTTATTTATTTCATCATTCTCCTCCTAAGTTTGTTAATGGTGAAGAGTGAAATGCAAAAGCTTTGATATGTTTTTTTTTGTTCAAGTGATGGCATAGAAGAGAGTGTAAACGAATGGATTAATTCCAAAAACATGCATGCTCATTTTATTAGAATTATTTCTCAAAGAGTACAACTTTTAAATACAAGCAACACTTAGCAAAAAAGAAATTACAACTGAAAATGATAAAGTTTATTGATCCCAGGGATGAGCTTCCTTGTTGACCCACCATCTTTAGGGGATGCTTCATGATGTTCTTGCACTTGTAAAGATAAAGGGTGACCGTTCACCAATGGGACTTCTTCTTTGAAAGTTGGTTGTAGTTCTTGTGCTTTGTGCTTATAACTTGTAGGATATTAGTAGGATCAAGTGATTGCAGCTTCACTAGGGAACCTCCGAGTAAGTCATGGGACTTTAGTATAAGATCCAGTTTCCTTCCGAACTTCCTTTGTTTTGATTGAAGTAAATATTGTTGTAGACTTTGGTGTAGAGGAATCATCCGAGATTGCTATATTTGAAGCATTGGGTAGGCCTAAGGATGGCATGGTGAATGGTTACCTTCTCTTATTAATGGTATTTGCCTCTCTTAAATTCTTTCATAGCTTCTTGAGACATCTTTTGAGTTCGTTCGCAAGTATCGGGAAATCAGCTAGCTAGATAATAGTTGGAGGGGGGTCGAAAGCAAAGAGGATATGCAAATGTAAGTGTATGTATGCAAATGCATGAGGTATACTTTTTTTAAGGTATGCTAAATGTTTTTTTGATGCAATGCAAGCGTCACATTAGGATAGTGACAGATAAAAGGAAACCCTTACATGTCTAGAGGTAGTTATGTACATAGGGAACCCTTATCTGGGAAGGTTTCCTAGGGATAATAATAGGTATGGGAAACCCAACGAGTTTAGAATGGTGATGGATATAAAACCTGCATATTGGTTTAAGGATAATGCCGAATATAAGGACACCATGTTAAAGAGGACTCCTAATAGATACAGATAATGACTGGCATGGGAAACCCAAACGGGTTTAAGTATGTCCTAGTAAAGGTAGGCTCCCTATGATAGGTTAGATCTAAGTTTAGACTACCCAAACCTCTCACATGTAGGATATAAAGTTTTCGGTAGTATGACAACCCTAGAATTTATGGACTATACCCTCGTTTTACCATGAGAAGGAGCAAGCCTTTCTACGATAATTCTTCGGGATAAGTGTCATATAGGCGGGACCCTAGTAACGACCCTTGTGGGTTAAATACCTAAGGCCACCATGAGTTGATAAGGGTGTTCTAAAGGTTCTCGGGGTCATGGACCACACCCAAATCATTAATTATGTTAAGGGCTAGCCTTACCATGAAGACAACTTTGGAGGGTCTCTTGTGAGTGTAGCATCAATGAATTATTGAGATGTCACATCTCCCCAAAACATTTTTTTTCTACGTCCTAACTTAGGGTTATCCTCCAAGCTTGGTTTTAACTTCTCACATAAATATATCCCAGCCAATATGATGACATTTAATATATATATAATAAAAATATAAAGCATATATATATATATATATATATATATATATATATATATATATATATATATATATAATACATATAAAATATACAGAATAACATGCAAAATATATATATATATATATATATATATATATAAAGAACAATAAACAAACAAGGCAAACAAGGCAATAAGCCTAAAACCCAAGGATAGGATGAACTCCTATAGGGAAGTATAAGAACTCCCCAGCAGAGTCGTCAGCTGTCGCGGCCGGGAAAAATGACAGAGTCACCATCATCCTTTATTCGTCCTAAGGGATAGGAAAATGATGATAAAACCTACAAATTAAGGGGTGAAACACTAAGGTCCGGGAGTCGATTAGGCGGGTGGAAGGTGTTAGGCACCCCTCACCTCTATTGTATCTAATAGGATCCTCCTTAAGTCCTTGAGTTAAGTTTGATTTTTATTTGAATGTTTAATATATTATTTATTTACATAATTATTTTATTTAATATATACAAAGAAACAAAGAAACCTAAAAATATTTTTTATTATTGTACTCACTAGGGTTTATAACCCTATGCCTACGTACTCTCACCTTAGATGAGGGAGCAGAGCACCGTAGTTCTTCTCGAAAATATTTGTATGGTTAGTTGATTTTATTCCTTGAAAATGAACCTCACACAACATGGGTGGAGGAAGACTTGGTTTTTTAAAAAAATGTCTCAATACACAAGGGTAGAGGACTTACCGTTTAGGTGTGTAGTATTGATTTTATCCCATTTTCATTTATGAAAATAATATACCTTTTTAATTTACTTTAGAAAATAAATTGATTATATAATTATATTTAAATTAATTATATAAAAAAATATTTATTATTCCTTATCCCTAATCCTATATTTATACTCTTGGATCTCAAAGTTCTATCCCAAATTTTTTATCCCAATTCTATCCCTAATATTCTATTTTATTTGCAAAAATATCCCCTTTTTAATTTATTTAGAAAAATAAATAAATTATATAATATAATAAAATATAATAAAAACCTCAAATTTTATCCCAAATCCTAATTTTATACTCTTTGGACCCTACGAGTTTTATCCCAAAAATATATTCCATTTTTATCTCGTTAATTTTGTTGTATAAATATCCCTTTAATTTATTAAGAAAATAAATAAATTATAATATATCAAAATCATAAAAAAAAAAACCTTAAGTTTTATCCCCTATACTCTTTGAATCCTAAGAGTTTTATCCCAAAACTTATCATTTTTATCCCAAATTTTTATCCCATATTTTTATCTCATATTTTATCCCAAGAATTTATCCCTTAATTATCCCTAATTTATTTTTAAAAATATCATTAATTTATAATTTAATTGTAACAATTTATAGAAAAACACATATTTCATCTCTTATCCCAATCCTAATTTTTATACTCTTGAGACCCTAAGAGTTTTATCCCAAATATCTATCCCAATTTTATTCCTTGATTGCTTGCAAAAGCGTGGTATTTAATTTACACATCAAATGATTAATTAACCCTTTATCCCGTATTTTACCCTCAATTCTTATCCATAATGTTTTATCCCATATCCCTATATAGTTGTCATTTCTCTCCCTTGATTTATCTCATCTTATCCCTAATATCCCATAAAATTATTTATATTATAAATCAAATATTTATCCCTTATCTCTTATTTTATATCTAATTTTTATCCCTTACAACCCTAATATTTTATCCCATATTCCTATTTAATTATCCCTATTTAGTTATTCTATTTTCTCCCATGATTTACTCCAATTTATCCCTAATATCCCATAGAATTGTAAACAAGTTTTAATTTATCTAACAAACTAAATTAATTTTTTTATGATTAAACCTTTATCCCTAATTTTACTGTCGATTTTTATCCTTTGAAATACAAATATTTTAACCCTAATATTTATCCATAATTATCCCTAAGATTATTCCAAAAATTATCCCAAAGTTATTTCTTAATTTAATTAAGTTCTATGATTAATCTCGTATATATTTTAATTCCTCGTATTATTTGTATTAATTCAATTAAAAAGTAATCCCTAATTTTAATACCTATTCATTTCAAAAATAGTATCTAATACTAATTTTAATTTGTTAATTGTTTTGGTATTGTAATTCCATGTCTATGATTAATGCATATTTTTTTTGTTAATAAATTCATTATTTATGAAGTTATTTTTATTGTTTTATTTATTGATAACAAGAAAGAAATTATAATAAGATAATTAGTAAATTATTTTCGTTAATCCATATTATCCCTAACACTATCCTATAGTTAATCTCAAATTTATCCTAATCAAAGCTTTAATTAATTTAAATATATGTTTTGTCTCTTTTATTTTTATCATTTTTGTATTTTTGAATGTTTATTGTTTTATTTATGTCTAAAATATCCTAATAAATTAATTAATAGCCTAATAAAAGAATGGATTTTTTATAATAAAAATTAAGATCTTCAACAAGACTAGACTAATTAACGTGACTAAAGAGTAATTAAATTAGACTAAATAAAATCATGATATGTTTATAATTTCAAAAGAAAATGTGTATATCTTTTTTATTTGTGAGTTAATTAATTATTAAAATCCTACTTATCCTAATTAAATTAATTTTATTCTTAAGTTAAAAATAAAAAATTAAGCAAAACAGTACTAGGGATGTATTTTTATATTTTATATATATATTTGTTTTTTTAAGTTAAATAAATATAATATAATAACTAGATTAATAAATCCAACTAATTAAAAAAAATTGATTGTGTTTTTATAATAAATTGAATAAAGTGATATTCGAATTCAACCAAAATTAAAGTAAATACAAACAGTGTGGAATAGTCATCTAATTATCTTAAATAAATTCTAGTATTAATAAAAAAATTAGAGAGTAAGGGAGCGGTCGTCCACTCTTTAGAACCTATCAAAATCTTTTGACTTTTTCTTCTAATATAATAAAACAAGTTTATGTCATGTTATTTATTATTATTATATTTTTCTATTTTTTTTATTTATTTAAAAAACTTAATTAAAAAATATTTATGTAATGACCCCCTGACTGAAATTAATTAATTTAAAGTTTGATTTCACATTCGGTTATCTACAAATAATCAATCGATGAATGATGTACAAAAATTAAAATCAAATGCATATATATAAAATTTTAGTTAGTTGTTTATATGTAAAATTTAAGACCACACAAAAACAAATCCTTCAACCAAGATCAAAATTAGTCAAACACATACAAATTATACATACCAATAAATTACACATGCAAATATCATATCACGTATTCGGAATCAAATGTACTAACCTGAATTGCCATGACAACCTGTTCCCACCTTCTTTCCCTTTGCGATTTTTTAGATATTTTTTGAATAAAAAGTTAAAAACTGAAAAAAGTGAAAATTAAAATTTTTAAATAAAAGTCTAATAAATAAATAAGAAAATTAATAGTAAAAAATAAAATAAAAATTCAATTTTTATGATTTTATATTTTAAATACCAATCAAATAAAATCATTTTACTTAAAAACTAGATTAAGTAGAATTAAAATAGAATTCATTTTTTTATTATATATATATATATATATATATATATATATATATATATATATATATATATATATATATATATATATATATATATATGTGAAAGAAGTGAAAAATCTGAAAATTAATTATGTGTATATGTATATATACTTCTACCATTTTTTTGAGAAAGAAGTGAAAAATCTGAAAATTAATTAAAACAAAAATTATTTAAAAATAAATTAAAAATAGATTTTTTTGGAAAATCATTACAATAATGAAGAATAAATTAATTTAAAATTCGAAAAATTAAATTAATTAAGATAAATAAATTTTTATGGTTTTTTTCTTTTCACAATTTATAACTATTTTTGAATTAAAAATTGAATAAAATAAAAAATGAATTTTTTAAAATCCCTAATTAACAAAATACAAAAATAATAATTAAATATTAAAAAATGCAATTTTGATGATTTTTATTTTATATTATCTAAATCAATAAAATATTACTAAATAATATTAATCTTAATAGACTAATAATTCAAATATAGTAATAATGATAGTAAAATAGTTATAATAATCCTAATAAATTATTATAATGACTAACTAAAATTGATACTAACAAATAATCATAGAAATAGTAGAAAAAGTGAAAAGAATAAAATCAATAATGAAAACAAATTTTTAATGGGAATGATTTTTACTATAAAAATATTTTTTATTTTAATTTATTATTATTTTTTGGATCATTTTAACTAAGAATAAAAAATAAAAAATAACAACTACGGACGATTACCAACTAGGCTAACTTAACACTTTTAATTTTACTTCCTGTAGCGAGCGATTTTGGACGCGGTGCTTAAGCGCTGTCGCTCTTTGGGGTTTACTACAGGTCGATTCATTTTTTATCCTATTGTGAGCTGACTAAGGAAGGGAAATAGATGTCTCCAATTAACCCTGCTTGCATACTGAGTTTAAACAGCGGCCTGTTAGGTTACAGATGCTATATGGTAATAGGGCCTTTCTTTCTTCTTACTTTATTAAGGTGGAAAACTAGGACTATTCATGGGGAATTTGTCAGATTGGGTGGAGATAGGGGACTTTAGGTTTTTTTATTAGTGTGCTCGCTAAGATTTTTCTTTCAATCTTATGCCTACGTATTC